>OY776124.1:65895346-67263679 GCA_963675135.1 Galeopsis tetrahit | reverse complement strand
AGGGTGTTGACAAAAGAGATGGCCTAGTAAAAGAGAAAGAAGAAAAAGAAGGGGAGAAGAAGAGTGAGGAGGCAATCCCTCCTCAAGACAAGCAAAAATGAGGTACCTCTTCCATACCCTCAAAGATTGAAGAAAAAGGGTTTGGACCACAAGTTTGTCAAGTTTGTGGAAATGTTCAAGAAGATTCATATTAACATTCTCTTTGCCGAAGCACTTGAGCAAATGCCCCACTACTCCAAATTCTTGAAGGAGATCATGTCTAACAAAAGGAAGATGGTGGAGTATGAAACAGTGTATTTGACCGAGGAGTGTAGCTCGATAATCCAAGCCAAGCTACCTCAAAAGCTTAGAGACCCCGGATCCTTCACCTTGCCATGTGTTATTGGAGATGGAGGTACATTTCGAGCCTTGTGTGATTTGGGAGCGAGCATTAATCTTATGCCTTTGTCTATATGCAAATCTCTTGGTTTGGGAAAGCTTACACCAACCACAATGAGTCTTGTATTGGCGGATAGATCCGTGACATACCCTTTGGGTATAGTGGAGGATGTGTTGGTTAAGGTTGATAAGTTTATATTCCCGGTGGACTTTGTGGTGTTGGATATGGAAGAAGACAAGTACATTCCACTAATTTTGGAAAGGCCATTTTTGGCAACCGGTGGGGCTATAATTGATGTAAAGAAAGGAGATCTATAACTTCAAGTGAACAATGAGAAAGTAATGTTCAACATCTATAGAGCTATCAAAGTCCGGGATGATGAGGATGGAAAATATGGGTATTCTAGAGGAGATCACCCTCCAATACCCATGAAAGAGGAGGTGAGAGAAGATTTGAAGGTACATTTTGTGAAAGAAGACCCCAAAGTGGAAGAAAGTGAAGTGAAGATGGGCAAGAAGGCCAAGTTTGGGGGAGTTTTTAAGAGTTTTTCTTAAAAACTCCCCCAAATCAAGAAAAGCTACTTATGCAAGCTTGGGAGTGAATGAGGCGTCAACCTCCTATGACGCGATTGAAGAGCCGGATGGGCTAGCTAGTGGATGTTTTGATGGACTCAAGAAAGTTGCATGGGGAAAGAAGGTCAAGAACAAGGATGACAAGGGGGTGACTTGATAGTCATCTCAAGAAAGAACCGTCCGGCATAGGACGTTAAAAATAGCGCTTCTTGGGAGGCAACCCAAGGTTTATTGCTTTAGTAGTTTTGATAGCTTGGTTTATTTTGTAGGTATGGATGAGAAGCATTTTGGATGTCATAGCTTGAAGAATGAAGAAGAAACCAAAACCAACTTTGGAGAGGGGAAGCAAGTGTTGCAATGGTGATCTTTGAAGAGCTTTGGATGTGCAAGGAGGGAGGTAACAACTTGTAGCCCCCAAAACTTAGAATTTATACATAGTAAAATTCTAAGTTTGGGGGAGTTTTTTTTTTTTTCTTTTATTTTTCTACTAGTTGTTACCCTTGCACCGGTTCGTCATTCTACTTGTGTTACATTTTGCACCGGCGCACACTTGGCTTTCACATGCTTATATTGTTTAAGTTGGTTTTGATCATATGTTGGGTAGTGGATCTTTGGTGAAATGTGAGCATGAATAATCATTGGAATCCATGGTTGAGTAGTTGTGGTGATGTCTATTTGCTTTGAATGTATGCATGATTGGTGTTGGAGAATAGTATCATGTTGTGTTCATATTTGTGATCTTTGATAGCATAGATGCATGATGTGTTGTTGTTTGGGAACATTTGATGATTGTGAAAGTCCTATTGAATAAACCGGTGAGAATTGAGCCATAAATCGAGCATATAATCCGGTTTAGTTCATTTGAGAGTGGACTAGGTTATTGCTAGTGATTCTAGAACTTGCCCAAGTTCTTATTTGAAAGCATGATTGTGTGAAACTTTGTGATGTGATATAGGCCATCTTGTTCTAAAAGAGTCACTTAGCCAAAATTTCCTAAAACCGAAGTAATCCTCCGTAGTTAGCCCCTTGAGCTTAATTCCTCATTTTTCTTGGCAAACTACAATGTTAACCACTTAGCTTTTTTTGAGCCTTTGATACCTACATCTAGTGGAGGATAAAAGACAAAGTGGAAAACATGTGCTTGAATGAATATCTTTGGTGAAAGGAGAAAGTGGAAAAGTTGAAAGAAAAAAAGAGAAAGATGAAAAGAAAATCAAGGAAAAGAAAAGAGGGACAAGAGCCCCAAAAGCTTGAAAAGAAAAATGATTCAAAAGATAAGGTGATGAATGCTTGAAAAAGAAAGGAAAAAGAAAAGTGAGGATGAAGTTTGTAAGCTTTGAAAGTGAAAGCACACATTGTAAAACAACAAGCTTTATTCTCCAATAGAAGAGTCACAATTCCCAAATTTATCCTACCTTTTCCAAAGAGCCAATGTTACACCCTTGATTAAGTCCTATTGATCACATTGTTGAGCATTTAAGTGTGGTGAAAAGTAGAAGTTGGGCAAGCATATGGTGATTGCATAGCATAACTTGGTTGATGAGTGCATTTATATCCTCAATTTGTTTGTGTGTTTGAGAGAAACACTTTGTCATGTGAGTAGAGGACTTGAGCATTTGGATTATGTTCCCCATTCACAATGTGTTGTGTGTTTATGAATTCTTTGATCCATGAGTGTGATTTGCAATAATGAGCCTATGACCTTCATTGAGAGATGCACTTTGAGAAAGAGATATCATTACATCTTACTTTGCATGTGTGAATTACATTGAATATTCCATTATGATCATTCCACCCTCATTGCCTTAAGTGCTTAGTTGTTTGAGGACAAACAACATTTTAAGTTTGGGGGGGTTTGATTCGGGTGGAATTTACACGTTTTAGGGGCACATGTGAAGCGTGTTTTGATGTGGATTTCATTGAATTATGCATCGAATATGATTGTTTAAGCCGAAATGAGAGAAAGGTTGTGTTTTGTCGATTTTGTAGGAAATATGATGAAATTTGGAGCAAAACACCAACCATACTTTACTGGATCAGGAAGATGAGTGCACGGTTGGATTCGTCTCGAAAAACGGAGTGGATTAGCCAAAGGAATCGAGTCAATCCGACACCCGAGGCGAAAGATATGCACGAAACGAGAAAAGACCGAAATCGAAGAACAAGGCAACTCGGCCGAGTGAGTCAACTCGGCCGAATCTGAAACTTTGGACATCACTGCGCACTCGGCCGAGTGACTCAACTCGACCGAATCTGCGAGTTTGCACATTACTGCGCACTCGGCCGAGTCAAGTTGAATGCCGTAGGTGCTGGAACTTGAAGACCACTCGGCCGAGTGACCCCAACTCGGCTGAGTCTCGGCTGGAAAAGTTGCAACACGCTTTTTCAAGTGATACACTCGGCCGAGTGACCCCAACTCGGCCGAGTCTCGAGCTCCACCTAAGCCAACTCCTAAATTTCGGTGCCATCTTCACATTTTAGCCATTTTTTAGGGACCAACTTGCAATTATGCCTCCAAACCCTACCCAAACACTATATAAACCCTCTTTCTTGAAAATAAAGCCATTCTCCCCCAATTCATCAATTCACACACATAGTTTCACATACTCCAAGGTGATTTGGCCATTCCTCTCTCAACTCTCCATCAATTCAAGGAAGAAATGATGCAATAGCTTGCAAATTTCATTCCCTACCACAATCTAGACTAAGATTCCTTATTCTCTTTCTTTTGATTTAGTTTTTACATTTGGATTTTGTAATTTGATTATGTTAGTTATTGACTAGAACACTTTTGGTTATAGAGCCTTGTAAATACTTTTGATGATGTTTATGAATTAATATTTTGCTTATTTGGTGTTTGTGTGGCTTAATTCTATTTGGATGCTTGGTTTATATTGCAAAGCATGTCATTATGTGTACAATGATGATGTGTTGATCATAGTTAATTGAATTAGGTTGAGAAATCTAGTTTGGTTGATTGATTGCAAGCATTTGACCTAATTTTATTGTGAGATTGAAAGATGATCAATGATTAGGAAGATGTGTGATGATCTTAGGAGCTTGATTGGGTTTTATTGTGCAATTTAGGTAGAGATACTAAGTTGTGTGATATCTCCTTTGAATTACTTGGATCGAAATAACTTTTAATTCATTATTACGTGATCAATCTTATAGACAAAACATGAATACCACTTGAGTAGATAGTTAATCATAGATGGATTCACTAGTATTGCATGTGCTTTAGGACCTACCTTCTCTTAATTGAGTTTTCACCCATTTTACTTTCGTTTTTGTGATACGCATGGTATTTGATCGATTTCGTATTTACTCTTTCGTTGTCTATTTGTGACATAGTGTTAGGCAATCTTAGGGATAATTCAACATTCAATCTATTCGATCACGTCTACTTAGAACTCAATTAACAAACTACCCTTTTACGCTAAACCTCTCTGTGGGATCGACCTCGTGCTTATCACGCTACGATAGACACCGTACACTTGCAGTTGTTTATTTTAGTGTTGTATAACACGTGAATCAACGACTAATCAGGGAAGAAAGATCATCACTAGGGAGAACCACTAAAAAACCTATTAAGTATGGAATATGAACTCTATTACCTTCAATACTATCAGCATCATCTTTTTTTTTTCAAGTAATGTTTTAGTATCAGTGACAATAAAGCCACGACATGATTTGATCTTGAATCTATTGATAGCTGTGATATAATTTTTATAGCGACCTTTAGGACTATTTTCGACTTTTTTCATAGGATAGAATGATTTAGGCGAGGAATCTCAAAATAGACTCTCGCAAATCCTATTAAGAATGACTTCATCGCTAAGAGAAAGTCCAGGGCCTTCCTTAATACCATCAAGAAAAATACGAATCATAATACTCAATACATCTGCATCTTTGTATTCTTCTGCTCTTGCTAAGACTTTTTCTTCCAAGATGGACAAATCTTCACCATTTTTTCGAAATAAAATAGAACAACCTTTTGTAAAAGGATATTTATTATTATCTTTAAGAATCACATAACTAATCGTAAACTTACCATAATCAAATAAAGTAGTATAAATGAACTTATGTAATAGATAATTGATTGATAATCAAATCATAGAGTAGTCATGAATTTTCATCGTACCTTCTTCAAAATCAATGATTCTGATTCTCAATCCATGATAGGGAAAAATATCATATGAACTTCCCCTACCAGGAATAAGACTATCATATAACTTCTGAACTTGGTTTCTTCTGACTTTATACTCTCTTGTATCTAGAAATTCAATTTTTTTATTACCTAAAATAGATGAAATCATAGTATTACTTATTATAGAAAAGAGTCGATTATGTTGAAACTTTATTCTTGAATAGATACTCCTTCTTTGTCCAATCTGAATTATCTATCCCCAAATCATGGTTGATTTTTTTATATTATGTTTATTCAAGTTACAGGATGATAATAAATTGATTCATACACCCCAGTGGTTAAAGAATGTAAGCTCTTCTATTTTATCACTTAGTTCTTCGAACCCCATAAAATGCTTACCCTATAGGAGAGTCTCTTGCTGAAGCCGTTAGGGAAGCCCCGACATGAAGAGGAATTGTTTTTTAGTTGGGGAGGTGCGGGATAATCAAGAGTTTTGTATTGGCTACGTTAATCCCTAGTTGTATATACCAACTAAGTTGATCCTTATAAGGGGCGTGCTTTTCCTTTAATACTTTTTTTTTTTTGGGAGAAATCACATTAGAACTATGGATACCATGAGGAAGGCTATTATATGCCATCATTCAAACTTGATGGCATATATCCTTCATGGGTTGCATTTGTTAAGTCAATTACTTCTCCACAAATCCGAAAGCACAAGTTGTTTGCTCAACCCTAAGAGGCTGCGCGAAAAGATGTTGAGCGAGCATTTGGAGTTCTACAAGCTCGTTTTGCATTTCTTCGACGCCCATGTCTTGTCTGGGACAAGGTTTTGATGGGAAAAATTATGATGACTTGTATCATCATGCATAATACTCCCTCCGTCCCATAAGAATTTGCACACCTGGGATGACACACAATTTAGGAAATGTGTAAGAAAATGTGTAATGAGTTATGTTTTAAGGGGTAGTTTTGTAAAGTTTTATTAATAAAGTAAAGTAGATTGAGTGTGGAAAACTAATGGCATATGGGTAAATAAGAGTATATTTTGAGGGTGGGGGTTATGAAGATATTTCCTTTTATGGGGTGTGCAAATTGGTATGGGACATCCATTTATAGAAAGTGTGCAAATTCATGTGGGACGGAGGGAGTATGATAGTAGAGGATGAACGAGACACGTACTAAACTTATTATGAATTTATGATCCCACTGAATTTTTTATAGATGATCCCACAGGTGATGGTCAACATTTTCAATACTCTACTGAGCGCATTACAAGTCTGTCCACTTATATAACTAATAGAGAATCTCATATCGCTCTTAAAAATGACTTGATTGAGCACATATGACAAAAATTCAGCACTGATAATTAAACATGTAATTTTTCATTTTTTGCATTGTTGTATTTTATACATTTATTTGTAGCTTAATTTGTTTATTTACTATATTGTATTTTAAATTTTCATTTTTTGTAATTTAATTTTATTATTGAGATCGCAGTTTATTTTAATTGTATGATAAAATGACTTTTATTATAATTTATAAATTATTAATTCTAAATAATTTAATAAATTTATTACATTTTAAAATATAATAAAAATTGATTATAGATAATATATAATTAAAAAATAATATATTTGAAGGTTGGGGTTGGTGGTGATAAAGTATAAAAAAAAAATGAAAATAGAATGGATAAAGATAGTATTAGGCCAATGTTGGGCCTATCCGTCTATATCTTAGATAATTATATCGAGCTACCAAATGGGGGACGGCTCTATAACTCACTTGTCATTTCTGAAATCAATCAAAACGAAAGATAAAATCAGCTACTTGTTGGATACTGATAACAGCAGCAATGGAGACTTCCATTGTTGTTCCAAAGCTCCCAGATGACCTGATCATCGATATACTTTCAAGGCTTCCTGTAAAACCCCTCTTGAAATTCAGGTGCGTTAGCAAATCATGGCTTTCCTTAATTTCCAGCAAACAATTCATCAAAACCCACCTCAAATATTCTAAAAACTGCACGGATTTTGCGACCCACAGGGTTTTTCTAAGATGTCGCCATAATCTTAAGCAATGTTTAGTTCATCCCTTGTTGTATGAACCCATTACTGATGCATTTGACACTGATTATCCTGTTGATTTACCAGGAAAACCATATGGGGTTGTGGGTTCTGTTGATGGCTTGATTTGCCTCGCGGTAGATAGAACAAATTTGTTTTTATGGAACCCATCTACAAGAATTTGCAAAAATTTGCCTAGTTTTGATTTGCCAATAAACTATGGTGGTTACTTTGCTTATGGATTTGGTTTTGATAAATCAAGTGATGATTACAAGGTTGTAGTAGGGTTGTTTAATGGTATTAAGGACCTATCTGATGTGATATTTCAAGTTTATAGTTTGAAGAGTGATCAATGGAAAAGGATCAAGAATTTCGAGGGCCCTATACACATATATAATCCAGCTACCTTTGTAAATGGGAAGCTATATTGGATTACAACTCATGATCAGGAATTGCTATCTGCATGGAATATTGTGTCTCTTGATTTAGACACTGAGGAGTATGAAATATTACAAATGCCAAGTTATGTTAAAAGTGGTCATTATTCGAGCTTGGGAGCATCGGATGGATTTCTTTATGTGCTTTGTAGTCAGAGTACGAGTGCAGATGTGTGGATTTTGGATGATTGTTGGATAGGGAAGGGAACCTGGAGTAAGGTAGTTACGATTCCATATGTTGATGACTTTTTGAAGTATATTCATAAATATCTATTGTACGTGCTAAAGAATGGTCAGATTCTGTTTCTTTGTAGTACGACTTTTGTGATATTCGATTTAAATGATGGCTCGTTCAGGTATCCTCGGATTAATCAATTGGGCGAATTGTGGTCTGCGCGCACTTATTTAGAAAGTTTAGTCTCACCAGTTGGGTGATTCTAATGATTTTATCAAGGTCATAGGTTATGACGAAAGTGTAGTATTAAGGTTGGAATGATGTTTAAGAAATAATGTAAAATATGTGATGATGTCCTGGAAACATATAGTATTGTAGTGTGTGTCATGCTTCTTCTGAATCTTGTTAAGGTAATGTTTTCGTTTGGAATTGGGACGTGTATAATTATGTTTTGGCGTTGTGTGTATGTTTATGGAATAAAGATTGTTGTCCATAGTTCTTGTTTAGTTGAATTGATGTATCGGGTGCTTATTCAATAATCAATACTCTTTGGTGTTGATATCCAAGAATATGTTTTAAGTTTATTATTGTTACAGTTTGTTCCTTGTTTTGTTAAAGATATGTTTGTTACTTATGTGTGGCTTTTAAAATGAAATTTCTCAATTGATATAAAAGCCTATATCTTTAGATTTCCTTTCCTTGTTTTCAGGTAAGTTACGCTGCTGCACTAAAATTTGTAATTGAACACGAGATCATACTTGTCCTAAGAGATATTAGGTTGGTTCTGAGAACCTCTAGAATAGCTCTCGGATTCCTATCGACTGTAATTTACATTTTACATCCTATAGTATAGCTACAGAACTCTTGACTTAATCCCATTGAATGAATGAACGAAGAGAAACACATTAATAATGCAAATCTAAATTAAAACATGCATTGGCTAGCAATGCCATATTTGCATTCTCTGCATGTAGAGAGATTTATGGATGTCAATCGAGTTGGGAAACGATAGCAAGACAGTTACTCGTCATGCTTCTCAAGTTAACAGCAATGCTGGAAAACGGGGAATCTGGCCCCTTCTTTGCCAATGCATCTTCACAATCTCCGACATTTGTTATAACGGAACTAAGCATGCTGTTCAGTGTGCTTATGTCCTTTTCAGGTAAGGCGTCAATGGCATTTTCGTAACTATCCACAGCTGTGCTACAACTTTCCTTGCAGTTTTTGAGGGCAGAAGCAAGCTCTGGGGGTGTTGCTGGATCTGCAGCTAGCTTTTGAACGAAGGAGAGGCCATCTCTTGAGGCTTTTGCACCGGCTCTCATGGCCACCTCTAGGACAGACGAAATGTCCGTTTTGCCATCAAGGAGGGGGACAATTGTGGATACGCAAAGGTCGGGATGGTCCGTGAAGTCGCAAATTTCCTTCAGTTTTGGATCCACATCAGCTGAGGGGGCAAGAGTGGGTGACAAATCAAGGTTAGAGAGGGATTCAGAATCTGTTGGCCCGCCTGCGATCATTGGCGACGGCCCTGGAGACAGGCCTGATGATGGAGACGGACCTGATGATGGTGACGGGCCTGGAGACGGACCTGATGATGGAGATGGGCCTGGAGACGGACCTGATGATGGAGATGGGCCTGGAGACGGACCTGATGATGGAGACGGGCCTGGAGACGGACCTGATGATGGAGATGGGCCTGGAGACGGAGATGATGATGGAGACGGGCCTGAGGATGGCGATGGTCCTGAAGAGGGTGATGGGACGGGTGCTCCTGATGATGAGACGGGTTCGGATGGGGAGGGTGCAGGCGTGCTGCTGGAAATCCCAGGCTGTGTTAGTAAGGGGATGAGAATAGTGTACAAGAGAAAGAAGAGCCTAAAATTGTTATGATGTGCCATATTTTGTTTTCTTATTATTATTTTAAAGTGCAGATTTTTAGAAAGAATGAAAGAGAATGGAAAATAAGGAAGGATCCCTTTGAAGGAAGGGAATTAATGTGCAGTTTAAAATGAAGCAAAATTGTGACCACACCTTGTTTTAAGGCCTTTACCACTGGCCTCTATTTTCTTTAACTCCATTACTACTTGTTTTAAGATACAAGGTTTATATTTATTTTTATAGATTTTAAATACCTTATGTAGTACATGATGCATATTGGTAAAATAAAACATAATTAAATGAATCAAAGCTAAATCACATTATCAGATCCTTCAAAATTCATGGGAGTTAGTGATCCCCTTGCTTAGCCTCCTTCACATTTTCAAAACCCAATTGTTTTTATTCTTTATTTTATTTAATATTTTTGGAATGCTAGTTTGATTTTTGTTTCTACAAATGACACTAGGCTTGCTTTTTTTTATGTTAATTTACGCCTATAATCCCATGTTTTGTTAAATTTGAATACTAACATGCATGATAGATATTACTATATGGCTCTGCTATCATAATGAAGCTTCCATTAAAAAAAAATGTCTTTTTATGACGAATTTTGTGACATGAATGAATATTGCAAAAAATTGTGACGGTTTTTTTAGTCCATCGCAAATCATGATGGGTTCAGATCTTTAGTTCTAAAATTAATCAAAATTTCATAAAAAAAATCACAATGTAACTTGTCATAAAAATTGCTTGCATATAATCAGAATTCTGACAAAATACAACACAACTTTTACAATGATATAGGTAGTGTTTGCATACTCAACATAACTTCTAGAATCACTTATTTTTAAAGCTTTCTTTCACATCTTTTGAATAAAAAGTGATTTTGAAAGTTGTTAGTCGAGTTTGGAAACACCCTCATAATCTGACAATCATGAATCTCAAAAGGGGCATATAATCAGAATTTTTCTACACGCTGCAAACTTTGTGTATTCGACGATGAAGACTCCAAGCACCTATTTTTTGAATGCTCGAAGAAGAAGGATATTTGGACGAGAATTTACACCTGGTTCGAGTTATCTTATTCTCTGGGGGATTTGGGTATTTCATATTTCACACTTTAGGAGTCACTGCAGTAAGGGAAGCACTAGTTGAAAAATGGCATGGGCACTAATATGGCATTGTACGAATATTTGGATCAGTAGGAATGAGCTTTTGTTCAGAGGACAAGTTTTTGAATCTAGCATTGTGTTTGATGATTGGATGAGAGAACCCAAAATGTGTATTTGTTAGAAGGTCTGTTTTTTCTTTAGATTGTTATTTACTTACTTTTTTTCTTTGGATATTCCTGATATCCAATTAATGCATTTTGATCGTTTTAAAAAAACTTTTACAAATGATAGTAGTGGTGGTGTACAATGCACATGATTAAAACTTTTACAAATGATAGTAGTGGTGGTGTACAATGCACATATCATATGTATATAATACTTTGTCTCGATGAATACAAACTCCAATTCTTATTATTGTATCTACTGTAAGGAATGACAATGAAAGATTTGACTACTCTAGCTCACATACGAGCATTTTTAACACTATAATAATTAGCATAAAATTAAATACGAATTTTGTAGGCTCTTGGTGTTTAATTAGCTAGCTCTTCACAACAGTAACAGGAACTGTAGCATTGTTCACAACATAGTTGCTAACACTCCCCATAATAACCCTGCAGCAAGTATTACAAAATATTTAATTAACCAAGTACAGTACCTGCTACTATGAAAGAAAAATGTCATATTAATTGAGACATGAAATCAAGCTTGTTGCAAGTTAAATGGAATTAATTAATACTCATTTTATTTTTTGACAACTCTCCCTATTATTTTCTACCTTTATTATTCCCTATTTTTTTTTTTCTATTTCCTTTTTAAAATCTCAACATTTCACTACACATATATAATATTATATTTTTTTAATCAATTTACAAAATGTAAATGAACAACTTTCGAGGGGATGAGAAAGTATATAATAGTCAAACCTTTGGAGCGTGCCAAGGCCTCTATTGCCGATGACAAGGGAGTCGAGAGGAATGTTATCTACTGATAAACATAGCTTCTCTCTAGGGTCGCCCCAATAGATTTTTAACAGCACAACTATCTGCACCAAATTCAAAAGGAAAAAGTTATAATTGTTGTAAAGCAAAACATAGAAAAAGAGACAAAACAAAAACTAATTAAATATGGTAAATTCAGAATAATCTTTTTTTCCAAAAATAACACACAAAAAATAATAATACCCTCACAACATCAATTGTTTCCAAAATTGATGTTCATTTTTAGTCCACATTTTACATCACAACTCACTAAAATTATCCAAAATATCATTCATAATTTGACCTTACAAGTCACACCACACTATATCCATTTTTTTTTTTTTTTAATTTGTGGCCCCTTACATGTAGCATTGCCTCATATTTATACAAGATCTTCGTACGTACATTTTTTATCCGACATTTAATTTTACAAATTCATGTCATGCCCTCCATGACAATCACAATTATTATATTATATAATTATAACAAATGTGTTTATGTAGCCTTAAATATTTAATTATATTATAAAAGAGAAAAAAAGGGGAGTAATAAACATAGTTTGGAGGAAAGAAATAAATTAAATGTGGAGAAATAAAAAAAGTTATAATTACCTCTTTCTGCTTTGATGCAGTTGAGAGAATGTCCAGTGTTTCACGATCGGGGTTTACTTCGTACTTCTTCATGTTAATAGGGTTTGAGAAATCGCTCAACGGAATCAAAGCTAACAACAAATCAATTTAATCAATAGTATAATATTTTCTAACTAATATAACAAGAAATTAGAATATATAAGATGAATTCACAGCATAAAAATTAATTAAAGATGTTGAAGGTAAAAAAAAATATACGTGAACCGGTGGCTTCCCAGAGCTGCATCTCGCCTGATTCGTAATTGGCATCGGGGCGGATGGTGATGAGAATCAAGTGATCCCCATTCCTTGTGAGTTTGTCTATGGCCCACTTCAAAGCTTTTTTGCTGCACGGAGAGAAATCCATTGCCACACCTATTCTTCTCGTGTCTCCCATTTTATTTTTTATTTTTTGAAACTTGTGTGAAATTTCTCTCGAGAGTTATTATGGTATAGAGACAAACGTTTACCACCGTACGAAAATAAAGGTAAAACACTAAAACTGACATCTCTATTTAGTAGTATTACATAAGAAAGGGGGAGAGACTTTGATTTAGTCATGGTCACATATGAGAATGAGTGGCTTTTGTTTTTTCACCGTTCTTTGGAATTAATAGATGAGCATGTGCTAGGATTATAGAAGAAAAATGAAAAGAAAAAAATAAAACAATGAAATTAATAAATGAGTGTTACCTAATCATTGATTGTTGGATTAGGTCTCTCTAGGAGAATATCCTCTCCCTTCTCTCTACATCTGTCCACCGTTTTGCTTAAAAAATAAACCACCCTCCACCGCCTAAGTTCTTCTCTCAGTTGTGTCGTTGTCGTGCACGCCATCTCCGTTGTCATTGGCTTCTGTATAAGAGTTAAGATGTCACAAATCCACCGTAGCTAGCACAAGTCCGGATCTTTCAGTTACTTCGTCGAACCGCCGCGTTCATTCGCCACTTAACCAGTTTTGTCTTCTCAAATCTAAGGGCTCCGGGAGTTTCTTTAAGATTTAGGTGGGATCAATGGGTATATCCTCCCTGACGGCGCCACGGTGGCCGATTGGGTGAGTCACCCATTGATCCCAATTTATTGTTTTTCTAGATTTTTAGCGCTTATTTCTCGTATTTTAATTTGTTTTATTTTCGGTTCTTGTTGATTTTTTCCTCCGCTTTGAGTGGTCTCTCCTCACCTAGTATAGTGCGTTTTTTCTTCCCTGCACTGCATGAGTCCTTTGTTGTTCTCCGTGTTTTGGATATTGCTTTTGGTGGACCTTTATCTTTTCTTTTTTCTCTTTGTTTCTTGACGCAGATATACCTTAGTGTGGGGTGTTTATCTCATTTTGAGAATGGAGATCTGGTCGTATCTGTGGGCATAGGTTGCACTCGTCTCTCCACTTCCTCACGATTGGGATGGAGCAGCTGTCGATTTGTTCTTTCTGAGTTGAAGATGATCTTGTGGGTTATGATGTATTAATTTTGTTCTATTATTCTTGTAAGTTGTAACCCATAAAAAAAAAAAAAAAAGTGTTACCTACACTACACTTGATTATTTTCTATAGTCACCTCATATATTTTAAGAATAAAATAGACACGTGTAAAATTATTGTTTTTTAAATCAGTTTATAAATGTATCAATTAAATTCTTAGTAAAGTGATACAATTTGGTTGAAAATTATATATTAAATACTTTTCAAAAAATTGTTTATTTTAAAAATTATACATTTTAATTGAAACATAATGGAGTAATATTTTTGTCCTTGAACGAAATATAGTTATTTATAAAACCAATCTCACACAAATTATGGTGCAACAATGAAAATATATACCAATAAAAATCACAATTATTATCTTTTATTTTGTTGATAAAATTGCAACCCTCATTCGATGAATCGTGGCATTCAGTGTAAGTATTTCTCCTCATTTAAAAATCACAACTTGTAAAAATGTATAAAATCAATTTATTTACATTATTTTTCCGATACTTAATTATATTTTTTGTGTAATAAAAGTATACTATAATGTCCATAAAAATAACAACCATCCTCTTTTAAGTGCTTCTTGCAACCAATATCCATAAACACCATAGAAAAAAATAAGTATTTTATAAAATTTCATCAAAAACCACAACCATTATATAAACCAAAGTTGTTACAAAAACCTCAAACTCCAACATAAATATTCAATCAATCAAGAACTAATCCAACCAACATTATTTACCAAATTAAACACCACTTTCACAATAAGGATTTGGTGTGTTGAATGACGAGCATACCCCTAGTGAAAATGGTGCAACAGAAAAGAAACAGCAGTAAAAAAAGCTCCTGTAAACAGAAAAACCAACACCAAAACCACCAAACTGAAACTAGCAACTCCCAAATTACTCCTATGATACAAATTCCTCATTCTCACCCAACAAACATCCCTCTTCTTTCCTTGATATTTGCTAACTTGTTCACAAATCCCTCTGTAATAAAAGTCCATCAATTTAACATCAACATGCAAGCTCTTAAAAAGAAGAACAATCCCCCCTTGTGTCTCATGCCCATCAACCAGAATTTCCTTCTCTTGAAGAAACCTCACGTCTCGCTTAGACGAAACAAGCCCGTTCATTAACGAAACATAAGACGAAACATGTTTAGAACATCCGGGCTGGCACTGTTCCATTGCAATAAGGTTCCTAAATAAGACCTCTGTGTAACTATGGATTTCCAAAGATGCAATAGTGAGTCTCCCATTAAAGAATGCAATGTTAGACGGGCTTTCGCAGCTCGTCCTCTCAATGCTTATCCCGACATCAGAGAGACAGGACGCCCGATTTACGTATGCATGTCCTGGAGACGATGGGACAAGAACTTGTGGAGATGTTGGGAGGTAATGCTGCCTGATTAAGTCTAGTAAATGGTGTGTTTGAGGCCCAATTGGGACCTTTTTAGGACAAATTTGAGGGCAATTTGGGATCATTTTCTTGAAAAAATTTGAAGCAAGATCAACTAGTGAGAAATGACAAGTTATGGGGATTGGTACTAAGTGAAATAAATGATCAAGAATGAAGAAAGGGATTTGATTTTCAAACATGATCAAGTCACATCTGAGGTGAAAAAGATCTTCATTAGTGGCGAAGCAGGGGTCGTCTCCTCGCCTCAATTCGCGGAGCGTGTAAACGAGCAAAAGCTCGATTACGAAGCAGCCATCAAGGAGCAACATCTCTACAAAGGGATCACTTCCCATTTCAATTGGTGTGCAGTAGAATTTTCTTGCTTTTGCTTCTAGATGCCTTAGGGAGTTGATGAGGGTGGGCAGAGTGGCTTCTGAGTCGGGTTTTCGACTGAGTAACGAGTTGAGGTACAGCCATTTTTGATCTGGCTGGAGCTTGAGAGAAGCTCTGCCATTGTGGAAGGGGCCAATTGAGACTAATGAAGGAAATAATTGTTCTTCATAGCCTTTGTGAAGTTGTTGTGGAACTCTGCAGATAATGTGTGAAACAGAAATAGATTCCATTTTTTGTTTGATTGAGGATACAAGAACATCCTCTTCATTCCCAATTTCAATTGAAACATGCTCCCTTTTTGAACTGTTTTCCACCTGCCATAACAAACAAACAAAAAAGGCATTAATGTACAAGGATAAATAAATTAAAAGGCAAGAAATTGATATACCATACCAATGTGTGTAATTCCATTGTAATAAGTGAGTGAAGTGAGTTTGTGTTGTTAGGCAAATTTAAAGGGGGAAATAGTTTTGAGAATCAAAGGTTGCTTGAAGCAGAGGATTACTACAAAGTTAAAAAGGATTTGCTTTAATCATAATCAAGGAATTAAGAACAAGTGAACTGGAAAGCATTGTCTTATAAATACAAGTAATTGTTTTACAAGGACCATATATTCCATTGCCTTTTTTTTCTTTTTATAGCAACATATCCTAGCTTTAATCTCCGAATATATTTGGTTCCAACTTAAATATTTGGATTTTTAATTCAATACAATTTCAACCTTATATCTCCTCCCTCGCTAGTTACTCATTTACTGTTTGTACTAGTTATAAGAATGTCTAATGGGATATTGTGGTAGAGATCGATAAGGAACAAAAAGCCCATAAAAAGTAAAGACGAGTAGAAAAAAATATAAAGGTAAAGAGAGATGATAAAGTATTGGACAAAAAATAGATATAAGTAGACATAAAAATGATAAAATAGGTAACTTAACGAAGAACGGAAGAGTGTTACTTAGTAAGTACTAACTTATTTATTATAAATACACCTCCAGAATGGGGGGTAAGTATACCTATTTTAATTTGATATTCATTTTGCAGTTCATTATTTTGAATAAACACTACATATTAAATGATGATGAAGTATAGTATCATATAATACAATATTAAACATCTAATTAAGACCATAAACTAATTTGTAGTTATCCTCTGCTTACAAGACAGCATCCAATTAACGTGTGTTATATACAAAGACAACTATAGAAATGATGGGGTGTTTGGGTAAAAGGTGAGGGATAGTTACAGAAATGACTTTTGGGGGTCGAATTCTATTTTTATGTTTTTTTAGAATGATTAACATCATATTTTGTAATAAAATGTAAATAAAATTTATTTATAAAGAATTTTGATGAATGATCATTTTTCATACGCCTTCAAAGGGTATGTATCATCATCACTAATTTTTAAAATCACACGTACAGTCGTAATTTAAAAAAAATTGCTTGTCGGATCATGTTTTCTGTTTTTTTTATCCTGCGATTAACATTACAATTGATAGTAAAATGTAAATAAAATTATTTTTTGACCAGAAAAAGGAGAAGTCTCGAATACACCCTAAACACAAAAACTGAATCTGAGTCCCTTATACATGTAAGTTGTAACGTCTTTCTCCATTCTACATACATATAACATCGACTTAGCCTTCAGATTCTTCCCTCCATCGGAAATCATCAACTCCGATAAAATCCAAGTCTATAATGGCCTCGATATCACCACCAACAAAATCCCTCCTTCTCAACACCAACAGCATTGGAAAGGTGTAAATCTTATTATTAAAAAATAATTTTTTTATCATTTAAAAGTAGGTTTCAAACCTTGGACCTCATCCTTATTAAAGTTCCTTGCAACTGTTTTACTAATGTTTATATTTTTTTAAAACATTTGATGTCATATTTATATATGGGTCGACTCGAATTCCAGATGTGGATTAGTGTGCACGGTGCACACTAAACATGAGAGACCAACTCTTAAATAAATACTCCATCCTTCCAATTTTATAATTCTATTTGGATTGGACACGGGTTTATGTTTAAAGAAAATTGATTGTTTATGTAAAAAGTGAAAGTTTGAAAGGGGAGATAAAGTAGAAATAAAGTAGAAATTCAAAAAAATCTAAAAAATATTATAAAAATCAATTAAATCATCAAAAATAAATATATTTAAAAAATCAAATAATAATATGAAAATTTTAATTATCAATTCAAACTTAATAATATCTTAAAAATATTATATAATTCAAATAAATGTGGGATTCCACATATCCTATTTCGTGAGGAGGGGCTTAAATGTAATGTATAAAAGATATAATATAAATAGGTAAAAAGTGACAATTTTTAAGTGTAAACTAGCGCTTCATATATTCCATTAGAAGCTTCACATATTTTCATTTTGGACGTTTTGCCAAAAAAATATCATTATGTGTGTGGCCACATATTCAAACCACACCAACTTTTTTTTTTTTTTTTTAAATTTTTATTCAATCCCATCAATTTTACTTTTACTCATCTTATATTAAAATTCTTTAAATTCCGTGTAATTCCACCCTCATAGGTGGAAAGGAGGAAATATATTTTTAGTCAAAGTTGTGTTGTGAGTGTTATCTCATAATCTTATGTCTACTGTGTTTATAAACTGATAGTATGTTAGTTGATAGGATATCAGCTGATAGGATCAGATAAAATGACTTAGGTCAGATTAGATGAGTTAAAGGTTTTCAGTCAGCTGAGATGGAGTCGCTTAGAGTCAGCTAAGTTGATCAGATTAGAAGGGTTGGATCAGCAGAGTTGATGTTTATCAGCGGAGTTAGTCTTTTGACAAAGATTAAAGGAGTTGTATCAAATGAAGTGAGTCATCTGATTTTTGGACAAGTCTTCTGAGGAGACCATTACAAGCAGTTTCAACTTTCAACTAACAAGAGGAATTAACTGTCATTCAATTGAGCTCTAAATTGGCACATAATTTGTTACAATAGTTGACAAACGGTTCTAATTACTTAAATGGCATCTTAATTGCTGCAATTACCATGGTAATAGGAAATAAATATTCAAATTATTATTTACCATATCTTGTAAATATTTCGTTTTATTTGTTTGTTATTATTTTCTTGTAAATCTCTTGTACCTTGACTATATATATATACTGGATCTTCCCAATCACCTCATTAACGATGATCTCATACATATTCTCACGTGGTATTAGTCAAACTCACCTAAACCCTAGCCGTCACTCATAGCCTCACGCTAAATTCTTCATCTCCCTCTCCTTTCACCGTCGTCGCCCGTTCCTCCCCTTCCGGCGACATGGCAGACTCCTCCTCCTCCTCTCTTCCCCTTAACACTCTCGTTCACATGCTTACCCTGAAGCTTTCTGCGTCAAACTATCGTGTTTGGCGTAATCAGATCGTTCCTGTTCTCACCAGCCACGATCTATTCTCCCACGTTGATGGTTCTTGCCCGGAACCGCCCAAAATCGTCAAGTCTGATGGCAAGGATGTCCCAAACCCGGATTATAGTGCCTGGTTTGCGTTGGATCAGAAGATTCTGGGTCTTATTCTCTCTTATCTCTCTAAAGACACCATGGCCGAAGTCATCGGCCTCACCTCATCTCGATTTATCTGGACAGCCATCGCGGAGGCCTTTAGTCATTCCTCTGCCTCTCGCCTCAACCAGTTACGTGGTGAATTGTTCAACCTCCGCCGTGGCACCTCATCAGTTGATGAATATAGCAAGAAGTTTCGACTTCTCTGTGACCAGTTACCCTCTATTGGTCGCCCTCTCGATGCCGTTGATAAGAGTCATTGGTTCTTAAACGGTCTCGGCCCTCAGTTTCTTGGTTTCTCTGACACCCGTATGTCTATGAGCCCGATGCCTCCTTTTCGCGATCTGGTTCATCAGGCTGTTAGTTTTGACCTTATGTAGCGTTCCATGGACGCCCCAACCGCTCCTGTTCCTGCTTTTGCCACTGATCGGCGCTCTGCTCTGGCTCCTCGCAGCCCCAATCTTTCTCTCATGCTCGCACCTCTGGTCATGGTGGTCGCCCTTCACCTGCCCAGCAAGGCGCTCGGGGCAAACGGTCTTTCACTCCTACTTGCCAGATTTGTCGTCAACCGGGCCACTTTGCTAGTCGTTGTCCCGAGAGATATGCTCGCTCTTCTCAACCCTCTTTCAACCTTGCTCAGGCCTTCGAGTCACAGTGCTCGGTTGCTCCCTCCCCTGGTTCAGATTGGTTTCTTGACACCGGTGCCTCTGCCCACATGACTCTGGATTCCACTGCTATGGATGATCTCACACCTTACAACGGTAATGATCATATTATTGTCGCGAACGGTACTTATATTCCCATTACTCACACTGGTTCTTATCGTGCTCATGATAAATTTCGCTTATTGGATGTTCTGGTTGTTCCCCATCTCACTAAAAATTTATTATCCATAAGCAAACTGACTTTAGATTATCCTATCGACGTTGTTTTCTCTGATCGTTCGTTTGTGGTTCAGAACCGAGTAACAAAGGAACCTCTGGCTCGCGGTAGGCGTAGTCGTGGTCTTTACATTCTGGAGCATGGTCGCCCAGCCTTGGTCGCCGCGTTGCATACTGCTGCTCGGCGTGCTTCGTTTGAGCTTTGACACCATAGATTATGACATACTTCTATTTCGGTTGTTAATTTGTTGAAACGTTTGGGTCACTTGGATGTTACTTTTGTTTTGCCTAAACCTTCTCTATGTACTCCTTGTCAGCTGGCAAAGAGCAAACATTTGTCTTTTACTTTGAATAAAAAGCGAGTATCCCGTGTTTTGGATCTTATTCATTGTGATTTATGGGGGTCTGCCCCGGTGTGTTCTAATGATGGTTATCGTTATTATTCTATCTTTATTGACAACTTTTCTCACTTCACGTGGTTGTACCCTTTGCGTGCTAAGTCCGATTTTTTTGGTGTTTTGGTCGCCTTCCATACATTTGTGTTTAATCAGTTATCTGTCTCCATGAAAGCATTTCAGAGTGATGGTGGCACGGAGTTTGTTAACAACAGAGTTCGGGATTTCTTTTCCGCCAAAGGTATTCACCATAGATTGTCATTTTCCTACACTCCTCAACAGAATGGTTGTGCGGAGCGTAAACATAGACATATCACTGAAACGGGATCGTCTCTTATGCTTCACTCTAGTGCTCCCTCTCATTTTTGGGTTGATGCATTTGCCACTGCAGCTTATATTATAAACCGTTTACCTACGCCTGTACTTGATGACAAGTCTCCGTATGAATTGCTCTTTCATACACCTCCTATTTATGGCAATTTCGAAACCTTTGGTTATCATATTTTTTCGTACCTTCGGGATTACTCTCCTCACAAGTTGGCTCCTCGCAATGTTCCTTGCATCTTCTTGGGTTACAGTTCTTCTCATAAAGGGTTTTGGTGTTACGATCTGGTCGCTTCCCACTTCTATACTACTAGACATGCTCAGTTTGATGAGTCATCGTTCCCTTTCTCTGACAAGGGCTCCTCGGCAGATTCTCGGTCTCTTGATTACAGCTCGTTTCTGGTTCCGGAGTCTCCTGCTCCCGGTCCAGTTCCTTGCCCTAAACCTGTTGCTCGCCCTACTCCTGCTCGCACCGAGCCTTGCTCGCTCTGCCCACACCCCTTAGAGGCTATTTCAGATCTAGCTCCTCGACATATGCCTCCTCTCCCACTCGAGGTCCCGCCTATCAAGTGACCTCCTGCTCGTCCCGCCTTGCCTCCAACCGAGCACCAGCGTGACGACCTGCCCTCCGCTACCCGATCCACCCATCTGATGGTTACTCGGGCTCGGTCTGGCATCTTCAGGCCTCGTTATGTGGCTGACATTGCAACCACAGGCTTGTTATCTGCTCTCGCTGTCTCTGATGAACTAAAGGGGTTCAAGTCCGCTTTGAAGCTTCCACATTGGACGGCGGCTATGCGCTCGGAGCTTGACGCTCTCCACTCGAACCAAACTTGGGATCTGGTTCCTCGCCTGCCGAGCACAAACATAGTTGGTTCCAAATGGGTTTTCCGGACAAAGTTTCACAGTGATGGTTTGGTTGATCGCTACAAGGCTCGCCTTGTCACCCAGGGTTTCTCTCAGATTCCTGGCTTCGACTTTTCCCACACTTTCAGCCCGGTCGTCAAGGCCGCCACTGTTCGCATTGTGCTCTCTCTTGTTGTTCGAAATGGATAGCCCCTACATCAATTGGATGTCAACAATGCCTTCTTGCACGGTGTTCTGACCAAACCCGTTTTCATGTCTCAACCTCCGTGTTTTATTGATCCTCGTTTTTTGGATCATGTATGTCGACTCAAGAAAGCTCTCTATGGGCTCCGTCAGGTGCCTCAGGCGTGGTTTGTTCGGTTCAGTTCCTTCCTCGCCTCTCTTGGTTTTCACTGCAGCCGAGCTGATACCTCCCTGTTCTACTTCACTTGCAAGGGGGTCACTCTATATCTCCCTCTTTATGTCAATGACATCATTGTGATGAGCAATGACCCTATCTTCCTGAAGCGTTTCATTGCTCACGTCCATGCAGAGTTTCAGATCAAAGATTTGGGCGAGCTCAATTACTTTCTCGGCCTCGAAGTGTCTCGCTCCTCGGACACTTTGTTTCTTGGTCACGCCAAGTACGCCCATGACATCCTCGCTCGGGCCGACCTCTTGGAGTCCAAGCCAGTCTCTACCCCTCTGGTCGCTGGTTCCTCGCTTGTCAGCACATGTGCACCCTTCCATGACCCCACCTTATATCGGTCCCTGGTCGGCGCCCTGTAGTATCTCACCATCACTCGTCCAGACCGTTCCTATGTAGTCAATCACGTCAGTCAGTTTCTTCACTCTCCCACGGTGGATCACTTCGCCGCTGTCAAGCGTATTCTTCGCTATGTTCAAGGTACCATCAATTTCGGTCTCACTTTCACTCGTGGTTCCGATCCCTCTCTTATCGGTAGGGATGGCAATGAGACGGGTAAAAACCCGAACCCGCATGAAACCGGCCCGCACGGGACGGATAAATACCCAGTCAAACGGGTTCCAGGTCGGGTAAATACCCGGTCAAACAATACCCGACGGGTATGGGACGGGTAATGGTTTTATATATACCTGACCCGACCCGTATAGACTTATATATTTAATATATATATATATATTATATGGTAGATTCATAACTCCCCGTCCCTTTTCAAATGTGTATATTAAAAAATATATAAATATATCAGTATATATATGTATGTTAATAGTTATATATGTATATCAGTATAAGTATATCAGTATATATATGTATGTTAATAATTGTATATAAATATATATATCAGTATATACTATATACAGTGGCTTAAAAAAATAGCTTGGACAGCTCCCACTTGGAGAGCTCTTTTAAAAGCTCTCCAAGCCAAATATGTAGGAGTGAAAAGTATATACAATATATTATATATATATATATATATTTATTTATTCATTTATTGTAGTTTAAAGTAATTTTTATGTTTTATTTTATTAAAATAATAAATAAAAAAAATAGATTTGTGATGGCGGGGAGGGGCGGGTTTACCCGCCAGGTTCGTGGGATGGGACGGGGCGGGTTTAGGCGGGGCGGGACGGGTAATGGGTCTAAAAAAATTTGGCGGGGCGGGTCCTAGGATAGGCCAAACCCGTCCCATACCCGCCCCGTTGCCAACCCTACTTATCGGCTACTCGGATGCTGATTGGGCTCGGTGTGTTGAGACACGCCGCTCTACATATGGGTATTCCATTTTCTTGGGTGGTAATTTGGTTTCTTGGAGTGCCAAAAAGCAGTCAACCGTCTCTCGTTCCAGCTGTGAATCTGAATATCGTGTCATGGCCAACACTGCTCAGGAAATCATTTGGGTCACCCAGCTTCTTCGCGAATTGGGTGCCTTGCCCCCTGGTCGCCCTCTTCTTCTCCGTGACAACAAGAGTGCTCTCTTTCTCTCTCAGAATTCTGTTGCGCATAAGCGGGCAAAACACATTGATATTGATTGTCACTTTGTTCGGGAACTTGTCTCGTCTGGTCGCCTCGCAACTCAGTTTGTTCCCTCCGAGCTACAGGTTGCCGACATCTTCACGAAGAGCCTTCATCGTCTCAGTTTTGAGTTGCTTCGTTCCAAGCTTTGCGTGTCCATTCACCCACTGCATCGCTTGAGGGAGGATAGTAGGAAATAAATATTCAAATTATTATTTACCATATCTTGTAAATATTTAATTTTATTTGTTTGTTATTATTTCCTTGTAAATCTCTTGTACTTTGACTATATATATTGGATCTTCCCAATCACCTCATTAACGGTGATCTCATACCTATTCTCACACATGGTAGTATAAATGCTCTTGTAGTTGTACATTGTAAAAGTTAGCGCTCAATCTTTGAGTTGTGAGAGTGAGATGGGGAAAGTTCTCATTTCGAGTGATTGAGTGTGTAAACATTCTTGATCAATCAAAGTTTTGAATCGTTTAATATAGTGGATGTAGATCATCTTAATCGAACTACTTAAATTCTTGTGTGTTGTTTTACTTGTTGATTCTTTTTAGAGCTACTTTTTTAGTTGTTGGGTTATCAACCGATTTCTATGTGGGTTTGAAATTTCATAACACGTAGATTTTTGACATGTATATTAAAAAAATTGTGTTGTAATACATTAAAGGATCTTTTTTAGAAAAGTGTTAGAAAATGTGTTAAATGTTTAGCATGCACCCGGGTGTACACTAATTTCGACTTGATCCACTTGAAATTCTCTTGGGTTGCTCCATAGCTAAAAATGTTGTATATATATAACTGAAAAATGCAAGTATACTTATTTTTAAAATTTAAAACACAATTTTTTATTTATTTATAGATTTATTTTTTCTTTTCTTCCTTAATTTTGTTAAATTCATTTTTTTTTTTTGTTAAATTTAATATTCTCTCCTTAATTCTTCTAATTTTTTATCCAACTTCAATATTTTTTTCTCCTTTATTTATTTTTTCGCAACAAGCTTTCATCTCTTTCGAAGGACGTTCTTGGGTAACGCAATCTAGTCTTTCTCATTTTTTTTAGTTTGTTTTAACTCTCATTAAAACTTATAAGAAAGTTGGTTTTTTTTTTTTATTATTATCGTAAGATAGGGGGTCGCTCTGTCTTACAATAAGTGTTTAATTTAAAGTTGACACATAATTTGATTTTGTTATATGTGATCGTACTTCGTCATTTGATAGAATATTTAATTTTTGTGAAAAAAATATAAAATTATTGAAATGTCCTTATAGTATTTTTTTTAATTTTTTTTGAAAGCCAAACTTTCATTTATTAAAAGCAAATGCAAGAGTCAACGGGAAGGCAGTCCATAAACGAAGGACGCTCGACCCAAAGATAGGGGCTCGTGTATGAAAAAGCCCGTTTAGCCATTTGATGCGCTACGATGTTGGCATCTCTACAAATCCATGTGATCTTGATCTCCTCCATGCTGTCTAAATCATCTCGACACCCTTTGAGCAGGTCATTGAACGTCGACATTCCTTGAACCGCTGTTGTGATTCAATTTACCACCATTTGAGAATCTGTTTCTATGAGTGCTCTCCTTAGTCCCAGTTGTTTGAGCCATGACAGCGCCTCCTGAACTCCAATCGCCTCGGCTTCCTCGACTCGATAACAGCCTGCTTTTCTGATCATTCGCCCACACACGAAGCTCCCCTCGCTGTCATGGATGGCTAGGCCGATTCCCATCTCTCCAATGTCCGCATATATAGTTGCGTCCGTGTTGATCTTCCAGAATCCATTTGGGGGAGCATGCCATGCTTTGCACTTTGGCTTTGCTGTCATCGATATTTTATCTTCCTTCGCCAGATTCCATTCCCCCAAGAGTCTTGCTGCAAGAATTTTTACCATAGCAGGCTGCAGCCATCCCTTTAAACACCTTCTCATTTCTATCGCGCCATATCCTCCACACTATCATGCCAAATTCAGCCTTCTTGTTCGGCTCCAGCCGTTTCAACATTCTGAACACCATCTCCGGTGCCGTGCTAGTCCTCGTCGCCTCAGCTGAGATGTGTGCCTCCATACCGGTACCCTTCCACACGTCTTTGACATGGTATTAGCAATCGGACTGGGCCCGAGAGAAAGTCTGACTCAATTTGTGGGAAACATACATCCTCAACGGGCCATAGGCGGACCCGACCTGGCCCAATCAGAGGGAAATATACATTTCAACGGGTCATGGACCGGGTCGGCCGACAAGTCCGATCCAACCAATTTGACAATTTTAAATATTTATATTTGTAATATTTTATTTATTAATTTTATTTTTATTTTATTTTTTGACAAAATTTATTAATTTTATTTATTAGTAGGACAATGTAACTTATTTTGCATAGGAGAAACACACTTATTATCATATAATTTATACGTTGACGATGAAGATCCCACAAAGAAAGTTATCAAATTTATGAAACTTAACTCAGTTTGAAAATCAATCACACATTGAATTGTATGAGTAGTTTGTTACATATTTAAAATTTATTTAGCATCGAGCTACATATATTTTTTCTACGCATATGACATATCGCACACATATATTTGTACAGTATCAAGTAGGCACAGGGCAGTGAGCACTGAGCTGAATTCTGAAGCTCAGAATTAACATTTCTGTCGCTCTGCTCGAGATATGCGCTTCAACTGAACGGGAATCCATATACGAGTTCGCATTCCCCTATTTCTAGGGTTCTTCTCGAAAGCTTTTTGGAATCTGAATCGATTGGAAACCTGAAACGATGGCGTTTTGGTGGCCGCTGGTGGTTATCGCATTCGCGTTCGCGATCTGTAAATTCCTCTTCATGCTCATTCCCTCCAACGTACCGTCCATCGACGTTGACGCCTCCGATGGTGTGTATCTCTGTGTGCTTGTTTGATTTGCCTTTCGTTTTTTATATATACAAAATAATGTCGCGTGTGTGTGTATTAAATATCTACAGTAGTAAAGTTGCTTGGATCAGTTCTCATATGTTAGTTATTTTAGAAGGTTGACTAGATGAGGTTAGACGCTGACTAAATTCAGCTCAATTAGAGCTCAGTTTGGAGTATTTCCGTAGATTGCGTTTTTTTCAAGTTAGGCAACATTAAGTTAGTTAATCCTCCAGGCATGGATGCATCAACGTGTATGAAGTCGTGGAGATTCTCTGTTTTGAACCATTTAATAGAAAGTAGCGGATAGTAATATGATGTTATTGTTGTGTTTCTAGTTAATTGATTATGCATGATTTTTGTGATCGCAGTGTTGGATGATGGGAATCTCACGAAGGAAAACAGCTTCATCTATGTAAGATTTACATGTTTACATCTCCTCATCCATTTGGAAAACTTCATTTAGTAATGATTATTTTCCTTTCAGTGATCTCACTACTAAGAGATTTGTTCTTATATATTTGGGAAGCAAAGAAAATATGTTCAAATTTTAAGCCTTGCAAATCAGAATATAAGTTAGTTAAGATAAAAAGAAAAGTTGCTTCAAGAATATGTCAAGTGACACCACTTAAAAACTGTTTAAAGGCAGCCCTGGGCAGGCTTCATATATTGAAGCCAAAAAATTGGGTGACTGGTTTGCTGCTCCAAAATGTGACCTCCACATCAAGCATTGCCTGAAATACCTGTCAGCAATCTAGGGTTTGTTAAAATGTTGGCCAACAGAAGTTGAAACGTGTGTTCAATGATTTTATTTCATTTCTAATCCTATCAAGATGAAACATGCCGTCGTTTATACGGTTGAGATCATATATTTCTTTGTATTTATAAAATTGTAAGCATGCAATTCTGTTCTTTGTGCTCATTCTATGTTGTTAGGTTTGTTTGTGGCATGATGTAGACATTGATACATCATATTCTCATATTGGAATTGTGAACTTCTTGCAGATACCTTCTAGAAGGCAAACAGATAAAGTCCAATGCTATGAACCTGCTACAATGAAATATCTGGGCTACTTCCCTGCATTGAAACCTGATGAGGTTGGTTTTGTTGGATAGTGTCGATTGTATAGAATTTGTATACAATCACGACACCTTCCTGTTCAGATATTCTCTTATGTCCTCATTGTTTAATTTAAAGTGCTGGATTTTGATGTGCATTCTAGAAAAAAATCCCTAATGTAAACTTTTGGATGAAATTATGATCTTTGGTATACCTTTTGACTGGTGTTATTAATAAGCTCAAATAACTCTTGTTGTTTCATTTTATTGAATTCAGTACTCACCAACTTGTGATCATTAAGTTGATAACTTTAAGCTACTAGTTGTGTGGTAAAGTTTACTATGCTTGCTGGATTACATTTGTATTCTTGATTACATGTATAAAACTTTGTGAGCTTATTAAGTATAATGAGTGTTTCCTTGAGATTGACAATGCCAAGAACTATGATTAGGTCAAGGACCGCGTAGCACAGGCAAGGAAGGCTCAAAAGGTATGGGCAAAAAGTAGTTTCAAGCAAAGGCGCCAGTTCCTGCGGATACTTCTAAAGTACATCATAGAACACCAGGCGCTTATATGCGAGTAAGGACTCTTTCCTGCCAAAGATTGGTGATAATGACAGACAATGGCCTGAAAATAAAGTTTGTGCTCAAAAGAAACCTGTACTGTACTTACAATTGTATAACAAATTAGCACGTATGGATATTACTTATTGCATGTGAAGCCTTTACATTTATTTTAGTAGTGAAAGATAAGTAAAAATCTAGTCAAATCTTCTTGGTCCATGTTTCCTCAGCAAAATTTATTAATTAATGCTCTTTAATAAGAGGTTGTCAATCAGTCATGTAAAAGGAACTTGTTCAGGTAATCACATCCAAAAATCAATTGGAAAGTTAGAATTTGTTGGCCTTCGTACTCCAAGTAACTTTTCTTGAACCATGTTTCTCTTTTGTTCTCCCATGCAAGGCACAATTCTGATTTTATAAAATCTCTCCTTATTTTGTACTTTTCTAATTTTGTACTTTTCTATCTATGGGTTTTATTACTTATGTGTGTGCCACTTCATCCAGAGTTTCTTCACGTGATACTGGGAAGACCATGATTGATGCTTCTCTTGGAGAAATTATGACCACCTGTGAGAAAATCACTTGGCTTCTTTCAGAGGGTGAAAAGTGGCTAAAACCTGAGTATAGGTACTTCTTTTTTACTTTTCTTCTATTTGTCATAAACTGATTGTCTCTAACTCTCTCTTTTTTGACAAAGTATTTGAACTTGAATTTAGTTGTTTCATTTCTTTAAAGTGACCACCTTTTCTTGCTCGATGTTGTTACTGCAACAATCTCTAGATCGTTGCATGCATTGGCAGTTTTTTCTGTTATGTTAGGCCCTAGTGCATTTTCAATTTTAATTGCAACCAGGAGCTGAAGCCTTCTTCGCCTTGACCCATGGCTTAACCTGCATTCTTGTAGTTAGGTCAGCCACATATTTGTTTCTATTATCAGACTCGTATATTTGCCCGATGTGACCGAATCTCATCTTGTGAATAATTTCTCTGCGATGACTTGAATTTTGGATTGCATGTTCCACTAAATGCTTGCCCTGACCTCAGTTTACATTTGTCATTGTTCATATAATGCAGGTCATGTGGAAGATCAATGCTTCACAAGACAGCCAGAGTGGAATTTCATCCCCTTGGTGTTATTGGAGCCATTGTTTCATGGAACTATCCATTTCACAATATTTTTAATCCAATGTTGGCAGCAGTGTTCTCAGGCAACGGCATTGTGATTAAGGTACTTTATCTTTTCGGATAATAAATACAGAGTATCTCCATTATCACATACTTTCTACATGTCAAGTGCTGATACATTCTCTGACCATTATGTGCTTCCTCTTATTAAGGTCACACTTTTTGAAACATTATTACTCTGAATATCATCCCAATTTCTACTACTCCCTCTGTCCCGCAATTATTTGCACTCTTTAGTCTTAATATTGAAATAATACACAAAATTAATACCCTTACAACATCATTTTATTTTCAAAATTGCCACTCGTTTTGGGCCCACATTTTACCTCACACCTCACTAAATTTTCTTTGCACCTCACTAAATTCCCTTTACACCTCACTAAATTCCCTTTACACCTCACTAAATTCCCTTTACACCTCACTAAATTACCCCAAATACCCCTCCTTTATTAGACCCCACACATCACTAAAGTCATTTTCCTTAATCTGTGTGTCACTCTACATGTGCAAAAACTCTTTGGACGGAGGGAGTACTATTGTTTTCCAGTCTCAAGTGTGACATTCCCTGAATAATAATGTTTCACAAAATCAAAGTAGTCTCTGATATCGCAAATCTAGGGGATATACGATTGATGATATGAATTTTCATTATCAGTGTCTTTATTTTGAGGATGAAGGTTTTCTATGCTGCAGGTTTCAGAACATGCAAGTTGGTCAGGATGTTTCTATCTGCGTATAATCCAAGCTGCCCTTTCTGCTGTAGGAGCTCCAGAAAACCTGGTTGAAGTTATAACAGGGTATGCTTTTCATGCCTTGGTTTCTACAAAAGCTAATCTTGGTGAATTTTTCATGATTTGATTTCCACTTTCCTGCCAGGTTTGCTGAGACAGGAGAGGCCTTAGTTTCTTCAGTTGACAAAATGATATTTGTTGGATCACCCGGTGTGGGTAAAATGGTCAGTGTTTCTTGAGCTAAAGAACTATTATTGAATAAAGCCTTTCTATTCTTTTAGCTAGATAATCCTGCGTAAAATTATAAAACGTTCATTGACGCCATTATCAATGTTTATATTTGATATTGCAGATAATGAGAACTGCAGCTGAGACATTGATACCTGTTACTCTTGAGCTTGGTGGAAAAGATGCATTTATAGTCTGTGAAGATGTTGATGTGCCTCATGTACGAGAAACAGTCACCATTAGCCTAGATTTAACTATTTAATGCTCAAAATAATTTGAACGCAAATAACTTATGAATTCCTGTAGGTTGCTCAAATTGCTGTAAGGGGTGCTCTGCAATCAAGTGGACAGAATTGTGCTGGAGCTGAGAGGTTTTATGTTCACAAAGATGTCTACACATCATTTGTTGCTGAAGTTGTCAAAATCGTGAAATCGGTTACTGCTGTGAGTCCTACATTTACAATCTGCATTAAAGTTATTAATCAATTCAAGTTTTAGGGCTGATGGTATCCTTTTTGCAGGGTCCTCCACTTGTTGGAAAATACGATATGGGAGCAATATGCATGCAAGAGCATTCTGAAAAGCTTCAGAATCTGGTGAATGATGCCGTTGATAAAGGAGCTGAGATTGTTGGTCGAGGAAGTGTGGGTAATATCGGTGAAGGGGCAGTTGATCAATACTACCCACCTACTGTAATCGTAAATGTCAACCACACCATGAAATTGATGCAAGATGAGGTACTAATTGTATTCTAGTAGTAGTTTTTGCTTGAACTTGGTGAAATGGAAATCTATTAAAACTCTTGATCCACATGCAGGCTTTTGGACCAATTCTGCCGATTATGAAATTTAGTACCGATGAAGAGGCTGTCAGACTTGCAAATGACTCCAGGTACGGACTTGGGTGTGCCGTATTTTCAGGCAGCCAGCGAAGAGCAAGAATGATAGCTTCTCAAATACATTGTGGAGTTGCTGCAGTCAATGATTTTGCTTCAAATTACATGTGTCAGGTAACCCTACCTCATTTGATTTCCACATTTGCAACTAGTTGGATTGGATGTTTGATACAACAAAATTACTCCCTCTGACCCATTTTAATAGTCGTTTAAGGATGTTTCACACGAATTAAGAAAGTCATAAAAAAGTAATAAGATATGTGTAATGCAACATTTTAACCCTCATAGAGTAGTGCAGAATGACAATTATTTTGTGTCAAATTCTTATCTAGAAACACAATTTAAATGAGTCGCAGGGAGTAATATATATGTGTGTGTGTGTACACATTGAAAGATTAGCTGCACCATTCAAGTTAAATAGGTGTGGTATCACCCTAATATGCTGAATTAATTGTTGCAGTCCCTTCCATTTGGTGGTGTAAAAGATAGTGGATTTGCAAGATTTGGTGGTGTAGAAGGGCTACGGGCTTGCTGTCTCGTTAAATCTGTAGTGGAGGATAGATGGTGGCCGCTCATCAAAACGAAGATACCAAAGCCTATCCAGGTTAAATTCCAAGCCTCCTCCCTGTGTTTCCTAAAAAAACTCATAATCATCATCTCCATACTGACATCTGTTTCCCAATAAACAGTACCCAATATCAGAGAATGCATTCGAGTTTCAGGAGTCACTTGTGGAAGCACTGTATGGGTTAAACAACTGGGACCGGTTGCGGGCATTGGTGGACGTTGTGAAAACCCTTTCTGAACCCAATGCTTCGAAGAACCACCGTAAAAGATCAGACTAAACCTGATTCAGATCCGTGCACATGGTAATATCGTCTTGTCTTTCATTAACATGTTGCCCATGTCTATATTCTGGTGCGATTACGTCTAACAACGTTTGGTGAGTCTAGAACTGGAACTGAACACAGTATAGAGGAAATTGCCTCATTGCATACTCGAGACTAATTGTCACTCTGATAATGCATCTTATTTTCAAGTACCAAGCACTTGCGTAACACTCTTTTCATCAAAACAAATATTTCATAATTGATGTGCAACTATTTTGTACTGCTCCTTATGGAACAACCACTGTATATTACTATTACTGTATATGCAGAGTAACGGACAACGGTATGGTGTCAACGATGTAATTATCAATCTAATTTTTTACAATTTAAAATGTTTCCTTTCAAATTCTTTTATGTAAATATGCATGAGTGAGAAAAAGCTACCACTATTGAGAGTCAGACCTGGGTCTTCCTACCCTAACGACACGGTCGAAGAAATATCAGTTTGGATATTTATTGGATAGGGTTAGAAAAAAAAAATTAACACTGGGGGCCACAAACAGTTTTCTGAGGGAGGAAATGAGATCTTGATCAAATCAGTTCTTCAAGCCATTCCATCATATGCAATGTCATGCTTTCGGATTCCAGTTTCTATCTGTTCAGCAATTGAAAGTGTTATAGCGAATTTCTGGTGGGAGGAGCAAATTGGGCATAAGAAGATACATTGGAAAAGATGGAGTGAAGTCCGCAGACCAAAGGAGGAAGGAGGCATGGGTTTCAAAGTTTGGTCCTCTTTAATAAAGCTTTATTAGCAAACCAGTTATGGAGAATTCTGAATCATCCGCAAGCTTTAGTCGGTAAGGTTTTCAAAGCTCGATATTTCAAGCACGTGGATGTGATGAATGCAGTTTGGGGTCCAACCCTTCTTATATGTGGAGATCTTTGTTGTGGAGTCGGGATATTTTGGATAGTGGTGTTAGATGGAGAATTGGAAATGGCAAAACAGTGGAAATCTTCAAGGATAGATGGGTTCATGATCTTAACGAAGGAAGAATTAAATCCTGAACAACAAGTGCATCAAAGGTGGACAAATTTATTACTGAGGATTTTGCATGGAATGAAGAATTAACAAGGCAAGCTTTTCTTTCTTATGAAGCTGGTGCTATTTTAAAGAGCCCATTGAATGGGGCGGAGATGGATGATCAGCGGTTTTGGCCAGGCAATTCAACTGGAAACTTTACAGTTGCATCTGGTGTCGACATTCTTATGAACGGGATCTTACGGTAAGTGGATTACATGATCAAGGTCCATCGAATTATACAGGATTATTTGGAAGCAAAGAATCCCACCGAAAGTATGTACTTTTGGATGGAAATTGAGTAATGATTTGGAGGCTACGTAAGGTAATATATATAAACACACCATGTCCCGTTAGATCCACTCCATCGATGTTGTGGTGCACCAATAGCAGACTCTATTCATGCGATCTTTAAATGAAATTAAGGAATTTGCAAAGGGTAACATTTTTTAGCTTTAGTATGTGTATGTCTCGGTGAAATTTGAGGAGAAGCTTGAGTTCATTCTTGTGGTTGCATGGACGATTTGGAGAGAGCAATGTAATTGGATTCACTCGGAGGAAAGAGGATTTAAAAGGAAGAGCGGTATGCATGTTTTTACAGTAGAATGGACTATTAATTATTGGGAAGAATATAAAGGTGATAATATTTTCAAGTTTGACCGCGAGATTGTTAAGAAGATGGGCAACTTAGCAGAATTTGATAATAAATGCACCGTTCTCTTTACGGATGCATTCAACCCGAAAAGGGGCTTTTATGCAGTCAGATGTGCTTTGGTAGGATAGAAGTAGAACCATTTTGTTTTAATGGCAAGATTCAAGTTGAATAATCCAGGCACAATTGTTGCGGTTATTATTATTATTTTTTTTAAGTGTCGGGTATTCGATCTAAGAACCAACTAATCCCGGGGATCAATCCCACCGTCCACTTGCAGGGGGCGTTTAAAGCCAGAGATTTGCACTCAAATTGAGAGCAATCCAGGGTGGGAATTCAAAATTGCATAGAGAGACTTTGATATTATGGAAACAAGGTCAGATGCAATGCTGGTTATTAATGCACTCACTTCTAAACAAGAGTTAAATGATTACGAGTATGTTATCTTGGATCGAATAAAGTGCCACTTAACTCAAGGAATTTAAATATCATAGCACATGAGTTAGCTCAGAAGGCATTTAGTTCTTCAATGTTCCTCAGCGTGTCAAGGAATTGGGTGGTTTATTGTAATCTTTTGCTTCTTGTGGTTTGCATTCCTTTATCCGTTATATTGTTAAAAAAAACATGAAAAGAGAAAAAACATGTGAAATTATGAAAAATGTGAAGGAGAGGCACTTCATCTTCATCATTACAAATTTACAAATACTACATTCTAAGTTGACTCGCACTTAACTGCGCGAGTGACTTCCCAATCAACCATGCTATTATTGGGCTCTCCACACCCCTCCTTCCTTCTGCTGCACTTCACAATTCCTACTATGAACTTTTCATGTCGCAGCGATGATGGATATATCATTTGTTCTTCCTGAAGAAATATCATGCTAACTTCCTCAAATTTCATATTCACCATAATTTAAACTACACATTAATTGGTGGTGTGGGGGGGGGGGGTTGTTCTTTGTTTCTACGTTTTTCATCCTCAAATGGTATTTCATTTCTTTTTTATTTCACACCCAACTAAAAATAAAAGGGGCAAAAGTTTTATTAAACAGCGAAAGTAAATGAAGTCAAAGATAAGAAAACGAAAAAAAAGTTAGTGTTTTTCCAAAATTTCAATCCCTTCACAACTTTTATCTAAAATCAGTTTTTATTGTTGTAATGAATACAACAAAGATCTTGTTAGCAAAGACAGTCTCTACACTCTTCCCCTTGGCTTATATATGTAACTGTACATATTCATCATATACAGAACAGATAGATATACATGCAAATAAATTTTCATTAAATTTTCCCACTAGCTCAATTTGTATCTTAAGTAATTTTGATTTTGTCACCAAATATAAAATCCCATGAATACAAACGTTTATTCTTACCTCGGGTAGTCCATAGAATTCGTCCGGAGATATTTGCAGCAACTCAGCAGCCGTCTGACCGTTACACCAAGCAAAAATCTTTGACGTATCATCTGCAATTGTAATTTGTAATAGGAAGGAACGTTCTACTTCAGCATTGCAAATGGTATGGCAGAATTTGCATTCCAGATCTCCATTAGGCACCTCGTTGATAAGATGACCACAATGGGTGTGCGATAGTCTTACATGACAATGTTCCACCTGATCCAGCCATACTCGACATACCTGAAATATTTTGATAATTGACAAGAATAATGTTTTTGGCTCCGACTTCAAGGATAATTTGAATAATTAATGATTTGGAGATCATGCAATTTTAACCAATTTGTTAATACATTCATTAGTGTGGAAGGCAGGGATTTAAATTTTTTATTTAATAATTTCTAAGATCCTTTAAGAATCACAATTGTATACTCCCTCCGTCCTAAAGGAATTTGCACCCTAAGAATGGCACATGATTTAAGAAATGTGTAAAAAAATGTGTAATGAGTGGTGTTATGAGGGGTAGTTTTGTAAAGTTTTATTAATAAAGTAAAGTAAAATGTAGATTGAGTGTAAAAAAGTAATGACATATGGGTAAATAGGAGTATATTTTAAGGGTGGGGTTATGAAGATATTTCCTTCTATGGAGTGTGCAAATTGATATGGGACATCCATATATGGAAAGTGTGCAAATTTATGTGGGACGGAGGGAGTAGTATCAAGTAAAATTTAGACCAATTTTCAAATACATTCGATTGTACATTTACATCTATCTATACATGAATGTGTGTTTCTTTGTTTACATCTCTATACATGAATGCTAAATTAAGAATTTTAATGAAACAGACCAAAATAACAGAATGGTGCAAAATGTAGAATTTTTTTAAAGCCAAAAATAAAGTACGCCATAAAGCATATAACAGGTTTAGCCATGGAAATGTGAGAAACATACCTTAGTACCTCTTGTATGGATGGATAGATTGGAAAGGCAAGATGATTTGTGAAGGCAAGATGTATTCAGGAAAGCTGGCAAGCAACTCAAATTGAAAAATGATGATCCACTGCCGTTCTCATACCATGATAATTCAAGGCTGCCACAACATATTAAGCTGTTATGATCATTCTCTTGACGAAATAATGTTTTAAGAAATTGATATATATATATATATATATGTGTGTGTGTGTGTATGTATGTACTCATAGCAAATGATAGAGAGTTTCTTCAAACAAATTATGAGAAAGCAGAGAAGGATGTCTCAAAAGGAAGCTTATGTGAAAATGATTACCCTTTTCCTTTAGTCAGCGAAGAGCTTAAACCAGAAAGGTACACAGTATGGCCAATCCCTAATCTCCCAAGTGACCTAGAAGATATTTGATTTGAAGTATCAGAAAAACTCTAAAGAGTAAACATATACTACTGTTAAAAATTATTAAGAATTATAGTAACTGATCTAACATTAAATAACTTTTCCATCATTATCAATTAAATGAGGCAGGACTATATATAACTTGAGTAGGTGAATTGCCAATTAGTATTACCAAGATTTAACAAAATGTAGCTTTGCCCATATTGATCCAGTAGTATCTTTTATCCTCAAAGAGAACTTGCCCTCCGGTGATGTCCTTATGTCTGCAACAGTGCCATGGAGGCTAATGCCAGTCATCTTGTCACGTACATCAACAACATATGACTGCAGGGCTTGCAAAAATGGACAAGGTTAATAAATACTACTATGTCGTAACATATGGAGTGAGTACTAGTTTATGAATGAAGAAGTTAGTATAAATGATCCAACTATTGCTAACTAAGGTTTTCATCAGATGGAGAAATAAACTTACTCGAAATGGGTAGTTACTGAAGTCAATGGACCCTTGAGAGTCGCAAGGTAACGTTACTTGAGAAACTGTTGGTCTTTGACTCGGATTTGATGCAGTCAGCAGCTTTGATCCTAGACAATGGTTCTGCGTCAATGGTATGGACACCTGATAAAAGCCATAAGCTCTGTTACCTATTATTCTTAACATACCATTATTAAATAAGGTCATCTATGATTATCATTTTCATACCTGTTCTTTGTGTGGAATATGAGGCACCATATATATCTGGGTTGCACTCCCATACTCGAGGCAAATTTCACTATTTTGGAGATAACTATCCGTACCACTTGAAATAAATGGTTGATCTAGGGCGAGCATACTTCCAACACTGCATGACATGAAGTGAGGGGGAATTCGAATCAGTAAAAAATACTCATATAAGGGTTAAAAATAAAACAAATGATTAACTTGTAAGTATCATACGTGAACAAATTGGCAAGCGAAGCCTGCTCTCCCCAAAGAAAAAATGGTAATGTTACACCATCATCATTGCCGACAAGAGTTATTTGTTTCCTCTTTAAATTACCATTTGTACCCTGAACTTCCAGTGGTCCTATATGTTCAATTCTGTCCACAGTTGAGGACAAATGGTTAACGTAACATTTTAAATCCGATAAAATAATGCAAATTTTGCAATTTGCAAAGAAACTGGATAACATTATACTTTGCAAACAAGGAATAGGATGCTCCTTCGTTTAAATCATCAAGAGATATTGAAGAAAATGAATCAGAACAAAATTGTGCTGCAATAAGCATGGCATCATCATCTTCATCCTGAATCAAAAATTTAGAAGCTGGTAAGACATTTGCATAAGAATAATGTTGATGGTTATGCACTTATGCTTACAAAGAAGCACATGAGACTACACATTGACTAAAAGATAATTCTAGCTGATAGGGGACAGGTTGAAATTTTCAGACACATAGATATTAGAACTCCAATTTTATCTGTTACTCCTATCCAAAACGAACTTCATAAAAGATCATCAGATGATAAACAAATTTGTTATTGTAACTTCAAAGACATGTAATTAAAAAGATATTTCTATAAATAAATTTGTTATAGTAACTTCAAAGACATGTAATTAAAAAGATATTTCTAGCAGGGTAACCAAAATTAACATTGAGAAATAAAAAAACTGGAGCAAAAAACTACCTCATCCAACAGTACAACAAAGTATTCAGTTGGTAAAAGACGTGCACACCCTGAACTCCCAGCAGATACACGAAGATAGCACCCAGTCAAGAGCACTTCCCGGCCTTTCTTCAAAATCCCATTTTGGGGATCAGCAATATTGTAAAACCTGCCTTGAATCCAAGTTAGATCAGTCACATAGACAAACAACATGCAGATAAGTAATACCTAGAACCACGACTATGCATACTTTTTATTTAACTTTTAATTTATTTTGTCTTAGGAGTTTGGTACTGAAAACTGACTCAGCCAACTCAAAATCCTACTTTTCAATCCATCAAGTAGCCTAATAAAGCATCACAGCTAAAGAAAAATAGATAAGATAGCTTCTTGAATACATTTTAACTTAACAGAGCTGGAATGTACTAATTAAGTGTTAAAATGATTAATCTCTAAGATGAAATTTTGATTAAGATCCTAAATAAATTAAGTATGTGGCAAATATCATGAGAATGATGCGGACTTGTAGCCAGTGGGTTAAAGGAACAGAATCTTGAAACTTAAACAAAAGCAGGTTACTAGTGCATGCCGTTGAAGAGTTCAATTATAAACTTGATGAAATTGTTAAAACAAATTTGAAAAGGGAGAGAGAGAGAGAGAGAGAGAGAGATTTGGATCAACAGTTTATCTGATTTTACCTCCTGTGAAGATATAGATCTATAGTATTGGAGCTCCAAATATCCCCAAGAGTGAGCATGTAGATGTTTGTTCCTGCATGATAAAATTTTCAAGTTAATCAAAATGAAGAAACCAATACATTTCATTAACATAAACTAGTTAAACATCATAGTGCAATTAACCATAGTATGTTCAAATAAGCTTGTGAATGAAAAGCAATCCAAGTATTTCTCGTTAGTCGTGACACTAAAATAACCAGTGGAACTGTCTCATAAAATAAATCATAAATATGCCTTTTCTCTTTGTTGATAATAAGAACAAACAAATTGTTCAAGCCAAAATAATATTAAAATAATAATAACAACAATAACAATAATAATAATGCAAGCAGCATACCTGGAAGGATAAAAGCATCAAGTATAACTGCTTCAATCACACTGCTCAATGATAAGAATTTTTTCTCGTATATAGAATCTATTGTAATGGTGCTAGGGAGCTTTGCCCTCTTGTGTTTCTTCTTCAACTTGGCAATAAAATCTGGCTGTCTTTTTGGAGCTCCACTTCTATTCTGCTCACTCCAAGCCTGTATAGACACATTCACACATGTAACTATGCAAGCATCATATATCCGCAACAAGAGGTAGCTAATGTGAGTATTTCTGTTTATGTGTGCATGAAACCAGTTTTACTAATGAAATGTCAAAATATCTTCAAATTTCAAAGAAATCAAAAATTTATAAGAGATCCTTGGTTGAGCTAATATGACTACTACAATTTGAAAGAGCCAGAATGCTGCTCTTTAAAAGGCGTATGTATACTCACAAAAAGAAAACCACTAGAACAAAGAAAAACGAGCATCTATACATTAATAGCCTGATATTGCAAAGCATTTCAGGAGATGACTGCCTTTGAAGGTAGCATAATCAGTAGTATTTCCAATATAAATATGGACAAACATGCAGATGCCACAAAGCAAAATCACAGAAAAATGCTATTTATGCTATATAGAATCAACGGTAACTAAAACACTAAATCAGATCGATATATAGCTCCATAATCAGTTACGAAGACTGTGGATTAACAAATGTATTCCTATCTACAAGTAGTAATACAACAATACTTCATCTTCACTGCTCAAGTAAAACCCACACTTCCTAAACAAATTAACCTAAAGAACAATCCTAACAGAAAATAATCCGAAACCAAAATTAAAAGCAAGGTGAATTGTCAATACCAGAGAGAGCTCCGAAAGAATAATGGCAGGGGTCACACCACTCGAGTAAGAGATGCAAGTTCGAAGGATCCAATTCGCGATCCAGCTCCAACTCGGAGAACGCATCGAGCCTTCTTCTGATTCACCAGAATCCTCGTACAGAATCGATTTAGCATAGTCTATGAATATAAGAAACGGGTCCTCTTCTTCTTCTTCGACTACATTTGCTAGTTCTATGTCCATTTCAGTGGCCTCATTCTCTGTCATGAATTCACCCAGAAGTTGATCATCCGGAGAGTCCATTTTCTCAGTTCAGAGAGAGATCCGAGAGGGGGAAATTGAGATTTCGAAGCCCTAGTTAAAATGGCGGGTTTCAGCGCGGGAAAATTTTTGCTGCCTTAAAATGAAAATATTTGTTTATATCCTCCCAGAATTAATTGCAAGAATTTTAAACAATTTAAATATATTGATTGAATTTAATTCATCAAATTAAAATAAAGTTAAAATTATTCAATTGTACTATGCAATGGTTTAATATGAACTTGTTTAGTATGTTAATTATTTGTAAGGGATTAAAAAAAATTTAGTCAATTAAGTTGGACTGATTTAATCCTAACGAATTACACATCTTGATTAAGCTCCAATAAGTATACTCAAAATAATCTCTTTACCTGTAATGGCAGGTATGTAGATTTTAATTTTTTTTAATATGTGGCATTAATATATATATCAATTTAAAATTTAAAATATATTTATTAATTTAGAAAAATATGAATATTTTTAAAATACTAAATAATATTTTAAAAATTCTAAAAATAAATTAGAATAAAATTTAAAATACTAAATATACTTTAAAAAAAATATGGAAAATTATAATATGGAAAATAATAAATCAAATAAATAAATTAACTTACCTAATTAATTATTAGAAAATTAATTAATTTACCTAATTAAAAAAATTATAATTACAAAATAACTATTAGAAATTATTCATATATTTTTTAAACCAATCAAATAAATGGAGTATACAGATTTATCTTTAAAATATTAAATTTCTCTAATGAAAATAAATAAACATTAAAGATGTCAAAAATCCTCAATAAAACCTTACTTATTGTATTAATATTTTAAATTTACAAAAAATCTCAAATATTTTAAATTTACAAAAATTCTCAAATATTTTAAATTTCCAATAAATTTCAAATAAATTTACCAAATTTTGTAATTATATATTTTTTTCTAATTAGGTAGGTTAAATGAATTTTCTAATTGATTTATAATAAATTTATTTGATTTTTTATTTTAATATTTTCATATTGGAGAATAATTTTCATATTTAATGAAAAATTACTTAATAATTTAAATTTTACTATCAATTTATTTTTCAGATTTTTTAAAATATTAGTATTTAGTATTTTAATTTTTAACTAATGTTTATAATTTTTTTAAATTAATAAATATAAATAAGTCTTTAATTGATATAAAAATATAAAAAAAATGTCACATATTATAAAAAAGAAAAAGAAAAAATAAATTTAAAATCACAGGTGTGTTGACCTGTTTGGTGACCTGCTATTACAGGTAAAATGACCATTTTCAAAAGTTGAGTATATTTATTAGACTGAAATTAAAATGTGTAATCCGCCAGAACCAAATTTAAAATCAGTTCAATTTAATGGACTAAAAAATCTTTAATTCATATTTGTAAACATATGAAATTCTATTCTCACTCAAATATTTTGTTGAATACATGTGTGAGTGATGGTACCTGGTGCAAAAAAATTGTTCGAGAAATGCTCGTACGAGGCTATATTACACTATTTATGGACTTATAATCCTATTCGAATCTTGTTTTAAAGCAAAGTGACATATACAGTTCATTATAAAAAGAGGCTCCGTCTTATACCTGAGATAATTTCAAATGACACAACTACACAAGAAGACCTCCTTAAAATGTTTTATGCATATATCCATAGTGTATTTGAGCAAAGACTCAGATGTGAATAGTCGCATCCTTAATTAATTAATGTAATTTTTATTTATTTCGAATTAAATCAGAAGTTTGTGGATTATAAATTTCGTTGATCTCTTAATTCCTCTCTTCGAATACATGCTATACCCCGAAGTCTTAGCTACTTGTTTCGAATTTTATTTTAACCTACAATTTAATAGTACAGAGTTGATGAAGTCATTTTTTTACTTATTCCATTTAACTATTGAAATTTTATTTTTACTCTTATATTTATAGGTCATGAATGGCCTATACCGAACATTAAGAAGATATTGCCAAATCTTGAAGTTAAAAGAAGAGATGGTGTCATTATCTTTAAAATATTATTTTATATTCTTATATTCAAAATTAAAATTTACTACTATGACACTTTTAAAATATAATAAAAGAAGAGATAGTCTACAATAGCAACCATATAACTATAATCAAATGCAAAGTATTATGTGTATCTTGTGTACAATGTTGTATAATTGTTTGTAAAACAAATATTGCTGCATAGAACTAGTACAATTATTATTAAAAACTAATATTATTGTTTATAATATTACCTAATAAAATTCCTAAAACAATTGATTAGTATTACCTGTAAAAGTCTAAAACACAATGAAAATATAAAATATTAGTAAAACTACCGAGGCATAAGAACGTTATGAGAAACGACTCAGCTTTGAAAAATTAAGCTTCACCACATATCATTCAATAGCTTATTTGATAATTCTCAACTTTTAAAAAATTAAAAATATCTCAACATTTATTTGTAGTTGTACTCGATTAAAAAACCAAAAGAATCATGATTCATGTAACAGTATCAATGTCATGTGTCTTCAATTTGCATTAGATACAACAATAATTCTTTTTTCTCTTTTTTTTTTGAAATTGTAAGAAAAACAATTCTTACACAAGTAGGGAAAATTTTAGTTTTAGTCCTATAAATTTGATACATTCCAAAATAAATCATTTAAGTTTCAACTTTACAAAATACGTCATTTACCTTTCAATTTAATCTTTTTTACATCAATTTTAATCCTTTATCTTTTTAATAATTAAAGCTGCTTGAATATTCTCCTCTTGATTTATGCGGTTAAATTATTTGGGGATTCCGTGGAATGTGCTTGGTACGACATTTATTTAAAAAACCCGTCATTATATCTTTAATTTTTTCTCAATGTCTATTTAAATTTTTCTTTTGTTAATAATATGGCCATTGTCTTTTGTTATGATATATATTTTTACATGTCTATTTAAATCAATTGACTAGAGGTATATTTTAAGAAGTTCTAAAAAGTTTTCAATATTTTAAAAAGTTCTCAATAAAATTTACATATAATTTTATTTTAATAATACAGTTCTGAGCAATATTCGAGTTTAATTACCATTTTTCATGGACTTATCTCAACATAGAGAGTAATATCACGAAGAAGAGAAACGAAAAAATTGTGAACTTTGATTTTTGTCTTTTAAACATGGATGGTTTTGATCTTTTGTCGTTTATTTTACTTGTTCAAGGTAATTTGGTTGTTTTGGTGGATAACTTTGGCTAGATGAACTTGGTTTTTTTTTTTTTTTTTTTCTTGCTGGAAATTGTATTCTCAATCTTTTAGGTGGAATGTTAGTTTTTGGAAAGATTGAAATATCAATCAATTGATATGAACAACTTCATATATTTTAAATTGTTATGTTTTAATTTAGTTGTAAAATTTATTTGTAATTATCCTGTCAAAAAAAATAAAATTATTTTTAATTATAGAATTGTTTTATCAATCGTGCATATTTCAATTTAATTTGTTTTTAATTGAATTTGGGAGAATATTTCAATTTTGTTTTTAATTGAACTTGAGAGTTTACAGGAAAATTTGATAGATATTCAATTAATTACGTAGATTTTTAAGTATATATAAATGAGAGATAATTATGTGGCAGATGACATGACATTTTTAAAATAAATGTGGTACCAAGTCAGCCCATCCCACCGGAATTCGGCAGCATTTAATTCATTAGAAAGATAAAGGATTAAAATTGATGTAAAAAAGGATTAAATTGAAAGGTAAAGGACGTATTTTGTAAAGTTGAAACTTAAAGAATTTATTTTGAAATGTATCAAACTTATAGGACTAAAACTAAAATTTTCCCTACACAAGTATAAATGTATAATACAATATTTACATTCTTTGGTAGTAGTAATTTTTTGGAAAAGGGAAACCCGCAAGTGCAGTCTAAACGTGTACATACTGAATAAAATCCGTATTCAGTTACATCTTAGGAGGTGCAGAGATATTCTTGTTGTCTGACCTCCACACATTAGTCTTTGAAGAAAATGAGGTGAGTCGAAGTTCGAGTTTGGATGGATCCAACGACAGTTTTTGTCGTATAAACTCGTCTAGATCGAAGCCACTCCCACTAACAGAATCACTATAAACTCTTTCAAATTGCATGTCTTCACCAATTGAAGAATCCTCAACTTTGTTCAAGTTCAAAAGTCTTTTTATGCTGTCAATAGCTGGATCAATAATGTCCATGAATCCCATGATCCATGATGCATCATCCACAATTTCAGTACGCTGTTAAACAAAATAAATCCATGATATATATCATCCACAACACTCAGACGGAAACACATAGACGCAAAACATGTACATATCAAAGGCGTCAAGAAGTGGGCGTAGGAGATTTAATGCATACTCTTATCAAACACGAGGGAGTACCTGCTGGAAATAAAGGTTTCGAATCTCGTCAGCACGTAGAGAATTTCCTTGATCTTCTTCTAAAGAAGCCCATGTCATCCATGTTACATAGCTTTGAGAATTGATGTTAAGTGAAGACCTGAATAATCTTCTTGCTGCTGATAGGTTACCAATTCTTTGTTCTAAAACACCCCAAGCCTACACAAAGCAAGTTTTTTGAGCAAACAATTAGTACGTGGTCGCAAATTCTACTAACAGCTTTCAGAATCATTTTTGAACACATTGCAGAGTTCGAAATCACCACCTATTATTTTACCTGAAGACAACGAGCAGCGCTTTCACTCGTTGAATCAAGTGAGAGTGCCTTTTGGTATAGTTCTCTAGCGGTGTCCAAGTTCCCTTCTTTCCATTCCATCCAGCCCCAAGCCTAAAGATAGGGACAATAGCAGATTCAGAATTTTAAATTTGAGTATACAATCTGTAATTATTTAATACTTACAATCCACACAGGTTGATGTCTTGGATCAAGTTCAGATGCTCTTCTGAAGAGTAGTCGTGCTAAATTAGCAGTCGAGTATCTGTATTCGAGCAATGCTAGCGACTGTACGAGCACAGGGTCCCTAGGATTCACTGCATGCCCCACCTTCAGAAGCTTTCTTGCTAAATCGACGCTTCCAAGATTAGCCTCAAACACTCCCCACACGTGCCACGCGAATCTATTCTTCGGACTTGCTTGAACAGCTTTCTGTTTCAACAGACGAAAGAATCACGAAAGCAGAATCAGCTAACATTTAGACATTATATTCTAGTTGATAAATTTAAATAATTTGAGAGGTGCAAATCACCTCAAAGAGCCTCCGAGCAGCTCGATTATTCTGTTGCTGCGCCTCAAGCTGCGCCCACGCCTTTGATGACAAAAACGAGTTTATCATTACATTACCAACTTTTTCTTAAAACAGAAATCCTGAATGATGATTAGATGAAATGAATGTTGAATACTTACAAGCCAACTAGCACAGCTTTTGGGGTTGCACTTGGTAGCTTGCTTAAACAAATATCGGGCTTGTTCATACCGTTTTGCTTTTACTTCAAGCAGGGCAAGCGTCTGGTATATATACTCGTTTCCGCCACAAAACTTGAGTCCCTTGCCAAGAAGATGCCTTGCTTTCTTAACATTCCCTTGCTTCATTTCCAACACTGCCCATCCATGCCAAGCGGCAATGTGTCGTTTATCAGCAACTGTAGCTGCATCAAACAGTGCTCTAGCTTTCCTTATATTTCCCATCTTAGTTTCGAGAACGGCCCAACACTGTTAACAAAGACCAAACAACTTGAGCATACATTTTTTGCTACTGTATATATAAGTTATACTAACTAACCTGCCAAATGTAAGAATTTTCTCCTTGTGTAGCCTGGCATCCCTTTTCATATACAGCTCTTGCTTCATTCATTTTCGACTGTTTGCTCAAAGCCTTCCCTAACCCAACATAGGCCCTCCCATCTTCTGGCCAATAGTTTATACACTTGAAAACATTACAAAATCACAACTATTAAGTCTTTTGTGAAAATTTATCAAGAAGCACCGGAATAAAGCTGCAAATAGGATCATTCAAGACTCAACCATGGCAATATTAAAATATGCACAAAATGCAAATCAGTTGCTCGGTAAAACTGATTTACATAAAATTTTGTCCTGATTTGACATGTAGACTATAAATGAATAGAGCTGAAAATCAAACCAAAACATTCAATATGTATCTTGAGACGGTCTACTAAAAGCTTGTACGGGGTTGATGTGATAAAAAATGGCAATCAAACTCAAACATTACATTCCATAAAATCTAAAGAGCTTAAACTCGATAAGATCAAATTTTTAACATAAATGAATTAATTTTTCGTTTCTCTACAAGTTCGAACTTTTAGACAAGATCAATTTTTTTTCACTATATCAGAGTCAATCACTCTCATGTACTAGTTCAAATCCCGCTGAAAGTAAACTTCACTCATATTAAATTGTCTACTCGATGGACATACTCTTCCTCCAGAGGGGAGATGCGATAATTCACCTCACACATGAGTGGGGTGTTAGAGAATTAATATAAATGAATTAATTTTACATATCTCTACAAGTTCACTTTTAAAGTGTAAGAAAATCTTTCATATTTAATTCATTAACAGCCTTAGTATATTTTTTTTTTATGCTTCGATATCCTGTTCAAGAACAGACTAATGCAGAACTAATGCAGAGGCCCAAAGCAAAGACCTAGTATATTCCTAAACACTTAAACGTCACAAAATTTATGACAAAATCTTGAAAATAATAGTAATGGCACCTTGTTAAGTATCTCCTCTGCTTCTTCATAGCGATAATTCCGAGACAAAATCTTGGCTTTGTAGAGAGCCAAATCCAAATTGACTAAAAGGGGCTTCTCACCAGAACTGGATTCAACTATCTTAGGCTCAAAAATGGGCATCTTCTTGGCAAATTTCAAGAGCCCTTCATCTATCAAACTTTTACTTTCATCTTCATCACCAGAAAACTCCATAATCGGCCTACGAACAACTAGTAACTCCTCCAGGGATTTCTTGGTTTTCATGATCTCTTTATCCAAGCCATCTCCACCGTCCATTTCACCTTCTGATGATGATGAATTTTGAGGCTTTTCTTCAACAGCTGGAGTCGACAGTGAGTCATGGGATTGTGCATGGAGTAAGAAACGGTTTGAAGAGAGAGAAAGGGAGACAGCTTTAATGAAATGGAATTTTGAGGTATTGCCATTTTGAGATTGAGAAAATAGAGTGAATTTGGAGCTTGAAGAAGAAGAGGAAGAAGAGAGGATGTTCATTTCTTTTTCCTTTTTCCAGTGATATGTTTTAACAGATATAACTGTAAGCAAGATTATGTGCTGAATGACCAAAACATCCTTACTGCCATCAAGAAAACCAACAGTTACTTGTAATGAAGTTGAATTTTGTTGAGAAATTTCAGTAATTGTGAGAATAATGTTGTGATCCCGCGTGAGAGAGAATTCTGATTTCTGAATAGCAAAGGCAAGACACTGCAACAGGGTACTAACGTAATTTCACAGAAAGAAGCCAGTGGCTACGAATTGGCCAGGTTGCCCAAACTTTGGGTGGCTCATGCTTCTATCTAAAAAGTAGATTTTCCCTGCCACGTGGGAGCCTCCTGTTGGACGCTGTAAATATCACAAACTCATCTTTCCGCCTGCCATTTACACTATTTTACAAGATAAAAGGTGTATTTAGACTTAGACATGTTTAAAATCGAAATTGGATGAACCGGTCAAACCGGTCAGTTTCTAACCGTCATTTTGTCGAACCGTCGATTTTAATTTGAAAATTGAACCATAATCTTAAAATTAAGGTTTAGTTTCGGTTACGGAAATTCAAAATCGAAATCGGCGATTTTGCCCTTTTTTTTATTTATTATGGTAAAGTCTAGTATGCATTCGAGTGCATGTTGTGCACCCTAGTCCATGTGCACTTTTCAGTTTTACTGACTTACATTTTTTTGGTAAATGGTGTTGCACTTTTCAATTATTACTAAAAATATTATTATACAACATGACTAGGGTGTACAACATGCACTCGAGTATTCTTCTATAAATACTTCACAATTTCAACTCATTTTATTCACACCAATCTCTACCATCTCTTATGTAGTGGAGTATTTTATTTTCTAAAAAACGAGTGAAGACAAAAAAAAAAAAGGGGCAAAATTTTTTTTTTTAAAAAATAGAAAGAAAGCAAAAAACTCAAATCGGCGGTTAAAAATCAGTTACGTAACCGATCCGATTTCGATTTGTAAAATGGTCAAACCGTAACCGACGGGTTTAACCGTATAAACATGTCTACATTTAGACCCCTAAAGTACTAATTCCTCTGTATCGTACTAGATTGAATATTTACTCTTTGCACGTCTTGTCAAAATTGAAGTAAGAATTGGTGTCGTCGAAGGCACATCCTACACCATCGTCATTGAAGCACGTCCTTGCCGCCAGACGAAAAGGGTTAACGTTGGGTAAGGCCATTTTGGGGACAGCATATACCAAATCACAAAAACAAATGAGAAGAATTATGATAAATGGGAAAGACATCCCAAATCAAAATCTATAGAAGAATGGAAGGGGTCAAAGAACATGCCCGGGGTTATAAGATTAAAACCGGATCAACACAACTTTTACTCTTCCTACCAAGCAGTGGACAATACTGTTGAATTGAGCTTAAAAGGTCTTAACAAGACCTACCAATCACTCCCTAAAGGTCATTTTGTCTAATCTAATTACCAACAATTAAACACTCACCACCAAATAATATTTCATATATAAATTGACCAACAAACAAAATTGTATATCCACAGTTGTCACATAAAGGGACTACAATGAACTGCATAAAAAGATGATCACATCCATTTTTTAAATTACTGAAGCACAAAGTTTATCATCAGTAACCGTGATCTAAGTCCCACACCATCGTCGTTTCCTTAAAGGTCTTTCCAGTTTAGTCATATCACTTTCAATATTCAAATCAGGCAACAGATAACAAGCCTTCACAGAAGAATCCCTGCACACAGTAACAGGTTCCTTAAACCGCATTTTTCTTCTTTCCATCTTCACCATAATTTCCTGAATCTTCTCATCATCAAGTGGTTGTTGCCTCTCTTCAGATGGGGGCACATGTTTCATAAGGTCCTGAATTCCTTCACTAATTATCTGGCCTTCCTCGATATCCAGAGACTCATCATGCTGGTTTTTGCCACCAAGGCTAAGATTCACCTTTTCTTCTTTTATCAAAACAGCATTTTCTGAATGCATATTATCCAAGTCTTCATATTTTTTGGATTTCTGATTGCCTTTCCATCCAATGAGATCACGTGTATCGTAATATTTTTCGTCTCCAGCTTCCGGGGTTCTTCTAGAAGACTGCACGGAGCACTGAAACAAGTGGACATCAAAATCAAATGTTCTACAGTCATGATAAAGAATGATGTCAGAATCATCATAACGGAGAATGTAGAACAGGTAATAATAAATGTCACACCACAAATTAAGGAAAAAAGTAGAGCAACAAACACCAATTTGAAATGCTCATGTTTGACTTGTGAAGGAAATGTAGGAGGGCTGTCTCAGAAAAGTTATAGGTAAACAAATAATTGTTATTGAGGATGGTGGGGAAGATATGTGATAACAACAAGCATAACATGTATAATTTCATCATAAATTGAGCTAGCTTTAGAGGCCTCCCTCGTCAATATAAACATACAGCAAAGAAGGCAACTAACACCATCCAAATAAGTCATTTTAACTATATTATGTACATAATAGCAGTACTCGCCATTGCAGCAAATGTATATATAAAGGAGGGCATTAATTATGCAAAAAATAAGAAGTGAAGTTAGAACAGCAGAGTAACATTGTGAACTAATTGCAATAAGAAAATAGTACAAAGATTAAAGAACGGCAAACAAGACAAAAATATAGAACCTCACTGATCTAAAATACTACTAATAATTATGCCCCAAAAAAAGATTCAACTTGAAATAAACATTAACATTAAAATTCAAGAGGGAAGGATTGAGATATTGCAATTTTGGATAGACTTCCCAATATATATCATACCACATGGAAGCCTGTCGATGGAAGCACTAGGCAGCATTACCACATGAAATGAATCCGAACTTCCAGCATAATTTTAACAAATAAGTGAACCAAAATGGTGCTAAGATATCAAAAGATGATGCACTGCAGGGTGAATTAATTCCAGAAATGCAAATCTCAACTAGATGCTATTGATGAATAATGATTGAATATTCAGATCAAGGAAACAGAGTAAATGAGAAAAAATGACCAGAAATACTAGCAGAATATTTTTCTTTCCATACATCATCAATGTATGGCCTGCATAGCAGTTCAAGTGACATGCATACGACTTTGGAAAGATAGCCGCATATACATAATTGACAGAGCAAACATATGTGACGATTGAGGAAAAGAAAACACAAGATTATACCATTTCAATAAGTATGCTTGCCTAACAAATATCAGGCACTTGCCTATTTTTAACAAAATGATACAGGGTATCGATCTCAATTTCCTCAACTTTACCTTTCTGCCCCCAACAACCAATTCGTCAATTGAGTCCTGGTATCTTGGATGCATCTGAGCATGACTACAAGGTTGGATAGATTTATGATACCCATCAAATCGATTACTAAACTCTTGTACACTTATCATTTTATTTCTCTCTCTATTTGCTTCTCTTTCATCAATATGTTCCTCAACATGACCCAATGCATGTCTATCATCAGCCCTATTATTCCTTGATATCTTTTCAAAATGATAAGATGGCTCCTCAGAGTGGAACATGGTATCACCCTGATGCCTGGACTCTTCCCTTAAATGCACTTCAGAATGTTGATGGTGTCTTCTCCTAAAAAAATTATCCTCATCATAATCATCTTTGATGCTTCCATTCATGATGCAAGTGTCAGAATATTGTTGGTACTGTCTTCTTCTGACAAGATGATCCTCAGAATGACGATACCTGAGGCTTTCAATGGTGTCAGAAGTAGCGATATCTATACCATACCGACCATTTTCTATGTGCTGTTCATTCCATAAGCACCTCATGTTCCTTTCAGAAACACCAAATTTTGTTACAGATGATTCTGGATATTGCCCCCTGCGAGAAGAATAAGGTTCTTCAGGTGAATAAAAGGGAAAAGGTCGACCATTCCTGTTTCTCCTGTCATTTAAATCAGTCTCAGTATACCATAGGTTGTCTGAACTATTAAGTGAACTGTCACGTCTTCTCTTTCCCCTTCCAAAGATCAGATGATCTCTATCTTGGCCACTAGTGGGACCCATTCTTCTATACTTTCCATCAACAAATTTTTTATCAGATTCATGTAGTTGTGACAAGTAGTCATCTTTTGCTCTCCTTCTGAACTGCATGTCTTCTTCTTCATAACTGAATTGAGTACCTCTTTGATTAACTGCAGAAGAATACTTTGGTATTAACTTCCTTGATCCTTTGATATTGGTCTGACCGAGATGTCTTCTGTGATTGTGATGCCAATCATCTCCTGAAGCTTCATAATCCATCTTATTTATCTGTTTCTCAAGAAATATTTGTCTCTCACTCATATTGATATCATCAGGCCAACCTTGTTTGTATTTGCAACTTGGATGAATGTTTGGATATTGGTTTTTCAAATACGCCGTCCCCGAGCGATAATCAGGGAGAAATCGACCTGAGTGAGTATAAAATCTTTCTGAATGTCTGCGATAAGGCATATCATTTCTACATGATTCGAAACTAGCCATTGCCCTCTGTTTTCCATGTTTTATATTCCTAGTGTAGGGACGTCTAACATCAATTGCATAAGAAGCATCTCCATTAGTCCAATGATTCTTCGTACAAGACACATCACTGGATTTCCTTGGCTGATGAGAGTGCTTCCATGTAACACCTCTCTGTTTATCGCAATGTCTATCATCACTGGCATCTTGTTTATTACGTTTTTTTGAATCTTTGGAGTGATATTGTACTTCGCGATCCAAGCTTGATGAAGGGTGCCTTGAATACTTGTCGCTTTTTCTAATATATTTGTCCCCAAGGGAAACATGAGGACTTGGAGATCCAGAAGAACCTCTGCCACGCTGACTCCAATCACTCTCAGATGATTCTAGCTCAACTAATGATGATGCTTGATTAAATGTGCTGCTTTGTTTTCTTCTATTTGTATCCTTAGAAGTTTCCATGGTCGTTCCATCAGAACTATACTCAGACACTTCATGACGGTTATCCTCCACTGAGTCAGATATCTGCACACTTCCGCACTTATCTAAACTCACAGGCCTGCAGCTGTTCAATTGGGACAGGGAAGTTGTGAGTGTTTCAGGTGTAAACAAACATCATGAAGACATTAAAGTATCTATGGTTTAAGATAGATGTACGAGTCCAAAATTTAATCTGAGATGTTTCCATCTTTAAACCAATTAGGTCCCTCCCCAATTTCTGGTTATCATTACACAGCCTATAAGTCTATAACGAAGTGGTTATAATAATATAACCAGATGAAGAAAACGGGATTCTGAATGTGATAAATGCCTTTTTGTGCAAGCATAAGTTAAAGCATCATAGTAGTATCTATTGAAGAAAACTCTAGTGTTATTGATATGTCTTTATTCGCTAAAGTAAACATGTGGGAGACTAGTGCTGATTGCTGTTTCTCAGCAGAATATTATTTGGAAGAGCATATTTAAAAGATTAGCATAAGAGAGTAATAAATACAACTGAATAATTAGTGAAAATGGTTGAATAGAGAACCTTCCAGATGCATTATTGGGTCTTGATTGGTTATCTTCAATATCCCTCTTATAAAAGAGTTCTTCATCCCTTTTCTTGCATGATTTATGAGCATTACAAGCCATCTCATCAACTCTGCTCTTCTTTGAACTCAGGGAATTGTATTTCAAACTCTACAATGCCATACATGCAATTATTATAAGCATAGGATAAAAAGAAGCATGAAGGAAATATGATTTGTACAAATGTTGACAGTACACTTCAATTCAACAAGCAGGTTATAAACTTGCATGTAAACAACTAAAAAGACACTTAATAAGTAACTAAATTAATATGTTTCTCCTCCAACTGTAACAAAATTCAACAAACAGAAACAGGCCAAAAGCACACGATAACAAACAATTATTATCATTTCTCAGTCTCCTGCAACAATTCTAAAACTAAATTCATTAACCAAAACTCGCACATAAACCACATCATGTACAAACATTGAAACAATTAACAGAACTCACAACTTTTCTCTGTTCCTTTGCATCAATTCCTCCACGCCTCTTCTCGTCTTCTTCAAATTCCGGTCCTCCTTCACGCCTATTCCCATTTATAACTCCAAAATCCACTACGTCACGACTGTCGCATTTATAGTTTTCGTCATTTTTTTGCTTATATTCATCATCACTACCACTATCCAAATCATCCTCGCTCGAAATATCATCATTCTCCAGGGGCAAATTAGTCAATCCACCGTCGCCGACCTCCTCCTCTTCCTCACATTCAGAGACATTGTCGAGAATTTTAACTTCCACATGGCGGATTTCTGTCAATCGATTCATGGCGCTGATTGCGGAGCTTGCCTGCACCACCACGTCAGCATAAAGGTCGCTGCAATCATCATCGTCGAATTCTTCCATCACAAAAATGAAGCCGAAAATACCTGCGACTTAGGGTTTTGATAAACCCTAAATCCCAACAAATGTAAATCCTTAAACCCTAGCGATTCTTAGCTGAGCTTTGGTCGCAGTAGAAATATGGACCTTACCCCAAAAGTGTAAGTGTGCTCAAACTTTTAGTCCCAATTTTCTTAAAATATAGATAGAATTGATAAAATAATGGTATTCTAGAAGAAAATGTCGATTTTAGTCCTGTACTCCCTCCATCCGCCTATAAGCTTTTCAATGTGATTGGAAGAAAGAGAGAGATAAAGATAAAAAGTAAGATACAAAGTGATGTGTAAGAAAAAATATTTACAAAAAGGGTATGGGAAGCTTATAGACGGACGGACCAAAATGGTAAAATGGGAAGCTTATAGACGGACGAAAGAAATAATTTAGATGAGTTTAATTTTACTCCTGTAATTTAATTTTACATTTTTTCAATTGTGGTTTTAAAGATATTAATTTTAGTTTTGTAAGTTGCATTTTCTCAATTTTAGTTCTACCTGTATCAATTATTTGCATTCAATTTTTGTTGGAGACACTAAAACGATATCATTTTACTCACACATTTGCCACGTAAGCATACAAATTATGAATAAATGACAGAAATTAGAACGTGACCGAGCTTGACTTGTACAGTGTGGAAAAACAATTATCATATGGATTAAAAAAAATTACTCCCTCCGTCCAATTTCATTATTCCCACTTTCCTTTTTTGGTTGTCCAATTTTATTATGCACATACCCTTTTTGGAAACAATATTATTCATACTACTTTATCTTCAACCTCCTACCATCACTTATTTACCCACTTTACCATTTACTTTATTCATAAACAATCATTTATTTACAAATGGACCCTACAATACTCCCATCATATCATCAACTTATCTATTTTATTAATAAACTAATCAATATTCATTAAAACTTGTGCCTGAAGAAGTGTACATAATAAAATTGGACGGAGAAAGTACAAGTCACTATTAACAATTTGGAGAATAAAAAAATAACTCAAATTAACCGAGTTACGAAATTATGGGATGTAAATAAATATTTTTTTAGGATGTTTAAAAAAAAGGTTAAAATTATAGGACGTAAATATATTTTTTTCTCTTTATTGGACATAAAAAGGCGAAAAATGTACGTAAATGATCCAATTTAAGAAAATTGTGGGACATAAATGATTTTCTTTTTTTATCTTTTTTTGGGATTTTTTTTTATTAAAAAAAGGTGAAAGTTACGAGACTTAAATAATTTTTTTCTCCAATTTAATTCAAAGTTACATGATTAACATTGAAAAAAATGCAAAGTTACAAGACTAAAACTGAGCTCTGCCTAAACAAATTCTTGTACGAAGTGGTAGTCGATGTCGATATGTTTGGCTTGTTTATGAGCTACCGGATTGTGAGACAAGAACAAAGCACTTGTATTGTCGCAAAGAAGAGTCGGAACGGTTTTTGGAATAGCACCAAGTTCGCAGAGAAGCGAGCATAACTAGACTATTTCAGAGGCTGTGTTCGCCATGGCTCGATACCCAGAGCTGGAACGGGAGACATTGGGTTGTTTCTTAGCTCCCCCAAGAGACGAGATTCGGGTTGAGGAATATGGAATACCCATAAGTGGAACGACGAGTGTCTAGGCAGTGTGCCCACTCAGCATCAGAGTAGCCTATCAGCGAGGAAGAACCAGGTGAGAACTGGAGGCTGAGGTCGTTCGTGCCCTTCACATAGCGAAGGATTCGTTTAACCGCCTGAAAGTGGACTGTGGTTGGGCAAGCTTGAAATTGACTGATGGTGTTGATAGCAAATGATAGATTCGGGCGAGTGATGGTAAGGTATTGAAGAGCACCGACAAGAGATTTGAAGAGGGTTGGATCAGAGAAGGGTTGTCCATCTTACCGAAGATCAGTTGAGAAGAGTGGAGTTGCTACTGGTTTGGAGTCGAGCATATTTGCGCGAGTAAGAATGTCGTTGGCATATTTTGTTTGTCCAAGGAAAAGACCATTTTTGGTGTAAGTAACTTCAAGACTGAGAAAGTAATTCAGGCAACTAAGGTCCTTAATACTCCCTCCGTCCCGGAATTACTTGCATAGTTTGACCGGCACGTTGTTTAAGAAAAGTGGATTTAGGGGTTGATGATGTAAGATAAAGGAGGGGTATTTTAGGTAATTTGATGATGTGTAAAGTGGATTTGATGATGTGTAAAGTGAAATGTATGGAAAAAATGAGTGACAAATTTGAAAATAAAATGATGTTGTGAGGTTATTAATTTGATAGGGTATTTCCATATTAAGAGTGTGCAAGTAATTTTGGGACGTCCCAATAAGGAAAGTGTGCAAGTAATCACGGGACGGAGGGAGTATCAAATTCCTTACTAATTCTGGAAACCTGGCGAGCAACAAGAGATGTGTCGTTACCAGTTATAATGATATCATCAACATAAACAGAAATGTAAAGAAGAGTGTGACCTGAGACGAGGACGAACAAAGAGGTGTTAGACTTGCTCTCCTTGAAACCGGGGACGAGCAAGAAATCACAGAACCGTTGGAACCAGGCCCTAGGAGCCTGTTTCAGGTTGTATATTACTTTATTTAAGCGACAGACGTGGTTTGGCCGAAGAGGATCAAAAAAGCCAGGTGGTTGACTCATATAGATAGGTTTATCGAGGAGGCCATGAAGAAAGGCGTTATTGACATCTAGTTGGTGGAGCGACTAATGGTTCATGACAGCAAAGGAGAGGATTACTCGAATAGTTGTGGCTTTGACAAATGGACTAAAGGTATGATCGTAATCGAAACCAGAAACTTAAGTAAAACCCTGAGTGACTAAGCGGGCTTTATGACGATCAATGGAACCATCAACAATAAACTTAGTGCGGAAGACCCATTTGGATCCTACTATGTTGGTGTATAGAGGGATGGGACTAAGTCCCAAGTGTTGTTTTTGTAGAGAGCTTGAAGTTCTGAGTCCATGGTCGCTAGCCAATGAGGAGATTTGTTAGCGGATTTGAAACCTTTGGGCTCAGTTGTGTTATAGATGGAGGTAAACGGGTTATGATGGACCTGAAAGGAAGTGGAGGGAGGGTGTTTTGGTTTGAAGATGTCATCCTTTGATCGAGTACGCATCGGATGGAGCAGGTGGGCAACCAGTAGAGGGAGACGAGGGAGACGAGGGAGCAAGGGCATAGGGCCAAACAAAGGGCCGAGGAGGAGAAGGAGGCGGAGGTGGCGGTTGCGGAGGAGGTTGAGGAGGACGAGTAGTTGGCCGAGCAATAGGTGGCAATGGGGCAACCATTGGAGGGAGAGTAGGGGAGTGGATAGAGGGAATACACAACGAGCACTGAGCGGGAGTAGGTGGAGATGGAGTAGATGGCGACAAGGCAGGAGGCGAGCAACTAGGAGTGGAATCGTTAAAGATTGTGAATGGTAAATCAGGGGGCGAGGACGAGGAAGAATCGGTAAAGGGAAATACTGATTCATCAAACACACCATGACGAGTAATGTATATACGAGAACTGTGCTCGTCCAGGCAGCAGTAGCCCTTATGGCGAGAGTTGTAACCTAAAAATACACAAGGAATACTACGAGGGGACAATTTGTTAGCAGTATAGTCACGTAAACATGGAAAAACACGACAACCAAACACCCTTAAGTGAGAGTAAGATGGCAAGGTGGAGAACATAAGCTCATAAGGAGATTTGTTAGAGAGGATGCGTGTAGGAATTCTATTAATGAGATAGGTGGTCGTGGCAAAAGCCTCAACCCAATAAGTAGTATGAACAAATGAGTGAAATAGTAGGGAAATACCCATTTCAGTAATACGGTGGTGCTTACATTTTGCTCGGCCATTTTGAGCAGGAGTGTAGGGACAAGACATAGTATGCACAATTCTGGAGGAACTTAAGAGATCACGAAGGCGCTGATTAGTAAATTCAGTTCCACCAACATATTCAAAACCTTTTTTTTTCCTAGATAATTGATTTTCAACCAAAGCTTTAAAATATACAAAGACCGAATAGAAGTCAATTTCAATTTTAAAGGATATAGAACCAAGTGAAACAAGAATATTTGTGTATGAAAATAACATAATAAGCGAAACAATCATAGGACTTAATAGGAGAAGGACCCCAAAGATCACAATGAATAGGATCAAGATCATGTAGAGCTTGCTTATCATTTATAGAGAAGGGAAGACGTTTACTCTTGGCCTTTTGACAAGACATACACAAAAAGGGCTTAGGTATAAAAGAGATATAATTTCAAAGCTAATATGTCCTAATCTATTATGCCATCGTTCGAACAATTTGTTCTAGAGATCAAAGAGGTTGCTAAGGAAGATTGACAAATATCCAACACATAAAGACTATGCTCAAGTTTTCCTCGTGCCAAAATAAGTTTTGTCGTCCGATTCTGAATTTCAAAACCAGTGTTAGTAAACATAAGTTGAACATCAAGATCATTAGTGAGTTGACTAACAAATAGAATATTTTTAGTAAGACGAGGAACAACAAGAACATTAGAGATGAGAATATTCAGAGTTAAATGACTAGAACCAACATGAGAAATGAGAAGAATGTTACTGTTACCAACGATGACCCTGTTCGATCCGGAGTACGGGCGAGCAGAATCCAGAGTCGACGGGGAGGGAACCATTTGCAAGGAAGCACCGGTGTCGACATACCAGTTAGGGTAACTTGACGAGCAGAAGGGGCGAGCAGCCTCCACAAGGTTAGCCATTCGAGCAGAAGAGGAAGTAACGAATCGTTGAGGGCAAGTGTCAGCATAATGACCCTCAAATCTACAGATTTGACATCGAGGAGGGAAACGAACACGTCCCCGACCATGACCAGAAGAGCCGCGACCACGAGAATAGGACTGACCTCGACCACCACCAGAGCAAATAGACAAGAAACGACCACCAGGGGTAGACGACGAGTGGGCGAAGAAAGCCGGAGACGAGGATGATATAGAAGATGATTCTAACGACTTGGTGAAAAGATCATGAGATTCCGCTTTGGCGAGCAGGTCAGAAAAGGTTGGGAGGGGAGAGAGATTTATTTGAGAAGTAGAGAAACCGTGAAAATCGGAACTGAGGCCCCAAAGAAACCAATGTGACTTATATGTGTTGTCAACGATGCAACCCATAGAGGCAAGTTGGTCACATATGTTCTTGAACGCAGTTCCATATTCGGTAATGGATCTTGAACCTTTCTTGATTAACTGAAGCTCATCTTTAAGACGCAATTCGCGAGCCTTTGACGGCTGATTGTAGGTAGTTGCCAGATTGTTCCAAATATAAGCGGACGTATCACAATCAACAATGACCCCCATAGCTTCTTCCGTAAGGGTGGAGGTCAAGAAAACACGGACAATTTGACCGCGAGCATGTCAAGAAAGCTAGACAGGATTGGGAGAGGTGACGACATTGGTAGTGATCGTTAAAGAGGGCGCCTTTGTGAATAATGAAAAAAGAGGGAGGATATAATTTTCTAAAAAAAAAAGCTGATACCATTGTGATAGTGAAAATAATATTTTATTAAGTAAATGTGAAAACATGTAATTAACTAATTAATGGCTATGCTTAGTCATTGAGAAATATGATCGCGATGTATTTATATTTTATACTTTTTTTAAAAGGATTTAGTGGTGAAAGTAGCTAGAGAGTAGAACCCAACAAATTTCGTATTAATTTTTTTTTTTTTGAAGCAATAAATTTCGTATTAATTGTTCAACTAATGAATCTATAATTTGAGTGAATTTATCCGATCCACCTACCATGTTTTTTACTTTTTTCACCCTTTTCAATTTACCCCAATAAAATAAATTCCATGCCCGTACCATTATTATCACTCATTCTTACAAGTCTTGTAAAAAAACTTCTACTACTACTGTAGTACTGTGCCATGTTTAAATGGTGAACAATTGAAAGATAATATATTACGTAAAACTACTAATATGATTTAATTGATTTATGAGAGTTAATATTATATTTGTTATAGTATTAGTTTTTATAAAATAATAGTATTAGTGATGGATAAACAACGTTCACATAATATTTTACCTAGAAATTCATACACATGGAAGGGCGAAACGGTTAAATAATCATCATACCAATGAAGAATAATCTTTATATTGTTATTTGATTTCGATCAAGTTAGTTTCTATTTTAGTATTATTAATTAGTAGATTTCATTTTCATATGAAGTGTTAGAATTGTGACGCCAAATTCGGATCATGTAACCTCAATTTAATGAAAAAATGTTAGAAAGCTAAAAATACAGGAACAAACAATGAATGATTACAGTTATATTCTACCTAACTCACCAAGCAAATACTATTCTTATTTCAATATTTTGGTTCCCATATTATTTTAATTTTGAAGGTACAACTTATTGAGGATCTGGACGTGAATGTGAATCGTGTATTACTTTTTCACCACAATTTTCATATACACGTTTGACTTTTTTCATTTGACACGTGAATGTGGATCGTGTATTAATTTTTCAGTTTTCACCACATTTTCACAAACACCATTGAGCTTTTTTTTTTTTTTTTTTTTTTTTAAGCGTAGACAAAGTTGTCTTCTTTATTTTATTTTCTTATTATTAAGGGTGGAGAAAAAAAAAATCGATTTTGAGTATCGAACTGATGAAATTTGATTAGGTTCGGTTGGATTAGTACTTAAAATGACCGAAATATTATTTATGTATGTTTATTTATTTATTTTTAGTACTCCATATTTATAAATTGAACATTATATCAATAAAATTTTACATCCATAATTATTATTTCGTTCATTATCATTAATTTTTTACATTTGATTTCTGCCTATTTTTTAAATATTTATAGATGTCTAATCAAGAACACGAAGAAAAAATGCATTGCTTCAACGTTAAAATCTTTAGGGGGTGTTTGTTTTGGAATTATGTAGGACGGAGAATATTCGGATAGAAAAATTCTGGATGGAGAAATTATGATAAATATTGATTATGTGTGTTTGTTTAGGGATTTTGAGTATGATAGGATGTAACTTTATCAAATCAATTGTGTAAGAGTGGGTGATGTTGTATTATAATATTATATAATGTAATTTTATGTCAAATTAACTGTGTAAGAATTTATGATGTTGTATCATTATAATAGTATAATATATACTCCCTACGTCCCCGTGAAAAGCTCCTCACGGAGGTTAATAAATACTAATATAATAAGTATATGTATTAGAGGTAGTGTGATTGAGAGAGAGAATAATATAATTAAATGTGAGAGAGAATAATTACCAAAAAATGAATGGGTAGCTTTCATTGGAACGGACGAAAAAAAAAGTTTGGTAGTTTTCACTGGACGAAGGGAGTATGTATTATTAGAGGTGGATGGTGAAATCCGAATATAAAATCTCAAACTAGACCATCCAGAAAACAAACACCCCCTTAAAGTTAAAACGTAACAATAATAATATAATTAAATGTCTGGGATACTTTTAAATTGTGTGAGATTAACAAATGAGAAAGAATTTTAGTACAAATAAAATATGACAAATTATTGTGTGCATGGTGTACACTTGAATTTTATCTTGTTTGAAATCGTTTAATTGTTCAATTAAATTTTTAAGCCGAATAAATTCGCCGGATCTTCCACCCCTCCACTTTTCTTCTGTTTGATTGCTTCCATTCTCAATGCTCTTCCCTACCCTTCATTCCACAAAGTCCTATTTTTCTTCTTTAAACATTTCAAAGGCCCATCTTCTATACTTATTTATGGGTTCAAACATTTCACCATTGTAGCTATTTTTTTCATGACTCACAATCTCTTCTCATCATCTTCTTCTACTTCTCACAATTTCTAAATCTTTCTAGATATATTTATTTGGGTCATTAATTATCAAAGATTGTTTATTATGGAAAATTTGAAAGTTACCAATTAGTTACCCAAAAATATAAAAAAAATCAAAATTAGTAGGTGAGTGAGTAATTGAATACAATACATTTAATTTAAAATTAGTTTTCTCATATATATAATTAGGTCATTGGTTTAATCAATTGATTGATTTTGAAAAGAAAAAAAAGGAGGACTAATTACGCATGCATATAAATATAACTCGGTACAATAAAATATACACGTATTTTATATAGATGGTGAGTTTCATAAGAATCTCAGTATGAGATTTTATATATATATTTATATATATATATAATTGTGGCTTTCAAATCATTACTCCTTACATGAATATGTAAAATGAAGTATAAAAAAAATGTACAGTTCGAAGTGGTAGAGACTAAATTCCCCTTTAAATAGGGAAAGTAATTTCTAGACCGTGTGACAACAATTAATGGACGAAACAATAATTGACAATTGAAAGTTGAACATTTAATTGTGGCTTTCAAATCGTGATTTAATTTGTAGTATACGTTTAATAAAGTAGTTGGGGGAAAACTCATTAAACGCCTTGTGAAATGTTTAGAGGAAGCCACACACTCATATTGACGGTTCACACTACGTAATTCATAAGTTCGGCGAATTCTTGTATACGATTAAATTATATGTACTAATTTTAAGTTATTTAAATATAATTTTAATTGTTCAATGAAATTTTTAATCAATTAAATTAGAATAAGTTAAAACTAAGTACAATTTATTTTCTTTCTTTTTGTACACTTGGTTGTGGTACCCCGCCCATGCCCAACCTCAAATCTGTATTATGCTTCTTTTATTTACTATATAATTATGTGTTGATCAATAAAAAAAATGTAGTTCAATTGAATACACATAAGTAGTGCTGTTATTCGAGTCGACCCGACCCGAGTATTTGAAGCTCGAGCTTGGCTCGAGCTCTTATCGAGCCGAGCTCGGCTCGATAACATTGACGAACTAAGAAACGAGCTCGGCTCGACTCGTTAAAGGGTCTAACGAGTCTATTGAGCCTAATGGAATTTAAAGAAAAAAAATTAGATATCGAGCCTAACAAATCGAGCTCGAGTTGACTCGTTAGTAAATCGAGAATCTAACGAGCTCGAGCTCGGCTCATTTAACGAACAAGCCAAGCCGAACTCGAGCCTTATCGAGCCGAGCTCACGAGCGGCTTGATTCGTGTAACAGCCCTACACACAAGTGTAACTCGTCATAGATTACCTTACAAGAAAATTACTACATTTTGTATATAAATAGTAAATAATATTTTTTTTTAACACCATATGTTTACAAGAAAATTATTAAATCTCAACCAATGCATAATGCCATTTTATTTTAAATATTTCAAAATTTTAAAATCATAACACATCATATTTCACTAATCCTATAAATGACACATTATCCGAACTTACCAAAAAGCGACAGATCAACACACAAAACTTGGGGATTAGAGGATTCCTATATCATTAAATAGAAATGTTAGCTCTTAAAATAAAAATAGAATCAAGCCATTATATATATATATATGGAGAATAAAGACATGATCATTTATCTAAATATTTATTGATTTTAAAGATAAATTTGAAAGAGATACAATTAATTATTTATATTAAAAAGTGTAAAACATTATATAATTTGCAAAAAAAAAAAAAAAAAAAAGTACAAAACAATTTATATTATGAACAAGATGAAATATAAAATAGATAAATTGTGAATACAGTATGATGAAGTATTATATATGTGGGGTCCAAGTTATAAATAAAATAATTGTTTATAAATAAAATATATGTGTGCTTTCTTCTTTCTGCTTACACAGGTACCTCTTGTACCATTTTCTATTGTTTAAAACATTACATGGAATAAAAAGCTTCTTTGCCTGATCAAAAAAAAAAAGTGAATTCGTGATAACTAAAGTAGATAGATTAAAACAATATTAATGTGAATAATGAAGTATTATTTTAGAAAAAATAATAATAATGAACGTAATGAAATTGAACGATTAAAAAAATATTAAAATTGAATTTAGAAGTTGCTATCTTATTTCACAATATGAAATTGAAATAGAAATAATAATAATAATAAGTTGATCAAAAGATGGTGGTGGAATTATGTTACTTTGTGACCAAGATTTGGAAGTTAACCCAACCCGAGAAAAAGAAAACTCGATTAGTCAATTATTAGTAGGGTTTGTAGTAGGGGTACATTACTAATGTCTTAAACCTTTTGATTTCACATTCCAATGCACCTTTATTATTGTGGAAAATTAGCTGCATTATACTACTATATGTCAATTCTCAATTCAATTCTTCCTAGTCCTAGCTAGCTCACCTTGAACAAAGAGATGATTTACAAGCATGGCTGTTAAAGTTGAAATTTCACACACAAAACACAAAACACGTACATTTATAATATTAAACTACCCTAGCCTATTGCATTAAATATTAATTTGTGAATCTCTAACTCTTCCATGCATCTTTTTGTGTAGGATAAAAGTGACAGCCTTACAGCTGATAGTGGTCCTTTCTGTCTCCTCTCCCCTTTATTTTCATAAATGACACCTGGGAGCTGCAAGAAATAATCTCATAACAAATCAAACCTCATGACCACTTATAAAAATTTAATAAATAATATATTCATGAAAATCAAAATTCTCTTATATATATATATCACATGATCATTAGTGAATCAAGAATCATCATGAGCAGTACTGTCTTGTACATCTTGGTGATCATCTTTCTAATCTGCAACATTGGTTTCTATTACTCAGGTAATTATTTAACTAACTTAATTTTGACTATATATAATTAAATTCTCCATATATTCATACTCTAATTTGGTTAATTTCTGCCAGAAAATCTTGCCAAAGACCATGAAAACAGAACTGCACCGGTGAAACCAGAAGATGCATACCTCATTCACAGGAAACTCATGCTACATGGTACATACTTACATTACATATTCTCTCTCTCTCTCATGTTCTAAGTTCAGAACAAGAAAATTGACTTTTAGTGACAAAAATCCTATCATTATAGTTTTTCTAGCTAAAAGTTTTTAGTGACAGCAATTGACTTTTTAGTGAGAGGTCTGTCATTAATTCTCAAATTTCTGTCACTAAAGACTTTTCTTTTAGAAGAGAATAATGTCACTAAAAGTCAGTCAATTTTCTTAGAAGAGAATAATGTCACTAAAAGTCAGTCAATTTTCTTGTAGTGGTTCTGACGTGTGAATCTTGATTTTTTGCAAAAAGGGGCTTGCTCAAAATGGGACATAAGCATTTCACAAAGCAGATATCCAACACCAGGGATCCCACTATTCATAGTTGAGATAGTGAACACATGTGTTTCCTCATCAGGATGTGCTCCTGCTAACATTCATCTCAAATGTGGATGGTTTGCTTCAGCAAGGACAGTGAATCCCAGGACCTTCAAAAGATTGTCTTTTGATGATTGTCTTGTTAATGGTGGAATGCCATTGAAGAGTAGCCAGAGTATCAGATTCACTTATGCTAATTCTTTCATGTACCCTCTTCACTTTAAGTCTGCTACTTTCTGCTAATATGATCAAGATAGCTAGCTAGGTCAAGATTAGGAAAGAGAATGATCATAGATTTAACTGGTATGATGAGACATCTTGTTGGAATATTCAAGATTTTTTTTGAATTTTGAGTTTTTTTTTTTGTTAATGTGTACTCCTATTAATTAGGAGTGCATGATGTATATTGTATGTGGGGATGTAGAATTAAGATTGTAGGTGAGGCTTTTACTATATACTGTACTATTTCCCCCTTTTTTCTGCTAAGTTCAATCTTATAATTTTAATTTCGAAATTATTTAATGTGCATGACATGACATTAATTATATATATATATATATATATATATATATATATATACTACCTCATTCTTTTCACAACCTTATAAAATATTTATTAATTAAGAGAATTAAATTTAGAGCAAAAATTAGCAGGTATATTGGGATCAACGCGGGTCATACTTAACTGAAAAATATTTTTTTGTTCTCAGGCGTTGTCTTACCACATGTCAAAATTATGCTACTACAAGATTAAAGTATTGTCAATGTCACTACAAAGTCAAAAATCATGTACTATGCACTACTAGTCCAAAAATATTTTTTGGTCTTGTACCTAGTTTATCATATTATATTTTGGTCTTTGTAGTAGCACATAACATAATATTTTATGTCATTATAAAACTAAAATATGTTATTATAAAGTTAAAAATATTTTAATACTACAAGATTAAAATATTGTCACTACAAAGTTAAAAGTGCACTATTACATGTTTAAAAATATTATGAATATTTAATTTTTGAGTGAATATTGCTAATAGTGTCTAAATTAGCTTAAATTAAAACACCTAAACCCGTAAAAAAAATTGGTGACCCGATTCAGACATTGCTATCAAACATGACCTATAGTCTATAGCTATAGACATTGCTATCAAACATGACCTATAGCTAATTAGCTTAAAGTTCCTGCAATTAGAGTTGAACTTAAATGAGTAATAATACACAATGCCAAGCCACGTAATTCTTCCATGTGTTTGTAAAATGGAGTACTACAAAACAAGCCCAAACTATAGCTTAGTCACGCAGGCTGATTCTAAGAATATTTGAGTCTAAATTGAATTTTAAAATAAGATCTTATTTTTTATTCTATACGAAATCATGAAACATAACATAAAATAATTTTTAAAAGATTAGCAATATATATATAGTATTGCTCAATACTTCAAATAATATGACAATGGTGTTTCAAGTAATTACATAAATACAACTCGTCCAACCGTTTTAATAGCAAAAGTATTAATCAAGTTACTTAATAATTCTTTATGGTAAAAAGAGCCTTCAACGTCGGAAACGCAGTTATGTGTTAGAGAATTTTATAGTTTTTTACACGGCCTCAACAATCTTTAGAACTTCTTCAAATTGAACAAAAATTCAAAAAATATTCATATTTTTTGAACGGTTTAAATCAAGGTTATAGAACCCCGAGCTATATCAATTATAAAAAGGAAATACTTAATTCAAATTATCTTTAGAGTCGGTTGTCTTCTCACTTTTAAGACTTTAGTTATGCATCTTTTAAAAATGGGCCTCTAAAAAATTAAAATATTTTTTGACCTGAATGACTTGGTTCGAATTTTTGCACTTTTTACAACTATACGATCCCCACAAGCGTATGGGTTCGTTAGTAGTAAGATAAGTATACCAAGTAAAATTTCGTTCCAAGGACTTAATTAAGTGAGAATGAGTCCCTAAAGTTGCAAGTTATCATGCTATTGTAATAACTAAATGATGTTGTTTGGATTTTTCGGGAATAAGCACAAAAGTATTAAACTAGATTAACTAACGTAATTAGAACTAATGACAAGAAATAACAATCTATCTAACTTTCGTTGGAAAGTGCAAGAGAAGTGTATTGCCTCGGGTGTTTCCGTTTTGTGAGCAATTAAGTGAACTAGTGAACCAATTACATGATTTTACTACAAATTTTGGTTAAGCTAAAGGCTATCACATAAGTGTGCAAACCCCCTCGAAAGGCATAGGTAAACATCGTGCATTGATTAGCAATTATAGGATCTAACCAAATACCATAAGCTCCTAAGATAGTGTTTCATAAGCACTTTCAACACGGTTACTAATGCTTATGAAACACCCTCTCACCAAACTCCTAGACGACCTCTACTCGTTTAGTGTCTAAGGTTGTCGGTCTAGCCATTAACACCCCTCTCGGGTGAGCTAATTACTAATTAACTTCTATTCAATTGATCAAAGCTCACACTCACACTCCCAATCATGCTACCCAACTCTCGTTGCAATAAACATAATCGAACATGCTTGCTAATAGGGTTAATCAACCAAATGAATCATCCAAAATACAACACTAGAAACCTAAACACCAAAATTATAAGCTTATCATGCAATTAATCCACAATTTACACTAAATTCTCATCAAAACATCAACACCCAAGACAATTGAGGATTAGCCCATGGCTATAACAACAAATAACATCAAACTCATGGTGAAATAGCAATAGAAATGAGAATTTGAGAAAATACCAAATTGAATTGCAAAATAGAGTAATATCACCTTGATCATAAAATTGTAGCTACAATATGATGGAATAAGCAAAGCCCACTTACAATCCTTGATTGAAAACACCCAATTAACTAAATTCTAGCTAATCTATGGAAAACAATCTCAAAAACCTATCACTATGTGAAACTATGTGTAGAGACTTCTCAATGTGTGGAATCCCCTTTCAAAAACGAACTTTGGACCTTATATATTCTTCCAAAAGTGCTGAACACGTGCCCTTAAGTCGAAACACGTTTTTAGGCAAAAATAGGATGTAACTCGGCCGGATCGGACAGCTCGGCCGAGTCGGGCTCTAGTAAAAGCGCATTCCACGCTTTGTTCACTCAGTAGCTCGGCCGAGTCGAGCCGTAGAATCCCTTTCCCCTTTTTTTCAAGCAACTCGACCGATGGAGTAGCTCGGCCGAATTACCAATCATTCCAGATTCTGGAATGAAATTCCACTCGGCCGAGTTACGGAGCTCGGCCGAGTCATGCCTTAACCAATTCTTGAGATTTTTCAGTGCACTCGGCCGGATTGTATAGCTCGGCCGGATCACCCCGACTTCTAGATTCTGCCTTCGACCTTCCATTCGGCCGAGTTGTGGGGCTCGACCGAGCTGCTGGACTTCCAGAATCCACCTTCAATATTTCACTCGGCCGAGTTGTCCAACCTTCCAGATTCTAGACTCAATTCGCACTCGGCCGAATTGCCTCTTCCATGTTCTTTTGTGCACCAATTCCAATTCGTGGCTCCAATTAGCTCGATTCTTCTTGCATATGCACTCTCTCTTCATCTTCTTTCATCTGAAATTTTCTTCAGATTGATTCCTTCGTGTGATTTGCTTCAAAACTCATCGTTTTTCTCTAAAAACAATGCAAAACAATCATGTATCAATAATTCGATAAACAAACTATTTTTACATAACTTTTGCACTCTTAATACGACAATTCAAGCATATTCACACTATAAATTCATGCAATCTCACCACAAATCACTGAATCAATGGACCATTGGCCTTACATTATAGGACCGCGACTGACCATGCATTAATGTGAACTAGTTAAATTAAATATATATGAGATTAAATAATGATAAAATTATAACTAAACAATATTAATAAGTATATAAGTAAATAAATAGTAGTAAAAGTGAGTGAAATAATCTAAAACGACAAACAAATTGGAACGCAGATAGTGTAAATTATGGTTGGTTAGGACATTCCTGGAAATCAGTGTTCAGTGCATTTTGTGAATGATTCTGATCCAATAATTGAACATCAATAATCATATACTATAATCAATATTAATTAATGAAAATGGAGGTATAAATGAGAGTGGACCATTTGCATTGCTGCAGTAGTAGTAATAGAGAGTGCAGAGAGAGAATTGTTAATGGAGATTGAATTTTCTGGTGGAAATTTAATGAAGAAAATCGATCGATCATACATTGAATTTATAACTCAGAGAAGAAGTGCTATATACTTCTTGACTTTCTCCCTCTCGAGTTGTGAGCTTGATTTTAACAACACACTTATTATGTAGATTGGGGACCTAGCAAATTTATACACCTTTAATTTAATTTCATTTTTCATGAAGGTGAAATGTGTAATTATACTCAAAATTCGAAACAAGACAATTGAGAAAGGAGATTAGGGTGCGTCATGTGTGGGTGATTTGAGTAAATAAAAATATCAGGATAATGGACGCTTTCAACCATTTTTACAGAATTTGATGTCATCTACAATTTTCTGTGATAAGGTGCGACCGTAATTGAATATAATATTATTTTTAACCTTTTAAAATTTTCAGGGATTATATTTTTTTTTAGTCCATTAAGTTACCACGATTTTAAATTTAATCCATCAGATTACCACTTTTTGAATTTAGTCCATTAAGTTTCGATTTATTTTAATTTTGGTCCAATTACCTACTATAGCAGGTTTAACAAGCCATTTTTTAAAACACACCCCATAAATGTTATAGACACTCCAAATGTTAAACACACCACACTAAAATTTAAAAATCATTTTTTATTACTATACACACCTCAATTCTTTCCTATTTAATAAATTACAAAAAATAATTAAATTAAAAAAAAAGGATTCAAATTAATATGAAAAATATAAATAAAACCTATAGAAAAGTCACCTAAATTTTCAAAAATTAAACAAACCTAAAAAAATTAATTAATTTATTTAGTTTTGAAAATTTAGTTGATTTTCTACTATTTTTAAATTTTATTTAACCTTATTTTAAAAGTTTTTTTATAGAAGTTAGAATACAAATAAAACATTAATAAAGTAATGGAGTTTTAAATTTATTTTATTTTATTTTTCCTTTAAATATTTCTTTTATATTATATGAACCTAATAACACCCCATAAATATTATACACACTCCAAATGTTAAACACAAAAATTAAAAAATCAAATATAGTTAAATAAAATTATAAACATATTTAATAAATTGTCAAAAATAATTTAATTAAAAAAAGTAAGAATTTAAATTAACATGAAAAATTACTATAAAAAATTAAATTAAAAAAAGTAAGAATTCAAATTAATATAAAAAATCTAAATAAAACCTATAAAAAATCACCAAAATCTTCAAAAATTAAACAAAGATAAAAAAAAATTAATTAATTAAATTAATTTTGAATATTTAATTGATTTTTTTTACTATTTTAAATATTTTTAATAAATTTAAAAAAATCAACTTGAAAAAATTATTAAATGAAATAAAAATAAAAATCTTTAAAGTATTTAAAAAATCAACTAAAATTTTAAAACTAATTAAATTAATTAATTTTTTTAGTTGTATTAAAATTTTAAAGATTTAGGTATTTTTTATAGGCTTTATTTATATTTTTCATGTTAATTTGAATTCTTACTTTTTTAATTAAATTATTTTTGACAATTTATTAAATATGTTTATGATTTTATTTAACTATATTTGATTTTTGATTTTTTGTGTTTAACATTTGGATTGTATATAATGTTTATGGGGTTATTAGGTTCGTATAATATAAAAGAAAAGAAATTCTGAAAAAAGGGAAGAACACAAGAAAAATAGCAGCAGGCATTTGGGTGAGTATCGTGTGGGAATTATGGAGGTGTAGAAACGAGAAATACTTCACAGATGCGATCCCAACAGTAAAGACAGCAATGTAACGCATCAAGATTAATCTTTAGACTTGGTATGGAGCAAAGCAAAGGGGCTGTTCAAACAGAACACTTTTCAATTGCAGCATGGTGCCATCTACCCCGGGAATGTTTGGAGATGTAATTCTATTCCTGTTTAGGCTCTTTTGACTCTAAAGTGGTCTTATGTATATTATGGGTTGAGTACCCTTGTACTCAATATAATATACAACCACTTTACTGTTCAAAAATATATATATAATATAAAATAAATATTTAAAAGAAAAATAAATAAATTTAAAACTTCATTACTTTATTAATGTTTTATTTGCGTTTTAACTTCATAAAAAAAACGTCGAAAATGAGGCTATATTTATTTGAGAGAGTGGAAAGTCAAATAGGCATACCAGCACACCTTAAGGTTTCTCGATCCAGAGATATAACAAACCTGCTCCAAGACTGAAACAAATTGTCGCACACAACGACTCGCGCTACACCTCCCAAATCATAGAAGACGACCCTAAAGAGAACCAGTGTCAAGCCCGACATTGGCGCAGCAGAGTCCCACAAAGGGGACGAATACCCACAACCGGGGGAAAATACCCATAACGGCAGAAAAAAACAACAGTACATAAATAAACAGATCTAAAGCAGAAATAAACAAATCTAAAACAGAAAATAAACTAAAACATTAATCAACAAAAGTAAAGATGAAATCTAAAGCAAATAAAACAGGATCAAAGGGAGACTCACCGGACGGCCACCGTGGCTCCGTCGAAGAGATCTACCCATTGATCCCAACTGAAAACCTGAAAAGAGACCCTACATCCACTAAAAAACTGAAGCAGAGGATTGATGAGACGGCTGATCGGATATGGCGACTGTCCGACGGCGGAGAGCAACTATATGGATGCAGATCTACCCTATCTAAGAAACTTAAACACAGATCTACTACTAATTCTATCTAATGTTTAAATCTAAACTACTATTAACAAAATTTAAAAGAACAGGATGGAGAAGGCGAAGGAGGAAGATGGTCGGTGCCGGAGGGCTGCGGCGGCGGAGAGCGCCCCAGTATGGTAGTTTGTACCAGATCTACATTAGGGGAAATGAGGTGTGACTGGTGATGGTGGTGGTGAGTAGAGGTTTTTCCGGTGAAAAAAAGGGGGGAGAGAAAGGTGGGGAGGGTTTTTTTTTTTTTTTTTTTTTTTTTTTTATAGAGAGAGGACAGAGCAATACCAAAAGTTCCCCATAATCCCAAATTTTCAAATCACATATTATCATATCATTCTAACGTGCTTCCTAAGAATTCTTACCAAAGTTAACAAACTTGATAAGACAAAGTTGGAGCACATGCACAAGCACAACCCCATTTATTCTCTTCTATTCTCATCCAATCTTCTTCGTTGGTGTAACCTATTGTTGCTAGCCTTCCTTTAATAATCTTCCAAGCGTGAATAAAAACTTTAGATGAAATAGTCTTCCACCAAAAATTCATCAAAGGGAAATTCATGCATGTTCACAATCATCGGATTCATGTTGAAAATAATGTGGTGCATCGATTTGGTTTTGAATACTCCATTAGTGATTCCTTCCATTTGAAAGAATACGAAAATGATAAATTTAGCTTCACTTTACCACAAATAAAAAAAAAATTAAGAAGTTCACCATAGTTAAAATACCTTGTCCAACCAACAAAAAAAACTCAAGACACTCTACAAGAGAAAATCTCACATACACAAGCTTCTTTTGAGAAGAAATTCGCATCAATTTAAAAAAAAATATTCTTAAGACAAATGTCATTATCAAACTAATAATCATGTCAAAATCGGATTGATCGGTGCATCATTTCCCAAAGAAAATTCTAATTTAATCAAGAAAAGATAGCCCTCAACCTCTTCAATAACTTCCTAATATTCATCCCCAAAGAGAACAATTAATAAACCCTCCCAAACTCAAATGATAGAATGAACCGTACGACCACGACCTAATTACATTAGCCCATAGTGACCCACCCTCGATCAGATCCATTTACATAACAAAGTCTTATTAAAGTTTCTCACCTCTCTAACTTCTAACTTCCAAGTTCCAACTAGGGCTGTCAATTCGTGCTATCGTGTCGTGTTTCGTGTCGACACGATAGTGACACGACACAATAAGACCAAACATGAACACGACACGACACGAACAAGATCATTTTCGTGTCGACACGACACGACACGATAACAACACGATAATTTTTGTGTCGACATGACACGACACGTAACACGATAACGACACGATAAGAAAATAAATCAATTTAAAATTGTATTAAATATATAAAAATAATATATTTATATAAATATAAAAAATTATCGTGTCATTATCGTGTTATTATCAGATACGTCTCATTATTGTATCGTGTCATATCAGGTAAATAACAGATTAACGGGTTGTTAACAGGTTAATGGGTTACCTGTTAATTTTATCGTGCTTAACGGGTTGACACGAACCCGACCCGAACCCGACACGAAATTTTTGTGTCGTTATCAGGTCGACCCGATAACGACACGAACCCGATAAGACCAAACACTAACCCGCAATTTTCGTATCGGATTCGTATTGTGCTAAAATATTACTATCATAAAAAACTAAAATAAATAAATAATCATTTTTCTCTTTGCAAGAATAACATTCAAGTTTTGCTTAAAAATAAAATTGTGTTTCTAATTATGTACTCCTAATATGTACTATCCATGAAATAAAAATATGTATAGAAAATTGAATACAATTATGTATAGAAAATTGAATACAATTTTGTCTAAAATTAATAAAATTGTTGAACAATATTTTACCTATAATATTCAATAGTTTTTTTAAATTAATAATAAAAAAAAAGAGTCATTGAAGGGAATTGAACGAACCCTGGTTTAGGAAAAAAAACAAATAGGTTATTTATTTAGAGTACATAACTTGTAAAATTCGTGGGGAACCCAGTGAGGTCCTATGCTTCCTATGATTTTATATTTAATACTCCCATGGATTAGTAATCACCCAAAAGAAAGAATCAAATTAGTAGATAGAAAATTACCCATAGCAAAAGTAAACTTTCTAGGTCCGAGGTTGTCGCCGTCAAGTATGTATCCCTTGAACAACAGACCTGACGGTGAGATCGAACAACTCAGTTCAAACCTATCTACAATTACAAACATGATTATTATTAATTTAAAGAAAAAGGAATACGAGTAAACTGAAGCAGAGGAAAGTAAACTGAAGTAAAGGGAAGATGGAAGTAGAGAGAAGATGAATTTTATAGACAAACAACGGTCTTCTCTTCTTATTTACACACAGGTCGGTCCTCTTCTTACAGGTCACATAGGTCGGTCTTCTGATCACAGTAAATTTGAGAAGTATGAAAATTTTCAAGAAACTATAATTATAATTTAGAAACTATAATTAGTCTGAGTGATTCTTTCTTATCCACATACATAGTCATTTTATTTTAAAAAAAAATTATTTAAAAAAAATGAATAAAAAATCATTTTAAAGAAAAAATGAAGTAGAGAGAAGTTAGAATTTTATAGATGATATTGATTCTCTTTCTTATCTAGCTTTCTAGAAAGTATATAATTTGACTAGTCCGGACATCATAAGCCTTCGGTCGGTCATCGTCGGACACAAGTCTCTTTTTTATTATAGAATTTAATACTTAAAATAGAATATTTTTGGTAATATATTCAAAATCAAATGCTCTTAGAAATAATAGCTTTAAATATTAAATTAAATTTTAAACTTACATTGAACTTTTTTTTTATTTTTTATTCTACTATATTTATAATATATACATTTCTATAAATTTTAATATATATTGTTGTATTTATATATTTTCTTTAATATATGAATAACATTTGTATTTTTAATAAGTAAATGCATTATAAAATATATCTATAAATCATTATACTCCTTCTAAATCTATAAATCAAACTAGGCTTAGAAGTATGCTCTTCCCTTAAATCTCAAATTCAAAATTTCCCATTTACAAATAATTTATAAGGGACTAGTTCGATCCTTGGACCAAATACAAATGTGATTGAATCATAAATTATTTTAGATTCTATTTGGTACATACGTTGAAATATATATATAGTTAGAAACATATTTCAATTGGGTAAGATTGAATGGTAAATAATGTGTCTTCTCAGGTCATTTGTCGGTGGCACAATCAAGTTTTTTTTGTTTTAAGTATTTGATATAAATTTTATTTTGAATTTGGTTAGTTATAGACTTATAGCTAGTTTGGTTCGATGAATTAGGCTTGATTGACTTTTTATTCTCAACGAATCAAACGTTTGATTTGATTAATTGTGACCCGGAATTATATCCAACATTATCTCATTCATGAATCCAAACTAAGTATTAATTTACCCGGGCTTAATATATTGGGAAGTCATTTGTCCATAAGGGTGTTATCATTTCTCCAGTCACGTGATATTTATCAGCAGAAAATCATCGTCTCCTCCATGTCTATCTGCTTCAGCTTCAGTTGTGCTTCTCTTTCCCCACAACTTCCAAGTCTCTCTCTCTCTCTCTTCTTTCTCTCTCCGCAGATGTGTGTAAATTAAACAGCAAAATCACTTATTATGATTATTATTTTAATCCACAGGTGGTAAGGGTAAGGTATATGGTAGAAGCAGCAATGGCATTGAAAATGTGAAAACGCTGCTTCTTACCAAAATTGGAATTCCTTCAACCATTACCTCTCCTCTTCAATCCCTCCAAAACGGGAATTGGGTTAAGCTCATTTGTGGTGCTAGCTTTGAGGTATTTCTCTTCTCTTTCTCTTCTCTTTAATTAATAATTATAATCAAATTATATATGCTTTGCAGGATTTAATTGACATCAGGAATCTCTCTCTGCTTTACACTCTTTCCGGAGGTACTTTTCTACATTCCTATTCCTTTATCTGAATATGCACATTTTACATGCCTCATCTAGGTTTAGGGTTTAGTGTTGTAATTTGTAAAAATTCAAGGATTTTATTCCATGGGTATGTATATTTTTGTCTTAAATATCAATTATCAGGATTAAACTTCACGGAAATTCTTACTTTGCGCCCAATTTATATGTTAATCCAATGTCACAAATATATGCAAATATCAATGATATTAAGGTGTCAAGTTGTTTATTGTAGATATGTTAAGATCAGATTGAATTGCAAATGGTGTGTCTTTTGGTCATTTGGTATGCACACTATTTCAGATGTTTTCATGCATGTTTGGTAGAAATTTTATCTTAGGTCTGATGATTAGACATTTATCTTGGGACTGATTACCCATCTTTCTTGAATTAATCTGAAAATGTTATCTTTGTTTTCATGTGGTGTTTTCTGCAGTTGATTGCATTGATTGCGCGGCTGACGCATCGGTTGTGAATGCCGTACACGATGGAATTGAAGCAGCCAGAGATATTCTTCCCATTCGACGGCCATGGGTGATGATCAGTGTCAATGATACTGAAGATCTGCATTTTCGTAAAGCTGGTAATTAATCTCCATATTCTACATTAACTATTGAATTCAATCAATATCTTTCATATGTTTAGGTATTGAATGACTACACTAATAAGAAGTTGATCAAACTTTAGACTTAGAACGTTTTTCTAGTACATTTAGGATAGGATCATTAACATGACATATCATGCACCTTTTTCGTTAGAGTTCGATCCAGATGATTGTCCACCAGATTGCTCTAGGCCGTGTGAGAATGTTTGTCCAGCTGATGCAATCTCGTTTTCTGCCAAATTTGGTGTATCCAAGGTTCTAATCTCAGACTCTCTCTTGCACACACATACACATGATGACATGCGTGCGTATTCATATAACATCAATAAACAGGGCGGTGTCTTAGCTGAACGATGCTATGGCTGTGGTCGTTGCTTACCTGTCTGCCCTTACGATAAAATAAGTAAGTTCCCTGCAGTTCAAAATATATGTCGTTTTGGGTAATTTAGGAAGAAATGTAAATGCAAAACAATGAATGGTCAAAACGCCATTTATAATGAATTGGCGAGTACTAATTTGTTTTGTGTCATTTCCTATATACTGAACCGTCCTTGTACATGTTCTATTAATACAGGTGCAATTACATACATACGAGATGTTGCTGCTACAGCTGAACTACTTAAGCAGAATGAAATTGATGCTATTGAAATTCACACTAGTGGAAGGTAGTTGCTCGTATTGTATATTCGTACTCGATTAATAAAACTTATGCCAAGTAGTGAGGGTGCATCAGCATTCAAATATTGCTTCCTGATTTTAAAAATTTACTTGAAAATTTCCCCACATGTATCTAAACATATACTAATGACAAAATAATCTTCTGTAAGTCTTTTATATCTATATGCTGATCTAGATTCTGTTAGTTAATGTAGTGATCATTAATAGGCAGGAAGAATCATTCCAACAACTCTGGGATGGTCTCGGAGATTCTATTCATAATCTGAGGCTTGTCGCGGTATGTTAACTTCCATTTTGCGGATATATTGTATATAATATCAGAATATAGTTGATCAATATCGTTTGCAATGCAGGTTAGCTTGCCTGATATTGGGGAGTTAACTATACCTGCGATGAATTCTATGTACAAGACGATAAAAGCCAACTCAAACTGCCTCAATTTATGGCAGGTTCAAACTGCATAAATTTTTAGCAGCAATTATATGTGTTCTTGCCTTTCTTTTTTTAAATCAATGGTCGAGCTTCACGTGTAGTTGGATGGCCGTCCCATGAGTGGAGATATTGGACGAGGTGCGACGAGGGAAGCAATCAAATTTGCTCTCCATTTAGCCTCTCTCAGAGACAAGCCAAAAGGTGTGTGTATGAAGTAATTATGTATCTTAAATTTTAGTTTTAACATTCTTGTTAAAACTTAAACCCCGCAGGTAAATTACGAAAACCCTTCTCGAATTTTGTCCAAAATATTGAAAAAATATGTGGTTTGAACTAGTTACCAAATACTCCTCTAAAAAGATCAAAAAAAGAATTGTTTGACTGACAAATGATGTCAAATAAAAAAAATACAGTATATAGATGCATTTTGAGAAAATCACAGTAAGTGTGGTTTTGCATTTCTCTACCAAACAATTTTTTTTCTTTTAGTCTTTTAGGGGGTATTTGGTACTTGGTAATTTAGACATATTTCGAGTGGATTTTCGTAGTTTACTCGAGCTAATAATGAATCATTATGCAAGTTTCTTGTGTTTATTTTACAGGTTTTCTTCAATTAGCTGGTGGTACTAATGCTCACACGGTCGAGGGCTTAAAGCGGGAGAGGATATTTCAAACTGCTACCCTATCTGGTACTAAATTCCTTAGCCACCATTAAATATGGGTAAATTATGAAAATTCCCTTCAAAAGTTGTCCAAATTACAAAAATAATTATGTGGTTAGAGTAATTACCAAATACTTTTAGAAAGATAAAAAAAAAAATTGAGTGACGAATAAGGCAAAATCATGAAATACTCTATTGATGCATTTATGAGAAAATCATATTCAGTAAAATAATTTTACATTTCTTGATTAACCAAACAAAAAAATTGATCTGTTTAAAGGGTATTTTTTTATTTTTTTTGATCGGTCAATTAAATTTATTGATATGCAGGGGCACAAGTGATACCCTTGCTAAATATACAGAGCACTTACATGGAAAAAGAAAGTAGTCTACTCATACCTGCTGTGTGATTTCTGGGTTCTAATTGTCTAAGCAGGCTAAAGGATTTAAACACCAGTCCTTATATCTAGATCTACTTCTGATTGGGAATTTTATTGTGAACCAACTCCATAATCTTGCCTTTATTTCCTCCATGAATTTCAATGTAGAGAACTCCTCATTTTTAAAAATTATTGCGTTCCTCCACTTCCATAAGAGCCACACCACTCCGAGCCAAATACACACCGCTTTACTTCTGCCCCTCTTTCTGTTTAAAGGGTATTTGATAGTTATTCAAATTACTGGATATTTTCAGTAATTTGGACATATTTCGAGAGATTTCGTAACCTAACCTATTGAATTTCATAAATAAGGGAAAAATTGGCTTTGGTTCTTAATCATAGTATTATGCAGATGGGGAGAAGGTGCATTTGAAGTCGTCGGACTCGTCACATGCTTTGATCAGTGGTGTAGCCTTTGGTGGCTATGCACGAAAGGTAGATTTGGACAAGAACTTTAATCGTTTCCCAAATTGTGGTTGTAGTAGTTGTTTTTCCAAATTGTTGTAATTGGTTCAACTTTTTCAAACCCATTTTCCAGGTAGTTGGGAGCGTGCTGAGATCGTTGCAGTCGGAGCATGGCTATGCTCGTCTTGAATGTCACCCCGATCATCTTCTCAAGGCGCTCACATCGTCACTTGCTTTAGTTGGGACCGTAAAATGCTATAATGAAAACTAGTATACCCCCGAAACACCCCCTTTGATGCTGGATTAATTTAGAGACCGAAGCCTTCAAGTCAGGGACGGAGCCAGGATTGGATTTTGGAGGGTGGGCAAAAATCGAGTAGAGACTAATAATAAATGTCGGTATTTGTAATAAGATTCACAGGGACACAATATGCATAATTTATTGAATCTCAAAATCTCTCTTTTACATATTCAAAAACATATACAAATGAATTACTTGAGCTTTTGTAGACTTTGCCAGCCATATGACTATTATGAGCCCTTCAATCTTTTATTTTCCTCACGTTGAATTCCTAAAATGTCCTCAATGTATACAACATTTTGATAGGGTTTGACTATTTATATAGGATAGATGCATCTCCTCTTAAATTGTCAAAAATACCCCTCTTAAATTGTCAAAAATACCCCTGAGAGCAGTTTGGTGCCTTTTACAAACTACACCTTCCCGTTAGATGCACTCCCTACAGGCCTACACTATACCACTCAAAAATTCTAATTCTTCCATTTTCTTCTTCCTCCCAAAACCCTCCACCATGTCTCCCCAACCCCACCACCAAGCCATCGTCGCTCTGTCGCCACAACTGTCGACCGCCACCCCTCCCCTCCCTCTCACCCTCGCTGTTGTGCAGCGTGAAATAATAAAAAAAAAAACCCTTAACCCCCAGTTCACCCGCCCCTCGCCCCCATCCACCACCCCAAGCCCCAAGTCTGTAAAGAAGAACAATATATAAGGTTTGTTTGTTTAATTTTTATATACACTCTCGTCGTTGTGGACGAGGGTGTATATGGTCGGTTTGTCGAAAATTTTAAAAAAAATTGAAATTTTTTAAGATTTTTTTTTAATTTCTTAGATTGTGGTGGTGTGGTGCCCGCGGCGGGGGATGTCGGAAGTGGGGACTGCTGTAGTTAGGGCAGTGCTTAAATATTGAAAGGGGAGTATGCATAGTAGTATTTTATTAAAGAGTATTTTAAAATTTTGACACTATTATTTAATTAATAAATTGAGAGAGGTAGTGCATCCCTCCAAAATGGAGGTGTAAATAGTCCGACCCAGATATGAGGGCCCACATTGTAGCTCATGGGCTTTTTGAGGAAGCCTGTTAAGGTAGCTTGCCCGATCCATCGAATGAATATTATCTAATTTATCTTTATACAATAATTTGTAGGGTGGGACTATTTACACCTCCATTTCAGTTTAGAACACTCCCCCTATACATTTAATAATATAATAATAGTGTAAAAACTCCAAAATACCCTTTGAGTAATATTACACTACTAAATGCACCCCTCTTCACTTTAAATCCTAAATCTAAATTATCCCCACCACTGCCGTCCCGCGGCCGCCGCCACCACCACCAACAACGAAATTTCACCACGAACAAAAAAAATTCAGAAACTTAAGAAAAATTTCAACTTTTTTTTTTTACAATTTTCGACAAACCAGTGTCGACCATATTCACTCTCGTCGACAAATTGTTGTCGACGAGAGTGAATATGGTCGACCTAAGTTTGTAGAAAACAAATTTTAAAAAAAACTTAAAAAAATTCGACCTTCTTAGGTCGACCGTATAAACTCTCGTCGACACCCTAATGTCGACGAGAGTGAATATGGTCTACATAAGAAGGTCGAAAATAATTTTAAAAAAAAAATAAAAAAATCGACAATGTAAAATCGACCATAAAAACTCTCGTCGACAACATGTTATCGATGGGAGGTTACATGATCGACTTTACATTGTCGAAAATTTAAAAAAAAAAAAGTTTCTGGGTTTTTGGGGTTTCTGTAAACGGAAACCTAAAAAAAAAATTGGAGAGGGAGGGGAGGGGGAGGCCATCGGCGGCGGGGCAATACACTTACCAGGCGGCGGCGGCGGCGGATACACTTACCTGGGGTGGGGAAGGCCGGCATCTTCGACCAGGATGCGGGGCGGCGAGGTCGATCGGAAGCAAATCGGAGAGGGAAGGGAGGGGGAGGCCATCGTGGCCGATGGAGAAGGAGAGGGACGCGGCCGAGGGAGAAGGAGAGGGACGCGGCCGCGGCCGTGGGAGAGGGAGGTGGCCGCGGCCGAGGGAGAAGGAGGCGGAGAGGGAGGCGGCCGAGGGAGAAGGAGGCGGAGAGGGCGGCGGCTGAGGGAGTGGGAGGCTGCTGCGGCTGAGGGAGGGGGAGGAAGGGGGCGGCGGCGGCAAGGTGTGGTAAAGGTGGAGAGAATTAGGGTTTGGAGGAGGGTGTGGATAGTAAAGGGGTATTATATAGATGGAAGGGAGAAAATGGTATTTTAGACAATTTTGTGGGGGGTGCATCCATCTTGACAAATTTGAGGGGGTGCATCAATTGGGGGAGTGTTCTAAACCGAAATGGAGGTGTAAATAGTCCTACCCAAATTTGTAGAAGGGTTGGGGTATATACCCCTCCAGCTTTGTTAGATACATTCCCCTCCCACTTTTATTAATTAAATATTCATGTAAGATACCACATTTGTTATAAAATAATATATAAAATGGATGTCCTTTCAAATACTTTTAGATGATTCTAATACAAGCACTTATGATGATCTTTATGTGATCTTTATGTTAGAATTCTAGGAGCTTCTCTTGCTCCCTATAAAAGGGTGGTATGCCACTCCATTTTGTACACTTGATGAAAAATTAATAAAAGTATTAGTTTCACAACACGTTATCAGCACGAGTCTCTACGTTGAGCCAAAATAATATTTTCAAGTATTATATACTTGAACCTCTTCAAGGTAGATTAAGGTAGTGTTTTTTTTTCTCCTTTCTCATTTCATTCTTCATTATGGCTACTTTCACAAAACTTGAATTTGCACCACTTGATATCACCGGAAAAAATTATTTGTCATGGATTTTAGATGTTGAAATTCATCTTGAGGCTATGGGTCTTGGTGATGCTATTGTTGAAAATAATAGTGCATCAAATCAAGACCGTGCCAAAACAATGATTTTCCTTCGTCATCATTTGGATGAAGGATTGAAAACTGAATATTTAACAGTGAAAGATCCACTAGTTTTGTGGAGAAATTTAAAAGAAAGATACGACCACCTGAAGATGGTCGTCCTTCCAAAAGCCCGATATGATTGGCTTCATCTACGTCTGCAAGATTTCAAATCTGTCAATGAATATAATTCGGCTATGTTCAGAATTACTTCACAATTAAAGTTATGTGGTGAAACCATAACTGATGATGATATGCTTGAGAAGACATTCTCTACTTTTCATGTCTCGAATATGCTCCTGCAGCAACAATATCGAGAAAAAGGTTTTAAGAAATATTCTGAACTAATTACATGCCTTCTCTTAGCCGAGCAAAATAATGAATTATTGTTGAAAAATCATGAGTCCCGACCCACCGGTTCCAGTCCATTCCCTGAAGCGAATGCGACTCAATCTCAAAATTCTGGTCGTGGTCGTGGTGGTAGCCGAGGACGTGGTAATAATCGTGGTCGCGGTCGTGGTAGATTTACTCCATATAATAACAACAACCATGATCGTGACAAGAAACAAACTGTCTCCCAGAAGAGAGACAATGGAGAAAAGAATGGAGAAAAGAAGAAATATGAGGAACATTGTTACCGGTGTGGAATGGAAGGTCATTGGTCCCGCGTGTGTCGAACAGCGGATCATCTTGTTGAGCTTTATCAAGCTTCTTTGAAAAATAAGGCAAAAAATGTTGAGGCAAATTTTATTGATAACAATATTGCTCTTGATGGTGATGATATGGTTATGACCCATCTTGATGTAGCCGATTTCTTTAACGATGTTAACTAAGCATATGATGAATACCCTATAAGTATTCCATGATGAATAAAATATTTATATATTTTGCATCTTTTATTAATATTAATTTCTAATTTATGTTTTATTTTTTTATGAAGAAGCAATGGATGCCAAACATTTGAGAATGAATAGTGATGGTGATATTTGTCTAATTGATAGTGCTACTACACACACTATACTTAAAAATGAAAAATATTTTTCTCATTTGCAAAAGGGGGAGACAAATGTTAACACTATAAGTGGTAGTGCAAATTTGATTGATGGCTCCGGAAGAGCCACAATATTTCTCCCTAAAGGAACTAAACTAGTTATAAATAATGCACTACTGTCTCCCAAGTCTCAAAGAAATTTGTTAAGTTTTAAAGATATCCGCAAAAATGGGTATCATATCGAGACTCTAAATGAGAAAAACAGTGAATGTCTATTGATTACACAAGTTGTTTCTGGAAAGAAACGTGTGTTAGAAAAGCTGTATTCACTCTCTTCTGGCCTATATTACACGAATATAAATACAGCTGAAACATATCACCTAATAGACCAGAAGTCTATTACTCCCAATGATTTTATGGTTTGGCATGATCGCCTTGGACATCCTGGTTCCACCATGATGAGGCGCATAATTGAAAATTCACATGGCCATTCATTAGAAAATAAAAAGGTGTTAAATTCTAATGAATTCTCATGTGTTGCATGCTCTCAAGGGAAGTTAATTGTTAGACCTTCACCAACTAAAGTGGGGATTGAATCCCCTGCATTTCTAGAACGAATTCATGGTGATATTTGTGGGCCTGTAGATCCACCATGTGGACCATTTCGATATTTTATGGTGTTAGTTGATGCATCAACGAGATGGTCACATGTATGTCTCTTATCCTCTCGCAACTTGGCATTCGCAAGATTACTTGCCCAAATGATAAAGTTGCGAGCACAATTTCCAGATCACCCAATAAAGAAAATTCGTTTAGATAATGCTCGTGAATATTCATCACATGCTTTTTATGATTATTGCATGTCGATTGGAATAAGTGTTGAACATCCTGTAGCTCATGTTCACACACAAAATGGTCTAGCCGAATCATTTATCAAACGATTGCAATTAATTGCTAGACCATTGTTAATGAAATCAAAACTCCCTTTATCTGGTTGGGGACATACTATACTACATGCAGCAACACTTGTGAGAATTCGGCCGACAAGTTATAATAACCTTTCTCCCCTTCAATTAACATTTGGTTATGAGCCCAATATCTCCCATTTAAGAATTTTCGGGTGTGCGGTTTATGTTCCAATTGCACCGCCTCACCGAACTAAATTGGGCCCCCAACGAAGGTTGGGAATATATGTCGGGTATGAATCACCTTCTATAATTAAATATATTGAACCATTAACAGGTGATTTATTTACTGCTAGATTTGCAGATTGTCATTTTGATGAATCTCATTTCCCGACATTAGGGGGAGGTAAGGATCAACCGAAAAAAGAAATCAATTGGAAAATTGCATTAGATTTCCTTGATCCTCGTACAAAAGAATGTGAACTAGAAGTTCAAAGGATCATACATTTGCAACAAATTGCAAATCAATTACCGGATGCATTTAGTGACTCCAGAAGAGTTACTAAATCACATATTCCTGCAGAAAATGTTCCGGTTAAGATTGATGTCCCTGAAGGACAAATAACAAGTGCTAATGAATCTAAAGCACGCCTGAAGCGTGGTAGACCTCTTGGTTCCAAAGATAAAAACCCTCGAAAGAAAAGAGGAATAATTAAGATCGACGAGTCAAATGAGGATGAACAACTCGCACGTAGTGAGAAAATTCAGCTTCCTGAAGAAGTTGTATCAGAAGATGTTGCTCCTGAAGAGCATGAGGTTGTAGAAACTTCAATAAATTATATCACTACGGGAAAAAGTTGGAACCGAAGAGAAACAGTCATTGACAATGTTTTTGCATATAATGTAGCACTTGATTTTTTGGAAGAATTTGAGGATCATGAACCCAGATCGGTTGATGAATGTCGGCGTAGAAATGACTGGCCAAAATGGAAAGATGCAATTCAATCCGAGTTGGATTCACTGGCAAAACGAAAAGTATTTGGACCTGTAGTCCAAACACCTGAAGGTGTAAAGCCAGTGGGATACAAATGGGTATTCGTGCGAAAAAGAAATGAGAAAAATGAAGTTGTGAGATATAAAGCACGATTGGTAGCCCAAGGTTTTTCACAAAGACCTGGATTTGATTATGATGAAACATACTCTCCTGTGATGGATGCAATTACATTTAGATATCTTGTAAGTTTTACCGTGCATGAAAAACTTGAGATGCGTCTAATGGACGTAGTCACTGCATACTTATACGGTAATCTTGAAAAAGATATCTACATGAAAGTCCCTGAAGGATTCAACATGCCTGAAGCATGTAAATCAAATCCAAGAGAAATTTATTCTATTAAATTGCAAAGGTCTTTGTATGGGCTCAAACAATCCGGACGTATGTGGTATAATCGTCTTACCGAATGTCTAGTCAAGGAAGATTATACCAATGATCCAATATGTCCATGCGTTTTTATAAAGAAAAATGAATCACGTTTTGTGATAATTGCAGTGTATGTTGATGATCTCAATTTAATCGGGACTCCTGAAGAGCTCGAAGAGGCAGTTGCATATTTAAAGAAAGAATTTGAGATCAAGGATTTTGGAAAGACAAAATTTTGCCTTGGTTTGCAAATTGAACACCTCGAAGGTGGAATTTTTGTCCACCAAACTGCTTACACCCAAAAGGTTTTAAAGAGGTTCTATATGGAAAAGACACGTCCACTAAGTACCCCAATGGTCGTCCGGTCACTCGATCCTAATAAAGACCCTTTCAGACCGCGAGATGAAAATGAAGAGATACTTGGTCCTGAAGTATCATATCTCAGTGCAATTGGTGCACTTATGTACCTTGCTAACTGCACAAGGCCAGATATATCATTTGCAGTTAATTTACTAGCAAGATTTAGTTCATCTCCCACAAGGCGACATTGGAATGGTATAAAACACATTTTTCGCTATCTCCAAGGAACAGTTGATCTTAGCCTATTTTATTCAAATAAATCTCGACCTGAATTGCTTGGTTATGCTGATGCTGGGTATTTATCTGACCCACATAAAGCAAGGTCTCAAACTGGATATGTATTCACATGTGGTGGTACAACCATTTCATGGCGATCTACAAAACAGTCACTTGCTGCCACTTCTTCAAATCATGCTGAAATTATAGCAATTCATGAAGCCAGTCGGGAATGTGTTTGGTTAAGGTCAATGATTAATTATATTCGAAAGAATTGTGGATTGTCTCATGACAATAAAAATCCTCCAACTTTATTATATGAAGATAATGCAGCTTGTATAGCTCAACTAAAAGGAGGATACATTAAAGGAGATAGAACTAAACATATTTCACCAAAATTCTTCTTTACTCATGAGTTGCAAAAGAATGGTGAGATCGATGTGTAACAAATCCGCTCAAGTGACAATTTAGCAGATTTATTTACCAAGGCACTACCTACTGCAACATTTGAGAAGCTGGTGAAGCGTATCGGAATGCGTCGATTAAAGGATTCCGCATGATGCTTGGATCAGGGGGAGATTGAATACACTAAGTAATATGTACTCTTTTTCCCTTACTAGATTTTTGTCCCACTGGGTTTTTCCCTAGTAAGGTTTTTAACGAGGCATATTCTTTGTGTAATGACGGACATCCAAGGGGGAGTGTTATAAAATAATATATAAAATGGATGTCCTTTCAAATACTTTTAGATGATTCTAGTACAAGCACTTATGATGATCTTTATGTGATCTTTATGTTAGAATTCTAGGAGCTTCTCTTGCTCCCTACAAAAGGGTGGTATGCCACTCCATTTTGTACACTTGATGAAAATGAATAAAAGTATTAGTTTCACAACAACATTTACCCTTTTCTAAAATATTAAAGATACATACACCCCCTTTTCAAAACCCTAATTTAATTGAATTAACCCTAATTTTAGGGCAGAAAGCTACCGCTGCCACTTCAGCCGCCGGCCGCCGTTAACACCTCCACTCTGGCAGCCGGCCGTCGTCAACACCTCCACTCCGACAGCTGGCCGTCGTCAACACCACCATCACCATCAAATTTAGAAATTAAAAGAAAAACTTATATTCGACAAACCAGTGTCGACCAAAAGCCCTCTCGTCAACACTGGTTTGTCGATAAAAAACCTCTCCGTCGACACTGATTTGTCGACCAAACATATCCCCGTCGACACTGGTTCGTCGAAAGAATTTAAAAAATAAAAATATTCGACAGTAAAGGTCAACCATAAACATTCTCATCGACCATTGAGGGTCGACCATAAACACTCTCATCGACCCTCAATGGTCGATGAGAATGTTTATGGTCGGTCGACCTGCCGAAAAAGAAAAAAAAAAAACCAAACAAACCTGGACGGAAGCGGCGGCCGGCGACAGAAATGGGAGGGAGGCGGCGGGAGCGTGGCTGGTTGGGGGAAGAGCCGGCGGTCGCTCTACAAAAGAGGCTGTGACTGTTACAAAGACGAAAAAAAAAAAGGAGTGCGACGAGGAGGGAGGGGAAGATCGGGCGGCGCGAGGGGGAGGGAGGGGAAGTGCGAAGGCGAGAGGGGGAAGGAGGGGGAGTGCGACGGCGACGGCAATGGCGAGGGAGGGGGAGTGAGACGGCGAGGGAGTGCGAGCGGGAGCGGCGGCAATGGAGGAGTGAGGCGTGAAGAAGAAGAAGAAGAAGAAGGTGAGGAGAGTGATTTGGGGAAAAAATGAGGGAAAATAGGGTTTTATGGGGGTGTGCATTTATCACACTGAATTTTAGGATAATTTGAGAGGAGTGCATTTATCGCAAATGTGTTTTGAGGGGAGTAGTTGTATCGGGGGAGTGTATCTAACAAAGCTGGAGGGGTATATACCCCATCCCTCTGTAGAATATACTAGACAAAAAATTATATTTAATAAATGTTATTTGGCTGATTGCGAAAAAGTTCAGAAAAAAAAAAAAAAAAAAACAAATTTAATTTGTGACACTAACCGCCTAACCCGTTTGCAAAAACTTCTCTGCTATCGATGATAACTTTTTTTTTAATAGGAGTGACATGCTTAAGGAATTGTTGAAGCTTTGCTCTGGCCTCCTACCACCCTCTTTATCAGACGAGGTTCAAATTATGATGAATTCACGTGGATTGGGCAATGATGTGGATCCATCTAAAGGAATAAGTGGATGTGTGGAGAGAAATTATGCGTTCCTAAAATTATCGGGGGTTTTGATTTTAGAAATCTTCACTTTTTTAACTTAGCTATGCTGGGAAGTTTCGTTGGAAATAAGTTTCTGATCCAAATGCTACTGTTATATTCTCAAAGCTAAATATTATATACGAGGGAATTTTTTTTGTAGTAATCAAAGTTTTACTTGGCGAAGCATCCGGGCATTCCAAGATTTAGTTAAGAGAGAGCAGAGACGTAAAATATGTGACGTTTTGGTAGTTAGAGAGTTTTGAGATAAATCAGACAATGCGAATAATAAAACAAATGCATTACGTCGCCACATGTCCGACTTATTGAAGACATTAGACCATCATCATTAGTGACACTCCCCCAACCCAACCCAACCCAACCCAACCCTTCAATATTATATTAATTTCTCTCTCATTCACATATACAATTTACAATCCAACCCAAATTGAATTTTATCATACTTTTATCAGTGACACTAACCCAACCCAACCCAAAAATAATAATAATTTTTTAAATACATATTATATTATTAATTTTTACTATATTTTAATGTGTAAATTGGTATATAAAAATTACTTGATATTCTAAATTTGTAATTATATAATATGAATTATTTTATCACACACTTAAAATAAATAATGAACTCAATAACAAAATTAAAATTACAAGATTTGAAAATATGAAATTGAAAAACAATAATAAATAAGCTACAAGTGGATGCATGAAATATTAAATTACAAATAGAGAAAACAAAAATTACTTATTTAATTCTGATGGCCGAATTTTTGCCATATATGCTCAATCAAGTCGGTCTTGAGAGCGATATGAGCTTCTCTATTGCGAAGTTGTTCCCTATTAGTTTGTGTTTCAAAATAGCTTGATATTGAACTCTATTTATATTAGAAGATAAAAGAGAGAATTTTAGTTTGTGTTTTAAAATAGCTCGATATTGAACTCTATTTATAGAGAAAAAAAATTACGAATTTTGATATATATATATATACATATTATCTTCAATATCTACAAATCTAATTATATCACACACAAAATTACAAACAACCAATGAAATTTTGACATTTGTCATATTAATTAATATTATTAAATTGATGACCTTAGATTGGCCATCCAACCACCTTGTCAAATGCTTTTTATTATTTTAATATTATAAAAGATCTCTTCATTCCATATGTCAGTCAACTTGAGGATGTTAGCAGAGTGGCAGGGTACTTCAAACTCTCATTGCACCAATAGGGATAACGATAAATTGATTTGATATTAATGGGTGATATTCCATAATATATATATATGTACGTTAATGTATTAATCAAATACTTTATTAACTGAAGGGGATTGGCCACTAATTTGGAACTTGAATGAACCTCTAAGAGTAAAGATTTGATTGTGGAGAATATGTAGAGAGTGTTCACTGTTAAAGAATGGAATTGTTTCGCAAGAAACTTTGTGAAGACAAAGTGTAAGCGAGATTCTGCTTCTATTGTGCACTTGTTTATTTAATTGTGGCTATGCACAAAATTGCTAAAGGGGTTTGAACTGTTCGAGCCTTATTAATAGGTCTTTTCTCATTGCAAACAACGATGTTCACCTAATCTTTCTGCTTCTTGCTGAACTAACGGGAGAGTCTCGATCGAGTTTTGTTATGGAGCTTTGGCTAATATGAAAAAGAAAGAAACAAGATGCTTTGGGAGGGTAGCCATGCCAATGCTATTTTCAACAATGAAATGGCTTGTTGTTTGGACAGGCCCGGTCCTAATGTAAGGCCAACGAGGCGACCGATTCAGGCCCATAAATATTTCATTTTTTTAGGGCCCATTTTCTAAAATATCTTACATATATACATATTATAATATAAAATATTAATATAACTGTATAAAACGCATAAATAGAAGTGCTAAAAAAAAGTAAAAAGAATTAGTGAAGGAGAATGGAAGGAAAAAAGAAAAACTAGGAGAAAAAAGTCTCAATAAAGGCCTAATTCAGTGTATAGCTTTTAAGTTTTTCACTTTTTCAATTTACGTTTTAGAGTGCTCAATTTACATCATTTTCGTCGAAAAATTGAGATTTCGAACAAATAGTTCAATTTACATCATTTAAATTTGAAAATAAAAAAATAATATTAAAATTTTCTAAAAATCTAATTAAAATTTAAAATTACTCGTATAAATAATTTAAAAATCTAAAATTGTCTAAATAAAAAATTCTAAAAACCTCATTAAATTTTTTTAAAAAATTATAATAATTACATTAAAAATTTGAAAAATCTCTTAAAATTAAATAACTTAAAATCATAAAAAAAAATCTATTAATTAAAAATTAGAAATTCTAAAATGGGTAAAAAAAAATTTATATTGTTAGTCCTTTAAAATTGTTTTACAATATGTTTCATAAGTTCGTATAGAATAAAAGATACGAAGGGACGGAGCCTTTTTTTAAAGTTCGATTCAGGCCCAAATATTCCTAGGACCGGCCCTGTGTTTGGAATGATGTAAAGTTTGTGAGAAGCTCATATTCCCCTACTACGAGAAGGTGTGAACAGTGGCATAGGCTGTTAAAAGTTATTGAAAAAAAAATGAATTTAGATGCGTTTTTCTAATGACACATCGGAGATTGATTTTGGCATGGTAGTCCAAGACGATGCAGGCGTGTTTGTGACAAGTAGAGCTATGCATTTTTTTTCTTCGAAAAAGCTAGAGTTTAAAGAAGGTGAAACCGTGAAGCTATGAGGTTACACGCAACTTTATCTTGAAATAAGAATTTAAATAAAATAAAACTAAAAATTCATGTAAAAACAGTCCATGAAATTTGTATGCTTTATCATAGTCCACTCACTCACCCGTGACCCATAGGGGAAGAGGGGGAATAACCTATTTAATTCTTAGCCTTTAAAATAACTAGATTTAAGTATAATAATTAAGTTGCCAAGGAATTGAGGTAGAGTATAAAATAAGTAGCCACACCTCGTTACCTATAAGTGCAAAACATTTAATAAGCTACCTAACAACATGTTTCTAACAATTAATAATATTATAGTGTGTTTCAAAACAACAATTAATAATATAGTGACAACTTATGAGCACCCTTAAAATTGATAATTAAACAACAACAACAATATAATAAGTTTCCTTTACGTTTACATTATTATAAGCTCGTCTAATTCGGCTTTATTTATAATAATGAAACAATTTAAAATATATGCTTGACCGAAATTCAATCAATCTTACCTAATAAGATATACAAGTTGATGTGTCTCGTTTGCATTTCTAATTACACAATTAACTAATTTTAGATATGTGCTTGACCAAATTTCAATCAATCATAATTCATAAATAATATCATATCCATTTTGATTAGATTAATCTACATTTTTAAGTACAACGAAGTAGAATACAGTTAGCTTGAAAACTCAAAGTGTTGTTGCCTATGCATCTGGCTACATCACATTTGTTAATAAAAGGGATTTAATTATGATTTTAAACAAAAGATATTTATAATTTAAAAAAAAAACTTACTGTGGTTGACCATTATACACCCTCGTTTCAAATTTTATAAGTTTATTTCTCTACATGTATTTTAATAAATATTAATTAATTTATATATAAAATAGATAAATTAAGGTATGATAGCATATTGTTGGATCCACTTACAAATAAAATAATTATTTATAAATAAAATAATTGATAATTTAAGTAAATAAATATTAAAAGAAGAATGACAATAATAAAGTTGGACAAAAAAAATGTAAGAATAATAAAATTGAATGAAATTAGTACCTCTATCAACTTAAAAAATTGTAGCGATAATTTTTTTTAAATTTTTTTGACAGGAATTTATTGAGATTATTTGAAATGCACCACTCTCGTTTAAAAATAGTCTTTAGGCTATACAGCCTATACCCGCATTTCTTATAATGAATCCACTTAATTTTTTTTAATTAATTTTATCCTAATAAAAAATGTCTAAACTATCTTTATTAAATAAATATATATATCCAAATTTTTTCATCAATTAAAATTCACCTTATACATAAACTAAGTCTATCAAAAGCTCACTTCTTTTCTGTGTTAATAAAAATGTCTAAACTAACCTTATTAAATAAATATATATACCCAAGTTTTTTCATCAATTAAAATGTGCCCAATACACAAATTAACTCTATCAAAAGCTCACTTCTTTTCTATGTTGTACATTGCATTGGCGCTTCTTTCCTATGTTGTACATTGCATTGGCGGTTAGTTTTAGTGGTGAGAAATAAAAGTTTTAATGAATAAAGTAATTTCCCAATAAAAGGTGTGTATTTTCTTTCATTTTTTTTTACCGTATTTCTTTATTAAGTTTGGATAGTTTACTGTAAAAATAAAATAAAATTGGGACTCTAGCACGCTTTCAGTTGTGGTGTGCTATTTTGATCAATGAGATTATTTATTTTTTTACAAATTTCGACCAATGTCATTTTTTTTTCCACAATTGGTAGGATTTGATTCATAATTTGGTGTTCGTTATAATTTTTATTTTATTATTTTTATTTGTAAAAGTATATTTGATAATTGAAGAGGGTGTTTGTAATATTTTTTAAATTTAGTAATGCGTGTATTTAGCGGTTGATTGATTTATAAAAAAAATGTGGGTGCTAAGTGTGCTATTTTAAATTATTTAATCCAAAGCCAGTCTTAAATATTGTGGGGCTTTCAAACAAATAATTTTAAAAGGTAGAAGGCATTTTGGACCCCACATAATTTCCATAATTCTACGTTACCCATACAAGACAATAAAATAAGAGTGCTAAACACACTTAATATGTGAAGAATATTTTGTATATTATTATTTTAAAATAGTATTTAAAAATATTTACTTATTAAAATTTAATATAATTTTTATATTCATTAAAATGTGTATATTGTGGCATGCCTTTTCACTTCTATTTGTTTATCTTACTAATAAATTGAATGTGTATAAATATTAAATTTACAATAAGAAATGAATAAATGATAAAGAGAATTGATATAAAGAAAGAAGAAAATAAAAAAAGGGAAAAAGTACTTATGATTAGATGAAAGAGAATATTACCTAATAAGGTCATTTTTATAGATTATTAAACAACTAAAACATACAACTTTTAAAATTTCCTAATAAGGTCATTTTTGTGTCAAAAAACCGTATTTGCCCTTAATATTCATATACTCCTTTAATTTATATATTTGAAATGTAATTCGAAATTTAAATTCATAATTAATTGTTATCAATTAATTCCAAAATTATAGGGCACATTCATTCCCAAAAAAAACAAAACCATATATCTCCTTTTCCCATGATAATTCTCAATCCGACGGCGGCGTACCGGTTGAACAATACATTCGCACAAGTTCCTCTTCCACCATTGATTTTAATTTCTGCGTTTTTCGTGAAAGCTTCGATCACGAATCCTCCTCTGTCGATGAACTCTTCTTCGACGGCAAGATCCTCCCAATTGAAATTAAAAAAAGGCTAGCTCCGGCGAGGAAAGTGGAACAGCCACCCGCAGCTCTTCCGTCGGCTCACCTTCCGCCGCAACCGCCGCCGCCCAAAAAAACCGGTAAGTTTAATGAAACGAAGCACATAAACGCGGAATCGGAAGAAAAACAGAGGTCGTTTTGGCGGTTTAAGCGCAGTTCGAGCTTGAATTGCGGAACCGAAGTTGTGGCCGATCTGTTTTACGGAGGCAAAGACGAAGACAATGAAATCGAGGTGAATCTTCTCCAATTTTTTTAGATATGTCTTCGGTTATGATCTTATTGATTCTCTCTTTCTCTATCTCTAAACAAATTAAATCGGAAAATTGGTTGTGATGGATAATCTGTTGGGGCTTCTGAGAATCCGCGTTAAGAAAGGCATCAATCTTGCTGTTCGCGATGTCCGTACTAGTGATCCCTGTAATCAAGATGGCAAAACAGGTTTCTTTCTCAAACATATTTCCTCTGTTTCTTCCACTTTTTTTGCTGAGTTTTCTACTGTAGAATGTAGATTCTAGTGTTATTTGTTGTTTTAATGAAGTTTCTTTAATTTTGTGTTTTTTCTGTGATTCGTGGAAGATCAGATCTGGAATTTTGTTACTGTTCATCCTTTGAATCGAGTATATGGGAATGTAAATTAAATGGCATGTTCATAGGGAAATAGGATCTGTTACAGAGCATAATTTGGGCAATGATAGGTTGTGACGAAAACACGGATTATTATATTTGGTTTTCTAAAATCACACTAGTTTTGGATTTGTTGTAGGGTGAGCCGAGCTTCCATTTGTATGGATTTATCATGTGTATAAGTGCAACTGCGGCAAGGGCCTTCAAATTTGTGCTTCAGGTGGTCCTTCGTTCTATTATATCAAGTGTGATGTTGTTCAAATGTAATTGATGGAGGTTTCATATCTTGTTTACTGATTTTCAGCATATTTTTCAGGCTTCTCCTTTGTTATCCACACTTCTTCCAAATCATGGTCAGGGTGAATCTAGATTTTCTGGCTCGAAGTTCGTGAAAACAATTGCACTTCTTGGTGCAGGAGCTTCAGGGTTAATGAGCTGTGCAACAATAGCATATGCTGCTGATGAGGCTGAGCATGGTTTAGAATCTCCCAGCTATCCATGGCCACATTCAGCTGGTGAGAGGCCGTGAGGGTGCAACAGCAGAGGGGTTTACAAAAAGCACCATGGGGAAAGAATGTAACATGTAATTTTGGTGTTGTTTTATGCGATTATACTTAAGTTTATGGATAAAAAAGTTGTTTATTCACATGTTGTTTGGTTTACAATCAGTTTTTCCAGTTTGAATTTCGATAGACTTATTATTCAATTGCTATTCGCAGTGCATCTGAAAGGTGCATATACTACTCTTACAAATGAACTAAGTATGAAATCCCTACATCACAACAAACCGCTGTTTGAATATGCCATTTACAAATGTGCACATCTATTTTGCATATTGATATGCATGTCACTCTGTGCACATTGGTTCATGTTATTTTATGCATACCAAAAAATTTAGTCCTGTATGCCGTTTTAAACTTCATATTGAAATGAACATATGTCTTCATAACCCATTTCTACATACCAAAATTCATTTCACTTTTCATATTAAAATTCATAATCTATTTCATATATATATGCATATTCAACATATGGTGAATTGTATACTCTATGACACGCTTATTTCTGAATCATAAAATGCAGATTTTTTAACTTTTTTTGTTTGGATAATTAACAATTAATTCGAATTGCTTAATTTTAGGAATATTTGAATAATTGGAAGGATCATAAAATGCAGATTTTTTAATTTTATTTGTTTGAATAATTAACAATTAATTCGAATTGCTTAATTTTAGGAATTTTTTAATAATTGGAAGGTGCGTATAACTAGGAACTGCATTAATTCAAAATTATTAATTTCAAATTATTAATATTTATTAATTTCAAATTATTTAAATTTTGTTTTGCTTCAATCTACACAGAATTTACACCGTTTATGTATATGACTTACAGGTTTTCGAATTACGCTGAAGATAAGAAGAAAAAGTCACGCATGCAAGTGATCGGAATACCTTTTCTCACCGTAGTGTGATTTTCTTGAATGATTTTCGCCGGAAACAATGGGTCGGCCGATATATGCAGAATATTTGGTAAAGATTGTCTTCTAGCTAATTAATTCGAGCTTGCTTCAATTTAGGAACAAATTGGAAGGTGATGAAGCGCGTAAAACGAGGAATGCATTAATTCAAAGGATTTCATGTAAATCCAATTAATTTTTATTAATTTCAAAATTTTAAATGGGTAAAGGGCAACAACGTCTTATTAGGTGCCATTTTCACCTTAATAGATTTAAAAAAAAAAACATATGCCCTATTAGATAAATCTCTTAGTGAAATGACCTTAACAATAATTTCCCCTAGATGAAAGAGAGGGAAAATGAGAAAAAAAATAAAGAAATGTAAAATTTTAATAAAATGACAAAAGTTAAATTGAAGAAATGTGAGAAATAATGGTTTAGAAATAAATGTAAGAGATATGGAGTACTAAATAATAATGGTGATAACCTTATAACATGAAATTCAATTGGGTAGGTTTGTTTTGAAATTTTGAAATCTCTGATTTTAAAATCTAGTGATTTGTATATTTTGTGTTAGGTTTGAGATTTACGTAAGTTAAAATTTAACTTTATTTTTAAGATTTATATGTGTTATTTTAACTTTATTTTTAAGATTTATATGTGTTTATATAGTTTGTAGGTATTTATATGATTAATTTTTATAAAATTTATATGCATTTATATGATATGATTTTAAAATCCTAATTTTAAAATATAAATTAAGTAAAAATCTGAATTAGATTTCAAAATGAATCTAAAATCCCAAAACAAACCTACCATAAGTTTTCTTGTAAATATTGATTTTTTAAAAAATAAATAATATTAATTACACTAATATATCTTTCCCTTCAATCACACTTAAATTATTATTCATTTAATTTATTTATAAATGAATCACAATACTCAACTATCCATTTTAATATATAAACTAATTAATATTTATTACAACACGTAAACATTAAAATGGACCTAAATAATTTGGTAGGAGAGGGTGTTTGCAGTTAGGGGTGGAAATAGGTCAGACCAGGCCAGGCTTTGTATGAAAAGTCCTAGGCCTATTTTAAAAAAAATAGCCTAAGCCTGGCCTATTATCTATAATAGGCTTTTTTTATAGGTTTGGCCTGACCTTTTTAGTAAACAGGCAGGCCTACGAGCCTGATAGAAGCCTATTTAAAATTTATTCAATACACAAATTTAAAAATACAATTTAATATTTAAAAATACAAATAAATTCACGATCAAAATAAGACTAATAAGTGCAATACAATAATAAATTCAAATAAAAACAAAAAAATAGTTTCTTAAGTAAAAAACATATTTAATTTGCATTAATTTACTATTAATGTTAGCATTATATGTTAAGAATTATATTATTATAAAATATATATAAATATTTATCTACAATTAATTATATATATAACACATAATTTTAAATAGGCCGGCCTAATAGGCTTATAAGGCCTTATATAAGGCCTAAGCCCGGCCTACTTAATTAAATAGGTTTTTTAAAAAGCCTTAGCCCGACTAATATTATAAATAGGTTAGGCCAGACCAGACCCTTAATAGGCCAGGCCGTAGGCCCCTGTCGGGTGGCCCGACCTATTTCCACCCCTATTTGCAGTGACGGAGCCAGAAAATCTCGGTAGGGGGGCCCGATTAACATTACTTTAAAGATAAAATAATATGTACTTATTATATTTATACTCATTGAAATTTTACATGATAAAATTGTCAATACATTTCATTAAATTAAATTGAACAAACTGTCTTTCATTTTATTTTGAAGTTTTGATAGTTCGATTCAAAATGAAGCTAAACAATTTAAAAATTGCTAAAATATTTTGCAATTCTTAGTAAAAACTCAGACAATAATTCTCAAATACACCATCAAATATCAATCTATATTATTGACTCTATTGAAGAAATAATTTATTTTTGGAGTATTAAGAAATAAATTTAAGTAAAAAACACATGAAAAAGTATATTACTCCTTTCAAACTTTGTATGCAATCATTTATTTTTTATTCGTCTATACTTAATATGTATGTGTCAAAAATAAAAATAATATTTTTATTTTCATACATAAAAAAGTTTCATTTAAATTTTAATATTCAAAAGATAAGATTAAAAAATAGACATGATTACGATTAATGATTACTAAAAAATTAAAAAAAGTGAAATTAATAAGAAAAAAAAGAGTTTGAACTAGAGTGATTTGAGAAAAAATAGACTAGACCAATTATTTTATGACATGTGGCAAAAGGAGTACTGATATAGAACCAATCTTCGGGTTTTTTATGGAACCAGATTACTGAGGTGTCATTCCGCGTCATCATCCGCATCATACTTATTAATATATTTAAAACAATAATTTAAAACAAATCTTATCCATTAAAATACATTTTAATTTTTTAATATCTAATCTCTCATCTAACGTTAGTAAAAACAAGAAAACATCTCCAAATCAAATCAAATCTTTCATCTGCCCACCAACCAACGATTTATTTTTCCTGAAGTTTTCTGCAATTATTATTTATTTTCTCAGCAAAAAATAAATTAATTTCATACCTTAATTTCCAATCTTGTTTTCTGCTAGTTTCATACCTTAATTTCCAATCTTGAATGTCACATGTGTTGTTTTATAAAAACTACTCCCTCCGTCCCATACTTGAAGGCACATTTTATCATTGTTGGCGTCCCATACTTGAAGGCACATTACCTAAAATAGCAAAAACACTTTTAAACACTCCCCTTAAAACATCACAATATTACAACAAATGTCACTACTTTATTATACTAAAAAATAACTTTATTAGTTATTTATAAAGTTGAAAAGTCTTTACTACCCCCACTTTATCTTACACAATATTAATAAACAATTCATTCATTAAAACCCGTGCCCAATTTGGTTTGAGCCTTCAAGTATGGGACGGAGGGAGTATTATATTATAACAAATTACATCTTTATCCGACATTTCAATTACTAAAACTTTTTCAAGTAAAGTTTGTTAAATTATTTTAGAATACACTTACTATATCAGATTTTTTTTTTTGTCAATTACTAAAAATTCTCTAAAATCCTCAACAAAACTCTATATATCTTAAAAAGTTTTTTAAAATTATTTTAGAATACATTCACACTCCATATCTCAAAAAAATTATATATACAGTTTCTTTACTCTTCATTCTTCATTGAAGTCGTCCATGTATATTATAAAAAAATTATTTACATAAAATATATAAATGAGTGGTTACGTCACTTTCAATACATTTATTTTTCTCAACAACTCTAATTTATAAAAAAACAAACAAAAAAAATTACCTTACAATTAATATTGATAAACTTACAAAATCATCTTACAATTAATATTGATAAACTTACATTCATTTAAAGTTTATATTTATTAGAGAGGGTGTCTACTACTAACCATTTAACGTAGAATTTTGATGTGTATCTATTTATAAATAAATTTAAAAATTAGTCCAATAATTTGATATATATTAAATATATATAAAAAAAATCTACCCTTAATTACTATTTCTGAATCCAATTTTTCTTACGTGGCGTCTCAATTTGCTCGATTCTATTTTTCTAATTTTTTTAAATTTTACAATTATTCCTACTTTCTCTCTCCCCCTTTCTCTCTCCTCACTCTCCCCCTTTTTTCTAGGTTCTTTTACACCAGTTTTTTTTTTTACATTTTTCTTAAATAATTTATTTGCTATCATCTTCTTCTTTTATTAGGCATATAGCCAGAGTTGCACACTTTGTAATGAATTTTATGAACACTATTGAAACAAAAGTCCAAAACCTTTTCTCTCCTCTTTCACTTTTATGTGATTTTAATTTTCTAATTTTCTCATAATTTACAATTATTTTCTTTTACAGTTTTTTCAATTCTCGTCTCTCTCCCCCTTTTCTCGGTCTTTTCAATATTTTCTTTTACGATTTGTTTCAAATTTTCTCACTTTTCTATTATATTTTTTTAAATAATTATTTTATTTATTCCATTTTCTTTTATATTTTTCTGAAATAATAGTTTCAGGTCTCTTCTCTCTCCCTTTTTTTCTCGATTGTTTTCAGAAATTAATTATTTTCTTTATTCTTTTATATTTTTGTTAAAAATTTTTAAAAACAATTTTATAAATGAAAATTAATATTATAAATAAAATCAATTTTATTTTATTTATAATATCCATTTTCATTTTTATTCTTTTACACAGTTTTATTTATACAGTTTTCTTTTATAATTTTTTAAAATATTTTTTTAGTTTTCTTTTCTCTCTCTTCTCTTTTTTATAATTTTTTAAAATATTTTTTTAGTTTTTTCTTCTCTCTCTTCTCTTTTTTTCGTTGGTTTCCACCGTTATTTACAGTTTTTTTAAATTTCTCTTTGCCTATTCATTTATTTTCATTTTATTCGTCAAGAACAAAACTCATCATTACACATAATTAATACAATTCCTTTAACTTTTCTAAATATTATATTGTATCAATGTCATCTGCTTATTTCTCCAGACAAGGAAACATGGAGATTAAAAGGAAAAGTTGTGTGACCTTGAATTTTGTATTTTCAAAGGACGTAAACAAAAGAATTGGTAGTACTTGATGAAAAGGTGAACACTTCTACTCTAAATTTTCTGTTTACTCTTAATTTCCATTTTATATTTTTATTCTCCATTAAATTTTTTTTTTTACTCTTAATTTCCATTTCATTTTTTTATTCTTCATTTTTCATGTGACGTTGATTTTCTATCTAGGGAACAAAAATACCATTCTCAAATGTACGCTAATGTTTAAAGAATTTTAACTTTTTTGGATTACTTCTTTCATTCATTTATTCACCGTTCTTATTTATTGTTCTTTTATTTATTTAAATATATTTATTAATATTATTATGTTGGTTGTTACTAGAGTTTGACATTAATTATCATTTTCATGTTTTCAGCCGCCAAATACAAGATCAATCAAGTATATAATTGAAGACATAATTAACTTATTCTTGCATATGTACGTAAGTAATTCAGAATATAAAAATAATTGACTACTAAAAGCTTCTAGATAATAACACATTAACAAATGTTCTCTATATTATTGTACAAATTTCATCTCTATTGTTTATAATTGTTCTCTTAAAAAAAAATTGTATACTCAATAATATTGGTAATTATCTTAATTTCAATTTCATGCTTACTTTTAATTATTTTATAATTTGACATTTCAGTTGATTATTTGAACTAAATTAAATGTTCTGGACTACATAATCATCGTCTTATTCTCTATAATTTTTTGAGAAACATTAAAAATCTGAGAGAAAAATTGGATAATGGGAGTGATGGTCATTTCAATTACAATTAGTATACAAGTATAATTTTTGTGGACTATCATTACCTTTTATATTCGACCTCCTTATTATTACAGATGAATATGTCCTTTAAATTTTAAATTTAAAGAGTAACATTTATGTGCATAAAAAACAAGTACTAATATAGTTTAATATAAACAACTAATATTGATATTTAGTGAAAATTAATACTATTATTTACCGAAAATAATTAATACGATTAATTAAAAAAAAGTTAATATTGTTCAATGAAATTCATTGCACGTTAGCAATAGATGTATACAAGTGATTAATTCACATCAATTGACGACCAATTTACTCGCGATCAAAATTCGACCACGAATCAAATTCGCCTTGTTGGAAACAAAGTACATCAAGTTTCACATCATCTCTAATTTTGTCCAATTTGTTAGCGATTAAATGAATTGTACCCGCCACGGTGACAACTCTCCCACCCGACTACACTTTCCCTCTCTTTCACGTTTGGAAAGTTTGTTGAGCAGCTACCCACCCACCCACCGATACATACATACATATGTATAGAACACGCACAAACACACTCACTGCGTGGGGGTATAAAACTGCCCAATCCAAACGCCACGTGACTACCATATATATGCTTCAAATCATAATTGAAATTCATATTTTTATTTTCATTTTTTTCTATTCATAGCACACTTTCTCTTAACATCTAACAACCCACACCTACTTCCTATATATATTCAATATCCTCCCCTTCCTACTCTTCTCCTACAACATACTCCTCAATTGCTTTGAAAAGATTCTACTCATTGTTTTGATTCGCCCCGGAATTACAATTCCCTCAAAGGTACCTGCATTTTCCTGATTTTTTGTGGGTTTTGAATTGCCCCAACTTTGAATTGCGCCTGTATTCCTGTGTATGTTTCGGCGATTTAGATCTGCTACATTTTCAGTTATTTCAGTGTTGATCTGCGATTCTTATCAGTGTGTTTTACGGCGAACTGCGTTTTGAATTTTCGGATCTCCTTTTGATTTAATTATAAGTTGGTGATGCTTCCGCGGAAACTGCATTTTTGTGATTTTGTAGTGTGTTTAGATTTCATCTGAGAAGCTGAAGGAGCATATAGTTTTGTTTATAGGTTTTTTACTTAAGCTGTGGTATAACAAACTTCGTGATTCTAGTACGTGCATTGTGTGATCTTTCAGTTTATGCATTAAGATCCAATTGGGGGAGGGGGATTGGTGGTTAAATGCATGGATCATTATATTACTCTATTGATTTTATTCTAATGTTTATGTTGTTGAAAGCCGAGAATTGATTTGATCTTGAGTGATGATCCGAGTCACTTTTCTGATAACAAACCTTTTGATCTAAGATCAAAGCTTTCGTGATTTTTAAATATGCAATTGGCTATTAGAGAGCATGTTATTCAAGAAAGTATAAAAGTATTAGGATTTGAGTTTCTCCCTCTAGAAAAGGCTAATGTAGTCAGTAATGATCTGCTTGAAAACCTCTGTTTCGATCATTAGAAGTTATCTTTGTAGAAAGCTAGTTCTGATCTTGGAAATTTAGTTGCAGATCATGCTATTCCAAAAAAACTGGTTTGTTGAAATTAGTATGTGGAAACATGCAAGACACATGATATTTACTTTTGATTTTATTCCAAGTATTTCAGCTGGATCAGTTTAGCAGTAGGAATCATGTGCTGAGCATGTCAATGCTGAAATGTTGCATGTTTAACCAAAATAGAATAAGACTGTGAAGATGGTCCCCTCACCCAATAAGTTTGGAGGAGCTAATGAAATAGTTTATCTTTTAAATGATTAGCTAGGAGGATATAAGAAGGTCAATTAATCATGATGTGTTTTGCATCATGTTATATGGGCATGAATGATTTTATTTTAATTTATTTCTTCTTGAGGAACCGTTTTCTGATGTTGCAGTTACATGCAGGAGTTGTTTTGTTGACACCATGGCGACTGGTCAACTTTTCTCCAAAACCACTCAAGCACTATTTTATAATTACAAGCAACTGCCAATTCAGCGGATGCTTGATTTTGATTTCCTTTGTGGTAAGCATATATTATCTGAACTATATTCTATTCATGTGACCTCTACATGCAATCTTTTCAGAAGATGATTGACTTTGGATACTTAAATTAATTAAAATATTCTGCTCATTTGGCTAACGCAGGCAGAGAAACACCTTCTGTTGCTGGAATTATAAATCCTGGTTCTGAGGGATTTCAGAAACTATTTTTTGGTCAACAGGAAATAGCTATTCCAGTTCATTCCACGTGCGTTTTATGTCCTCATAATTAGTTTCTCTCTTTATTCTCCTTGGATGAAATATGCATAACCTTGATCATCTGATGCATTGAGATATTTGTTTGAGTTTTAGCAAGCTGCCTCATATTAAGCATATAATACTCTTTCTTGTCTTTTCATGATTATATAAATTCCACATAACTGTATACTCATCTCGTGCTTGATAAATGATAAGTAATTGACTCTACCTTTTTGTTTTTCACCATCAATCATTAAAATTGTAAATGATATCGAATTTTCTCCTGCATTGCAGTATTGAAGCTGCGAGTGCTGCACATCCTACAGCTGATGTTTTCATTAACTTTGCATCATTCAGAAGGTTGGCATTGTCTATATAAAAACATTGTATGCAGATTCCTTGCTTCTTGCCTGACAATTGTACTTTCCATCTTGCAGTGCTGCAGATTCGTCTATGACTGCTCTCAAGCAACCAACTGTTAAAGTTGTAGCCATTATAGCTGAAGGTGTCCCTGAGTCAGATACTAAGCAGTTGATTGCTTATGCAAAAGCAAACAACAAGGTAATTTATTTCATTGTCATCTGAATTTATCATTTCGATTCTGTTGTACAATATTTCTTTTGTTCCTGAAAGCCTGAAAGGTGTATTGATTACAAACATCAACATGTATAGGTTCTCATCGGTCCAGCTACTGTTGGAGGTATTCAAGCTGGAGCATTTAAGATTGGTGATACTGCTGGAACAATTGATAATATTATACACAGCAAGTTATACAGGCCTGGATCTGTTGGTTTTGTCTCCAAATCTGTGCGTAATTGATGCTAATCCTCTTGTGTTTGTTATCTGTATTTTATCCAGAAAGTATAAAAATATGGCATGCTCATTACAACAAACTAGTTTAATGCTCAAGTCAATGAATGAAACCATCTCTTTTAGCCTATATATACAACTATTACCATTTTCTGGAATGAATTTTGAAGCTCACAGTCATACTTTTCTGCTTCATCTAGCCAAGTGCCACAATTGACAAACTTCTGTATGGGATTTTGAATCATGTTTCATGGGATTCAAATCAGCTTCTAATTTTATGTCTGAATTACAGGGTGGTATGTCTAACGAATTATACAACTCAATTGCTCGTGTCACAGATGGAATTTATGAAGGTTGGGCATATAATTCCTGGACCCTACTCTAACCCCATTCAGTTGCTTTTTTGAGTGGAAATACTAAATTCTTTTGTTTATGATTCGTATAGGTATTGCAATTGGAGGAGATGTGTTTCCTGGTTCAACGCTTTCTGATCATGTGTTGAGGTTTAATAATATCCCTCAGGTATATCAGTTCACACTCTGCTACAGTTGTTTTCTTGTTGTGTTAGGATTGTTTCGTTGAAATGATGAATGAAGTTGGGATAAGTTGGTCCATTATTTGGATATTGAAATGGTTAAAACGTTGAAATATCTAATATTTTCGATGCCATTTATTTAATTTATGTAGAGCTTTAATGGTCTGGTCTTGTATTCGTCTTTGATCCTTCAAATGTCACGAATTGTTAGAAATTAGTAATCTGGCTGAAACTTGGACGGACTAGCTGATAATTATTTTTACAACTCTTAACTTTCTAAAACCTCTAACTTAATCTGTTGCCACATGCATTTCAATGATCTGTTGATCTAATCCCGATTTCTTGATTAAAACCAGATTAAAATGATGGTTGTTCTTGGGGAACTTGGTGGACGTGATGAATATTCCTTAGTTGAGGCCCTTAAACAGGGGAAAATAAATAAGCCTGTAGTTGCCTGGGTCAGTGGAACTTGTGCTAGGCTCTTCAAGTCAGAAGTGCAATTCGGTCATGCAGTAAGTTAATGCCCTTTATATTTCATTGTTTATCTACCCTGCTTTAAAGCATTCTATGATGTTTAGGCTATATCTTTGGTTTTGTTTGGTTATTCGTTATCAGGGAGCCAAGAGTGGTGGAGAGATGGAGTCAGCACAGGCCAAGAATGAAGCACTCAAAGAAGCTGGAGCCGTTGTTCCCACTTCTTATGAGGCTTTAGAAGGTGCAATAAAAGAAACATTCGAGAAATTGGTAGGCACTTTGGAAGTTCAATGCACCAGAAGCTCTAAAACTAAATTTGTTTCTATGGCTTAATTCCTTGATTTTCCTTTTATTAGGTTGAGGGAGGTAAGATTACTCCAGTGAAGGAGGTGAAACCCCCTCAAATACCAGAGGATCTTAACATAGCCATCAAGAGTGGAAAAGTTCGGGCCCCAACACACATCATTTCCACAATCTCTGATGATAGGGGTACGAATGTATACTCTGTTGTGAACGTGATATATTATTGACCTTTTTCAAAGTACTTAAACTTGTGATTATCCATTGTCAGGTGAAGAGCCAACCTATGCTGGTGTCCCAATGTCCTCCATTGTTGAACAGGGATTAGGCGTTGGTGATGTTATTTCTTTATTGTGGTTCAAACGCAGCCTTCCTCGTTATTGCACACGTTTTATTGAGGTAATTTGTTCTATCTTTTTTCTCCATTCATCTCTCTTCATAAACCCCTCATTTTTCATCTGGCTCCAATTGACCCTAAAAGAATTTCCAAATCCCTATTTATTTGCTCGGTGTACTTGCACCCTTTTCTCAATACTTCTATCAACTTGCCAGATCTGCATAATGTTGTGTGCGGACCACGGCCCCTGTGTCTCTGGTGCTCACAACACCATTGTAACGGCTAGAGCTGGAAAAGACCTCGTCTCTAGTCTTGTTTCAGGTAGGTTTCACATCTAAATGTTCACATGCTCTAATTAGGGGGGAAATAGTGATATGAATATGCTCTAAAATGGACTTTTGAGGTTTCCTTTTTAAGATCAATGAGTAATGTGGCCCTACTCCTTGTAAAAATAGGTTTGTTAACAATTGGACCCCGATTTGGTGGGGCCATTGATGATGCTGCCCGATTCTTCAAGGATGCTTATGATAGGGTAAGTTTCCATGATTTCTGATTTTATTGAAATGAATGGTGAGCCAAAAAACTGGGCTTCTCCAGCCTTTTGCAAATTTGAGTGAATGTATATATCTTTCTCTTCTACCTTCCTAAAATATTAAGTAGAAATACGTGCTGTATTATCGCAGGGTCTTACTCCTTATGAATTTGTGGAAAGCATGAAAAAGAAGGGCATTCGTGTTCCTGGCATTGGGCACAGGTAATAAAATCTTAAACTTCTGTACTCCTATTCCCATTCTTTTTAGGCATAATGCATCTAAAGGCCCTTAATACTATCAACGTTTATTTCGAAAGACCCTTAAATTTTTTTATTTTTTTTTGAAGTATTAATTTTTGTTTCACGGGACCCTTTTTTTGACAGTCCGTCAATGAATCTAATAAACGCGTTTACTGGTGTGAGTGGTCATTTTTAATCTCACCTGTCATTTAAAATACACGACTAGTTGATCACTCACACTAGTACACACGTGAGTTACACTCATTGACAGACAGACTGTCAAAAAAGGGTCTCGTGAAACAAAAAACAATACTTTTAAGGGTTCTTTAAAACAAAAAAATAGTTTAAGGGCCTTTGGATGCATTATGCCTTCTTTTTATTGCAAGGATTGCCTCAAAATTAGTTGTTATTATTATTTTCATCTCATTCCAACTCTAAATTCCTTGCATGTTGCATCCTTAACGAGTATAAACAAGAAACTTGTTTGAACTCTATGCTTCTCTCTCTCTTAAATATATAATTTGTATCCAAATCTTAATAAAGGGTTATTTTATTTCTTTCCTTTTGAATAGGATCAAGAGGGGTGACAACAGAGATAAGAGGGTCGAATTACTACAGGCTTTTGCGCGGACCAATTTTCCATCTGTGAAGTACATGGAATACGCTGTTGAGGTTGAAACCTATACCCTTTCTAAAGCTAACAACCTAGTTCTCAATGTCGATGGTGCCATTGGCTCCCTCTTCTTGGATCTTCTTGCTGGTAGTGGCATGTTCACCAAGCAAGAAATTGATGAGATTGTTGGTATTGGTTATTTGAATGGTCTTTTCGTGCTCGCTCGTTCTATTGGTCTCATCGGGTTAGTTATTTTTCGGCCATTCAGTCTTTTTAACATGCTCTTCCTCTTGACATTTGATTTACTGAAAAATGAGATACGGAGTATATCATATAGCCACCTATTTCAAAAAAGAAAGAGAAAAATGTTACTCCATATAGAGCCTATTTGGCTGAGCTAATAAGCTTATTTGAAACAACGTATAGGCTTATAAGTCTCAAAAAGTGTTTGGTAAAAAAAAATGTTTGACAAGTTATAAGATCTTAAAATAAGCTCTTTGCAGCTTATAGGCTAAAACAAATATACCACCCAACTTATTTTTCTAAAATCTTATAAGCTATACTTATATAATGATTTTTTTTAATAAGAAAGTTAATTTTTTTAAAATAAAAATCACCCTACCCCACCCTCCATGTCTTTGATAATTTTCTATACTAAAATAATAAAAAAAAAAAAACTCTCAAATTATCAAGAAACTTACAAGTTTCTTGAAACAAGTTATAAGATGTTTATAATAAGCTTAGCCAAATGGGCTCATAGCCATTTATGGCACATAAAAACTCTCAAGATACCCTTGGTAATATGTGTTGTGAGTTAGAGACATTTTCAAGTATCGTTTTTGCATTTTTACATGTATTTTTTTTGTGTCTGATGATTACATAATTATCAAAATTCAGGCATACATTCGACCAGAAGAGACTGAAGCAGCCACTGTACCGCCACCCATGGGAAGATGTTCTATACACCAAGTGAAATTTTGGACAAATAAAAACAGGCTAATTCTGCCTTTGTTTTTCTGTTGTCAATTATTCTCCTATTTTTATGTAATTTGGAATCTGTACACTGATCAATGAGTACTCTTTCGGAAAGTGCCAATCTTGAATTTATTGCCTTGATGAAGATTTTATGGTGTAGTATTCAGAAAAGAAAAATGAAAAAAATATTAATTGCATCCATGAATATTCAGTAGTATATCCCACACACACAGCCACTCGAGTGATCTTAACTACTTGTTGCAAAGAGTTTTGAAGATAATAGAAAACCATGCAAGAATTTCTTTGAAGCAGAAGAAAAATGGTGGGCCCCTGATAATTCATATCATCAATATGTCCAAAGGAAGGGGTGATGGACCTAAGACCACAAAAGTAGATAGTGGTCCGTCATTTTGTCCTTTTATTAGGTTTAAATTTTCTTTAGCAGGAGGAATGATATTCCTAGATAACACAGATTTGAGTACATCTTTTTTCACAAAAATTATACCACATGAATCGCTATTAACCATTAATTTTTCACACAAAATAAAATCCCACAGTACTAAAATTTCAAAAAAATAAATATATTTTTACTTTTTATTAGAAATTTTACGACTTTTGCGCCACACCTAAAATTCAAAGAGCATGTAGGATGGGGAGATGTGGATGGAAAAATTTTGGATGGAAAAATTACGATGAATAATGATTGTGTATGTTTGTTTTGAGATGTTGAGTAGGATATAATGTAATTTTATGTATAATCAATTGTATAAGAGTGTGATGTTGTATTATATAATACAATTTTATTCAAATCAATTGTGTAAGAATATAATATATTGTATTTTTAGAGGTGGATGTAGTTGAATGGTGAAATTGGAATGTTAAATCCCGAAACGTGGACATGATAGTCTCAAAACAAATATGCTCAAAAAAAAAAGTGTAACTTTAACTCTTTTTTACATGCCACGTGTCGCATATCCAACGGCTTCAGAAACAACTTGTTTTTTATTGCCATATGCCCCCCACGTGGGTTGAGCCAATCAAGTTCTTTGCTTCAGTTCCATGTCCTTTATTCACATCCACATAAAATTTCTTTCTCACTAATTCTACAACATAATTACAATTGGAAAATAATTTTTACAATTATTTACATTTAAGTCCACCGTCGCTACCAAGAGGATAAGCTAATTAATTAATTTAATTGAATAAGCACTTCCCCCCTTCGACGATTTTCTACACTACATAAATTTTAAAAAAATTACTTTAATGTTGTAAGGACTCATTAAAGATTTTATTTTTTTAGTGATTTTTTTTATTAAGATGTAAATTAAATTTAATGAAATGTAAAGTAAAATGGGATCGTGATAATTTTTTTTTATATTAAAAGTAGTACAAATCATTTTGAGATGGATAAAAAAATAAATTTGTGCTAATCGCGGGAAAGTTACCCTAAACGCTAACTGACAGTTTTAACTGCACACTAATACAAACTAAACTGATCCCCCCAAAGCTTCATATCATATCCATGAAAAACGATCACTCCAACAAAGAAAGATTTTAACAAAACGAAGGATTAGGAAGCAGATAAATACTGCGTATTCATCAAGCTCTGTGTTGAATTGGAATTGGGGAAAAAAATGTCTACTACAGGTAGCAGGGATAAGCATGGAATTAATCGCAATTCCGGAGCCCAATCGTCAGCTGCAGAGGAACGTGAGCCGAATCGCAATGCTAACAAGATTTCGAGCTCTTTGAGCAGGGCTGTAGCGCAGTACACTGTGGATGCAAGACTCCACGCGGTGTTCGAGCAATCAGGTGAGTCTGGAAGAAACTTTGATTATTCACAGAGTATTAGGACTAGTACTCAATCTATTCCTGAGGATCAGATTTCTACTTATTTGTCTAGAATGCAACGTGGTGGGCACATTCAACCCTTTGGTTGTATGATAGCTGTTGATGAGTCTAGTTTTCGAGTATTAGGTTACTCTGAGAATGCCCGCGAAATGCTCGCGTTAACTCCTCAGTCAGTTCCAACTCTTGAGAGGGCTGAAGTTCTCACAATTGGTACTGATGTTAGAACCCTTTTCACCCCCTCGAGCTCCGTTTTGCTCGAGAGGACATTTGGTGCTCGGGAAATTACTTTGTTGAATCCGGTTTGGATTCATTCAAAGAATTCTGGGAAACCCTTTTATGCTATTGTGCATAGGATAGATGTAGGAATAGTTATAGATTTAGAACCTGCTAGAACAGAGGATCCGGCTCTTTCGATAGCTGGAGCTGTACAATCCCAGAAACTTGCCGTGAGGGCGATTTCCCATTTGCAGTCACTCCCCGGTGGAGATATTAAGCTTTTGTGTGATACAGTTGTTCAGAGTGTTAGGGAGTTAACGGGGTACGATCGAGTCATGGTGTATAAGTTTCATGAGGATGAGCATGGTGAGGTTGTAGCAGAAAGCAAGAGGCCTGATTTGGATCCATACCTTGGTTTGCATTACCCATCCACAGATATTCCACAGGCTTCAAGGTTCTTGTTTAAGCAGAATAGGGTTAGAATGATTGTGGACTGTAGAGCTACCCCTGTTAGGGTTATTCAGGATGAAGGATTAATGCAGCCTTTGTGTTTGGTTGGTTCGACACTTAGGGCTCCCCATGGTTGTCATGCACAATACATGGCGAATATGGGTTCCATTGCTTCTTTAACACTTGCTGTTATCATTAATGGAAATGATGAAGATGGTGGTGGAGGAAGAAACTCCATGAGGCTATGGGGCTTGGTTGTTGGCCATCACACTTCAGCTCGATGCATTCCTTTCCCTCTTCGTTACGCTTGTGAATTCCTAATGCAGGCATTCGGTCTTCAGCTGAATATGGAACTGCAGTTGGCATCACAATTGTCTGAGAAGCGTGTTTTAAGGACACAGACTTTGTTGTGCGATATGCTACTTCGGGATTCACCTACCGGGATTATTACACAGAGCCCTAGCATTATGGACCTTGTGAGATGCGACGGGGCTGCACTATACTTCCAAGGGAAGTATTACCCTTTGGGTGTCACACCTACTGAGGCCCAGATAAAGGATATTGTGAAATGGATGTTGGCATCTCATGGAGATTCAACAGGTTTGAGCACTGATAGTTTAGCTGATGCTGGATACCCTGTTGCAGCTGATTTAGGTGATGCAGTATGTGGAATGGCTGTTGCGTGCGTTACCTCAAACAATTTTTTGTTCTGGTTTCGCTCCCACACTGGAAAAGAGATCAAATGGGGTGGTGCAAAGCATCATCCAGATGAGAAAGATGATGGCCTAAGAATGCATCCTCGTTCCTCATTCAAGGCGTTTCTAGAAGTGGTAAAGAGCAGAAGTCTGCCATGGGAAAATGCAGAAATGGATGCAATTCACTCTTTGCAACTAATTTTAAGAGATTCGTTTCAGAATGCTGCTGGAAGCGATTCTAAGGCAATTGTACAGGTCCAGGCTGGGGACTTGGATTTACGAGGGATGAATGAACTAACTTCTGTAGCCAGAGAAATGGTTAGGTTGATAGAGACTGCAACAGCTCCTATATTTGCTGTTGATATTGAAGGCCACATAAATGGTTGGAATGCAAAAGTTGCTGAGTTGACTGGGTTATCTGTTGATGAAGCAATGGGGAAGTCCTTGGTGCATGATCTTGTTCACAAAGAATCAGAAGAAATTGCTGACAAGCTTCTGTTTCATGCCCTGAAAGGTAGTCATCTTCAATCTAAATCCTCTGTCCTCTTCAATTTATGTTTTCTTGTTTGATCTGGAACTTGATACTATTTTATTTATGACTGAAGATACTATAGTTTGGTATTTATGCCATGCTTGTTTGTTATCTCCGTCAGAAATGTTTCTTATAGCATAAGTAATGCAGGTGAGGAAGATAAAAATGTAGAAATAAGTTTGAGGACATTTGGTTCTGAAAGTAACAAGGCAGTATATCTCGTGGTCAATGCTTGCTGTAGCAAGGATTATACAAACAACATAGTTGGTGTTTGCTTTGTTGGTCAGGATGTGACTGGCCAGAAAATCGTGATGGACAAGTTCATCCACATTCAAGGTGATTACAAGGCAATCATACACAATCCCAATCCTCTTATCCCACCTATATTTGCTTCAGATGAGAACACCATTTGCTCTGAGTGGAACACTGCTATGGAAAAGCTCACCGGGTGGGGTAGAGGGGACGTTGTTGGAAAAATGTTAGTTGGGGAGATATTTGGTAGTTTTTGTCGTCTCAAGGGCTCAGATGCAATGACCGAGTTTATGATTGCCTTGCACAATGCAATTGGAGGCCAAGATACTGACAAAATGCCATTTAATTTCTTTGACCGAAGCGGGAAATATGTGCAAGCTCTCTTAACATCTAACAAGAGGGTAAATGCGGAAGGCCAAGTTATTGGGACTTTTTGTTTCTTGCAGATTGCAAGTCCTGAATTGCTGCAAGCTATGGGAGCCCAGAGGCAAATGGAAAAGAACTGCATGTCGAAAATAAAAGAGCTGGCTTACATTTGTCAGGAAATAAAAAACCCATTAAGTGGTATACGGTTTACTAATTCAGTTTTGGAAGCTACAGATTTGACCGAGGACCAAAAGCAGTTTCTTGAGACGAGTGCTGCTTGTGAGAAGCAATTGTTAAAGATTATCAAGGATGTTGATCTGGAAAACATTGAGGACGGGTATGTCTTGTTTACATGTTTAAGAGTGGAAATTTCAACATGAGGTGTTAATTTGAGTCTTAATCAGATAGGGTATATTTGATTATGGATAAACATACCATCAAATTCAGTTTTATTCTACAGTAGTGGTCTCAAAGATTCAATAAGATAATCAAAGATGAAGCATTGTTTTTATTTTTTGGTAATTTTGGTTACATTTGAAGCTTGTCGTGGTAGTATTTCTCCCCATTCATGTTACTGTTCAACTTGTCATTTTCTTGTTAACATTTGAAGCTTGTTATATTTTCACCTAAAATAACTGGGTTACTTGCACGAAACCCCCTTGTGGTTAATTTAGAAATTGCACGAAATGCACCCTCCCTTTTTTTTCATAAATGAGTTAATGGTGTTATCTATTTCCTCTATTTCCCGTTATGTCCTTCATAGTATAGTCTCCAAGATATGGGAAATAGAGGAAACAGATAACACTGTTAACTAGTTTCTGAAAAAAAAAAAAAGGAGTGTTAGCTTTATTTAATAAACCACGGAGAGATATCGTGCAATTTACAAACCACGAGGAGTTTTCACGCAACATTTCCAAAACACGAGGGGATTTCGTGCAATAAACCCTAAAATAACTACTAGTAATCTGATGATGGTAATAGGATGATCTGACTTTAGCTCATTTTCTGTTAGTTCAATGGAGCTTGAAAAGACAGAGTTTATACTTGGTAGTGTGATAGATGCTGTTGTTAGCCAAGCAATGTTATTACTTAGAGAAAGAGGTGTGCCATTGATCCACGATATACCAGAGGAAGTCAAGACACTAGCAGTTTGTGGTGATCAAGCTAGAATTCAACAGATCTTAGCTGATTTCTTACTGAATATGGTACGCTACGCACCATCTCCAACAGGTTGGGTAGAAATGCAAGTCAGTCCAAGCTTGAAGCAAATTTCTGAAGCAACAGCTGTGGCACACACTGAGTTTAGGTAAAAGTAGTTTCTATTTCTTATCTGTGATCTGAAGCATCAAGAATTTTTAATTTCGCATCATGTTTTAGAACTTTTGTCCACTTGATAATCCTTGATGTTTTTTATACTATAGTCTCCTGGGGACCCCTTAAGTTGAATATTATGTGATGGGTTTAAAACAGTCATCATTGAAGTTCTGGTTCATAAGCAAATATAGTCTTCTTTGTGTTATGACGTTTGTGACTGGTTTAGTCTTTAAAGTTTGATTTTGAGGTAAGTAGAACATTGACCCCAGAAAATTTGGAATTGACCTGAAATAGTTTGCAGACGGAAAAAGAAAACTAAGGAAATATTTAAAGAGAATATATATAGATGGTCTATATGAAGTTAAATATCAAGAATCGTCTTGTAACTTAGGCAGTGTCCAAATTTTGTCCTGTATTTTGTTAATTTTTCAATTTTGGTCCTGTAAGCTTTTTCTTTTTTCCGATTCTGGTCTTTTTGGTGTCATTTTTTATCCTCTTTTGTGTCCAATTTTAATCTTGTATGCTTTTTACTTTTGGACCGAAATGACCACTATCGAAAAAGTAAAAACATACATGACTAAAATTGGACACGGCCTAAGTTGTGGAACGAATATTGATATTAACTTGAGGACTATGTTACTAAACCCCTATATATAATGAGATTTTTGACATTGGGTCGTATAATTGAGTATCCAAACATGTTCACATGAAAAAGTGTTTTGAGATCTATCGCTTATGCAAACAAGATTTCCTGTAGAAGAATAGTGAAATTGTGGTAGGCATGGAGGACTAAGTTCATATAACTGTGATTGGTGTATGTTATAGTAATATCAAGATTATAAATTTATAAACTGGCCTCTTTGATAACATGCAGTATAATCACCATTAGAAGCCAAATATATGCTGTACTCCGACTTTTAGGTTTCTACGCATTATAAACTGCATCTTAGTTGCAAACTATATTACAATCTTTTGAAGATAAATGATTTGCTGCATTCAATCTTTGACTGTTGGATTTGCTGGTTGAACTACTTTTTGCCTGATGCATTTGAACTTCGTCTCTTTCGCTTGACGTGTTAATCAAGTTAATATCAAGAATCGTCCTATAACTTAGGCCGTGCCCAATTTTAGTCTTGTATGTTTTTAATTTGTCAATTTGGCCCTTTTGAACCAAAATTGAAAAAGGAAAAAACATACTAGTACATCACTAAAATAGTAAAATTGGACACCAAAATGGAAACCAAAGGATCTAAATTGAAAAAAGTTGAAAAATGCAAGACTAAAATTGACACTAAAAGGACTGAAAAGAAAAAACATGCAGTATTAAAAAATAAAAATAGACACGGCCTAAGTTACAGGATGATTTTTGATACTAACTTTGTGTTAACCCCTGACACCTTCAATTTGAATTTATTTCAAAAGTACTAGTATTAATCTACCTAGTGAATTGGTTAACATTCTTGTATTTGATTTTTTTTTTTTTTTTGCGTTTGAAGGATTACGTGCCCAGGCGAAGGTCTTCCTCCTGAACTTGTCCAAGACATGTTCCAAAACAGTCGATGGACGACCCAAGAAGGCCTAGGACTAAGCATGTGTAGAAAGCTTTTGAAGCTTATGAAGGGGGAAGTTCAGTATATCAGAGAATCAGAAAGATGTTATTTCCTTATCGTTCTTGATCTACCTATGTCCAATGGGGGCCACATGAATATTGGTTGATTTGAAGCAACGTTTATCCATATCCAACTGTTGACAAATTTTCTAACTCATTTCATATATCAAACATGTGAGTCGGAGGCATGCATTTGTTCGAGCTTTACAACTTACCAGGTCATTTCTTCTGCCTTCTTTTTCTAGCTGCAGTATAATCTATGTTGAATAACTGCTGCACTATGCTGATATTAAAAGTTAGTGCATGCTCATGTTTGTACCATTTGAAAACAAAGATGAATTTGGGCTATTAGTTTGTATATTTTTGTGGCTCATAATAAGTGTCAGACTATACTCTCATGTTTGGAGGAATGTTTATCTTGATTCTTATTGAAAATATTTGTTTGTATATTTTGGTGGCTTATCATAAGACTATACTCTCCTAATATGAGTTGTTTATCTTGATTCCACTATGATCGCCTGTCCATTTACATAAACTGCTGCATTTTATTTTTCTGATTTTCTGTCATTCATGCCGTGACCTTTTACACCAAAAGTATGCACATTCCTTTTATGAAGAATATTATTTTATATTCACCCTTCAACCACCACTTCATTGCTCAAATTGCTATTTAACTTTTCTCACATTATCATAATTGGATCTCACAATACCTTTACTTTATCTAATTTTTAAAATAACTTATGTCCAAGAATATGCGCATACTTTTGATGTGAAGTGAATCAACAAATTAGTTAGCAATTTTCAAATGTTTTGGATTTTGACTTGAGAGAGAACAAGTCAAATTATTGAGCCTCTTGTCGTCATTGTTCTCGACGCCTCCCATACGACAACTTCTCTTACTTCACTAATAGCATTCCACTGCTACATAAAGTGTAATCATAAAAGAATACTTCATTAATGTTTTTTGAAAATTACAAAGTAGTACTTCCTCTGTTCTGTTCACGTATAATGTTTTTTTTTTTTACACATGTATTAATTAATGAATATTATTTGTTTATAAATAATGTAGATAATAAGATAGATAAAATAAGGCTTAAAAAAAAAGATAGATAGATAAAATATATACTTTATGTAGACAATAAGAAAAACATGCCCATTATGGGAAAGGATGCCTTCCCGTACAACCAAACCAAGTCTATAATCTACTATGTGCTCAGATTAAAAAAATAATAATAATAACTACAGAAAATAAAGAGCTCAAAAACCTTTTTTTTTTTTGGCCAAACTCAAGAACATTTTTTTTATAAGGCAAAAGGTGCCGTAAATGATGAATTACTCATTTCGTTTAATTTCTCACTTTTTTTTTAATTGTTCTTTTTTTTTTACACTATTTTATTTACAACCTTCAATCATTACTTATTTACTCAAATTGTCATCACTTTATTTTATCTCATCATACCCACACATCTATTTTATACATAAATTAATCAATATTTATTAAAATTCCTATCTAAAAAAATTAATTTAATTTATCTCTATTAAATATTATTAGTCTTAATCTTAATATTCTATATTTTAATATATTAAATAAAATCTATCCACTCATATATTCTTTTTTTATTGGTTAATTTATCTTTATCAAATATTATTAGTTTTAATCCAAATATTCTATATTTTTAAAATATTAAATAAAATCTATCCACTCATAATTTATATATTCTTTTTTTAAAAAAATTTATATTTATCAAATATTATTAGTCTTATCTTAATATTCTATATTTTTAAAATATTTAATAAAACATAACAAATGCATTAAAATCTCTACCAACAACTATAAAATATAAAAAAAATAACACCAGAAGAATAATTTAAGCACCCCGGTTTGAAATAAAAGAATTTGATATTTGTCAAATCTCTCATTATAATCTCACAAATATAAAATATATTAAAATTAAGATTACTAGTGTATCATTATAATTTTACAAATATAAAATATTAAAATTAAGATTATGAGTGTCTTATAAATATAGAATATTAAGATTAAAATTATCTAATAATATTTTATAGGGATAAATTAAATTATGGGGATGGATTTTATTGAAATAAAAATAATTAAATTAAATATATATATGAGGAAAGGGCGCCATTATCAACGACAACGATGTCTCGTCGTCTCTTCACTTCCCTTCTCTCCCCTGCATTCTGCACATATCATAGTCGTTAGAAGCTCTTATTAACCGTCTTTCAAACATATAGTATATATTACATTTTCCCTTCTCTCCCCTGCATTCTTTGCATTCTGCACATGTCATAGCCGTAAGCTCTTATTAAACGTCTTTCAGACATATATATTTACATCTTCCCTTCTCTCCCCTGCATTCTGCACATGTCATCGTTAGAAACTCTTATTAAACGTCTTTCAAACATATATATTACATCTTTCTCTTCACTCCTCTGCATTCTGCACATGTCATAGTCGTTAGAAGCTCTTATCAAACGTCTTTCAAACATATATATTACATCTTCTCTTTTCTTCTCTGCATTCTGCACATGTCATAGCGTTAGAAACTCTTATTAAACGTGTTTCAAACATATATATTACATTAAATTATTTTTCAAATATTAATATTTGATTGAAAACAACCCCTAAAACACAAAGTAAGCAAAATAAATAAGCAATTTATTAATAAAGGTGTAGAAATGAAAACTTTGGAGTGAAGTTAGTGAGTTTAATTGGCAAAACGCTAAAACTCATCTCGTGGGTTTGATAAAAAAAAAGGATTGGATATTAAAGCGTGTATTTGCACGCTCTATGCCTGAGACTGAGAGTAGTCGTTTCTTTTGGCGGTCGATTCTTCATATTTTAATGGACTCCAGAAACCGCCTCCATGCCAGACCTCAGAGCATATGGCAGAGGGAGATGTGCTGCTTTGAAACTTGAGAAGTCACAGTTTTTGGATTGATACATTACATTCAACTCATATAATCCTGATGATTACCTAGTTAATTAAGAAATAAATTTATTTATTAGAAGGGCGTGAAATAATAATATACTTAGTTAGAGAAGGAACGAAGAGAAACGGTGAAGTAATTCTGTTTCTGAGAGAATTTTCATACGAGCACTAGTTTTGCAGGTTGAATTCTTAATATTTCTGAAATTTGGAGATTGATAGCGGAAAGGTTTCTGGAATTTTTGTTTTATGAAGAATAGTGCAGCTGAATCAGCTGAGGCGCCGCCGCCTCCAGCTGAGGAGCTTCTGGAGAAAATAGCGGAGCTGGAATTAGGTCTTGCTCATTTGAGGCAAGAGATGTCTGAGCACTTATCAGGTAGTCAGATTATAACTGCTGATCGTATTAGGGAATTGACCAGCGGTGCCGGCGTGGAGCCTACGGCGATTAGGTTTACGGATAAGCAATGTTTCAATATATTGCAGTCAATGGGGCAAGCCGTGCATGCTGTTGATGTGAATGGTCGAATAATTTACTGGTTAGTTAGTTAGGTGAACTTATTGTTTCCATTTTTGCAAAAATCATATTGGTGTTTTCTTTCTTTCAATGATAGAATTAATTGTGAGTGGTTTTGTGTTCTATTTTTCCCTTTTTGATGATGATAATGATGATGTTGAGTTTGTAGTGGTCATTATAAGGCATATTGGCATGTGGATTTCTTATGAATTCATTTTTTATTTCAAGAGTAAAAGAGTTGTATTGTGCTATAAATCTTTTCCAAATTAAGATATGCTTACTTGGATCAGGAATAAAATGGCGGGAAATCTCTTTGGATATTCACCTGCGGAGGCTCTGGGGATGGATTTTATTGAGCTACTTGTTCATCCTGGAGACAGAGCTATTTGTGAGAGTTGGACCGGAATCATTCCGGTGATTAACAAAAGAGGAGATACGTTTTCAGTTATTTCAACAAATTCCACTTTCTATGATGATGATGAGGCTTTAGTTGGACTTATATGCACATCGACTGATTCAAAGCATTTTGAAGAAGGCAAGTCTATGTTATTCGGACGAAGGGACTTCGAAAATGATCCACGTTCATCCAAACTTGGACTTGATCCTCAGCAGCCCTTACAATTAGCCATAGCCTCCAAGATTTCAGATTTGGTCAGTATTGTATAATTATGATGTGTATAACTGTCATTTATGTTGCATTTGTTAACTTTTTTAAATTTTTTACTAGGCTTCAAAAGTAAGCAATAAGTTCAAGTCAAAAATGAGGCCTGCAGAGAGCTGCTCTGATCATGAAGGTGGCAGCTGGGACCGTCATCAAAGCGATCTTGTTTACTTGGATGCAGACCATCGAGATGATGCAGCTTCTAGTGGAGCTAGTACTCCACGAGGAGATTTACATCCTGCTCCATTTGGAGTGTTCTATGGGGGCAGCCATAAGGACAGTTCTCCTGGTAAACCATCCAGAGATTCTGGCGATGAGAGCGAGGATAAACCTGTCATTTCAAAGATCCTTAGCTCAAAGGCAGAGTCATGGATTAGGAAAAAGGGTAAGGGAAAAGAGCATGATGCAACGGATCCAAAGTCTTCCCGTTTCGTTTGGCCTTGGATACATAATGATCAAGAACATGAATTGGGGCAGCAACAGAGTAGTGCAGCCACATTCAAATCAGAAAATCATGTTTATGAAACCAATCCAAATGCTAATAATGAGACTTCAGTGTCTTGGTCCTCTTCGGTTAATTTTAACAGCTCCAGCTGTGCTAGTAGTTGTAGTAGTACCAGCAGCGCTGTTATTAATGAAGGTGATGCGGATATTGATTCGTTGGATTTTGTAATCTCATGGGAGGACTTGACATTAGGAAAACAAATTGGACAAGGTTAGTAAGAATGGTTATTAGGAGTATTATTTCTTCTTTGTGTATATCTTCATGATATGTGTACCTACTAACATAAAAATAGAATAAATGATGAGGACCTGTATTGTGTACATGTAGTGAATAAGATTTATGCATTCCTTGCATTTGGAGTTGAAATACATTTCTTGATGGTCGCCGCATTGTTTGACCTCTTTTTCTTATCTCTATTGATATATTTGTGCAGGTTCTTGTGGGATTGTATATCATGCTGTGTGGTGTGGATCGGTATGTCCTCTAGCTCTTCTTTTAGAATTACTTCCCCCCCCCCCCAGACACACACATCAAACCAAAAAAAGGTAAGTGTTAAAAAAAAGCTGATTATCAGTATATGGTGTGAGAGTATTCTCTTGAAATTTGTTATTATACATTTACTACTGTTAAATAACATCTACATCTGCATACCGATGGAAATTATGTGCACATGCAGCTCAAACAATCATTACTTCCTGGTTTTGGCTATGAGCTATTACCTCTGCCTCTTTTTCCCTAGATTCAAGCCATAGATTCCCTAGAAAATCATGAACTAGAAACCGACTATTCAGTCACATCACCTAACCTGACCCCTTTTTCTGGACGTTACTTCTTGATTTACCTTTAAAAGTTTCACTGTTGAGCACAAATTCTCAGTCACCTTTTTGTAATACTTATGAATCATGCCGTGCAGGATGTTGCGGTTAAGGTATTCTCCAAGCGAGAATATTCTGATGATCTGATCTTATCCTTCAGACAGGAGGTCAGTATGTTTTGATTCTCTTCTTAATAATACTATCTTGACGCAAAACTAGGCTTGTGTTAGTGTGTGATATACTTTTTTATTATATTTTGCCATGTAATATCTGCAAAAATGATGAATAAGAAATTGATGTCCTGGTGGTTGCGATTTTTATATAGTTTTAATTTAAATCATGGACTCACACTACTCAAGGTGCTAAAGAGGAACTTCTTTTTCGAACTCATTTTCCATTGTAGCAAATAAGAAAATGAAACACTAAAGAAGGAATGAAAACCTGAATACCTCGATATTTATGAGGTTGATATGCATACACTTGATGGTTTTTCCTTTGGTTTTGAAGGTCTCACTCATGAAAAGACTCCGGCATCCGAATATTCTCCTATTCATGGGTGTAGTTACTTCTCCTCATCTTTGCATTGTGACAGAGTTTCTTTCACGGTATTTGTGCTTTGTTCCTCCATGATCTCTTTGTCTTCTTAATTTATAGTTTGTCACCAAAGGTAATCTTGTATTAGAATTATGTGTGTCCTTTTTTCCAAATTAAATTCTATGGCATTAAATGACTGATGCATATACAATTTTACTTATTGTATTTGGATGCAGTGGAAGTCTGTTTCGGCAATTGCAGAGGAATTCATCAAAAATAGAATGGAGACGGCGTATTCAAATGGCGGTTGATATAGTAAGTTCCCCATCAAAGTTCCATTAACCTTTATCCATAAGTGTTTTGGCTAGTGGGATGAGATTTGTTGTATCTTCTATTGCATTCTACTCTTTTTGCTGCTAGTGTAATCTCAATGTTTTATGTTTTCTAGATGTGGAAATATTAAATTATGTTGCCATTTTTCCTAAATTGTCTATATGTTTACAGGCACGAGGTATGAATTATCTTCACCATTGTAGTCCTCCTATTGTCCACCGTGATCTGAAGTCTTCTAATCTCCTCGTTGACAGGAAGTGGACTGTGAAGGTTGGTTGGTTCTATTTCACGTTCCTTGTTTTGTGGTATTCTGACTGACTTGAAAGCAAATACAACAGGTTGGTGACTTTGGTCTCTCGCGCCTTAAACACGAGACTTATTTGACAACAAAGACAGGAATAGGAACGGTGTGTAAACTGGCAGCCTATTCTTTTTTCTTTCTTCTTATTTGGATACATTGTTTTCCAATTGTGTTTGTGCTTAATAATGAATACCATATAATAGCTAACTTGCTTATTGTGTATGCAGCCTCAATGGATGGCTCCCGAAATTCTTCGTAATGAGCCTGCAAATGAGAAGTACGGCTAAGTGAATAGTGCCTTTAAATTCTGGTTTAGACTTCAATTATTGGCAGAAATCAATCCTAACATTCTGCCTCTTGTTTGAGGTGATCAGGGCGGATGTATTTAGCTATGGTGTCATACTATGGGAACTTGTGACCCTAAAGATTCCTTGGGAAAACCTCAATTCAATGCAGGTGTTGGATCTTTCCATAAATGATGTTTTTTTTTTAATGTTTGGGACTACTTAAATTGAGTAAAATGATTGTACAGTATGTTGTTTTACTTAAAGAAATAAAGGAAGCATCTTAATATTACAGGTTATTGGAGCTGTGGCCTTCATGAACCAACGCCTAGAGATACCAAAGGATGTCGATCCACTGTGGGTACATATCATAGAGAGCTGCTGTCATAGGTACATTTTGCTCGTAGCTTGCTGTCAATGTGATATCCGTGCTACTTTTCTGTCTAAAGAGCGAAAAGTTGAGCCTTATTGCATCACTTGATAAGTTGACTCTGCCTATTTTTGATTAATTGCATTGTTGTGTTAAGTATTAGTATAGTACAATTTGAGCTAGTGAAGTGTAAGTATATAAATTTATGTTGACTAATGAAAAATGTGTTGAACAGCGAACCACAATGCCGTCCTTCATTCTGTGAATTAGTGGAAAAACTGAAAGAGCTGCAGAAACAGTATGTTAGTCAATGTCAAGGTGGGCATGCAGTTAGGGGAGATTCTCCCCAAAAAGAAGTGTAGATGCAGTTGAAGTAAATTCGTGATTGTGGCAGCAGCACACAACGACCAGCCCAAGCTCGTTGCCATCGCTTGTGGTGTCGGGTTGAAACATGTGAAGGGCAGATAATACAAGATCCTTTCCTATAATGTAAGCCCCAGTAATGTCAATATTAGGCTATCGGGGATTGAAAATGATGTTTGATGCATGACGACTCCCCCAAGGTGTCTTCTTTTGTGTAGAAGGTGTTTGTTATAGAGGTAATTCAATCTGTACCCTGTTGGTATTTATCTGAAATGCTATAAAGAGAAGACTGACCCAGGTGGAGCTTCGTCTCATACAAGTCTTATGTATGAGGCTGTTGGTACACATAAGTTTTATGGCGAACTTGGTAATACTGTTTAATATACAAAGTAATACTACTATTTACTAGCATACAAAGTATCATAGCATAGTGATATTTAAAAGAATTAATAAATGAATAAAGCATTTTTAAAAACTTGTTACTTGGTGTACGAACCCAGTTTAAAAGAAATCTACTTTTTCGAAAATACAATCTATATTACAGAAGGTACAAATAACGCAAGGAAAAGAACAACTGAGCTTTACTAGTGCTAGCCGTTTTACGCAGCATCTTCTACTCCTCCTATTCACTAACTAATATATATGTTACAAAAAATGGAGTATGATGGCGTTTTAATTTACATGAAGAATGAAGAAAATGGCGTATTCTAATCTAAATTAAGGCGGCAGGGCAGAGGAGAAGTAGAGACTTAAAAATTATGCAATTCAATTCAATTCAGAATCTAAATTAAGGCTGCAGGGAAGAGGAGAAGTAGAGACTTAAAAAAGATGCAATTCAATTCAATTCATAGCCACGCATGTAGCCATTCTATGCCCTTGATGAAATGTATGGAGGCTAAGGGAAGAGCCTCTTCATCAGTGAGTTGTTTCGACCAACTCGCTCGTTTATTCGTACTCGATCCAGGTCCATGACATTTATACTCTGCTAGCTGTAAGTTCCTGTTTGAAATTCATCACAAGCATCATCAATCAGTGTGTATATTTAATTTGAGAGAAAGATATAATTGAAAGAATGAATTGTATTTGTGTTACTTTGTAGTGTCAGAATAGGTCCAGTTGGTCCATCCATGAGAAATGACACTTTTTGATAAGTAAGTGTTGGCAAAAATGACTCTGGAGTGTGTCCCTTTTGCTCTACCTAAATGCACACCATCTCCTACACCATATACCCTTCCTTTTACAAACACAAGCCCACTGCTTTCATTCTGCCCTTCCCTGTGACTTGCTGCAATCGATCCTCCTCGTATTTCGTGTTTCAAATTTGGAATCACCATCAACTCACAATCCTTCAAAACCATGTAACAATGTTTTTTGTATTAGTATTAGTGTAAGAATGTGAATGAGAATGAGAATGGCGAAATGCTCACATCAAACATGGATTGGCCGTGTCCAAAAATGAGGTCGACGGATCCCTGGATGTGGCAATTTGCGTAGTAGTGCCTTCCCTTAAAGTCGAAAAGGGTGTTATGGTTGCTCAAAAATGCACATTTGTAGAATGCAGCCTTGTCTGCTCCCACCATTGCTGCTACTGACTTATTTTGTTTTGTCTTAACAATGCTCGTTGGAGCTTCATTCTGTTATATTCGATCATCAGATTATAAGTTCATAATTAACCCCGCCCAATTTCCATTGTGCATTCACTAATTCCTTCATATGATATTTTGGTTATTTGCCTCATTTGAAGTTCAGATTATAAGTTCATAATTAACCCCGCCCAATTTCCATTGTGCATTCACTAATTCCTTCATATGATATTTTGGTTATTTGCCTCATTTGAAGTTTAGATTACATTTTACACGTTTTCTGATTCAAAACGACATATATTTTGAACTAATTAAACGTGTTAGTGGAGGAAAAATGAATTTGAAGGGATAGAGAGGAACGTACCTTGAAGGTAATGCCAAAGGCGACAAAATTAGTAGCTTCAAGTTTGAAGGTGGCCGATTCGACATCGTTTGCTGAGTTTTGAGACCAAACAATGTTTGTCTTCCCTCTTCCGTCGCCTCTCATGAATATATAAGGCTTGCTACGCGATATTGTAACCTTTTCTCTACATTAAAAAAAAAAAATCAAATTTTCCATGTGAATCCATTAAGAAATGTGATTCGAAAATAGGCATAATGGGACCAATTAAGAATTTTTGTTGATATTGGCTAAAATCGATGAAGAAAAGGATTTAATATTGAATGATATTACGGTACCTGTAAATACCCTTTGCAATGTGAATGATAATCCATTTAGAATTTCCATTTGGAACATGATCAATGGCTTCTTGAACGCTTTTGAAATCCCCATCTCCATTTGCATCAACTACAACCGTCCGATCGGCTTTGATTTTTTGTGTCAACACATAAGAGTCAATCACATTGTTCTTCACGAGGTGGCCATGGCCATGCACACAACCCACCAACAACAACAACAATATGTATATTGGTAAATGCATTTTTTTGTTTTTTTTTTTTTTTGTTTTTTTGGAGTGATAGAATAATATATATCTGCCTGGCTGGCTGGCTCAATTATGTGTCTGACAAACATGTGATGAAGAAAATATGATCATTCTATTCTATGCGAGATTGATTTTTGTCCAAATAAGTTAACAGGAGGTGAGAAAATATATTTCTTTTATATGCATTGGTTGAATTGAATATTGGCCATTAATACTTAATTAATTAATCTTTTCTTCACCGTATTCTGTACTTCAATATATATGTGTTTCAAGCATGAATTTTGAATATTCAATGGTGCGCAAAATCAATAGTTTTTTTTTTTTAGAGGACAAAATGAATAAGTTGGAACTGATTTTGAGTTTGGTCATACAGATTACACATTTTAATTTCGGGTTCAATAAATAGATTCAAATTTTATGTCATTAAAAAATTTTAACCAAAAAAATTATAATGAGAGAATTTTGTCGCCAAAACTTGAATTTCTTTCCGTATTTAGTACTTAAAGTTACTCTCTCTCATTCTCAAGCTAATTTGCTATCCCATTTTGCAGCATTAAAAGAACACCCCTCTTTATACACATTGAAACCAATCATTTACAATATTAAAGGCTAGCTAGATTAATAATATCCCCACATACAAATATTATGATTAGCCACGTATAATTTATATAAAACGACTATCAGCAAGAATGAAAAAATGAAACAAAGAGATAGTAGATTTTATCAAATAAGTAAATGTAAACTATGTTTTGGAATAGTCTAAAAAGAAAAGAAAAGTTAAATTTTACTACTAATTAAGGAGTACATGTCAAGCTTTCAAATTCACAGATTGGTGTCTATCTGCAGCAACATAGTTAAGTACGATAGAAGAATGTTTAAGTTCAAGTTTAATCTTGACAAAGTGGGATAGCTCAAGTGGTTAGAGCACCACTACCTAGCCTTAGGTCCTGGGTTCGAGTCATGGGGAGGGAAAAAAAGGGATGTTCGAGTCATGGGAAGGGGAAAAAAGGGATGTGTATTTAACTTTCCATCAAAAAAAAAATAGGGAAAATTTTCTAGAATCGTCTATTTTAAAATGGAAAAAGTTAAAAAAAATATATATCAGAAAAGATTCCATTGTAAGAAACCCTATAATACAACCACAAAGAATTTTAGGAGAAATTTGGACACTTTTAAAGGACTTAAAATCCAATTTTTTTAATTTGATTTTTTTTAAATAAAAAATGCAACTTTTATCCTCAACTCCCTCCAATTTCCAATAAACTTAGGCCTGCAAAAGCCAATAATTGAAACTGTAGCAAATATTAATATATAGTAGTGTAGTAGATAAAGTTTTTAATTGAAATTAAATGTTTGAATAAAATATGATTATAATTTTATTTTATTTTTAGGAAGAAAATATGTTTATAATTAAACTAGTAATAAAATTGGAACATCAAATCAAAATAGTGACAGAAAATTTACCCTGTGTTGCAGTACTTAAATTTTGGCCATACCCTTGTTTAATTTTCTGGTTGGTCCATCTCCATAATGACATTAATATATATTACCAATTTGTTTTGTTTAATTTGCATGGACGACTGCATTTAATCTAACATACAATGTCATACTCTTTTCTCTGAAAGATGTTGTGACAGTTGACAAAGTGAGATAGCTCAAGTGGTTAGAGCACCACTATCTAGGTCTTAGATCTTCGAGTTATGGGGAGGGAAAAAAAGGGATGAGTATTTAACTTTCCATTAAAAAAAAAAAAAATAATGTTGTGGCAGTTGAAAACATTAACCATTTTTACAACTAAATAATGTTTAAATATCCCTCTTGTAATAACAACACATAATATATATTTCACCATTTTTGCGCAAAAGAAAAATATATCATGCACAAACTCATTTTGAATTCAATTTTCTTCAATTATGAAAATATTAGTAATATTTAGATGAGTCCGTGCGTATATAAGCGAGATGTTCCTACAACATAATGCATTGCATATAGAAAATTAAAATTTAAATAGTGTAAATTATATATTATATTATATAATAAATATATTTAAATTATAAGATGTGTGTATTAATTTTTTTTTAAAATCTGATATGTTATTATATTTCAAATACATTAAGTTAATAAATAATCTTATCAAACATTAAAAAAAAATACGACTTTTACACAAATTATAGAAAAATACTTTTATATTCAATTTGTTTAAATATAATTTAATAATTTTTTACATTTAGTTGAAATATAATTAAATACAAAACTGAATATAAAATTTTATATTCGGTTTTTTTCTCTTAAATCTTTTATGTTCAGTTTAACAATTATATTAAACAAAAGTGTTTGTAAATAATAATTAATACAAAAATGACTAATTAATTAAACGTAATATATTTTTCTTAGATATTTTTACTACTGAAATCGTTGTATAAAGTTGTCGAGATGGGTCGGCGGGACGGGCAAAAACAGCAAAAGCCCACCAATTGGCTAGGTGGGACGGCCCATTTGCTAGACGGGTTGTCAAAACTTCAACCCAATCCATAAATGTCGGGCAGCGGATTTTGGCAGGCCAACAACATTTTATTATTATTATTATTTATTAAATTTATCATCTTTATTTTCAAAATTTAAAGTCTCTTAATATATGTCTTATACTGCATGCTTATTATTAAATCTACTATCTTAATTTAAAAATTAACAATGAAACTATAACAAAAAGATCGACGTTGAAACTGAAATGAAATAAGCGTGCGAATAACGCGAGTTTGTGATGTGAGATAGAGACTTGTTGTGTTTGACTGTTTTTTACTTCTAAATTTTGGTTGTGAATTGCAATGCACCGACTACATTCTAAGTTGTAAGTTTTAAAGACGTGATTAACTTTCGTTATTTTTCTATAATTTTTTTAATAATAAAAAAAATGTGGACTGGCCCGCCTCCAACCGCCATAGCCCGCGGCCAAATGGAACGATCCATGTAGGCCCGCAGGCTAAGAAAAACTGAGTCCAACTCATGATATTTTATGGTGGGGTAATTCGGTCCAACGGACTCAGCCCATTTTGACAGCTCTACATTATGCTTGAAAAATAAAAGTGATAGTATATTCTTGTTTTTGGATGCGTTGAGCATTGAATGAAGTTTGTGAAGGCCAAGTAGTATAAATTAAGGAAAGGACTCTGCGCATTCATTCACCTATATATGATATGGCGCTATTAATCTTCTACTTTTTGATTATTGTTGCTAATTCCAGATTGAGTTGGTCTGCAGCAAATTTTGTTTTTGGGGATTCATTGGTTGATGTTGGAAACAACAACTACATTGTTTCTCTCTCTAAAGCTAATTTTGTCCCTAATGGCATTGACTTTGGTAATAACCCAACTGGTCGATACACCAATGGAAAAACCATAGTCGACATTATAGGCAAGTTTTTTTTTTTTTCATTTTCTTTTCATTTCTATCTGATCGAGGAACAAAATTTATTAATTAATTGTTGTAAAAACAGGACAAGAAATAGGTCTTGATGGTTTCACTCCTCCATATTTACAACCAAGTACGAATGGACCGACAATTCTTCAAGGTGTAAACTATGCTTCCGGTGGAGCTGGCATTTTCAATAAAACTGGGATGATTTTCGTAAGTTTTTCTCCTTTTTTTTTTAGCGATTTTATCAAATATATGTACATTTCTATTGTATTCCATCCGTCCCGAAATAACTTTCACATGTAAATGAACAAGCACATTAAAAATGTTTAATAATGAATACAGTTTTGATGAGTAGTTATATATGTATACGTTTATGTATAAAATAAAGGAAATAGTTGATTTGTGTGTATGTGTAAGCAGTGGCGGACCCAGGATTTATAAAATGGGGGTACGATTAGTTCTGTTAAACGAATCGAATTGTTCGTGAACTTAACTAGTTAAGACTCGAATTTGGCTTGACTCGTTAAACAAGTCGATCTCGTTAGATACTCAATTTACTAACGAGCAGACTCGAACTAGTTAGGTTCAATATATTTTTTTTTTCCTTTTAATTTCATTAGGTTTTCAAATCAGCTCGAATAACACCTCTAGGTATGATCGAAATTTTAAAATATGTCAAAGTCAATAATATTTTTAAACTAATAAACACTAACAATTTGAATGCCTCCGACATTTGGTTGAGGAAAATTATGATATTTTCTCAATTTCAATTTTTTAAGATAAATGGTTGAAGATTGAATTGTTTTTTCATAATATTTAATTTTAATGTTTATCTCTCATTTTTTAATTAAATTATACAAAATGAGAATACAATCAAATTGTATAAACTACACCTCTATTATTAAAAAAAATGACAATAGCAAAATATAACAAGTCGTAATTTTTTAGGATCAATTTTATTTAATTAACTTAGAAATTTAATTAAATAAAATTATAATTACAAATAAACAAAATAAAAAAGTTATAGGAAAAAGAGCCATGAGAAATTGTTGGATTGGGCCCATTAGATGCAAGCGAATGTGTTAAATATTGGCAGTCCATATTATACTTCAGAATTGGCTGGACTAATTACACATATTTAAAAAAAAAAAATGCATGTACCCCCATGTCCCTAAGCCGGTTCCGGGTCCGTCAGGGTGGGTAAGTCAGAAGTAATGACATTTTGTGTAAAATTGAGAATATTGTGATGATAGAGTTTATAAAAGATTTTCCATTTTAAGTGTGTTAAAATTATTGTAGAATGTTAAAAAAAAAAAGTGTGAAAGTTATTGTGAAGATCCTATTATATTTTCAATCCTATGTTTTCCCTTTGTTTTTTACACGAAAATTAAGAAATGCAATACTCATATATATAGTGTGTTGTTAGATAAAGAGAAATAGAAAAAAATAAGGTATGTAGAAAAAGAGGGGTAAGACGAGAGATAAGAAACAGAAAATGTAAAGAGAAATAGAAATAGAAAATAAAAAATGTACAAAGATAAGAAGAAAGAAAAAAAAAAAAAAAGTACAAAAACTTATATGCAATATTGTATACATGTAATATTGATCAATTAAGTCAATTGGGTTGAAAATATTGACTTATTAAGTCAATGGACTGAAAATATATACTCCGTATTATTGGACCACCATTCATTCATTTAGGTTAATTCTTAATTTATTTGTTAACTGGCTGGCCCGCTTGTGTTCTAATTTTGACCAAAAATTTTAACCCGTTTATTTTACCAGTTTCTGTAATTTTTTTTATCTTTTATTTATTTGCCGAACGTGGGATATTAAATGTAGTAATTTAAATTGTAATATGTAGTAACACACATTATTTTATGTAGTAATAAAACAAACTATTTTATATAATAATACAAATTCTTTTATTTAGTAACACGTTTTTTTCTAGTGTTTTTGTTAATGTAATAACTCACATTATAATACGTAGTAACATATATTATCGCATATAGTAAACAACAATAACTATGTTGTAATGCAAATCATTTGATAAAGTTACATATAGTAACAAACGCATATTCAATGTAGTAATTTAAACTGTAGTATGTAGTAACATATAATTTTTTATATAGTAATACCGATTCTTTTATGTAGTATTTTTTTTTTTAGAATTTTTATTGATTAAGTAACTCGCATTATAACATATATTATTGCATGTAGTAATATAAAATAACATTGATCCATAATAATTATTAAAGAATATTTAAAGAAATAGAAAATATTTAAAGATTAAGGCCGTCGTAAATTGCAGCGTTCGACTGCGGTCCGAAAACTGTTCGGAGAAGACGACTAAGTACAATTTCTGCTAGTGGGTGTTTTATAAAAAAATATGTGTGTTAATTAAAATGTCAATGGGTGTACTTATAAAAAATGTGGGTTGAAGAATGTATATATAAAGAATGTGAGTGTGAATGACTGAAATGCATATATACAAGTATTTTACATAAGACTATCTAAAAAAGGGGGAGGAAATATATTAGTTGATGCCAATGAAGAAAACATGGAACTTAGATCGGGACGTCCAAAATAAATCAGGACGTCCAAAATAAATAAATAAATGTGAATTTTATGGCAGGACTAGGAGGGTATATTTTCCCTAGTAACACGGCCTCATTGTGTTCATACTACTATTATAGTTGAACATCAAACGACTTTTTCATGTCCCATTTGTTGCGCCAAAACAAATGGGACACGTGTGAGACATTTGAAATAAAACAATAAAATTCGAACTATGTTCAAGGTTAATAATTTAAATTAATCCTTAATTTTGCTAATTATGACCTAACCTTATTGTTGAAAATATATTTTTGTTTTGTTAGGGTGGGAGGATAAATCTGGATGGTCAGCTAGACAATTTCGCAAACACCAGAGAGGCAATAATCTCACAAATAGGCGATGAAGCAGCAACAAACCTATTTAAGAGTGCTTTATATTCAATCACAATTGGCTCAAATGATTTCATCAGCAATTATCTCACACCTATCGTTTCTCAACTTGAACAAGCCCTAGTTTCCCCTGAATCTTTTGTAGCAGCCATGATTTCAAGATTCAGAGCCCAACTAATCGTAAGTATTCCTTTGTTAATTCTAATTCAAAAAACAATTGCATCCCAAATTTGCTGCTAAATATATCTCAATTAGGTCAAAATAACTAACAATACCCTTTCTCAAAGTTTTTTTTTTGAACCCGTTTCATCTAGGAACATTTTGAATTTTGTGTGTATTTTTTTAATTGTATTATTTATTTCATTAAATGATACTTGTAATTAAAAAGTAGTTTAATTGTAAATCGTGTATATGGTAAACCTAGTTCACAAAGGACTAATTCATACTCTTTAAATGGTTCAGGTTAAATATTTTGATGTCAATATGTTTTTCTCCTAAATTTCGATGTTAAAAACGGTATCACTGTATCAGTGTCTACATAGTATACTCACTCCATTCTAAAATTATTTACAAAATAAATTTTTAGCACACAAATTTAAAAAAAAAAATGTAATGAATAGAGTGTTGAAGAATTTTTTAATAAAATATTAATATTTAAAAAATAATTTAATATAATATATATTATTATTTGGATGAAGTGTAATAAAATTAAGAAGAGCGTTGTTGGTAACGACGCTCTTTCTCCAAACGTGGATTCCCAAATTTACCTTTTGCCTTTCTCCAAACGTGGATCCTCAAATCTACCTTTTGCAGAATGTGTCAGCGGGCATGAAGGAACGTCGTAGAAAATATCCATATTATATATATATATATGTGTGATAAAAAATTAATTAAATTATATATATAGAGGTATATGGAGAAACGGCATGAAGGAACGTCGTTGAAAATATCCATATTATATATATATGTGTGATAAAAAATTAATTAAATTATATATATAGAGGTATATGGAGAAAGGGTGTTGTTGTCAACGGTGCCTCTTCCTACAGCTGGTACATGTAAAAGGCAGACTTGGGGCCACGTTTGGAGAGGGGCCGTTACGCTCTCTTCTTTATTTTATTAAACTTCCTCTAAACAATAATATTATATTAAGTTATTTTTTAAATATTAATATTCTATAAAGTAAAAAAATTAATTAAATTACGTGTAAAAATAATTACATTTTGTATAAATATTAAAAAATTGTAGTTCATAAATGAAATTATTATTTAAAAAGTGTACAAATAATTGTGAAAATGACAAATAAACAAGTATACAAACAATAGTGCAAAAAGCATTACATTCTCATAACATCCGGTTTAAAATAAAAGATATAACTTGTTAAAACATAAATCACATCCAACATCTTTTAGGATATACCATGATTTCACTGGAATTTAAAGTTTAGTAAATTTGAGATGTATTAAGCAAATAAAGGAAATTATTACAATTAAATATAAAATTGTTTATTAATTACTATTTGACAGAGACTTTATGGAATGGGAGGAAGAAAAATAATTGTGGCTAATGTTGGGCCAATTGGGTGTATTCCATTTCAAAGGGAAATAAATCCATCTGCTGGAAACGATTGCGTTGTTCTTCCGAATGAACTTGCACAATTATTTAATACCCAATTGAGGAGTCTTCTGGAAGAAATTGGTCAAAATCTTGGTGGATCAAAGTTTATTTATGCAGATGTATACCGTATTGTTGATGACATTATTCGAAATTATACATTATACGGTACGTACCTCTCTTCTTTTTCTTTTTTTTTAGACATTTTTATATGATTATAATTATATAATTACTCCATTAAATAGCTCGATAGACAATAATCATTTTATAATGTCGAAGGTATATTTGAAATAAAATTCTAAGTCAAATTCTAAGTCATGTCATGGTTCACACCTCAATTTTCTCGGGTACACTTCATAAAATTATGTTTTAAAATGACCCAATGTAAAATATATAAAATACTTTCATGACATGATTGATATATTGGATTGAGTTAGAAATTGAATTGTCATTCCAAAATTCATTTCGATTCCATTCTTTTTTCACCTCTGTTTCATTCATGAGTTCATTTTATTTAACTATATTTTAATTTCATCGTCGTGCCAATCTTGTCTTAGCCTCAAGAATTTTACACAAGTTTTCCTATAATTTTCGGAATCAAAACTCTATTTTCAAAACTCTCTTTCTACCGGACTAGATCACTAGCTTCCCCCAATTTCAATTTTATCCCGTGTTATTTGGGTTTGGCAACAGTTCTTTTACTGTGATTTTAAGCATTTCAATTTGAAAATTGTTTGCAAATATAGTAAACTATCACGCGATTTGACGGTATTAAAAAAATACCAAAACTACAAAAAAAAAAAAAAAAAAAAAAGGTCGCGTTTTATACCAATTTGCAATTTAGGTCCATTAAGGGTTACCAAATTGATGTAATAGCCACAATGGCAGTAGCATATTGGTTATATCAATTTGCAATTTAAGTCCAATAAGGTTACCATTTACTAAATTGCAGTAAAGTTTACAAACACCTTAATCATTTCAATAAATTCAGTTAATTCAAATTTGTCGTACGTTATTTGGTTTTAAATATATATCAGTCTCTTTTTTCTTAAATATATTTTTCTTTTGCACGTAGGATTTGAGAATGCAAATTCAGCTTGTTGCCATGTTACTGGTAGATATGGGGGCCTAATTCCATGTGGGCCAACATCAAAAGTTTGTGAAGATAGGTCCAAATACGTTTTCTGGGATCCTTACCACCCAACTGATGCCGCTAATTACATTATTGCAATGCGACTTATACACGGACAAACTCAAGATATTTGGCCAATGAATATTAAGCAGTTAATGGCTTTTCAAACCATTCATTAAACACGTTTTTAAGCATTTATGTTATTTTTTTATTAGAGGAAATTTTGTTCCATTTTTTATTTAATTGAATTGGTTGACGACCGTGTTGTATGCACTTTTATCGGATTGAATCGGATGTAGACTATTTGTTAGTACGATACAAACATATATGATTAAACGGGGTTTATTACGTGTTTATGCGGATTAGATGATGATTTGTGATAAACTTACTGAAGAACACACAAGAACACAAGATATAGCTTCTTGGAGAAGCTAAAGCTTTAGAAGCTTGGAAGAGTTTATTGCTTAGGTTAGGGTTTTTGGTAGGAAAAGTGAACGTGTCTTTACAAATGAGCCCATTTGGGCATTATATAATGGTTTTTAGGGGCTGCCCGCCCTTTACACGTGGAGCCTCCGGAATGGACCTTCATTCTGCCCGAAAAGGTGATGGGACAGCGCATTTAATGCTAAACCGCCTCTGGTGGTCGTCCTCGCCGAGATGCCGAGCAACCGGAAAACCCGCTCGTCACTCGCCGCTGTGGTCGCCGGAGAACCTGGTCGCCATATCTTGTGTCATCTCCCAAAGCTTCAACACTTGCCTTCTCTAGCTCAGATGTATAATATCTTGTGTCATCTCCCAAAGCTTCAACACTTGCCTTCTCTAGCTCAGATGTATACCTGCTCGCCAACATCTTTGGGCGAGCAGTTCACTAGAATGTGCTCGCCAACATATTTGGGCGAGCACTCAAGTATATTAAATACAATAATTATATTACATTTTCTTCTTGTTGACTGGTCGTCGCTCGACTTTGTTGACTGGTCCTCGCCACGTAAGCCGGTGACTATGATTGAATTGTCAAAGATTGACCTCTTTGACTAGGTATAACATTTGCCCCCTGGTCGCCTTTCTTCGCATTCGTAGAATGGTAAGGCGAGCAGGTTGGTCGTCTTCTTGGAAAGTAGGTTTGTCTTCGCCAAACAAATCAATTTTGAAATCTTGGTGACGTAAGTTGGAGGCGGTCGCCTCGTATCCCACGCCGAGCACGTTTTTCGAAGCGCTAGTGATGATAGCTGATGTGACATGTGTCAGGCGCGTGATCGGCGCCCGAAATTTGAATTGTGCGCGTGGGGCGCGTGCCGACCTCAACGGTTGCGCGTGGGGGTCACTTTCCGACCTCGATTTCGAAAATGACCCCAAAACTTTGGGAAAATTGCGATTTTGACCCCGTATTTTGCACATAGGTCCCTGATCGATTTTGCCTATAAATATGGGCTTTCTCTTCTTCAAAACACTTTTCACTTCTGCAAATTTTAGAATTCCTTCTTGTGCTTCCTTCCAAGCTTCTTCCTCAAGGTTTCCGACGAGTTTTGGGGTGGTTCTCGATCGTCATAAAGGTAAACAACTCACATTTTCTTCTTTAAAACTTCTTTTCCCCCATTTCTTAAGAAAAAATGGAGGTTGGTGGTGGCTCCGGTGGTAGTCCGCCGCCGTTGGACGGTGGGGACGTAAATTCCAGCGAGGCCGGTCGATTGGCCTTAGTTTTATCGGAGAGGACAGCCTCTTCGGACTCTAGGATTCATTCTCCTGAGCCCTTCAGTGTGGGAGTTCGCAATTTTAGGCTGGAGGTGGTCGTTGACCTAGAAGAATCCGACGAGACTGATAGGGAAGATGCCGGCAACGATGCCGAGGAGGACGATGACGAGACCGACTCTGATCTGCGCGATCAGAGCCTAGATAGGGGGGTGGGCGAACAGATAGACCCTGCTCGAGTCGAGGAGACTTTGTCAAGCAGCCTCCGCGAGGACCATGAGGAGGTTGTTCGCTATGCGGCGAGCATAAGGGATATTTTGAGTGGTCGAGAGGGGTTGGATGGTGATGAACTCTCAAGGGAGACATTTTACGAGTATTACCGCGATTACCCGCCTAGAGAGGTTCCTCGCCCATACCGAGCAGCCTCTGGATCGATGTATGCGGCCTGCGAGTACGCGAACAGCGTCTCCTCGGCCCAATTGGAGAACTCTCAAAAGAAGTATCAATTGCCAGCCGATGTCTGCTTCTTCGTTCCTCGTGCTGACGAGAGGGCCGACCAGCCGCCAGAAGGGATGGTCGCCGTCAACATAGGCATGATGGAGGTAGGGCTGAGGTTCCCCCTGCACCCCAGTGTTACAAACTTCTTACGCTTTCCGGGGGTGGCCCCTTCTCAGATATTTCCGAACGGTTGGTCGAATCTGATCGGGCTCCTCATGTTGTTCGGCCTGATCGTGGCCGAGAATGGTTGTCGGAACACTTGGCTGAGCCCGAAAGAGATCAACTACTTACTTCAAGCGGCCGAGGCCGGAAAAAAGGTGGGCTACGGTTTTTACTATGTAAAAAGCCGCGACAACATCAAATTGGTCGAAGGGGTCCCAAACAAGATTCGTGATTGGAAGACCAATTGGTGGTGGGTAGCTGGTGACTGGAAAAGTGCGGTCATGCCGGACGGATCACCTGATCGCCTTCTCATCGCCACTGAATACCAGAGAATTCGTGGTAAGTCTTTTTATTTCTGCTCGTTCTTGTCTATACTGAATAACTCCTCTCTTTTGTAGGTGAAACTGCTCGAATTCGGACTGCCGAGCACCGTCTCACTACCCTCTTCCATTATCACATTTGCTGCGTGCTTAACCGTCGCTACCTAGAGAGGTCCTGCCGCTTTTTGAACAGGGAGTGTATGCGCGAGCGAGCAGGCCTTAGAGTACCTCCTCACCATATCACTAGAGAGTTTCCTCCAGGTATTTGAAATATTCCCAAGTCTTTTTGTAAAAAAATCTTCTCCTCGCAAAAACTGATCCTTTGCTTTTAGTAGTGGTTCCTGGTAAAGTTATCACTTACCTTCCTCCGACCCTCGACCTTGACCGAATCATGTCGAGCAAGATGATCCGAGCGGCGAGGGCTCTCCGTGAGCGACAGATCGTCGACGGCTCAGGCAAGAGAAAGAAGTTGGAGACCGCGGCGGCGCCTCCGAAAAAAGCTGCAAAACAACCCCGAGGGGGCCCTTCTCGCCCAAACTCTGCCGAGCAGTGGCTAGGGCCAAACGTCGAGGGGAACGTCTCGCCGAGGGGATCCCCGCCGAGGGGTAACTCGCCCCCCCCACTGGCCGTACCCCCACCAAGGCCATCTCCTCCTCGCCGAAGCACAAGGACGCGAGAGGTCGCTGGGAGCTCGTCCGCCGGACAACGGGCCCCTGGTGATAATACTCTTCTCGGCTGGGACGCCGTCAGGGTTGCCAAGTAAGTTTTCTGAGAAAATGCCTTTGAATATTTTCTAAGTACCTTTTCTAAACTTCCCCTCTTCTAAACTAGGCTTGTCGAGCACCCGGTCGTTGAACCGTTCAACGAGGAACTCCTCGGCTTTTACCGTTCGCGGGATCCGCAAGACGAGGAGGTATACCCCCAGCCCTTGGTCAGGGCCATGAGGAACATGCCACGCTCGTTGACTACGAACTTTGTCGACGAGGTCGACAATCAGAATTCCTTGGAGAATGCAAGGCAGGTCGCCATTGAGCTTAGCCGCGCATCCTTTGCTGCCTAGAAACTCTGCATCCAAATCTACGAGAATCGCAAGATCAGCGAGGAGAGAAGCGTGAAGCTTGCCCGCCTAGCGAGGGATAAAGCGGGCGTAGACAGGCAGCTGGCTGTCTCAGAGGAGAAAGTGGTCGATCTCGAGACCAAACTGGCCGAATCTGAGGCCCAGCTTGAGGTCGTTCGGAAGAAATATCAGGAGGATCTTCAAGTGATCGAAGATCTCCGTGCTCGCCTCAATGCTGCCGAGAACGAGCTAAGACAGAAAACTGCCGAGGTGGGCATTCTTCAAAATAATGTTACAACTGCTGAGGAAAACTTGGCCAATCTTCGGCAAGAGCTGGTCGCCGTATCCGAGGAAAGAGATGAAAGCAATGATGTCGCCGCGTGCGCAGCCATTCTATCAGTTGCACTCACCGCCCATGAGCTCGTTCACAAACTCAAAGAGGCTCAACCAGATGTGGACGTCACCCTGCTCGGCGGCTTCATAGACGATCTCCTCATGGATGAAAATCCCAGGGCTGAATCAAGTTTGCCCCTGCTCCCTTTGCTGAAAATGGGACTCCAGTTCCCTCGTCTTTTGGGCGTTCCAATGTACTTCAATGACCCCCCAGCTGAGGAGGGTGGAGGCGAGCAGGTGGCGGCCGCGGGCGAGGAAGAGGGTCCTGCCGAGGAGAATGTCACTGAGACTTAAATCTCTTTTTTTTTTTTTTTAGGACTGTCCGGCCATTAGGGCCTTTTTGTAATTCCAGCCTTTCCAAGGCTTTTTTAATGAATGAAACTTTTTGCTTATGACGTGTTCGTTTTTCCTTGAATGATCGTCCTTGTCACTGCTTTCCAATTTATGTTATTTATTTTTTGCAAGTACTTTTTAATAAATATTTTTTATTTTTCTTTCATTGGTTTGCGTTCGTCGTTGTTATCTTGCGAGCATCTTTAAGAAAGAGTGATCGTCTTTCCTTTGCGAGCATCTTTAAGAAAGATTGCTCGTCTTTCCTTTGCGAGCATCGTTTTAAGAGTGCTCGTCTTTTAGAGTCAACCATTCGTCGGTTGAACTCTTTTTTCTTAGGTAGTGATCGTCATCGCCACTACCCTGCGAGCATCTTTTAAAAAAGAGTGCTCGTCTCTCCTTTGCGAGCATCTTTAAGAAAGAGTGCTCGTCTTTTAGAGTCAACCATTCGTCGGTTGAACTCTTTTATTTCACAGATGGCTACGCAGAGCCTTATCTAAATTTTCTAAAACTTATCTAACACTTGATGAAATTTACAAACTTTCTGATAAACACTTAATACAAATGGATTGATGAATTGAAACATGACTAGATATAAATTACACAAATATAAAGAAATTAAAAACTTACTGATAAAACTTCTTCAACTTGACCGCATTCCACGGGTACTTGCTCGGCTTGCCCTCGAGATCTTCTAGCTCGTACGATCCGTTCAAGAGTGTGCGCGTTATTCGATACGGACCCTCCCAAGTCGGGCCAAGTATGCCAATGGATTGCTCTGTCGCCCGCCGAAGTACGAGCTGGCCGATGGAGAATTGGCGAGCACGTACTTTGGTGTTGTAGTAGCGCTCTGACCTTTGTTTGTAGACCACATTCTTCTCGTCCGTTGTTAGTCTTCGCTCCTCTAGGAAGTCCAAATCGGAGAGCTGTGCATCGTTATTCAACTGCTCGTCATAATTTGCTACTCGAAAAGTGGCGACCTGCCCCTCTGCTGGTATGACAGCTTCGGTTCCGAACGCGAGCGCGAACGGTGTCTCACCTGTAGAATTCCTCGTGGTCGTCCGATATGCCCACAGAACCATGTGCAGCTCGTCCGCCCATTTTCCCTTCAATCCATCTAGCTTAGCTTTCAAGGTGTGCTTGATGATTTTGTTGATTGCCTCTACTTGCCCATTTGATTTTGGATGATAGGGTGTTGAAATTTTTTTCTTGATGTTCCATTTTGAGCAGAATTCCAGCATGTCTTGACTCGTGAACTGACGTCTGTTGTCGGTCACTATCGCTCGTGGTAGGCCGAACCTGCAAATTATATTCTTCCAAATGAAGCTTGTCATCTGGCCCGTTGTGATGGTCTTCAATGCCTTTGCTTCTGTCCATTTGGTGAAGTAATCGACTGCTACGACTACGAAAGTTACTCCCCCAGCAGGTGGTGGGAAAGGTCCGATGATGTCGATCCCCCACTTTGCGAAAGGCCACGAACTATACACCGAGATGAGCTCGTCTGGTGGTGAGTGAATGGCGGGAGCGAAGGCTTGAAATCTCTTGCACGTCTGCGCGTAGTGGATTGCATCCTTCTTCAGTGTTGGCCAAAAGTAGCCTTGCCTTATGATCTTTAAAGCGAGCGCTTGCCCCCCTATATGATTTCCACACACTCCGTCGTGGATTTCATGCATGACGATCTTCGCTTCGTCTTCTCCGAGGCATTTCAATAAAGGCATTGAAAAACCTCGTTTGTACAGCTGGTCGCCAATAATAGTGTACCTTGCGGACCTGAGCTGCAGTCTGGTCGCCTTCACCTTGTCGTCCGGGAGCTCGCCGGTCTTGATGTACTTGGTGATCGGCGTCCTCCAGTCCTCGTCGCTGGTCGCTTCAATCTGCAAAATTTGACCTCTGCTCACTGATGGGGAAGAAATCTTAGTGATGATTGCTTCTGAAAATATTGCCTCCCCCTCTGAAATGGCCAGCCGAGCTAAGGCATCTGCTTGCGTATTCTCCTCCCTAGGGATTTGCTCGATGTGAAACTGATCGAATTGCTCGAGCAATCCTTTCACCAAGTCTTGATACTTCAACATTTGATCGCCGCGAGCCTCGTACTCGCCCGTTATCTGACATACCACTAGCTGAGAATCGGAAAAAAAATTCAGTTTTCTGGCGCCCACGGCCATAGCCATCCTGATTCCTGCGACCAGAGCCTCGTACTCTGCCTCGTTGTTCGTCGCCCGATATCCGAACTCGATCGCCGAAGCAAAGGTCTGTCCGGCTGGACTGGTGAGGACGACTCCTGCCCCTGCTTTGGTGCTCGTCGAAGAGCCATCGACGAACAGTGTCCAAGGAAGCTCGATTTCCTTGTCCAATTTCTCTGGGAAAGTGAGTTCTACAATGAATTCTGCCAGCACTTGTCCCTTGATTGCCGTTCGGGGCGAGTAGGTGAGCCCAAATTTCCCCATTTCCACTGACCATTTCAGAAGCCTTCCAGTGGTATCGGGACGATGAAGTGCTCGCCGAAGAGGAAAATTCGTGAGGACGACCACCTCGTGGTCGAAAATGTATTGCCTTAGTTTTCTGACGCTCATGACCAATGCGTACGCCAATTTTTCCATTGGAGTGTATCTCAACTCCGCTTCTCTCAGTGTCTGACTTACATAATAGATTGGAAGATGTGTGCTCCCCTCTGCTCGGACGAGCACTGAACTGATCGCACAGTCAGTGGCCGCCAAGTAGAGATACAAGATTTCTCCGGGGACTGGCTTAGACAGGACCTTCGGATCCGATAAATATTCCTTCAGCTTTTCGAAAGCTTTTTCACATTCGTCTGTCCATTCGAACCTCCTTTTTTTCAAAGCGTCGAAAAAAGGTTTGCAACGATCGCCCGTTCGTGCAATGAATCTGTTCAGCGATGCAAGGCATCCTGTCAATCTCTGCACTTCTTTTACGTTCCTTGGGCTCTGCATATCGATGATTGCTTGAATTTTACTCGGATTCGCCTCGATGCCCCGCTGGCTAACCAAGTGCCCCAGAAATTTCCCGGAGCTAACTCCAAAACTGCATTTCTTTGGATTTAACTTCATGTTGTATTCTTTCAGAATATCGAATGTTAAGGAGAGGTGGTGCAGGTGATCTTCCTTTCGTAAACTTTTGACAACGATGTAGACCTCCACCATCTCGCCGATGTGTTGCTCAAACATCTTATTTACCAGTCTTTGGTATGTTGCCCCCGCGTTTTTCAAACCGAAAGACATTCTTTTCCAACTGTACATGTCCGTTGTGGTCATGAAAGCCGTGTGTCGCTGGTCGTCGGGATGCATAGCAATCTGATGGTACCCCGCGAAAGCGTCCATGAAAGTTAACATCTCGTGCCCCGCTGTATTGTCTACCAAATTATCGATGTGGGGCATCGGAAAGTGATCTTTGGGACAGGCATCGTTTAGATCTGTGAAGTCTATACACAATCTCCACGACCCGATCGCCTTCTTGACGAGCACTAGATTTGCCAACCACTCAGGATCAGTTCCAGTTTTCTCGATTAATTTATTGTCGATCAATTTCTTGACTTCTACTGCCATAGCCGCATACTTATCGGGCCCAAATTTTCTTCGTTTTTGGGTGATGGGTCTTCTTGTTGGATCAATGTTTAACTTGTGGCAGGCATGGCTTGTTTTGATACCTACCATGTCCTCATGCGACCATGCGAAAGCTCCGACGTTTTCTTTCAAAAATGCGATTATATCGGACCGCAAATGTGCTGGTAAATTTGAACCTATGAATACCTCGAGTTCCGGACGAGCATCGTTTAACTAAATAGTTTCAAGGTCCTCCGCTGAAGTTGCTCGCTCCTTAGGCTCCTTCCAACGAGGATCCTCGATTCCGAACTTTGGCTCAAAACCTAACCTAGGCTCCAGATCTGGAATGTTTTCTGGAACCTGGTCGTTGGGAATCTGGTCGCCCGAATCTATCTGCTCGTCGATCTCCATTTGGGTGTGGTCGTCCACTTCCATGGAGGCGTGTTCGTTCGCCTCTATTTGGTGGTCGTCGAGACGCCGACTACACTCCCCAACTTCGATCTTTCGGTACTTGCAAGGAAGACCTTCTAGGTAGTTCATTTGTTCTTTTTTTTTTTTACACTCAATATACTGGCCAATCATAGGAGTTTCTTTAGAATGGCGTTTAGCAAAACGGACGAGACACTCTCTCGCCCGTGTCTGGTCGCCCTTGACGGTTATAACTCCCGCCAAGGTCGGAAATTTTACGCAGTAAAAATAAGTAGAAGCGGCCGCCTTGAATTCGTTGAAGAAAGGTCGGCCGAGGAACACGTTGTAGGACGATGGCATGTCTACGATCAGGAAGTCGAGCTGCCGAGTGTGATGCATTTTTGGCTCTTTCGACGATGCCAACTCCAGGGAGAGTCTGATTTTTCCGATTGGAAGGTTGTGCGTGTCCCCGAACCCTACGATAATATCGTCGCAAGGCTCAATGTATTCTGCATATCCACCGAGGGCATCAAGAGTATGTTTGAAAAGGATGTTGGTGTATGCCCCGGTGTCGACCATCATACGATGGACAATGGTTCCCATGATTTTCCCCGTGATGACCAAAGCATCATTGTTTGGTTGCACCACGCTGTTCAGATCGTCATTTGTGAAAACGAGCTGGTGGGATGGGGGCTGCTCGGCGGCAGGAGCGATGCACACTTGATGTACGTTGTTGAGTGCTCGCATGTCGCTCTGCTGTCGGCGAACAGACAGAGCTTTCCCGGACTGAGTTCCCCCTAGGGGGCCTTCCAAAACCATACAACCTCCACCAACATTATCGATGTCGCCCGGTGGGTGGTTCGGCATGGGGGGAGCCAGTTTCTGGCGATTGAGCTGCTGGCGAAGGTCGTCGCTGTCGTCGCGACGCTTCTTGCCCCGGTTGTCGCCATTTCCTCCTCCGGACTTGATGAACTGGGCGAGCTTGCCCTCATTGTACAGCTTGAAGAGATTTCTCACCAAGTCTCGGCACCCATTGGTGTGGTGGCCGACAGAGTTGTGGTAGTTGCAGAACTTACTACCATCGAGATTTGCACCGCTCGTATGCATTGGCTTTGCTTGGGGGAGCAGATTCTTTCCCCTGATCGCATCGTAGATGCCCCTGGGGTCAACAGTGAGGGCTTCCCTGAATTGGAGGATCTCAGGAGACTCCTCGAAAGGCCTGAAGTTTGATGGGCGAGCACTGCCGCCCTGAGTGGTCGCCTTTTTGGGCTGGGAAGACTCCCCAGTGTTAGAATTTTTCTTTGGCCAAACTTTTTTGGCCGCGTCCGGCTGCTCGTTAGCCTTGGCGGCGTCCATAATCTCTTCCATTTGAATGAAATTTCCCGCCCGACTGCGGAAATCCGCATAGGAAACGGGGAAAGAGGTATGCATAGATTCCCATAGCTTGGAACCTATTCTTAGTCCGGAGATAGCCGAGATTAGCTTTGTCTCATCATTAACAGCTTCTCCGTCGATCACCAACCTATCGAAATGTTTGATAAAGTCCTTGCCTGATTCGGTTGGTGTTTGGCGAACGTTTGCCAAACGTTGCTTTAAGGCTGGGCGAGCAGCAATAGACCCAAAGTGAGTCAAGAATTGTTGCCCCAGCTCTAGGAAAAGAGGTGATGGAACCGGCACCCAAGGTGGTGTACCAACGATGAGCTCTATCTCCTAAGGTCAAGGAGAAGTTTCTGCATTGGGTGGCGTCCGTTGCCCCGATTGAGGCCATATAGCTCGCATACTTTGAAAGATGCACCCTTGGGTCGGATGCCCCATCGTAAGCTGCCATAGAAGGCATTTGAATCTTCCTCTGAATGGGGGCAGTGAGAATCATAACACTTAAAGGTGGAGTGGGCAGAGTGACAGGTGGGGCAGTGCCTTGCTTTGCTGCGACCACCTCTGCTCGCAAAGTCTCCATCTCCAACTTCATTAATTTTTGAGTTTCGAGGAACTGGGCGAACTGCCCCTCCTCGTCGGTTTGTGGTCGGGGGACGACGACCTCGTCGCGTCAGCTCCCGCGAGAAACGGCCGGATGATCACCCTGGTGTGATCGCCTGGGAGAACGCCTCTCCGACTGATGGCTGTGGTAACTCTTTGACTGAGCTCGCCCACCACCTGGCCCTACTCGATCTAGGGCGGAGACCCTGTCTCCTTTCCTTCTACCACGATCTTTGTGGTCGTCTTTGGCTGGTCGTCGCCCAATATCAAAGTGTATTGGGCGAGGAGCGTTTCGTGGGCCCTTGTCGCCCACTCGGTTGAATACGGAGTTCTGTTCGTATGATTCTCCCGTATGACTGTTGTGGGAGCGAACAGGTGCTTTGTTTTTCTCCCCGTCCTGGGGACGAACAGAATACGAATGATAGGAACGATTGTCCTCTTCATTGTCATTTAACCTCGCTTTGGCCTTGCGAGCTCGATCAAAGTCCTGGTCTTTGGCCTTCTCAGCCTCTTCGACCTCGAGTAACTTCCTCTTCTCTAGGAGGAAATCGGAGAATTCTTTCATATACTGGGGGTTTTTCATGATGTCCCCCTGTCCAAGTTTGCAAAAGGGTTTGTCGGTGGAACCGCCGGCGCCGGAGGGTGCTCGTTCCCTCCGGGCGGTGGGGTTCCAACATGATGAGAACGTTAAGACATCGTTTAAAGAGTGTATTTTCTAAAAGATTACAAAGTAATGATCTAGAAACGAAAGATTAAAGTTCTTACGCAGAAGAACGTGCTATTACAACTACTAAACTTAGCAAAGTAATAACAGAAGCTTGAAAACACAAATACAAGGAGATCAAACTCCTAAATATATTACGAAAACTGAAAATGTTCAAGAACACGAAGAACACTAAAAAGCTTAAACAATGCTTTAAACGGTAGATCTACCGATTAAAACTTAAAAATAAGAGCTTGCTAGCCGATCGCTCGATGATCGGTTGAAACCTTGATGATGAACACGTAAAAGGTCCCCTCCTTCTAGCGCCAAATGTTGTATGCACTTTTATTGGGTTGAATCGGATGTGGACTATTTGTTAGTACGATACAAACATATATGATTAAACGGGGTTTATTACGTGTTTATGCGGATTAAATGATGATTTGTGATGAACTTAATGAAGAACACACAAGAACACAAGATATAGCTTCTTGGAGAAGCTAAAGCTTTAGATGCTTGGGAGAGTTTATTGCTTAGGTTAGGGTTTTTGGTAGGAAAAGTGAATGTGTCTTTACAAATGAGCCCATTTGGACATTATATAGTGGTTTTTAGGGGCTGCTCGCCCTTTACACGTAGAGCCTCCGGAATGGACCTTCATTCTGCCCGAAAAGGTGATGGGACAGCGCATTTAATGCTAAACCGCCTCTGGTGGTCGTCCTCGCCGAGATGCCGAGCAACCGGAAAACCCGCTCGTCACTCGCCGCCGTGGTCGCCGGAGAACCTGGTCGCCATATCTTGTGTCATCTCCCAAAGCTTCAACACTTGCCTTCTCTAGCTCAGATGTATACCTGCTCGCCAACATCTTTGGGCGAGCAGTTCACTAGAATGTGCTCGCCAACATATTTGGGCGAGCACTCAAGTATATTAAATACAAAAATTATATTACATTTTCTTCTTGTTGACTGGTCGTCGCTCGACTTTGTTGACTGGTCCTCGCCACGTAAGCCGGTGACTAGGATTGAATTGTCAAAGATTGACCTCTTTGACTAGGTATAACAGACCGCAAGCTAATTTATACTAGTATTGCAGTTTTCAACCGTCTCTCATTATTGTAGTGAAAATATGGGAGGTTTGCATTACATTTTTTATATATATATATATATAAAAAATGTAATGCAAACCTCCCATATATATATATATATATATATATATATATATATATATATATATATATATGTGTGTGTGTGTAAGCGTGAGTTCATAGTGATATTAAGTGAATTGAGATGTCCGTAAGTTCGATTTGTCTAAGGCTTGAACTCAGCTCCCTCGTATAGATAAACGAGTTAAGTTTGAACTCGTTAAATACTCAATTAACTAACGAGTCGGATTGAGTTTAACTTGTTAGAGTCGATATATATATATTTTTTAATTTCATTATACTTATTAGACTCATTTTTCTGCACGACGATGTAATCGAGTCGAGCCAAGGCGACAGTATAACGAGTTCCACATTCTTTATGTTACATTAAAATTGATTGAAAAATATATCAGTAAATCAAATTACATAATTTTAAAAAGTGAGGTGTGGAGTTGAAAAGAAAAAAATTAATACACACAATAAAAGTTGTAAAAAAATCAATTAGCCCAATTTTTCTTAAAAGCAAGGACTTTTAAATGAGGTTTATATTTTAGGTTTTTTATAATTAAATATTACTAATATTTTAAAAAAATTAATTAAGTATTTATGTTTGTGGGATTTTTACGAAAATTAATTAGAACGCACTCTCTATGGATGCTCTTTTAAATAAAAAGACAACTCTTCTAGTCTTTTGACAGTATAAACAGATTGACTGGCGGTAAGAATGCCCTTTTAATAGGCGCCCTCGTAACCCTAACTCTCCCATCCCCCGTCTCTTCTTTTAGTACATATATACGGCACCCTCCTCATTCTTATATATATGGTAAAATCTAGTATGCACTCGAGTGCATGTTGTGCACCCTAATCTATGTTGCACTTTTCAGTTTACTGACTTACACTTTTTGGTAAATGGTGTTGCATTTTTCAATTATTACTAAAAATATTATTATACAGTTTAATAATTGAAAAGTGCAACACCATTTACCAAAAAGTGTAAGTCAGTAAACTGAAACTAGGGTGCACAACATGCACTCGAGTTCATAGCAGACCAACTCTATATATATTAGAATATAAATTATATTCTACATTATTTAAATTAAATTACAATACACTTCAATATATAATACTCCCTCCGTTCCACAATTAACTTTCACACTTTTCTTTTTGGACGTTCCACAATAACTTTCACACTCTTAAAATAGAAAATTATTTATAAACTACACCCTCACAATATCCTCAATTTTACACAAATGTCATTTACTTTTTCTCCACACATACACAAAAGTCAACTCATTTCTTTACATAAAGGTTTACAAAATTACCCCTCAAAACTTAACTCATTATTACACTTTCTTAATATTTATACTCATCTACCTATGCAAATTAATATGGGACGGAGGGAGTAATATGTTGCAAACTCTCAATAATAGTAGAAAACTGTTGTGAGGGGAGGATTTTTTTTCTTTTTAAATACAAATGAGAGGGGGTGTTGCTTCTTGGGAAAGTAAACAAAGAACAAGGAAAAAGAGGGGGTGCAGTATATATGTACGAGAAGAAGAGAGGATAGGGGAGTAGGGTGTAGGGATGCGAAGGGCGCCTAATAAAAGTGTCAAGAATTCGTAGTCGATTAGACGTCTTCAACCAAGTAGAACTTTTGAATATAAAAGAAATAGCCAGCTAAGATAGTAATTTGAAAAGTAAGCAATGAGACAAACAACACACAAAGGATTTAAGTGGTTCGATCAATGTGATCTACATCCACTAGACCAGACGAGTACTTCTTTGATTGATCAAGAATGTTTACACACTCATTCACTCGGAATAGGATATTTCCTCACTTCACTCGTGAACTCACACAACTCAAAGATAACAATCGTACTTGCATCCAAAATCTAACTCTCTAACCTTTACAATGTACACATACAAGAGTATATAAAGACCAAAGGTAGTTGTTGCTGTTAGGAACTGTTTGAGTAGTGATGTAGGCCGCGAAAGCGTATAAGTGATGATATATATACGAAGAACACAAAAGAACACACACTATCCGTTGATTCTACGAATACCCGGAAAAGTGGCACAACTCAGATACGTTGATTCACACAGAATATCGTAAAAGAGATATTGAGATAAACTCTCATTTTTTCATTAATCAATTCAACTCCTTTTACAATGAAAAACACTCCCTATTAATAGTAGGGTAAACATCAAGAAATCCTAATCTAAGGCCCAACACTATCGTGGGCTTATAGTACTGAAATAGGAAATAACAATTATAATTAAAATACGAATCAAATCAAGCCATCAATTTCCAATCATTCCTTAATTGCTGCTAATTGATCTCCATCAATCTCCATCATCTCTCCCGATGTAGGAAAGATTTGCCCTCGAATCGAAAATCTGGAGAGCGCGTGGGGATCAATTCCAGTTGGTATTCAGAGACCAGGTACGATTCTTGATGATGATTCCACTTATCGATGCATGTTTTGATGAAAATTGTGGTTATGATTGACCACCAATTTTCGATGATTATTATGATGAAGAATGTGATTGTGATGAACTACCAATTTTCGATAATTTTGTCGATATTTTGGTTGATAATGTTGACGATGGCTATAGTGGTCCTCCAATTTTTTACGAGGAAAATGAAAATATTTTTGTAATTGAGGATGTTCATCCCAATATCCTTGACTCATCAATGAGGGTTGAAAAAAATTATTTCGTGTTATTTACTTCTGGTGATGGAAACCACACAGCTTGTGAGACGGAATGTCAAATTGATATTATTTTGTGGTCAAAAGAGTACAAAGATGTTCCAACTTGTCTTCCTACATTTACAACGAGAGTGAAGCTAGTAGCGATTCGAGGGCGAATCGTTTTCAACCGGGTGAGAATGATGTGTCAACGAAGTTTACTAGGAAATAATTTGAGAGTATCATTACAAATTAGACAGATTTGTTATTTTGGCATGTTTCCTTATAATTCAGTCATTTATATTTGGTATTTTATGTAGGCCGCAGAAGCGTATAAATAAAGATAAATATACGAAAAACACAAAAGAACACACACTATCCGTTGATTCTACGAATACCCGGAAAAGTGGCAAAACTCAGATACGTTGATTCACACAGAATACCGTAAAAGAGATTTTGAGATAAACTCTCGTTTTTTTTTATTAATCAAATCACCTCCCTTCAAACATACTGAAAACACAAATAAATCGTCTTAATCTCAAAACCCTAACGATGAGGCCCAACACTATCGTGGGCTAATACTGATGCAGCGTCAGAAGCGTATAACAAAGAAGAAAGATAAAAAACACAAAAAAACACACACACAATCCGTTGATTCTACGAATACCCGAAAAAGTGGCAAAACTCAAATACATTGATTCACACAGAATGCCGTAAAAGAGATCCTGAGATAAACTCTCGTTTTTTTTATTAATCAAATCACCTCCCTTACAATGCAAAAATACCAACTATAAGTAAGGTTCAAAATCTAAAAACCCTAAAAAGGCCCATAAGTATCCGTGGGCTTTATTACAATAATAAATAACTAAAATAGAATAGTAAATAAGAAAATGAATTAACAAAATAAGGTAGTAAATCACGTAATTGGAGCATAATATATCAAGACTTAAAGAGTATCCTCAATTATGCTTTTCGGGTCAAAGCTTCCAAATAATTCAACTCCCATTGATCTGCATCATCTCTCCCGGGGTAGGAAAGATTCGTCCTCGAATCGAAAGTCTGAAGAGTGCGTCGAGATTGATCTACAACAACATCCTTAGAATAAAGAATATTTAGTTGGTGGATTGATGTATCTCTCCTCAAATAGTTTGTATATTGCTCCTTAGAAGGCACGAACACCAAAGAAAGTCGTTGTGTGGAACACACATTCACCAATGAAGCAACCACGACAAAAGACACTTTTAAGGGTTCAAAATTTACCGGGACAAAATCTTCACGAGGCACAAGCATTGCATCATCGTTAAAAAATGAAGAGTCGTCATTTTTAAAATTGACCTCTTCATCAAAAATTGGAGGCCCCTCATAGTCTCCAACCGTATACATCAAATCTTCAAAAATATCACTTTTCACGAAAAGATCATCCACCTCTTTATCAAAAATTGGTGGACCCTCATAGCCCACATTGACATCATCATATGTATGTGAAAAGCTATCAGAAAACAAATTTTGGGTGAGACTGACATCCATAGTGGCTTGATCAATGTGAATCAACATATTAGGAGCGTTGACTGGGCTCTGATACCAACTGATGTAGGCCGCAGAAGCGTATAAATAAAGATAAATATACGAAGAACACAAAAGAACACACACTATCCGTTGATTCTACGAATACCCAGAAAAGTGGCAAAACTCAGATACGTTGATTCACACAGAATACCGTAAAAGAGATCCTGAGATAAACTTTCGTTTTTTTTTTATTAATCAAATCACCTCCCTTCAAACATACTGAAAACACAAATAAATAGTGTTAATCTCAAAACCCTAACAATGAAGCCCAACTCTATCCCTAACAATGAGGCCCAACACTATCGTGGGCTAATACCAAATATAAATGACTGAATTATAAGGAAACATGCCAAAATAACAAATTTGTCTAATTTGTAAAGATACTCTCAAATTATTTCCTAGTAAACTTCGTTGACACATCATTCTCCATCAAGTAGTTAACAACCGTTTACAACCGCTTGTAACAACCCATGTGCTCTGTTATTGCCCAACTGAAATGGTAGTTATGCCCTCAAGTAGTTGTAACTGTAATACAGTTAGTTAAACTAACTAACTTTCATATCAGAAGACTTGTCCATAAAGATCAGAAGACTACTTAGTGTTCTGATACCCAACTCTTCTGTTCTTGTGATCAAAAGCTGACTTTGTTGATAGACTTCTAATGTGCTGATATACCCTGCTAAAGTACTGTGCTGATACACTCTGCTGAAGTATTGTGCTGATACACTCTACTGAAGTACTGTGCTGATATGACCAACTTTGCTGAACTCTAAGCATCACCTCCTCAACTGATTGAAAACCTTCAACTCTGTTGATTTCGGCCTAAGTCATCTTATCTGATCCTATCAGTTTACTACTTACTGTGCTGACTATGAGATTATGAGATAACACTCACAAAAAGGGTGTCCTTCCCGCCAGTCAATCTGTTCCTATTGTCAGAAGAATCAACACATATATTCCCTTCGTCCCGCAATTACTTTCACACTTTTCTTTTTAAAACGTCCCATAATTATTTTCACACCCTTAAAATGGAAAACCATTTATATACTCCACCCTCACAATATCCTCAAATTTACACAAATGTCATTACTTTTTCTCCACACATACACAAAAGTCAACTCATTTATTTATTTTATACATAAAGGTTTACAAAATTACGCCTCAAAATCTCCACTGAATTCACTTTTCTTATTTCACGTGTCATTCCACATGTGAAAGTAAAGATGGGACGGAGGGAATAGAAACCACCAAATACTACAAACACAAATACTTAATTTAAAAAAATTGAAATATTAATATTTAATTTAAAAAAAAACTATATTTGACTTAGTCTCTAGGAATAAAGATCCCATAAAACCACCAAATTACTTATTCCATCCGTCAAAGAAAAAAAAATGTAAGCATAAAAGTTTAGAATATATTTTCTAAAAAAGGTATATAAAATTGGGTTGATCTAATATGCACTCGAGTGCATGTTGTGCACCCTAGTTCATGTTGCACTTTTTAGTTTTACTGACTTACATTTTTTGGTAAATGGTGTTGCACTTTTCAATTATTAAACTGTATAATAATATTTTTAGTATAATAATTAAAAAGTGCAACACCATTTACTAAAAAGTGTAAGTCAGTAAAATTGAAAAGTGCAACATTGACTATGGTGCACAACATGCACTCGAGTGCATACTAGACTTTATGTATAAAATTTATAAGTGTGTGGTTCCAATTTACTAATACGGAGTATCATTTAAATCTTAGTTGTCCAAAAAGTAGTCTATGGTCTATGTATTGTTTGTCTAACTAATTTAAATCCCATAAACAGAGTAAGAACATAAATTAACATAATTAATCAAGTTTCTTTAATCCAACCAAACTTTCAAGTTTTCATCATCATTATTGCACAGCACAATTATCTCAGATTTATAGATGGACCAATTTCCAAGTTATTTGCTTAATGATCTCAGATTCATGGATGAAATGGCGTTTTCATCTTCAGTGCCAAGTTTCTCTATGAGATGGAAAATAGCACAAATGTTTTACGAGTTTTTGATGCTACTAACGCAGAAAAAAATTAATTTCTAACTTTTCATGATTCTAAATTTCTGAAAATTGCTGGATTTGTTCAATTATGACAAGATCCATCAGGATTTTGGTTATACAAACAAATAAAAACTAACTTTTGGTTATCTAAGATTTAAATGAGATTAGTAAATAGTATATTGTAAGACCGTGTAATTTAGATTGAAACAGAAAAGGTGGAACAGGAACCCGTTTCGCTACTCGTGGACTTGGAGTACCTCCTCGATTATTAAATTATTATCCACAACCAGACAACAGGGTGGGGGCCAACTTGTTGTTTAGATAAACCTCTTCTCACACACATTTCAACGCACCTCTATATATATATATATATGTAATATCCAGAAATTTTATAATAATAAATTAATTCAATAAATAGTTAATTTATATATTATGTCAAAAGAAAAAATTAAAATATATAATATATAGATATAGATATATGCGCATACTCAATAGTCAATACTATGTTTTAGAAATTGAAAAGGTTCTCATTTACTTCCACTACTTAAATTTAATTTTCCACATGCGTTTTTTTCATTATATAAATTTAAGAAGAATGAATTAATGTATTAATTGTGACGTTATTTTTTTTAACTTATGTATTCTATCACTATTTAATAACTTCACCAAATATCAATACTATATAAATAATACTACATGATGGGTGGCATAGCCGTATAGTGAGTGACCAACTCATGCAATTTTCATTTTATTTCTTCAAAGTATTGTTTAAGAATTTGTTTTAGCTAGATAATTTGTCATTCCTTATATTCAACTGCTAGACAACCACGATAATTAGTGCAAGGCGACAATATAACTATGATAAATAATTCATGCGAGGCTATCACGTATACATTCACCTATCAAGGCAACGGTAATCGCAAGAAGGACTAAAGTCAGAATTCGTCCATTATATATTTTCACTCGATTTCAAGGTGGGGATTTCTATCTTTCTGTTTGTCATTATTAAATGTGATATTTAATTATTTTGATATTCATGTGAAGTATGATTTCTAACTTCTTATGTTTGTCAATATTAAATTTCATATGTAATTATTCTGATGTTCATGTGAAAGATGTACGAGGATAGGTCATTTGACCTTTATAAACGAGGATAGGTCATTTGACCTTTATAAACGAGGATAGGTCATTTGACCTTTATAAACGAGGATAGGTCTTCTGACCTTTATAAACGAGGTGATGATATTGAACTATTACATTTTGAGTTATACATATTTAATGTGATTTATCGAATTGATTACTTGTTATATTTAGTTTTGACAAGCATGTCTCCACTGAGCTGTAGTTTGCTCACCCCTTCATTTAATATTTCAGATCGAGGAGCTGGTGGCGAGGAGGAGCGGTGGATGACAATCGATTGAGACGTTGTGGCTTCCTAGATATCTTTATAAAATTCTTTTAAGTTGTTATTTATTCGAAGCTTCCGCTAAGTAAATTTTTAATTATTTTTATTGTAAAAGAAACTTGTAAGCTTCATTTATTAAGTGTAAATTTTGGTTCATGCCCTTAAAATTTTAAATTGTTAATTATATTTGTAAAATATTTTTTTACGAAAATTGGGGTGTGACAATATATAACGGCACAGTCATGGATTCCTGGTTACAGAAATGGAGATCCCCGTACCGCCTTCGGAAAGCCTCATTTTCGTTCACCGTGAACCCACCGGTGTCGCATATGTCATCATTAACCGCCCGAAATCCCTCAACTCGTTGACACGGCTCATGATTGAAGATTTAGCCAGAGCGATCAAGTGTCTGGCCTCTGATGATTCGGTTCGGGTCATCATACTCTCTGGTTCGGGTCGGGCCTTCTGCTCCGGCGTCGATTTGACGGCGGCGGAGGATGTCTTCAAAGGAAACGTCAAAGATGTCGAAGTCGACCCGGTTGTTCAGATGGAGCTCTGTAAGAAGCCTATAATCGGAGCGATTAACGGGTTTGCGGTTACCGCTGGATTTGAGATTGCTTTGGCTTGTGATTTTCTTGTGGCCTCCAAGGACGCTAAGTTCATGGATACTCATGCCAGGTGGACTTTTTCCCCCTTTGAAATTTTGTTTCTGTTCTAGGGGTTTAATCATGATCTATTAGCTTTAGCTAGGTAGAGTAATTAATTGTCAATGCTTAATTGCTTAAATTATTTTCTGGAGATATGTAAATGCATTATATGCCTTTAATGGAGCTGATTATATAGTTGTTTTGAGTTTGATTGAATTTATAAGTCATTGATTTGATCGGTTTGTTGAATGAATTAGCTTAAATGAGTATTAATTGAGTTAAAGATTTGGGGGCGTTTGGTTCAAGTTCTTCCGTGGGATTTATATTGAGAATCGTTGACTAGTGAATTATAGTGAGAATGATGGTTACATTGTTAGTGTATTTGTTCTAATCTTGGAACAATTTGAGATAAAATGATTGTTGGTTGAGAAATAGTGGAATGGTTGAGGAAAAATGATTATACGAGAGTAGATAGTTAATCGAAATGGGGTAATAATTAACTTATTCCGAGTCCCATTACCTCGTACAAAGTATGATGGAGGTGAATTGATCATCTTGTATTGTCATTAAGCACTACAATTACCAGATATTGAAATATTCATTTTCATTATCATTTCCATTGAAGAATTATGAACTAAGCGACCCCTGTAATTTTTTCTATTCGCGTCAGTATTGCTTGTGGAGTAGAAGTCAACTTTGAATGAGAGTTATTTCTTGAATCACATATTAACTCGTCTATTTGATACATCTTCTGTTTCATTTAGCATTTTTATATGTTACTGGAACTAGGGGGTGCCATTTGTATTGAACAGAGTTTTAAAGCTTTTCATTTTTTTGCTATGTTATTATATTTCAGTATGGATTGTCTAGTTGAATTAATGCCATAGGTTTGCTATAGTTGCACTTACTTGTATGGTGTGAAGAAGTATCTTTAGTTTCTTCGCATGGTATTATAATTTATACGCACTAATCCATAATAATCATCTAGATTACTTTTTCTTTCTGCAATACATGTATGTTCTAGTCATTCCTTATGATGGATTTGATTTAGCAGGTTTGGAATATTTCCTTCTTGGGGCCTGTCTCAGAAGCTTCCACGCATAATAGGACCCAGTCGAGCTCGCGAAGCGTCGTTCACAGCTACACCTATAACCGCGGAACAAGCTGAAAAGTGGGGCTTGGTGAACCATGTTGTGGAAGGAGGTGAACTTTTGAAAAGAGCTCGACAAATTGCGGAAACAATGATTAAGAATAATCAAGATTTGGTGCTGAGGTATAAAGCAGTTATGAAAGATGGACTTAAACTTGATCTTGGTCATGCACTTGCACTGGAGAAGGTAATCATTGCTCTTCATCATTTGTTACTACTAATGTGAAAAACCCCACCTTTCTGCTATTGATTAACCGTTTTAAGATTGAATAGTAAAGTCACACAAAAGAAAGTGAAATTTTGACTTAAATTATGGGAACTGGGAATCTCATGTCTAGGCTTCTTGTAGTTTTTGATTGCTCATCGTTGAAATGTGTACCAAATATAGTGTAGTTATCATTCTCCAAGTCTCGTCTGGTTTTCAGCAAGATTAAGTGATATGTTGCCATATTTTTCTGTAATTATGGCTTGAATGAGTGATGTACAGATTATCGTTGGTTACACTTACATATCAGAAATTGCTAGAATGAGCTACTGACAGTTTTCTGAAATTTTCTTTTGTTTTGGCATGCCTTACATTGCATCTTATAAGTGTAAGCAACAGATATAAATGTATATTTGGACTAGGAGATCATCCGCAATTTGTTCCTTGGCCACTTGATTGTTCTATAATTTGGTAACTAGCCCGTCCCTATTTCTCTCACTTGCAGGAGAGGGCTCACCAATTTTATGACGGGATGACCAAGGAGCAGTTTGCGAAAATGCAGGAATTTATAGCAGGTCGAGGCTCAAATAAAAGGCCATCGAAATTGTAAATTGTTATCCTCTTGTTTCGTTTCTTTGACTTGAATAAATAAGGCCATCTTCGTGTGGTTGTACAAACTGATCCTTGTATCAAGTTGTAATTTGAGGATGATCGTGTATTCGTTTTGTGTGTTCCATCTCAAGATTATTCATACATCTTTTCGACTTCTGAATCTGGAATTTATCTCCCTCAATCCAAACACAAACTAAAGTTTTGAATCTTAATTAGTAGAGAGGATATCTTGTATGTGGAGAGATTAATTCATGCATGTGACCGTGCCTGATTTGATAATTGGTTCATGTAGTCTACCCAGTTATTTGAGCTTAAAGGCTTGGTCCACTGAATCAAGATTAACTATAAAATATAAATACACAATTAATCTACAGTTTTTTTTTTTTTAACCACTTCACCAAAAAATACAGATACATAAAAAGAAGCATACAATACAAACAACAGTACAAGAATTAGTACAAATTCATTTAAAACCTTAATTGCTGATCAAGATGTGGGCATTAGATAACTCCCCACCATTCCAAGGTACTTCAAACTTGAGAACTCCATTACTACTACTCCATTCAAACTCAATTTTCTCATCATTCAATATAACTTCTACAGGCTTCAAACTTGAGTAAGCCAAGAACTTGCCAGCCCCTTTAATCTTCATCAAGTAACCAACTTTTTTGCCCTCCATTTTCTGCTCCAAATATTCAACAGCTCCACCACTATTGAACATGTTTTCCAGCCCAACAGCACCAAACTCGATCTTCTCACTTGATCCATAAACTGGTGCAATCGTCACGATTTCAAACGAAGATGGTTGGAGAGTGATATCGAGTTTTTCACAAGCTTTCATGAGGTGAAAATCTCCTGTTTTGTGAAGGTAAACAGCAAAGAGTTGGTTGTCTCTGAACTTAGAAGTGGATTCGTTCTGTTCCCATTCTACGTCGCCTGGAGAAAGAAATCCAGACGTCGTCTTGTAGCACTCAGGATAGGCTTTACACTTGTGTTCTTCAGGGTTCCATCCTGCTCCTTGACAGTTAAACACTCCTATCACCCCTCCAAACTGCATTCAAACAAGATTTACCTTAGTTTTATAATGAAAATGTACAGGAACAGAGCTAGGATTTTAGCTGGAAATACCGGTTTTGACCCTTCGAATTTAAATAAAATGAGAAATAGAGAATTGTCATAGCATACCTTGTTTAGGTTCCAAAGTTTAAGCAATGTTCTCCCATCAAATAGTGGGTTCTCAAAGAGACAGTCCCTTGTTGGAAGAGCATAGTGCTGGCATCTAAGTATGGTACCATCAGGCAAAACAAGCTTCCTCAAAAGATCAAAGTTATGGTGACCAACTTTGTCACTAACATAAACCGGGCCCCCACATATGGCGCGTGACGCGCCATGAAACTCAGCGCAAAGATGATCGGACTGAAACATATCCCAATCGGGCTGAATAAATTGTCCTTGCCATAAGCTGTTGTAACTGCAATGGATCATATGAACACCTTGTAGCCAATAAACTCCCATCGGGTCACCATTAGGGTCCTCGAACCAAAAGTCATCGCCTGCATGATTATGCCCGTTTTAGAGTTGTACTGAATTATCATCTCGTCTAAAAGTTTAAACTGTTAAATCGGGAAAAGGGGGTTTAGTTATTTACCAACTCTAGCCATGGATATTTGGTTTGTGGCTAGGAAGAAAAAGTCATTGCACTGCTCCATGCTAGCAATAAGGCCACTCCCACCAAAATTCTTTCTAAGAGATTTTGTTAGGCCATCATAATATGCCTTGGCAAGCTCTACTCTGCCTCCATGGTCCTCACTCACATACTCCAAAGTCTGAAAATAAACAAAAAATGAAATGAAATGACAGACATATAAGACTTATATGAATTAAACAAGGCATGATTTTGTAATCAAGTAGATAAAAGACCAATAACTTACATGAATGACATCAACTTTCACTCCACTAACCCCAGCATCAGCAAGATACGAATGCATCGCCTCGTAGAGCTCATGAGCTTCGTTTGGATCAACGAGCCCAATCCCGCCCTTTTCAATCATAACAACAGCCAAATCATCCATAGTATTGGCCAACCCCTCGGCTGCCTTAGCCTTAGTCACCTTGCTATTCAAATGAGTAGTACCTTGCCTTACACCACCCCATGCTCCACACAAAGCATGCCATACATACACATCATCTAAACTCGAAAACTCTTTCTTCAAATCGCCTATCAACGCCTTCAATCCTCCCTCGCCCCCCTCACCCTCAGGCAAATACTCAATGGTGGACGCCTCGGGGAGGGTAGAATCGTCATTTCCGCCTCGTTTCATCTCCTCAAGTTTAACCATCTCCATGAACATCTTATCATGCTTTTCTTGATCAAATTGAGGTGCATTGGGGCCTAACATCGTCCCACCTCGATACTTACCAAACTTGTCGTTTTCTTTGAATCTATACAATCTACATAGCATTTGTGATCCTAAGCCACTTAAGTCTTTAGAATCTTGAAAAGGGTCCTCATGATCCATGTTAATGCTCTGCCATCCATCGTCGATGATCAAGAACTTGGGTGGGACCCCGTTTTCGGACAAGCTCTTGACTCCATGCCACACTCCAACAGGCTCAACTGTGAGGTAAAAAGCATCCCAAGTACACCAACCAAATGTATCTATAATTTTGGGGGGAGTTTTCTCATGCAACATCCTAAATGACCTCAAATGAACACGTACAGCAGACAAGGCGTCCCTCATGAGGTCATACGGGTTGTCTCCCACGTGTAGATACGCGCAGGAAGTGAAGGCGTTCGCCTTCACTTTAGTCGAGCCACTCTCGACGCAAAGTACGATTTCGCCCTCCAACCCTGGATGAATGGCTGACCTAAAGCTCCCTTCAATGATGGGGAGTATTAGGACATAAGAGTTGATCTCAGGGACATGTAGGAGAATCATTTGAGTCTCCATTTGAAGATGGGAGGAGCTGGAACCGACCCACATAGTAGACCACCATGTTTTGAAACGAAAGAGGCTTAGGAACTTTCTGTTGTTGAACTTTCCAATGGGGTTGAGGATTCTGTGACTTGGGGTCTTCACAGAAAGGCCTAAAAAGGCACCATTTTCAGCATTGGATGTAACTGAATTAAGGACGTGTTTGGGAGGTGGGGAGTCAGGGGTTGATGAATGAGGAATGGAAGAGAAACTTGAAAGAATTATGTTGTTGGGAACTTCAGAAAAGAGTGTTACTCCATCTATAGAAATTTCCCTGTCTGATGACAATGAAAATCTTGAAGATGCAGCAGCCTTTTCTTTCTGGAAATAACTTGAAATTTTTTCAAGAAACAAGTTGGGCGGTGCCATTGAAATATTGATATCAATGGATGAACTAATTAGAATCAAATAGCAATAAGAGTGGAAGGAATTCACTATAAAGGAGATGAATGATTGAACTTAGTTTGAGAATACTATATGTAATGAACAATTCCAGAATTTGATGGAGAAACAGGCAGGGGAAATAGAGTATTTATAATAGAAAGGAAATATAAAAAAAAAGGATAATCTAGAGTGTTACAATACAATTGTTGACGTGTTACAATGGCCCTACTAGTGCACTCAACATGAGATGATGAATTGTGAACCGTTGATCTATGCCGACTGGTAATTCAAGATTTGATTCTAGCAAATTCATTATTCTCTTTTTTATTTTTTAAATATAATACTCCATCTGTCCAATTTCATTATTTTCACTGGTTGTTCAATTTTATTATACTCATTCCATTTTTTGAATTAATACTATTCACACTACTTTATCTCCACCCTCCAATCATTGCTTATTTACTCAAATTGCCACTAACTTTATTCATAAACAATCACTTGATTCACTTTACCTATAAATGGACCCCACAACATCCCATCATACCCCAACTTATCTACTTTATACATAAACTAATCAATATTCATTAAAACCCGTGCCCGAAGAAGTGGGCATAATAAAATTGGACGGAGGGAGTATTATTTTTCAAAAAATAATAATAATATTATTCATACGATTTTATTTATCCCATAAATCATCATTTATTTACTCAAATTTACATTACTTTATTAATAAACAATCACATTATTTACAATTGAGCCCCGCAATATTTCTTCATACTTCCACATATTTATTTTACATATAAACTAATCAATATTTATTAAAATTCATGTCTGGAAAAATAGGCCTAATGAATTTGAACGGAAAGAGTGTATTTATTTATCTATATACTCTCCGTCCATACCATAAAACTGAGTTCATTTTTCTTATTTGTCTGTACACCATAAGTATGTATTTTTCAATTTATGGAAATAATTACTTTATCTTTATTCTTTAAATCTTTTTATTCTTTAAATCTTAGTATCCAATTCCAATTCTCAATGACTGACCAATCCCACCATTACTTTATTTTTATTCCTGCAGGCACATATATTTTTAGAACTTTTGACTCACTTGAAAACCCTAAATCAGAGAATTCTAGAACTTTAAAAGAGAATGAATAAAATTCAGCAAACACAGTATTTATGTGGATCAATCGAAAAATAATATACATCCACTGAGAGTTAAGACGATAATCCATTATATATAGAATGTTCACACTTCACACAATTACAAGATACTATATGATATATATACTCACAATTGCTCATAATCAATTTCAGTTACTTCTTTTTCTCCCTAGCTATAACCCTAATTCGACGATTAAGCCTGGCCTAATCTAATTAATGTGTTATGGGAAATTTGATGCAATTACAACCATGATACAAATTATAATTCAGCTATAATCAGCATTTAGCTCAACTGTCCTAGAAAATTGTCAATTTAACTTGTAACCACCAAAATAAAAATTGTTTTAAGTTTCATAAAATTATACTATCTAAAGTGTGTCTTTTCTGACGGTTTGAAACCCTAACTAATTAATCTCCAAATTTGAGACTTGATTCAACTCACATGAGTCATCTCATGATCTGATTCAAATAACATGATTCATCATTATATTTGTGAGGGAAATAAACCAATTTAGTGCCATAACTTTCTACCTTTTCTGAAATTGTCCCAAAAAAGTTAAATGTATCAATTTAGTCTAATTTTTTTTGTAATTTGTTTTGTTTTGATCCCAAAAAGTTAAATGTACCAATTTAGTCTCATTTTTTCACAATTTGTTTTGTTTTGGTCCCAAAAAAGTTAAATGTAATTGTAAAAAATTGGGACTAAATTGGTACATTTAACCTTTTTTTGGGACTAAATTGATACATTTAACTTTTTTGGGACCATTTTAGAAAATGTTAAAAGTTATGAGACTAAATTGACTAATATCCCTATTTGTGGTTATATATGAATCGGTTTGGTCTGCTATGGACTCGAGTGCATGTTGTGCACCCTACTTCATGTTGCACTTTTCAGTTTTACTGACTTACATTTTTTGGTAAATGGTGTTGCACTTTTCAATTATTAAACTGTATAATAATATTTTTAGTAATAATTGAAAAGTACAACACCATTTACCAAAAAGTGTAAGTCAGTAAAACTGAAAAGTGCAACATGGACTAGGGTGCACAACATGCACTCGAGTGCATACTAGACTTTACCATATGAACCAAGGTAGGTGTAATGTTTGTCTTTTAAGTAATGAGTTTAATTTAATTCCAGCTCATGCTATAATGATTTTATTTAGAATTTTCTTTCAGATAGCTAGAAGGACAAAAGTTTGTTAAAGAATTAATCTTGTATTTGGCAAATGAAATTCTGACAAAATCTCACTTACTAAAGTGGGATGTTTTAAAATTAATTAACCTAGCTAATCCGCCCATAAACAAATTAACTCATCTGATATAGACATCTTGAAAAACAGTTATGATTCTCATTCAGTTATACTACACGTGTCGTTCATATAATGGGCAGAAGGGTAGTTGGTCGGTGAAAAAACGCGGTGTTGACACTGGTTTACTTATTTGACAGTATCTAATTAAACAGTTTGAATTTTTAATTTTTTGCTATGGTCGGTTTGAACTCTAAAAATGGACCTAAATTAGTTAATTTAATCACATATGGGCCACAATAAGACTTTCTAAATATCTTTTAAAAGAGAGAAACTAAACTTTCTAAATATTGAAAGTAGAGTACCATTTCTATATACATTATACAGTACTATAGTTGTACATATGTACCAGTTGCAATTTATATACAGTAATATTTTTTCACACAATTCGACGTGTTTGTTGTTGACTTGAATTTGTATTAAAATAAATGAACGATTTTTTGTCCACATCGATTGTGAACAAAGAGGGGAGGACTTTAATTCCTAATACTATATAAGAAGTCTAAGAGTCTTTGTTACAAGTGTATCAATCAATACACTTTAGTCTTGTATTAGATTCCAGTTAACATTCCTTTTTCATATTCTCTTTTAATAGAGACTCGTTGAGAAATTATATATGTGTGATTGTAGAAATTTATCATATATTAATCTCTTTAATTTAATCGTGTTTTTTTCTTTGATTTTGGAGTTTTCACATTAAATTCTTGTGTTAGTAATTGTTTAATTTATTTCTTTATTTGATTTTTTGTTTATTTTCCGTTTGCCTTTGGGAAATTAATTTTCCAACATTTATAAATATACAATATTGTGATATTAGTTTATAAGTGTAGTTATATAAGTTGATAAGTGATGTGGTATTAAAAATTCCACATGTTAAGTGTTTACTCTTTTGATAATGTTTAAATTATATATACTCCTATATATATAGTTTTAATTTTTAATTTAAATATTGTATTATTCAATATAATATATGTATATATAATTATTTTATACCATTGATAAGATAATTTTTATTTGAATTTAATTCAAAAGACATATGATTATATGAAGGCATAAAAAGGATTGTTGTTTTTTTTTTTTAACCATGGAACAAAATATATTTGGTGAGATAGTTTAACATATTATGTCATAATATACCTACCACCAATTAACTTCTTAAGTAAGTAACCAACTTTTTTAGATGAATGATATGTACAGTAGGAAATTAGTAGTTTGTTTATGATCAGGGTTGGGTGATCTGTTTCCCAAAAGTGGGAGTATACTCTTTTTTTTATATAAGATTGAGAAATCACAACAACTACTACTAAAAAAATGTGTACCGGAATGTTCTCGTTCTTGTATAATATATTAATAATAGGCAACCTATGAATTGTAAGCCACGCACAATTGAAAAAGTAGGAAATTGGAAGTAGAGAAAATTTGCATCGTCTAGCGCCTAGGCTTTCTAAATTCTTAATCAATATTAATTTGACAAAAAAAATATATTGTACATCATGTCAAAGCCATGAGTATTACTTAGATCTTTTATCTTAAAAATTTTGCACGGTTATCTAAATCAAACTCCTAAATAAAAAAAATAAAGTCAAAATAAAATGGTTGGGAGTTGATACGGTCTTATCATCTAAGCCATTTTTTCATAAAAAAACGCATAAAGAGGTAAAATCGAGTCAGTGAGAAGTCGTTTAGGTCAATTTTTGCAATAAAAGAAGTCGCACTATATAAATAATTTTTTTCAATCGAGCTCGTTCAAAAAAAATGATGTTTAAACTCAAAACCTTATTTCTTAACATATTTTCGAAGAACTTATACATATGATATGGTCAAATGCCTTTAAGTTCTTAGAGTTGATGTAAGACAAATTTTATCTATTGTGCACCCTAGTCCATGTTGTACTTTTCAGTTTACTGACTTACACTTTTTGGTTTGCACTTTTCAATTATTAAGTTGTATAATAATATTTTTAGTAATACTCTAATTAAAAAGTACAACATCATTTACCAAAAAGTGTAAGTCAGTAAACTGAAAAGTGTACATGGACTAGGGTGCACATCATGCACTCGAGTGCAAAATCCAAATTCAAATATACCCTAAAGTGATGTTTGTTTTTAATTTTAAAAATCAGAATTTGAAATTTAAAACTGATTCTAATTTGTGATTTTGAATTATACTTTTTAATATAAACAATTATCTCTCCTTACACTTTAATATAATTTATTTATAAGTGAGTTTTGTGTAAACTCAAGTTTATATACGAACTTGAGTTGATCAATCTTAATGATTGACAGTGACTTTTTTTTTTTGTTAATATAATTTATTTTTTTGTGTTGCACTTTTCAATTGTAGTGACTAACATTTTTCAATAATATTTTCAATTATATTGACATACATTTTTTGGTAATGTTATATTGCACATTTTAGTTATATGGACTTGCACATTTCAGTAATATTGTGTTGCACTTTTCAGTTATAATAACTTACAATTTTCATTAAATATTGTGTTGCTCTTTTCATTTATACTGACTTACACTTTTTAATAATATTGTGTTGCACTTTTTAGTTATAATGACTTATACTTTTCAATAAAAAATGTATTGCACTTTTCAATTATGGTGACTTACACTTTTTAATAAAAAAAATTATGTTGCACTTTTTAGTTATAATGACTTACATTTTTCAACATACACGTTTAAGAAAAAAAATGTAAAAACAGAATTCCAAAAATAAAAGACTGATAAACTTGAGGCCTTCTAAGAACTCGAGTCTATTTGAGACCATGCCTTTATTCATAATTTACTATATTTAATTATTTGAATCAATCAATAATAATATAATATTATTCATTCACTGTTACACATTAAATTAATATAAAATTAAGGGGGTGTATTAGTCGTGGATTCTGTAGTATTTTTTTGAACTTTCAAAGTCTGAGGGTATTCAATTCGCATTTTAAAATGTCTTTAAAAATTTTAAGGTATTCAATACTGATTTTAAAAAGTTTTTAAAAATCTTTAGGTATTCAACCGTCTACCTATGTATTTTAATACTCTATGAATTTTGTTGGATTCTCCTCAAAAAATATAAATAAATTTCACTATCCAAAATCTCTTATAAAAACCAGAGATTTCAACGGATTCTCTCAGAAAACTCTAAAGACGAAAGATCAGAACAATATTGACCTGACCCGCGGGTACCCACCCCACTCGCAAGCTTTGAATCAGGTTGGATCCCCCCGTATTGAATATGTATCGGGTCTGAATCTTATGCCCGACCCGCAGGTATCTGACCCGCCCCGAATTAATATAGGAGTATAAACTTTATATATATATATATATATATATTTTTTTTTTTTTATTGGTAAAATACTTTATATAATATATATATATAATATTAATTTTTAAAAAAATACTTCATATTAAAAAAAACTAAAATATCGGAGTTTATGAAAATCTATGTAAATCAATAATAAAAATATATTCCACAATCCTATCAAACCTATGAAAATTCATATAAATCAATAAAAAAGTAAGTCAGTTAGACTCTGCATAAACTTTATGAATTTTATAAATCCACGTACTTTTTAAAATTCTAAAAAAATCCAATAGAATCCCAATTGAATACACCCCTAATTCTCGATCATCTTATTAAAAAAATCAAAAATAAATATACACCTATTTATCAAGATTCCAAAATCCTATAAATTTCAAAAATCAATTTTTAAAAATTACTTAAAACCCTAAATAAACGTCACATGTTGCTAAGTAAAATATGATAAATATATAAAGTGATTAGTTCTAAAGAAAATGATATATTAGGTTGGTTAGGTGGGTGGATTATTTTGAAGTGTAACATGATTGTACTGAGAAGAGTAATAATAGATTTGTATGTATTAAGTGTGAAATTTGAAAATGAAATTATAAATTTCGAGCTTGCATGAGACTTGAATCGCAAGTTTTAAATTCAACTGGGTAGGTTATGAAACAAACATAGCCTAAAGCACTGCATGTATTACTCCATTTTTTTCCGAATTAGATGCAAGATTTATTATTTGTACTAGTTTTGATGTAGGGTTTGTATTAAGTTATCCCACACCGGATAGATAGATGGTTTTGGGTGGATTTATAAGTTTGGGCAATCCTTTTACATAACACCTGAGTTTTAAGTGTAGAGTTGACTCTTTACTTCGATGTTTCATGTTTGGATCCACCTATTAAACCACGTGTCGTTTAAAGTGACAATTTTTTTTTAAAGAGGATAATATGATCTTTTTATTTTATTGGAAAGAAAAAATGAAAAAAGTGGATTGAGTTAGTATGATAAGAATAATAACATTTTGTATAATTTACAAAAGGAAGACCCATATAGTATATATGACTGTATGAGAAGGAGCCAAGAGGGAGTAACTAATATCCCCTCTATCCCAGTGTGTTCAATTTTTTTTATTTGTCTATTTATTAAAGATGTGTATTTTTTTAATGAAAATAATCACTTTGTTTTTACTTTACAATAATCTCACAACACCATTACTTAACCATTTTATTTATTTTTTAAAAATTTGTGTCCAAAAATTTGATTACACTTTTAGTGAATAAAAGAAGTACATAACTCTTGGGAATTAATATACAAGAATTAATTTTCACCCTCTCTACAAGTCCGAACTTTTAGAAGAGACGAAATTCTTTAATGGTATCAGAGTAAACTGGACGAAACTACCTAGGTTCGATTCCTGTTGAAAGCACTCCACCCATTTAAATTGTCCACTCGATGGGCCTCCTCCCCAAAAAAGGGTAAGAGGTGTGGTTAGCCTCGTTTCGATTCCTGTTGAAAGCACTCCACCCATTTAAATTGTCCACTCGATGAGCCTCCTCTCCAAAAAGGGTAAGAGGTGTGGTTAGCCGAACCTTCGGTTGTTTCGCCCCTTTATCTATTTTTTAAAATAATACTTTCCTATAAATACCTCAATTTCAACTCATATTTTTACACAAATCTCTCTCATTTCTTATGTAGTAGTTTATTTTCTAAAAAAAAAACAAACAAACACGATCAATTTTTTTTTTTAAAGAAAGAAAAAAACACAATCGGCTAAACCGTCGATTTAAAATCGTAACCGGTCTTATTACAGTTCGATTTTTAAGATGATCAAATCGTAATCAATAGTTTTAACCGTTTGAATAGTCAATGGTAAATATTCAATATCGCTTCTACCCCGGGGGTTAGGGGGAGTGCAATTAACAAAGATAGTGGTGTTAATAACTGTTCCCCCATGAAAAATATTGGGCATGAAGAAGCCCATAGTGAGCCCATCAATCCTATACTCTCGGGCCGGGCTAAAACTAATAAAACTAAGCCCAAATGAAATCCGGGATATTCGTGAAATTCAGCTCAGTTCTCTCACACTTCTCAGTCAATCGATTTCTCGGACAATAAGCTGAAAGAAAGTTGAGAGAAGACGATGAAATTCAACGAATAAAGTATAATATTGAGTTAAGATTGTCAAGAATTACTCAAAATTAGTTAGTTTCCGCGGATTTTGAATCGATATTTCGATTTTTTGAGCAGCATGAAGCGGATTAAAATCTTCTATTATTTGTTAGGAATTTTATTGAGCTCGGTATGGGTAGAATCTGCGCCACAGGCATATCGTAGAGACCCAGGGCATCCGGCTTGGCACCATGGAGCATTCCAAGATGTTAAGGATTCCGTTCGATCTGATTTGCGTCAGATGCTTCACTCTCGCGCTGAGGTATGAATCACACACTATACACGCGTCTTTGTGCGCGTAGATAGAATTCATACTACTGTTCTGAGCTTGTTGTGTTTCGTGTCTGTGTGTTTTAATTATTACTTATTGTTTATTAGCGGTAAAAATTGTGAGCTGTAATGGCAATTTTGAATTGGTGTGCTTTGAACGGATTTGAACTTATGGCAAACGGTGTGACTGCTAATTATTTTACATTCCAGTCTAATGTAATTTCCTTCTCCAATTGGTATCTCTATAAGCTGGTGGATGTTTAGTTTGATCAGAAAATTTTGTGAAATGTGAAATGGTTTTGAAGCCTTTTGAATTGTTGCATAGTCTAGAAAACTGATGTTTAGTTCGTTATGATAAACTAAGAATATGAAAAATGATTATCTGGTATTGTGTTTGTAAATAATTCAGGGACTTCTGATCGTTCTTTTCAGTTATAAATAATATATGAGGCTAAATTATCCCATTGTCATTGTAGTTGCCATTATACTCTTGTTGTTGCTTATGATTCTATGAAAGCATTTGCTAAGATATAATAATCATCATGACAAGTTCAACCCAGTTTTGTCATCTGTTCAGTAATAGCTAGTGACATATAAAAAATAGTTAACCTTGTTTGAGTGATCTTGATTTCCTATCCATTAAAACTTTACCTCCTTAACAGGTTCCATTTCAAGTCCCTCTTGAAGTCAATGTGGTTCTTATTGGCTTCAGCGGTGATGGAGGCTACAGGTATACTGTAAATGCTCAAAAGTTGGAGGAATTTTTGAGAGTCGGCTTTCCATCTCACAGGCCTTCATGCTTAGAGACTGGCCAGCACCTTGATATTGAGCATCATGTAGTATTTAATGCCTTCCCGGTAAGTTTCAGTTTTTCCACGGAGTTAAGTATCACTTTGCTTGATGTTTGTGATAGAGTATTTGCTATTGAGTTTTTATTTCTTATTGTAGAACCCCATCAAAATGGAATTAGTAGAATTTTGTGCTCATAATGCTGAATATCAGGCTTTATCTCTCTTATTATATGTATCTGTATTCTTGTATATTCAGTTACCTAGACAAATCAATTCCTGGATAAAGCCTAAAACTTATCAGTTTTTATCAGTCTTTATCATTGTTTTGACTTAAATGAATACAATTCCTTTAAGGACACATCAAAAGTACTGTCACACCTAAAACTTAAATCAATAATAATACAGAATGTATATATGATAAATAAATAAATAATTACTTTTTTTTTAAAAGAAGGGTAACAGAATATTCTTTTGGAAAATCTAGCCATGATCTTTTTTTCGCTTTTCTCTGCAGGCTGGTCAGCCAGAACTGATAGCATTGGAGAAAGCACTGAAAGCAGCCATGGTTCCAGCTGGCACTGCAAGAGAGGTGACACCATATACTGGCTCTCTGTGAGCATTGTTATTTTCATGAACTTCATATGAGGGTTTGGTTAACTTTATAGTTAACAGGCAGATTTTGGAAGGGAAGTTCCTTTGTTTGAGGTGGAAGCAACAACTGTTGAACCAGAATTTGAGAAGCTCTACTCTTACCTGTTTGACTTAGAAAATGGGGGATACCCAGTCGGAGATGTGGACAGACCTAAGCCAACTGCTATTTTTGTGGTTAACTTTGATAAGGTCAATTTTCTGAATCTTCATATTTCCCTGCAATGTTGTGAATGCTACTTCTTTATTGTTTTCTGGGAAATTAATCTGAAAGTCATAAATTGCTTGTAGACTTGTACTAGCTCTTTTTTTTTTTTTAATAAAACTTGGAAACTGAATGCCTAGTTATTATTTTATTTCTCTACAGGTGAGGATAGATCCTAGAAACAAGGAGCTTGATCTTGATAGTTTAATGGACAGCAGAATCCCACCTCTTAAAGAAGAGGATATGAAGAAACAAGAGGGGGACTACATATATCGTTACCGTTACAATGGAGGAGGCGCATCTCAGGTTTGGCTTGGATCTGGAAGGTATAGTAAGTTCATGTTATGCTTCAAACAAGCCCAGTTTTGAGTTTATTTGATAAAATAATTTGAGGTTATGGTCAAATGCAACATATTATCCAGTTTGTTTCACTCGTAGTTTTCTTGTGTTCAACCAGCATACGAATCATGCTCCTTTCTTTAGTAAGTTATGTTTTTTCTTTCCCTAAATTTTGATGGTTCTTTGATCATGTTCCAGGTTTGTTGTGATTGATCTCTCTGCTGGACCTTGTACATACGGGAAGATTGAAACTGAAGAAGGAAGTGTCAATTCTAGAACACTACCTCGATTGCAAAATGTGTTGTTTCCTCAATCAGGTTCTATTAATGAGCAATCCGCCCATGATATTTTTGTTGGACGACTAGGTGCTGTGATTGCAACCACAGTAGAGCATGTTTTGGCCCCTGATGTTAGGTATGCTTCATATACTCCATTTAATAGCCTTGGATCATTCGTATGTTGTTATATGAACCAAACAAGTGATAGTATCTTGCTTTAATATGCACATCTGTGCTGCTGTGCCACCTTATAATTTTCTAATTTATCATGAATACAAGAGTGATTGCTCTAGTTCTTCATCATAAAGTGCATGTTTGAAGTTTGAACTACCCAATTTATCTTTTTTGGAAAGATATGGAACTCTTTGGTCTTTCCAATCCCCATGTGGTCTTTGTTGGGAAAACTGTCATGCTATTGATCTGACATATGGCATATGTTTTCATCATATCCAAGTGGCTCCAACTTGTATGGAAACTTCTATCAATTATCACTCCATGTCAAGTCTATGTTCGTGTAGACTGTTAAATATCATTAACACTGCACCGGGAAAGCTCTGTGCTTTCCTCTAATCATCATCTCATTGACATTCATTTTTTCTGCAACGTTATTCCCAACTTTGCGACATTCCTAGTTATATTTTGGTTATCTCGTTAATCATTAAATATTGCTTTTTATGTCGCTGGCGTATGTGGTTTAAATTGTGTATATTGCTCTTTTCCCAGTGATAATTTTTTAGCTTCTTTGACCAGGTATGAAACTGTTGACATGACTACTAGGCTACTTGTTCCTATTATTGTCCTTCAGAATCATAATAGGTACAACATCATGGTGAAAGGCCACAATTACAGTATAGATGTTGAAGCAATTGAGTCAGAGGTGGGTATTCCTTGATTCTTGTTCATGCTTAGTGGTTTCTTTGTTCAAATCATGGTTTTTGATAGGTCTGCAAAACTTTATAAAATTGAAATCGTCTGTTGCGTTGAAATTTTGCATATAGCGTAGTAGTAACATAGTTCTTGCATTGCTCGACTATTTTCAGGTTAAGAAGATGGTTCACCAGGGTCAGGAAGTTGTAATTGTTGGAGGTTCACATGCACTGCATCGCCATGAAAAGTTGGCCATTGCTGTATCAAAAGCGATGAGGGGTCATTCCCTTCAAGAAACCAAGAAGGATGGACGCTTTCATGTTCATACGAAGACATATTTGGATGGGGCAATTCTGAAGGAGGTAGGTTCCTTGGATTTTAGCTAATGTCTGACCTTCCAAATTAATAAAAAATTGCATGAACTGCTAATTGTGTTAAATTCTTCATAAGATATTGGAAAACAGAAATGTCTTACCATTGATCTGATGTCCATTTTGATTTCCTTCTACTGGCACGAGACAACCTTGTTACTATTGTTCAGTTTATATGTTATTAAAAAAAAAAATTGAATGATCTTGATTTTACTTTAAATCATACTAATCTCAGGAAATGGAACGATCTGCCGATGTGCTTGCAGCAGGTTTACTTGATGTATCAGACCCAACTCTTTCGAGTAAATTTTACCTTCGCCAGGTTAGTTGTACTACTTATATTTGTATTGCTAAACGGATATTATTGTCAAATATTTATAAGACTCATAGATCACTTAGGTTGTGCAATTTCACTATTAGTTATTCCTGAATGTTAGTTTCTTTTTAGACCTGGATGGATGACACTGATGGAACTGATGATCCCATCCTAAAGCATAAACCAATTTGGGCTACATATGGTTCAAAGCGTCAAAAGGATAAGAGAAGGAAATCAGAAAAGAAGAAACAAGGAGACTTGTACCGAACATATGGAACTAGAGTTGTTCCAGTGTGAGCCAATTTATCTTCATCTATTTCATGAATGAATCTATGATTGAGTTTGATGATTCCAATAACAACCATTTTCCCTATTAAGTGTTTACCTTCCCCGTCGTTATATTTTTTAATATAAAAAACAACTAATAGTCTTCCGTATTGCAGCTTTGTTCTGTCACTGGCTGATGTAGATGATCACCTTATGATGGAAGATGAAAGTCTTGTATGGACGAGTAATGATGTAATTATTGTGCTTCAGCATCAAACTGACAAAATACCTCTCAGGTATTTGGCTGGCATATCATGTCTAAGCTTAACAGTTTTGTTCTTCAATTAGTCGTGCAGGTTAGTTACAAGATATGCTGTTGTTCAAATTTCAAACATGTGTAATATAAAAATGCATTTGCATGTCTCCTGCATTTTTATTATATGCCTTCATCTTCTGCTGATGTTGATCAATATTCTGAATATGGCCCGTGTTAATTAGTCACCCACTTTAAACTTCAGACCAGAAATTGTGTATGCTGAATTCTACGGTACTTAACCCCAGGAAATTGTTCCTTATTCACTGTGACTATGGCATAACCAATTAACCATGCATTGTTATGGTTGGTACTGTACTTCTCTTTGTCCAGGATGGCCGTGCTTAGATTCTCTGCTTCTCTATCGAAAATGCAGTAAATTATATAATGTGGTTAGTGAAAACTCTGTGATAAAAAAAATTGTAGTCCATGATAAGGTCTCAACCGTGTGGTTTGTTATATCATTCAAATGTTCTGGCAGTGCTGCTAAAGGGTTTATTTACTTTCCCCCTTTTTTTTTCCTTTGATTTTCATTGTTTTTATGACCCATTCTACAGATATATAACATATTTTTAAATTTGTCCTCATCTCCTTCATTGGTTGGACAGTTATGTTTCTGAGTTAGAGAGAAGACATGCTATACCATCACAGGTTCAGCGCCATATATTAGCCGGGCTAGCCTCTGTTGTGGGTGGATTAAGTGCACCATATGAAAAAGCTTCTCACGTTCACGAGAGGCCTGTGGTGAATTGGCTCTTGGCAGCCGGTTGTCATCCATTTGGACCATTCTCCAACACTTCTCATATTAGTCAATTACTACGCGATATAGCACTGGTAAACCCCCCACCCCCTGTTTCTATAACTTGTGTCCTGCAAATGATACTTAGGTGGCACTTGGTTTGGAAATTCTTCAATAGGAAGGGGAATTAGAATGAATATATGGACCAAAGGATGAAGATTTAGACGTGATCCACGATCCACGACACTATTTTCCCTCCTAAATAAGGTATAGTGGTTAGTGAGATCTTTACCCCATTTGATTACCTTTCTCCCCCTCCTATAACCATCATTTGATTACCTTTGTCCCCCTCCTATAACCATCATTTGATTACCTTTGTCCCCTCCTTTAACCATCATTTGATTATCTTTCTCCCCTCGTATAATCATCCTCCTCAATCATTCCCATATGCCACAACCAACAACCTTTCTTCTGTCCCATTTTTTACAAAATTAGAGCACAACACTAGTGATATAACCACCATGGAGACAATCCTTTTCCTCCTACATATCTGGGGGCATAGAAGGAAAATTTCATTCCAATTCCCATTCACATTGAAGAACTTGAACCAAGTGCCACCTTAATCTTGAAAGGGTTTATATTTTTTGTAGTCCAACTTTACCTATTTTTTTATTTTGGTCCAGGTCGTTTCTACTTTTTGAAATTGGTCCTGTAAATTTACCGTATTTGACTCTTTCGTCCACGGACCGGAAAATATTAAAAAAAAAAAAAAAAAAACGAAATGGTAACCTTAGGAATAATTTATAAAAAAAGTGACATGTTGGCCGCCTGGGTCACTGGACAAAAATATGGAATTGGTAAACTTGCAGGACCAAAATAAAAATTGGTAAAGTTATGTGCCTAAAAAAAATATAATCTCATCTTGAAATGATGCCAATTTGGCTCTACATAAAGAGTAGACTAAGTAAAAGACCTTGGGAATTAGAGTGTTGAAATATTTATCTTAAAATTTTGCAGAGGAACTCTGTATATGCTCGTGTTGATTCTGCCCTTCACCGAATTCGGGACACATCAGAGGTGATTTCATTTGCACTCTGCCTTTTTTCTTTTCTCCACAAATTTTTGAAAGACATCCACGTTAACATTTTCTCTAAAGGCTGTTCAAGCCTTTGCTGCAGAACACCTGAAAACTCCATTGGGGGAACCGGTGAAGGGTAAAAAGAATAAGACAAGCACTGAGCTTTGGCTGGAGAAGTTCTACAAGAAGAAAACCAACCTGCCAGAGCCATTCCCACATGAGTTAGTCGACCGATTAGAAAAGTATCTGGATGTAAGTCTTCTCTTTTTGTATAAATATGTGATTATGTTTCATATATTGTACACTATGTATGTTCCATCTATTAATATATACAATTACATTCAGAGCCTTGAAGAGCAGCTCGTGGAGTTGTCTTCTTTATTATACGATCATCGACTACAAGATGCAAACTTGAACAGCTCAGAGATTCTTCAAAGCTCCATGTTCACCCAGCAGTATGACGTTTTGCAGCTACTTAATAATAATTTCCTTATACAGTATTGAGATATTATTTTTCATCAATTTTTGTTTCGTATAACTTAACAGGTATGTGGATCACGTTTTGACCAGCGAAAGAGAGAAGATGAAGTGCTGTAGTATTGAGTACAAATTACCAACTCACTACTCCCAGAATTATATCTATGCAGGAATTCTGCTAGCTGGTTTTATTGTTTATTTTGCAGTTATTTTCTTTGCATCTCCTGTTCGTTGATTTCATCTTCTGTGCAAATTTTGGCGAGAACGGGAAAATAGAATTCAGAAATTATCAAATTACAGGCGCTAATCTTATATTTAAATTCTTGAAGTCATTAAGATTGAGATTAACTGTATCTAAACTGCTAACATATTTGTGGTACCAATCCACAATTTTTTTACCAGATATTTTTTTTTTTGGGTATTTAATTTGTGCACTGCTGTAGCTCGGGGCACTCTCCTTTGCTGAGACTTATTTGATTCTGCTTCAGTGACCGTACAGGCTATACGGCAAACGTACGTTTGATTAATAACTTAAAAAGTTGAAGCTGATGGCGCATTTTTTAATGGGATTAATAGAAAACTGGATGGATTCCTTGCCAACCAAGAATGGTTGGACTTAATTTTTTTTTTTTTTATCAGCAAAAACTCCATATATATATATATTTCATAGCATTTAGAATATTACACAGGCATGAGTATTGCCTCATCAGTATATATATTACATGGATCAAAAGTCTCCTCAGCAACCGAGTACCATTCTTGGGTTTGTTGTCCAATCCTTAAATGTGAAATTACACACTCTTCCATCTTGACATACAACCAACTTCATAATCGTTAATCTCCGTTATGACCTTCTCTGACGTTATCTACTCGTTCTTGAATATTTTTGTGTTTCTCCATTTCCACAAAGTCCACACAATTCCATTCCATATTCCGACTGCAGCCTCTCGCCCTTTCTTACCCCCAAGTAGACAGCTGTGACTAAGCAAGTTGGCCAGCGGGTTCGAGTGAAGTGCCATGCATACCCAGCCATTTGTAGCACGCCATCCAAATGTTATACGAGTAAGTGCACGTGAAAAAGCAGTGCTCTACTGTTTCCTCAACATTTCCGCAGAAAGTGCAATGAAGATCAGAATTTGGTGGTAGTACCTTGCGTTTCTTCAACCTTGGTTGGGAGTCTATCCCAAATCAGCCTCCACACTTGTGTATTGACTTTTATTGGTGCTATCTTGTTCCACAATATCTTGAATCCTTCTTTCATTCCTCTCATCGCTTGCTTGTCACTAGCTCGTATGCCCCATTGGTATTGAATCTTCCATTTGGTGTTAGCTTCCATCTCCATGAATCTTCCTTCCACATATTTTAGAGAAATCAAGAATAGCAATTTCCCTATGAAATAGTTCCCTCCTCCACTCCCAACTCCACTGTCCCTCAACTCAATTCCCCATTTCAAACACAGTTTTATCTTTGTTGTAGCTTAGATTATATAATCTTTCAAATTGACTTCTGAAACTTGTACTCCCACCCAATTATCCTCCCAGAACCTAGTGTCCCTCCCATCCCCTAGGATTTTTTCTAAATTTTCTCTAAACCAATGCCCTTCATTCGCACTCGTGGCTTTGGCTACATCCTTCCACCAACTCGATGAGTTATTACTCGCTCCCCAACTATCAGCTCCCATCCCCTCATTCCCATATCTAGACTCAATAATCCTCGCCCACAAATTATTTTTTTCATTCAAAAGACACACCTCCACTTCCCTATAAGTACTAAATTGAATATCTACAAGTCTCTCACCCCTAAACCCCCAAGCCCTTTTGGTTGACATACATGTTGGAAATTTGGGCAAGAGAATCAAAGACCATGCACTAGAGATCTAAACCACATATTGAATGAGGAAATAAAAGTGGTCGAATGGGGTAATGAACTGAGACTTTTATCCCAAGAAGAATTATGGTAGCATCAAAGAGCATGGGTACAGCTTCATGACATGGTTCAGGCTTATTTTAGAGACCTCTTTGCATATCAGAACCCTAAGTGCCTGTTTGTTTAGTGGGTTGGGATTTGGGTGGTTTATTGACATGGGATGTGTAAACCTTAGGTTTATGGACCCATCCCATGTTTGTTTTGATTTTTTCACATTTAGATTTAAAAACCAAACCATTGTAAACCATTGTTTGGTTCATTAAATGAAATTGGATTAAAACATAAATTTACATAACTACCCTCAATTAAGTCTGAAATTAGGGTTATGTTGTATCGTGTAATCAAGTTGACATCTACACAATTTCAAAGATACTCAATTCGACGGCACAAGTGAGGTACGGTGGGTGCGGGCGACTGAGTTCAAGCGGCGATGGACGGTCGATTGGCATGGGATGTGGTCGCCGGTCGATTGGGGATTTGCAAACCGCAGGTGAAGAACTGATTTGAGTACCGCTCTCAGAGCTCGCAGTATCGAGGAGTTACCTTCTATCGTATGACTGAAAGATGCCCATATCTGGTTCGTATATACACACTCCACATACTTTGAATTTTTAGTTTTTGGGGTTTATTGATGAATTAGTTAGATGAATTTTTAGTTTTGGGGTTTATTGATAAATTAGTTTAGGGTTTTGGTTTCTTTCAAGAGGAATCGACACTGTACCTAGGTGAGAATTTAAACTTGGACAATCTTGAGTTAGGTCCCTATATTTGCATCTGTATATCTAGTCTATATTGTTCTTGAATTGGCTCCCTATATGTTTTGAGTACTCTATTTTATTGGTTGTATTAAATAATTCTACTTGTAAAGTCATATATGGATTCAACGAGAATATTCAACATGCATGATTTTATGCATATAATCGTCATTAATGGAAATAAAATCAAAGAAAATAACTATGTTAAAGGATGAGACTACAGGCCATATCCTGATAATTATTACAAGGTTAAAATTTTCATATTTGCTTTATAGATTGTGGGTATGTTTGTTTTAGACTGCAAAGGGATTGTGAAAATCGTGATTGAGAAAACTTTGAGTTGAATTTGATTTTTGTGTACATATATAAAATTTGTTTTAACAGTAATCTGTCCCATTAAAGTAAAGTTTAATATATCTATTTGTGGGTATGTTTGTTTTAACTCTGAAGTCTTAAATATATATTTGTCTACACATATAAAATTTGCTTCAGATTTATTAAATACTCTTTGACATATCTTCTGACCCAACATTCATTAAAAAGTGCAGTCTAAATATTGTTTTAACAGTAATCTGTCCCATTAAAGTAAAATTTTACATGTAACCACTAACCATCAACCACTATTAATTAGCATCCAACTACCTAATTGTAATTAAGATTCATTAATACTTGCTTTCTATTTTGCTATAAGACACCTTTGCCAAGACATTTGACCCTCAATCTAAAATAGGTGGAAGAGGAGCTAGCATCAAAGGTAAGAAATGCTTCTTTTTATCTATATTGTACTTTTGTTATCCACTGATTTATATATATTGTAATTTTTTTTTTTGTTCTTTAACTTTTTCTAGGTTTGAGATGCCTAAGAACTCATTTTATCGCGTGGATGAGATGTTTGAAATGATGTCGTGGACGACACACGAAGAGAATGTCCTACTCGATCTATTGAGACATGCCTACCAGACTAGGTTACTTGTAAGGAATGAACTGAAGGGTGATCTTCTTGTCGATATCACTTTGAAACTCTCAAGGGAACTCAGAAAAGAATTCTCAACAAAAAAAGTGGCTAGAAAATTTAAAGCACTAAGTGATCGATACGACTAGTGGAAAAAGGTGTATGATGTGCCAGGTGTGAAGATAAATCACATCAATCAAACACTTGAAGCCGACGATGCTACTTGGGCTGCTATCTTAACGGTATATTTAAGCTGTTCTATTGTATTCACAAGTTTCGATAATAGAATCTGCTTTAGAAGGCTAGATTAATAAAAATCTGTTTTTTTTTTTTAATCTTTTTTTATATTTTAACAGAACAACCCATCTGCACTTAAGTTCAGCTATCAATCTGAACCCTTGTACAAAGAACTTGATGATGTGTATGGGGGACTAAAGCGGATCGAAGGCATAAGGCAATCTAAAGTTGAGGCATCCCATGATGATAGTGATAGAGTGCAAGATGAACGGTCTGTTGTTGGAGGTTATAACATGCATGTCCTCCCATTATCCGCGCCTTCTGTGTATGATCCGTCCTTTGGAATATACAAGGGGTTCGTTGGTACTTCACATGTGGGAAAGAAGATGGAGCGGTTTGATGATGATTATGATGGCGAGGCATCTCACATTTCATCTGTTGGTTCGTGCATGGGTCCATGACCATAATTTTCCATCTGTTTAGCTATATTGTATTCTCTATGATTTCACTTACTTTTTTTTTAAATTGCATATATTGCAATGTCTCCTTATGGGTAGTTTGGTACTAATGTATGGGTTTAACTCTCTATTTTGAAGTTTTTAGTATGTGGGTTTCTGGATTTAGAAATGCTGGTTTTTTTAAGTGTATTTTAAGATTTGGATAATAGTTAACTTCTGTTTTGATATTTTGGATACTTAAGTATTTTTATATCTTTTTTATGAGATGAAACAGATTTTTGATCAAACTGTTATTTATGCAAGAAATGAATTTGGATAAATCTTTTAATTAGATGCTCATTCGGATATGCTAAAAGTTATAACCTGCCAAAGTTACATTGCATAAATGAATTTGTTGCAATTCCAACTAATATATGACCCAACCCCTAAGTGCCACTACACCTAAATCATAAACCTCTCATAAATAGAAAAATTATTCTGAAGCTCTATTTTTTTTTTCCAACACAATCTAAAGCTCTATTAAAAGTAAGTAAACAAATATTATGCTAAATATAATTGTTTCAGTGGCAATGTTCAAATACTGATGGAGGAAAAATATTGTGCAGCATAATAGCATACTCCAGTTTACAAAAAACCACTTGCAATTCATAGCTAAATTAGCAAAAACATCAGTTCTAAGTTAAGTGATGCATATCACACGTACCAACACAAAATCAAAAAAGAGTACGTGCACATCACATCCGTACCAACAACAAAAAATGACTAATAAGTTAAGTTGGCAACAAATCACAACACAAAAAACCACTTGCAATCACATCACTGTGAAGACGAAGCCGGCAATTTATCAAGCAGCATTTTCACATACGCGCTGCGTTCTGTTTCATCAAGGCCTAGGAAGAGATCAAGCCTCTCGGTGCAACGAACCAACTCGTCTGCAGCTGTCAGTTTTTGTTGCATCGTCAGTCCCGAAATCTGCTTAATGCTCTGATAAATTTCCCTTCGGGAGACCTTCGCATCCTGTTGATAGCCCACTCGCTCTACGATAGCACCAAACGTAGATCGTGTGTCTACAAGAAAAGAACTCAATGCCTGAACGATGCTACTCGAGACTCCATCATTCAACTTGCGTTTCTTATCTCTAGATCTCTTGGTAGCACTAGAGTTAGGGGGTTGGCACACTGATGTATCGCCTACTTCATCACCCCCTTCGTCTTCAAGATTAATAAATCCCTCATTGCGCGGAGAAGGGGGTCGATTATCATTGTTAGGTAACTCATTGTTTGCATCAATGACGTCTTGTGCTCCTTCTCCCGTAGCTCTATCCTTCCCGAAAATCTCCAACCAATCCTCATAATATGGAAATGTCTTATTTCGCATTAAGCGAGCATTAACATCAGCCTGAGAATCAACAACCCAACAAATCAGATAACAAGGCTTAAAATCAGATTTAAGACATGTAACTTAACATGGAATTATCACACATGTTCCATAAAATAAGAATAATCAATGTATTAACTCATTTCATAACTATACATATTACCTTAGCGAATTCTTCCCATGAAGTCTCGTTTTCAATATCCAACATCATGGTTGTGTGATTCCATCCGATACCAGACTTAGCAAGGCAGGTGACGAGAGAACCATACTCTTTCTTCCACCCGTGTAGCTTCGAGTTAATATGTGGGTTAGCACGGATACTAGTGCCGGGAAATGCTTCCAACATCCTTTTCTCCAGTTCTCTCCCGAAGCCTGGCCTAAATCCATTGTCAGATTTCCACCCCTCGGTAACAAGTACTTTCAAAATCTCAATGAACTTTTTTTCTTCAGCAATAGTCCACAACCTCCTTGACTTAATTTTCTTATTTGTTTCAAATGGTTCCATACCTGTAACAAACAATCTAAAAAATATGCATATCATGGAGATTGAAGAAACTTTATTTTCATAGATGATAATAACCCAAACAGCAAGTTTAAACAAATTGAAAGACAATACAGAAGTAAAAATTGACAAAAATGTCTCAACGTACATAAATAACAATTCTTAGTTTGAAAATTCAGCATACACATAAAAGTTTGACAAATTGACAAAAAAAATTACAATCCTTGCATCCACTCATTGAACATATGCCCGGCTCGAGCATCTCGCCATGCGTTCCACTCAGGTGACGATTCAACCGCATCAATGATTTGTTCATTAGGATTTTCATCATTGTTTTGGGAGGCAATAAACTCATCAAGAAGATGCTCAATGGGATCAGCAACCATTTCCTTTCTTATAAAGTTATGGAGTAAGCAACATGCCATTATAATATGATTGTGAACCTTGATAGGATACCAAGAAGCACTTCTAAGTATCGCCCATCTCATTTTCAACAATCCAAATGTTCGTTCTATTACATTACGTGCTCTTGTATGCTTCATATTGAAATATTCTTGCGCATTTTGAAGCCTTCTAGATGACCACTCATTTAGGTGATATCTAACACCCCTATAAGGAGTCAAAAATCCTTCCCCATTTGGATAACCGTTGTCACACAAATAATATTGACCTGTAATCATTAACCAATACATTTATTACAGTTTGATTAAGATTTTATTAGCATGTAATTAAATATTATAAATTTTTATTAGATACCCTTAGGCACTTTAAGACCATGAGGACGAGCAACTGCATCGCGAAGCACCCTTGAATCTGCAGCTGAACCTTCCCATCCACACAAGATATACACAAAATTCATATATCTATCACACACACCTAATACATTGACGGTTATATGCCCCTTTCTGTTCCTATACCGTGCTTGATCGACTCTACGAACTTTCACAGGAATATATGTTCCATCTAGAGCACCAAGACAACCCTAATGAAGATTGACATGTCAAGACTAATAATAATTGGAAGTACCAGTTACCACTAAAAATGTAAAGATTTAAAGGTACCTCAAAGCAATTCCATCTAGGATCAGGGCACTCGGGAGGTATTGGATCCGGTTTAGCAAAAAGTATGGGATGAAGTTTCAAGACTGCTCTAAGGACGGAATGGAAGTGTTTTGACACAGTTTGACCCGACCTTAAGAAATTGTACTTGACAATTCTATTTTTTTTGTGATGGGACAATACAGAAAGAAACATAGCAACCATCTCTTGCACACTAACATACCTTGAATTCGTTAGACCGCCACAAGTTTCTAACAAGACACATAAACGACCAAATGCATTGCGATCCATTCTAAGGTGATTTCTACAATCATCGTCATTTATCTCAATCAATTCTCTCAAACGTCTAACCTGACGAGGAATGCGGTTTAATATACTATATCTTCTTATTTGTTCACGGTTACGGTAACGTCTTTCAGGTGTCACGAGCAAAGCAAGTAGTAGAGACACAACTACCACAGTTTGGAGCATGAGTGCTTCCAAAATCAAGTAAATCTCAAATTGTTCGTCAGAAATGGCACTCATTTTGAATCCCTAGCAACCGATCACACACAACAAAGTAAGAAAAACAGGGATTCTACAACTTCTCAACACATGTTTTCTAATTCGATCAAGATGAATATGGTTTAATAGTTATATAAAAATTAAAACCAAAGAATTTCAATTGAATACTTGCAGAAAAATTAAGTGCATATTTGAAGTTTCTCTTTCAAAAAATATAGTTTATCATACAAAAGCATATTTAGGTTCTGCCTTTGTCAATTTGACAGTAATTCCACAAGTTGAGCTCCTAACTAAAGTCATCTACAAATATAATTGATAATCCAGAGAGAAATACATTCCAAAACATTAGTATCACCCTTCAAGAAACTCAGTACAATCTAAGTAAGTCTACCACAAAAATAAATAAATAAATAAATAAATTCATAATAACTCAGAAGGAAATAAAAGAGTAAAGGAAAAGGTCTTACCCCCAAACCGCACGAATGCTTAACAGGTCGAGATTATCTGCAGACCTCACCAAAATATAAGCATAAATAAAAGGATTAGGATGGAATAAAGAATGAAAATACTGAGATAGAACAAACAAATCGTGAAAGCAAAAATAAACGGCTAAACGATTCGTGTGATTTAAATTCCAATACATGAGAAATAGGTTCTAGAAATCGTGAAACCCAAACAATCGGCTCAAGAATCTCGAAAAATCCCAAGACATGAGAAATAACACCCAAAAAATGTAAAGAAGATGGTACATTAGTGACAGAAGAGGAAAATGTAGAGAAGATGGTTACCTTAGTGACAGAGAAGGAGGCCACAGTGTGAGCTCTCTCCAGTTGAACGACAGAACGAAGCGCAAAGAATGAAGGAGAGAATGAAGGAGAGCGTCTAGGGTTTTTTCATTTGAGAGAGGGTTAATTTTGGGTTTTAGTTGATAGGTTGTAGAGTGGTTGTCTAAACCTAGGGGGGGTTTGGGTTGTCTAAACCCATAAAATGTGGTTTACAAAACCCGGGTCAAACTTAAAATCCGGGTCAAAGTGTTTTAAGTTAAATGGTACCAAACATGAGAGGAGATATGTTTATACATCAAACCCATGCCTTAACCCATCAAACAAACAGGCACTAATGGTTTAATGCTGGATATTGGTAAGGTAAAGTGACGCCGCAGGAGATTAGAAAAGTTGCATATCCATTGGGACCAATGGGCCAGGAACGAATTACTTCACAACGGATTTCTACCAACTTTCATTCCAAAAGTGTGTACACATGGAGGTTGAAGGATTATGGGCTGATTAATCTGTCCAACGGCTGTTATAACGGACGACATTGTAAATGATAATCAAAGTGTGTTTACCCTAGGACGTCTTACATCGGACAACACACTGATTGGCAATGAATGTAGAACAGACTTTACTGCATTAAGGAATACAACAGACTGGAATGAAATTACTACTTTTATCTGTTCACCTTTTGCATTTCACCGGTGTTCCATTTTTTGAAGTACCAATCCCACGATCAGTTTACCATAAAGAAATTCTATGTCTCCATTCTTGATCGTATTATGTGCATAGGGGGTCTCTACCAAAACCAAATTGTCGGAAACTCAGGATTCGTTAAAGTGATTCACATGTTCAGGAGAATTGGCATGTACAGTCACTTATAACTTCATTCTCAATGTCGTATATAATTATATAGTATCCAGATTAAATTATGTAGTCATATTTAATTAAATAAATTGTCCAAGGCATCCAGATTCCAGCATGTTCGGGAGTTGGGCATCAACAGTAACTCATTGGGCTATAAGATTTACGAAAACTGATTTGTACTTATTTCGTCCTTTCAACAATATATCTTCTTGATAAAAAGAATTACGATCAGATATAGCTTTCTAGGCTGCATTATCCATCAATTTACAGTTTTAATAAAAACTGCTCAGAGCCCAGTGCGATCATCATTTCGAACAATTCTCATCGGCCTTCAAACATAAACCCATAACCAAACGAAATTTGAAATTTTAATAAATAAAGAAACAGAAATAAATACACAGTATTTTTTTAATTTAATAAAGGGGGTTTCATCCTCAGCAAAAACGCTTGTAGTTGTCATCAAATTGACAATCAGGTCTCAAAGATATCATGCCATCATTGGAATTACAAAAAAAATTCAAGCATTAAAATCTCACATAAGAAAGACAATAAAATTAAACATATACTCCGTAATTTAATTAAATACAACAAATGCATTTTAAGAAATTAAGATCAGATATAGCTTTCTAGGCTGCATTATCCATCAATATACAGATTTAATAAAACTGCTCAGAGCCCAGTGCGATCATCACTTCGGATAATTATCATCGGCATTTAAAATGAAACACATAATCATCAAACGAATTCTATTCAACCCCAAGAAGTTAAAAATATAAAAAAGGGAGTTTTGATCCTCAGTAATTACGCTTGTAGTTGTCATCAAATTGACAATCGGGTCTCAAAGATATCATGCCATCATTGGAAATACAAAACAATGCCTACATTAAAATCTCATATAAAAAAGAGCCAAAATTATGAGAAACGTAGTAAAAATCGAAAAAACAAATTATTTTGCAATATTTACATTGTCCCAGTTGACGGAAAGAGGTCGAACGTTTTATCAATAAATTTTTAGCAAACTTAACAAATGCACAGTAAGAAGCATTAAATTCGAGAAACATATACTAAAATGTATACAAAGAAGATACATATTTATAATTTCGAGAAAACAAATGGAAAACTTTTACAAATAAATTGTAAGAAATTAAGATCAGATATAGCTTTCTAGGCTGCATTATCCATCAATATACAGTTTTAACAAAACAGCTCAGAGCCCAGTGCGATCATCACTTCCGATAATTATAATCGGCATTTTAAAATGAAACACATAAGCAAACCAATTCTTTTCAACCCCATGAAGTTGAAAATATAGAAAAGGAACAGATAAACAATTCATCAAAATATATCAACGGGGGGTTTTGATCCTCAGTAATTACGCTTGTAGTTGTCATCAAATTGACAATCAGGTCTCAAAGATATCATGCCATCATTGGAACTACAAAACACCCAAACATTCAAATCTCAAGAATAAAGAAGAATTAAGGTCAAAAGAAACTGAGAAAAAATCTTGATTATTTAAATTTCGCAGATGATTTATTCACCGCGCCCGGACGTAGCTGAGGCGAAGCGACTCAACTCCTGCATAACACTATTCGCCACTCTTTCAATATATACTCACTGAAAAAAATGTATATATAAATTCGAGAAAACCATTTGGAATTCCCAACGAGAGACGATTTAAATGAAAGAAAATGAGATCTACACGGACCTAGAAAGGGGATAGGAATCTTTTAATGAAAGAAATTTCAGAAATCATGATTCTGTAAAACTGAAAACCAGAAGAAAGGGGAAGGGATAGATCTATTGAGAATGAGAATTTAGTGTGATTTAAATAGGTAGAATTTTGGGGAATTAGGGTTTTAGAGGCCGCCGATGATAATATAAGGGTTATTTTTGGACTTTGAGTTACTGGGCTCATTTAACAGGCTTTAGAGTAACAGGCTTATTTTATGGGCTTTTGAGTAGGCCTGGCTATATACCCCTCCAGCTTTGTTTAGTATACTCCCCCACCTCATTTATTAATTTAGTATTCATATAAAATACATAATTTGTCATTTCATGTAAAATTTATTAGATAAATACACCCCTAAAAAATTAAATTTAAGTTTAGGTTAACCCTAGCCCTAGCCCTAACCCTAATTTAAGAGCGGCCGTCGCCCCTCCGGCCCCACTGCCGTCGCACCAGAAATAATTAAAAAAAAAAACCATTTTTCGACACTGATTTATCGACGAAAAACACTCTTGTAGACACTGGTTTATCGACGAAAAACACTCTTGTTGAAAGATAATTTTTTTAAAGAAAATTTAACACTTTTTATTTGTCGACGATAGTGTATATCGTCGACCAAGAGTTGTCAAAAATTAAAAAAAAAAAAAAAGGAACTATTGAGGCGGGGTAGCGGGAGAGAGTGAAAAAAAAAAAAAGGGACAGCCGCCAGCGTCGCTGGGGGAGGAGGGGCGGTGAGAGTGAGGAAGCGGCGACGGAGGGAGGGAGGGGACGACAATGTTGGAAAAACTATAAGTAAAAGGAGAAAAAAAAGAAAACAAAAAGTTGCAGATGGTGTGAATGAAGGAAGAGGGGGCGGTGTTTGTAGCCGTGAGAGGGAAGAGGGGCACCGTGGGAGGGAGGAGTGGCGGAAAGGGTAAGAGGGGAGTGAGGAGGGGCTTATTTATGGGTTCAAGTTAGGCCACGGTTATTTGCACCCACCGGTGTATAACACCAACCGTATGATGATTTCACCCCATGAAAACCTAAAATACCTTTTTTCTCATTTTGCTTTACAGCCTTTACCTTCAAGGCTTCAACCCACATCGGCTCGTTTTTGTTTTTCAAATATTTTCATTATGTTCTTTTTTTTTTTCATGTTGTTTATATATTTTTTTCGAACATTGTCATGTTTTTATATATATATATATATATATATATATTTTTTTTTTTTTTAAAAATTTAGCATAAGTTCAAAAAAAAAAAATTAAATATCCCCATCTTCTCAAATAATCAGTATCGAAATTATAATGTAGGTTCGAAAATTATTTCAAAAATATAATCAATTTTTCAACAAATCAGTGTCGAAATGTTCATATTTCTTCTAAGCAAAAAAATACACATAAAATAATTTAGGATACCATATTCATGTTCTCAAATCAAGTAGTGTTATTTAAGCAAGCTACTAGGATAAACATATTATCTAAAACAAATCATAAACATCACACAAAAATATAATCTAACAACATAAATCTAAAAAATGAGTATGAGAGTATCTAACACTACTGAAAGACGACATTGCATCAATATCCGATCAAAATCGAGGTCACCATCGGACGAAACTTAAACTTTCGTTTTTGGTGAAACTTTCAACGTGAAAACTATGGTGGGTATACTTATCAAAAGATTTTTTTGAATTTGAGAGAATGGTAGAACTGAGATTCATAGTACATCACTAATTTGAAAGAAGAAAAAACTAGTGAGTCTACTCATAAATTAGTAAGTGCAAATAATTGTGGCCTTCAAGTTATTTTTGTAAATAGAATGACTCATATAAATTCAAGTTTTTCTGAATTTTTTTTGTACATACGAAACTTGTGTACTCCGTATTTATTAAAATGTTTTGATTTTTAAATAATCATAATTAGCATGTATAACATCAATACTTGTAAAAATATAGTTTATGTTAACCAAATTTCACCAATAGATGTGCCTTTGTGTGGGATACCCAACACATGGCGAGATGCCGAGATCCTCCAATGGCCTATCTCACAAATTGGCAAAATGAACCACATTTCTCTCCACCCTCATGAATGGGTTGGAGTTAATGCCCCCTCGTGGATCATAGACCTAACTCCCGTTCAAGGATTTTTTATTTTCTTGTCCCTTAAGTTGTACTAATTTTAATTTTTTGTCTTCCAAATTTTTTTACTTTGAAATTAGTTTCTTATGTTAATAAATTTTAAGATTTTAGTCATTGCTACCTACAATTAAAGATAAACATCAGGGACCCGATTTGTACAAACACAATTCGAAGCCCGGTTTACAGATACACAATCTGAGACTCGATGTGCAGGTAAACGACAAAGTCAGCGATTTGCAAGCAATTATCTTTGATTGCAAGGTAATAAGAACTGAAATTTTAAAATTTGTAAATATAATATGTTGAGAATATTTTTATTCTTCTTTATTTCTTTGTTGGGCTTATTGTTCCAGCCCATTACACTTCATTTAACTTAGGCCCATATCACTGTTATGAGGCCCTATTCGCGTATATATATATGCGCATGTACCATTCTAAACCTAATAATGCAGTTACAATTCTTTGCAACTCCACACAGTCGTTTTCAATGCCTTTCTTGTGCACGCTAGATTTATCATGGTATTAGAGCGGTTACCTTGGTTGATTCACTCACCTCAATAACATTCTACTTCCGCTGCAACTAAACATAATCGGCGACGATAAGAAGATGGCCGAGAAAGAAGACGGCGAGGGTTCCAAATCGGCGACTCCCGTGATAGACGCGATGTCTCCGTATTTCTTGCACGCCTCCGATAAACTTGGAGACGTCCTCGTCGGCGTGATGTTGAGAGACAACAATTATGGTGATTGGGTCGATGAGATGACCAACGCCCTTTATGCTAAGAATAAGTTTGGGTTTGTTGATGGTGATATTCCGATGCCGGTGGCAGATGATCCGTACTTGCCGTACTGGAAGAGAGCAAACGCCATGATGAAAAGTTGGCTTCTAAACATCATGGAGCCGGAGATACGACAATCTGTGAAATTCCGAACGGCTCAAGAAATATGGGAGGATTTGGAGGAACGATTTGGTAAGGAAAGTGCTCCTAGGGCGTATGAATTGCGACGGGCAATCAGTTAGATTCGCCAAGAAGGAACTACCATAGCGGCATACTACAGCAAGCTCCGTAGGATATGGGACGAGGCGAATTCAATCTCTCCGATGCCTACATGTTCGGTTGAGGGATGTTCGTGCAATATAGCAAAGTTGTTGGCTGAAAGAAGGGATCGAGATCAACTATATGATTTTCTTATGGGCTTGGATGATGTATATGGACCGATACGAACACAGATTCTTGGATCGCGGCCTGTCCCGACGCTCAGCACAGTATATCATCTCGTCTCGGAGGACGAACAACATCGCTCGATTTCCTCTGCACGGCGATCTGGTGTTGAGGCCGCTGCTTTCCAAATGCAAACTAAGAAGGAGGCTGATCACAAACATCCAGCAACCAAAGAAGGCAGGTACTGTACACATTGTAAGAGAACCAACCATAACATTGATACCTGTTTTGAGAAAATCGGTTACCCGCCAACATGGAACCGTCGAGGACAAGATGCGAGACGCGACGGACGGAATCAGAATTCCAGGCGAACAGGATCGTTAGCTGCGCAGGTAGCGCCTGAAGCAACCGCAATACCTGGACTCACGGTTGAACAAATGGCGCGACTAACTGAATTTGTTCGAGCGGAGTTCCATGGTCACCCGGACGGACCATCGACACCAGCAGCTCATATGGCAGGTATGGTTGTGAATTTTTCTCAATCTTGGATCATAAATTCAGGTGCAACCGAACATATCTCTTGTCAAGACGGGGCGCTGATAAATAAGAGGATTGCTTCCTCCGAACCACCAGTAAAAATTCCTAATGGAGAAATGGTCTCTGTTCATTCAATTGGACAAACCAATCTGGGACACGGACTGAATCTTAGTTGCGTCATGTTCATACCACAGTTCCATTGTAACTTGGTTTCTGTGAGTCGACTCATCGCTGAATTAAATTGTGTCTTCACATTTTTCGTGACTTTTGTGTAATACAAGACTCACACTCGAAGAAGCTGATTGGAGTGGGTAAGCATCATAATGGCTTTTACTACCTTGAGCCGTCAACGTCCGACGGGGCTGTTTTAGCTGTTTTTGGAGATTCAAACTTATGGCATCGCCGTTTAGGCCACGCATCGTATGGAAAATTGAAACATGTTTGTGGTTTAGGTTCATGTATAAGAAACCCTGATTTTTGCGATTCTTATATTCGTGCAAAACAAACTCGCTTGTCTTTTCCTGTTAGTCGTATTAAAACTTCCACATGTTTCGAATTGATTCACTGCGACATATGGGGCCTTTATAGATGTGATTCGTTATCTGGTGCTCATTATTTCTTATCTATTGTGGATGACTATAGTAGAGAAGTATGGGTTTTTCTTATTCACAGAAAGTCTGAAGTAGCCAAGTTTTTAATTCAATTTTGTGAGATGGTTTACACACAGTTCAAATTGCATGTCCAACGAGTTTGCTCCGATAATGGGGTCGAATTCAAATCAGCCACCTTACTTGATTATTACGACAACCACAGGATTTTGATGGAGAGTTCCTGCACGGACACACCACAACAGAATGGGGTGGTAGAACGAAAACATAGACATATATTGGAAATTGCACGAGCTCTTCGTTTTGAGTCAGGATTGTCAATTGATTTTTGGGGAGAATGTATTTTGACTGCAGTCTACATAATTAATCGTTTGCCCTCACAGGTCCTTGACAACAAAACACCTTTCGAGATCTTGTTCAACAAGAGACCCGATTATGAACACCTTCGAACTTTTGGCTGCCTAGTCTATGCTCATGAGAACCGCCGCAAGGACAAGTTTGACGAAAGGGGGAGTGCATGTATTTTTGTGGGTTATCCAAACGGGCAGAAGGCGTACCGCGTCTATGATTTGAACACCCACAAATTTTACAACTCTCGAGACGTCACATTCCTTGAGCACATCTTTCCGTTCAAAGGATGTGGCAGCATGGACTTAGTAGATGCTACGCGCATGGCGCATGCCAACATCCGAGGAGAACGCCCACTCGCCACCTGTCCAGAACGCGATTTGGTGGCCCCTCGACCATTTATTCGCCAGGCAGCACGGCCTGTGACCGATAGAGTGCCTGACCGACCTTCTGGGTACGTTCCACTTGCTGGAGACGATGCACCCTTGCCAAACCCCACACATTCATCATCCGATGGAAACAGTGAGCCTTTGCCGCTCAATTCCGTGCATCATCCACCTGATGATGTGACGATTCCTCCACCCACAAATGAAGTTGTTCCCCGCATAAGTGGTCGAACCAAAACCCAACCAAAGCATCTTGCGGCCTATGAATTAAATCTGCCGCCCTCGATTGATCATGGGCAACCCACCACACACTCGGCGATTTCGACGGTATATCCTCTTTCTAAATATGTGTCATACAAGAAATTCTCTCCAGCTCACACTGTTTTCCTAGCGGCCATCACCTCGCGTGATGAGCCTAAATACTTCTACCAGGCAGTTAAGGACCCTTTGTGGAGAGAGGCCATGGCCAAGGAGATTCGTGCTTAGGAAAATAATGGAACATGGATGTTGACTTCGCTCCCTCCCGGAAAGAAAGTTGTGGGATCTAAATGGGTCTACAAAATCAAATATAAACCTAATGGTGAAGTCGAGAGGTACAAGGCACGACTTGTCGCGAAAGGTTTTACACAGATTGAAGGGGTGGATTTTCATGAGACATTTGCACCAGTGGCCAAGTTGGTTACGGTGCGTTGCTTACTAGCAGTTACTGTAAAACGTGATTGGGAGGCCCATCAGTTAGATGTTAACAACGCATTCCTTCATGGAGATCTTCATGAAGATGTGTACATGAGTATTCCACAAGGTTTTAATAAAGAAGGTGATACAAGGGTTTGCAAGCTCCAAAAGTCCCTCTGTGGGCTTCGCCAAGCATCACGTAATTGGTATGAGAAGTTCACCCAAGCCCTGACTGCTATTGGCTTTCATCAATCCCATGTCGACCACTCCTTATTCACATTTCGACGAACAACCATTTTTGTCGCTGCCTTGATCTACGTCGACGACGTGATACTTGCTGGGAATGACCCCTCACAGATTGCCTTCGTGAAGCGTTATCTAGACGACAAGTTTAGCATCAAGGACTTGGGTCCCTTGAAGTACTTCTTGGGAATTGAAGTTGCCCGTTCCCCTGAGGGCTTCGTCTTGAGCCAGCGAAAGTATGCCTTGGATATCTTGGAGGAAAGTGGGCTCCAAGGATGTCGCCCGAGCTTCCCAATGGAACAAAATTTGAAATTGGACCTTGACGATACCAGCCCCCTAGCGGACGCCTCCCAATACAGACGCCTCATTGGTCGTCTCCTCTACTTGACCGTCACACGCCCGGATATCGTCTATGCGGTAAGTTTGTTAAGTCAATTCCTCGGTACACCTCGGCTTACACATATGGCAGTTGCACAAAGAGTGCTCCGATACTTGAAACACGCTCCTAGACAGGGCTTGTTTCTCCCAGCAACAGGGGGTTTCTCCCTTCGTGGGCATTGCGACGCCGACTGGGCAGGTTGTCCGTTCACTCGTCGATCGTCCACCGGATACTTCATATCTCTTGGTGGCGCTCCAATGTCTTGGCGCACTAAGAAACAGTCTGTCGTGGCGCGCTCTTCGGCCGAAGCGGAGTATCGGGCAATGGCTACGACAACATGTGAGATTATATGGCTACGATGGATGTTGAAAGATCTTGACGTTTTACCAAGTGGTCCTACACCCCTATTTTGCGACAATCAGGCCGCTCGTCACATTGCAATGAATCCGATCTTTCATGAGCGAACCAAACACGTCGAGATGGACTGCTACTTCGTTCGCGAGAGAGTAGCCAACGGTGATATACATCCCACTGCAATTTCGACTACAAATCAAGTAGCAGACATTTTCACAAAGGCACTAGGGACTGATCGATTCCGTTTTCTTCGGGACAAGTTGAGTGTTCGTGATCTTTACACTTCAAGTTGAGGGGGAGTGTTGAGAATATTTTTATTCTTCTTTATTTCTCTGTTGGGCTTATTGTTCCAGCCCATTACACTTCATTTAACTTAGGCCCATATTCTAAACCTAATAATGCAGTTACAATTCTTTGCAACTCCACACAACCGTTTTCAATGTCTTTCTTGTGCACGCTAGATTTATCATAATAAACTAATTTTAAAGTTAAAAGTTTTAGAGCACAAAAATTAAAATTTGTAGTACAATTTAAAGGGGTTTTTTTTTTTTTTTTGCATTTTTGCAAAAGAAAAAGTAGATGTTCTCTATGTATAGGCCAGAATATTCCCTATTTATTCTTGAATAAGAATTCCAAATCATATGGAAGGGCAATTCTAGAGACAGGGAGAGATCGTTCTTTGTGCGTTTATACTTTATATTCTCTCATTACTCAATTTCAACCACTCATTGAGATGTTATCATTTCTGTGAATAAAATGCACTACATATTTATTCAAAACTAAATAATAATCATCAAAGATCGCAATAGGCAAGTTGTGTGATTTAAGAAAGGCCACTCGCTTCTATTTTATTTTTTTTGAAATCTCTTATTTCTGTTTTGAACAAATAATTGGTGGTAACGAGGGTGTACTACAGAATATGTGGATCTAAGTCCATACATATTTGCATACACATATATTTATATTTTGAAGATATTATATTCTTCTTTTATTTTTTTACAAAATATCTCACTTTTCGAAAATTAGACTGTGGAGTTGATTATGTTGAATCATATTTATGAGTTTTGTGTATAGATGTGATTGGAGTATTGGGTTCAACTCAACAACTAAAGAAAATTATTAGACATTCTTTAGGAAGGAGGCGACTTATCAAGTGTACAATTTAAATGGAAAAAATTGTTTTTAGTAGGAATCGAATTCAGGATGTGTGGATGTGAGCATGAGACTCTGATACCATAAAAGAATTATGTTTCATCTAAAATAGAATAATGGGACTTGGATACCTGACCTCCATTGTTGTCTTCAAAAAGATGTATTGAATGGTAGTTCTAATCCTTGAGACTTGAGAGTGGTTTACTGTGACAGGAAGTGTATTTTATTTATGATGTTTTTTGTATTCTGAAATTGCTTTAATAAATTGTGTTTTTTACTGATTAATAAAACACTCCGATTATAAGTTGTGTTTTTTATAACTGACAATTACTTAAAATAAAATTTATATTGTAAAAATACATTTATTTGTATATATAGAAAATGAGTGAAAGACACGTCATTGCCCAATTAAGAATTGAGATATCTGAATCTTATTATAGATAGTCCAATATATACTTCATCTATTTCATAAAATTTGTTGCATTTGATCTTTACTTTTGTTTTAAAAAGTTTATCGTTTTTCCTATTTTACAATATCACTTTTAATTGAAATATATATTAATGAATCATTTTATCTCACTTTATTTCAAAAGGTAAGTGCTAGATAGAAATTTTTTTTTGAAAAGTAAATATGATGCTTTATTCCTCCATTTGAGTATAGGGGTTACTCAACAACACCCGTTTTACACATTTGTTCCTTCTATACTTACAAATACTCCCATGTTAATTTGAAAAACATGACCATGGATCTATATCCCAATCGTAAAAAGAAGATGCTGATAACTTATGAGCTCTCAACCATTTTCAAGTGTTGTATTTAATGCTTTTCGCAATCTCGTCCGGTTGTATTCTCTTCTCGTTAAAAATACCGTCATTCCGAGCTTTCCAAAGCTTCCATATCTTGTGTCAATGGGGAGAGAAAAAAAATAATGAGGAATAAATGTGTCAAAAAATACTCCCATATTCTTTAATAGGGCATAAGAGTAATATATTTATCATTATACAGTAGCCACATGTTTTTTAAACAAAAAAATCAAAATTCCAAAGAAAGCAAACACCCTAAAAGAGATGAATAACACCCATTCATCATCAAATAAAATACAGCCAATCAATTAAAGTCAACAATTGATATGGAACATCACACCTATTTTGGACGTTGTAATTAATGTAGGTCCTTTTTCGTTTTGTTAAGGCCCCCCTTTCATGTTTTTTTCTTTTTGACAGGGTAAAGTCTCCCCTTTTTTATATTCGTTGGAAAAATAACATTATGTTCATTTATATACAAAAAAAAAATATGTATTTTTTAAAAACACACACCACCAAGGAAAAAATGTTCAATAAAAATGTCATTTTAGTTGAAAATGGTGTATTTAACACTGTGTATCAAAATAGGAATTCAAATTCCCTACAATTTCAAACTGTGATTTTCTCTTCAATTTCAGAAAGAAAAACTCATTTAATGATTCACTGTTTACATTCTACTTTCCTATTTTCACTAATTTCTTCATGGTGTCATTCACTTTAGGATATTTCAACTAAAGAAATTAAGATAATTTACTCATATTTATCAATATCCAAACCATGTCTCTCCATTTTATTTTTTTAAAACACAGCTTAGTATCGTGTTATAAAGTAAAAATATAAAAATCAAAGTTGACTGGTTAACTGCAACAATCATCATGATGAATAATAAGGTTGGATTGTACAAAAACAATCACCATTAAACTTTATTTCAAATTTGCATTTAAAGGAGTATATAGTAATTCATTCTATAATTCGGAAGTTACTCAATTCTGGAGTATTATTTTGGTGGACATGGTATCTTTTGTCTTTCACATTTCTTACTCCATTTTAACTTTTCTACTGTTTTTTTCTCTTTTACACCAACAATCTACTTCATCCCATAATAGTAGTATTTTTTAATTGTGCATAAAGTAAATAGATAACTTTTAAGACCTCAATTTTTTTTTGCATAAAATAGTGGCAAAATAAATAGAAAATAAAAAAGGAAATAGAAGCAAAATGGGATCCAAAAAGGTAGGCATTGGAGTATGACATTGACTAGAGTATGATGACGTGGGCACATACGCAGACAGAAGATTTCTTTGCAAGTTTTAAACACATTCAACGCCTCTTAATAATCAACGTATAATAAATTAATGAAACTTGGCCCCCAAATATAGGGGCCGACATATTTTATTTCTAATCATATTTCCTTTCATCAATACTCCTGTGTATTCCATTTTATTGTTTTGGTTTGGCTGTTTATAATTTTTTTTTTATAAATATATTTTAATTTTTTATTCTAAACTTCACTTTATATTTTACTTTTTTTTCTTTCTCAATTACATTACTTACTATATCTATTATTTAATCACTTTTTTTAATCTATATGCTTAAAAATAATAAAAAAAACTTATAGATGGATAGACAGAATATTTTATATACCCCACTCGATCATAACTTTTCAGCATCAATTTTATGGTAATTAAAAAAAAATCAACATTATAAGTAATAAAGTTATTTTTTAATATGAATAAAATAATAACATTTAATGTAATATTGTGATGTTTTGAAAGAATATTTAAAATATTTTTTTACTAAGTACGAATCACTAAATAAGAGACAACAAAAAAATGACAAAATGAGTCATTAAGTAGATGACGAGGGGAGTACATATTATTATCGTTAATTCTACATATGCAGAAGTCGAAAATCGTTAGTTAGATAAATTTCAACGGTCTAGATGTCAACTTTTGCAAATGATCTCGTTAGTGGACTGTGGAACTGATCATCGACTTAATCGATCCGACTTTAGTTTCAATTGATGGACAATAAAATTGATCCCCAAATTAAACTATTTCTGAGCCTAAAATCAAGACATAAAAAATGCGTATATATTTCACATTTTATTTTACTGTATAAATTATTGATAGTGTTATATTAAAAAATACTCCCTCCGTCCGCCTATAAGTTTTCCATTTTACTATTTTGGTCCGTCCGTCTATAAGCTTCTCATACCTTTTTTGGTAAGTACTTTTTCTTACACTTCACTTTATATCTTATTTTTTCTCTCTATCTCTCTCATCTCTCAATCACATCACGTACTATATCTATTATTTAATCACTTTTCTTAATCTCTGTACCAAAAAGTAACGTAACACTTATAAGCGGACGGAGGGAGGAATCAATTTTCTATACAAAGTAGCAGAGTATTAAATAGTTCTGTCAAAAAAAAAAAAAGCAGAGCATTAAATAGAAATATCGAGGAAAGTGGGGTCCGCCAAGCAAATTCCTCGACTATAAGTAACGACATACCAGCCCAGCCATAGCTTCGTTACATTACATATTTACATTACACCCCTTCAATCTCCATATTTATTCCCTTCGCTTCGCTTATTATTATTTCTCCCAAATATCTCGAAAAAATGTGCCCAACAGGAACCCAATTGCAGCAAAACAGGAAAACAGATCACAAATCAAACCTCCGCTCGGCCTTCGATGTCCTCGATGCCGACGGCGACGGAAGAATCAGCTCCGCCGATCTCCGGGCTACCTACGGCGGATTCTCCGGCACCGGCGAGGACGTAATCGGGTCGATGATGTCGGCGGCCGATTCCGATAAGGACGGATTCGTCGAGTACGAAGAATTTGAGAGGGTTTTGAACGGGGCGAAAGGGAAAGGGAAGGCGAAGAATGTGAGGGTGAATGGCGCCATGGAAGATGCTTTTAGCTTTATGGACAAGGACGGGGATGGGAAGGTAGGGCATGAAGATTTGAAAAATTATCTGAATTGGGCCGGGCTTGAGGCCCGAGACGAGGATGTGAGGGCCATGATTAGATTGGGCGGTGGAGATGAAAATGGAGGCGTTACTTTCGACGGTTTCCTCAAGATTCTATCCGTTTGATTGATTCATGATGATGATGATGATGAAAAAAAAAATTTTTATTTTTCCTTTTTAATTTAAACAGTATTATTTGTTCTTGTCTATGGAGGAAAATTTCCAAATATTGTGAAGAAGTGGCATTTTTTGACTCTATTGGAGTATTTTATAACATGTGAACAATTAGATATACGCAAACATAATTTTATAGTTTATACCGTATATTTGTATTGTTGTGGGAGTTTGGAAGAATCTAGAACATTTTGAGAAAAAAAGAGTCTAGAAATGAGGAATGAGCATGTATGGCTTATAGTTTAATCCAAGAGGCACGGTGACCGGGTGAGGCAAAATTTGCCTAGAACTGAAATGTGTGATACAAATTAAATTGATTAATGGCATCAACCCTCTTATTTTGATTTGGAAATTTCTTATGTATGATAATGCTCCGGCAATTAGATGTAATTTGAGAACACATGAGAGAGAGCAATTTTTATTTTTCACCTAGAATGTCATGTCATTTTCGGCAAAAGATAACCTGCACGTGATCTCAATTTTTTTAAATGTTTCTTGGAATTTTATTTACCAGAATTTAAAAGCTGAAATTAAATTGTAATGTAAAAAAAAAAAAAAAATGTAATTTATTCGCAATTAAGTCAAATATCTTTTATTCGTCGTTTTTTTTTCTTCCTACTAAACAATAAACGGCCTCTATATGAAGTATGAACATGAACGGGTCCGGAAGATTCTAGAACCGAGTTTTTTTTTTTTTTTGACGGGTAGAACAATTGTCAACAAATGACAACTGAGCATGATTCGTCATCATGGCTTATAGTTTAATCGAAGAGTTGGCAATTATTATAATGATATAATCCAACTACAGTAAAAAAAAACATAAATATAAACAATGGAATTAAACTAAAAAAAAGGTCAATGAGGTGTAGTATACTTTCTTGGTCACATAATGATTTTCACGAGTAAGGACACACAAATAAAGTAATTACTGACAACTTAAGTCAGAAATTTGTAAATCTGTATTCTGTATACTCCACGAGTCCATAGAGTAATTATTGACACACAAATAGAGTAAAAATACTGGTTTAATTATGTGTGATAAAAACTAATGGCATTTTGTGGAGGATTTTTTCATTCTAAAAGTGTACAAATTATTTTGCAGCATTCAAAGAAATTAAATGTGAGAGTAATTGTCAAACAAGTAGAGTATTAAAATTTAAAAGAATTAAAAGACAGACCTGTTATCAAAGAAAAAATGTTTATATTTATAGAGGCCACGTTTGGTTAGAGTGATGTGAATTGACTATTGAAAGAATTCCGTCTCATCTAAAAGTATTAACACCTCTTACCCTTTTTTTTGGGAGGAGGCCCATCGAGTGGACAATTTAAATGGGTGGAGTGCTTTCAACAGGAATCGAACTCAGGTAAATGGGTGGAGTGCTTTCAACAGGAATCGAACCCAGATACCATGAAAGAATTCCGTCTCATCTAAAAGTCCGAACTTGTAGAGAGGGTGGGAATTAATTCTTGTATATTAATTCCTAACAACTATACTGAATTACACATGAAACAAGTGTAGTCCATTATCACCTCATAGATAAAAACCGAGCAAGCGTTTAATATTTGGGTTTATGTTAGGACAACTAAATAATTGAAAATGAAAACGATAATTTATTTACCCATCTATTAGTATTACATATCCATCCATCCAATTTGATCTATGAACGAAAATGCAAGCGCCCATGCTTGATGTTTGATGCTTGCTTGAGTAATAACATGTGCAGCATGCTCTTTGATCGTTGCGCTCCCTAATCCATTGCTCGATGTATCCTACATAACATAATGCTCAAAGAACCATAATCAAGAAACCATACACAAATTTCATACTCAATAATAAAAGAGTCCTAATTACAATTGCAAGCAAATGACTGAACAGGCATTCATCAGAAGGAAATCATTTGTTGACCACTACACGATTCATTAAATCAAGTCTTATTTTTCTTACCAAGCAGACAATTCTGCCCTTGCAATCACCACCAGCTTTCAGGCATTCATACTAGATCAATTTGTCCACTCTCGACAAGGGGTTTTATAGACTTGTACGGTAAAGCATACAGATCATCCGCTTCAATGTTAATGACCTCTTCTTCACTGTTGTATTGTCATTGATCAAAATATTAGGAACATGTTAGGGAATTACATAATTACATTGAAGAGTTGATACTGTAAATTACCCATCTTCAAGCTGGAAGGACCCAAGATATTTCTTGCTCTTGCAGATAACATAGCTGTCTAGCTTTGGCTCAGGAACTAACATAAATAAGGAAACAGTATTCATCATGCGGCATTTAACTTAATACCAAAAAAATGGATTCAATAAAAGAAAGCAAAATCGAACTAGCCAGTAATAGGAGATCTGAGTATACTCACCCATATCATCGTCTTCACTTGCTGCAGATTGTCTCAAATGAGACTGGTATTGATCTGGCAATTTTGAGAGTACAGATTGATCAAGGTGATTTTCTAGATCGGTAGCATACCTGCACTTAAATGTTAAAAATGGTTCACCAGTTGGCAAGATAATTTACAACAAATCAGTAAAGGATTCACCTCTTGGCAAACTTTTGTTCCTGTCTAGAAAGTCGATTCCATTGTTCTGCAGTTTTCTGTATGTGAAAAACGTATTTTTCAATCTGCAAAAAGACATACATCACAATTCACAAGTGGACACCGTAAATAATAGGCAAACAGTTTTTATTAGTTTCAATGTTATTAACTTAATATTCTATACATCTCTGAGCATTGAACACAGCACTTGACAAAATTACTTTGATCTACAAGAATCATTTCTCACATCCTCCATCAACAAAAGTTTTTTACTCCAAAAGCTTTCAACAGTTTTTAGTCCAGAAAATAACATCATCATCCAGTGGTTACCTTTTGGAGTCGAGTACGTAGATATGATCTCATCAAGAACATGGTCCTATCCAAGTCCATCTGGTAAAGGGACACTGTCAGTGGATCAACACCATTCTTGTTAAATTCATCTGCATTCTCTTCCTGAAAAAACGTGAAGGTGGCAAGTTTATCAAGCAGACTTTATATGGTGCACACTTGGACACAATGATGGCATTAGCTAGCTCATCATAACTTAAAATAAAATTTTGTCTCTCACATCCAAAGGAGGTGCAATATTCCAAGAAAAGAGATGCATAATGTGTCAAGGGGAGCAATCATTCCAGAATTGAATTTATTTAAAAAAAAAAACTACTGTAAACAATCAAAAAATAAGGAATGTTCTAAACAGTGTCTCTGATAAAATAGCATGTAATAGTAATAATAATGTGATGCAATTTAGCTCAAAAATCAGATTCTGGATGCTTATGTTGATATTATCTCAGAAATCAGACTTATGTTGATTTCATGCTTTAAACTGATTTTAACTAACTCCCTAAGCAGTTTTCTGGTAGACTGGTACACACTTAGAAGACTTTTTTGAGGCAGTTATGGAACAGAATATTCCAGAACTTTTGCATCACCTTATAGCTGGTGTATCAAGCTTCAAATCAAGCCAGAAAATTTGAAACACTTAAGGAAACAAAAAGATACAGTGCATCAAAGTTACAGAAAAATCACTTTTTGACTTTACTGTTCTTTGAGAGGTTGAGAGTGCAATATGTTGTGATTCCAACGGTTAAGACCCCACTTATTTTGACCGTTTACTCCAGAAGGAATAGGGCGCCAAAGTAGAAATTATTACCTTTTGAAATTTTTTATTTCAGTTAGAAGATCTGCCGACTTTGTATGATTTTCATTTACTTTACTAGTGTAGGTAAATTTCTTAATTTCAGCCATTTGGGCTTAGGATGATGTTTGTATGATGGGATGTACAGATTTGAATCATTATGGTGTAAGAATTAACATTTGAGAGCAAAACTCCTGTCCACAGCGTGATTAAGCTGGTTACTTGGATAATCTAAGCATTATGCTTGGGTTGCTAGGATTTTTCCATTTTTTAGAATTGAAATTCCATCATAATAGGATATGTTTTCATGCTACAAACTCTTGTAACATCTTGGTTGATTGAAGATCAATAAAAGTCATAGGTTCTCCGTGGTTGTAAATCATTTGATCGAACCATTTTACTGGTGTGTTCTTTCCATTTAAAGTTCAAATTTGATTAGTTTACATTCTTGTTGGTCAGCATACCTTGTTTGATATTTCTCGGTGAATTAATTTCGAATGATTAGGCTCTACGATCATAACATATAACGTGTATTAACTCAAGCTGAGATAAGGGCTTTGAACAACAACCCTTATATGCATAGGCATAGAGTAAATAATCTATCTATCTTTACACTTGAACTGTTGAACACAACGAATTAATATCCAATTTCCACTGCATATAAGAAGTTAAAATGTAACCCAGAAATAAAAACTTTCCACTACTACAGTAAAAGTAGTCAAATCTAACAAATGCAAAGTTAGTATATTATCATAAAGTAGTTAAAAGGAAAAACAGTTACACCTCGGCAGAGGAACGCACACTATGACGGTGTGATTAACTCAGTAATCAGGATTAATGGATAGTTATTAATAGTAGGCCATGGGTCAGTTTAGGGCAACGGGCAACAACAAATTAAAACTTCAAAATGCCAGAAACTTCTGCAAAACTACAATTACTCCAAATTGCTAAAATCACCAACCCCAATTCACCGAATTATCTACGAATAAGCAAAGTAATTGAAATACTAGGGTCAAATTAGGTTACCATTAATTGGATCTGCTGGCGGGACCTCTGAATTAAATCAGAATCATATTTGAGAATCTCCGGCGCTGCCTTCTCGTTCCGCCATGCGCTCTTCAACAGCTCGGCGTCGGTGGTGGACATTAGGGATTCATAATCGTCAGCAGCAGATCCATCTCCTGCGCCTGAATCCATCACACAAAACTCAACTTTCCTCTTCCTTGTTTACCTGCAACAATAGGAAAGTGCCTTTATTTTATTTATTTTTGAAGGTTTTATTTTCCCTCTTCTTATTTATTTTGCAAAGTGGAAATAATGTAGGCGGGAAGTATGTTAAACTTCGCTCAGAAGAAAAGGGATGCTTTTGTAATTTACTTTGATGTTTTGAGTACCTCATGTGAATACGGGAAGTGGGCTTAAAAACACGTGTCATTGAGAGCCGGATTGAAGGGCAATTGAGAGTCGGATTGAAGGGCAATGGGCTTAACATGCCAAAAGAAAGGCTGCAATGTGGCTTGCAGAAACTGTTATCAAGTTCGATCCTGTTTTTACTCTTTGTTATTAAGGCCGTAACTATATACCCTTCCAGACTTGTTAAGTATACTCCCCCTCTATATTTTTTAATTAAATATACATGTAAAATACTCAATTTACCCTTCTATTAAATATTCATGGATAGATACACACTTCTAAATTAAAAACCTAACCCTAACTAATGGAGGCGCTGCCGCTACACTTTCGGCCGCCGCCGCTACACTTTCGACTCGACTGCCGCCGCTAGTTCGCCGCTCACCAGATATATAAAAAATAAAACACTTACATTTTTCGACACTGGTTTGTTGATGAAAAACCATCTTGTCGACACTGGTTTGTTGACGAAAAACCCTTTTGTCGACACTGGTTTGTTGACGAAAAACCCTCTTGTCGACACTGGTTTGTTGACGAAAAACCCTCGGCAACTCTTCATCGAAAGAAATTTTTTTAAAAAATTTCGACAACTCTTAATCGGAAATATTCACTATGGTAGACAATTAGTTGTCGACGACAGTGTATATTTTCGATTAAGAGTTGTCGAAAATTAAAAAAAAAGGAAAAAACAGACGATAGAGAAAAAAGGAAGAAAAATAAAATGGAATAAACCCTACATGTGTTTGCAGACAGCGGCGGCTGGGCGAGTGGAGGCCTTGGAGAGGAGGAGGCGGCGGTTGGGAGAGAGAGGCACCGCCACCGTCGAAAAACGAAGCATAAATTAAAAAAAAAAAAAAAGAGAGAGAGGAGGAGGGAGGGGACGGAGTCGCCCACGGTGAGACGACGTAGGGGCAACCTTTGTTGTAGAGAGGGACGACGTAGGGAAAGGCATGGCGGCGGCGTCGCAAGGGAGGAGGGGCGGCGGCGTCGCGAGGGAGGAGGAGCGGCGCCGCCGCGTTGTTGCAGAGAGGAGGAGGGCGGTTGGGCGTCGCGAGGGACGGGGGTCTTCGGCTAGGGCGATAGGCGGCGGAGGTCGGCGGAGGGCGGCGGAGAGCTGTAGAGAGGAGAAGAGGAAAGGGTGGGAGAAGAAGGAAAATTAGGTTTTAAGAGGGGTATATGTATCATGTATAAATTTAAGAGAATGGGGCAAATTAGGTATTTTATGGGGGAGTACATCTAACATAATCAATTTTAGGAGGGGGTGTATCAATTGGGGGAGTATATTTAACAAGTCTGGAGGGGTATATAGCCAGGGCCGTTATTAATTCTTGTGGCTTGTGTACTTTATTTGCTATTTGTTTGGGGGGCGCGGCTAAAGGCACCCTGGATTCCTATGAGTACACCCAGGTAAGTTTTTTTTTTTGTGAAAAGGGTGTTGCGAAATGACGTATTTACCCCTCCTGTACATTTTTTTAAAAAAATCACTGGATGAGTACACCCACCTCCTTTTCTAAACGCGGGAATGTAGAGAGTCATCACTTTCTCTCCATTCCAAAATTTCCTTTTCTGCAAGTTCGATTTTTAGAGCGAAGATGGAGTCGAAAATGGTCGATTATGATGTAATAACTACGAGTGGTGGTGCCAAAGACTCATTTGTAAGTTATTTATCATGTTTTGAAAGTTTTTTTTTTGAAAGTGAAAGAGTTTTTATGTTTAGGGTTTTTTAGTGTTTGTGTTGGTGTTTATGCTTGTTTTTTTTTTGCATCTTATGACTTTATAGTGGTATGTAGTTGGAATAATATGCATTTAGGACATACATTTTGACATTATGTATTGCATTTTTTCGTTCTTAAAAAAAGCCCCTTTTCGCGACTGGTTCTGCGAAGAAGACGACCATGTTCGTGTTTTTTTTTCGGACATGGTCGTGTTGTCCGAAAAAAAGTTCAAAACAAATATCTTTTGTTTTGAACTTTTTTTCGAACATAGGTCTTTTGTTTTGAATAATTTTTCGAACATGAAGCTTTTGTTTTGAACTTTTTTTCGAACATGAAGCTGTTGTTTTGAACTTTTTTTCGAACATGAAGCTTTTGTTTTGAACAAAGTTTCGAACATTACTTAATTTTTGTTTTTTTGAATTTCAGAATTTGGGTGATGAGAAGGACGATGTTTGGGTGGACGAATATTTTCTCGAAGAGGAGTACGAGGAGTACAATTATGATGATGAGTGGGTGAATGACTCTGTTGTTGAAAGGGAGAATGATGATGTCCAGTGTCATGAAATTGTTATGGACTACACAGACGTCTTCACGAATATGGCTTTGTTTGAGTCTCGTGACGCACTCTTGTCTTGGGTGCATAGGACGGGGAAACAACACAACATAATTATTGTTGTGAAGCGGTCGGATAACGGCCAAGGTACTAAAAAAGCTCGTATATTCTTGACGTGTGAGCTTGACGGTGTGTACCGTGAAAAGAAGAAGCCTACAACTCCTATGAAGAAGAAGGCTAAGAAGAACGAGGTGGTAGAAGAAAAGAGTGGAAAGGTTACGGGCACCAAGAAATGTGGGTGTCCGTTTATGTTGAAGAGTACAGAAGAATCTGAAATGAAGTGGAGATTGGAGGTGAAATGCTGTACACATAACCATCCAATATCCCGTTACCTTGAGGGTCATTCTTATGCCGGCCGCCTAACTACCGAGGAAAAGGACTTCGTTGTCGAAATGTCCAAATTACACGCTCCTCCTAAATCTGTATTGATGAGGTTGAAGAAGAAGAATGAGAACAATCACTCGACTCTTCGAACGATCTACAATGTAAGGTTGAAGCATAAAATCCATCAATATTGTGGACGTATTCAGTTGCAATATTTGATGAGTCAACTTGTCGAGCAAAATTACTTTCATGCCACACGAAGATGTGAGAAGACAAACACTCTTAACGAGTTGTTTTTTGCACATCCCGTCTCACTCCAATTGGTGCGTGCTTTTCCGAAGGTACTCATGATAGATTGCACATACAAGACGAATAGGTACTAGCTACCTTATTTGGAGATTGTGGGGGTTACATCGACTGGGATCACATGTTGTGTTGCGTCGGTGTACCTAATGGATGAGAAAGAAGAAAATTATTCATGGGCATTGGAGGTGCTTCGAGACGTGTTGGGCTCATCTTCTCTTTCCGATGTTATTATCACGGACCGTGAGCTTGCATTGATGAATGTTGTGGCCAATAAATTTCCTGAAGCCCGTCATTTTCTTTGTACATTCCACATTGACCGGAATGTATTAGCCAACTGCAAGGGTGCATTTAAAGATGTCAAAAATGGGAGGTATTCAACTCTAATTTCAACTATTTGTGGAGGTCCGATACCCAGTCCGACTTTGAAGAAGCTCTTGCTAAGTTCAAGTCCAAATTTCCGAAGAAGCCCGTGAATTACGTGTTGAAGTGTTGGATTACCCATTACAAAGAGAGGTTCGTAAGGGCTTGGACAAATGAATTTATGCACTTTGGCAACACCACAACCAACATGTATGTTTATACTTTTGTCTTTATTTAAATTATTACTCTAATTTGTAAGTTGCCTAACATTTTAAATTTTCTCTGATCAGGGTCGAAAGCCATCATGCCGCCTTGAAAAGAATGCTCGGCAATTACTTAGGAAATTTTGAGACGTGTTGGGAGAAATGTCACACTCTATTCGAGGCATGCCATGTTTCAATTAAAGCCTCATTCGAAAAGAGTTTGAATGTTGCCCAACATAGTTTCTCGTCAAACGTTTTCAATTATTTACGAGGGGTGGTGTCGTTTGTGGCTCTATAAAAGATCTTTGATGAAATCAAGGTGATCAAACGACCCGGATTCGATGCTAAAGAGTGTCAACATATCTTGAGGAAGGTGTACGGTTTGCCCTGTGGTCATGAGATCGAGGAGTATGTTTAATGTGACAAACCGATACCCGTGAATGCCATTGATCCCTTTTGGAGGAAGCTGGATATGGAGCCTACCCTAACCACCACACCGGTTGACCCCATTCCCACCCACAATAAAAATCGGTTTAAAGATGCCGTAGACGATATGGCTGAGGTTTATAAGAGCTTCTCTCCGGAGGAGCAACTCATCTTCTTGAAGCGTATGAGGGAGCTTGCAAACCCCGAGACTACGACTCTTATTGAGCCACCTCCTAAGGAAGACACTCTTGGTCGACCCAAAAAAGGAAAGAAGAAGAAGAAGTCCGATGCGTCCACCAAACGTGAGCCGAGCCTATTTGAGCTTGTAGAGAGTCAAGTTGCAAGTTGCTCGATACAAAAGGAGCAGACGGTCATCACTGTAGATAACTCGCTCTCATCCCCGTCCTTCCAAAAGAAAGGGATTCCACAAAAACAACCGGTAATTCTCAGCCCTTGCATGTTTATTTTGTTGTTTTGTAGATGTGTTTTTTTTTTTTTTTTGTGTGGATGTGTGTAATATTTTGGTGATTTGGTTGTAGATGGTTGTATTTTGGTGATTTGGTTGTAGATGTGTAATATTTTGTTGTTTTGGTTGTAGATTGGTAATATTTTGGTGTTTTGGTTGTAATGTGCGTAGGTATCCAATCGTCGTACCCGACAATCCCAAGGAATGGACTTCATCGGCAATTTACCGATCGAGCATCAACCCTACATTATCGATATCAAGAATGTAAGGGTGACGGACACTGCGGTTTTCGAGCAGTGGCTGGGCTTATGGGATGGGGTGAGGATGAGTGGGCGAGGGTTCGAATGGACTTGATGAGCGAACTGTCCCGCAATCTAACGTTGTACAACAACGTGTTCTTGTTGGATGATTACGTCCATGTTGTGCTTCAAAAATTGAATTGCTTTACGGAGTTTGCACATAAAAAACATTGGTTCGTGTTGCCGTACATGGGATATCTAGTGGCGTCACACTACAATGTGGCGGTGGTGGTTCTTTATACCCGTCTATCCCTTACGTATCTGCCTTTCAACAAAGATCCTTTTCAAGAACCGAGGAGTATTTGGTTGAGATTAATTAATGAGAACCATTTCGTCCAGGTATTAGATTGCATTGATTTAATGAATTTATTTACACGTATATGTTGCATTACGTATATATAACACATAAATCTCGAATGCGTGTAGGTTACGATGGGTGTTGGGCGCACTTTGCCCCCGGTCATTAATTCGTGGAAGCATGAGGGTCAACACATTTCAGACGGATGGAAAAATGCATATGCGTCCGGAGGAATTAATTAGATGATAGTGTATGGATGTAGTTACCATCTTTTGTTAGTTTTTGTGGTTAAAAACTTTGGAATACTTTTGTCTTTTTGGTGTAATTTGTGTACAAATTGTCAACAAACAACATTTATAGATAATTTGTGTACAAATTCTTGATGTTTAATATTTTTGGAACACGTATACGGTTTCAACGTTACAATGGATGATTGTGTAATTTAATTGCTCTATTTTTTGAATGGTTTATCGTCTTTGAATGAGGCACTACAATTGTGTTAAGCCTATAGTTGGGATAATTTTTTTTTCAAAAATAGGTCCATGTTCGAAAAATTGGTCCATGTTCGAAAAAAGGTTCCCAACAATAGGTCCATGTTCGAAAATTGGTCCATGTTCGAAAAAAGGTTCCCAACAATTGGTCCATGTTCGAAAAAAAGTTCCCAACAATAGGCCCATGTTCGAAAATTTGTTCCACGCGTTTTACTTGGTCGAATTTTAAAACCAAAAGTTTCTGTAACGAACTTGTTTTCGAACATTGGGGCAATGTACGAAAAAATGTTCCCAACAATTGGTCAATGTTCGAAGAAAAGGTCACAACAATTGTTCCATTTTCGAAAATTTGTTCCGCGACTTTTACTTGGTCGAATTTTAAACCAAAAGTTGTTGTAACGAACTTTTATTCGAACATTGGGGCCATGTTCGAAAAAAAGTTCCCACTTCGTGCCAATGTTCGAAAATTTGTTCAGCGAGTTTTACTTGGTCGAATTTTAAACCAAAAGTTGTTGTAACGAACATTTTTTCGAACATTGGGGCCATGTATGAAAAAATGTTCCTAACAATTGGTCAATCTTCGAAGAAAAGGTCACAACAATTGTTCCATGTTCGAAAATTTGTTCCGCGAGTTTTACTTGGTCGAATTTTAAACCAAAAGTTGTTGTAACGAACTTTTATTCGAACATTGGAGCCATGTTCGAAAAAAAGTTCCCAACTTCGTGCCAATGTTCGAAAATTTGTTCCGCGAGTTTTACTTGGTCGAATTTTAAACCAAAAGTTGCTGTAACAAACATTTTTTCGAACATTGGGGCCATGTTCGAAAAAAAGTTCCCAAAAAACGTGTCAATGTTCGAAAATTTGTCCCACAAATACTACAAATGTTCGAAAATTGTTATTGTTCGGTAAATTTATCCTGAACGGTCTTCATTTTTTCGAAAATTTGTCCCGCAAATACTACAAATGTTCGAAAATGTTTATTGTTCGACAAATTTGTCCCAAACGGTCTTCATCTTTTCGAAAAATTGTCCCGTACATAGTGGGTGTCCTCATCCATATAACTTTACCACGTGGGTGTTGTCATCCGAAATTTGTAAAAACCATACAACATTATATATAAACCATACTATAACATTATAAAACCATACAACATTATATATAAACCATTCAATAAATACAACATAACATTCATAAACTAGTCAAGTTACCATACATGTTAAAACACTAAATTATCATAAAAGTTACCATACATGTTAAAAAACAACATTGTCAAGTTTTTGTTCAAAATGATATAAAACAAGTTACGCCTCAAAAACGCCTAGCCCTTCCACGTCCACGACGTGCACTTGCTGATGATGGTGCCTCTTCTCCTACGTCATCCGAAGTTTGTCCACCAAGCTGCCTCACAATTTCTTCAACCTTTTGCATTACCCCATCCATTGTTAATGGCTCGTCGTTCCTCCACTTGTGCATCAACATGTTCAGCTCAACCTTTGCAAAATCTACCAAGTGCCATGACTCGGCCCTACGTGGAGGCTCACGAGGAGGAAGTCTCCTGTTAGAAGGATTTGAAACGAAAGGACGACCGTTGGCGAGGTACCAATCAATATAACCATCACTACAATCCGAATCTTGGATACAACGCTCTCCAAGTCTATCCTCCGTAAGCATGTGTGCGTCCCACGTAGAAATGTACTCCGCCATAGCACCCCACACTAGCTTTGTTTTCTTGGATGTGGAACCGGTTCTCTTAACACGGGCAGCAAGTGGCTTCTCAGGAACGGTTTGCACGTACCCGAACTGTCTGAGCACTCTATCCGGCATGTACGGCTCAACAATATCTCCGCACACAATGCACCCATGAAAGTAAGATACCTCATCCAATGGATAGTTTTCTCGTACGGGGCGATATGGATTCAAGTTAACCTACAACACCAAATTAAATAAAAAATGCGTATTTATCTTAAAAACAAATAAACAACAGACAAATATATTAATTTGGTTAGTAACGTACCTCGCTTGCTAGGAGGGTATCTAATCGCTCTCTAAAGCCTCTTACTCGGTTGACGCAGGGGCCTGTATGAGCTTCGGGTGCATAACGCATCGACAATGGATCCGTATGGGCAAAGTCTGGATTATGAGGCGGCAATATCAAAGTAGGGAAGTGCTCATAAATCCAAGCCTACAAGTACAATATTATTAGGTCAATATCAAATGAAAAACATGAAATATTAACAAACTTATTTAAAATACTTAATACCTCCAATAACGTAAGGTAACCACCAATCTACATACACTTGAACTTTGACGCCATCCCCAATTATCTATACAAATAGGCAAGTGATGCGGTACCCCAAGCATAGTTAGAAAATTGTGCCATGTCGTCCATATACTGCAACCACTGTACGTGAACACGAGTACCACTTTTGTCCGGGAACAAAGTGGTCCCAAACATGTACAACACAAACGCTCGTGCTGAATACAACACCTCGTCCTCGTTGTCCGAGGACATCATGGGCACAAAAGTCTCCCTTAGCCACACTAGCTTCACAGAACCCCCTCGTTGCCCACTTAATGCTTCCTTGGCTTCTACTAAGGTTAAACCCAAATATTTCATCAAATAATCTGAAGCCAAAATATGTTCTTCGGAAGTAGACTGCACCGGGAGACCATTAACTTTCAAACGCGTGATACAGTAGACATAATCAAGAGTGATTGTCATTTCCCCGAAGGGCAAGTGGAATGAGTTGGTCTCTTCCTGCCATTTCTCAACGAAGGCTGTGATAAGGTTCTTGAATACTTGTAAGCTGCACGTCTAACATGAATCAATTTAGATCCTCTCAAAAACCTCCGCCAATGACGCCAATTCTTTTCATCGTCGAACTCCCAATTCAATAGTTTGGTCACATGATAGTGACACTTCAACACATCTCGCTCCTCACCCAACCATATGAATTTGGCTACATGTTCTTGGAAGCTTTTGAGAAGGGGAGGTGCGGTTACCAATGGCCGATCAACATTCACAACTCTTCTTTCTTTCTCTCCCTCATCATCTCCCTCCGCCTCTTCCTCTTCCTCGTCATCGTTTCCCTCATCTACTTCCGGTTCTTGTAGAGTGGGCACCGGTTCTTGTGGAGTGGGCTCTTGAGGGTTAGCATCTTGTGGGTTGGCCTCTTGTGGATTGGGCTCTTAAGGAGCGACCTCATCGCTAATATGTTGCTTCTTTTTCCTGTTGGAAGCAGTCGGTCGAGCCCTACTAACACCCTCTACAAAAACCAACACAAACAAGCCATGTTCGAAATTAAAACCAAAACAAACAAGCCATGTTCGAAACCTAAACCAAAACAAACAACCCATGTTCGAAAATTACTACATGTTCGAAACTAAAACCAAAACAAACAAGCAATGTTCGAAAATTATACCAAAACCAACAAGCCATGTTCGAAACCTAAACTAAAACAAACAACCCATGTTCGAAACTAAAACTAAAACAAACAAGCAATGTTCGAAAATTATACCAAAACCAACAATCCATGTTCGAAATTAAAACCAAAACAACCAAGCCATGTTCGAAACTAAAATCGAAAAAAATAACTAATGTTCGAAACCCAATCCAAAACAAACCATACATGTCCGAAAATTAGTTCCGTACAACCATCTAATGTTCGAAAAACCAGTCAACAACAGTTGATTCGTGCTAAACCATGTCAATTTGATGCCCATTTGTTTATTTTCATCCTAACACATCAAAAATTTATACATTCTACACATAAACATGATTATAACACAAAAAATCAACCTTAATCAACACATGCATGAATTAACCCCAAATTCAAAAAACAAAACCTAAACCCTACAACAATAAAATCAATGTTTCAACCAACAAAAACCGAAATTAAGCATGCGTCCTACTCTTCTTCTCAAATATAAGCAAGAAAAACTAACCTTTACCCATTTTTGCAAAATGAAAAAAAAAACGCTGCGAGTGGTGCGAAAATGGAGTGGGGGAGAACGGTGCTCTCTCTTTCTCTTCTTCGACGTCGCGTGTAGGTAGTGGAGAGTGGGAGTGGTGCGAAAATGGTGCGAAAATGGAGGGGAGAGGTTTGGGGAAGATGGAGGGGTGGGTGTACTCAATCGAGAGAAGGGAGGGAGAGAAGGGAGGGAGGGAGTGCGAAAATGGTGAAGGGCATTTTTGGGTTTTCCAGGTGGGTGTCCTCATCCGATTTGTGTGTGTTCTCATCCCCTGGGTGTACTCATAGGAATCCAGGGTGCCTTTAGCCGCGCCCTTGTTTGGGCCTTTTTGTTTTGCTTGGCCCACTGAACTTAAGGCCTTATTAGGTTGTTAGTTGTATACTCTTATATAAAGAGAGTAAAAATTGCCGTGAGAATTAATCAGAAAAAAGCTTGAATATAGCAAATCTTGTGCAAATATTAATTTTCAAACTGTCAATCTTGCCGGCCTGAATCGGAGATTCGTGTATTTCGTTTAGTGATTCTTATAAGTACCCTTGTGCAAATTGGGAGGACTCTCACGGGCTTGCCTCTCGTTCCACCCCCTTTCTCTAAAGTTCCTTTGATTGTTCATATAGTGGGCTTCTTCATATTGTTCATCACTAGGTCCCACTAATGCCTTTGCCTTCATTAGAGAAGTCAACTTATCCATCTTGTTGGATAAAGTTGCAAAATCTTCCGACTCTTGGGTTGAGGCAATCCTTCGGTTTTGTCTTCTTTCGGAGGGCCATTGATTCCCGTTCTTTGCCATCTCCTCTAAGAACACATATCTCTCTTCCGTTGTCTTGCCCAACAAAGAACCTCCTCCGGTCGAAGCATCCACCATACCTCTTGTACGGTGGTCCATCCCGTTGTAGAAATAACATATCAATTGATCTCTTGAGAACCCGTGTTGTGGGCAACTTCTAATGAGATCCTTAAAACGCTCCCAAGCCTCGGCCAATGACTCATCTTCGTCTTGCCTAAATGAGGATACCTCCCCTCAGATTTGGATCGTCTTGCTCGGAGGAAAGTACTTCATGAGGAATGCATCGACTAAGTCATTCCAATTCTCGATGGTCCTCAAGTCGAGAGAGAGGTACCATTGCTTTGCTCGGTCCCGGAGTGAGAATGGGAAAAGTTGCAATCAGATATAATCTTGAGGAACACGGTTGATCTTAACCGTTCCACTTATCTCGAGGAATTGAGACAAGTGGAGGTTAGGATCCTCCTTGGATAGCCCACCAAATTGGTTATTTTGAACCATGATTATCAAATCCGGCTTGAGTTCGAAGTTTTGTGCATCAACGGGTTCTGACCCGCTCCTCCATATGGCCTTGGAATAGGACGGAAGTGGTCTCTCAAGACTCTTTGTGGTTCCTCATCCTCCCTTGGCCTTCCATCTCTTTCCTCACCAACATTCTCTCCAACTCTTCGGTGAAAGTTATCCCTTAACACTCTTTGAGGTCGATTACCTCCATTCCCATTCGGTTCCTCGACTCCTTCAACCCCTTGGTTCTCAACCTCCTCATCGACCTCTTCAACAATTGGATTTTCCCTTCGATTCATACTTTCCAACTCACTTCTTCTCCTTTCGGTGTCCTTCTTCGACAATTGGCTTCGATCTCCGGGTCTAAGGGCAACACTTCTTGTTGATTCCTCCTAGATCGTGTGATCATAAACCATATCTATCAAAAGATCAAACGAAAGTGAGAAGTGCAAGTAAGATCAAGTAACAAACATAAATACTTTTTGGATTTTTGAGAATAAGGAAAACAAGTAAAATGTCTAAACTAAAACTCTATTAACCTACACTCTAGACCTATAAAACCTCCCCGACAACGGTGCCATAAACTTGATTCACGTATTCTACAACACTAGAATAAACGACCGCAAGTATACGGCGTCTATCGTAGAGAAGTAAGTACGAGGTCGATCCCACGAGGAGGTATAGCGTAAAAGTGTAGTTTGTTGACGGAATTCTAAATAGACGGTGATCGATAAAGTGAATGTGGTGAATTACCCTAAGATTTCCTACCAAATTGTCACGAATAAGAAATAAAGAGTAATGTAAAATCGATCAAATAGCATGCAAACTAAGAAAACGAGGTAAAACGAATGAAAACTCAAGTATGAGAAGGTAGGTTCCAAGGCAATTGTAACACTTAGATATCCGTTTATGAATTGTTACTCGTTCAAATGGCCATTAAGGTTGTCTTCATATAGGGTTGATCACAAAAGAAGAATTAATCAATCTCTCGATCTAACTAATCCAAAGGAGCATGCGACATAAGTTCGTATCTCTACCTTACAAACATCACACCACCTAAAATAGCCCCAAAAATCATTCAATTCCCTCTCCGATAACTAATCATCTCTCGAGCTCATAATAATACCGGGTTGCATGATTGCATACAATTAATGGAATAAATCTCTCAATCTTATTCCAATTAACAATGAATTAAGCAAATCATCATGGACAATAACAACATACTTCCAAATGAGAATTAAACATGCAAATAAGAGACAAACACCATTTGAAACAAGAAATTAGTTCATAAACTTCAATCCAAATAATTACAATGCCTTAGAACCACAAATGTTTAGCCAAGAGCTAACATAATCAAATTACAAAATCCAAATGAAATAGCTAACTAAAAAGAGGGAGAAAGAGAAAGCTCAGTCTAAAATGTGGTAGAGAATGTAATTTCCAAGCTATTGCATCCTTCCTTGCTTGATTTGATGGAGAATTGAAGAAGAAATGGCCCAATCACCTTCAATTGTGTGTAACTATGTATGGAATTTGAGGAATTGGGGAAGAATGTCTTGGGTTTTGTTGGTCCCAAGTTGAGTTAAGATTGATTAAGCTAAGAAAGTCTAGAGGGGAGGGGTGAATAGATTTTCAAAAATCCTTCAAAATATCAGAGTTTATAATGCGGAAATGTGTTCTGAATAGTACTGTTCTTACTGGGTCAGATCAGTACTTCCAGTTTTAGTTTTATACTCAACTTTTATTCAGATATTTACTTAGTGAATTCTAATGTTCTTGGTTAAACAAATATTAAACAAATATCAAACAAAAAGTAAAGAACACAGGATTTATAGTGGTTCGACAAATGTCTACATCCACTCTCACAAACCCAGTTGTGATGTTTTATTAACTCCTTCTTGAGTTTCTTGTGACTTAAAGTCCCAAGACTAAGACTGTGATCTTATCGATTACACTCCCAAGTGTATCTTCGATCGACTAGTAATTTCACAAGTAACTAGCACACTTGTTTACACAATACAAACTTTAAAATGAAAAGTAAAACTTCTCTTGATTAGCCTCTGATTTCTTCTCTTCAGATCTGTGGCTCTTCTCAGATTTCTTGATCTCTTCAACTCTGTAGACTTAGATTGCTCTTGAATGCTTTATGATCAGTAGTCTTTGCAGTAGGAGATCACACAGTATTTATAGAACTTAGTATGACAGTTAGCAGTTTGTGAACTAACTCTAAAACTGTTTTTGTAACTTATCCTTTTGTAACCGACTTTGTAACTTCCTTAAACTAATTCCAAGTCAGCATATCTTCAAATATATCTTCAGTTACGCCTTAAATAAGTTTTCCAAACTTATTCTTCAAACTCACCAACTCAGCACAGTAAACTACTGTTCTGACTTTTACTGTTCTTAGTCAGTAAGCACAGTTCTCCAAAACTGTTCTAACTTCTCCAGAATACTTCTCTTGTACTTCTAAGCTTCTCTTCAACTCTTCTTGAAGGTCTTCTTATTCTGAAGTAGTCTTCTGAGTCTTCAATAATCTTCTGATCTTCTTCTAATCTAGTCCTAATCTACTGTTCTGAACTTTTACAATGTTGAATACAATAGAATACAATCTTTACATATATAAAACCTATCTATACATCAACTGAACTACATACAGATGAGTACATTTAAGTCCTATACTATAAGCTGTCTATACAATACAAAACATCAACTTAGTTCCCAACAATTCTTATATCAGATCAGTAAACACACTAAGATCAGTAAACATATATAAGATCAGTAAACATATTAAGATCAGTAAACTCAGATTCCAATATTTCTCAAGATAACTTAGAACCACATATATTACTAACTTTAAGTTGTTTTTGGCCATCAAAACATACTTTCATCATCTAGAACATTGTTTCAAGGATTCATATCCTAACAGGTTTCAAGAATGAGGTCTTATATAGTGTTGGGGTAGGGCTTAAGGATGAAAATTGCACTTAAGTCCTTGGAAATTGGACAAAATATGCAAAAACCACCGAGAGCAGGGGAGACTCGGCCGAGTGGAACAGGTCGGCCGAGTTGGGGTGTTAGAATTGGGGAAAAAGCCTTCTTCAGGACTCGGCCGAGTTGCACTCTGAATTTGTTTCGTGCATAACTTTTGCTTCCGACCTCCAATCAACTTGATTATTTTGGCCATTCCACTCCGTTTTTCGAGAAGAATCCATTGGTGCACTCCTCTTCTCGATCCAGTTAAGTATGGTTGGTGTTTTTCTCCAAATTCTATCGTATTTCCTACAAAATCGAAAAAACACAACCTTTCCCTCATTTTGGCTCAAATCATCATATTCACACCATAAATCAATGAAATCCACATCAAAATACACTTCACATGTGCCTCTAAAGTGTGTAAATTTCACCCGAATCAGGTTTCTGTAAAGCCTACTTAAATTAAGGTTTGATCATTAAAGGAGATGAGTTCTTTGAGCAGAGAGCTTGTATTTATAATTCTCCAGTTCTTAGATGAGGAGAAATTTAAGGACACTATGTCCAGAAAAATCAGAGAATTGATCTCATGGCACCGATTCTGCCAATTTGATCTCATCTAATTTAACGGTCGTATGTTACTCGGATCGGAGAAGATCGAGTACGGCGATGCTAATGTGAAGTATGGATGGTACAACGATTTGCGGGTTGAGATCCATGATTTTGTGAATCATGGATTTGACTGAGCTACAAGCGTTGAGATTCGTGATTTTGTGAATCATGGATTTGGGACTTTCTGTTTAGGAAAAAAGACGCTTTGCTTAGGGCAATATCCACGGAGCTACAGGCGCTTACTCGCAGGATGAGATTCGTGATTCATGGATTTGGGAGATTTTGGGAAGAGTTTCTCGCACAATAAAATCCAGAATTCTGAGAGCATGCCTGGAAATCCAATTAAATTGGAATTGCATATGTGCTGATAAATTGATTAACAATTAATCAGAGGATTAAATAGGATTTAATCACATCAATTAATCAAGAGGATTAAACTGAAATTGCACGGAGAGAATTGAAACAGGATGTCGTTTTTGAATAAATAATATATTATTTGGAAATTGGTCCAAGAAAGTTATCACAACTACAGTATACGAAAGTTTAGATTGAATTTTTGGTTGTAAGCCATCAATTCATGATTGATTCAAATTGACTGGATCTTAGGCTGTTAACAAAAATTAATGAATTAATTTTTGAGCTCAAAGAAAGTATCAAATTATATTTGATATGGAATTAAATATTTGTGCTCGAGAGCATAAATTTGTTTTGAATTTAGTTCAAAAGATTTTGACTAGTATAATTTGATCGAAAATTATACTCGAGTTACGGGTGACAATAAAAGTTACATTTGAAATTGAATTTAATTTTGGTATGTTGACCAAAGATTAAATTAATTTTGAAGTTGGAAATAATTCCAATAAAACAAAAATCAACGCTAGATTTTTTTTAATGTATCGAGGCTGTGTCCAAATTTGGTGAATAAGAGTAATTCAAAAAAAAAAAAAGTGGCAAGCAACTCGAATGTGGGGAAATGCACCTACTCACATGGATACATTCGAATGTGAGGGAGAGAGGTCTCCGTCGACATGTTTGAATGAAAAGGGTAGCTAAGGTGTGACCTTAAAGCTAAATGTGAAAAAAACTAAAATGGTTGAATTCAGTGGAATGTTTTTCACAAGTTATGTGAATTTGTTCATCTTGAAAAATCACATTCGAGTAAAAGCTCCACACGAGGAGTGAAAAAGTACTTTATTAATTCTATTGATGATTGTACAAGATTCTACTACGTTTATCTTTTAAGAAGCAAAGGCGAAGATTTAGAAGCTTTTAAACTTTACAAGAATGAAGTAGAGAATCAATTGGACACTCGAATTAAATCAATTCGAAGTGATAGAGGTGGAGAGTACGTAGCTCCGTTTGAACAATTATGTATTGAATCGGGAATTATACATCAAACGACAGCCTCTTACTCACCTCAATTTAATGGTGTTGCGGAAAGGAAAAAATCGAACACTAAAAGAGATGATGAACGCTATGTTAATCAGCTCTGGTTTATCTCAGAACTTGTGGGGGGAAGCCAATATTCTGTCGGCTAATCACATTTTGAATAAGATACCACAAACTAAGGATCAAACTCCTTATGAAGTATGGAGGAAATGGAAACCTTCATACAAATACCTCAAAGTGTGGGGGTGTTTGGCTAAGGTTGATGTACCACTTCCTAAACAAGTTAAGATCGGCCCTAAAACAGTCGATTGTATCTTTATAGGATATGCTTCAAACAGTAGTGCCTATCGATTTCTGATTCACAAATCTGAAATTCCTGATATGACAGAAGGTACTACAATTGAGTCAAGGAACGCAGTGTTCTTTGAAAATATTTTCCCGTTTAAGGAAAAAGAGGAAGGGAGTTCGAATAAAAGAACTCATGAAGCAACAGATGACACTGCAGGTCCTCCACTCGAGAGAGTGAAGAACCAAGATGCAGTCAGAGAGCTAGAATTGATAAGGATTTTGGTTCAGACTTCATTACTTATGTTTTGGAGGAAGGTGAACCTAAAACTATCAAAGAAGCTATGGCAAGACCAGATGCACCCCTCTGGAAGGAAGCCATAAAAAGTGAGTATGATTTAATTTTGCTAAATCACACATGGGAGCTGGTTGATCTCCCTAAAGGTTGCAATGCCTTAGGATGCAAGTGGATCCTTAGAAGAAAGTACAAAGCAGATGGATATGTTGACAAGTACAAAGCTCGTCTAGTTGCAAAGGGTTTTAAACAAAAGGAAGGGTATGATTTCTTCGATACATATTCACCAGTGCCAAGAATCACCTCCATTCGTGTATTAGTCGCTATTGCTGCATTGCACAATCTCGAAATACACCAAATGGACGTTAAGACTGCGTTTTTTAATGGTGAAATGGATGCTGAAATATACATGCATCAACCTGATGGTTATGTTGCTCCTGAAAATGAGAAAAATGTATGCAAACTTGTTCGATCACTGTATGGACTTAAGCAAGCTCCAATACAGTGGCATTTGAAATTTGACAATACGATGCTGTCAAATGGGTTTCGAATTAACGAATGTGATAAGTGTGTATATGTGAAAGATACACCTAATGGATTTGTAATCGTATGCTTATATGTCGATGACATGTTAATTATAAGCAACAATCACAATATCATAGTTAATACGAAGAACATGTTAAGTAGAAACTTTGACATGAAAGATATGGGACTAGCAGATGTGATTCTTGGAATCAAGATTGAGAAAACGTCTGATAGAATTTCTTGACACAATCTCCCTATGTGGAGAAGGTACTAAAGCAATTTAATGCCTTTGACGATCCACCTGCTAAGACACCTTTAGAACTTAATGTTCACTTGAAAAATAACAGAGGAGAACCAGTAGCTCAACTGGAATACGCAAGGATCATTGGAAGGGTGATGTACATTACGAACTGTACATGCCCTGATCTTGCATGTTCGGTAAACAAGCTGAGTCAATACACGAACAATCCAAGTCAAGAGCACTGGAAAGCATTGAAAATGGTCCTAAGATACCTGAAGTACACCCTTGAATATGGGCTTCACTACACGAGACATCCAGCTGTAGTCGAAGGATACAGTGATGCAAATTGGATATCAGACACTAAAGACTCGTTATCCACCAGTGGATATGTATTCACTATTGGAGGAGCAGCACTGTCGTGGAGGTCCAAGAAACAAACGTGTATTGCACGTTCCACAATGGAATCAGAGTTTATCGCTTTAGACCTAGCCGCTGCAGAGGCTGAATGGCTGCGTAACTTTCTGGAAGACATTCCATGTTGGAACGAACCAGTACCTTCTGTGACGGTACACTGTGACAGTCAAGCTGCTATTGGCAGAGCTATGAATGTCATGTACAACGAAAAGTCGAGACACATACGTCGTCGACACAACTCCGTTAGAGAATTGATCTCAACTGGAGTAATGTCCATTGATTATGTGAAATCAAAGGATAATATAGCGGATCTGCTCACGAAGAGTATAAACCGAGATCAATTGAACAAGCTGGTAGAAGGAATGGGTCTAAAATCCACAAGAAAAACCAAAGCAGTGGAAACCCAACCATGATGACTGGAGATCCCAAGAACTTGGTTCAATGGGAAAACGAAACTGTGGAAGTTAGTGATACAACACTTGAAAAACATGACTATTTATGACAGCACTATCTCAAGTGTTAAGGACCCGTAAGATGTGGTAAAGGTTGAGTCTTCGACTCTTAATGGTTCCTAGAGTATAACGGGATACTCGAAAGGAGATCACATATATAAATGAGAAGTGAGGGCCGCTTCGACCAAACATTTATGAACACAAAGGACGTCCATGGCCAAAACGGACAAAAACGTGAGAACGTTACGAAGACGAGATTGAAGTGTGCTGACACTGTTGATTAGGTATACACTATGGAGGATTAGTTCAAGACACTGCGTCCACTAAGCTGCCGGTGTACCCGATAGTGTTTGGCTACGGAAAGTTCAAAGCCAAAAACTACTTTTCCGGATGCATAGAGATCTCAATCGAACTGAACACTGAGTCTGATGTTGTATAGACACGATTTTCACTCATGTGGGGGATTGTTGGAATTAATGAGTGAGAAATTAATTTGGATTCTCAGACGTAGTGGTCAAGAGCCACCTCCCACGTGTGCGTGAATTTAGGCGCAAGTATCTCCACGATTCTCTCCAACCTCCAGGCCTGATATCTGTCTATAAATACAGACTCTTCCCTCATTCCTTTTTTACGCTGAAATTTTCGCCCCTCCTCTCTTCTGTGCTCTCCAAAGCCATACACTGTTCTTACTGCCGGAATTCGTTCCGTGTGTTGCCGGAATAATTTTTTCCGTGTGTGTTCAGTTCGTACTTAGTACGTTCGCTGAGGCTTCGTATACAGTGGTGCTACTATGTACGAAGTAGAAGTCGTTTTACCTTTGGGAACAGAGCGCCGTACCAGTCGAGCACTACCTGGGTGTATTCTGTTCTGCAGGAAAAGGGTTTTCCCTTGACTCGACTTTCGTTATCAGATTCCTTCGATATTGTAGTATACCCTATCAGGCGTATAGTTTCCAACATTTATATATATATATATATTGTGACATACATCGGGGCAAGTTCGAAAAAGGGCGCGGGGCGGAGTATATATATATATTCAGATCTTTTATTGCTGGAGAACCTGAAGTCATATGAGCACAACCCGCTCAAGAGACCGAAGCCCCGTTAAAAATCTTTCTGCAGAAAACCCTCCTTAGGGACAAAGCTGAAGGAAAAGGGAACTTCTCTAAACATCATATGAATCTATAGAATTCAGAATACAAATCTTTAAACAAAAAGTCCTTCAATTGATCTGGAGGATCATCCCACCACTTGAAGGTCGTCTCCGCCATAGTTGTTAGTTTGTCGGCCGATGCATTACCCTCTCTATATATGTGCGACACTTTCAAAGTTCATTCCACGCAGCGGAGCCGTAGTATGCTACCATAGAGCAGTACATTTCCATGGAATGCGCAACAGTCTCCCTTGGAGAGCTTGTACGACATACTCTGAGTCTGATTCCAACTAAAGCGTCTTCAAGTTATTGCTAGCTGCTAGCCTGATTGCATGCAGCGTCGTTAGAAGCTCGGCCTCAAACGCATAACCTCTGCCATATCTGATCGCAAAGGCCCCCATGAACGTACCACTGTCGTTTCGAAAAAGCCCTGCTCCCGCCAAACGCCCTAGAGCCTCTGTTGCTGATCTGTCAACATTAACTTTCACCGTGCTCGGTGGGGGGGGGGGGGGGCGGGCACCTCCATCGAACATGAATAACTTGAGGGGCTTTCAGAGGATTGCAAATTTGTCAGAATTCTTTGATCACTCTAAAGTCTGTCGGCGAATTGAACATGCTACCCATTTTCTCGTTGTTCGACTCGCGCAATAATGCCTAGACTGAGGTGTAAACCCCCTGCTACCGAGATGACTTTGTTGTCGAAGATGGTTGAGTTTCTATACGTCCATATTTTCCAGATTAGCGTAGCCCACGCTAATCTCCATAACGCCAAAACTTGCAGACTGAAGTTGATCGCCATAGCTTGGATGACCCATGATAGAAATCCTTCTTTCAGCCTCAACCGAACTTGAAACACCTCCAATAACTTACTAGCAGTGTATGAAAAAAATTCACAATAGTTGAATAGGTGGTCAAGACTCTCTTCATCCGAACAGTATAGAATGTACACACTCAGACCCTCAATTCTCATTAAGCGCAATCTGCCCCAAGATGGGAGTCGCCCATGAATGGCCCTCCATATGACAGTTGATCGACGGGGAGGGATGAACGCTGCCCATATCCATTTACCCCAATTAACCTTCGGATAGTGAGGCCAAATTTGATCGTAAGCGATTGATGCCGTCAAACAGCCTTGCGTTGAATGTGGCCAAACCCTGAAATCCTCTCCGAAGGCACACACCATGTCAGCAATATCCGCCACAATGTCTAGGAAGTTCTCTACAAAATTTGCCTCCAAAATATACCATCCCCGGTTTTTTTTTGTTAAAATTAGGTTTCAAATTGAGACACTTAATTCTTTTTGCCTCAATCGGGGTGGAAGCAGGGTGAAAACTCGGTATAAATCGTTATTGCTGCCTACTTTATTAATTAACAAAAATTTGTATAATATGGTCTATACATGAAATACACCATCAATTTAATTATATATTAATTGAAAAAAAAAAGATTCAAATATCGAAACGCAAATTTATCTCATTTATGAAACCATCGCTCTAACAATCTAACATTAACATTAGCATGAACAATATATAAATTTTGATTTTGTTTTTCAAAATTGTAAATATAAAAATGAGACTAGTGTGGACTAGACGACCCAGCAACTTAGTAAATCTAGAAAAGAAGATTGTGACAAGTTGTCAAGTTGAGTTCGCAAATTTAGTTTTTAATACTTTTTATTAATCAAATAAAACTTTTGAATTTTATTAAGCTGCAATACATTCAAATCAATTACTCCATTCTATTTATAATATTCGTTCACATTTCATTTTCTTTACAAATTATATGACGTTTACATTTTTCAATGCAAATTAATTACATTTCTTCTCGATATATCTTTAAAATCAATAAATATTTACATAAATGTGTTATTTCTTCTAAAAAATGACTTATATTTTAAATAAGAGGGGCTATTTTTATTCTAGCGAATGTTCAAATTAAATTTGTTGTATCTTTATCAAACTTTAATGGATCCATATCGTGTCACCCATCGAGAAACATGAGAATTATTGCACCACTTAGCTATTCAAAATATTATTATCTCTTCTTAAATTCCTAATCATAATAAGCTTTAGATTCCACAAGCATTCTCATCATTCCACTCACCTCTTTTTTATGTATATTTTCAAAAGAAATTAACATTAATTAATCCGAAAACAAACAATTAGCTTTAATTATTCTTCCAAGGAGTTGGGTGGAGTTTATAATGCAATGATAAATTAATTAATTATAAGTTAACCCTCAAAAGAGTGGCTGCCATTACATTGTATCTGCAATACTTTTTGGAGGAAGCTCCAATGAAGTTTCTTAATTTCAAATATTGCAAGGATTTATATATTTGACGGTGTATTTTATTGTACACCCCAAATTGTACATATTTTTTATTTTTCAATTCTGTAATTATTAGGATTTAAAAATAATTTTTTTTATAAACTTCATCCTCATAATATTCATATATTTATATAAAATATAATTACTTTTAATTTAATTATTTTATTTATAAAAATTTACAAAATTATTTCTCAACACTCTATTCATTACATTTTTTTTTGTGTGCCACATTAAACTTAATCATCAAATACTTTCAAACTTTACACTTGTCAGTACATTTTAATTAATAATGGAATATAATACCAAACATGAAAAATGAAATAAATATAGTAAGAAAATGCTTTTACGGAACTGGTACATTTTTTACTAAAATTTGAATTATTTATTAAAAAACAGATAAATATATAATTATAATTATTAGTTTATAGGAAAAACGTATGAGTTCATAAAAAAGTTAGGCCGCAGCTCACACCAACATTATACATAGTACATACCTCGTATAAAATATAATTTGTTTTTAAAATTACTACCTATATCTCAATTTTAGACAATTATATCCAAATAAAAAAATTAAATAATCATGAAAAATCCTTCTCATCTGACGTGAAATGCAAAAAAACGCGGTAAAACAACAAGAAGAAAAAAATTGTGTTTAAGATATTTCAAAAACTATATATAAAAAAATCATAAAAAATTAAAACCCTAAATTTTGATAAAAACCAATAAAATCGCGTAAAAATGGAGATTAAGCATACCAAATTTACTCATTTTGTTCGGTAGAAAACTCTGAATGTCAAATTTGTACGGTTGGAACTCCTCCTTTTAAATTTGAACTCACCTTTTTTTTCTTCTTATTTTATTGCGTTTCTTCCGTTCCGTCGGTGGAAGCTGATTTTTTTCATAATTTTTTTTTTAAATTGAGTTATATATTGCATAAAATTGAGACGTGAGTATTAATTTAAAAATAAATTATATTTTATGTGGGGTGTGTATAATAATTGGGATCATTAGGATCAAAAATTTGTTTAGCCGTGACCAAAAATTTATTAGGTGATAAGTTGAACGATATTAGTATTCTTCCCATATATAACTAATTATATTTTTATCATATGAACGGGTACTTTGCATTGCATAAAATGGTGCTTTTCGATCTTCAAAAAAGTTAAATAAAATTTTATGTTAAAAATCCCATCAGTGTAATTAATGGTGCTCCCCCCACTTTAGTCCAGGTCTTTCTAGTTTATAGTCAGTACGATATATTCTACTACCTAATAAAGGTTTTAATTTAATAATGATTAGTTTAATTAAACCCTTTTCCCTAACTAGTTCTATATAAATTGCCCTCTTCGTGAACCAAATTAAATTAAGAAGCAAACCAAAGAAGAAACTGGTTAGCTAGTCCTCTTCACATTACATAATTATTATTTCGTTTGATTAATTAATTCTATATTTAATTTTATGTAGCTATTATATTTTTCAGGTAAATTAATCATTTGAGGATGAAGATTTCGATTATCGTGTTTGTTGCGATTGTATTGACCGTTGGATGGATCCATGCAGAAGTTATAAACAACGATGTGGATCGACTTGTTCCTGGAGGCCCAACTCCTTGCTTTCATTGCATGAGGGCTCCTCCACTCGACAATATCGATGATACATTTGATCATAAAATGGCACACCAAAATGATAAAAATTCCGTTCCAGAAGTCAAATTTTCGCGTAAATTTCCACCTCATTAACTATATATAAGTTTGGAATTTGAATTCTGCGTGTGTTTAGTATAAATGCTTGCTAAGGTAGTCTCGTGGGAGACGGAATATATATAATTTGAGCATGACACTTTTAACATCTTGAAAGAGATGAGTGTTAATTTGTAAACGGTCTCACCATGTGGCCGTGTTATGCAAGTCTTTGTCATGTTTGCTTATTATATATATTTTTGTTTTTATTATTATTGCGACGAAGTGGGAAAATTTGAATTAAGAGTGACAAGTGATCGTGAGGGCATGTAGTAGTGTTATGTGTGAAAGTTTTTATTATGTAAGGAGTGTGATTGTATGGATTTATGTAATCTATGAGCATATATATTGAATTTTTGTTTGTTTGAACTATATCCTTTTTGATCAAACGGGCATGCTATTTCAATAATTCAATTCATTATAATTTTCATCCGTGAAAAATGAAATCAAACTATTCAATACTTGAATGATCGAATCATTCGATAAAAGTTTATTTGAACTTGATTCGATCGACATAAATAAAAAAAAAAAAAAAAAACTTCACACATTTATCTACAATTAATGCAATCGAAAGTTTGATAAGAAAAAAAGATAAAACAAGTCGGTGTGAAAATATCAAACTATTCGAGTTCAATCTCTGATACCATAAAAAAATTATATTTCATCTAAAATTTTGAATTCATAGAGAGATGGAGAATTAATTATTGTATATATACTCCCTCCAATCCAAAAAGTTTGTCGCATTTGGACTTTAAATTTGTTTCAAAAAGTTTGTCGTTTTTCCTAATTTTACCAATGATCTCCCTAAATTGCCCCTATTCTTTTGGAAATATATTAATTACGATTTTTTTTGAAAAGGTCAAAGAAATTGTGAAAAAGGGAGGTGGGAAAATAAAAGGAAAAAGAGAAAAAAGGGGGAGAAAATAATGAGGGGTAAATTTATCAAAAAAATATGTTTCTTAATTCTATACAAAATGAGAAATGCCGACAAACTTTATGAAATGGAGGAAGTATTAATTTGTTTGAAACTTGTTCAAGCTCAAGTCTATAACATTTCCTACAAATTTAAATTACAATACGTTGGTCTCGACATAATTTTCTTAGTCTATGTATACTTTTACCACTCCATTTACACACAACTATCCTCCCAAACTTGCCCACTCTCTCAGTCTCACACGTCTTAACCCCACACACACTCTCTTCCCCTTTCTCCATTCAAACTTCTTCAATTTCAAAACTTTCAATGACCAATGCCATTCGTCCACCCACCGCTGATCATGACCACCGTCGTGCGCCTCACTCAATGCACATAAATTTGTATGAATTTTATTGGTAAATTTGAGTTTTTTCACAAACATTGAACGAAAAATTAACATAATTTTGTACGAATTCCATTGACAAAATTGGACTTTTGTATGAAAATCGCAAAGTTTTTGAACAATGTCGAAATTGACACTAGTTAGTCGAAGAAGAGGGAAAAACTAGACCAAAAATTTCGAATTTTTGTAAAAAAAAAGCTCAGAAAAAAATTAGAAATTGTCAGAATTTAATTTTTTTTTTCTTTGAAAAACTCGGCCAAAATTTTCTAAATTTTGTCAAAAACGTAGAGATTTTTTTTCTTTTCTTTTTTCTTTTTTTGTGGAATTTTTTTCGACAAAACTAGAAATTTTCATCCAAGAATTATAAAATTTCTTGGTGAACCAGTTACAAGATTTTAGTTTTGCGAAGTAGTTTTCAAAAACAAATCTCTCAAGTTTATATGTACAAAATATTTTATTTTTAACCATTGAAATCCCTTCACTTTTATATTTAAATCCTTTCAATTGTTTTTTTTTTTCGACAATCGATGTCTTTATTCCGTGCAAACGCAAATGTTTGGGGGAAGTCCATCTACAAAATCAGGTGGATCATCCCAATAAAACGAGCTTCCATAAGAACGGGAAGCCCTAGCAATGGCGTGGGCGTATGTGTTAGCCTCACGCTTTACAAATGAAACCGAACAATTGTTTAGTGATCCCAAGACTCTCCTACAGCCTCGAATAAAGTCCCCAAATGCCGAGTCATCCAGTGAGTCGGAACTTATCGCATCCGTGACTCGCTTAGCATCTCCCTCGATGATGACGTTCTCAAGATCCAGGTTACGCACCCATGAAAGCACCTCCAAGAAGCCCATAGCTTCGCCAATTGCTGTCTCTAAGCGTCCTGGAATGACTAGTGAGCGAGCAGCCAAGAAGTTGCCCTTGTCGTCTCTTAGCACCATTCCTACTCCTGTCTCATTGCTATCCGCAAAGAAGGCGGCATCTACATTCAATTTCAGGCCCTCTCTCTCTGGTTTATGCCACCCTTCACAGCGCTTCGCCCCTTTACTGGTGTTGCGAGGTGCACGAACCTGTTTCCATTCGTTAAGTATTTGAAGGCCTTCATCCATAGCTCTAGCAGCAGTGGCGCACTCCCCTGTCCAGTACCGTCTGTTCCGTTGTTTCCAAATCATCCAAAGAGTACAGGCGAATCGGGCTCCCTCCCCCTTGTCGTGTGTGTTCAGAAAATTTAAAATTAGCTCCTGTAGTGAGTCTGCTTGTATCATATCCCTCTCCACTTTGGCAAGCAGTTGGGCCTCCCTCCAACACTGTAAAGCGAAGTTGCAGCTGAAGAATTGGTGCCACCCTGTCTCATCGTCCTCGCCGCAAAGGATGCATATTTTGTCGTCACACACTCTCCTTGTGAATAAATTTACTTTGTTTGGGAGCACATTTCTACAAATTCTCCATAGGCAATCCTTCATCTTTGGTGGAATTTGTTGCTTCCATAAAACAGTCCACCTACCTTCCACTTCTAATCTGGCACCATCAACTAGTTTCTGAGCCAATCTATAACCAGATTTCACCGTATATCGGCCATTGTTTTCAAAATGCCAAATCAGTTTGTCCTCTCCGATCACAGGGGATATTGGCGTTCCTAAAATGGTTGTAGCGTCACGAGGTTCAAACACCTCCTCAATAAGGTCTTTACTCCATCTTCTGGTGCCTGGGATCATGAGATCTGCAACACGCATGTCGCCAAATCCCTCCACCTTCGGCGTTTGAACATAGAAATTTTCCTCATCAATGATCCATGGGAAACCCCAAATGTAGATGTCCTCCCCAGACCTGGCCTTCCACCTCACCCCCTGTTTGAGCAGCCCTTGTCCCGAGTATATGCTCGCCCATGTAAAAGAAGGATTGGAGCCGAGGGGAGCATCTAAGAAGCAGCTGTTCAGGTAGTATTTGGCCTTCATGATTCTGCCTACCAGGTCATTCGGTTCCTGCATTAGGCGCCATCCTATCTTGCTTAATAGGGCAACGTTAAATAAGTGTAGGTCTCTGAACCCACGACCTCCCGTGCTTCTATGGGTGCACATCTTCTCCCACTTCATCCACTTCATGCCCTTCCTTGCATCAGTTCCACTGCCCCACCAGAAGGAGTTCATCATACGATGAAGTTCATCTATAAGGGTCGAGGGGAGTAGAAAAATGCTCATACAATACGATGGGATTGATTAAGCTGCTGATTTAATGAGCACCTCTTTCCCAGCTCTAGATATTTTGCGCCCCCTCCATCCTTGCAATTTTTGCCACATTCTATCCTTCACGTAATTGAAAATCTATTTTTTGCCTCTACCGATGAGAGACAGTAGGCCCAGGTACCTACCCGTGTTAAGTGGATCTGCCACCCCCATGATTTCAGAAATCGACTCCCTCAACTGCGTAGGGACATTCTTGCTGTAGAAGACCCCCAATTTGTTGTAGTTTATGGTCTGTCCCGACACTTCTTCGTACTTGTTAAGGATCCTCTTTAAAGCTCGGCATTCCTCCTCGTTTGCTTTGCAGAAGAGCATACAATCATCGACAAATAATAGATGTGACACAGCTGGAGCCCCCCTACATACCTTACTCCCGTGGAGAAAACCATCTCTCGTCGCCCGATTGAGGGCTGCGGATAATCCTTCCGCGCACAAAATGAAGAGATAAGGGGATAGAGGGTCCCCATGGCGTAGCCCTCTACCAGGTAGTATCGGGCCCACTAAATCTTCATTCACATGGATCGAGTAGGAGACTGTAGAGACGCATAACATCATCCAGGAAATCCATGTGGTCGAGAATCCCAATTGTCGCATGATACGTTGCAAGTAAGTCCAATCAACCCTATCGTAGGCTTTGCTTATATCCACCTTGAACGCCACGTCGCCCCGGTTGCCATATCTCTTATTCTTCATCATATGGAGTGTTTCAAAGGCAATGAGGATGTTATCTTGTATGGCTCTCCCCGATACGAAGGCCGATTGTGCTTTATCCACCAAATTCGGCAACACCGTTTTTAGTCGGTTACATAACACTTTTGAGAGTATCTTGTATACCACACTGCAGAGTGCAATGGGTCGCAGATCCGCCATTGCCTTCGGGTCATCTTTCTTGGGTATAAGGACCACATTTGTTGAGTTGAGGCCTTCTGGAAATGAGCCCCGATGTAGCCATTCTACGCATTCCTTGAAGATATCACTCCCCACACTACTCCAGTTCTTCTGGTAAAAAGCCGGATTAAAGCCGTCTAGACCTAGAGATTTATCTCCATGCATCTGCTGGATTGCCACTGTGAACTCCTCCATCTCGGAAGTTCGGGTTAATTGGGCAATTTGATCCTGCGAAATGGATTGAGGGACTGCCTCGATGAAGTTCCGTTCCTCCGTAGCGGTAGTTGAAGTTTCGAACAACTGGGAGAAGTAACTTCCAACCAATTGGCACAATTCTTGCTGTCCTTCCACCCAATCGCCTCTATTATTTTGTAGTTTACTGATTTTTTTCCGACGTTTACGAGTCGATGCAGATTGATGAAAGAATCTCGTGTTTAGGTCTCCCTCTTTAAGCCAAAATATTTTCGATCTCTGCTTCCAGAAGGTTTCCTCCTGAATTAGGATTTTGCCCAGTTCTATGCGCGCCTCTGAGATACGTCGAGCCCTGACTGGATTCGATCTCTCCCGTAACCATTCTATTTCACGTTCCAATTCCCTCTTTCTCATTCGAAAATTATTATCGGATTTCCGCCCCCAAACCTCCAAAGTTTCAGCTGTAGGCGCTAGTTTCTCCATCAAATTGAGACTTTTGTGTTCCAACCAACATTTTTTTATCACCCCCTGTAAATCATTCTCAGTGAGCCATCTGTTCTCAAACTTGAATTTTCTGGGGCGCATCAACCGGACAATTGGTTGGGTGTCGAGCAGAATAAGGTTGTGGTCAGAAACTGGAGCCACCAGGTTGTGCAAAATGACTTCATTGAATCGGTTGTGCCACGATGAGTTTCCAAGAGCTCTGTCCAGTCTCTCCTCCACCTCGTTGGGGGTTTCCCGACTTTTGAACCACGTATAATTGTAGGCCGTAATGTGGACGTCTGAGAGGTTGCAGTCTTGCACCGCCTCCCGGAAGCCTCTGATTAGGTATTGAGGGTGGGTTACTCGTCCCCTTTTGTCCTCCTGGCTTAAGAGGTCGTTGAAGTCGCCAATACACATCCATGGCAACATATTTATCCCCGCTAAGTGTCGAAGTAGGTTCCACGAGAGGTGTCGTCGGTTCCTTTCGGGGTATCCGTAAAAGCCTGTTAAACGACAATCATCACCATCACCAGTAATAGTTAGATCAATATGATTTCTCGAGTAACTTGAAACATTGTAGTTCACTTTATTATTCCATAAGACAGCCAAACCACCACTCCGACAAATACAATCAATAGAAAAACAAGAACTAAATTTAAGTTTAACACGAAGTGTCTCTGGTTTCACACCATAAGCTAGAGTTTCAGATAGAAAAATAACATCGACCCTTCTAGTGCGAGTGATCTCGCAAATAGTCGGAACTGTAGGGCCCTGGCCAAGGCCCCTACAATTCCAGCTCAACACAATCATTAATCTCGGCAGGCCCCTACAATTCCAAACGATATTTTGAGAGGGAGAAAAGTATACAAATAAACTAATAAATTATGTTTCTGTGTTTTAACTTTTAAGGTGGGGTGAACTCAGTAAAAAGTAGTACAATCTTTTCACTCAAAACATTAAAAAATAAATTAAAGTGAAGATGATAGACATAAAAGAAGGGGCATATAGCCTTGGCCCTGAATTAGGGTCCGGCCATCTGCACCTCCAACGTGTTTAAATGCACTCCCCAAATTATCTAAAATACTTCTTTTATCATTTTAATGCATGTTATTTGACATACCCCACGGTAAATTCACCCCCTTTCCAAAATTTTAATTTATTTGCTTTATTTTTCATTTCCTCCTCCTTCACTTCATTTCTCATTCCTCTTTCATTACTGGCGCCCCACTATTGTCGTTGTCGCCTCTCTCTCTCTCAAAATCAACTCCCTCACCCCCACCTCGCCCCCGCCAAGACTCAGACTGCTCCACCCTAATTCGCCAACTGTCCCTTCCCTCCCTCCCTCATCTCCCCTCCCCCTCTTTTTTTCTCCTCTCTTCCTTCTCCCATTTGTCGTCGCCTCCCCACCCACTCGCCACCGCTGTCCGCCCCACCCTGATCCAACACGTCGACCGTCCACCCAAGTTTGGATTTTAGGTTTTAGGCTTTCTTCTGCATTTTTTCATTTTCTGCATTTTTTTTTTCGACCATTTTAGGTCAACTATATATATACACTTTTTTCGACAAATTGTTATCGACAAGAGTGTATATAGTCGACCTAAAATGGTCAAAAAAAATTTCAAATTTTTTTTTTATATTTTTTTTCCGATCAACCGGTGTCGATCATATACACTCCCATCGACAAATCGTTGTCGACGGAAGTGTATATGGTCGACGTTGGTTTGTCGAAATTTATAAAAAAAAATTGTGATTTTTCTAAGCTTTTTTTAAAATTTCCGATTTTTTTTTGTTTGTTTGATGGCCACGGGAAATGGTGGTGACGGCTGCTGCAGTTAGGTTTAGAGTTTAAAGGTTGAAGGAAGGGTGTAGTTAGTAGTGAGGGTGCATTTAGTAGTGTAATACTCCTCTCCGTCTCAAAGAAACTTTCACACCTACTTTTTCGGTCCTTTAGAAACTTCACCCATACAAATATACAATATCTAAAATATTACATTTAGGGGATGTTTCTTTTTGGTTTTAAAAACCAGGTTTTGGATTTCAAGATCCAAAACCCGTTTTACTTCGGGATTTAAAAACCGGTTTTCAAAATCCACTCAAAACCACCCTTATCAAACATATTGATTTGACATAAAGTTATATCTATATAATATTACTCCAATCATTATATTCTTTTTCAACAATAATATAATAATACTATAATAATATAATAATACAATAATATAATAAATTTAATCAACTAATCATTATAATCTCACCAAACAATAATATAATAATACAAACTCATTCAATCTTACAACTTGATTTGACATAAAGTTAAATCCTTCACTATTCCAAAACCCAAAAGAAACACCCATATTACTATTCATCGGGATTTCAAAAATCTGGTTTTTAAAACCACCCAAAGCCCAAAAGAAACATCCCCTTAATGTCATTATTTTTATGGTACATATATACACACAAGTCACCTCACTTATTTATTTTTTTATAAAATCATATCCTAAAATTCTATTTAATATAATATTTTTTAAAAAGTTGGTGAACAGTAAGTATAAAATTTTTTTTGGGACAGAAGTATTAATTATATGATATTTTGGGGGGTTTTTACATGATTATTAAATTAATAAAATGATTGGAGAAGTGCATTTAAACAAGTCATGCAGATAGCCGTACCCCTGGAATTAGGGTGGGACTATTTACACCTCCATTTCGGTTTAGAACACTCCCCTGATTGATGCACCCTCCCATAATTTCGTCAAGATAGATGCACCCCCCATCAAATTGTCATAAATGCCCTTCTCTTATACAATTCCAATTACTACTCACACCCTCCCTAAACCCTACTTTCTCCCCCAAATCCTCCATCTTCTTCCTCCTCCATTTCTTCTTTCATCTTCTCCCCCACCCCTCATCACCACCGCCGGCGACGCCACACCCTCCCTCCCTCGCCGAGCCCATCGCCCCCCGCCTGTAAAAAAAAAAAAAAATAGATCGCGGCCGCGCGCGGCTGCCCCGTCCATCGGCCACCGCGGCCGTCCCCTCCCTCCCTTCCCCCTCCTCCTCCCTCCCTCGCCGAGCCAGTCGCCCCACCAAAACTGTAAAAAAAAAAAAAAGAACAGATCGCGGCCGCGCGCGGCGGCCGCTGACGTCCCCTCCCCCCCTCCTCCTCTCTCCCTCCCTGGTACCCCGTAGTCCTTCTGACGCACTCCCTCTCCCTTCTCTCATCTCGATTTGTAAAAAAAAAAAAAATACAGTAATCGGCCCCCGCTCCCGTCCATCGGCCAAATCCAGGTTTTTTTTTTCCCTTCTTTTTCTTACCTTTCGACCACTTTAGGTCGATCCAAATACACCCCGTCGACAACAGGGTGTCGACGAGTTTTTAATTTTTTTTTTCAATCAAAAAATGTCGAGCATATACAATCTCGTCGACAAACCAGTGTCGACGGGAGTGAATATGGTCGACACTGGTTTGTCGAAATTTAAAAATAAAATTTGAAAATTTTTAAAGTTTTTTTTTTCGACAAACCAGTGTCGACCATAGTCACTATGGTCGACGCTGGTTTGTTGAAATCTTAAAAAAAAATTGAAATTTTTTAAGTTGAATTTTTTTTGTTTGGGGAGAAATTTTGGTGTTTGGTGGTGGCGGCGGCGGATGGATAAAACTTAGGTTTTAAGGTTTAAAGGTGAGGGGGTGATTTAGTAGTTTAATATGACTTAAAGGGTATTTTTGATTTTTTACCTAATTATTTTATTATTAAATTCATAGGGGGAGTGTTCTAAACCGAAATGGAGAATTATTGTATCAGCCCAATTTCAGACCAACTGGAATTTTTATACGGCCCAAAAAGCAAAAGTATCTAAATTCTTATACGGCCCGAAATTTGGAACCATTAAACAATGATAATTAAGGTGACTCTGTCTCTATTGCTATTGCTCATAATAATGTGAATATGTATATATTATCTACATCACGTGTTCTTTAGATTAAGAATTTTAACCAACTGTAAAATTAAAGTCAAAACAATCTTACACAATATGAATGCTGTAATTTATTTGTTTGGGCATATACCATACCACTTATAATAATCTACGGAGTATTTGATTTCGCCTCGAATCCAAAATTTAGAAGATGGCCTCAATTCAAAGTGTAATATCTATTATTGTGTATAAATGGTACGTATTAATTGCTACAATGCTAGCGGGTAAAATCTTCATTCTCCTCAACTGTGTCATTTTGGTAGCAATGTTGCAAATATTAGTTAAAATTTTAACTCCATTTAGATGAAGAGATTTAGATTTATGGATTTTAAACCTACACTCCAAACTCATTCCATTTGTTTAAATTAAAAAGTGAATGAATGGATTTTAAATATTTAAATTTGAGCTCATCCTTTTTTAATTTAAATTAAGAGAATTTTAAATACTTACAAAAACCATATCATTTGTTTATGTATTTTTAAATCTTTTCAATTGAAATAACTCTTCAAATCAAATCCCCTAATCCAAACACAATCTTAGTAAACATGAGATTCACCTTTTAACTCTTCTAGGTCATATCTCAAGCATTGGGTCAACCAATTAGTGCAGGCCCAATAACCATATGCAAATTCCAAGAACCAGGACAAATCCCATTATTTCGCCATCAAGTCCGAAATTAAAAAGATTTTGGATGGATGAAAAACTTGTCATTATTTTCCACATATACCGCAACCTAGACTGAGGCTAAGATTTTCTAATAAAATTGCTCACGATTAGAGATGTTTATCCGGATCGAGCTAAATGGGCTAACCCGATTAATTCTAAAAAAAAATATAAAGTTAGAATTGATAGATTATAGACCCGTTTAAATTTGAGCTTTTTTGACTCGGATTGGTTAACCCGCAGAATAAACGAGATAGCCCACCGGGCTAAAAGGGCCAGTCCGTCAGCCCGAGCTACTATGTATTTTTTTTTTATAATGTATGTATACATTTAAATTTTGGTTCAATGAATGATCCATGATTTTTTTATTTTTTAAAAAATCAAATACAAAAAATATCCTCCTTCCAGGCTCCAAGTTCTTCAACCGTGTCATTAATTAAATACTTAAATACCCTAATTTGGTAAGACATTATGTCGTAATCAGATATCAGCTACAAACACAATTTGTCTAATACTTTTGTTCTCTTATTTATCTACCATTAACCATTTAATTATTTATTTTGCTACTTTATTCGATTGTCGATTGTTGGATATGTTACAGGTGGCTTTTAATTATATATATATATATATATATATATATATATATATGTGTGTGATTCAATTTTTTTTAAAAAAATATATATTGTACGTAGCTCGTTAGTTGTCCGTTTAACCTGTGATCCGCTAGTGTTAAATTTTAACTATTGATGAACCAATTAAAAATGAATCGAATAAGACCCTAACCCGTTTAGCCCATAACTCATTAACCCTGTAGAATTGATCCTATAAAGCTATGACTAGCCCGATAAACATCTTCACTTTTTTTTGATGGAAAGTTAAATACCCATCCCTTTTTTTTTCCCTCCCCATGACTCGAACCCAAGACCTAAGGCCTATGTAGTGGTGCTCTAACCACTTGAGCTATTCCACTTTGTCGATAAACATCTCCACTCACGACCAATTAAATTTATAAATATCCTTATATCAAAAATAGTACGCATATGTTGCAAATAAAACTAGAAATAACTTTTTTGTCCCTCCTACCCTTAAGCTATAAATATTTCAAATCTTCATTATTGGAACATATATTATTGATACACGGTTTATCCTGTGCGTATCCACTTCATTGAAATATAGTATTAATACATTAATATTCCATCCGTTTCTAGGGAATTTGTACTTTTGAGATTGTACCCATTTTAAGAAAAGTGTAAAATAAAGGTGTAATGAGTAATAATTTAAAGGATAGTTTTATAAATTTTTATGAATTAAGTATAGAAAACAGTAGATTGAGATAGATGTTTATGTTTTGGTGTGTACAAATTAATATGAGACGTCTTAATATAGCAAGTGTATAATTTTTTGTGGAATGGAGGGAACATTAATTAATTAATTTAATACTCCGTATTTGTTTTCAATAGTGATGAAATCGAATTGTATACAAAATGAAGATACTATAAAATAAATGCAAATTCTTGATTATACGTGTGTTACGTACAACTGTTTTTTTTTTTCAACGACATGTAGTATATTAGTAGTATATTAGTGTATTCATTGAACAATATTAATTGATGTCACTAAACTATATTGATTGATGATCAGTATTAGTTGATTTTACTAAACAATATTATTTATTTTTATTGAACAATATTAATTGTAACGGTATAGTACTCTAAAATAAAATACAAGATTGAAGAAAAGTAATTAAACTCCCAATAGGTACAAAACTTTTATAGATATATATATTGGAATCTGCAGTCTTTAAAATTTCCACATTATTACAAAGCAGCAAGCAACGCTATACGTTACGTACGTACAGGCCTAACTTAGACACACATACACGACCTCACAAAACGTAATGTATATAACACATTATATAATTACGTACAAACTTTCTTCAAAAACAAAATAAAAAACGTACAAACTAACTTGAAATTAGTTATCACGGCGTCGACATTACGGGTTTACGAGGCTTGTAATCCTGATCGGGCAAATAGTGGTGCGTGTTCTGATCAGGCGAGCTGTCCTCGTCGTTAGCGTCAGAGTATCCATGTCGAAAATCTCCTAAAACACGACGATTCTTCCGAGTTGTGTCGGCATCAGCTTGGAATGTCGCCAGGATCAAGAAAGAGGCGAGAACGAGCACGATTATCATCTTCATGATGAGAACATTAATTAATAAACCTGCAGTGTCACAAAACAATATAGTAATCAAGTAATTAAATATGTCAAAAGATATAAGATATATGTAGAAATTAAATTAATTTAGTGAAAAAAAAAAAGAGATCAAATTACGTACTTTTATGGTTTTTTGTCGGATTGAGTACTTGTTACCTTTGAAAATGATAAGATTTTATAGTGAAAAATAGTTACTATTTGTGATATTAATTATTAGTGGCAGGCCAAGATTAATAGTTACTGCACTACTGAGAAAGGAATTTATAGTGGAGCACTCAGGTATATACAAGTGGGTTTATTTAATCAAATAGAGTGGATTTAATAATGGATAAATACTGCTGATTACGCAAGAATGAAATAATTAAAAGTTTGATTTTTTTTTTTTTAAATCACGTACATAGAATAAATTAAAAATATACAAACAACATTTTCATTTTAGTATTATTTTATTCATTTTCAATATATTACAATCATTACATATATTTATCTTCATATTTAACTTAATTTATACAATCAAATATTTAATTAGTAAATTAAATATTATTGATTTTATCAAAATCATAAAATGTAAATAAATTAGTAATTTTCAAATATTACGTTTATTTAAATATAAAATTACGAAACATATAATGACGTAAAACTATATACATATGTGAGTATAATCTGGATCAATTTGACGCGTTTTTCTAAAATGGTTCAGGCGTGATTGATCAATTTGACCCGTTTTTTTAGTGAAACTTCTCCATCTGGATTCAACATTCCGTCGTACTAGTGTATCATTTTTTTTATTATTTGTATTTCTTTTCAGTTTGTGTTCACTTATTTTAATATGTCGGTCTTATATGTAGTTAGGTAATGCATGTACGTCCGTTTTAATATGTAATGTATTTCATATTTAATATAATTATATTTTATTGTATTTTACAGTTATTTTTTATTGGTAATAATAATACACAAAAAAAATTAAATTAAATTACACAACTAAAATTATACTATAAATTAGTATAACAATGGAATTGTAATTATATTTAACAAAAGAACTATAATTATTAATATAAAATTGTAATACAGAATTGTAAATATTAATAAAGTATAGAATTTTGAATAGTAAATTTCATATATTCAAAACTCTATTTTTAAAGTTTAACTTCATTTTCCCCACACCCTTGAAGATGCTCTAAGAGCATCTTTGATACAAAACACTATTGACGCTTATTTAGCAATTTCTTGATGGATTATGTCTTCTTCTTTTTAATTAAGCCATGATAGTCAAACGCTCCCCATTAGGGGTGGGAATGGGCCAGGCTACCCGACAGGGGCCTACGGCTCGGTCTATTAAAGCTCGGCTCGACTCGTTTAATAAACAAGTCAGGCTCAAACTTTTTTAGAAGCCTATTTAGCTAAATAGGCCGGGCTCAAGCTTTTTCGTAAGCCTTTTAAGCCCAACAGACCGACCTATATAACTTCACACACACATATATATATATATATATATATATATATATATATATATATATATATATTATAAGTATATACTTATATAATATGTGATTTTCAAATAAATAAATAAGTAAGAAAATCTAGTAACACTAATTATATTTTTCTTTGTAATAGGTGAAAAAATAGTTGAATATATTTTTTTTTTGGAACATTTGATAAATTTGCTATTACTTCATTTTAAGATTTAAAGAGTTAATTTTTATAATTTGATTATAATACTGTTGTAGATTTTTTTTAAAAAAAATACACTAATAAGACTAAGAGGCCTTTAAAAGGCTTTCGGGCTAAGCTTATTTATTAAAAAAGACCAGGCTTGAGCCTTTAAAAAAAGCCTATGACAGGCTATAGGCCAGGCTTGGGCCTAAGAAATATATAACAGGCCATACTTTTTTTCTTAAAGCCTACCAAGGCCTGGCCCATTCCCACCCCTACTCCCCATCTCCTATTGTTCCTGTAAGTGTTCAATCCTGGATTCATTATTATATATAAATTAATTTTACACATATCTATAAATTTATACTTTTAGATCGATGACATATAATTTCTACACAGTATGAAAACATCTTTCTTGAACTCAATTACTTAAACTTTAACACCGATTACTAAGGTGCATGCCATTGCTAGAGCAAGTCGTACTTTTGGGAACACTTATGTATGAGAAGATCCACCGATTACTGTGGTTGGACTACCTCCAGATGTTTGTTACTATTCTGATGAATAAATGAATCGTACTTGTTCTAAAAAAAAAAAATTAATCCCGATCTCAATTCTTGAAAATTAAGTAAATTATAATTTCGTGTTTTCAAATATTGAATGTTTCACGCACACTACTAATACAAATTAATTAGGTTGAAGTTTGTAGAAAACTGGAACGATTAACAGTTCAGAATATCATGATTTATGGCTTGATATCATGTATTCCAAATAGTCACCACCGATGTCCATTAGAGAATACATGCCTATCTCTCTTGTGGGTTGTCTATATAAGATACTCACAAAAAAATCATAGCCACCAGAATATCGAGAGTTCTGGAGCAGGTGATCTCGCCCAATCAGTCCGCCTTTATTGGTAAGAGAAATATTTTAGATGGAGTGGTCATTGCAAATGAAATAGTTGACGAGGCAGTCCGGGTTAAAAAGAAGATATTCTTATTCAAGCTGGACTTCGAGAAAGCATACGACTCGGTGGATCATGGGTTTCTCATTCATATGCTACAGCTCTTTGGTTTTAATTCCACTTGGTGTCGGTGGGTCAAAGAGTGTATCCAATCAGCTTCGGTGTCCATATTAGTCAATGGGAGCCCCACAAAGGAGTTTAAAATGGAGAAAGGCCTTAGACAGGGGGATCCGCTATCACCCTTCTTATTTACTATTGTCGGGGAGTGCCTCAGCCTTATGATGAACAAAGCGGTGGATAGAGGCATGTTCATACCAGCGGACGTGGGCAAGAATCACACAAAGGTCTCTCATCTCCAATTCGCTGACGACACCTTGTTCTTTGGGGAGGCGAGCAAGAGCAACATATTGGTATTGAAGAGTATCCTCAGAACCTTTGAGGCCTGGTCTGGGCTCAAGATTAATTTTCATAAGAGCACCCTCTCTGGAATCAATGTTAGCGAGTCAGATTTGAGTAGTTGGGCAAACTTTCTCAACTGCAATAAATCAGCCATGCCACTCAAGTATTTGGGTATGTCGATAGGTGAAAGAGAGAGGAATGCACATAGCTGGGTCGATATCAGAAACAAAGTGGAGAAACGACTGGATCATTGGAATGACAAATCTCTCTCCTTCGGAGGTAAACTTACACTCTTAAAATTCGTTCTTTCCCACCTTCCTACCTATTCCCTGTCCCTTAACCGAGCCCCTGCCAAAACCTTATCCTCTATCACTACCATCCAACGAAGATTCCTATGGAGTAATGGCAACCTAAAGGAGAAGAGAATACCGTGGGTAAGTTGGGAAACTATTTGAAGAGAGAAACACAAGGGAGGTATGGGGGTTAAAAATCTCAATCTTTACAACCTAGCTTTGTTAGGGAAATTGGGGTGGAGGTGTCTTAGGAAAGGAGAACATCTTTGGAGAGAGGTTCTTGAATCTAAGTATGGGTCTTTTCGGGAGTATGTCGAATTCATTAAGAATTCTGGTAAGTGTCACAAGAACTGGTCTAACTGGTGGGCTAGCATTGTTAAATGTGTCGGGGCGAGTGAGTGGTTCAACAATAATATTTCTTTGGTTATTTGCAATGGTAATTCAACTAAATTCTGGGAGGATAACTGGGTTGGGGGAGAAAAGTTGAAAAACTTATATCCTAGATTATATAGGCTAGAGTATGAGAAACACTGTTTGGTGTCGGATAGAGTTAGGTGGTCTAATGGTGTCAAGAGTCTTGTCTGGAAGTGGAACTGAAGCTTACTGGATAGAGAAAACATTGTTGTGTGCGATATTTGTACGATCATTGACAGGTACATTAAGCATTCAGTGGAGGAGGACTATTGGGTCTGGAGCTGCGAGAACGATGGAAAATATTTTGTTAGATCTGCGTACTCAATTCTGCAGGAGGATCATACCAAGGATAACCCGAATTTGGACGAGCTTGGAGGCATTTGGACGAAGGGCGTTCCCAGCAAAGTGACGGCTTTCTCCTGGAGACTCTGTCAAGACAAGGTTTCTACGCTAGTTAATCTTAGGAAAAGAGGGGCATACAACGAGCACCTCTCTCTTAACTGTAAATTTTGTTGTTCTGAACCGGAAGACGCTGATCACCTCTTCTTCACATGCTCACTCTCCAAGCGGGTGTGCGGAAGGATTTATGATTGGTTTGGCAAACCTGCTCTACAAGGTTTCTCAAGATTGTCTCACTTCAAGAAGCACAAGGAAATGATGGACAAAAGCAAGGAACGCATATGGGATAGCTTATGGCACGGAACTATTTGGAATATTTGGCTTAGTAGGAACGAAGCGACGTTTAAAGGGGAGCAGCCCGGCGAAGAGAGGATTGTGGAGAATATCAAAATCAATACATTTAGATGGTTCAAGGCTCATAAATTGATTCAACAATGGATGTCTTATGAGGAGTGGAATAGGGAACCTTTATTGTGCTTGAATTAGAGTATGTTTCTTGTGTGTGGTTGTGGGTTTGTTTCATTACTTTGTAACTTGACGTTGTATTAGTTGGGGTATTCCTGATGCCCATCAATAAAATTTTGCCGTTTCCAAAAAAAAAAAAAAGTCACCCGGTCACGTGTATTAAATGATATCACTAGTTAACAAGTGTGTAGTAATGTAACATTAGATGAAATACATATTGGAACAAACATACATACGTAGCTAAAATTTACATATTATCTAAAAGCCCGAACTTATAGCTAGATATAAAAATTTAAAATTAATGCTATCTTTTCAATTAAACTCCTTTTAAACTTATACTTCTATATATATACGTTCAATTTTTTAAATTTTTGTGACAATATATACATAATTGTGAAGCTCTCTTGAATATACGCGCTTGCATACACAATAATAGGTTTCATATATTATTACAAGCAAACCATACAAATCATAGCTTACACACAAAATCCACATCGCAATTTACCAATACATACATTGGCCATGGGCAAATCTCACAACACCACAAAAGACAACACATACATATTCATGGCATAATTGTTTGTTGCCACGATCCAATGAGATTTATACATTTATTTTATTGCACAATCATATTACACACACCCCTTATCGTGATCATATATTTAACGTACGATTGCACGTCTAGGGCGAACGATGTGGTGGGCGTTTATAGGCGATGCTATCTCCGAAAAAATGGTGGCTATTCATGTCCGGTGAAGAATCATCTCCTCCACCACTATCGCCTCCACGATGTGTATCAACCACCGCCCCTTTGCTCGGATAATTATCGCTTAAAAGGTGGCGATTCTTCATCATGTCTGCATGACAACAATGGAAACTTCCCAAAATGACCACGCTAAGAAGAAACAAAGTGACGATCACAGTCTTCATGGTACCAAACAAATTAAACCTGCCGAAAAAAAGGGAATAAGTGAAATATATTAAAGATTGAAATAAGTAAAATTAGAAAAATGAAATTCAGCAGTTTAACTATATACTCCATTAGGTAAGGTTTTGTTGAATCAACTAATTAGCATGCATGAAATTAATGTTGCATTTACCGTCGGTTTTTCTTTTTAAATATTTTTTGTGGGCTTTAGAATTCAATTTATATAGAGAAAATTAGTTACTGTTTTTATACAAATATTTTAGTCGCCAAAGATTACTTATGAATGCACTAATGAAGTAAAATTTTAGTGGAGGCAGCACTGACCAGATATTTATCAAGTTGTTTACAGAATCACAATTTTTTTGATGGGTAGGTTTCGTGTGAATTAGTTTTCACTATAACACGTGATTAATACCTTTTAATAGTTTAAGTAATATCTTCAGGTTATTTTAGTGATACACTTTAATATTACAACTAAAATTAATACCTATTTTAGTAATTTAAGTGTTATATTTAACATTGTCAATAATATTTTTTAATAATTTAGTAATACTCTAATACATCTCAATAATTTAAGGCTGTGTTTGATTGTGTGGATTTGGGCTTATGGATTTTAAATTCACAGCTCAAATTCATTCTACATGTTTGGATTAGGAATGGATTTCAAATATTTAGATTTGTGTTCACACACTTTTTAGTTAAAATTGAGAGAGATTTCAAATCCTCACTAAAATCAAGTCATTTGAAATTCATCTATTTTTAAATACTTTCATTTGAAATACCTACTCAAATCAAATTCTCTTATCCAAACACAACCTAAGGCTCCATCTGAATGAATGAATTTGATCTATGAATTTTAAATTCACCATCAAAATTCACTCCACTGGTTTGGATTATGAATGGATTTCAAATAATAGATTTTTGCTCACACACTTTTTAGTTAAAATTGAGAGGATTTTAAATCCTCACTAAAACCATGTCATTTGAAATTCATGTATTTTTAAATCCCTTCTTTTGAAATACCTTCTCAAATCAAATCCCTCCATCCAAACACAACCTAAGTGAATCTCTATAGCATTACAATCTTCCCATTACAAGTAATACATTTAGTTTAGGTTGTGTTTGAATGAGCTAGGGGCATTTCAAATGAAAGGAGTTAAAAATACATGAATTTCAAATGACATGTTTTAGTGAGGATTTAAAATCTCTATCAATTTTAACTAAAAAGTGTGTGGACACAAATCTAAGTATTTGAAATTCATTCATAATCCAAACAAGTGGAGTAGATTTGAATGGTGGATTCAGATCTAAATCCAAATTAGAAATACAAGACAGCCCATTCGAAATGTCACGAAATCCCCCGCTCTTGGGGGATGCCCTCAGCGTCGAGGAACATGTATTATAGGGTGTATGTGCGACTCATTTAGATCATGAGCTGATACAAAAAATCAAGAAACCGCTTCCAGTATAAGTATGAATGATTAGTCCAGTGAATATGATTGAATGGAAGAAGTAACTCCATTTACTATCTACTTAATTATCTAAAAATAAGCCAATTTGATCGAGCCTCAAGTAATTTCAATGATATCTTTCATAACGAAATCAATTTTATAATATAAAATACTGTGTTTTTACTTAAAAAAAAAAATAATAATCTTTGAGCTACATTAACATAATTCCTACTTACTACAAGCATTTACAATAAACGTTATTTCAAAAAAGAATGAATAATTAAAATAAATATTAAACAATTGAGAACCTCCACCACCTTACAAGTAGCTATGAAACTTTATTAATGGATTATACTGCTAAACATATACTAAAATATAATATCATTATAATCCTGAATAGTTAAATTGTAAATATAATAGTATCATTATTTATGGTGATCAATTAAGTTTGTTGAAATTAAGCACATCCAATCAAGAGGGTTTTGCTTAATTATACGCTGAAGATTTGATGGGCCCAGTTATGATGAAGTCCACTAATTAAATAAATTATGAACGTAATGAGGCCCGTTATTAGTCAATATTTTTAGGCGTGAGTTATTTGCCCCTCCAGCTATGTTAGACGCACCCCTTCCATTTATTAATTAAATATACATATAAAATATCAAAATTTTCTCTTTTAATAAAAAGATTCCTAATAAATACACGTCCCTTCTAAAATACAAACCCTAACCCTAATTCTAACTGAAACAACCGGCCTCCTCCTCCTCTGATGCCTTCGAATTTGAGAGTGAGCATGTAACATAGTTGAAGAGGCAAATAACCCAAATGCTCCATTTGGATGGAGGAATTTGATTTATGGATTTCAAATTCACCATTCAAATTCACTTCACTTGTTTGGATTAAAAATTAAATAAATGGATTTGAAATCCTTATAGCATCTTTTTTTAAGTTAAAATTGAGAGGATTTTAAATTATCATGACGTTAAATTTATTTTAGAGGCTTATTATTCAGTAATGTTTTCAGAATTGGAGTTAGATCTGCTGCCTGCTGGTTAGCCCAAACTTTTTACGAACCAGTCCCACAACACACGTATACAAAGTTTAAAAAGAGATTCAATAGAATAAATTTTATTTTTAAAGTAACTCTCTATTTGTCCCCCGGTTAAGTTGTCATTATTTGCACGAGTATTAAAGAATGTAATATTTAATGTGCAGTGTGATATTGAAGTAAAGAAAGAGGGAAAAGAAAAAACATAATAAAAGGTAAAAAAAAATATAGAGAGAGATAGTGGAATATTATGAATATTTAATTTCAGAAATAAATTATTTTTAATGAAGGAATGAATATGAAGAGAATAAATATATATAAATAATTTGATAGTGGGATCATCAATTGTACTTTTGGGATATAATGCATTGGGAATGTAGAAATTTTTTTAAGATAGAAGTAAGAAATTTTTGAGATGACACACTTGTGACTAACTTAAAACTTTAAAATCATCACCCACACCCACATTGTGGGTACTCTTAAAATAAAGGTAGAAGGGGCTGTGAGAATGCTTATGTGGAGTACTACCAAAAAATAACGAGTAATTTTTCAAGACGTTCAAAATGACAAAATATGTAACTTTCGAAGTAGATATGCTCAATGGTTACAAACAGTCGGTTTCGATTTCAAAAAAAATCTAATCAAAACTGGGCCAATTACAATTACGTTTTTTAACCATCGGTTCAGACTTTTTTTTTCTCGTTTTCGCTCGTTTTATGTTTTAACTCCTTTTTTTTAGAAAATACATTAAATTTTAATATAAATTATAAAATTTAAATTTATACTTGGAAAATAGAATAATTGTGTATAATTTATTTAAAAAAAAAAAAAGAATTGTATATAATAAATAATAAATCCGTCAAACCGGCAGTTTTGAAAATCCATAACTGTAATCGAACAACCATTTAACGGTTACGGTTCGGTTTTTTAATCGTAACCGACGATTCGGCCAAACCGTCCAATTACGATTTCGGTTTGCGTAAGTCTATTTTGAAGGGTGGGGAGGGTATATATTAAGCATAATTAATAATGTTATGAAAAAGAGAATTCAATATAAAAAATAATGCATACTAGGCCAGTTTTGTACCTGGATGTAAAAAATATCTAGTTCTTTTTTTCTCACGTATGATAAATGGAATAGCACTAAATTAAGATTCCATGTCATCATCCTCGTCACAAGCATCAGCTGCAGCTATTTCTGAATCCAATTTGTTAATCAACTGCTCACTTACATGTTTGGCAACGGATACCATGTCGAGTATAACGCTTGGATCGAGGGCTGCACCCCCTCGTTTTGTTAGCCCACATATCCGCCCCTGCCTATTCATCGAAACAGTTACAGCAGAACTCATTTGGGACTCCTCTTCTGTGGTTGCATCAACAATGTAATGCCCAAAAACCTACACCAGTTAATTCAAAATATACAATCACATTTCAGTAAAAAAAAAAAACGACAGGAATAAATAGGAAAATGCAGTACTCGTCTTGCCTTGGTTAAAGTAATTACTACCGGGACCCCTGAGGTATCGAACTGCAGAAATTCCTCATCACTTACATCAACCTCTGGCTGTAAATCAGAAGAGGCATTGGAAGCAACTTGGACTTTTGGAATAGCTGTATTGCTTAGTGCGGCCTACAGAACGAACCACCCAGAAATTAAGATAGAAAAGATATACTGTATCTTGTTTTAGTGAAAAACTGACTGAGAATTGTTAAGTTATTGAAAATTTCGATTCTTCAATGGAATCATTTCCAATTGCCTTGCTCGCTAGGCAAAACTGACAAAGTACGCTTACGTTAAGGCAGCGGCTAAACATACCCCGGGAATTGCTATATGTGCCTTATTAAAAATACAAGAACTATTAAAAACTAATAAACACACCCCACATTTGGACAATGATACCTTTATCAAAAGTTAAAGAAAAATAAATACACCTCCCTCCCCATTACAATTCATGTTTTTTTTTTCCACAAGAGAGAGTAACAGATTCCAATTGTGAGGTAATTTGCACTGATTGCTCTTTTCGAGCGAATGGTCATAGTGCTTTAGTTTTTTTCGCAGAAGTGAATGGTTCAAAATGTAAGTGTATCATATTGTTCGCCCATTTTTAGAGAAAGATGCAACTTGGCCATTCGCATGATAAATTCAGAAGACATGATTTTGCTTGATAGAATTAGAAACAACCGGCAAAAGATTAGACACAAGAAATTGTTCTGAAGTTTGATACATAGTTTTAGTATATATTTTTATAAGGGTAAATTGTCACTAACATAAGAACATCTTAATCCAAAAATATTTTGGGGGTGCGTATAGAAATTCTGGGGGTGCATTTAGCAGAGGCCTTATGTTAAAATAGGAAGAGGATGCGAAGTACTTTTTTGCATAGCCTCACACTTCACTATAAAACATAATCCAGTGATCTACAATCTTGAAATTTGGTTGGGTGCAAGCATACGAAAAATGAATACCTTAATAGCTGCTCCCAATGCATCAAGCACATTGCCATATGAACTAACAACTAGACAATCTATATAAAGATCCCAGCAGACCTTTCCTTGTACAATGCATAAAGATGAGAGATCAATCCCAGCTCCTGCACCAAAATTCATACACCGAATATTTTTACACATAACAAGATTCAATCTCAAACATAGTATCATGAAACCTGCATAGCTCGTCCAGTTGTTGTACCTTCTCCACTTTTACCACCCAACAAACACCTTTGAAGTGCTGAAGAGAGCTCTCCCGATAATTCATCACCCCCTCGGCCCTGTGATCAGCACTCATGAAAGTTCATAAAAATGTTGTGTGGGGATAAGTGAAATTTACTTATTTCAAACAAGATATGAACCATGGGTTAAAGTCATACATATTCTAGGAATAAGGACTATTATTAATACTAACGAGATTCGCTCTGTACAGAACTGAAATAATATTACAAAAATATGAAATATTTCAAGGTTCAACAATGAATTCAATAAACAAAAATCTTTTTTCATACCCTTGTAAGATGCTCAATTCTTCTTTCCTTTGTTGTTAATTCTCTTCTCAATTTTAGATAACGAGTTCATAGAGCAATTACACACTTTTGGTAAGACTACATCTAATCATTAACTTTGTATAACAGGACGTCAAAACTCCGAACTACATAGCAGTGTAGCCTATCAGCCTATTAATGTATTAACTTGTCCAAATTGTTTAATAGATCATATTAGAAATGATCATGTTTCCCATAGTTTTTAACCCCTTGATCTGATGGGAAGTATACAAATATTAAATAACAGTGTATAAATTGCCATCTTGCCACAAAAATTCTTGGCCAACAAAAACAAACTCACATCCACATTCATATACATATAAGAAAAGTATGTCTTGAACCTCAAAACTTGGCTCAGCTGTCGGACTACAGTCAACATATACGGAAACCTTTCCTTTGTCAGGATAAGATGAATTCGGCTTCCCAAGCTCGGCCTGGAAAAAAAAGGTTGCATCACATCCAACTCAATCAGGAAACAGAAAATGGCATAAATGAACAGCCTCATCACCAAGAAAACATATTAAATCCAGTTTAGACTCGGATGCAAAATGAAAACCCAATGCCCTAGAATAAAATACCTTCACACTTGCAATAACTTCAGTTGCACCCAGCTTTACTCTTGCTGAGCCACTTGCCTTTTTAGTTTCATTAAAAAAGTAGATCAGTAAGCATAAAATCTACTAAATGTGCAGGAAAACACCTACTAATTCCAACTTCCTATACCTGGGGAATGACACCAGTCTCAACAAAAATGGGTCGGTAGCTTAATCGTTTCCGACCATCAGTACGTAAATCCTGATCAATTCCACCCTTTATGAAGTTTTGCTCACCTAGGGAAAGCCCAACCATAACTGCAAGATATCTACTCCAGCATATGCCGAAGGTTAATATATCTCAAATAAGATTAATAGATTTAAAAAGAGAAAAATTAGAGCCTCATATACTACTCCATTATTCTTCAATTAGATTTTCAGAAGAGCATCAAATAAATTGCAGGAAAATGTAAAATACAGTGCAAGAATTGAACATTTGTACGTGAAATACCTAAACCTAATGCCCTTCAATTTAAAGAATAACTAATACAGTAAAAAATGATTGATGATGAGCAGGACGTATTCATGTTATGAGGACTATTATTAAAAAATATCCAAATCGGCAAAATAATTATAAGCAAAAGGGGGCAAAATAACAAAATTTTATAAATTGAAGGCATAAAACCTTTGCACAAGATTCAGGTGGGCAGCAGCAGCGGAGGGGGAGCGCGCGCGACTCAGCAGGCGGTGGCGGCACGGGAGCAATAAAGCCGGCGGCGGCGAGAGGGGCTGAAAAAGCAACGGCGACGAGGCTTAAGAGATACAAATGAAGATTCAAGATTTAAAGGGGCACGCTTTTAAAGGAGTGCTGAAATGGAGACTCAGTTTCCATGAATTTGCATGTTGTTAAGAGGCGGGAAAACGTAATTGAAAGTGAAACCAACCGAGAAGGAAATTTGCTATCTAGGTCTTGCGTACGTGAAACAGGGGAGTACATTTTTTTTCTTCCATTTATACCTTTCATTTTGATTATTAAATTTAATTGAAATATAAACCCTGCTTATAATTCCTACTCTTTCATCTAAATTATTTTGAAGGATTCTTGTGTGAAATAATACTCTTTCATCTAAATTATTTTGAAGGATTCTTGTGTGAAATAATACTCTTTCGGTCTATACTAGATGTGAAAATTGTTATTACTACTTTAAATAATAAAGTTATATTTTTGTGTGATAAATAACAATATTTGGTGTAATTTTGATACATTTGAAGGAGATAATTAAAGATAGTAAAAAAAAATCTACTACTTAAAGATACAATCTAATATGGGATGGTCCAAAATAAAAAGAGTAAAGCTTAATATGAAACATATGGAGTATTGTACAAATTTACCTTAGTATTAGAATCATATTTAAAAAAATATACTCCCTCCATTTTCTAATAAGTGTCATTTTGGCTTTTTTCAACAAATTAAGATAATAAATTGTGGTCTATATTACCCTTCATTAATTATACTAATTTTAATATTGAAATTTTATTTGATAAAGAATATGGTCAAGAATGTAGGTAGTATTCATAATCAAATTAATTTTGGTATAAACAATTTTTGTGGAATTTATTTATGAAAAATATTTATGGTAAATGTATAAGGGTAAAATAGTCAAAATTAAAGGAAAAACTCTAGAATGACACTTATTTTAAAATTAGTTAAAAAGTCAAAGTGACACTTATTAAAAAACGGAGGGAGTATATTATAGGATTAGATCACCAAATTTTGCATTGATATAATACTAGAATTAGTGACAAAACTAAAAGACTACAAGGTAAGAATTAGATACACGTATGAACTATGAACATTTTGTAATCGGTCAATTACTCAATTTCAAATATTAAATACATGAAATTTTTGATAGTTTACATGATCGACATTAAAACTTGCAAAGTTTTGATAAGTTTATGAGTATGCGAATAATATTGCAACAATTAGTAATTTACTAATTAATAATTATAGGATTTAATTAATGAAATTGATTAATATAGAACTAAATTCGTCTGCATCCAATATATAGTACTATATGGTACCGATTTTACAATTTACTTTATTTTATAAAATGGTTTCACCCTGTTAACTTTTATTTTTTTGATTTAATATATATTAGTTAAATTTTGTGTTTTATTATATGGTTTTTCTATTTATAATTTCTTAGATTTGTAAACTAAGATTGTAAACCATTTACTTGTAAAATTTGTTACGGAATTGGATTCACAAAGCAACTCCTTACAAATGATAAATCAAGACAACTAGAAACGCAATGAATTGAAACGTATAAAGAACTCAAAGAAAAACACGGGATTTACGTGGTTCGATCAAATGATCTACGTCCACGGAGGATAGAAGACTCTCTTCACTAATCACAAATGAAAGTTACAGATTACAAGTATTCACTAAGCTTGATCTCTCAAAACTCTCAAATTCAGTCACCCACAACCTATGCACTAGATGGTGTATTTATAGATGTACAATGCATTGGATAACCGCCACTAACCAACTAACTAACTAACAGAAAAACCAGAATTAACTAACTCTGAAAATCTAGACTTCAGCGGAGTTGTCTCAGCAGACTTGGCTAAGCAGACTTGTCTCAGCAGACTTGTCTTCAGCAGACTTGTCTCAGCAGACTTGTCTTCAGCAGACTTGTCTCAGCAGACTTGTCCAAACTCAATAATATCAGATTAGTTGACTCCTAACCAGATCACTAAACCTTATCAGTTGAATTACTCCTTAACTCAACTTTGCTGAACTCCAAGATCAGAACAATAGCAACTCTTCTGATAGATAGAATTAGATGACATCCAATATTGCATTAATCCTAACAATTCTCCACCTTAATGCAAGATTGCCTTCTTCCCAGCCCTCCTCAAGGCTGTTTGTCCATTCTCTTCTTAATGAACATCCCAGGTGCTAAGGTTTACCAACTCCATGCAATGATTGAACTTATTGCTTGGTAATGCCTTAGTTAACATATCAGCTGCATTCTCTTCTGAAGCTACCTTCTGAACTTCAACAATGCTCTTCTCCAAGATGTCTCTAACAAAGTGTAACTTCACATCAATGTGCTTTGACCTCTCATGAAACACTTGATGTTTTGCTAGATGAATTGTACTCTGATTATCACACAGCACAGGAACACTTTTCTGAAATATGCCAAAATCTCTCAGAATGCCCTTCAACCACATTGCTTCCTTCACAGCTTCTGTTAAGGCTATGTATTCAGCTTCTGTTGTGGATAAGGTCACCATAGATTGTAAAACTGCTCTCCAGGTGATAGCAGTGCCATACAATGTAAACACATAACCAGATAAAGACTTCCTTGTATCTATGTTTCCAGCAAAATCAGAATCCACAAATCCAATCAAAGGTCTCTTGGTATCAACTGATTTTTCAAACAATAATCCTAAGTCTTCTGAACCATTCAGATATCTTAGAATCCACTTCAAAACTTCCCAATGTAGCTTTCCTGGATTTCCCATGAACCTACTTACCATACTAACAGCATAGGCAAGATCTGGTCTGCTACAAACCATAGCATACATGAGACTTCCTACTCCATTTGCATAAGGAACAGTAAGCATCTGCTTCTTCTCTTCAGCTGTTTGAGGAGATTGCTTGGCTGACAACTTAAATTGCTGGCCAAATGAAGTACTAACAGGTCTGGACTGGTGCATAAGGAATCTTCTCAACACCTTCTGGATGTAACCTTTCTGGGACAAGAACAGCTTCCCTGCTTTCCTGTTTCTGAGAATATCCATGCCTAATATTCTCTTGGCTTCACCCAAATCCTTCATCTCGAACTTGCTACTCAGCTGCTGCTTCAGCTGGGTAATCTTTCTCATACTCTTGCTAGCTATTAACATATCATCTACATAGATCAGTAGATAGGTGCTCTCTAGATAATCTTGTTTACCAATATATACACATCCATCATATTTGCTTCTTAAGAAACCAATAGAAAGCATGAATGTATCAAACTTTCTATACCATTGTCTAGGACTCTGCTTGAGCCCATACAATGATTTCTTAAGCAAGCATACCTTACTTTGAGTTTCAGGCATGATAAACCCTTCTGGTTGATGCATATATATTGTTTCAGCTAGTTCTCCATGTAGGAATGCAGTTTTAACATCTAGCTGATGTAACTCAAGATCATCTTGAGCAACCTTAGACAAAAGTAATCTTATTGAACAGTGTTTAACAACAGGAGAGAATACCTCATTGAAGTCTATGCCTTCTCTTTGTGTGAATCCTCTTGCCACCAACCTAGCCTTGAATCTGATCTGCTCTCTAGCACCACCAAATCCAACTTCAAGCTTCTTCTTGAACAGCCATCTACAGCTGACCAACTTCTGGTTGTCTGGCTTCTCCACAAGGATCCAGGTCTCATTCTTCTCTAAGGATTGCAACTCTTCTGACATGGCTGCTATCCACTGCTCTCTTTCAGGACTGGTGATAGCTTCCTTATAGTTTCTTGGCTCATAATGCTCCACCTCTTCTGCTGTGATCAGAGCATATGACACAAGATCAGCCTGACCAAACCTAGATGGGGGGTGAATCTGCCTCCTGAGCCTATCTCTTGCAAGGCTGTAATTTCTCAGATCAGCAGGGTTGTCCTCCATGGCCTCATCTTCTGAATGATCTTCTGGATCATCTTCTGGGACCTGTTCTGGAACAACCTCATCAGGGGTGTTGTCTCCTGTATCAGCAAAGTTGTCCACCTCCTCTGGGGTCAACTCTCCTGATGTGGGAAACTCCACCTCAGCTGAGAAACTCTCTTCTGACTCATTTACAATTCTTCCATCTAGGTCATGGGAGTTTTCATTATGAGGATATCCCATTACCTTCTCATTAAAATCAACATCTCTGCTGATTATCACTTTCTTATGACCAGGTTCAAGGCACCACAGTCTATAGCCCTTGACACCTATTGGATAGCCAATGAATATACATTTCAGAGCCCTAGGCTCAAGCTTATCCTGTCTAATATGTGCATAAGCCTGACATCCAAACACTTTAAGTTTTGAATAATCAGACAACTTGCCATACCAGATCTCATCTGGGGTTTTACCTTCTAAAGCATATGAGGGAGTTTTGTTTATCAAGTAACATGCAGTACATACAGCTTCTCCCCAAAAGCTTTTAGGTAATTTAGCATCAGCTAATATGCATCTGACCCGTTCTAGAATAGTTCTATTCATTCTCTCTGCTAATCCATTTTGCTGTGGATTAAGAGGGACAGTTCTATGTCTAGTAATGCCCTTCTCTTTACAAAATTCATTGAACTCAGCTGATAGATACTAAAGGCCATTATCTGTCCTCAAATGTTTTAAGGACTTTCCTTTCTTGTTCTCTATCTCAAGTAGCCATTCTTTAAATTTTGTAAAGGCCTCACTCTTCTGTTTGAGAATGAACACCCAAACTTTTCTAGAATAGTCATCTATAATTGACATGAAATACTTACCTCCACCAATGGTTTCAGTTCTTGATGGCCCCCAGACATCTGAATGAACATAATCCAGCAGCTCCTTGGTAGTGTGCTCACCCTTCTGGAATGACTTCTTCTTGGCCTTGCCAAGAATGCACTGCTCACAGAACTCCAGGCTTTTGAATGTCTTCTGGTGGAATGCCCCCTTCTTGGATAACTCCATCAGACCTTTCTCACCCACATGTGCCAGCCTCTTATGCCAAAGCATAGCATCTTCAGAACTCATGGTAACATCAGCAACACCTGTGATTGTCTCACCAATTAAAGAATATAGACCATTAGACTTCTTCCCTTGCATCACTATCCTATCAGCTTTGGTGACAAACAAACATCCTTTTTCAGTCTTGAATTCATAACCCAAAGCATTTAATGTGCCAAGAGATATAAGGTTTCTCTTCAAATCTGACATTGGTCAGGATCACATGCTTATCATTAAACATCTTCACCCTCACAGTGCCAATACCCCTCACATTGCAGCTTTCATCATTACCCAACAGAACTGATCCACCATCCATCATTTCCAGGTTTTGAAACCAAGATTTGGTGGGACACATGTGAAATGAACATCCAGAATCCAACACCCATTCATTAACAAGTTTGCTATCTGTTATGCTCATGACTTCTGCACTATCATATCCTTTTGCCTCTGCTACATCAGCTTTGGCAGGATCAGTAGACTTCTTATGCTCAGGACAGTCTTTAAAGAAATGTCCTTCTTTATGGCATTTGTAGCAAGCTCTGCTCTTGGCTACAAACCCATTCTTCTTTTGATTTGGCTTGGCATGAAACTTCTTGCCTTGCCCTCCTTTCTTGTCATTCTTGAGTTTGATATTAAGACCCTCAGCTTGGTTCTTGGTCTTCTTGGTTGAGTTTGCTACATGTAAACTCTTAGTTTTCAGAATGGACAAGACTTCTTTGAATTTTGCCTTACCCTCCTTGGTAATCAGCAAAGCATCCTTGAAGCTATCATATGAAGGTGGTAAGGACTCCAATAGTAGAAAAGACTTCTTGTGATCATCTAAGGTGACTCCAACATTTTCAAGATCATCAACAGCTTGCATGAACTCTATTAACTGCTCATCAAGGGTCTTATCATCTGTCATCTTGAAATTGTTGAGCTTCCTCTCCATAAACATCTCGTTTGACAAAGATTGTGTCAAATACAGATCATCAAGGGTCTCAAATACAGCAGCAACATCCTTCTCCTTCATAACTTCCCTGAACACATTGTCTCCCAAACTTAGAACAACAATGTTGTAAGCTTTTTCCATAAGCTCTTCTTTCTTGGCCTGGTCTGCATCGGATGCAGCAGGATCAAGAGGAGTGAGGGCCTCTTTCAGCCCATGGTGTGACAGCAGAGCCTTCATCTTGGCTTTCCATAAGCCAAAATCTGTCTTACCATTGAATTTCTCTATCTCCAACTTCATAGAGCCCATTTCTGATCCTTGACTTTATCTTCGACTTCCCACAGACGGCGCCAATTGTTACGGAATTGTATTCACAAAGCAACTCCTTACAAATGATAAATCAAGACAACTAGAAACGCAATGAATTGAAACGTATAAAGAACTCAAAGAAAAACACGGGATTTACGTGGTTCGATCAAATGATCTACGTCCACGGAGGATAGAAGACTCTCTTCACTAATCACAAATGAAAGTTACAGATTACAAGTATTCACTAAGCTTGATCTCTCAAAACTCTCAAATTCAGTCACCCACAACCTATGCACTAGATGGTGTATTTATAGATGTACAATGCATTGGATAACCGCCACTAACCAACTAACTAACTAACAGAAAAACCAGAATTAACTAACTCTGAAAATCTAGACTTCAGCGGAGTTGTCTCAGCAGACTTGGCTAAGCAGACTTGTCTCAGCAGACTTGTCTTCAGCAGACTTGTCTTCAGCAGACTTGTCTCAGCAGACTTGTCCAAACTCAATAATCTCAGATTAGTTGACTCCTAACCAGATCACTAAACCTTATCAGTTGAATTACTCCTTAACTCAACTTTGCTGAACTCCAAGATCAGAACAATAGCAACTCTTCTGATAGATAGAATTAGATGACATCCAATATTGCATTAATCCTAACAAAATTAATACTAGTAAGTCTAGTATTTAAATTTGTTTTTCAATAATTTTTTTTGAAACCGGGGCCTAAACCTGGGGTCACTATATATATCCAGGCATATTCAAACTTTCCCGCTCAATACAAAAATGAGGGATATCCAGATTCAAACGCCGCAGAGAGATCAATCTTCAGCTAATCGCAGACAAAAGACCACTCCAGATCTTAATAAAAATCTACGCAAGGTACGATTATCTAAATAGCTGAGAAATCTGCATAACTATACTGTGCTCGATTAATTTTAGGTTTTCAAACTTCAAAATTTGTTGTTAGGTAACGAAGAAGAGTTTGAATCCTGCATTTAAAGCTGTCTTAGAAGATGATTCTGCTGTTTCGGAGTCTCTAAAGGAGCTTTCAGAGGCCAGTGATGAATATCCGTTTGGCGAATCTGCTGAGGTAGCTCTAAATTGAATTTTGTATTTGGAATCTCACTTGTTCGATGTATCTGCAATTAATTATCAATTAATCTCTTGAGCTTGAGAATTTCTAAGAATATCTGTTTGAGTTTCCCCCCTGCGTCCTGTATTTTCACTTATGTCAACTTAAATTTCATTCTCGTCGCTTTTAGCTGAACAAGTTCATGAATATGAAGCCAATCCGTGATTATGAATTCTCTGGTTGTTTTGAAATTTACGGAAGTGTAATATAGAACACAGTGTAAAATGATTCCTCATTTATTTGCCAAAATACTAAAACTTATACTTGCAGTGATGCTATTGCTTACAAGTTCAACTAATCCAGCTTATGAAACGTTGGGTGACTTCAGTTCACAGTGCAGTGTTCTTTGATGATTCAATAGAATTTTTTTGTTGGATTATACTCTATTCACTCTGTTACAGCACATAATCGGTGCTTACAGATGCTTTTTTGGTTGAGTGAATGTATCGTAATTTCAATTATGTATATCTATTCCCAGAACTTCCTTGCTTCAGTAAATCTAGTGGATACATCTTCTTCAGAAACAGCTGCTATCTCAGATCTGACTTCACAAACACCATCACCATCCTCTGTAACTACTTCAAACAAGCATGTAGCAGTTAATGAGATAAACACTAAAATTCCTGAAGTAGATTCTTCCAACAAGATAAAATCGATCGAGGCAGAGGTGGTGATAAAACATCTAGAAGAAGCTAGAATTCAAGTCTTGAAATCAAATGATATGGGGCCTTCAAAGAAGATCCTAGAGGCTCTCGTAAATATCATCATTGAAGAGATCCATGGTGGCCTCTATGAAGAGACTGAGTGGCTTGATAAACTTCTTTCCAGAAAATCCAATCTGGTTATCCTGAGTGTTGGCATGGCGATAATGTTTATCTTGATGCTTTGGTCCCTCAGTCTCAGCTTGTCGCGATTCCCCACAACACCACCACCAACTTGATGTGCTACTTGTGATCAATTGCTAGATAAGGTACTAATACTCTTCCACTTAATTCTGCTTGTTACCTCATCTCATTTAGTTTGATTTTGCTATGTTTAGGGTTACTTATGAAACTTTGAATCACTGATTTCTTCTTGCATACTTATATAGACACTCCGTATATACACGTGCTATTATCATATACCAATAAACTTACATAAATCTTGTACTTTTCCCTTGTTATGATCGTTTAGTTGACATTAAAGCACAATTTATTGTTACCTTTGTTCTTCAGAAGTAATTGTGTGTGGATAATGATTTATCTGATCTATGAAACTATATTCTTTAATCAGATGGCATGTGCTTAGAACTCTTAAACTCTAAATATTCAAAATCTTGTAAGTTTTCTAGCATGATTATTCCCTTCAATAATGTCTTTCATGGATCCAATGTGCGTAGGAATCCATCTATTCTTATTCATAGGAATAACACCTACTAAACAACAAACATTCCAGGCTGTGTAGGATGAGGCACATACATGCTTTAGACTGTTAGCCATATTTGGGTCATATATAGTTGAATCATTGAATTTAAAATTGTCCTTCTTGTCATGCAAGATAAGGTTTCGGTTGTCGGTATCTTAAACAGTATAATTGAATCAACATATACTGAACCAGAGAATTTTAATACCTAAAACAAAATCCTAAATAGTGAATAAATAACATGGACTTTTTGCTTTCTTCGTAACTTCTTCACTGTGATCAATGTTGGAGTTTAGTTGCTTCTTTTTTTATTCCTTGGGTGGGTGGGTTTGTGGGGGCTTATTAGGTGCATGTACCCTTCAGTTTAGTATGAATTGAAATTTAAAATTGAAGCATATCTGAAAATTGGTGATTTTACTTGTGTGCCCTTGAAAATCTGTTTGATGGCTTGCTATAAACTTATTATAGATATTGATTGAGCAAATTACATTAAATATTTCCTTAATGTTTCTAAATTATGCTGTCTGCCCAAGATAAAACATCATACTATGCAATAACAAGAACCATTATTCTCTCTCTCCCATCCCTTCCAACCATATTTATCATCCTAATCATGCTTTATGCAAAAGCAAAACATATGGTTTGGATTGTTTCTCAAGAGGATAATGCAGGAAAAAGTTCAAATTAACTATATATAAAATTCTCTCTTTTACCGATAATGATTTTTATGAATAAACAAGTTTGTAAAGAAAAATTGATCAAGCAAGATATAGAAACAATAATGCATAGGGTTGCATGATTTTTATTTTTTATTAAATCATCCCTTTTAACAAATTAAGATAATCAAGATGTAGAAGGATGGACAATGGATCATCACAAAGAACTAAATTAGTGGCAATGCCAAAAAATTACCATTGAAGGGAAAAAGAGAGAGATTTCCATTGATTAAGGATCAGTTAATATACATTTTGCTCCTATTTAGATTTCTAGTTCGAAACTCAGTGTAAACAATTTTTTAGATGAGTCAGTTTATACAGAGTTTTACTTTGACTTCAGTTGGTCCTCCACCAGTGAACAGTGGGTTTGATCCTCTCATCCTCTAAATTAGTCGATTTTTTAGCTAGAATTAAAAAAATCAGTTAAGATGCGTTTTGGAAATTAATCAAGGCATTTGATCAATAAGGTTCTATGCATTGAAAGCTTCATAGTTGTGTAATGGTGTCTCATGGTAGGGGGCAGCCACCTCTGGGCTCTGACTGACTATAATAATCTTCTATTTTTTTCCCGACATTTTCTAATTTATGTTTTATCCTAATAATTCAGGCCATGTTTGATTTGGTATGTAAACAATGTATATTAGTAAAATATAAATGAAATAAATATATTATTTACAATAGAAAATTTAAATTATATCCAAAGGACCGAAGAACTCCAAAGCCTCCCCTAGATATAAACAATGTAGATAATTCAAGGTGCTTTACAACCAATATTGCATTGTCTTTTTTGTTTATTTTTTTAACCAAATGAGTTCGCTTTATTTTTTATTATGTTTTTTATAGGTAATTATTGATGAGCCAATTAATTATTGCAGTGAATAAGAACAATAAATTATTGATGGGCGTGACACATTCTTTTTTTTTTTTTACTCATAAATGGAATTGATGTATATGTTGTATCTTTATGTGTATTGTTCCTATTTATGTGAGCTTTTTAATTATCTTGAGTCTTGTTTTCTAATCTCACTAGAGGACCGGTCATGGTTCAAATAGGTAAGTAAACAAACATGAATTAAGTAGATTTATGGTGCAATAGTTTTGTTTATTCACAATTTAATTTAAGACGAACAAGATACATTGTCCGTGTTGTTTGTAAGAAACTCAAATAAAAATGCAATATTAACATTTTGTTAGAAAAAGGAGAATTGTATTGTAATTTTGGAGACAATAATCCTCTGGCTTAATTCAATCTTAATATAAATTAATTAAATTTAGAATTACCATTATACAACATAATATGATAATAGTATCTCTTCATATAACTAATGTTCATTTTCTTAATTAAGTAATACATATGCCATAACTTTGTTAAACACACGTAAAACATAATAGATGTAGAGTCTGTTTTATTCCTGAAAATAAACAAAACAAACAACTAAAGAATAATCAACGTAAGAGACAAAATAGAACAAATTCATTTCACAAAATAGAACGCATCTCTCATCCAATTTGTCATTTCGAAAACCTTTGCGATATTAGTTTAAATTTATGGAAATAATTTCCCGATTTAATAATACAAATAATAGGTTATGGGCCACTATCAAGCGATTATTAAATGTAAAATTAAGAAAAAATGGGGATGTGCTCCTTTGCATCTTTGCAGGGGTTAAAGTGCTTCTTCATAACAGCCTGTATAGCTTTTTGGAAAGTTATTAAAGGACTAATGACAATTTTTATACTCCTAATTAGTAAAAAAATAGAAGTCTAATTAATACAGCTGCAAATTCCAAACTCCTCAACTAATCATTTATATTTACAGCTATTAAAGGGATATTACAATAATCAATAGGCTTAGCTTTCTCGCCATGATAAAATAAATAATCTGTTAATTTGGTGCTGGGATGAAGCAATAAATCAAGTTATTCCGCATTAGATTAAAGTTAATTTGTTTTAAAAAATTATAAATAATGTAATCGTTTACTAATAAAGTGAATGATAATTTAAGTAAATAAGTAATAGTTGAAGAGTGAAGATAAAATAATGTGAATAGTATTACTTAAAAAAATTAAATAACTAAAAAAAGTGAAAATAATAAAATCAGACTGCCTCAATAGTTCACAGTTTCATCCATGCTACACTGATGAGAAATGTGGAAAAAGAAAAAGGATCTTTATTGAAAGGTCTGGTCAATATAAAACATCATTTAAAAGGTTTCTTTCTTAATTTTTTATTTAAATAACCCTTTTTTCAAATTTATAGAGGGTTTTCTGCAATGTCTTGGGAGGGAATATAGGGGGGCTTCTCATTAATATTAGTCAAATGCTATTTAAACAAAATTTTAAATGGAAAAAGCAACTGGAAATAATTTCCCAAAAAATATTAAAATAATACTCCTTCTATCCACCAAAATATATTCATACTTTAAATATAAGTTTTAAGAAAAATATTAAGCAAGGGTATTGAGAAATCCATTTATAATAAAGTTATTTTTGTAAGTAAAATTATTGACAATTTGAATAATTAAGTGACAGTTGGAGGGTGAAAATAAAATTATGTTTTCATAAAAGAAATGTGCATGCTTTTGGGGGGAAAAAAAGTTTTTATATTTAAAAAAAAAAAAAAAAAAACTTAAAATCATAAGTACACATGTCGAACCATAGATCGGGGCACTGTTAAAACCTTGCCCGAAAAACTCTTCTTAGGAACAAAACTCGAGACAAGGAAAAAGGTACACCCCTCTAAGTAGTAGTCTTGTTGAAATGAAAGTATTCACGATACACATCACTAAAGATGAAAGGTAAAATAAAGTCCGGGCATTGGCCTCTCCAAATAGAATAGGTGGCTCGCGTCTTCGCAGTGGTATCAGTTGCCTAGTTCGCCTCCCGAAATATATGGGTGAGGTGGACATACATGACTCCTAGCAAGTGTCGGGCTGTGCTCCAAAGGCCCTGGAGTCTCCAAAAAATGATAGGAATAATCACTTGTCAAGTCTTGATAGCCAGCGCAGAATTCGATTCCGCCCACAGATCCACAAGTGTCTTTATCCCTGGCTGTGGGCGAACAAAATAGCATAAAGACTAACCGCAATCTTTGTCTCTAAAGGAAATTTTCAACCAGCCTCTCGAGTATAGACAGCGACGAAGAACCCCCTCGAGTTCCGGAATAATGCACCAACAGAGATAGGATCAAAGGAGGAGAGACAACTATCATTCACATTGTACCACCCTGGGTCCGGAGGGAGCCATCGGAACCCGCGGGATTCGAGTGCGAACATGAACTCCCAAGCAGTGACACATATAAGATAAGTGAACATATTTTTAGTGAACGGATGAAGTAATTAATTTGAGGTCAACTTTAACTCTAATGACAATTAATAGGCTGATAGTGTACGGTTACAAACTAAAAATTTAAGAATCCTTGATTTTTTTAAAGAGGGATAGAAACACATGATTAGTTGATTCTTTCCTTGTAAGCAAATAGGTTTATGTTCCACGACATCAAGATAACAACAATTTTTTATTATTATATTATCACGAAATTCTCACGTCAGTCTAAAGTCTAAACCAAAAATAAATATTTTATGCACCATATGCACCATACATATTTTGTAGCATACCAATTATTTTTCTACACTCCTAAAAATATTTTAGGACGTGATTTAAAAGTTATAGAACTAAGTTATATGCCCCTTTTTTTAAAGAGAAGTTATAAGTCTTGTTGACATTCAATATTTGATAATTGATTTATTTTACAATTGAGTTATAAGTCTACTTTTTTGTTTGGAAGGTAAAAAAATATCAAATGTTGAAAGTCACAACAACTGTGGCAAAAGTCTCAATTTATTTGGCAGAACGCAACATTTATAAATAGATCTACTGTACACATTGAATGTCGCAATTTATTATATTTGAAGTTTGAACATTTAATGCTTTCATATAGAGTACAGTATTATTCTACATTTAAGAACTTTCTTAGAGTTTCTTAATATAAATTATGATGTGTTATGCAAGGGATTGATCCGATAGGTTTGAAGCTTACGGAGTTTTTTTTTAGGTTCGAAATTTGTGAGTGCAAGTAATTACTATAGGATTAGTCTTTTAAAACTCTTAAAATGTAAATAACTTCTAAAGATCTGTTCACACATAGCAAACTCACTTTAATTGGGGCATTCGATAGTGGATGATGGAGTTGGTCTCCTGAAACTCTCAAATGTGTAAACAATTTCTAAAGATCAATCCATACAGAGCAAACTGGCCTGACTTCAATTGGACCTCGTTAATGGACGATCTCCAATTACAAATATTATTATTATTTTCTTGTTGAAAACTTAATATTTAAGTAAGACTTTAACTCCAAAGAAATTGTGAGATTATGTACGACTTGAGATTCAGATATGTGTTCTTTTTAAATCTCAAGTTCACAATATAAAGGGAAACAATTTTTAATGGGTCAGTTCATATAGAACTAGCTTTAACTTTTTTTTAAAAATTAAGAACTTCGGAATTATTCATTAGATTGGTTTTCCATATATAATTTATTTTTTTCTTTTAATTATGAAAAACAAGTATGAAAAGTTAAAGCAGTTATTAATTTAATAAAAAAGACAGAAATCGCACATGAGAATGGGCCCTGGCAACTGTCCGGGGCCACCTTCACCACATGGCCCAAAATCCATTTTCAATAACAAAACAAAATTAACTATTAAAAAACGTTCGTATAATAGCATATTGCCTATACTATATATACGTAAATCGAAGGAATTTACAGCTACAATGAGTACTTGATTAAATTGTACTGATTGTGATTTTTTATAATTGTTTAATTTAATATTTATATGATAAAATTTTGGGAATCAATAATCCTTAGTATGGCTAATGATATTATATGTGGAATTATATTGACCGATTACATATAAGAGAATTAATACCATTCTAGACTTAAAAAATGGTTATTGTTTTTTTTTCTTTAAGTCGTTTTTCTTTGTCTTGTATAATTAAGCCAGCGCAAGTTCTCTCAAATGCACCGCACATGGTGCATACAATTAATTATATTAGTTTCACTACAATAAAACTGATTTTTAGTAACAAAATCCTCTCACTATTGCTTCTCTAGCTAAAAGTCTATAGTGACAGGACCTGTCACTGAAAGTCAATTCCTGTCATTAAAGATTTTTAGTTAGAGAAAACTATAATGACAGGATTTCTGTCACTAAAAGTCATTTTTCTTGTAGTGTTTGCACATTTTAGTTTCATATTATTTAGTCAAATTTAATGCATACGTGTAGGTTCTGAACGAGTTTATGAGAATACGTAAAAAGTCTAGAGAGAAGAGAGGAATAAACTTTTTAACAAAATTTTATTCATGAACAGATGAGTTGCTAACTTAGTGAAATAAGTTGACTGATATGTGAAGTGTTTTAGCACAAGCTGATAACTAACATATTGATTTTTCAAAAGATGATCAAATGGACAACTATTAAAATAATTTAGTGTTAAAATTTTGATCAAACTTGTGTACGCTTAGTTTCTTGCATAATATTTTCGTAAAATCTTGTTCTAAAAGTTTAACGGATATAAAGATGAGGTTAAACACGTTCTTGTTATTATCGTTTTATCTCTAACTAGCTTTTATGTTTGAAACATTGAGTTGAAATCCATTTTGTTTTGAATGAACAATTGTCTTTTCATCACCATTTAAGATTTTTTCTAATCGATGGTTTAATCTGTGACAAGTCTTGTATTTTAGCCTAATTATAAAAACTCGATACAAATTTCGCAACATCATCAACTATTTTAAGCTAAATAGAATGCAAATTATAAAAAAATACACCGTTTACTAATAATAGTATTTAATTATCAAGTTAAATCCTCCCCCTCTTCGTAATATTGGTTGCACTATTAATGAAAAAAAGTACTAGTAATTTATTAATGTGGAAATTAATTATTTTGAAGAATAAAATTCGTAAATATTTGAGTTTGATATTCCCGTGATTCTCTTTAAAGCCTCCTCCACTCCCACCCTCCCACCATTTCTTCTCCATTTACAACCTCCCCACCCAAACCACCAAAATATTCTCTCCACTTCATTTCCATTCTGTGTACGTATATCTCCCTGAATTTCTCCACTGAATCAATCGGAACGTAATTAGACTAATCGCTTCTCAAATTCTTCAGGTTATGATCCATTTGAATTGATGCAATTTTATTTTTCTTTATTGTTTTGGATAATTCTACAAGAAACTCGAATGTTTTACCGAATCAATGCGCTCTACACTTGTACGTTGTTTATTGATGCGATTTATCTGGTTGTTGAAGTGTTTTTGTTTTGTGATTGCAGTTACAGATTGCTTACTCTGTTTTCAGATTTACAGAATTCCTAATTCTTATTCATATTTATGAATTTCCGCGTATTGATTCTGTCAATTTCTCCATATTGACGTTTTAATTATCATTTATTGCATACTGATGGCGTGATTCAATTCGCATTAATTCTGTTTCGCTTTTTTTGGCTCCAGCTTTGAATCTCTGCTTAGTACTGTATTTGTTCTGATTCTAATCAAATTTTGTATTTATCCATTCAATTGAATCTGCAGCCCCAAATTCCCAGATCGATATTCTATATATAACAAATCAGGGGAAAAAATGATGTCATCGCTGTTATCATCGAATCCAGCGGTAAATTCCGATAGATCATCAACCAGAAGAAAGAAGAAGAAGAAAATCCACAACCAAAGCCCAATCGAAGCCGAAACCGTCGAAAACAATTCAGAAATCACATGGAAGTCCGACTCTCAGCAGCAAATTTACTCATCTAAATTGCTTCATGCGCTGCAACAAGTTCGGCTGACCAGCGGCTCCTCGCCGGCTCAGCCGTCGGCTCCGAAACGAGTGAGCGACGCCGCGTACAGAGTCTTAGCCGCTACCGCAAAAGGCCGGACTCGGTGGAGCCGCGCTATACTCACGAACCGACTCAAGCTGAAATTTATGAAGAAGAATAACATTGTAAAACGACAGCGTAAGGTCATGACTGTAATCTCCACCGGGAATAGCCGGTTGCCGAAGAAATCGAAGGTTAGTGTTTCGCGATTGAAATCAAAAGGTTTACCGGCATTTCAGCGTAAAGCTCGAGTGTTGGGCCGGTTAGTTCCCGGTTGCCGGAAACAACCATTGCCGGTTGTTTTGGAGGAGGCGACGGATTATATAGCTGCCCTTGAAATGCAGGTATATAAATATTTAAAAATAAAAAAACAGAATTTACCAAATTATTCAGTAATTTTAAAATTGATGAATGATAAATGGCGGTTTATTTGCAGGTACGAGCCATGAGTGCCTTAGCCGAGTTACTTTCAGGTTCCGGCTCATCTTCTAGCGGCCCCGAGTCAGCTCAGTTCATTTCGGACTCCACCTAGCTAATATGGTTTAATTTTCTCCCTGACAATTCCGATATTCTCCCACTTTTCGAATATCCAAAAATGTGAATTATATATTTTCTTCTACTATATTTTATTTTTTCTTTGATAAATGAGAATTTGTGGTGAGTTTTGTACTTAGAATAATAAATACTGTGGGTTAGCTACAAGTAAGTTATCGAGGAGGTCACAATCTTGTTTATTCACGTGGTCTCTACATTTAAATTTTGCAATGGGGTCAATTTGAATAGTTGAGTTACGAATTTTTGTCCTTTTAATGTTCATAACAGTGTTTTAACATAACCCCAACAAAAACTAATTATAGGGAGATTAGAGCGTAAGTGAGTCGAGTTTTGAGTTTCATATCTTTTATTGAAATTGAATTACACCTCTGTAATTGATCATACCTATTAAACTTAAGAGCTCTATTTGAATTTGATAGAATTTGATTTTTGTTATAAGTTTGATTTGATTTGACCCTCAAACTTATCAAAGACTGGATATTGTTGAAGTTGAATTCAAGATCTACTTGAATAAAATTAGCTTTGATTCATGGTTGAATAAAATGTTTCTATTGCCTAAATAATGGATACTGTTAGTAACTAGATATTACTGTATGTAGTTTTCAGATAAATTAAAAAAAGATATTATTGTATGTACGTATTACGTACACTGGTTTATTAAAAAAGGAGTCGAGATAATTTCTAATGAACCTAGCCTAATAGCATATGTAAATTTGTGTGTAGACGTCAGAATAATTTTTGCAATTAATATAGTGTTAAAAAACGGGTGTTATATTGGTTCTTTAAATTTATTTTTTTAACATCAAAACTCCATTATTTTTTTAACTGATATTATTATTTTTACGAAGTGTCTATCTAGACCTAAATATGTGTCTTAAACGGTATGTCCCAATAATATTTGAATAGTTTGTGAGTATATAAAATGTTTTGATTGAGGGTAGTGCATTTTAAAGGTGAAATTGATAATGGGGTAGATGCATTTTGGTAGTGAGTCGTAGTTGGGTCGGTTAGGAAAAGTGTTTTAAATGCCATACCACCACCACCACCTTATCATAGGTAGACAAACATGTGGAGCTATGAAAACGACACCTCCCCTCTCTCGTGATATTTTTATAAAAATTACTACAACATTTTAGTTTTACTTTAATATCATGCCTTAATTATATTTTCTCATTTATACATGTAACTTTAATGCTCATAAATCCTACAAAATACTAACATTGTGTAAAGGCTTTGATTTGTAATATATACACATGCTGATATTTAAACATCTTTTAACTACATTTTTTTTTTTTTGTAATTATTTAGATTTAATATGACAAGTTAGGGTGTACTCCATGTATTTGGACGACAAAAGAAGTCGAAAAGAAGATTCATTTAATGTGGATTTCATCACTAGATATGATTTTATGGGTTTGGTACAAATTGTTTTTGGGTTGTGAAATTAATGATTGAACAAAGGACCACAAAATAGAAACATGTAAAGGAAAAAAGGGGGCCGGATAGTCAGACAAATGACAGTGCACGCATTTGCAGAGAGAGAGAGAGATGGGGCTAACAATTGGGTCCGAATGCCACTTTTCATGTGCACCAAAAGCACATGCACCCACCCCACCCACCCATGTGCCTCACCATAATATTATATACCCTACTTTTTTTACCCCAAACAACTCTTTTTATATTTTTTCCCTCTCATTAAATTGTTACACCATGTTTGTTGTGGGACTAGTTAGGATTGATTTTTTTTTAATCCTGAAATCCCGATGAAAATTGAGTGTATGTATTTATTTAATTTTGAGTATGATATGATGAAATTTTATGTCAAAATCAATTAATGATGGTGTATATTAATTTTAAGATTTTAAGTAGAGTAAAATGTAATTTTTATATCAAATTAATTGTGTAAGGATGAATAATGTTGTATTATTGTATTATTAGGACATTTACGTATTTTTAGAAGTGAATATAGTTAAATTGTGAAATTCGAACATCACATGTTCAACCAGGTGAATCCTAAAACAAACATAGTGTTATAATTTTATTTTCTCCATTAACATGTAATTTAGTGAAATATATATGTAGAGAGATATTGGATGCTCGTAAAAATGGAAATGGAGGCTCAAAATTATAAAATGAGAGACTTAACGAGAGACGAGAAAATATATTATTTTGAATTTATTTTATTGATAATATATTAATTGAAAAACTTGTGACCTTTTTACTTTACAGTATAGTTTCAATATTAGCGCCCGGTAATAGTCAAAACAAATTTATTTAGGGATATGTTTAGCTAGTTATTGATTTTTTTTTAAACTGAAAAAAATTAATAACATAAAATTAATTAGGGCAAGATAATAGAAATGTGAGAGCTGTCTGTTTTTTTATAGTTATATGTTTGAGCACAAAAAGTGACTAATCACGTTAAAAGCTTTGCTGTATTTACACTCTTGTCTCACCCTTTAAATGCTAGCACATGTTGCTACAAAAGATATGTGGCAAACAAAGAAAAAAAAAGGCATCTGCAAACTTTAAAGGTGTTTAACAACACAGTATTAAAAACTTTTGTTGTAAAATATTTCATCGAATCAACCCTGTATATTTACTTTTTACATATGTATTAAAAATATATATTATTATATGTGTAGTGAATTGTTGTTGATAGATAGATATGTATTAAAAATATATATTATTTCTATCAATGCCTCAATATTCTTTGTACAAGTTTTAAGTAAAATATTGAGGTATCGATAGATATGAAAGAAAAAATGTAGTGAAATATTGAGGTATCGACAGGTGTGAAAGAAAAAATGTAGAGAAAGATAATTGGATGTTTACAAAAATTGTAGTGAGTAACTTACAAAAGATGTTCAAAATGATAAAATTTGTAATTTAACGAGGGACAACGATAGTATATACTCTATTATTTATTTAAATATAAATGTATTTATGATGTTTAACTGATGTAGAGATTAGAGAAGCGTCTCAATTGAAGTGAGAACTCTGTTGATTTCTTAAAGAAATATATGGAAAAACACAATATCAATTAAGGATAAAATGAAGTGAGAACCATTGATTTCAATAACAAAATATCCGGAATAAACACAATAACGATTAAAGATGAAACCTTAAGATTTTCTTATAATTTATGAATGTCTCAAAATGCATCATACATTCTCTTTTTATAGAATTTTACAATAGAGAGTCAAAACTCTTAATGACAATAAATTAAATAAATTAAATGAAACTTAAATGGATATATACATTGGACTAATTAAATAGATAACATAATTTTAGGTGGACTAGTTTTGACTAATTAAATAGATAACATAATTTTAGAAAGGCTCTTCATTGTAGCTTCATTCTCTATCATTAACTTTGAATATTAACATACTCTGTGCAAATATAAAATATCTAAATTTAATATCGAACATATGTTGATGTTAACTTTTATTTTTGCCCCTCTCAATATAAAATTTTGGTTATGTTCTTGATTCTATACAAAAACAACAAATATGTTTTCAAAAAAAAAAAAAAAAAAAAACAACAAATATTGTGGAATGGAGAAAGTATTTTTTTTAATTGAATCAAAGAATTAAATCTAATTAAGCAAATAAGCAATTGTTGATCAGTCAAGTAATTTAAATCATTCTTCTTCTTTTTTTTTTCTTTCAAAGAAACAATCTTGGGCATTCACTCTAAATGAAATTTCAAACATTGAAAATTCTAATCACAAATTTAAAATTCAAATAGCAAGGGTCACAGTCACAGATATAGTTAATTAAACAATAATTACACAAACGAAATTGAATTGAATTATTTTATGATAGAGTCACATGTTTATAATTGAAATTGAAATCATCGAATAAGAAAATATTTGAAATAATTAATGTAAATTTAATAATATAATTTTTTTTTCAACAGGAATAATACGTGAGGTTTTAGAACTATTATATATGTGTGGAAGAAAGTTAAATAAAATTAATTAAGAAAAAGGGCAACACAAAAGAGTGAATATAATATGTTTTACAATAAAATATGTTTAAATTTTATTTTATTTTGGTAGAATTAAGAAGGGGTCTGTATTGATATGTTTGTCTTTAATTAATGAATGATTTTAGCTTACTATAAAAGTAAGTAAAAAAACAGGAGTATTTTTTTAAAATTAAAAGAAGATAAAAATTGGAGAAAAATGGTGTAAAAAATAATTTTAAGTATCATTTAATTGTGTACAATAATAAAATGTCAAAACATCATTTATTTTATAACCGGGGTTGATGATATTAAAATAAATAAATATAGATACACGTCCACAAAATAACTTGTTGATGACAAAAGTAAGAATAGACATAATCACTAAACATGTCCTTAACTTGACATGATATAACTTAGCTTAATCATCACATCTAATCTAATTGAGCATAAAATAATACTACCTAAGTGGAAACCCTAAACAGAGATTTTGATAAATAAAAAGGCACCAAAGCACATGGGGCAGTCCAATTGGGTCCCAATAAACAATTGGGTGAAATTAAGTTTGACAGTTTGAAAAAGTGTTTAATTAAAATCCATTGAGAAGAAACTTATAACAAAAGAGGAATGTGGGATCCATCCACCTTCAATTTCGAGAGTGGCAACCATGTGCTAAAATGTACAAGAGTGGTTGAAAATATTTTGCAACCATGTTGTAGTATTTAATAAAGTATAGTATTATTTTTAAATTATTTTGTTAATATAATTACACATACATGAGCATAAGCATCTATTTATGTACACAGATGATATTGAAAACCCAATTTATTGACAAGAGCAGAGTGACTTGTTGAATCACATAAATTTTATTAGATATACTAATATCTATACTTTAACAACACAATTTTTCATATTATTTTGAGAATAAGTATTTATATTTGGTAATTATATATGGCATGATAAAAATGGTACTTAGTTTGTGTGAGACAAAGCATCGTTTGATTGTCTTTGTTGATTGTAAAGTATATTTATGGCTGTTAACTTACTCAGATACTTTCAAATGAAATGGTGAACGACTTAAAGCAATACGTTTTTAATCAATGAGATTCTCATTTAGTAGATATATTAAAATATTTATCTCACTACAAAATATTGCCCAAAAGGCATCGGCAATTGGCAACGGCAGGCGGGCCGATGCGAAATGGCATCGGCATTTAATGGCCGATGCAAAATGGCATCGGCATTTAATGGCCGATGCAAAATGGCATCGGCAGTGGGCCCCGATGCGAAATGGCATCGGCATTTAATGGCCGATGCAAAATGGCATCGGCATTTAATGGCCGATGCAAAATGGCATCGGTAGTGGGCCCCGATGCCATTTGGTAACGGCCCCCCCGATGCAAAATGGCATCGGCAGTGGGCCCGATGCCTTCCCCGTCGCCCTAAACCCTAAACCCTAAACCTCTAAAACCCTAAACCCTAAACCTCTTAACCCTAAACCCTAAACCCTAAAATTGAAAATTATGATTTTTTTTAGGGATTAAAGTTTAGAGTTTATAATTTAGTTTAATTAATGTAGTCATTATTTTTCAATTAATTATTTTTATAACTTTAATTTTAATTTTTTTGTTATTAAAAAAATTATATATATAAATGTATGGTTTTTTTTTAATTTAATAATTATATACTGATAATAAACACGTTAATAAATAATTTAAAAAAATCTTAAAATAATTAACCTTGATTAATTAAAAAATCAAAATAATTAATCTTGATTAATTAAAAAATCAAAATAATTAGCATTGGTAATCTTGATTATGGTATCTTTGTCCTACGTTTCCTAATTTTATAGGAATATCCTTTAATTTTTTAAATTTCCATAAAATTGTGTTAATTATGTAAGTAAATATAATGATGTAGATAATGACACATCATCATTTGACTCCATAAGACCATCTCCAACCGTAGGCTATAAATAGTTTTGCTCCCTCCAACCGTACTCTATTTTGAAGTTTTGAAATAGAGTTTTGAATAGTAAACTCTATATATGAAGTTCACTATTCAAAACTCTATATTTTATATCTATTATTTTATTAATATTTACTATTCTGTATTACAATTCTATATTAATAATTTGTTAAATATAATTACAATTCTATTGTTATACTAATTTATAATATAATTTTAATTGTGTAACTTTTTTTTTTGTGTATTATTATTACCAACAAAAAAAATAACTTAAAATACAATAAAACATACATTATACTCACATGTTTCGTTTTACGTCATTATGTGTTTTGTAATTTTATATTTAAATAAAAGCAATATTTAAAAACTACAAGTTTATTTACATTTTATGATTTTGATAAAATCAACAATATTTAATTTACTAATTGAATATTTAATTGTATAAATTAATTTAAATATGAAGATAAATATATTATTTAATAATTGTAATATATTGAAAATGATTAAAATAATAAATAGAGTAAGATATAGAGTTTCATGGAAGGTTTTTAAAATAGAGTATGAAAAAGTGTATTTTAGAGTTTAGAGATCTTCATTTGAGAGTTTGTGGTTGGAGATGGCCTAAGGAGCCCATTATATGGGCTCAATATCATTTCTATATATATATATGAGTATGACTTATGAAATTAGCATTACTCCTGATCAGAGTGAAACAAACATTATATATAATTAATCAAGCTTATTCTCTGCAATTAAAAAAAAAAGTATTCACTAGTACTCCGTATTAGATAAGTGTATTTTAATTGAAAATGAACTAGAGAATAATTTTATAATAGATGAAAATATTTTTAATTAAATGGATAAGTGAATTCATATTTTCAAATGGATAAGTGAAAATAATTATATATATTTAATGTTGTGAATTGAAAATTAGAATGAATTTAAATGATGTGATTATAATAAATTTAAATGTATAAGTGAAAATAATTATATTCAATGTTGTATGTAATTATAATGCTGTGAAATAAAAAATTAGAATGAATTTAATTGTTGTAAATTGAGGATTAGAATAAATTTAAATAGTGTGAATTGATACCGTAAATAAATTATTTAATTTGAAAAACATAATTTAGTTAATTTGAAAAACATAATTCAGAAATAATTATGATATGCTTTGATAAATAATTTAATAAGCAACAATTAAAGTTAGAATGGATTGAATTAATTAAAGAATTAAAAACTCAAATTAAATTGAATATATATTAATTGCATTCACAACATGTCGACTAAAAGCTCCTAGCCTAAACGGCACACAGGGGGCGCTCAAAGGCCTTCGAGACCGCGAGGTCCCGAGTTCGAACCCCACAAATCGCGAAAATGGCCAGATTTCCGAAAAATGGGGTGGCCCAGCGGTGGGGGTGGGTGTTGGTGGCCTATCGACCTGGGTTCGAAACCCAGTTTCGGCTTTTTTAAATTTTAATAGAAAGGCATCGGCAGTGGGCCCCGATGCGAAATGGCATCGGCAGTCCCCGATGCGAAATGGCATCGGCAGTGGGCCCCGATGCCATTTGGTAACGGCGACCTGCCGATGCCATTTCGCATCGGTTTTCCCCAAATCCGATGCCATTTAAATGGCATCGAGCATATTGGCATCGGCACACTGTCGATGCCTTTGCCGTTGCCTTCATCTTTGGGGACGGCAGATCCGATGCCATTTCTCCATTATTTTGTAGTGTCTTCAGGATCAAATATCTTAATCAATTAAGATTGAATTGAATGTGTTTTTCGATTATTTAATATAAATATAGTATACTTTTTTTTTTATGTTAATTAGATATTTATTTTAGAACTAATTACCAATCTATTTTTAGATAGGATCTATCCTATCGAAACTGAATAAATATAGCCACAATTAAAACGCCAGCATGACGAGATTGGGCATTTCGAAGCTAGAGGATTGAATGGATGAACCTGGTAATAAATAAACAAATAAGAGAATACTTATCATTCGAATAAGTAATCAGATTAGAATAAAAATTATAATATTACACAGTAAATATATACTGCATGGGCTCATAATATTAATATAGAGGGGTCGTGTAATAAATCTTGGGCTCATAATATGAACGGGCTAGTAGCTGGAAAAAGCCCATTATCAATTGCAGTTCATTTATTTTGAGTACTGGGTCATTAAATATTAATTAGAAGATATTAATTAGTTTCTAGGATATACGCATATTTTGTAGAAAATAATACAACTCTTCTTAATTGCAAGATTAATTACAACCGAAATTACAAATTTATTTGCATTTCGAATCGGGGTTCACATCAAAAACCTATAAAACATTCTTTAAATAAAATACTACTATTAAATGCACCCCACTACTTATTACACTTCTCTTTCAATCTTTAAATCCCCGCTGCCGTTGCCACCATCACAATTTCTGGTGGTCAACTTTATTCAAACAAAAAAAAATCAAAAATTCTAAAAAAGACTTAGAAAAATCTCAATTTTTAAAAAAAATTCGACAAACCAGTGTCGATCATATACACTCTCGTAAAACAACCGGTGTCCCGTCGATAACAATTTATTGAAATATTTATTATACACTCCCTCCGTCCCATAGGAATTTGCACACTTTTTATAAATGGATGTCTCATACCAATTTGCACACCCCATAAAAGGAAATATCTTCATAACTCACACCCTTAAAATATACTCTTATTTACCCATATGTCATTACTTTTCCACACTCAATCTACTTTTTACTTTACTTTATTCACAAAACTTTACAAAACTACCCCTCAAAACATCACTCATTACAATTTTTTCTTACACATTTTTTAAATTATGTGTCATCCCAAGTGTTCAAGTTCCTATGGGACGGAGGGAGTATTTTTTTAAAAAAAATATACGACAATTTTAGTTCGATCATATACACTTTTATCGACGAGAGTGTATATAGTCGATCTAAAAAAAAAACCCTAAACCTAAAAACCAAAATGTTGCACAAATCAGGGATGGAGCAACCGACATTTTGGACCAGGCGGCGGGCTATACCAAAAAAAAAAAAAAAAAGGAGAAGAAAGGGTTAGGCAGCGGCGGCCAGTTGGTGGGGTGGGGTGACGCTAATTTTGGATGGCGACGCCAATGGATGAGGGAGTGAAAGAGATAAGTGGTGGAAACAAATAAAACACATAAAAATAAAAAGGGGAATAGAGAAGGGAGGGGGCAGTGGGGTTGGGAAATGAGAGATGAGTTCTAAGGTTATAAGTTAGGTTTTTGGAGAGTGTTAGTAAATGTATTTTATAGAAAAAATGGTAGTTAAGACAATTTAGAAAAAGTGCATTTATTCTAATTAAATTTGAGGTGAGTGCATCAATCAAGGAGTACCCTTCATCAAGATGGAGATGCAAATAGCCGTACCCTAATATGAATTCAGAATGGCAGTTGGGCTCAAGATAAATCTTAGGCCCATAATAATATAAAATAGGGATGGGGTATATACCCTCCAGCTTTGTTTAATACACTCCCCCTTAATTTTTATTAATTCAATATATATGAAATATCAATTTTGCCCTTCTACTAAATCATGTTAGATGCATACACTCCCCTCTAAAACCCTAACCCTAATGCATTAATCCTAATTTTGCAATCCCGCCGCTTCCGATGCTCCTCCGGCAACCACCATCACCTCCGGTCGACAGATCAGAGTCGACCAAAAATTTTCTCGTCGACCGAAAACAATCTGGTCGACTCTGGTTTATCGACCAATTTTTTTTAAAATTTTTTTAAAATTTTCGATAATATTGAGTCGACAAAAAACAATCTAGTCGACAACAATTTGTTGACGAGAGTGTTTTTGGTCGACTCAATATTATCGAAAATAAAAATAAAACAAAAAACCTGGAGAAATGCGCACGGGCGGCGCGGCCAACGAGAGGGGGGAGTTGCGGAAAAAGAACAAAGAAGATGTTGTGGGGGCATCTTGATGCGTACGACGGCGGGACAAATCTGTTGCGGGGTCTTCTTTGCGGCGGTGCGGTGAGGGGTTGGGAAGCGCAGGCACTAGAGAAGAAGATGACGGCGGCAAAAAGAAGAAGATGAGGCGGTGAGGGACTGCGCTAGACGAGAAACGAGGGAGGAGGGCGGCGGTGGACGACGCCGGTGCTCGACGATGGGCGGCGGCGGCAGTGGATGGAAAGAGGGAAGAGAAGTGTGGGAGAAAAAGAGAAGAATGAGGAAAAAGATGAAAACTTAAGATTAGGGTTATAAAGGGTGTGTATGTATCTATAATATTGTACTAAGGGGTAAAATTGGTATTTCCAACCCTATAAAATAAACAACTTATTTGGTTTTTTTTTTGAGTGGCTTATTTGGCAATTTCTAACGTTAGTAAAAGGTGTGGGTTATATACCTTGATATCCACTCCCACGATTCATGCAACTCCTCTATAAAAGGACCCTTAATAATAGATGTACTCCCCATAAATTAATTAAAATATCAATTTTCACTCTAAAATTTCTTAGTAAATAAACTCTCATCCACACTAAAACTCTAATGTCACTCCTCTTTTTCTTTCCCTCTTCTTTTATCCTTATGGAAACCACCCCGTCACCCTTCAATGTCATCGCATGTCACGCCTTCTCCTCCCTTGTTCTTTTGCAACTAACTAGTGTAGTCCCTCCACCCACGCCTCCTCGGCCCCGCCCCACCCACTCAGCGTCAGCTGTTAACTCTTTTTTTTTTTTTTAAATCTGAATCATGCCCTCCACCCTCGCCCGTCGCACTTGTAGGTTTGTTATAAAAATATCGATAAATTAGGGTCGAAAATTTACACTACTATTGTCGATAAAAACATATGTTTCTTTTTTTTTCTTTTTTCTTTTTTTTTTGGAATTTCTTAATTTTTTATGGAACTTTGACACTGTTTGAATGGATTGGCGATTGTCAGAGGTGGTGGGTGGTGACGATGACGACTGCAATTAGAAATTAGGGTTTAAATGTTAAGAAAAGTGTAAATGATAGTTTGCGTATTTTATATATTCATTAAATTAATAAATGGAGGGGAAGTGTATCTAACATAGTTGAGGGTATGTAACCCACGACTTAGTAAAATATAAAAATTTAACTTGAGCCCACTACTATTGACCCGTATATCATCACTCATTTTGGGTAGCTTGTTAGAGTGACCCAAATTAAAAGGATTGTTTAATGGGTCTGACTATATGCACCTCCATTTCGGAGGGATGCACTTCTCCTTTCAATTTATTAATAAAATAATAGAGTAAAAAGTCAAAAATACTCTTCTTTAAAATACAGTATACTAGATGCACCCCCTTTATTAAATGCACCCTCTACTATCCTTTCTTTCACCTTATCCCTAATCCAAAATTCCGACCACCATCACCATTTTTTTCGGTAACAAGAAATAAAAAAAATCAAAAATTTCAACAAATCAATCATATTCATCCACAAATTAACACTATCAAACCCATTAAAAAACACCATTATTAAAACTTAGAAAACTAACTTTTTTTTAAAAAAAAATTCGTCAAAACAAACACCATTATCAAAACTTAGAAAACTAACATTTTTTTAAAAAAGATTCGTCAAACCAGTGCCAAACATATATCTTCCCGTCGACCACATTTCGTCGACCACATATCTTCTCGTCGATCGCATTTTGTCGACGGAAGAATATATGGTCGACCAACAAATGTCGATCGACACTGTAATGTCGACCATATACACTCTCGTCGACATAATAATGTCGACGAAAGTGTACATGGTCGACATTACAGTGTCGAAGTAAAAAAAAAAACTGGTGTTTAACGCCGGCGAATCGGGGTGGGCTAACGCCGTGAACCAACGCCGGTGAAGAGAGGGAGAGAAGAGAGAGGTAGGGGCGGCCGCAGCCTGCCGATGGACGGGGGCGCCCCTGAATTTTTTTTTTACAGATCGGGGTGGTGTTTGGAGGGGGGGAATGGAGGGGAGAGGGCGGCCGCGGCGGCCGATTGACGAGGAGGCCGCGCGACCGCTGTATTTTTTTTTTTTTTACAGATCAGGGCGATTCCGGCGGCGGGGGAAATGGAGGAGAGAGAAGAGATCGGGGGAGGGGGGCAAACCTGGGGGGCGGCCGCGGCGGCCGCACGACCGCCAATCTGTATTTTTTTTTTAACAGGAGGTGGGGGCGGCGAGGCGGAGGTTGGGGCGGCCGCGGCGAGGTGAGGCGTGGGTGGCCGGCGACGGGATGGAGGGAGGGGGAGGGTGAAGGTGAAGGTGGTGTGGGGTGGGTTGGGTTGGGTTGGGGAAGATGAAGAATGAATTTAGGGTTGGGTGTGGGTAGTAATAGGTATATTATGAAGGGAGGGGTATTTATGACAATTGATGGGGGGTGTGACCTAAATTTCTGGGTGTGTATAAATCGGGGGAGTGCATCTCTCCGAAATGGAGGTGCATATAGTCAGACCCTTGTTTAATTTATTATCTATAATTTTCAGTTGGCCATGGTTATTTCAACCCGGAATTAATTAGTACACTCACTGATTTAGAACACCAATCTTAGGATTAGTACTCTCGTTGAATTCTACTCTACGGTAAAGCTGTTGCCTTCTATTTTCGATTTTGAGTTGAAAAAAATCCAGAAATCCCAAATATGTAATCAAATAGTCTTTTTTTAATATTTTTTGCTGAATATTTTTGTTTTTTTTTTTAAATTTAAAATAACGTTAAAATTGTTAAACAATTGTCGACTATAACGTTTATGGTCGACAATTTCTTATCGATTTTTTTTCCTTTCGATAAAATCTTGTCGACAAAAGTGTTTTTCGTCAACAAATTATAGTTGATGATATATTCTATAGTTGATCAATCAGTGCCGATCGAAAAAATCTACTCCCTCCGTCCATGAAATGGAGTCCCATTTGCCTTATATTCTTTGTCCACCAAATATAGTCTCATACACTTTATGAAAACTATCACCCTTCAACCACCACTTAATTACTCAATTTGCCATCAACTTTATTCACAAAAAAATCAACTTTATTCACAAAAAATCACTTTATTCACAATGAACCCCACAATACCTTATAATACCCTTATTTTATCTACTTTACCTATTTTTTTCTTAAAACTTGTGCCCACCTCCCATGTGACTACATTTGATGGATGGAGGGAGTATAATTTCTAAATATTTTTTTTAATTTTCTGAATATATTTTGGATGAGATGGGATCGGAGGTGGCAGTGGCTGGCTGCCGGAGGGGTGACAGCTGATGCAAAATTAGGGTTAGAAATTTGAGAGGGAGAGTGTATATATCTATAATATTTTATTAAATGGACAAATATGATATTTTACATATATTTAATTAATAAACGAAAGTGGGAGTGCATCTACAATTCTACATTGGAATTTGGAGGTACAAATAACCCACGCCATATTTAATTAGGGGAATTCAAATTACCGTGGCCCTTTCAGTTTAAGGATAAAAGCTCCACAAAGGGACTCTTTAATGGGCCAATCTTCAACTTGGGCCTTTATGTGTTGTTTTCCTGGGCCGGGCATCAACATTATTAGCCCATTTCAATGACTTAATTTTTTCCGATTAATTAGTTTGATTTCTTTCCCGGGAAAGAATATATTGAATCCGCAAAAAATAATAAAAACTTAGGAAAAATATAGTATTTCATCATTATTTTACTTTAATGGATATTGTAGTAGAATATGATGTCGCTAGACCTATTTTAAGCATTTAAATATAACAAAAAGTGAGGCGAGGGAGAACTGTGTGGAAAGGGCTAGCAGTCAAATAATTTTATGGGTACAAAAAAGTGAAAAAAGAAGACACACTAAATAAGAAAAACATACATTATTATAAGAGTGTAATGCACACAAAACAAAGCTGATTTTGTCTTCTTTTGTCTTTGACGCGTAAACTCTTTAAAAATCATTTTTTAAATAAACTTTCTAGTATTATAATTATATAAAGTAACTCGTACTATATTATAGTATTTGGGACAAAAACAGCTGTTGACTTTGACCTTATTAACATGTGCTGACACAATTAGTATTTTTAGTTGTTAATTTTTATTTTTAATAAAAAGGTTGAATATTTTTAGGGATAATGGCCGCAATTATCGGTTGTGTTCAAACTTCTATACGAGTTATAAGTCAACCTCTCTGGTTCACTTCCTCAGTCCTATGGTCCTTTTTAAAAATAAAATAAAAAAAATTGATTCTTTGCATATATATATATATATATATATATTTTGTAAATTGATCTAAAATGGAACGAGTATATTATTAACAAATCGATGTATTACAAGATACAATTCACTTTGATTTGAATTATGAAAAATACTAGTCTATATTTTTTCTTCAGGAGTTGAATAACCTGTTTTTGTACATTTGGACGAAATCTCATCCACGTTAATTGTATTAATTATAAATATACAGTATATACCTAAAATAATAGAAATTCGATGAGCAAGAAAATCATAAATGCTAGTCTAGTCAGAGAGGGATGTTTAAATAAAAATGGACCTATAAAAATATTGTCTACAGAAACTGATGATGTAGGAAATCCAGAAAATATAATATACATAAAAATGGACTTAATTGTATACAAATAATTCATGGCTTTGGTGTTCAAAAAGTCAAACAAGTTGTCAGTCTTTTGATCGAGGAAAAGTATTCATTCCTCTGCATTATTCTTTTACCAGATAACATAAATATTAGTATTACATCTTTCAACGAATTAAATCAGCATTTTAATTTTATTTATTAAAGTACTATTATTTTCAAAAAGGAAGATTGAATAATAAAATTGAACGTTTAAAGTATAAACGACGGGGGTTTTGGCCCTTAACCAGAATTAGTTGTGAATTTTTCCACTTATATATACTTATTAAAAAAATAAAAATGAATTACTTTCACGTCCCTTTGCAAATTTAAATTTTTAGATAGAATATTAAAATACAATTATTTTATAATATTAGAGTCTTTGACTCATACCCAATTTTCACCCATATGAAATTGTTCACTTAAAATATTAAAATGAACTAATTCGTATATCATTCAAGTTTAATTACTTTTTATAAAATCTTATGACTTGTATTTTACTTTTTATTAAAACATTTATCAACATACAATTATCATATTAATAATAAATGAAGAGTTGTTCTGTGTTATCCTAAATTAATTTGACCCATGCGTTATTTTAAAAAGAGTTCGAGCATGTTATTTCATTTGATTAGTTTCTCTTAAAAATTATAGAATTGAATATATAATGAGTATGAGTTGAAAAGTTAAGTTTGAGTAATCATTTATTGATAGAAACATATTTTTTTATATTTAGTGTAAACCTCACAAGGCCATACAAAGTCGTTTCTAGGGACGACCTCTAGTACATACGATTGCACAAATTAAGGTCGAAATCTCGAGTAGACCTAAATTCCACGAGTAGAGAATTAGACAAGTGAAAAGTCGAAATAGTCACGTTGTTATACGTTCATACCCAAATAATTTTTTTGATGGTTTTAATTTCCACATGATAGATATAACTGGAAGGGATTAATAAATAATTGCACAGATTTGGTATAACCAATAATGTAATAATGAGTTGGTACGTACGTAGATATAGATTGAAGCATGTGAGAGTTATAATCAACTTGCATGTGTATGGTCTTTTTTCTTTCACAAATATAAGCCATACAAACAAGATAAAAAAAGGACCACCCTAGATCTATAGACCTAAATCTAAAAATTCTTCCTATATATAAACATTATACAATCCTGAAGAATATGTGTATGGAATGTAAAAATATAGCAAATTTTTATGTTATTTAATATATATATTATGAAGATGAATGAATTCGTTAGATCTAAAAACTTAATTTTAAATGAAAACCATCACTTTTGATAATTCATATTAAAATACTTATCAAGAATCAATGCAAGCAGACCTAAATTCATAATATAAGAGTAGTTGATTTGTATGAAATCGGGTATATTTTTACAACTCACGTTCGGGACCCATAATCCTAATTAACTTATTTTTATTTTTTTAAATTTAGTTCCTGTCTAATATAAATTGAAAATCTCTCAAATTATATAGGGTCGACGGATCTAGTATTTTATTTTAAGGGAGACGAAGCTCGATGTATTATAATATCATGCATAGTTAAAATATTAACATTTAATTAACTTGTTAGCCCATATGTAGAATATTTCCAATAGAATTAAATAAAATTAATATTTCTAGAAGCTTACAAAAATAATGAAATGTTTATTTTTAGACTAACAAGTGAAGAATAGTTTTGGACCTGGTCATCAATCTATTTTTATTAAAATGTGTACATGGGTATATATATATATATATATGATGAACGCATTACAAGTCACATCAATATAACATAGGTAGTAATTTGATATATATACTCTAAAAAAAAAAGGATATATATTTATTTTAATTGTTACTCCCTATATATCGGCTAAAATGAATTTGAGTCGTCGAGCATTGGGTCTTTAAAAATAAAAAAAAAAGGTAAAACATGTTCATGGCTTTGCAATTTTCATTTATAGAGACACACTTGTGTGTATGTATATATTTTGCTCTCAAGATATTCAAGCATCATTTAAAAAAACAAATTGTAACCTGAAGGTACATACAATATTAAAATAAACTTAAAAGTTGAAGTTGATTAAGCGCTAAGCAAGGATTGTTGGCATGTTGCATGTGCATGTTTAGCGTAAAACATGGACAAATAATGGCTAAAATTAGCTAGTAGTAATTAACTGCATTTTTGTCCTTGTGGTTTTTAACATATATAGCTTCAATAGGAAGTAAGACAATAGTCAACTGGTTTTCCATTTTGCAAGTTTAAGAATTTTTTTAAGAGTACGGTTAATATATAATTTATTAATTCAAATAGGGGTGTAATTATTTATTAATATAGCTAACCATCCATTTAACTATCTTTCCTCTTCCCAAATAAGAGATTATTATGATCTTGAATACATACATGAATGGCTTGCAAATTTCTATATGGTGTTATACCCAGTCTTTTGGTAAAAAAAAAAAAAAAAAGTCTAAGTCTTTGCAGGTATCATTGTCCAGTCATGAGAATGACCAACGAAGGAGCAACGACACCTCAATGTCAATAAAAATTGAACCGTCCAAATAAAATACGAAAAATGTCTTTAATGTTACCTCGATAATTATGCTCGTCCACCTCAAAGGTTTTTTATACCCCAAGTCGGTTACTTTGTTTGGCCAAGTCAGCGAGCTCATCTTACGTGGCTACCCACCTAGTACGAACAATTTAGATTATGGAACCAGTCTTGGAGGAAAATTTCCGAGGGTTTTAGAGGAAATTTTGGATTATGGAACCAGTCTTTGAGGAAAATTTAAAGCAAGAACAATCGAGTATGTAATTTAATGTTTGCGAATAATCGTGTAATTTTATTTATTTATTTTTTTTTTTTTGGGTCAGTAAAAAAGATTTCATTGTGATTTAGAGTACAAGGGGTACTAAACCTTTACATAAAGTTATCCGTAACAATCCACTCTAGAACTTCAAAAATTAAATCAAATAGATTACATTCCTTAAAATTCTTGCAGCACCCAACTTCAAAAATCCAATCCCAGTCTGTTGCTAATATACCCCATTAACCTTATTCTCCCTCAAAACACATTATTGGGTTTAATCTCCACTCACTAATGCTGCATTCCTTCACCTTGTTGAGTTTATTTCCAAGCCATGATTTCAAACGAAATTTTATTTAATCAACAACATATTTTTATATTTTTCCCCCCTTATTGGCCTACAACTGTCTTGTGATTAACTTTATCATTAATTATTTGACTGCTTTACACCTCTAAAAAAAATTAAATTTGTGTGTCTCGTCATACATAAAAATAATTGTGGAATGGAGCTAGAGACTACAAAATAAAAAATAACAAGGGTAAAGTTGTCCAAAAATAATTTTCATACCCAAGTCACTTTTTAATATAGTTTAGATAATCTGTATATATTGCAAAATTATATACGTACCATGAAAAAATTTAATTATAATACTACATGAAAATATAGAATGAAGTGCACGTACCCCCTGAGATTATCATGATAATTTAGTTTGAATACGTCAGTCAATGCCTTGTGATACTTTATACAAGTGGGTTAGGTCCTCTCAAACTTTTGTTGATTAGGTAGAAATTCAGTAATTACTGATTAATTTACTTTTTCTTTGTGATTTGTATTACACAAATTCTTAATTAAAAAAAAAGTAAAATTCAGAAATTTTGAATATGTAAAGTGGGAAGAGGCGTTTCTTATTGGTGAGAAAGAGATGATTTTCTTTATTCATTTTTTATAAATATGGAATAAGATATATTTTCAAATTTTAAACTTAAGTAAATTAAGCAATGAAGTATTAATTCATAATAAGTATTAGTCAACTATTCATTTTACATTAAATTTCAACCAACATGTAATATTAAGTAAGAAGACATGTGAATGAAATAATTTGTTCCAATTTTTTAGTGTTCCACATTTTATTTTACTGTATGAATGATTGATGGATAATTTTGTAAATTTTTATATATAAAGTAAATCAATGAGATGACTGTAAATGTGTGAGCCAAAAAATAATGACATTTTGTATAAAATTCAGAATATTGTGAGAGTGTGGTTTATAAAGTGTTTCATTTTAAAAATGTGAAAATTATTGTGGGATTTAAAAAAAAAAAAAAAAAAAAAATCTACTCCAAAGTTATCGTTGGATGGAAGAAGTATTTTGAATTATTTAATTTTCGATCAACTTTCTTTCAGACATTATTTAATGTTATCGATTTCTGAATACGTTCCAGATTTTTACGCATTTGAAAACCTTAAACATTGAAGAGATTTTGCATGTCACGATTCTTAATTTCGTATTTTATGTATATTTATATTTTGATTTTGATACTATTATTATTTGGTTAGGATATTAACACGAAACTTCCAAGTAATTTATCATGATGCCGATCAACCAATTGAGGTCCAAGACAGTGAGTTGTGTCTTAAAATCTACCTCTAAAAGAAAATAAAAAACACAAAATTAAAGCCACACATATAGAACTGTTTTTTGGTCAAAATAAAATTTTAAAATTTGACTACAACTTCTTTATTGTCGTTAATTATAGTTTGTATTAATGCATGTCAACCCCGAAAGTGATGAACAAAAATAATGACATATTATCTACCATTTGGTCCATGACTCATCTCTCTCATTAATTAACTAATTAAATCACCACCGTTAATTTGCTCCAATATTGCTTAAAGTTGCATTCTAATTAATTCTACTTTTCCTTAATATTAATTATTTTACTAAAAAGTTATTAGTAATTTAGGAGTATTAAATTTTTTAATGAATAAACGGAAAATTTGTTGTTATAAGTCCAGTAGCTAAGAGACATTTGCATTTTAGTCCCCTAGTTTAATATATTTGAAAATTATTAGATAAAATATTAAAATAAACTAAATAAAATCTAAAACTGCCGGAAAAAAATAATTTAAATAATATGAAAATAACTAAATAAAATTAAAATAATAGCTAAAAAATTTGATCATAATCAAATAAAATCTGAAAAGGGTAATTAAAATAATCACGAAGACAAAACTATTAAAAATAGAAAATCCAGCCCCATTATGTAAAAGTTCTTTCTTTATCATCGTTATTATTTTATGTTAATCTATTTTGGCTTTACATGGTTATATAAACATGGGATTAAAAAGGTAAAAATGTTTCAAAAGAATGGACAAAGAAATAAAAGCGTGTTATGGGATTTAATAATCAACCCGAAAGCGCGTTAAAATTGCATGTGACCATGTCGCCTATATTGTTAATAAAAAAAATGTTTTAAATTTTTAATCCTTTGAATCTGACACATGCAGCACGCATTAAAGGTTGTACTCTAATCCCTCCAATCTTGTACATTTGTACCTTCCCCCGGCTTTTTTTTTATATTTTAAAATAAAATAAAAAAACATTTGACAATATACTTCAGGAAAAAAGATTAAGGATAAAACGTAGTAATTCATTTAATTTAATGAGTGTTTGTGATAATTTGCTCTATGATAAAACTAGATTAAATTGATAACAATGATATGATTTAAGTTATAGATAAAAACTTATATATACAAATAAAAAATGATATATAGTAAAATTTGTGGATTGAAATCGAGTCAAATAAATCTTTCTAAAGAACTTGAGCTAGCAAAACAAACAAGGGCAATTCTTACCATAGTCACATTTTACAAAGTGACGTCGAATCGTGCCACGTAGCGTCGTAAACGTCGTAACGACCTGCTACCTGTTATACAGGTTTAAGTTATTTATATCATTTTTTAAATTGTATTTTATTATTTACTATATTACCCTTCTTTTATTTAAATTATTTTTAAAATATATACATATATATATTAGGTAAATTTACTGTTTTAACCTTTTGTAATACAATTATTCTTATTTTAAAAATTAATAAAATCAATCCAAATAATAATTAAAAAAATAGATTTGTTAAATTAGTAATTAGGTCTTTTGTCTTCCTCAATTCAGTCGCACATTCTTAAGAGTGTTCACAAATTTGTGATCCTTGTCCCTTGATTCGCCATTAACAAGCAGATTTGAAGCATTAGGTTGGAAGCAAGAATGAATCTTTCTCATTGATTCTAATTCTCCACTCTACAATCGAACTCGCTCACGAAGGGGCTTTTCTTCGAGGGTCGCTCAATTAAATCCGTCTGATCCTTGATTCAATCCATTATCAGGTTTGAAGCATTAGGTTTGAAGCAAGAATGAGTTTTTCTCACTGATTCTGCTTCTCCAATCTACAATCTCGACTCGCTCACTCCAAGAAGCAACAAGGGGCTTTTAGAATATAGTCATTTCAAATTATTATTTTTGCATCAAGATTACTAATAAGGATACCTTTTTAAAATATTACAGCCTAAAAACAACGTGAAATACATCTCTTGAAATTTAGAAAAAAAGAATAATAATACCCCATTCAAATATTGCGGCCTAAAAACAACATAAAATACATGTTTTAAAATTTAGATAAAAACATGTTAGGTTGTAAAATTTTCGAACACGTTAAATTTTGGGTTAACCATGTCGTTCTATTTTTAAAAACATGTCTAGGTTGTAAAATGATGATATCGGGAAACTTAAGTTTTATATTTGACACACGAAAACGAGATAACGACCCGTGTGACATTATAACGGAACGAAGGTCGTTACCGTCACTAACGACACCTTACCGACCATTCTCCTAGATCCATGTGATATTTTATACGAGTATTGTGTAGAACATGGATATCAACGTATAACATGTGTTGAATACTCCGATAAACGAGAGAACGACTCATATCGACTTTTAGACCGTGCACAACTAAATTTTGGAAATAATTGTAATTCTTACAAATAATTATAAATATCAATTATATATGGTAAATTATTGGTAATGCACGACTTCTACACCGTGCACACTCTAATTTTGAAAATAATTGTAATTCATACAAATAATTATAAATATCAATTATTTATGGTAAGTTATGGGTAATGCACGAATTCTAGACCGTGCAAACTCTAATTTTAGAAATAATTATAAATATAAATTATTTATGGTAAATTATTGATAATTATAAATTGATAAATCATATCCTTATTTACAAAACAAAAACTTCCATGTTTGACACGTTCTCTTTAATAGAAAATGCAAATTTATGACACATTACGACAATACATACCGTAAAATTTACAAAAGATAACAGGTCATCAAATTTAAGCTTTTAGATTAGATTTTTAATGGGTTAGATTAACTGACTACGGTAGTCATTACGACACCTTACGACACCCTGACTACATGTAGAAGTTCCCAACAAACAATTAAACTCAGCTCTCAAGTATTATTATATGAAAAAACGTGTCTTAGTGTAAGGGTATGTATATGTATGCCCTTATATCAACACTTTTTTTCTTTTTTTTTTAGAGTAGCACATATACAAAGATCAATTTAAGTTGATTTTAACAAGCTAGGTTTTCTTAAATAGAAAAATATTACGATGTGAAAAATAATAAATGAAGGCGGGGTAAATTTATGCACCCTTCAACAATTATTTGTATTCCAATGATTTCAAAATCTTTTGAGCTCAGGAAATATCCACTGTTCAATTATTTTTTGTTGGATGTATTGGTATTTTGTGCAATTATAACATTTTGAAACATAACTGGTTCCATCATTACTAGCTCTTGTAAGTAGGGTATATAAATGCTATCAAACACGCCCGTGTAAATAAAAAAATAAATTGAATTATATATATATTATTGTTATACAAAAACGGATTTGTTGATCAGTATTTTTTTAAAGTTTTTGGGTTAGTCTTATGTGAAATATTGCATACATGCATTCTATCCCAATTAGGCAAGTCAAAACTCTAAGTCTAAAAGTCAAATTAAGTCAATTTAAAAAAATTCGCGGGTCATAAGCCTGGATCCGGGTTGCCCAGAAAATTCGCGGGTTGCAAACAGGTGGTTTACTACATGATCAAAATATTGTTACTACAAGGCCAAAATATCACCACTACAAGGCCAAAAATTTAATACTACATGTCAAAACATTCTGAAAAATTCACCAAAAAATAAAGTCTCCAGAATATTTTTGAACATGTAGTAAGACACATTTAACCTTGTAGTGATAAAATTTTGGTCTTGTAGTAACATTGTTTTAGTCATGTAGTAGCGGAATAAGTCAAAATTATTTTAGTAATTTTGCCCCAAAAAAATAAGTGTCCAGAATATTTTTAGACTTGTAGTAATACACTTTTGACCTTGTAGTGACAAAATTTAGTTCTTGTAGTAACATAATTTTGGTCATGTAGTAAAATAATAATATATTAGAGTGAAAATAAATATTTTAATTAAGGTTGACCCGCTTTGACCCGTGTTGACCCGCGTTGACCCACGAATTTTGACCTAATTACCTTAATTAGTCATATTGCATGTATGCAATATTGCATATAAGTTTTTGCGTTTTTTAAATGTGTTTTGGTAAAAAAAAAAAAAAGTAGTGGTACCGGCACACTCACACATATAGTGTAAAAACCTTTCTTTTGAAAGTTATAAGTTTCAAGTTGATTCAATAAGCACAACAAATAAGTTAAAATACATATGTCCCTTGTCAATTTCTCGTTATTTTTTTCCTAAGTTGCAAACAGGGACGGAACCAGGAATTTAAGTTGAGGGGGGCCAACATATAAAATTTAAAACTAATGTATGTTCTTTATAAAAATTCAAATATTTCATATTTGCACCAATTATATTAATTTTCATATTTAAATATCTTAAAATATAAAAATATATCCTTAATATACTAAAACTTAGAACGTTTCTCTTGCATATCACTAAAATTATCAGCAATTAAGTCTATACTGAATCTTTTTACAATTTGCTCTCAATACATGTAATCTGAAAGAAATTAATCCTATCTTATTTCGAAGTGTAGTGTTGACTAAGTTCATAGTAGAATATATTTTAATATATATAATTATTACAACATTACTAATTCACAACTTAAATAAATAAAAAAAAAAACTTAAAATTCTCTAATTCTAAAATTTATAATGATCTGAAATAAAAAATAAACAAAATAAAATTTAATACCCATATAAATAAAAGAAATATCATTATTGTTCATTTTCTTCTGGCTGATGGGATATTCGCTGCTGGGCTAATAAAAATGGGCTCAACATATATATGAATTTAAAATTAAATAATCAATACTATAAATAATAGTTAAAAAAAATTAAAATTTTGAGCGGGGCCAGGGCCACCCCAACCCACACGGTAGTTCCGTCCCTGGTTGCAAACACTTTTTAAAGAGTCAAATAGAGTTCATACAGAGCGTAAATTGCTGACTTTAAACGGAGCCTACAAGTGATACGGTGAAATTGATCTTCAAAATTAATCGATCTTTAAACCAGATACCGAGACATAAAAAAGTTCTCACCATTTAAAAAAAAGTCATAAGCAAATTTAACCCATGCCACACTCACACTCGCAGCACAACCACACCACCCGGCCACCACACATCACTAGAATTTGTATGAACTAAACAATATGTATGTTATAAAATATATACATACATTTACAATTTTTAAAAGTTATAAGTTAATCAGTTAATATATATAAAATAAATAAATTAAATAATATTTTTAATAGGAAATAATGTAAATATAGAAATAATATCTTTTTTATTTTGACCATATCTTTGTATATATCTCTTTGATATGGTTTGTTATATTTACCATGTTTATCTCCTTGTAAATACTTATAAATAGTGATTCATTCCTATCACCTCATTAAAAATAGCGATTCATTTCTATCACCTCATTAACGGTGATCACATACCTATTTTCACACGGTATCAGTCTGACTCATCGAAACCCTAATTTTCTCTCTAAAGCCTCACGCTAAAATTCTTCCCTTCCCTCCTCATGGCGGCGGCGACTCCCACTCCCCCCACCATCCCTCTCAATGTTTTGGTTCATCTCTTGACAATCAAGTTGTCATCCTCCAACTACATGCTCTGGCGAAATCAGGTAGTCCCGGTTCTGTCAAGCCATGATCTCATCTCTTACGTTCATGGCACGACACCCACTTCGGCGAAGTCGATCACCACATCTGGTGTATCGACTCCAAACCCAGCCTACACCGCTTGGTTTGAGAAGGATCAAAAGATCCTTAGTCTTCTTCTTTCCTCCCTATCTAAAGAAGCCATGGCTGAGGTCATCGGCTGTGACACCTCGCGCTCCATCTGGGTCGCACTCGAGGCAGCCTACAGTCACACCTCGGTCTCCTGCATCACTCAACTGCGGAATCAACTCCTCTCTCTTCGTCGTGGATCCACCTCCGTCGACGACTTCAGCAAGAAGTTTCGTGCTCTCTACGATCAACTCGCCTCCATCGGTAAGCCTGTTGATGATGACGACAAGTGTCATTGGTTTCTTACCGGTCTCGGCTCCCAGTTTGCTGGTTTCTCTGACACTCGCATGGCTATGACGCCCATGCCTGCCTTTCGGGATCTGATCCATCAGGCTTAAACTATGAGCAGTTTACTCGCTCGATGGACTCCTTGTCCTCGCCCGTTCCAGCTTTCTCTGCCTCTGCTCGCTCGGGTAAGCCTGCTCGCCCTGGCACCAAATCCCGAAACTTCTCTCCTCGGAATTTTGGTCGCTAGGTGACCACTGGATCCTCGGCTAGTGGCTCGGCCCCTACTCGCCGCCCTCCCACTTGCCAGATTTGCCGCCAACAAGGTCATTATGCGAATCGATGTCCGGACCGTTATGCTCGCCTTGCCCCTTCTACGGCCAATCTTGCTCATGCCCTTGATTCTCAGTGTCATGTCTCGCATCCTCCTGCTTCGAATTGGTTCCTCTATAGTGGTGCCTCCACTCACATGACTCCTCGCTCGGCTGACCTGGAAAATCCTCACCTGTATTCTGGTAACAACAATGTTATTGTTGCTATTGGCTCTACTATTCCGATCACTCATGTTGGGTCGTGTTCGGTTAATAAGGATGTTCGTTTGTTAGATGTGCTCGTCGTACCACATCTCACTAAGAAATTGTTATCCATTAGTAAGCTTACTTCAGACTTTCCTATTGATGTTTTGTTTACTAATGACTCATTTGTCATCCAGAATCGGGCGACCAAGCAACCCTTGGCGAGGGGTCGGCATAGTCGAGGACTCTATGCCCTGGAGCAAGGCACTCCAGCCTTAGTCGCTGCTTTACGGAGCTCGTCGCTGAAGGTTTCTTTTGAGTGTTTGCATCGTAGATTAGGCCATGTTCCTATTTCTATAGTTAATTTGTTGAATAAATTGGGTTTGTTGTCCCTTACTTCTGTTTTGTCGAAACCGGGCTTATGTACTCTGTGTCAATTGGCTAAGAGTAACATTTGTCTTTTGCATTAAATGAGAAACAAGCATCTCATGTTTTGGATTTAGTTCATTGTGATCTTTGGGGACCTGCCCCTGTTGCTTCTAATGATGGTTTTCGATACTATGTCATTTTTGTGGATGATTTCTCCAGATTCACCTGGCTCTACCCGTTGCACGCCAAGTCTGACTTCTTTGATGTGTCGTGCGGTTTCACACCTTTGTTTGCAATCAGTTTTCTACCAATATTAAGGCATTCCAAAGTGATGGTGGTACAGAATTTGTTAATGGTCGCGTTCGTAGTTTCCTCGTCGATCATGGCATTCATCATCGAATCTCTTGTCCTTACACTCATGAACAGAATGGTCGGATTGAGCACAAGCATCGTCATGTCACTGAAACTGTGCTCTCGTTGTTATTTCAAGCGAGCATGCCTGCTCACTTCTGGGTTGATGCTTTCTCCACTATTGTCTACATTATTAAACGTTTGTCCACCCCTGTTCTTGGGGATAGGTCGCCCTTTCAGCTTCTGTTCGGCACTGCTCCGAACTTTGCAAACTTCAGAATATTTGGTTGTCGCGTATTTCCATATCTTCGGGATTATGCTCTCCACAAGCTTGCTCGCAGTGCTCCATGTGTTTTTATGGGTAACAGTTCCTCTCACAAAGGGTTTCGGTGTTACGATTCGATCGCTTCCCGCTTCTACACTACTCACCATGCTCAGTTTGATGAGTCTGTGTTCCCGTTCTCGGCCAATCCTGCTCCTTCCTCGCTTGTTGATTCCCTTGAGATCAGCTCTTTTTTGGAACCATCGGCTGCTGCTCCCAAGCTTCATTGTGTTCTTTGTCCGGATCCTCCAGAACCGGTCTTGCCTCCTGCTCGGCCAGTCCAAGTGCCTGCTGCTCGTCTAACTGATCAGCCCCCACCTGCTCGTCCTGCTACCCAACCACTTGTTACTCGCCCAGTTGCTCAACCACCTGTTGCTCGCCCTACACTTGCCTCGACTCACCCGATGATCACTCGGGCCAAGTCTGGGATTTTCAAGACTCGACACATTGCCGACATTGCGACCACCGGACTCCTGTCCGCCCTCTCCACCTCTGCCGAGCCTAAGGGTTTCAAATCTGCCCTTAAGCATCCACCCAGTTTCTAATGATGGTTTTCGGTACTATGTCATTTTTGTGGATGATTTCTCCAGATTCACCTGGCTCTACCCGTTGCACGCCAAGTCTGACTTCTTTGATGTGTCGTGCGGTTTCACACCTTTGTTTGCAATCAGTTTTCTACCAATATTAAGGCATTCCAGAGTGATGGTGGTACAAAATTTGTTAATGGTCGCGTTCGTAGTTTCCTCGTCGATCATGGCATTCATCATCGAATCTCTTGTCCTTACACTCCTGAACAGAATGGTCGGACTGAGCGCAAGCATCGTCATGTCACTGAAACTGGGCTCTCGTTGTTATTTCAGGCGAGCATGCCTGCTCACTTCTGGGTTGATGCTTTCTCCACTGTTGTCTACATTATTAAACGTTTGCCCACCCCTGTTCTTGGGGATAGGTCGCCCTTTCAGCTTCTGTTCGGCACTGCTCCGAACTTTGCAAACTTTAGAATATTTGGTTGTCGCGTATTTCCATATCTTCGGGATTATGCTCTCCACAAGCTTGCTCGCAGTGCCCCGTGTGTTTTTATGGGTAACAGTTCCTCTCACAAAGGGTTTCGGTGTTACGATTCGATCGCTTCCCGCTTCTACACTACTCACCATGCTCAGTTTGATGAGTCTGTGTTCCCGTTCTCGGCCAAGCCTGCTCCTTCCTCGCCTGTTGATTCCCTTGAGATCAGCTCTTTTTTGGAACCATCGGCTGCTGCTCCCAAGCTTCCTTGTGTTCTTTGTCCGGATCCTCCAGAACCGGTCTTGCCTCCTGCTCGGCCAGTCCAAGTGCCTGCTGCTCGTCTAACTGATCAGCCCCCACCTGCTCGCCCTGCTACCCAACCACTTGTTACTCGCCCAGTTGCTCAACCACCTGTTGCTCGCCCTACACTTGCCTCGACTCACCCGATGATCACTCGGGCCAAGTCTGGGATTTTCAAGACTCGGCACATTGCCGACATTGCGACCACCGGACTCTTGTCTGCCCTCTCCACCTCTGCCGAGCCTAAGGATTTCAAATCTGCCCTTAAGCATCCACACTGGTTGGCTGCCATGCAATCTGAGTTTGATGCTCTGCATGCTAACCAAACTTGGGGATTGGTTACTCGCCCACTTTCTACAAATATTGTTGGGTCGAAATGGGTTTTTCGCACCAAATATCTTGCGGACGATACTGTTGATCGCTACAAAGCTCGTCTGGTCACCTAGAGCTTCTTTCAGGTACTTGGCCTTGACTTCTCACATACATTCAGTTTGGTTGTCAAGGCTGCAACTGTTCGCATCATCTTGTGTCTAGCTGTTCGGAATCAGTGGCACATGCATCAACTTGATGTGAATAATGCATTTCTTCATGGGAAGTTGACAAACACCATTTACATGGCTCAGCCCCCTGGCTTTGTTGATCCTCGCTTCTCAAACTATATTTGTCGCCTCAAGAAAGCTCTGTATGGTCTTCGACAAGCTCCACTCGTCTGGTTTGTTCGCTTTAGTAGCTTCCTTAAGACCTTGGGTTTTCTTTTAGTCGAGCAGATCCCTCTCTCTTCTACTTCCGGCGTGGTACAGTTACTTTGTACCTCTTACTTTATGTCGATGATATTATTTGCGATCAAGGATCTTGGTCGCCTAAGCTACTTCCTCGGCCTTGAGGTCTCGCACACTCCTAGTGGACTTTTTCTCAATCACGTAAAGTACGCTCATGACATCCTCGTCCGTGCCGAGCTGCTTGACTCCAAACCTGTTTCCACTCCCCTTGTCGCGGGGGAATCTCTTGTTCGCTCTGGGACACCCTTCGCCGACCACACTCTTTATTGTTCGCTTGTTGGTGCCCTTCAGTATCTGACTATCACTCGCCCGGATCTGTCTTAAGCTGTCAATCATGTTAGTCAGTTCCTTCAGTCGCCTACTAATGATCACTTCCTCGCCGTAAAACGAATTTTACGGTATGTTAAAGGCACGATTAACTTTGGCCTTACTTTTGGTCGGCATAGTGACTACTCGTTGGTCGCTTACTCTGATGCAGATTGGGCTCGATGCACCGACACTCGGCGTTCAACGTACGGTTATTCCATCTTTTTCGGCGGCAACCTGGTTTCTTGGAGTGCAAAGAAACAACCCATTGTTGCTCGCTCGAGCTGTGCGTCCGAGTATCGTGCGCTTGCTAACACTGCTCAGGAGGTCGTTTGGGTCAACAACCTTCTTCGGGAGCTTGGCCAACTCCCCATGTCCGCCCCAACTCTCCTTTGCGACAACAAAAGTGCCTTATTTTGGAGTCAAAATCCGGTCGCCCATAAGTGAGCAAAGCACATCGACATTAACTACCATTTTATTCGTAAGTTGGTCTCCTCTGGTCGCCTCCTCACCCAGTTCGTCCCGTCCAACCTCCAGCTCGCCGATGTCTTTACTAAAAGTCTTCATCGGCCGAACTTCGAATTTTTACGATCCAAGCTCTGCGTTCGTCCTCATCCTCAGCATCGCTTGACGGGGGTAATAGGGAATAATGTAAATATAGAAATAGTCAAAGTCTTGTATACACTCAAGTACTTGAGTGGACTTTGAGTAGTCAACTGTTGACCGTTGACTGGTTAACGGTCAAACTTTGACTTTTTTTTTTTGAATTTTTTTTTTCGATTTTTATTTTGAAAAAGTGTATGTTAGTATATTGAAAAGTGCATCTTTATTTTTTAAATGAAAAGTGTACATTACTATATTGAAAAGTGCAACATTGTTTTTAATGAAAAGTGTATGTTATTATAACTTAAAAGTGTATGTTATATTAATGAAAAATGCATGTTATTATAATTGAAAAGTATATGTTATTATAACTGAAAAGTGTATGATCTATTAATGAAAAGTGTAAGTTATATATTAATAAAAAGTGTATGTTATTATAACTGAAAAGTGTATGATCTATTAATGATTATAACTGAAAAGTATATGTTCTATTAATGAAAAGTGTAAATTATATATTAATTTCACACATTTAATTATTTAACCTTACACTTTTATGACTATTAAAGGTACACGTTTTGGTTATAAGTACTTGCACCTTTATAATCTAAATAAAGTGTTCCTAATTTTTTTTTAAATGTTATTAATTTCACACATTTTTTTATTTATTCTTGCAATTTTATGACAATTAAAATACACCTTTTGGTTTGCACTTTTATAATCTACATAAACTGTTCCTAATTTTTTGAAAAACATTGTTATTAATTTGACACATTTTATTATTTAAACTTGCAACGTGTGACCTTGTGGTAAAAAATGGAGGGGCAAGCACTAGGCAGGTAGTTGGTATATAAGCGTGCAATATTTTATTTATCCACATGTGACAGTTTACAAGTGGACTCAAGTACACCGTGTACTTGAGTACACAACAGCCCTACCCATAGAAATAATATCTTTTTTATTTTGAACATATCTTTACCATGTTTAGTGATTTATTCCTATCACCTCATTAACGGTGATCACATTCATATTTTCACAATTTTAAATTATTAAAAAAATGGATCAAATGTGTATATATATTTGCAACGGGTTTTCCGACGATATTTTGATACATCGGGTCACGGCATTTTTGCGACGAATATATTTGTTAGCAAATTTGCGATGGATTCCAAAATAACCTATATATTCATTCATCGATCAAATTAATTTGTTTAAAAGGATGGGGCCTCACAAGTTGTGGAAGAGCGACACAATAACCTAACAACTGCTCAGGTGACGGCCCCTACCCCTACCCCTACTCTATTCATTATTTTAGCATATGCATATTCGACCCATCAAATCATTTATATCAAACTCACTACACTTCATATAAATCTTACACGCCTTTAAAATCACTTTCTGTTTTTACTGTGTTTAGAATATAAATTCAATGAGTTTGTAATGACGTTGATCAATTCATGAAGTAAATGGATCGAGTTATATATGCATTATATTAAAAATATAATTAACTTGTTGATCTAAAATTAATTAAATTGTTTGGAGAACAAATTAAAAAATGGGACACTGCGAAAGAGGGAAAATAAAAGGGTAGATGGAATATGCAATGGGTAAAAAACTAAGAAAAACAGCAATTTGCATGACTAATGATGAAATGGGGTCAGCATATGAAGTCCATGTTTTGGACCACACTCGATTATTTTTTATTTCATACATATATAGTACCCCTACTATATTGTTTTTATATTTTAAATTAAAAAAAAAATCTAACTAGTAATCACTAAAGAAAAATTGTCGACAAAATATTCTAATTATAATTTTCTTACCTAAAAGTTATTAATGATTGAAAATGACTTTTAATGAAAGTTCATTCGATTTTTAGTTAAAAAAGCTATAATGACATGGTTTCTATATTTAAATGTCAATTTTCTTGTAGTAAGTTTGTATATAGTTGTGTAAGTGAAGGTTGCTATTGTCTCTTTTCCTGCATAAAAAGTTTATGTCCAATTCAAACTTCACATATAACCCTAAAAATGATTGATAAAATGATACAAAACTACATGCATTTGTATCATGATCACATTCATTACCACTAAACTGCATATCATTACTCTTAATTCATAAATTAAGTAATTAATTGATACCATAATCTTTACGAAAGAAAATCTATTATTACAACATTAATAATCATTTGTTGTTGCAACTACCAAATTTGGGGGCCCTTTCTAGCTAATAAATTAGAATATATTTATCCACAGCAAAACACCCTCCCTTAGCTTAGTTCCTATCAAATTATGACAATAATTTCTCTTAATCGTGGTTTAGATCGTGCATCCATTTTAGCTTTAAAAGGTGAGGGGCCAATCCCTCTCTTTCCCATGAATTTTTGCTTCTAAAAGGCAAGTACCCACCTTTAGGAAAAAACATCATAAATAACTACTCACTCCGTCTACGAAATATAAGTCCATACTTTTGAACACAAGTTTTAAGATAAAAATAGATAAGGTATGGTTATTATAATATTGTGTGGTTCATTATGAACAAAGTGATTATTAATGAGTAAAGTTTAATATTTTAACTAACCAAGTAATATTTGTAGGATAAATATAAAATGACATTGTCTACAAATGGTACGTAGAAGAATAAATTTGATGAACGGACTAATAAGGTAAGTTGAAATACAACTTGACGACAGGGTACATTATAATGTCATTCATTATGTGTTGTATTATATTGATATTGAGGTTTGAATAAAAGTTTCATTTGAGTTTTTGAAAAAACAATAGATGATTATATATTCTCTAACATTATTTATTTAAAAAAAGAAATCGAAATCATGAAACTCGTGGATTAAGAATAGTTGATAGATAGTTAAAGGTTTGAATTAGTTGTTGAGTCGTAATCTAAATAACTTAAAGCCAACTAACTAATCACATCTCAACTTGCAGATTATTGAGGTATGGTTTATGGGCATTAAATGAAGTGACTACCTAATTCATTACAAATTACACAAGAAAAGGTCGACATGATTAATGAAGGTAACTTTTATAAATGGGAAATTATTCGGGGGAAAAAGAAAGTAATTTGTAAAAGCAAACTAACTAATTATGTATGTGTGGGTCAATTACATAATGCATGCCGCGCATATCTTCTTTTTAACTCTGCTTCTCTAGGATTTTTTTTTTTTTTTATATATACTCCTCTTGTCAAAATATATATATATATATATATATATATATATGTGTGTGTGTTAGTACTATTTTAGATCAATACATATATATTAAAAAAATTAATTTCTCTTTTTTCTTTGAATATTTCTTATTAAAAGAAGAACATGTTTATTTAAGTATTTATTGATCTTAAGATTTTAAAAAATATATATATAATTAATTTGCATTGAAAAATGTAAAACGTTATATAATTTATAAAATAAATAAAATATCTGGACGTTATATATTATAAGGGGGAAGGAGTATATATTTTATTTTATATAACCATTTCATATAATATTACAAATGAAAAAATTACACCAATGGCATGGAATAAAACTTTTGCTAATCAAGATTGACCAAATCCACTCTTCCAATATTTATTCTTTATTTATTTTTAGTTTTTATGTGAATTAGAAAATTCATTAATTTCTCTCGTTTCAAGTATGTGTGATCCAATGGCCTCACCCCGGCCAATATTACACATAAATCAATATTGTGTTTTTATATAACACATCATCAACCTAAAATATAAGTATTTTGTACTCTCTACATTTCAGAATATTTATTTTTTATTGTTTATATAAAATTAAGTAGCATAATTTAATTTTAAAAATCTACTCTATTATCATAAAAGAGAAGAAAATGAAATGAGAAATAATTAATTTGTCTCAATTATTATGAAAGGGGCAATGAAAGAAGGGGTATAAGTGCCAAAAAAAAATCCAATTAAAATTAAAAAAAATAGAGATACATATAGTGATAATTTAGAGAGAAACATGAAAAAATAGCTAAAAGGATAAACATTATGAAATAAAATTGAATCTAAAAATGAAAAACAATATGAGATGGAATATTTTTGGCCACAAATAATCCAATCTCCAAATAACATATATTAAGCTCTATTTAAAGAACATATAATAGAGATAATGTTAAATAGTATTATTTGTTAGAGATTTTATTGTATTCTTAGAATATATCTTTTATGATTTGGTCTTCCTATAATTGTGGAAGTTTGTTGTAGACTTTGTAAATCTCACTATTATATATTTCAGAATACTCAATCACCAGATTACGGTGATTTTCCTCTCAATTATTCTTTTCCAAAATATGTATTCTACATATTCTGTTATGGTATCAGCCTAATATTACCGATCCTAAACCCTAATTCTTTTCTTTCGCTTCTACATCCGATTCTCTCTTCCTCCCACTGCACGGACTGGTAGCCTCCGTCCAGTTTTCCTTCTCGTCGAGTGTTATATCAAGGACTGGTCCCCTCCTTCATCTCTCTCGATCGACAAGATGACATCCTCCGCCACCGATCCTCTTCCGGTGACGACGATGATTAATATGATGCAAATCAAGTTTGAGGCGTCCACTTATCTTATGTGGCGTCGTCAAACTATTCACATGGCCGAATGCTTCGATATACTCGGGCATCTTGACGGCACTTCTCCCTCTCCCGCGGCCACTGTACCGGCGGTTGCCCCTGCTGTTGATCCGACACCGAATCCGGAGTATACGACATGGCGACTCAAGGACAAACGGTTGCTCAACGTTTTGTACACCTCTCTATCCCCTGATGCCGCGTCTGAAGTGATTGATTGCACCTCTGCAAATCAGGCATGGGTGGCGCTCGAATCTGTTTATGCCTCATCTTCACGATCGCATCAATTACGTGAAGAATTGTTATCTCTCCGTCGCGGTGATCTGTCTGTGGAGGAGTATGGGCGCAAGTTTAAACATCTCTGTGACCAGCTGCAAGCAATTGATCGTCCGATTGATTCATCTGATAAAGCTCACTGGTTTTTACGTGGGTTAGGACTTCAGTTTGCGGGTTTTGCCGATACCCGTATGGCTATGTCTCCGATCCCCGCGTTTCGTGACCTTTTGCACCAGGCTGTGCAATTCGACATGATGATGAAGTCGATGGAAGGGCCTTCTCATGCACCTGCGGCGTTTTCTGCTACTCGAGATGGGCAGCCTTCTTCGGCTGGGTCCAGGCAAGTGTCCCGATCCCAGAACCGTGGCCAATCTCAGTCCCAGCAGCAGTCCAGGCCGTCAGGTTTTTCTGGTAATGCGGGTGGCTCTGGCAGGCGTGATGGGCAGCCCTCTGGAGGTGGTTTCCGTCGTCCTTTCGTGCCTAAATGCCAACTCTGTCGTGGGGAGCACTACGCAGATAAATGCCCCAGGTATCTGAATGCTATTGGTTCGAACTCTGCTGCAAATCTTGCTGAAGCTTTCACCTCGACTTGCAACGTCTCAAACTCTACCCCTGATTGGTATCTCGATTCCGGAGCCTCCGCTCACATGACGAACCAACTGTCCGCCCTTGACTCTCATGAGTCTTATTCTGGTAACGGTTCTGTTATAGTTGGTAATGGTAATGCGTTGAATATTTCTCATATTGGCACTACTAAACTTTCAGACGATGTTAAGTTGTTAGATGTACTTGTTGTACCTCATATCACAAAGAACCTCCTATCTATCAGTAAATTAACTGCGGATTATCCTGTCGATGTTATTTTTTCTGATAAATTCTTTGCGATTCAGAACCGACTCACAAAGAAAATACTGGCTCAGGGAAGGTGTAATCAGGGGCTTTACCTACTTGATCGGGGTGTTCCAGCTTTGGTTACAGCAATTCGGGTCAGGAGATTGAAAGCTAGCTTTGACTTGTGGCATTTGCGTTTGGGGCATGTCCCGTTTTCAGTTATCTCATTGTTAAATAAACAGGGTTGTTTATCTGTTACTTCAGTTTTACCAAACCCTCGTTTATGCTCTTCTTGCCAGTTGGCCAAGAGCAAACGTTTACCATTTATGTTGAATGAAAAACGAGCTACTGCTGTTCTTGATTTAATTCATTGTGATTTGTGGGGTCCAGCACCTGTTTCTACATCTGATGGCTTTAAGTATTATGTTGCCTTTGTCGATGATTTTTCACGTTTTTCCTGGATATATCCATTACGTGCTAAGTCAGAATTTTATGATGTATTTGTTCGATTTCATGCCTTTGTCTGCAATCAATTTTCTCGAACTGTGAAGATATTTCAGTCTGATGGTGGTACTGAGTTTGTAAATGGGAGGGTTCGTCACTTTATGCACGAGCATGGTATACATCATCGAATTTCATGTCCATATACACCTCAACAAAATGGCAGGGCTGAACGTAAACATCGTCACATCTCTGAAACTGGGTTGTCCATGCTTTTTCATGCACATGCTCCAGCTTCTCTTTGGTTTGATGCCTTTGCTACTGCAGTATATGTTATTAACAGGCTTCCATCTGCGATACTTGATAATATTTCTCCCTTTCAGGTATTATTTGGATACTCGCCTAGTTATGATACCTTTAAACCATTTGGATGTCGTGTTTATCCTTATCTTCGGGATTATGTTGCTCACAAATTAGAACCTCGCAGTCGGCCGTGCATCTTTCTTGGGTATAGTAGTACTCAGAAGGGGTTTCGTTGCTTTGATCCAGAGTCTTCTCGAGTTTTTATCACTCGCCATGCTCAGTTTGATGAGCTCTATTTTCCATTTTCTCGAGCTCCATCTCTCACACAGGTCACTGATTTGGATATCTCGACTTTTCTCGACATCTCCTCTGATTCCCCTTTGGCTCCTGTTTCGGCACCTATCAGACAACCGCATCGGTTTTCTGTTGATCATGATACTCGTCCTCCCTCGCTGGTTCATGATGAACTGGTTATGCCGCCACATGTGCCTGATCCTATTATAGCGCATGTTCCCGACGTTGGGCCTCCTGTTCCGCCTCCAGCTCAGGACTTGCCACTTGTATCCACTCATCCCATGATCACCCGAGCTCGTGTTGGGACATTTAAACCTCGTTATCCAGTCGACTTCGCTTCTTCGGCTCTACTCTCTGCACTTGTTACCACCTCTGAGCCTCGTGGTTTCAAGTCTGCTGCTAAGCATTCCCACTGGCTTGCTGCTATGCAAGAGGAGATTGATGCACTTCGTTCGAATTCCACTTGGGATCTGGTGCCTCGTCCATCTGGAACGAACATAGTTGGTTCAAAGTGGGTTTTTCGTACGAAATTTCTGGCAGATGGTTCGATTGAACGTCACAAGGCTCGTTTAGTGGCGCAGGGCTTCACTCAGATTCCTGGTTTGGATTTTCATCATACATTTAGTCCTGTTGTGAAGGCAGCTACAGTTCGGATAGTCTTGGCATTATCGGTTCAGCATGGGTGGCCTCTTCATCAGCTTGATGTCAAGAATGCTTTCCTTAATGGAGTTCTTGACAACCCTGTCTTCATGTCTCAGCCTCCTGGCTTTGTTGATCCTCAACATCCTGATCATGTTTGTCGCCTTAAGAAGGCTCTATATGGCCTTCGCCAGGCCCCTCTTGCCTGGTACCAGCGTTTTAGCACATTTCTATTCAGCTTGGGCTTCTCTCAGAGTCGTTCTGACTCGTCTCTCTTTCATCTGCATCAGGGTAATTCTATTATTTATCTCCTTTTGTATGTTGATGATATCATTGTTACAGGCAATGATTCTGCTGCCCTTCGTCGCTTTATTGCTCGTACTGGTGACGAATTTGCTCTCAAGGATCTTGGCTCTTTGAGTTATTTCCTTGGCCTTGAGGTCTCCTCCACTGACGCTGGTTTGTTTGTTGGCCAGACCAAGTATGCACTTGACATCCTTGAGCGTGCAGACTTGGTCGAGGCTAAACCTGTCTCAACTCCCTTAGCAACAGGTGAATCACTTGTCAGCACAGGTCCTACGTTCAAGGATCCCACCCTATATCGATCGCTTGTTGGTGCTTTGCAGTATTTAACTATCACTAGACCTGATCTCTCGTATGCTGTAAGCTCTGTGAGTCAGTTCCTCCAGTCTCCAACGGAGGACCATTTTCTGGCAGTTAAGCGTATCCTTCGCTACGTGAAAGGTACAATTCATTTCGGTTTATCCTTCACTAAGCGCTCGGATATTTCCATTCTGGCCTATTCTGATGCAGACTGGGCTCGCTGCATTGAGACTCGTCGTTCGACATATGGGTACTCTATTTTTCTTGGAGGTAATCTTGTATCCTGGAGTGCCAAGAAACAACCGACTGTTTCTCGCTGTAGTTGTGAATCTGAGTACCGTGCTATGGCCAATGCTGCGGCCGAACTTGTTTGGGTTATCAATCTTCTGAAGGAACTTCGAGCTCTTCCTTCTACTCGGCCTACTCTGTTATGTGATAACAAAAGCGCCATCTTTCTGAGTCAAAATCCTGTTGCACACAAGAGAGCCAAGCATATAGATTTGGATTAACACTTTGTTCGTGAGCTAGTGTCTTTGAGCAGAATTTCTACCGGGTTTGTCCCATCTCATCTACAGCTAGCAGATATCTTCACTAAGAGTCTTCCGCGTCCAGCCTTTGAGTTTTTACGTTCCAAGCTTTGCGTGTGTCTTCACCCCACGCAGCGCTTGACGGGGGGTAATAGACATAATGTTAAATAGTATTATTTGTTAGAGATTTTATTGTATTCTTAGAATATATCTTTTATGATTTGGTCTTCCTATAATTGTGGAATATATGTAGAATACATATTCTGTTAACATATTATATAATATCATTGAAAAACTGTACATGTGCTGATATTGTCTTTATAAAGAACCCATCACTTTATCTCAAAATTAAAAGGGTATATTACAAAAATCTCACACGAGGATGTCCAAATTACTAAAAAGAATCATGCATGTGATTTTGAATAATTACAATATACCTTCTGCTGGAATGAATTAAAAAAAAATGTTGAAATGACGAGTAATGCAAAATTAAGAAAAAATCAATAGATACAACTATGAGAAAATGGAAAAAGTGAAATGATTTTGTATTGCTCATTAACAAGGCAAACATTTGTCATTCTAGGAGGTACATAATAATAATCAGAGCTTAATAGGCAACAGATCGGGGTACCCAGAATTTTTAATATAAAAAATGATAACTCTAAGAAATCAGGTACATGACAATTCGAATATTTTTGGTGCCCAATTTTAAGAATTTTTATTTCAACAAAAAAAAAAAGTCATAAATTTCTCTTTTTTATCATGTCCAATATATATTACCTAAATCAAAATCATGTGTCCCGTTCCCACGTAAACCGGTTTCCGGTCAACCGCTTCCGTATGAAAACATAGACAGTTTCGTTTTCGGACCACTTTTGGAGTCGGTCCTAAGCATTAAATGCTCCACGCCTCCTCCTATTGCATCCGCTTAATTTTCCGTACCAACTGTCTACCGGCATTTCCCAGTCAACTCATTAACCTCCCTTCTCACTACCCCAAATATATTTCTCTCTTTTTTTTCTAAGTGAGTGGCAATGAAATTCATATTGAAACATCATTGAATTACGATCCCATTTAGAGGTTTATGTTACATACTCCGTATAAAGATAAAAATATATGTGTTTGAAAATGTCACATGCACATTATATTATTGGGGCACATGAAAAAATATTGAAGAATTATGAAGTATATAAGAATAGACTAGTATTTTTTATGGTATAAGACATTTTTTGAAAAATTCAAAAGTAAATCTGTAAAGTCTTCGTAATTGCAAATTATCGAAAGATGATGTACCTTTTATTTGTGCTTGTGGACTTGTGATAGCAATATACATTAAAAGAATATTATTGTATTTTTTTTTTTTTTGTCTAATACGTATACATGATAATTTGATTTTTGAAATATGATCCTGGTTCTATTTACAAAATATATAAAAATAGAATATATTTTTTGACCCCAAATATTGTGACAATACTTTACTTTAATTATTTTATATATTATATGTCACAACAAAGTTGGTTAGACTTGGCATAGAATGTTCAGAAATGATGCTATATTTATTTCATTAATTAAATTACCACTACATGTATTTTAAGAATTCGAATTGACACACACACATCATATATATAAATTAAAGTTCATAAAAAACAACAAATTAACAATGAGATAAAGATGAAATATAGTTCTGAAATAGAAAATTGGTTTCTATTTTATTTTATCCTTTGGAGCTCACTTGAAAGTCTACCGTAAATTACTATTTTGAATAACCACAAAAAGTAAATTAAAAATTTACATACATTCATATCCACTTCGTTTCATAATAATTTTTACATTTTTTAAATGAAAAACACTTTATAAACTTTACTTTCACAATATTTTTAAATTTACATAAATGTCATTACTTTTTGTATATATACATGTACACAAAAGTCAACAATTTTCTTTAGTTGGAAACTTATTATGGTATAGAGGCCGGGGTATATATATAATTAGGCCGGGGCATTAATTAAGGTGTAGTCTGAAAACCACCCCAAAAAGAGAATTTGAGAAGAAGAAGAAGTCTCTCTTCATTCACACTAGCCCCCCTCCTTCTCTCTCTCTCTCTCTTCTCATCTCTTTTCTCTCTCTCTCATCAAATGAAGAAGAATCTAAACTTGTAATAAAAATCCATGGAAGAGAAAAGTAATTCACCATTAATTTCCAAGAATCAGCAGCAGATTATTATGAATAATATTCCTGCAGCTTCTGCACCTCAAATTACTACTAGTATAGAATTAACTGCTGATCATCAAATAAGCAGCACGTTCATGGAGGAGTTGCCTACCCTTCAAGATTTCAACTCTCCTTCTTCTGCATTTGATGATTTTCTTCAGAATATTATGGCCGACGACAATCCCATCGAACCGCCGCCGCCCTACTCCGCCGTGCCGGAAGTGAACACACCCAACTCATCCTCCATCTCCTCATCTTCGACTGAAGCTGCCGCCGCCACAAATGATGAAAAGAAGAGCGATGAAGATGAAGATGTTGAAAATCAACAAAAGACAAAAAAAGAGTAAGCCTTCCTTTTCTTTCTTTCTTCCTTCCTTTCACTTTTTTTTATTTTATTCTTCAAATTCATCTCTCTCTCATAAATAATAATAAATATTCTTACGGATTTGGATCATCTGCTGCTGTACAGAACAGATCACGGCCGTGTGGTGTGTTAATTTTCACATTTTACTTAATATAATTTTCGATAAATTATATATATGAGAGATTTTCATGATCTGATTTCAGTGCTTGCTGTGAGAAGAATCCAGTAATAATTTATCTTTTTTTAAATAAAAAAATTAATTAGATGTTTTAATTGTTTGTTTATTAATTATTTTAATAATGGTGATGAATGAATTAATTCATATATAGGTTGAAATTACCGAAAAAGAAAAATGAGAAAAGGCAAAGAGAAGCTCGATTTGCTTTCATGACAAAGAGTGAAATTGATCATTTAGATGATGGGTTTAGATGGAGAAAGTACGGCCAAAAAGCTGTCAAAAACAGCCCCTTTCCCAGGTACATACATACATTTGTATTATTATAAAATTTATAGTAATTTATGAATTTATGAATTAATGAATAAAGGCTAATTAATTTCATAATTAATAGTATATGGTTCCAATTTGAATTGAATTTTGATATGTATATATAGGAGCTATTATCGTTGCACAAGCACAGCATGTGGTGTGAAAAAGAGGATTGAAAGATGTTCAGAGGATCCATCAACTGTTGTCACTACTTATGAAGGTACACACACCCACCCTTGTCCCATTACGCCACGTGCCACCTTCGGACTCTTGCCCGAATCCTCCTCCTTCTTCGCCGCTGGTGGTGGCTCTTCCAGCTCCTCCCTTTTTGGTATGCCGCCGCCTTCTTCAATGCAACATCAGCAGCAGCAGCTCCATTATCAACAACCCTATCTTCACCACCTCAGACCACACCCACTATTGAGGTTAAATAATACTCTTAATGATAATAATAATAACAATAATCCTTCTAGGTTTTCATCATCAGTTCCATTTCAAGAAAGAGATCAAGGCCTTCTTCAAGATATGTTGCCATCTAAAATATTAGAGCCTAAGGAAGAGTAGTAGTAGTAGTCATTATATAATATATATATATAGATATAGGGGTTTAAATTAATGTATCATCTTTACTAACTACTAGATTAATATTTGAACATAATTGGGGTTCTCTTTATATATGATGATATGAATCCCAATTCATAGCTAGATTAATTTTCTCTATGTATTAATTTGTCATGTAAAATTACATTAGTTTAATGACTTATTACTTTGATTTGTTATTACACTTTCAACTTATTCTTCTTAATTCTACACATGCATGATTTTCAATTCTAATCAATTCATAACTGCCTAGGTATGAATTTCACTGAAAATTATTTAGGGTTTTTGTATTGAATATTGATCAGCCTAGCTAGCTAGCTAATTAAAGTGATATCATTTACCGGCTCTCTTCAAATATATATATAATACATGTGTGAAAGCAAAGCAAAAAAGGAGTAGCTAGCTCATGAATTACCTTGGAAATGAAGTAAAATTAACTCTGAAATAATTGTGGGATTTTTGGAATGTGAAATCGATCATGTGGTTTTAATTAGCAATGGATCTGCTCTGAATTTTTGTGCAGAAAATTACTAAGAGTCCTAGTCATTAATGAATCCTTTTTTTAAGGTTCATTGAATTGAATGTCTGAAAACGTGTAGATATATTTTGTTCATAAGTGAGTAATTAGGAAAAATATAGTAGCTCCAATTTCTAGGAATAGGTAGCAACAGGAAGGAAGGAAGGGTAGGGCCTGCTTAATTCGCCATAGATCCCTTTACCACCCAAACTCCCATCCTCCAGCCCTACAATTACTCAAACACAAACTACTCACTCCGTCTATCCATAAGTTTTCTCTTTGCTTTTTCTACGGATCGATTATTAATGAATATAGTATAACATGTGTATGGGTAGTTGAGGTAGAGAGAATTAATAGTGAATTTTGTTATTTAAATAAATGAAAAACTTATGATGGACGTGCAAAATAGGTAAGTGATAAAAAACTAGCTTATGACGGAACGGAGAGAGTATTACTTTTTCAGTAGTTGATTCAAATTAAAGTATAAAATTATTTTGTAAAGTCTTGTATGTATAAGGTGGCACCGTTTAACTCAAATGTATTTTTAAACAATATCAACTGTTTTCAAATCGTTGCATTTGAGTAGCAGAGTGTTGCACAAGAAACTTACTCAATTGCTTAAAAGTAATATAATAACTATACACTAAAAAATGTGGGAAGGATTCTGCAGTAACAATCATCAAGGGTTGACCGGGTTGAAAATGCCCATCCACAGCTATATATAGCTTCATTTAATTTACTACTACTTATATACCGCAAAATTTGGGAGTCTTTTAATTTACTTGAAACCGTATTTTGGGATATATGGCAGTATGTTCGAATGGGTGAAGCAAGTAAATGTGCATCAATTGTACGTCGTAACTTCAAACCCTAGCTAAATGTATCGTGGACTATCACACACGGACTTGTTTAGTTTTTTTTTTTTTTTTTTCTTTAAATTTTTATTAATTTCTTCTCATAATCTCATGGTCTAAGTAATGGTATTATAACTACACCAGTTATCTCATTTCGCATGTTTGGTGTGGTTCAGAAACTTCTACAAGTGGGTGCAGTTTACTCATTGCAATTCTCAGAAAACGGTTGCGTTCCCTTATCTAGATAAAAATTAAACAAGAGGAAAAAAATAAAATTCGTACATGATAAATGACGTATATATGTGTAGGTACCAACTACCAAACCCTCTCATTAATGATGATCGAGTATACATTGTTATGGAAGAAAATCTTCTTTGATTGTAATAAAAAAAAAACTCGGATTTTAATAAAGTTATTAGTTCAAAAATATTTACTTATAAAAAAGGAGTTAATTTCATGTGCACTAGTTTGCACCATGCAATTAAGCGTGAACGATGAGATATGATTACCATTAACTTTGGTGAGTGTGTTATGTCTTGTATATATAGAAGAAATTTACAAAGTAATAGAATTACATGATTTAAGATAAAAGGTATATACAATAAATGTGCAATCCCTATATACAAGGAATGATTGACTCATGAATATCCCCCGTCAAGCTAGCGATGCGTGAGATGAGGAAAAAACGCAAAGCTTGGAACGAAGGAACTCAAACGCCGGGCGAGAAAGGCTATTTGTGAAGATGTCGGCCAGTTGAAGATGTCTGGGGACAAACTGGGTGGACAGCTTGCCAGCGGTGACGAGCTCGCGAACAAAGTGACAACCGATGTCGATGTGTTTGGCTCTTTTGTGAGCCACTGGATTCTGACTGAGAAAAAGGGCATTGTTGTTGTCTGAGAGAAGAACTGGGCGAGCAGGTAACGGAACACGGAGCTCGTGGAGTAGAGTGGTTAGCCAAACGACCTCGGCAGCTGCGTTGGCTAAGGCACGATACTCCAATTCACAACTGGAGCGAGCAATAGTGGGTTGCTTCTTCACACTCCAAGACACCAGATTTCCACAGAGGAAGATAGAATAACCATATGTGGAGCAACAAGTTTCCACACAGTGGGCCCAGTCAGCATAAGAATAGGCGACCACGGAGGAGTCTGATCGGCGAGTGAAGGAGAGTCCATAGTCGATAGTGTGTTTGACGTAGTGAAGAATCTTCTTCACTGCCGAGAAGTGGTCGATGGTCGGCGAATGGAGAAACTGGCTGACATGATTGTTATACCTAGTCAAAGAGGTCAATCTTTGACAATTCAATCCTAGTCACCGGCTTACGTGGCGAGGACCAGTCAACAAAGTCAAGCGACGACCAGTCAACAAAGTCAAGCGACGACCAGTCAACAAGAAAAAAATGTAATATAATTATTGTATTTAATATATTTGAGTGCTCGCCCAAATAAGTTGGCGAGCACATTCTAGTGAACTGCTCGCCCAAAGATGTTGGCGAGCAGGTATACGTCCGAGCTAGAGAAGGCAAGTGTTGAAGCTTTGGGAGATGACACAAGACATGGCGACCAGGTTCTCCGGCGACCACGGCGGCGAGTGACGAGCGGGTTTTCCAGTCGCTCGGCATCTCACCGAGGACAACCACCAGAGGCGATTTAGCATTAAATGCGTCGTCCCATCACCTTTTCGGGAAGAATGAAGGTCCATTCCGGAGGCTCCACGTGTAAAGGGTGGGCAACCCCTAAAAACCACTATATAATGCCCAAATGGGCTCATTTGTAAGGTTACGTTCACTTTTCCTACCAAAAACCCTAACCTAAGCAATAAACTCTCCCAAGCTTCTAAAGCTTTAGCTTCTCCAAGAAGCTATATCTTGTGTTCTTGTGTGTTCTTCATTAAGTTCATCACAAATCATCATTTAATCCGCATAAACACGTAATAAACCCCGTTTAATCATATATGTTTGTATCGTACTAACAAATAATCCACATCCGATTCAACCCGATATAAGTGCATACAACATTTGGCGCTAGAAGGAGGGGACCTTTTACGTGTTCATCATCAAGGTTTCAACCGATCATCGAGCGATCGGCTAGCAAACTCTTGTTTTTTTAGTTTTAATCGGTAGATCTGCCGTTTAAAGCATTGTTTAAGCTTTTTAGTGTTTTTCGTGTTTTTGAACATTTTCAGTTTTCGTAACATATTTTGGAGTTTGATCTCCTTGTATTTGTGTTTTCAAGCTTCTGTTATTACTTTGATAAGTTTAGTAGTTGTAATAGCACGTTCTTCTGCGTAAGAACTTTAATCTTTCGTTTCTAGATCATTACTTTGTAATTTTTTAGAAAAGACACTCTTTAAACGATGTCTCAACGTTCTCATCATGTTGGAACCCCACCGCCCGGAGGGAACGAGCACCCTCCGGCGCCGGCGGTTCCACCGGCAAACCCTTTTGCAAACTTGGACATGGGGGACATCATGAAAAACCCCCAGTATATGAAAGAATTCTCCGATTTCCTCCTAGAGAAGAGGAGGTTACTCGAGGTCGAAGAGGCTGAGAAGGCCAAAGACCAGGACTTTGACCGAGCTCGCAAGGCCAAGGCGAGGGTAAATGACAATGAGGAGGACGGCCGCTCCTATAATTCCTACTATGTTCGTCCCAACGACGGGGAGAAAAACAAGGCACCTGTTCGCTCCCATAACAATCATACGGGAGAATCATACGGACGGAACTCCGTATTCAACCGAGTGGGCGACAAGGACCCACGAAACGCTCCTCGCCCAATACACTTTGATATTGGGCGACGACCAGCTAAAGACGACCACAAAGACCGTGGTAGAAGGAAAGGAGACAGGGTCTCCTCCCTAGATCGAGTAGGGCCAGGTGGTGGGCGAGCTCTGTCAAAGAGTTACCACAGCCATCAGTCGGAGAGGCTTTCTCCCAGGCGATCACACCAGGGTGATCACCCGGCCGCTTCTCGCGGGAGCCGACGCGACGAGGTCGTCGCCCCCCGACCACAAACCGACGAGGAGGGGCAGTTCGCCCAGTTCCTCGAAACTCAAAAATTAATGAAATTGGAGATGGAGACATTGCGAGCAGAGGTGGTCGCAGCAAAGCAAGGCACTGCCCCACCTGTCACTCTACCCACTCCACCTTTAAATGTTGTGATTCTCACAGCCCCCATCCAAAGGAAGATTCAAATGCCTTCTATGGCAGCTTACGATGGGGCGTCCGACCCAAGGGTGCATCTTTCAAAGTATGCAAGTTATATGGCCTCAATCGGGGCAACGGACGCCACCCAATGTAGAAACTTCTCCTTGACCTTAGGAGATAGAGCTCATCGCTGGTACACCACCTTGGGTGCCGGTTCCATCACCTCTTTCCTAGAGCTGGGCCAACAATTCTTGACTCACTTTGGGTCTATTGCTGCTCGCCCAGCCTCAAAGCAACGTTTGGCAAACGTTCGCCAAACACCAACCGTTTCCTAATCTCGGCTATCTCCAGACTAAGAATAGGTTCCAAGCTATGGAAATCTATGCATACCTCTTTCCCCGTTTCCTATGCGGATTTCCGCAGTAGGGCGGGAAATTTCATCCAAATGGAAGAGATTATGGACGCCGCCAAGGCTAACGAGCAGCCGGACGCGGCCAAAAGAGTTTGGCCAAAGAAAAATTCTAACACTGGGGAGTCTTCCCAGCCCAAAAAGGCGACCACTCAGGGCGGCAGTGCTCGCCCATCAAACTTCAGGCCTTTTGAGGAGTCTCCTGAGATCCTCCAATTTAGGGAAGCCCTCACTGTGGACCCCAGGGGCATCTACGATGCGATCAGGGGAAAGAATCTGCTCCCCCAAGCAAAGCCAATGCATACGAGCGATGCAAATCTCGATGGTAGTAAGTTCTGCAACTACCACAACTCAGTCGGCCACCACACCAATGGGTGCCGAGACTTGGTGAGAAATCTCTTCAAGCTGTACAATGAGGGCAAGCTCGCCCAATTCATCAAGTCCGGAGGAGGAAATGGCGACAACCGGGGCAAGAAGCGTCGCGACGACAGCAACGACCTTCGCCAGCAGCTCAATCGCCAGAAACTGGCTCCCCCCATGCCGAACAATCCACCGGGCGACATCGATAATGTTGGTGGAGGTTGTATGGTTTTGGAAGGCCTCCTAGGGGGAACTCAGTCCGGGAAAGCTCTGTCTGTTCGCCGACAGCAGAGCGACATGCGAGCACTCAACAACGTGCATCAAGTGTGCATCGCTCCTGCCGCCGAGCAGCCCCCATCCCACCAGCTCGTTTTCACAAATGACGATCTGAACAGCGAGGTGCAACCAAACAATGATGCTTTGGTCATCACGGGGAAAATCATGGGAACCATTGTCCATCGCATGATGGTCGACACCCGCCCATACACCAACATCCTTTTCAAACATACTCTTGATGCCCTCGGTGGATATGCAGAATACATTGAGCCTTGCGACGATATTATCGTAGGGTTCGGGGACACGCACAACCTTCCAATCGGAAAATCAGACTCTCCCTGGAGTTGGCATCGTCGAAAGAGCCAAAAATGCATCACACTCGGCAGCTCGACTTCCTGATCGTAGACATGCCATCGTCTTAAAATGTGTTCCTCGGCCGACCTTTCTTCAACGAGTTCAAGGCGGCCGCTTCTACTTATTTCTACTGTGTAAAATTTCCGACCTTGGCGGGAGTTATAACCGTCAAGGGCGACCAGACACGGGCGAGGGAGTGTCTCGTCCGTTTTGCTAAGCGCCATTCTAAAGAAACTCCTATGATTGGCCAGTATATTGAGTGTCAAAAACAAAAAGAACAAATGAACTACCTAGAAGGTCTTCCTTGCAAGTACCGAAAGATCGAAGTTGGGGAGTGTAGTCGGCGTCTCGACGACAACCAAATAGAGGCGAACGAACACGCCTCCATGGAAGTGGACGACCACGCCCAAATGGAGATCGACGAGCAGATAGATTCGGGCGACCAGATCCCCGACGACCAGGTTCCAGAAAACATTCCAGATCTGGAGCCTAGGTTAGGCTTTGAGCCAAAGTTCGGAATCGAGGATCCTCGTTGGAAGGAGCCTAAAGAGCGGGCAATTCAGCGGAGGACCTTGAAACTATTCATTTAAACAATGCTCGTCCGGAACTCGAGATATTCATAGGTTCAAATTTACCAGCACATTTGCAGTCCGATATAATCGCATTTTTGAAAGAAAACGTCGGAGCTTTCGCATGGTCGCATGAGGACATGGTAGGTATCAAAACAAGCCACGCCTGCCACAAGTTAAACATTGATCCAACAAGAAGACCCATCACCCAAAAACGAAGAAAATTTGGGCCCGATAAGTATGCGGCTATGGTAGTAGAAGTCAAGAAATTGATCGACAACAGATTAATCGAGAAAACTGGAACTGACCCTGAGTGGTTGGCGAATCCAGTGCTCGTCAAAAAGACGACTGGGTCGTGGAGATTGTGTATAGACTTCACAGATCTAAACGATGCCTGTCCCAAAGATCATTTTTCGATGCCCCACATCGATCATTTGGTGGACAATACAGCGGGGCACGAGATGTTAACTTTCATGGACGCTTTCGCAGGGTACCATCAGATTGCTATGCATCCCGACGACCAGCGACACACGGCTTTCATGACCGCAACGGACATGTACAATTGGAAAAGAATGCCTTTCGGTTTGAAAAACGCGGGGGCAACATACCAAAGACTGGTAAATAAGATGTTTGAGCAACACATCGACGAGATGGTGGAGGTCTACATCGACGACATCATTGTCAAAAGTTTACGAAAGGAAGATCACCTACACCACCTCTCTTTAACATTCGATATTCTGAAAGAATACAACATGAAGTTAAATCCAAAGAAATGCAGTTTTGGAGTTAGCTCCGGGAAATTTCCGGGGCACTTGGTTAGCCAGCGGGGCATCGAGGCGAATCCGAGTAAAATTCAAGCAATCATCGATATGCAGAGTCCAAGGAACGTAAAAGAAGTGCAGAGGTTGACAGGATGCCTTGCATCGCTGAACAGATTCATAGCACGAACGGGCGATCGTTGCAAACCTTTTTTCGATGCTTTGAAAAAAGGGAGGTTCGAATGGACAGACGAATGTGAAAAAGCTTTCAACAAGCTAAAGGAATATTTATCGGATCCGAAGGTCCTGTTTAAGCCAGTCCCCGGAGAAATCTTGTATCTCTACTTGGCGGCCACTGACTGTGCGATCAGTTCAGTGCTCGTCCGAGCAGAAGGGAGCACACATCTTCCAATCTACTATGTAAGTCAGACACTGAGAGATGCGGAGTTGAGATACACTCCAATGGAAAAATTGGCGTACGCATTGGTCATGAGCGTCAGAAAACTAAGGCAATACCTTTTCGACCACGAGGTGGTCGTCCTCACGACTTTTGAAATGGTCGGTGGAAATCGAGCAATTTGTAGAACTCACTTTCCCAGAGAAATTAGATAAGGAAATCGAGCTTCCTTGGACACTGTTCGTCGATGGCTCCTCGACGAGCACCAAAGCAGGGGCAGGAGTCGTCCTCACCAGTCCGGCCGGACAGACTTTTGCTTCGGCGATCGAGTTCGAATATCGGGCGACGAACAACGAGGCAGAGTACGAGGCTCTGGTCGCAGGAATCAGGATGGCTATGGCCGTGGGCGCCAGAAAACTGAATTTTTTTTCCGATTCTCAGCTAGTGGTATGTCAGATAACGGGCGAGTACGAGGCTCGCGGCAATCAAATGTTGAAGTATCAAGACTTGGTGAAAGGATTGCTCGAGCAATTCGATCAGTTTCACATCGAGCAAATCCCTAGGGAGGAGAATACGCAAGCCGATGCCTTAGCTCGGCTGGCCACTTCAGAGGGGGAGGCAATATTTTCAGAAGCAACCATCACTAAGATTTCTTCCCCATCAGTGAGCAGAGGTCAAATTTTGCAGATTGAAGCGACCAGCGACGAGGACTGGAGGACGCCGATCACCAAGTACATCAAGACCGGAGAGCTCCCGGACGACAAGGTGAAGGCGACCAGACTGCAGCTCAGGTCCGCAAGGTACACTATTATTGCCGACCAGCTGTACAAACGAGGTTTTTCAATGCCTTTATTGAAATGCCTCGGAGAAGACGAAGCGAAGATCGTCATGTATGAAATCCACGACGGAGTCTGTGGAAATCATACACGGGGGCAAGCGCTCGCTTTAAAGATCATAAGGCAAGGCTACTTTTGGCCAACACTGAAGAAGGATGCAATCCACTACGCGCAGACATGCAAAAGATGTCAAGCCTTCGCTCCCGCCATTCACTCACCACCAGATGAGCTCATCTCGGTTTATAGTTCGTGGCCTTTCGCGAAGTGGGGGATCGACATCATCAGACCTTTCCCACCAGCTGCTGGGGGAGTAACTTTCGTAGTCGTAGCAGTCGATTACTTCACCAAATGGACAGAAGCAAAGGCATTGAAGACCATCACAACGGGCCAGATGACAAGCTTCATTTGGAAGAATATAATTTGCAGGTTCGGCCTACCACGATCGTTAGTGACCGACAACGGACGTCCGTTCACGAGTCAAGACATGCTGGAATTCTGCTCAAAATGGAACATCAAGAAAAAAAATTCAACACCCTATCATCCACAATCAAATGGGCAAGTAGAGGCAATCAACAAAATCATTAAGCACACCTTGAAAGCTAAGCTAGATGGATTGAAGGGCAAATGGGCGGACGAGCTGCACATGGTTCTGTGGGCATATCGGATGACCACGAGGAATTCTACAGGTGAGACACCGTTCGCGCTTGCGTTCGGAACCGAAGCTGTCATACCAGCAGAGGGGCAGGTCGCCACCTTTCGAGTAGCAACTTATGACGAGCAGTTAAATAACCAAGCACAGCTCTCCGATTTGGACTTCCTAGAGGAGCGAAGACTAACAGCGGACGAGAAGAATGTGGTCTACAAACAAAGGTCAGAGCGCTACTACAACACCAAAGTACGTGCTCGCTAATTCTCCATCGGCCAGCTCGTACTTCGGCGGGCGACGGAGCAATCCATTGGCATACTCGGCCCGACTTGGGAGGGTCCGTACCGAATAACGCGCACACTCTTGAACGGATCGTACGAGCTAGAAGATCTCGAGGGCAAGCCGAGCAAGTACCCGTGGAATGCGGTCAAGTTGAAGAAGTTTTATCAGTAAGTTTTTAATTTCTTTATATTTGTGTAATTTATATCTAGTCATGTTTCAATTCATCAATCCATTTGTATTAAGTGATTATCAGAAAGTTTGTAAATTTCATCAAGTGTTGGATAAGTTTTAGAAATTTTAGATAGGGCTCTGCGTAGCCAGCTGTGAAAGACGAGCATTCTTTCTTAAAGATGCTCACAAAGGAAAGACGAGCACTCTTTCTTAAAGATGCTCGCAGGGTAGTGGCGACGACGATCACTACCTAAGATAAAAGAGTTCAACCGACGAATGGTTAACTCTGAAAGACGAGCACTCTTTTTTAACGATGCTCGCAAAGGAAAGACGAGCACTCTTTTTTAACGATGCTCGCAAAGGAAAGACGAGCACTCTTTCTTAAAAGAGGCTCGCAAAGGAAAGACGAGCACTCTTTCTTAAAGATGCTCGCAAAGGAAAGACGAGCACTCTTTCTTAAAAGAGGCTCGCAAAGGAAAGACGAGCACTCTTTCTTAAAGATGCTCGCAAAGGAAGGACGAGCACTCTTTCTTAAAGAGGCTCGCAAAGGAAAGACGAGCACTCTTTCTTAAAGAGGCTCGTAAAGGAAAGATGAGCACTCTTTCTTAAAGAGGCTCGCAAAGAAAAGACGAGCACTCTTTCTTAAAGATGCTCGCAAGATAACAACGACGAACTTAAACCAATGAAAGAAAAATAAAAAGCATTTATTAAAAAGTGCTTGCAAAAACTAAATAACATAAATTGAAAAGCAGTGACAAGGACGATCATTCAAGGAAAAACAAACACATCATAAGCAAAAAGGTTCATTCATTAAAAAGCCTTGGAAAGGCTGAAATTACAAAAAGGCCCTAGTGGCCGGACAGTCCTAAAAAATAAAAAGAAAAGAGATTTAAGTCTCAGTGGCATTCTCCTCGGCAGGACCCTCTTCCTCGCCCGCGACCGCCACCTCGGCAGGCGCCACCTGCTCGCCTCCAACCTCCTCAGCTGGGGGGTCATTGAAGTACACTGGAACGCCCAAGAGACGAGGGAACTGAAGTCCCATTTTCAGCAAAGGGAGCAGGGGCAAACTTGATTCAGCCTTGGGATTTTCATCCATGAGGAGGTCGTCTATGAAGCCGCCGAGCAGAGTGACGTCCACATCTGGTTGAGCCTCTTTGAGTTTGTGAACGAGCTCATGGGCGGTGAGTGCAACTGATAGAATGGTTGCGCACGCGGTGACATCATTGCTTTCATCTCTCTCCTCGGATACGGCGACCAAGTCTTGCCGAAGAGTGGCCAAGTTTTCCTCAGCAGTTGCAACATTATTTTGAAGAATGCCCACCTCGACAGTTTTCTGTTTTAGCTTGTTCTCGGCAGCATTGAGGCGAGCACGGAGATCTTAGATCGTTTGAAGATCCTCCTGATCTTTCTTCCGAACAACCTCAAGATGGGCCTCAGAATCGGCCAGCTTGGTCTCAAGATCGACCACCTTCTCCTCTGAGACGGCCAGCTGCCTGTCTACGCCCGCTTTAGCCTTGGCCAGGTGGGCGAGCTTCACGCTCCTCTCCTTGCTGATCTTGCGATTCTCGTAGATTTGGATGCAGAGTTTCTCGGCAGCAAAAGATGCGCGGCTAAGCTCAATGGCGACCTGCCTTGCATTCTCCAAGGAATTCTGATTGTCGACCTCGTCGACAAAGTTCGTAGTCAACGAGCGTGGCATGTTCCTCATGGCCCTGACCAAGGGCTGGGGGTACACCTCCTCGTCTCGCGGATCCCGCGAACGGTAAAAGCCGAGGAGTTCCTCGTTGAACGGTTCAACGACCGGGTGCTCGACAAGCCTAGTATAGAAGAGGGGAAATTTAGAAAAGGTACTTAGAGAATATTCAAAGGCATTTTCTCAGAAAACTTACTTGGCAACCCTGACGGCATCCCAGCCGAGATGAGTATTATCACCAGGGGCCCGTTGTCCGGCAGACGAGCTCCCAGCGACCTCTCGCGCCCTTGTGCTTCGGCGAGGAGATGGCCTAGGTGGGGATGCGGCCAGTGGGGGAGGCGAGTTTCCCCTCGGCGGGGATCTCCTCGGCGAGACGTTCCCCTCGGGGTTTGGGCGAGAAGGGCCCCCTCGGGGTTGTTTGGCAGCTTTTTTCGGAGGCGCCGCCGCGGTCTCCGGTTTCTTTCTCTTGCCCGAGCCGTCGACGATCTATCGCTCGCGGAGAGCTTTCGCCGCTTGGATCATCTTGCTCGACATGATTCGGTCGAGATCGAGGGTCGGAGGAAGGTAGGTGATAACTTTGTCAGGAACCACTACTAAAAGCAAAGGATCAGTATTACGAAGAGAAGATTTTTTTGCAAAAAGACTTGGAAATATTTCAAATACTTGGAGGAAACTCTCGAGTGATATGGTGAGGAGGTACTCTAAGGCCTGCTCGCTCGCGCATACACTCCCTGTTCAAAAAGCGGCAGGACCTCTCCAAATAGCGACGATTAAGCGCGCAGCAAATGTGATAGTGGAAGAGGGTAGTGAGATGGTGCTCGGCAGTCCTCGTGCGAGCAAGTTCACCTGCAAGAGCGAGGAGTTATTCAGTATAGACAAGAACGAGCAGAAATAAAAAGACTTACCACGAATTCTCTGGTATTCGGTGGCGATGAGAATGCGATCAGGTGATCCGTCCGGCCTGACCGCACTTTTCTAGTCACCGGCTACCCACCACCAATTGGTCTTCCAATCACGGATCTTGTTGGGGACCCCTTCGACCAATTTGATGTTGTCGCGGCTTTTTACATAGTAAAAACCGTAGCCCACCTTTTTTCCGGCCTCGGCTGCTTGAAGTAAATAGTTGATCTCTTTCGGGCTCAGCAAAGTGTTCCGACAACCATTCTCGGCCGCGATCAGGCCGAACAGTGTGAGGAGCCCGATCAGATTCGACCAACCGTTCGGCAATATCAGAGAAGGGGCCACCCCCAGAAAGTGTAAGAAGTTTGTAACACCGGGGTGTAGGGGGAACCTCAGCCCTGCCTCCATCATGCCTATGTTGACGGCGACCATCCCTTCTGGCGGCTGGTCGGCCCTCTCGTCGGCGCGAGGAACGAAGAAGCAGACATCGGCTGGCAATTGATACTTCTTTCGAGAGTTCTCTAATTGGGCCGAGGAGACGCTGCTCGCGTACTCGCAGGCCGCATACATCGATCCAGAGGTTGCTCGGTACGGGCGAGGAACCTCTCTAGGCGGGTAATCGCGGTAATACTCATAAAATGTCTCCCTTGAGAGTTCATCACCATCCAACCCCTCTCGACCACTCAAAATATCCCTTATGCTCGCCGCATAGCGAACAACCTCCTCATGGTCCTCGCGGAGGCTGCTTGACAAAGTCTCCTCGACTCGAGCAGGGTCGATTTGTTCGCCCACCCCCCTTATATAGGCTCTGATCGCGCAGATCAGAGTCGGTCTCATCATCGTCCTCCTCGGCATCGTTGCCGGCATCTTCCCTATCAGTCTCGTCGGATTCTTCTAGGTCAACGACCACCTCCGACCTAAAATTGCGAACTCCCACACTGAAGGGCTCAGGAGAATGAATCCTAGAGTTCGAAGAGGTCGTCCTCTCCGATAAAACTAAGGCCAATCGACCGGCCTCGCCGAAATATTCGGCCCCACCGTCCAACGGCGGCGGACTACCACTGGAGCCACCACCAACCTCCATTTTTTCTTAAGAAATGGGGGAAAAGAAGTTTTAAAGAAGAAAATGTGAGTTGTTTACCTTTTTGACGATCGAAAACCACCCAAATGTCACCGGAAAAGCTTGAAGATCTCGCCTTGGAAGGAGCTCGAGAAGAAATTTCAGAGTGCAAAGAGTGGAAAGTGTTTTGAAGAAGATGAAGCCCATATTTATAGGCAAAATCGATCAGGGACCTATGTGCAAAAAACGGGGTCAAAATCGCAATTTTCCCAAAGTTTTGGGGTCATTTCCGAAATCGAGGTCGGAAAGTGACCCCCACGCGCGACCGTTGAGGTCGGCACGCGCCCCACGCGCACAATTCAAATTTCGGGCGCCGATCACGCGCCTGACACATGTCACATCAGCCATCATCACTAACGCTTCGAAAAACGTGCTCGGTGTGGGATACGAGGCGACCGCCTCCAACTTACGTCACCAAGATTTCAAAATTGATTTTCTTGTCGAAGACAAATCTAAGAAGACGAGGACACTGCTCGCCTTATCATTCTACGAATGCGAAGAAAGGCGACCAGGGGGCAAATGTTATACCTAGTCAAAGAGATCAATCTTTGACAATTCAATCCTAGTCACCGGCTTACGTGGCGAGGACCAGTCAACAAAGTCAAGCGACGACCAGTCAACAAAGTCAAGCGACGACCAGTCAACAAGAAGAAAATGTAATATAATTATTGTATTTAATATATTTGAGTGCTCGCCCAAATATGTTGGCGAGCACATTCTAGTGAACTGCTCGCCCAAAGATGTTGGCGAGCAGGTATACATTTGAGCTAGAGAAGGCAAGTGTTGAAGCTTTGGGAGATGACACAAGACATGGCGACCAGGTTCTCCGGTGACCACGGCGGCGAGTGACGAGCGGTTTTCCAGTTGCTCGGCATCTCGCCGAGGACGACCACCAGAGGCGGTTTAGCATTAAATGCGTCGTCCCATCACCTTTTCGGGCAGAATGAAGGTCCATTCCGGAGGCTCCACGTGTAAAGGGCGGGCAGCCCCTAAAAACCACTATATAATGCCCAAATGGGCTCATTTGTAAGGTTACGTTCACTTTTCTTACCAAAAACCCTAACCTAAGCAATAAACTCTCCCAAACTTCTAAAGCTTTAGCTTCTCCAAGAAGCTATATCTTGTGTTCTTTTGTGTTCTTCATTAAGTTCATCACAAATCATCATTTAATCCGCATAAACACGTAATAAACCCCGTTTAATCATATATGTTTGTATCGTACTAACAAATAGTCCACATCCGACTCAATCCGATATAAGTGCATACAACAATGATTTATCGAGAAGAAGAGATCAGGGCGAGTAATGGAGGGCCCCCACCAAAGAACGATACAGAGTAGGGTCTGAGAATGGTTCGCCATCGCTGAGAAGCGTCTCGCCCGCGGCCAAAGGAGTGGCAATAGGTTTGGAGTCTCGAAGATCTTCTCGGTCAAGGATCTCGCGAGCATATTTGGACTGCCCAACAAATAAGCCCGACGAGGTGTAAGAGATTTCCAACCCTAATAAGTAGTTGAGACGACCAAGGTCCTTGAGGGTGAACTCCTTGTTCGCCCGAGCAATGAAGCGAGCAAGTGTGCAGGGATCATTTCCAGTGACAATGATATCATCCACATACAATAAGAGGTAGACGACCGAGGAACCCTAAAAGAGGTAAAATAGTGAGGAGTCAGACTTGCACTCCTTAAAGCCAAGGCCGAGCAGAAATGAGTTGATCTGTTGGAACCAGGCCAAGGGAGCTTGGAGAAGACCATAAAGGGCCTTCTTCAATCTGCAAACATGGTTTGGTAGCCAAGATTGACAAAACCAGGGGGTTGAGCCATAAAGACCGGCTTCTGGAAATAGTCGTTAAGAAAAGCATTCTTAACATCCAGTTGATGTAGGGGCCAGTTGTTGCAAACAGAAAGGGTCAAAATAACACGGACTGTGGCCGCCTTAACAACTGGACTGAAGGTGTGGGAGAAGCATGTGCCAGGGATTTGAGTAAAGCCTTGAGCGATCAGTCGAGCCTTATGTCGCTCAATGGAACCATCAGATTTGTACTTAGTTCGAAAAACCCATTTGGAACCAACAGTGTTCGCACTGTGAGGATGAGGAACAAGATCCCAAGTGTTGTTGATGCGCAATGCATCGATTTCCTCCTGCATGGCAGCCAACCATTCAAGTGACTTGGCAGCAAACTTAAAACCACGGGGTTCCGAGAAGTCGGTGAGCGCACTGAGCAAGGCAGTGGAGGCCAGGTTCAGCGGATACTTCGGTTTGAAGATCCCAAATTTTGCTCGTGTGACCATCGGGTGAGTGGAAAGTGGTCGCTACACCGGAGGGTCAATGGTCGGAAATTGGTGCTCGGCCTATTCAGGAGGAGTTGGAGGCTCCGCTGTATGTGTAGGCAGAGGAGGAATATCCTCGCTAGGAGCAGAGGTGCAGGGCGAGGTCGAAGTGAGATGACTAGTCCCAGGTGAGGGACCGGGCGAGGAGTCCAGCCCGGCATCCAAAAAGGACTAGACCACTGAACTGGTCGGCATGGGTTGAGCAGAACTTGAAAAGGGAAACCACTTTTTATCAAATATAGCATGGTGAGTAATATAGATTTTGGAGGAGCCAGTATCGAGACACCGAAAACCCTTTTGGAGGTTGTTGTATCCCAAAAAGATGCATGGCCGACTGCGAGGAGACACCTTGTTCAAGGCGTAGTCTCGTAGGTATGGGAGCACTCGTCAGCCAAAAGGCTTGAGGTTGCCATAATGGGCACAGTGTCGAACAGAACCTGAAAGGGAGATAGGCCGCCCAAGACCGAGGACGGGAGGTGGATGATGAGATGGACGGCAGTGGCAAAGGCATCGAACCAAAATTCCGGTGGAGCGCGAGCATGAAAAAGCATAGAGAAACCAGTCTCAGTGATGTGACGGTGTTTACACTCAGCGCGACCATTCTGCTGAGGTGTGTAAGGGCATGACACACGATGCGATATGCCATGCTCGCTCATGATGGTGCGAAAAACCCTGTTGACGAACTCTGTACCACCAACACGTTGAAAAACCTTGATAGTTGATGAGAACTGGTTGCACACAAATTTGTGGAAGGCGGCCAAAGTGGCAAAAAAGTCAGATTTGGCACGGAGAGGATACAACCACGAAAAACGGGAATGGTCATCGACGAACACAGCATAATAACGAAAACCAGATGAAGTAGTAACAAGAGCAGGACCCCAAAGGTCACAATGTACTAAATCAAGAACTGCATAAGCACGTTTTTCATTGATAGTAAAAGACAATCATTTACTCTTAGCCAACTGGCAAGAGGTGCAAACAGTGGGATTTGGCAAAAGCGAACTAATAGATAGATGCCCTAATTTATTTAAGTCTTTAGTAATATCAAAAGAGACATGACCCAAACGGGAATGCTATAAATCAAATGAGGTTTTTGCAACACCGGGCTTCAAGGCAGCAATCAAAGCAGGTAGTACCCTCTCCAACACGTACAGTCCCTGTTCACACCGACCCTGAGCCACCACTTCATTGGTAGCCCGATTCTGAATAATAAATGATTTGTCAGGAAAAAAAAAAGCAGACATCAACTGGAAAATCGAACGTGAGTTTACTAATAGATAAGAGGTTTTTGGTGATATGAGGGACAACAAGAACATCCAAAAGACCAATATCCTTAAAGAGTGCATGGAACCCAACATGAGAGATCTGTAAGGAATTACCATTACCGAAAATAACTTAACTATTACCGGTATAGGGGGTCGAGGAGTCCAGATGGGAGGCACTGGAGGTCATATGACCCGAGGCCCCTGAGTCCACATACCAGTCCGAGGAGGCAGGCGAGGAGACAGTGCAGGCCGAGTGGAAGGTTGGTGAATGAGTCCTCGGAAGGGCGGGCAGAGGTGTGAGTAGACTAGCGAGGATCTGGTCCGCGAACAAATCTCTAAGGACACTTGTTGGCATAATGCTCGCCACGACAGATTTGACAACGAGGGACGTAAGGCTTCTGCCCCCCGCTACCACCAGAGAAGTCATGTCGGCCACCACGAGGAGAGTCAGAGGGGAGAACACCAAAATGATCGCGAGGTTGTGAGTGAGCAGTTGGCTGACCACGAGCATAAAAGGCAGTCGGGGAGGATTCAGCTGATTCAGGCTTGTTCATGATTTCGAAGGCAACAGCCTGATGCAACACGTCGCGAAAGGGGGGAACGGGCGAGAAAGCCATTCTGGTGTCTGAAAATCTACTGAATTTGGGACCGAGGCCCCTCAGAAACCAATGCGACATGTCAGAACTGTCCACGGGTTTGCCAATCGCGACAAGTTGGTCGCACATGACCTTAAAGCGACGACTGTAGTCGGCAACAGGGAGGGATTCACATTTGAGGAGGAGTTCCTCACGAAGCTGAGTGATGCGCGATTGAGAGGAGTGGCTGAAGGCATCCTCTAGGGCAAGCCAAGTTTCACGGGTCGTGTTACATTGAATAACCTCGGCCAAGGTCTCTTCAGTGAGAGAGGAAAGAAGAAGAGCAAGGACCTTCTGATCCTTTGATTTCCAAGCAGCAAAGGTTGGATGAGTAGCAGCAGGGGCGGTGGATGTGACATCCATGAGGCATAGAGATCGGCACAGGTGAGCATCGGGACAATGAGATATGATCACCGATAACTTTGATGATTGTGTTATGTCTTGTATATGTAGAAGAGATTTACAAGGTAACAAAATTATACTATGATTTAAGGTAAAAGATATATACAATAAATGTGCAATCCCTATATACAAGGAATGATTGACTCACTCCTTAATACATATGAGTGAAATATTATATCAACTTTTAATTTAGTGAAATGTGACACTAGCATTAACTATTACGTGTAAGTTAATATAATTGAACAATATTTGTTAAACTCCTCCATCTCGGAAGAAGCTTCACATAGCATGATAGAATAAATAGATATATTAAAGATGATGTGATTGCGAGAAAGAAGAATATAATGAAATGTGAAAAAAAGTAGTTTACTAATGAGGAAAATAGAAGTTTTAATTTTGAGATGGACAAAAAAGAAAAACTTTTGTTTGGACGGGCCGAGGGGAATATGAAACAATCACAAGTAAATGAAATATGACACTAACTTTGACTGAAACGTGACACTAGTTAATTTAAACGATAAGTGCTTAAATCTAAGATTATATTTACACTAAACTGAACTCGTTCAACTATATAGTTTTATTTTTACATAAATATATATATATACTCCGATTATTGGGTGAGTATATATATATTAGCAGGAGTTATCATGGATTGAAGAGTTTACTTTTTTTTCCTCTTTTCTACTGTAATGTTATTTTAGGGGTTATGTTCTATGAGCGGTGATCATTATAAAATACAATATGAAACACAAATTAGAATTTTTTAAAAAAAAAATCATAACTTGTTGCATTTAATTATTAGGGGGTTAGACCTCCATATGTAAACAACGATGATATATTTATTATTTCCTCCCATTTGCACATAAACGTACATAATGGAGTACATGTATACTAGCTACCTAAATGTAATATTTTTCAACTAATTATATTTTTATGTATATAGAGGCGCATGCCATTACCTAAATTTGCAACAGGGGACCAAACTAATTATATTATTGTACTTGTAATTTGAATATTTGCCTTTTTTGTTATTTTTCTTTTCATGGCAAAAGAAATCAACTTTGCTCTTTATGATCATCTCATCATCATACCAGTACACTACGTGTGCAACAACAATCCATCATATTTAATTCTGTACACATATATATTGATAAACCAAAATAAATAATTAATGATATAAATAACATATTTAAGGCATCATAAATGTTAGTTGAAACTTTGTTTAATTTTTTTAAAATATGCATATTTGTGGTATATTGAGAAAAATAAACGAAATACTAGTACTACTATTTATAATGAAGAAACTTGCAAGTTGTAGCATAAATGTACACAGCTGCTTGAAATGGATGAAACTGGAATAAATAGACAATTCAATCGCTTATACTCGAAAAAGAAATTATATATATCACCTTTTTGTGGTTGAGTGAATTTTGAGTAAACTTTTCCAATTAATTAATAATCAAATGAAGTGATTTTCCTTTTTTTATTCTTTTTCATGTAAAAAGAAAAAATCTGGCTTTATACGATCAAGAATATATATATTGGAAATGTTTAAGGTGACAACCATGCAAGTGGAATCAGAATTATGTACAAACTTTTCAACAATTAAATGTTCTTTTTGAAATTATATTCTCTCCCAACAAAAACGAATTATATTCATAGCTTCTAGAACTAATTAAGGACAAATTTTATGGCACACGAGTTTATTTTAAATCTCCAATAATATTGATATAATTTAATATTGGGTGTGACTTTTTCTGCAATTTTATTTTAATGTCTGGAATAGATAATTGATAAACTAAAGCCAATGATCTATTTTTGTAGTCAAAAGTAGATCCCTCTAATGTGGTTTACAGAAAGAACACACTACTTTAAATGATACAACTAATTAATTTTCCAACTATATTTTCTTCCATTAATTAATTATTCAACTTTTGGACCATAAACATTACTAAATTTATGCTCGACAACGCGAATACTACACTTGTTATATATGCATCAGCCGGTTGTATGTACATGAATTTAGAACACCCAAACATATACTGACTAAGTACCTATTGAACAAGTTTGTGATTTAAAAAAAAAGAACTATTTTCCTTTTTCAGAATATAATTTTGATTGCATTTTGAAAAGTAATTACAAAATTCCATTTAATATATTTATAACAACGTGTCCATGAAGGAGCGGCATATGAGACATGCCCAACTCCCAGTGTATCATGAACCAACAGGTATTGCACATACTTTGCAAAATACTGTACACACATAAAGGAGACGTTTGCCAAAATCTATACAGTATATTAAATTGCAATTTAACACTTGAAAAGCAAAATCATAGACCGGCATAACCTTCTGATCGACAATACAACTTATGACATAATTGAGCCGTGTCGGTTCATGATACTAAATCGTGTCCGCTCGTGATTTATTTGTGCTAGACTCTAATGGCAAACAATATAGGATCCGCCAGGACTAGCAAGCCTCAAGCCCGCAACTTCCATCTTGATGGAGCGTTGATCAATTGAATTCATTTTCTGAATTTTAAACCCTCGTGGGGCTTTATATGTTTTTTCAAGTTTGTCATTTTATTGTCTTTTCGCAATCATATGTTATTCATGTAATAGTCATATTATACAAATAATTATTGATATTAAATAATTTTAAAACATACATATTAAATTTAAACAAATATTTGCATTGTAGCATCCAAAACAAATAGGCATGAGTAAATTGATAAGTTTATTTAAAGAAAAAAATCTAGATAAGTCAGTTAATCAAGAAACACTTTTGGCTAAAAAATACATACAAACATCACACCTATTGGCATTAGCAAGATCCTACGATACCATTAAGTTGAGTAAATAGGACAGTTGCTCCCTACTTGTACGTAAGCAAAAGCTGTTGGCCGTAAATCTATCAACCCTAGTAAGTAAAACTGAGGTTGAATACAATAATGCTACAACACTCGGTTTATTATAAATCATGAAAGAGAATTTTGAATAGATAAAACTTTTAGAGCATGGTACTGGCACATGAGCATTTACTGATGGAGGAGGCTGCAGAGTAGGCAGAACCTTGTACGTTTAACAAATTTGGGTGATCTTTTCCATATCAACAATATCTCCACTTTGCCCAAATGTAGATTGCTCCAACTTGAATGCAGCAATAGTGGGGTAATGTGAATCACATTCCTCCTGCCACCAGAAAATATGGGTGAAAAACTAAATTTGAATGGCCAAATGACACGAGACATTCAATGTTCAGCTATTTTGCCCTTGTTTTAAAAATGGGGGAAAAATCAGATGTATTTGTGTTAGCTAATTGGGTGCAAGTTTCATCAATTTGCTAGGGTGGTCAAATGACTCAAAAAGTTGTACATATTGACATGGAAGAAATAGATCTGATTTTAAGCATACAAGGGGGTTTTAAATATAAAGCCAAAGGAGAAACCTGAATGCCGATTCTTCCACATCCATTCCTGAGAGGCCTGGACACCCTATGAAATAGAAAATTAGCAAATATTCCAAATTAAGAGTGAAAAACAATAAGGAAAAATAGATGTGAATTTCTCAACTCTAACCTGCTGATATTGACTAGGATTGGTCGCTTGACCAGTTACTGTAGGTCCTCGTGCATAGCTGAGTTCCTGATACTCAAAAAGACATACAATAGATAAATCAGCTTTAGTTTAACAAAAGTAGGCATCTATCAAAAAATCTATTTCTCGTATGGCATGTTGTACTTTTTCTTAGTAAATATGCACAGAACCATACTTGTTCATAAGTTACAGCGATCAAAGTGAGGTTTTACAATTAAAAAGTGATGAATAAGCTCTTAATCCATCCCATTACAAATACAGACAAACTGAAAGCAACGATAAATCTCAAAACCATAGAATCCTAGACTAAATCTGGTAGTTACATTAGTCAAGCCTAATGAAAAGCTCAGCTGGATGCCAGGCTTCAAAAGATCCAGAATTACAGGCATTATTATTATTATTAAATAAAATGAAATGAAAATATGTGCTTAAAAATGTGACGGAGCAAACATAAAATAGAGGACAATTTAATATAGTAAATTGAATTATAATCAAAGAAGTATCTCATGGAAAACCCAAAGATGCCAAGGGCACAGAATGTCTCTTAAAATGGTTCAATAAACCTGCGCTACTAGGATATGTGCATGTCGTGTAGATTCTAATCCCTAAAAAGGACACAGCTTTCAAAATAAATATCAAAGCATACAACGAAATTCATTTATGAGGGTGCATAACAGATTAATCAGTTTAAGTTAAAACTGGTCCTAAGGAAGATATGTTATGAAACCACCAGATGGAAAGATAAACCATCATCTGATAACTCATACCTTAGTTCCTTGTTTTGAGGAAAAGGCAGGAACCTGGTACTGAAAATATGTAAGAACCACAATTATAAAATGCCAGATGTCAAGGATGGATACATAAATTTGAAAAAGGGAAAAAAAAAAAAAAAGATCACAGACCGAAGATTGGGCAGGCTGCTGAAATTGTTTGTTCTGGTTGTGGATCTGTGCCTGATGTTGACCTTGAAGCTGCACTTGCATCTGAGTGGCCTGCTGTATCGATGGTCCTAATGGGTGAGACTGCACTGATGCGTTTTGATTAGAGGGCTTCTGCTGCTGCTCATATTGTGTGAGCTCTTCAGGTTTCTCCCACTACAATACCAAAACTTGAAATGAGAAGGCATACCCTTCTGAATAAGCCATGAATATATGATTAACAAGTTTTACCTTGCTTTCACCAGTCAAGCTGTTGTAGTAATACTTGTATCCATCAGGTGACATGTGCTCAGACCAATTACAAGTAGCTGGAACAGCAGGCGAGGCAGTGGTAGTCCCAGCTAAATCTCCTGCTGGCTGATTATTACCAGGGGTACTGACAACTGGCTGAGATAATGTACCAGCCCAAGGAGACTGAAGAGAGGAAAAAATTCAAATTCAGTTTCTTTGTGATAAGAACACTAAAACTCCATAAAATTAGGTTGTAATGCAACATCAAAACAGATCAAAAATAGTCAAAAACACAAACAAACCAACATTTAAATCCCCTCCATTCAACTTTATAATTCCCACTTTCCTTTTTTCTCTGTCCAATTTTATAATTCCCATTTCCGAAAAACGAAAGATTACTCACACACACTACTTTATCTCCACCCTGAAACTCCCATTTTTTGCATAAACAATTAGTTTTCCTTGAAACTCGTGCCCAATTCAAATGGGAATTATAAAAATGGAAGGGAGTACTACTTAAGGAAATAACCTCATAATGATACCTGCTGTTTAGCAGTTAGCTGACCCTGCTGAGGTGTTAAATTCTGATTTGATGGTTGAAACTGCTGCAACTGCTGCTGTAGCTGATTTAACGCTTGCTGCGATGACTGAAATGTAGCCTGTAGAGTTTGTTTCTGATGCGACAGCATTTGAGCCAATGGTGATTGGCTATGAGGTTGAAGCTGCTGAGACTGTTGTCCATGAGCAGATGATGCACTGTGCTGCACTTGATTCTGGGGCAAAGAGTGCTGACCGTTTTGTCCGGGCAGCTGTTGTGCTGATGAAGCCTGACCATAAGAAGTTTGTCGAGCAGAGTGAGGTGTCTGCATTTGACCAGGTTGACTTTGTGAGCCCTGCAAACCATGCATGTTGGAGAAGGATGCTGCTGCATTTAATGGCTGTAATTGTGCAGGTGGCAAATGCTGAGGGGACTGAAGAGGTCTCTGCACGGGTGATATTTTTGAGCCAAATGATGGAACTTGTGGCAAAGGCTGGTTATAATTCTGAAATGAGAATCGAAAGAAATGAAATCAAACCAGTTTCTAGCATATGATACACACTTCAGATTTCCACTTACCATTTGTGACATAGGAGTAGACGAAACAGTAGGTGGAGGAAATGAACCATCCGCGCTGCCAGGACGGACTCCAGTGGGACCCTGTGGTTGGGCATGAAAAACATGAGAAGTATCTTGAAAGAGGCAAGAAAGAACAGCCACATTTATTATACAATGCCCTTCTCTGTTTCACACTTGAGCATAAGAAATGCCACTACCAATAGAAACGAATCATCACTTAACAAACAGTGACCACTCTTACAATATACTATACAACCAAGTTCCAAGTTTACAGAGCAGAAAATACAAGGAAATAATGTGACCAGAATTACACCCAAGTGTTGAACTTCGACACTACGTTCAAAAAGTTGCACCAAAGAATATAGAAGATTCTCAATAGAGAATCATTAATGCACTCTTACCGGAGTGGAAGAGACAGCCATATCCCCTGATCTAGGAGGAAACTGATTACCAAAACCATGGTTGCCAAAATGAGAAGGTGGTCCTAGATTTTGCGGGCTTAGCGTACGCCAGGAGTTAGGAGTGGGGCCACGAAATGGCTCATGATGGTCCAGCGGCGGTCTTAAAAAAGAGTTAAGAAACAAATGGCAAACCATTTATTAGGAAATATAAAACATTACAATGTATAAGTTTTAACAGCATTGGCAAGAACCAGCCAATCACAAACATATATCAGAGAAAAGTACCTGATCCCAGGGGCAGAAAAACGAGGACCAATACCAGGTCCAACTAAAGAAAGACCACCTCTGCAAAGGATAAACAGAATATTGACCTTAATTTATAATTCATATTATACCTCTTGATAGACATTATTTAACCATAAAAAACAGCTAAAGGAGTTTCTCGACATAAGAATAAGAAATGCAGAAAAAAGACCTCCCACTTAACATGTCTAGATTAGAAACATTTTTTTATACCAAATGTACAAGTTACATTAGCAACATGGTTCCCTAACGAGCATCAACAAGGAGAAGCTAAATTAGAAAAGAAACAAGTAATAAAGCTGCAAAATGTTAGAGAAATTAAAAAATAAAAGGAGTTATCTGCATAAACTACCTTGACTCTGCAGGTCTAGGTCTCTTAGGATCAGCAAATCTAACAGTTAAGGGCTGATCGCACCCCTGCAGCACACAAAAAAGACTACCGTAATCAACTATGAATTGCGTAAATTGAAAATATAGTACCACTGAGAAAATGAAAGGAACATACTCTCATAGTATATATTCCGTTAAGAGCATTAATGGCAGCTTGTGCCATTTCTCTCTCATAGTATTTGACAAATCCACAACCTTCAGATAGTTGCATCATAAGTTAGAAGGAAGAAAAAATGTATGAATAATTCAAATATGAAATTTCAATGCCAGCAAGGCACATATTTGATCCAGACTGCACACCATCTTAAAGTAACACGGAAGGGATTGCCTTTTATCCCAATGAACTCAAATAATGAGTTAGTCACATTACAGAATTCAAGGAAGTACCAAGGACATCCATAGGTAGCTGACTTCAAATATATTTATAGAAAAGGGAAATACAGCCCCTAATGCAAGGAGACATACCACGACTCTTCTTCTTTTCATCACGCATAAGATAGACATCTTGAACTCTACCATAAGGTAAAAAAATCTGGAAAAGGAAATCATAGTAGCACCAGTCATTGTTCCTTCAGTAAAAGTTGCAGCAAATCAAAATAATCCAAGTATTTAGCAAATAAACTTGAGATAGAACAGTTCAGTAAGACACAAAACATTTGACGCCAAAGAACCAAAATTGTCTGCTATTAGTTGCACTAGTCAAGGACTAACTACTCAGGTGCACAAAATCCACTTCCCAGACCTCATCAAGACATCAACCAAAAGAAAATAGAAACAGAATATGCATGTGAACATTATGGTTCCCTCAGGCAAAGCCCTAGTAACATCAAGCACATCTATAAGATCACAAAAATGAAGAATGTAAGAGCGTTGAGTAACATAACATACTTCTTCAACATCCTTCTCTGTAGCTTGTTTGCTCAATGACCCAACAAACAACTTGTATTCAGTTGCACCTGCAATCAGGTGAAAAGACCAACGGAAATATATATAGAGCTGCTTTACCAAATACTCAGTAACAATTCAAAGTACATAGTTCAGGGTAAGAACAAAATTTGGAAACAAATTATTATATGAGGATTAAGAGCTCTGCAAACTAGAGATTATAATAAAGTACCAAGACGTTCTCGCTCTCCATCAGCATATCTGACTTGGATAGGACCCGCTGCCTGTATAACCCATGAATAAATGAGACATATAGGAGCACAAATTATCAGCATAAGGAAACTGACAAAAAAATATACCCCTGGTAATGTGTACTGGTTATGTAATGCTCCAATGGCCCTATCAGCCTCTTCAGAAGAAGCATATTTAATGAAACAGCATCCTGCATAAGCCAAAAATTGGTACCCAGATTTTATGGTGTATTCTTCCATCATCAAAGAAAAAACACAGGTGCAATAACATTGAAGCTCAAAAAAATTGTGGCTATACCAAAGCAAAAGAAGTAACGAAAATTTATTTAGGTACAATATATCTATAGATGAACCCAATGGATCAAGATACAAAACCACACATTCTAGTATCCAAACATTACGTGCTAATCCACCCATATATACACTGCAAACGCAGAACAAAGCACAATAGCATCTCACATTACTTTCTTCCTACTTAAAGGCCATAATGAGGCAATCGGAGATTACGAATATAATGGAAGTTGGATAGCAACATCCTCGGTAATTAACATAACCATCAGAAAAAAAAAGAAAAAAAAAACAACATATCCAACATTCTCAAATTCAGAAATTATAAGAGGATAGTGCTATCAAGAACTAGTCAAGTCAATCACAAGCCAAGGGCTCAATGTCCTAAATTTGTTTGTGAGCATGTTAATACAAGTCCCGGTAACACAAAGAAACATTAATAAAAACCAAGAGCTACAAATCAATTGTGGAGATTAAGACAATAAACTGGCACAGACCAGAAAATAACTCGTAATCAAATGTAAAGTCGTTTAACATCCTTGCTGACTAAATTGATTCGACTCAGAAATACCAACAGATCTCCACTGGAATGAAAATTCAAATTTCTTGATGCAACGAACTACTAGTCTTCAATCTCTACCACATAAACATGTGAGCCTCCGAAAAGACCAGAACACATAATAGTCACAACACACAATACCCATTAAGAATAGTAGAATACCACTGCCACTGACACTTGAGAGGAGAAATCAATCTACAAAAATACAAAGACTTTTTTATTAAACGTAACTGACCTCATTCATTATAAACCAATATCCAACGCATGTGGAACACTTTATACAAATAAATGTCCAAGTAATACGCAAACTTTATCACTAAAGTAAAATGGAATCACTCGGTCATTGTACATTTGTATATAGCTGCATTCATAATCAACATCAAGCAGTTTACTAAAAATGTCAAGACCTGGATGATATGTCAAACCCCAGATCCACCGATCAGAGAAAACACAACTAAAAATATCAACGTATCAATATTCAAAATCCTAAATTTCATTACAGTAGTTCCATCACCATCTCTATCAGCAAAATAAAACAAACACAGGATACATAGTAAAAAATTTAATAACCCGATAAACATATATAATCAAATGAATTGTAACAAAACAAATAGTATAGGCCATGAAAGAAATTCATCCACCAAAACATATGCTTAAAATAGTCGAATGCAAAAGGGAAAAAATACTGAAGCAGTATATTGTATAGGATCACAGCTCCCACAGAAAAGTTAATCAAACAAGTAATCACAAATCAGTAACGTATAGAGAAGCTTAAACAAGCTTGTTTCACGAAATAAGAACACTAAAAAAGACTGCATGCTATTTATGAAAAAGTGCCCATCTATCGAGACAAACAGCAATATATTTCTCCATGGATCATACATGTGCAATATGCAAGGTTCCCAAAAATGAATTAGTGGACCACAATTGGATCAAAAATATATCTATAACATAGAAAGAAAGAATTACAAATATATCTATAACATAAAAGGAAGTACATATGCTACATCCACTAAAAAAATGTCACTGATACCCACGGATGTACCCTGAGTATCCCCATCCATGGATCATACATGTGTAATATGCAAGGTTCCCAAAAATGAATTAGTGGACCACAATTGGATCAAATATATTTATAACATAGAAAGAAAGAATTACAATTATATCTATTACATAAAAGGAAGTACATATGCTACATCCACTAAAAAAAATGTCACCGATACCCACGAATGTACCCTGAGTATCGCCATTCATACACAATCACAGCAGCATAACAAGATTGAAGGGTGAAGTTGGGGCAATAAGATACAGTCTAAGTTAAGTAAACAAGACAAGAAAAATAAGTACATTTCAAGTGTCATGTCATAATCAAACACAAAGTTTCAAACTAATGCAGGCTTACAAAATCCAGCATTACCACACTGATTCCACAGGAGAAATGCATCCAACCTTATGTTTCATCAGTAACAACACTCCAAACAACGGGGAAAATTTAAACAAAACTACTTTGGCAGCTATTACATCACACATAGTTGTAGTTGCAATCAAGAAATCGACTACATCAATAAATCAGAGCGTATCTGATTGCAGATATGAAAAATTCAGAGCTGTTCATCTTTGCTCCATGTTCATGAAACTTTAGCAAGACAATGATTAATTTGACCAGTCCCATCATACATGTACAGTTGTACACATCGTCTTTTGCAACACAATGAAAAAATATAAGTGAAATAATGATAAGCAGGATATTGAAGTTTTAGCCTCACAATCATAATAATATATCTTGAAAAATCATACAACCATCATCATCACAATCTCAAATCACAGCCTATCATCAAAGTCACAAGTTGCAAGAGCCTACACATTTACACAAATCTCATAATTTTGGACGTAAATGTATCCAAGAAACTGCTTTAGCAGAGAACCCAAAACATGGTAACAACTATTAATGAATAAGTTTCAAGAAACTTAGGGAAGAACTCAGCAAAACAAAAATCCAAACGATAAATCCATACCATCGATATCAAATGTGAAGCATTCAGTCACCCCATTAACTAGAACTTCTCAAACAGACAATAGCATCATAGAAACGACAAGAATAACAATATTGTCTCAAAAAAGGAAAAGGTTTAGGACATCACACAGAAACTACAGAAACCTCATCACCATCAACATTAAATTAGAGATGACTTCATCTAAGAGCAAATTTTTGTGTAGAACGCACAAATCACAATTTAAATCTTCTCCAAAACTATATACAGACTTTTATCCATTGACAGCAAGCACGCCATTCGATAAACAACCAAAGATGAAGGGCGACAAAAAAAACTGAACCACACATTCACCACAGCCCATTGAAGAATGTCTTACATAAATCTGACATCTAAAACCGAATAAACTGCTATACTGGAGAAATATCCAAAGTCACTGTCAGTAATAACTGATAACAATGTAAGTTAGAACACTATAACTCCAAAGCTAATTGCTACTAAGTTCTATCGCCCAATCATATCAACTCTCAAAATTCAGCTTCCAACTATCAGAATGCAAACTAACTAAAACAATATGCTATACACTGGAGGTAAAAAGTTTGCATAAATCAATAAATATCTGCAATCTCATCACATGAAACCTGGCATGAAAGCGAGATCACTAGGTAGCAGGTATCAAAGCTAAATCAAGAGATTATTCCGCATTTTGCAAGATTGAACTTGTTATGAGTATCAAGCATCTACTACATGAGGGAACTATTGAAACTTATAAAGAAAGAATTCTAAGCCATTGATGAGAAATGAATCATCATATTGCTGCCTCCCATGTTGTACATCAAATTGCCACACACAGCTTAGTCAAAAGCAAAGTAAGTGTAGTCCTAGGCTATGCCACAAGTAACGACGTTTACAAAAAACAAAAAAAATCATTCTTGATGATCAGTATACATGGATCAACTTATGTAATGTTTATTCTTGTCTTCGTCTTGGATGATGGAGAATGAATAGAAAAGATGAGGGCGAGTGAACAACTGACGAGAAACACAAGGTTACAGTTGCTTCCTTCAGCCCCCCAAAAGAACCTGAAAAGACATTTACACAAAAAAAAGAAGAGTAAATTACAGCATATGCACATACCTTGTTGTTGGCCAGTCATTTTATCCTTGATCAAAGCAACTTCCATAACGTTCCCATGTTTATCGAAGAGAGGTCGAATCTAGAATCACGAGACATAGATTAAGACATAATATAACCAAATCTTTATCTGAAAAGACAATTAACACAATAAAGAAAACAGAAACAATATACTGTTATAATACGAAACTTAAGCTTCCACTGTTTCTTAGATAAGAATCAGTTTTAGCAGGCTAGACACATCATATTGAGAATCTGAGATAAAAGGATTTATAATTTATAATAGCCATAAATTATAGATTGACACATCTTTTTCTAAGGGTATGTTAGTTTTGGGATTTTGAAGATTTTGAAATCCGGATTTCAAAATCTAGGGGATTTCAAAATCCTAATGACTTATATGTTTTGTGTTTGTTTTGGGATTTAAGTAGGGTGGGATTGGATTTATAGGAATTTATATAGGGTTTCTTTTAAATACAAGGCATAACCATAGTGCAAAAGCATGTCCTCACTCCTCAAACGATCATCAACCAAATATAATTTCAAGCATTTGCATTCATCAATTCAAATAACTTACATCATCCTCAGTAGCCGTTCTTGGAACAGATCCAACAAATAGTTTGGCAAAACTAGCTCCTTCTTTACCTAATAAAAAAAAATTAGTAATGCGACTAATATAAACGAAAAGTACATGAAGCAGCAACCCAAGAATAAAAATACATTAAAAAGACATGCATCAGATATTCTGCAACTAACGCAGTAGCCCCAAAAGTTTACATCAATGTTACATTCATTATAGGAGCAATGAGGGCATATAATAATATCTTCAAGAACACAATAATGAAATAAAGTGTCAAATATGAGAGAAATACTCCAGGTGAATAAAACCTGCAAACTTTCGCAATATACAATTAGATGTCAGTTTTCTTTATGGCCAATAACTCGTACAAATTCCTCAAATTAAGAAACGAAACAACTTAAAGATCTACAGTAAATATGCCTTGTATTGAATACTTCAGGTTTGAATATTTCTCCAAAAGTGAAAACTAACTTGTTTCATATTCAGTAATATCAAACCAAAAGTATGATATAGTTATGAAATGATTCGATTTACAAAAAGTTTCTCCTATTCTTAATTGAATCTTAAGTAGGCAAATATAAGAGCCCACATGTCAAACTGAACAATCTCAAATCCTCAAACTACATTCTCAATACACCAGCACAAACTGCATGCTACTCTGTAATTGAAAACAGTGTTCTATAGAACATATCAAAGATCTCATGAAATGCAGCAAGTAATTATTGTTCTGGTTCTTAAAGAAAAGGGCATGGCTATTGATACCCACAGAATTACTTTATACACCACCTAGTAGCTTAATTTAATTGTACGGACAGCTTAAAATATTGTGCATGTGAGTGCACTCAGTAATTTAACCCTAAGGAATCATAGAACTGATATCACAATGAATGCTAATAATAATAATAATACGGAGTAATTACTAATTTTAACAACTCAACACACATCAGCAAATGAAATCCAAGAAGATAATCAAACCGAATCCAAAGACAATCTAGAGTCGACTAAACCATCAGAAATCATAAAATACCTGGAGACCTTTCTCTACCGGGGAAAGGGTAACCTCGCTTCTGGCCCGTCAGAGTAGGTGGAGGCATGTGGTAGTTATTCAAACCAATATTTCCATCATCACTGCCACCGCCGCCCACAGGTCGAAACCCTCCGGCATCCCGATCACCAACAGGTAACCGCCTAAAACCACCACCATCACTGCCACCTCCAACCGGTGGAAACCGGCCACCTTCTCCACCCCCATCACCCACTGGTTGAAATCCATCAGCCCCACCACCCATCGGTCGGAATCCACCTCCATCCCCACCCATTGGCCGGAAACCTCTACCACCACCACCCATCGGTCCAAACCCTTCAACGCCACCAACCATAGGTCGAAATCCTCCAATTCCATCACCACCGGGTCTCAAACCTCCTCCTATCCCTACACTACCAGTAGGCGGGGAAGGGTAGGGCGGGGGGCTGTCAAACGGCCTCTGATTGTCCCTCATACCGCCGCCACTACCCCGGGCACCGCCACTCGAGAATTCGCTCCGATAGCTATGAGGACTGTCACGTCCTCCTCCTCCAACTCGGTAATTTTCCTGAGGGCGGTGCTGAAACGGAGCTCCGCCGCCGCGGGGGTGCCTGCCGCTTGAATTGTACATATGGGGTTCTTCGCTGCTATTGTTATACGTATCCCCAACTCTATTTCTATCAAATTTGTCCATGGAATTACAAAACTGGAAATAAACGAAAACCCTAACCCTACTAGTACGAAGAATGGAAGCAGAGATCTGTAAATACTAAATATACGAGAGACTGAATCCGAAAAACGACGAATTTATGCAGAGAATGATAGCTTGTGATTCACGATGTCACGATGTAATAAAACGACGACGTTTTAGTTTTATGGGCCCAGAAAAACAAAATTGGGCTTACACTTAAATTGGGGAAAAAGCAAATAATTTAAGGGTGGGGCTACACACCCCAAATAGTGTTATTCCCACCCCAATTGTTATACACACCCCACTCAAATTTAAAAATCAATTTAAACTACTAATGCTATCTTTATCCACAGCCCCAACCAACCCAACCTTCCAATATAATATTCATTTCTCTCTTATCCACATACACAATTTACAACCCAACCCAATTCCAATTTTTTTTCACTTTATCAATGACACCAACCAAACCTAAAATATTTATTATTTCTTTATTATTTTCCAAAATATGTTATCTGTAATTAATTTTTCTATTTTATTTTTAGGTGTGAAATAGTATATAACTATGATTTGATATTCTAAAACCCCAATTATAAATTGGGAAAAAATACATATTCTTAAAATAAGATCCAAAATTTGGATAATCTTGGGAGTATGGATAATTTTGAGAGTTTGAGAAAATGTTGGGATTATTTGGATCCATAGTAGAAAATGATACAAATATGAGAGAAAGAGAGAAAGAGCGATAATTGATTTGTTTTCCAAAATGCATCAAGATTGGACTCTATTTGTAGAGGATTTTTTTTTATGAATTTTGATTAAAAAAAAAAATTAAACATTATCTTCAATAATTTACCTAATACAAAAAAAAAATGGATAGCCAATAATAAGGTGACAGGTGTCACAATATTAAAGAAAGTCATAAGCATGACATGGGGTTGCTCCACCCACCGTGTCAAACCTTGAATGTCACAATTTTGTTATTTTATTATTATAAATTTTTGTCATTTTGTGCAATTTTGTGGTGACACTCATTTGGGTGTCACCGATAAATGTAGTCTAAACACACCCCAATTTATTCCTTTTCTACTCTTTTTTTATTTTAAAAGTTTAAACATTTTTTCTTCTTCTTAACTATTACTATACACACCCCATCCATTTTAACCAATCTCTCTCCCTCAAAATCAAATTAAACAATCGTGTCTTTCAAAGATAAAAGAAAGGAAGAAAATGTGCAAGTGTTCAATCCGTCTTGACCGAACAATCTCTCTCAATTTTTATCGAACGAAATGGAAGGTCGTCCAAAATTTGATAAGAACTTTCTTTCATTTCAAATGTTTTTATTTCCTAAATTTCTAGGGTTTATATGTTTTGTAGTGATTTTTTAAAATTGTTGAATGAGTTTAGTGATTTATTGGACAAAAATTCTAGTAAAATGTATTGAGTATGAATGTATAACATACATTGAGTTTGATTTTGGGTTTGATTTATGTTGTTTTCGCCTCATTTTGGTTTCTGTTGTGTTCGTGTACGGTCACTGTCACGGCCGACTTGGCCGCATGCAATAGAGGGTGAACGGTTGATTTTGTCGCACTCAATAGAGGGTGCACGGTCAGTGTTGGTCGAACACAAGTTATTTCTACAAATGACTACGGCTTGTTACTGCAACGTGAAAGTGATTAATTAACTTTGAATAGATAATTAAGTATTATTATTTCTCCAAATGTTACTCTAACAGTCAAGATAACACAGCGTCAATCTTGACTCATATTTCCAGTCATTTTTCTATTCTTTCTTTTTACTTTTTTTTTTTAATTCGTTAATGAATAAATAAATTTAAGATTTGTGGTGGTAGGGTTTAAGGGTTTTAAGAATGAAATGAATTTTTAAAGTAAAAATAAAAATAAATGAATGGATGGATGAAGATTAAATGGGAGTAGGATATAAAAATGGGGTATGTATAATATGGGGTGTGTTTAATATTTTTTAAAAGATTTAAAAGGGCATTTTAGTAAATGTAATTATATCTATTTTTGTCCAATTTTTTTTGGGGTGGGAATAACACTATATGGGGTGTTGATAGCCCCTCCCATAATTTAAAAAACATATCAAATTAAAGAGAAAAAATAGATATAAAAACGTAAAATATTGACATTTCAATCATTCACACTCACATTCTTTATAAATACACTCACTGACAGCTCAACCCACATTTTTTATAAATACACTCATTGACAGTTCAATTCACATCCATATTTTTTATAAATACATCCACTAGCAGAAATTGTACTTAGTCGCCTTCTCCGAGCAGTTTTCGGCCACCCAGACCGCGGCCGAACGCTGCAATTTACGACGACCTAAATTTTTAAATACTTTCTATTTCTTAAATATTCTTTAATAATTATTATGGATCAATGTTATTTTATATTACTATGCAATAATATATGTTACTATATGTTATAATGTGAGTTACTTAATCAATAAAAATTCTAGAAAAAAATACTACATAAAAGAATCGGTATTACTACATACTACAGTTTGAATTACTACATTGAATATGTGTTTGTTACTATATGTAACTTTATCAAATGATTTGCATTACAACATGGTTATTGTGTTTACTGCATGCGATAATATATGTTACTCCACTACGTATTATAATGTGAGTTACTACATTAATAAAAACACTAGAAAAAAACGTGTTACTAAATAAAAGAATTTGTATTATTATATAAAATAGTTTGTGTTATTACTACATAAAATAATGTGTGTTACTACATTTAATATCCGCGTTCGGCAATAAAATAAAAGATAAAAAAATCACAGAAACTGGTAAAATAAACAGGTTAAAATTTTTGGTCAAAATTAGAATACAAGTGTGCTAGTTGACAACTAAATTAAGAATTAATCCAAATGAATTAATGGTGGCCCAATAATATATACTATATTTTTAGCCCATTGACTTAATAAGTCAATATTTTCAGTCCAATTGACTTAATTGGTCAATATTGCATATAAGTTTTTGTGTTTATTGAAAGAGTCTAATCTTTCTTATTAATGTTACTCAAAGGCTATTTAAAAAAAAATTAAGTGGGAGAGGTTATTGGAACTAATTTTCATAAATGGATTAATTGTAAATTACATCACCCCTTTCTTTTATTTGTAATCTATTCTAAATTTTTAGATAATTGAAAATAGATTATTAACTTTAAATATTGTTGCAACTTAGGAGTGTATTCAATTGGGATTCTATTGTATTTTTTTTAACTTTAAAAAGTAGGTGGATTTCCATATAGTTCATGCAGAGTTTGACTGATTTTTTTTCATTTTTATTGATTTATATGGATTTTCATAGACTTGACAAGATTGTGGAATATATACTTTTTTTTATGGATTTATAGATTTTCATAAACTCCGATATTGATGGGAAGAGTTTTTTTTAATATGAAGTGTTTTTTTTTTTAATTAATTATTATTATATATATATATATAATATTTTACCAATAAAAAATATATATATATATATATACTATATAAAGTTTATATATTAATTCGGAGCGGGTCGGATACCCACGGATCGGACGTAAGACCCGACACATACTCAACACGGGGCGGATCCGACTTGACCCAAAGCTCGCGGGGTGGGTTGGGTACCCGCAGATCGGATCAATATTGCTATCACTACTTCTGATTTTTCGTCTTCAGAGTTCTTTTAGAGAATCCGTTGAAATCTCTAGTTTTTAGAAGATATTTTGAATAGTGAGATTTATTTATATTTTTTAAGGAGAATCCAACAAAATCCATATACCGTTGAATATCTAAAGATTTTTAAAGACTTTTTAAAATCCTTACCTCAAAATTTTTAAAGACTTTTGAAAATCCGAATTGAATGCACCCAAACTTTGAAAGTCCAAAAAAATCCTACATAATCCACAACCAATACACCCCCTTAGACTTCGTGTCATTTTCATGTAATTTAGACCTTTTTTTTTTTTTTTTACATGACACCTCTTTAATGAAATGACATTATTTTTTAATCTGTTCTAATCTTAAAACATCTAATTCGGGCACAGTTGAGGTTGCAATGAAGTTTAATTTACAACCATGTTTAAAGTTGATGATTTTTGTAATTGTTTAAAAGTTTAGATTAGATTGTAAATGAATGTAATGTGGTAATTTAATTTGTAATTAACCGTAATTATAAAGAAAATTCAATACTTGAGTATAATATTTTGAGATGGTGAATGGAGATGTGTTAGTGTGTCACGTATTTTTCTCAACCAATAACTTAAGATTTTGTTTGATTGCAACCAATAACTTAAGGCTTTGTTTGATAACTTTTAATTAATGGTAGATTAACTCAATCTCCGCTCGTATAGGTTGTTAAATAGCTAAGATTAAAAGTAGATCATGTCTTTAAATCTGTAAAATTTAAATATCATTATAATCTCGTCTAGTTAATCTTAGTTAACAAACAAGACTTAAGTACACATCATAGTTTTTAAAATGGTTAATTGCAATTAAAAACAAAAAAAATAAAACACCACATTTAGGCGAATAAAAGTTGTATATTAAAAGAAAAATAAAATACCAAAAGTCATAAGTGCACAAGCCAAATCAGAGGTTGGGGTGACAATAAAACCATACCCGGGAAAACCCACTAAGGGTTTTAACCTAGGATTGGGGAAAAAGGTTTACCCCTCTAAACAAACCAACCAAAGTAATGAAAACACGAAAAAAAAACTAACTAACATCAAAATGACTGAAACAGGAAAAAAACACCTATGGGGGATCAAAAGCATTGTCTCATCATCATGTATACTTGGCATCATCTCGTTATCAAACTCTGCCGATGTATCAACAGTGAAAGTCTCGGAGGCTTTAGCCTCTAACTCGTCAATAATACTTTTCGGAGGTTGTCGTTCCACCCCGAGCAAACCAGAGCCTTTAGACTTTTCGTAGAACCGAAAGTAATCGCAATAACAAGATCGAGGGAATCGTCGCGTGGGCGGCTCCAATAGAGCAACAACCACCAGCTCTTGGGTGTTGTCCGAAAACTCCTCCATGCAGTCATTAGAGGGGCTGAAGAATGAGTTGTTCACTGGGACCAAAGCGGCCACAATAGACGAGGAAGGAGCGCGGTCCTTGGGGGGCGCACGAGTTTGGTGGTCCGAGGGGGGCGACCTATTATGTCTTTTATGATGGGAAGAACTCCTACCACGTTTGTTGTCCCGAGGAGGCGGCTGCCATCTAAAACTCCCTATCAATACAAGATTATAAACACCATCTCCAACCCTTGGACTCAAATTGCCATCAAAATCATCAATTTACTGTCAAATAGTAAAACCATCTCTAATCATTAAACTCAAATTTTAATTCAATAGGAATATCCGAAGAGAATATTCTTAACATTATCTTTTAAATTTAAATTTTATTAGTATGTATGTTTTGTTTTTTTATTGTATTTTATAATTTTAATTATGAATTTTATTTTATAACTAAATAATATGCTTTCAATTTTTAAATAGTTCATAATTTTTAATCATAAAATTCAAAATTGATAATTTAAAGGGTTAATTATATAAAAAATCACAACCTTTATTGTATTTATCAATTACAACATATACTTTTCTTCTTTGCAATTTGATTCACCACCTTTTTTAATTTTACAATTCAATACATCAACCAATTTTCCGGCCTAATTTAATCCTATGTGGCCGCCGGAGTCGTCGCATTTGCCATATAAGTGGCCACATGGGATGCTGACTTGGCAAAACGTTAATATGTGGATGATCTCACCAACGTTTTTTTGCTTTTATTTTTTTAAACGTTTGAGATAAAATTTCTATCCCCAGAGATCAGAAGCCAATGATCAAAATTACTCTGTAAACTCCTTCTATCTTCTCACATTTCCGGCGACTAATGAAGGGTTGAAGACAGACAACAACAAAATTTTGGCTTTTGTTCTTCAATCCAGATAGAGTTCGTAGGAAAATTCTTGAGGCGGAGGCAGCAAGAAATTCATAGAATCTTCTCTCCTCTTCGAGAGAGGTTATGTTTTGGTTTATAAATTATGTTTCAAATTCATGTGATTTCACCTTGCGAATTTTGTTTCAATTCATACGTCGAAAAGAAAGTCGACATTAGAAATTTACAGATTCAGGGCATCTCTTTATGTGGAACTGATTATGACCTGTGACTATTTTTTAGATCCTCCAAATAAAGATCTTCTTCGCATGTGTTTCTTTTATATTCTCGATCTGTTTGATGCCATAGAATTTCCAAATGGTGTGAAAATTTCCAAATTTGAAGGACTAGTTGATCAATTTTTCTCACTTTGGCACGCTGAAATCAATTTTCTGCGGAACTTGTTGATATGTCGGTATACCTTTTTGTAGAGAATGCACATTTATTTATTTCAGAAAAGAAATTAAGCCCTCCTACGTGGTGGCTCCGTCGCCACGTATGACAAAAATTGACCTGAAAATAAATTGATGTATGGAATTGCAAAATAAAAAAAGGTGGCGTATAAAATTGCAAAGAAAAAAAGAATATATTGTAATTGATAAATACAGTAAAGGTTGTGATTTTTTATGCAATTAACCCTAATTTAAATAATAATTATAAAATAGTGAATTCTAAATAAATTAAACAATACAAATATACAATACATAAATAAAGAAAAGGAAAAAAAAGTGTGAGTTTTTTTTTTCCGAGTTGTTAACACCCAAAAGTGAATGATAGTAAATTGCCACCAACATTGAGGCTCCATTGGGCTAATTTCAAAGTTTTATTTTTCCTTTTTTTTACGGTTGCTAATATGCCTCCACATTTATGCCCTAATGATTAGAGTGTTTTTGTAAACATTCATAAATAAAGTAAAGGTATTAGTTGAATTGAGTGTAAAAATAATAACATTTTCTATAAAATTTTCATCTCTCAACTTCAACATCATTTGAAAAAAAAAAAAAAAACTCTACCTCTACACTAGTATTTCCCGACCTGAAAATAATTATAATTATCTCCAAAAAAAATATTATATATTATTGATGATCAATTATATTATAAAATTATTTATTTAAAAAAGGTTTAGTCTAATATAGACTCGAGTGTACCGTGTACACTCGAGTTCTATTTATTATTTTTTTCCCCATTTTTTTAGGCTTTTTTTTCCGCGTTTTAATCTTGTTTTTTTATTTCATCTTTTTTTGGGCTTTTTTTTTTTTGGTTTTTTTTTTCCTATAGTTTTCCTCCTTTTTTTTTCATGTATTTTCTTTTCATGTTTTATAGTTTTATCCTCTTTTTCTCTTTTTTTTGTCTGTTTTTTAATTTTTTTTTATTAATTAAAAATAAATATTAAAAAGTGTAAGTAAATATAAATAAAAAGTGCAACACAATATTACTTAAAAGTGTAAATTAATGTAACTGAAAAATACAACACAATATTACTAAAAAGTGTAAGTCCATATAACTGAAAAGTGCAACACAATATTTACTAAAAAGTGTGAGTCACTATAAATAAAAATATTATTGTAAAGTGTAGGACACTACAATAAAAAAATGCAACACCATTTACCAGTGCAACACCATTTACCAGTGCAACACCATTTACCAAAAAAAGTGTAAGTCACTATAAATAAAAATATTATTGTAAAGTGTAGGACACTACAGTAGAAAAGTGCAACACCATTTATCAAAAAGTGTAAGTCACATAACTGAAAAGTGCAACACCAAAATTAACTAAACAGAATAGAGCAAAAATGTGTAACATAATTATTACTATAAAACATAATTCACTTTAACTTAAAAATGTAACATTATAATACTAAAAAGTATAAATCCTTATAATTGAGAAATGCAAAATAATATCAGTAGAAAGTGTTGGTTATATTTTTTTTAGTTATTAATGTTACACATTTTTATTAGGTACTACTTGCACTTTTATTATTATTAATATTACATCTCTATTAATTAGTACTTGTACTATTTTATTCTAGAAATATATGTACTAAAAAAAATTTAAAAAATATTTATTTTATACATTTACAAAGTTGCACTTTTAATATTATTCATGTTACATCTTTGTCAATTAGTACTTACACTTTTATAATCTAGGATAATAGGTGCTAATTTTTTTATTTATTAATGTTACACATTTTATTAGTTATTACTTGCACTTAAAAAAAATATATTTATTTTACACATTTACAAAGTTGCACTTTTAATATTATTCATGTTACACCTTTTTCAATTAGTACTTACACTTTTATAATCTAGGATAAGTAGGTGCTAACTTTTTTTTTTTTATTAATGTTACACATTTTATTAGTTATTACTTGCACTTTTATTATTTTTAACGTACACCTTTGTTAATTAATACTCGCACTTTTATTATTTTTAACGTACACCTTTGTTAATTAATACTCACACTTTTATAATTTAGAAAAATATGTGTTAAGTTAATTAATACTTGCACTTTTATAATCTAAAAAAATATGTGTTAAAATTAAAAATAATTGCAAAAAGGTGCTAAAATTAAAAATTGTTGAGAACAAGAATCAAACATGAGATGTTGTAGTAAAAAAAAAAGTACTCCCTCCGTCCAATTTCATTATTCTCACTTTCCTTGTTTGGTTGTCCAATTTTATTATGCACATACCCTTTTTGGAAACAATACTATTCATACTACTTTATCTCCACCCTCCTATCATCACTTATTTACCCACTTTGTCATTCACTTTATTCATAAACAATCATTTATTTACAAATGGACCCCACAATACCCCATCATACTCTCAACTTATCTACTTTATAAATAAACTAATCAATATTCATTAAAACCCGTGCCCAGAGAAGTGTGCATAATAAAATTGGATGGAGGGAGTACTAGAATTAGGCTTTAACTAAATCTAGGGATGGCAGTATTGGCCCGCCCCGCCCCGAAAGGTTTGGGTCAGGTCGGACCCGACCCGACCCGTATTGAAAACGGGCCAGGTCGAACATGGTCTGTATGCAAACAAATCGGGTCTGAATTTTATTTTAGACCCGCGGGTACCCAACCCGTATATAATATATGAAATATCTGCTTATATATATAAATATTAATATTTAATATTAAAATTATTAATAGTAACAATAAAGTATGAACGTCATTATCCTTAAACTTTTCATCTTCCCTCTCAGATTTCAAGATAGGATTAATTGTCCTTTAATCAAAGAATGCGGTTAATGCTAATGCCTTCTCAGTTTTCTCACATATTTCAAAATATAATTCCTTTAAACCTTAAAGAGTGCAGTGGATAATGTACAGAGAAGAGGAGCCGCTACCATTGACGTTCAGAGAAGAGGAGCCGCTGCGCGCCGTATCGCCACCGTGACCCACACCATTGACGTTAAAGGTAACAACAATCATTGAAAATTTGAAATACATAAATCTGCTTCTTTAAGATGTGTGATTTGAAATACATAAATCTGCTGCTTTAAGATGTGTGATTTGTGTTGTCGAAAAAAAAATGTGTGATTTGTGTTTGAATGTTGAAACAAAAGAACATTTAAATGAAGAAATTCTTATTCAAGCCTCAAGTTAACTAATCTATGAATAAGTAATCCAACGTAGAGGCAGCTCTTTAAGATTTATATGGCTCTTAAGTCTTAACCCCCTGTAAAGTATATTTTATTATCTGTTTTATAAGAGATTTTATTATGTCTTAGCCCCTCTCAGATTTATACATTATACATCTTATTGATGCAAATTGCAAAGTATGTTTTATTATCAGTTTTAATATCTGTATATAAAAATATGTTTGTATGCTTAATTATTTCATCACCATTTTTTGCTATTGTTACTGAGATTGGATTTCATACTCGTATTATTTAGTTGTAAAATCTCTTATTCAGGATGACTTTTGCATATAATCTATAAAATCTCATATTCAAATCATGCATACAAGTTATTCTTTAATTGATATAGCAGATTTACATATAGGCAGATTTTTTTTTCTTTTTTCAATTTTTTTGCATTTAGGCAGATTTAGCAAATTTTACAAGGGATTTTAATTATAAACTTTCATTAAATTATTGTTGCAGATTTAATATAATGGATGATCATTGTGATAAAGGAGATTTTGTGAATTCAAGTATTGAAATTTCACCGGTTGCATCTCCACCACTTCCCAATAATTATCAAGCTACACCTCATTTTACACCAGTAGGAGATTGTCCTAGCTCTCAAGATGCTTCTCTCTTGGGTGCGAATGAGAATATTGATACTGGAATAAAATAAAAAAAGGACGGTACGACTGTAAAAACCAGATCTAAAATATGGGATCAGTTTGATAAAATGACGGTTGATGGAATGTTAAAGGCTAAGTGCAAGTATTGCGAACGATTCTTGTTAGGTGATCCAAGCCAAGGTACTAGTCATTTGAAAAAACACTTTGATAGATGTCCAAGAAGAAAAATCAATGATATAAAACAACTCTTGCAAGCCAACACCAATAAGGGGAAAACCCAACTCTCTCCTTATGATTTTGATCAAGACTCTTCCCGTAAAATACTTGCAAAGATGATCATAATGCATGAGTACCCTTTGAAAATGGTAGAGCATGAAGCGTTCCAGGAGTTTGTTAAGTCCTTGAACCCTTGCTTTAAGTTGGTGTCAAGGAACACAGTGAAGAATGATTGTTTGAAGTTGTACGATGGTTTGAAGGAGGTTGTGATGCACAACTTTGAAAGTTGTGAAAGTCGAGTTGCTATCACAACATACATGTGGACATCTACCTATCAGAAGAAAGGATTATGGTTGTTACTGCACACTATATCGACAACAATTGGAAGTTACAAAGCCGAATCATTAGGTATGAATTTTAAAATATTCAAAGTCATTATTATAATATTTGAGTACTAATGAAATTTAACTTTAAATTTCTTTTTGTAGGTTTATTTATGTGCCATGTCCACATACAAGTGAAAATCTATGTGAAGCTTTGATTCAATGTTTTTTAGATTAGAACATAGCTCGTAAGTTATCCATTATAACATTGGATAATTGTACGACTAATGATGCAATGATCAGACAATTGTTGGAGAAGCTTAATGCAGATTCTTTGTTGATTGGGGGAAGATTGCTACACATGCGATGTTGTGCACATATTTTGAACTTGATTGTGAAAGATGGACTTGACGTTATTGAATGGGCAATCGATAAAGTGAGGGATAGTGTTTCATATTGGTCAGGAACACCAAAAAGATGGGAGAAGTTTGAGGATACAACTCGTCAGTTACGCATACAACTAGGTAAGAAACTCTTACTTGATTGCAAAACTCGATGGAACTCGACTTATTTGATGCTAGAAACAGCAGTGAATTACAAAGAAGTGTTTTTTCGCTTGAAACATCGTGATTCAAAGTATACTTGTTTGCCTAGTGAATATGAGTGGAATTTAACAAAAGAAATTTGTGGTAGGCTTAAGTTGTTTTATAATGCGACTGAGTTGTTCTCTGGTATCCAATACCCCACGGCCAATTTGTATTTTCCCAAAATTTGTGAGATCAAACTTGCATTAAGTCAATGGTTGCTTTGTGGTGTAAAGGTTGTTGAGTTCATGTCTTTGAGAATGATGCCTAAGTTTGATAAATATTGGTCTGATGTGCACGACATCATGGGTGTGGCTACTGTGCTTGATCCTCAATATAAAATGATTTTGTTGGAGTACAATTTTCGTAAAATTTATGGTGCTAACGGTGAGATTGAGGTGGAGAAAATTCTTTAATTGTGTCGTGAGTTGCTTGTACAATATGAGGTGAAAGAGAGGATATATGGTGATGCAAGTGGCTCAATGGATACTAATGTTGGCGATGACCCATCACTTTGTGAATTTAATTTGTATGCTTTCACAAGAAAACGAAAAAGTGTAAGGTCTGAGTTAGATATGTACTTAGATGAGGATGTTCTACCACGAACTCCCGATTTTGATGTCTTAGCTTGGTGGAAGTCTAATAGAGGTAAATATCCTATTTTGAGTCAAATTGCAAGAGATGTTCTAGCCATTCTGATCTCTACGGTTGCATCAGAGTCCACTTTCAGTACAAGTGGACGATTGATAAGTCCTCATCGTAGTAGACTTCACCATAAGACAATAGAGACCTTAATGTGTGCACAAAATTGGCTATTTTCCGAGAAAGGTAACTTAGTTTTATTATATAAAGTTAATTTTAATGTTTAAATAGTTTAATATGTCATGACTTTTTGTTCATATGTATGTACTTATATTTAGAGAATTCAAGGAGCACAAGATATGAGACAAGTCTTTATGATTCCGATGATGAGAAGATCGAGATTGTGGTATGTTAGATTTTTTGTTTAGTTATTTAATTGTTTGTATATTTATGCACTAATATTTAAATTATTTTAATTTACATGTAGTCAGGGTGTCGTAAGGTGTCGTAACGACTACCGTAGTCATTTAATCTAAGCCATTAAAAATCTAATCTGAAGGCTTAATTTTGATGACTTGCTATCTTTTGTAAATTTTACGGTATGTATTGTCGTAATGTGTCATAAATTTGTATTTTCTATTAAATTAAATTAATTAAAATATATTATTGTAAAATTACATTTTTATCCTTATACAATAAAATAATTGATTATATTTTTATTAATGTAATTAAAATATGTAATTTTAAAATTACATATTTACCCTTATATCATTAATAAAATTAATAACAAAAGAATAAATCAAATAAATTAATTAATAAAAAACAAATCAAATTACAACTTAAAGGAATTAAAACCTAGCAACATGCGTTTTCAATTCTGCCTTAGTGACCCAGTGACCCATCGTCTGCTATCATCCGCCACCGCTGCCGCCGTCTGCCAGCCGCCGCCGCCGTTGGCGAATATCTCTGTCCTGCTTCTTGGCGTGAGCGGTCGTCGGCGAATATCTCCATCCTGCTTCTTGGCGTGAGCGGCCGTCGGTGAATATCTCCGTCCTGCTTCTTGGCGTGAGCGGCCGTCGGCGAATATCTTCGTCCTGCTTCTTGGCGTGAGCGGCCGTCAGCGAATATCTCCGTCCGCCTTCTTGGAGTCAGCGACCGTCGGCGAAAATCGAGAATTGAGCGAGAAATAAACGTTGTAACTTAGGATAATCGAATTCACTTTGCAACTTAGGAACGTTGGAATTGGTGGAGAAATAAACGATTCAAATTCATTCACAATTTATGAACAATGGAATTGGGAGAAAGGAACCCTAATTTCAATTTCAAATATTAGAAACATAACATCGCTGCGGAGAAGAAAGAGAGTCGGAAAGGAACTCTAATGCATTATTTTGGAATTTGTTTATTTGATTTTTTAAATTTAAAATTATAATATTTGTATTAAAAGGGTAGGATAGTAATTTTATTAATATTTGTATTAAAAGTGTAGGATAGTAATTTTATTATTTTTTATAAATTAAACTTTCTTGTAAATAATTTAAATAAAAGAAGGGTAATATAGTAAATAATAAAATAAAATTTAAATAATGCTATAAATAATTTAAACATGTATAACAGGTAGCAGGTCGTTACGACGTTTACGACGCCACATGACGCGATTCGACAAAGTGACTGTGTAGTCACTTTGTAAAATGTGACTACCGTAAGAATTGCCCAACTTAGTTTTATTATATAAAGTTAATTTTAATGTTTAAATAGTTTAATATGTCATGACTTCTTGTTCATATGTATGTACTTATATTTAGAGAACTCAAGGAGCACAAGATATGAGACAAGTCTTTATGATTCCGATGATGAGAAGATCGAGATTGTGGTATGTTAGATTTTTTGTTTAGTTATTTAATTGTTCGTATATTTATGCACTAATATTTAAATTATCTTAATTTTCTTTTGTTATTGTAGGATTAACTCTGGAAAGATTTTTGCTTGCGGAATGACCGGATGAGTAGCACTCCTTCATTGCAACTTTGAAGTTTATTTATATTAATTTGATATTGTCCTTGAAAAACTTTATTAACGTTATGTTTATGTTTTAATTTGAATTTTATTTAGACTTGATCCATTTCTTTAGTGAAGTGGATTGGATGTTGGAATAAATTTATTTTCATGTTGGTTTATATTATTGTGGATTACATGTTAATTTATTTTATTGTGGTATAAAATTGAAATGAAAAAAAAAAAAAAAAACGGGACGGTGCGGGGCACGAGGCAACTACCTAGGACCCGTACGGGTCCGGGGCATGATATATTAGAACGGGGTGGGTCCGGGTATTCAACTACCCGGCCCGACCTGCCCCATTGCCGTCCCTAACTAAATCATGTTAAACATTTTGCGCATTCTTCAATATATACCGTTAAAGCTCCACAACAGTCTCACCCATTTAAAAATGATACGAAGTATAAAAAAATAAAACATAAAAGATCCAAACAATTAATATTTAAATATATATAAAGAAATAGATAACGGGATGGGGCAGATAAATTTCATTGCCGTCCCGTTCTCGATTTATTTTTTTAATTTCCCTCTAAAATTGAGCCAAAATCAATAAAAAGATCAAATAATGGTCTCGGTATAAATTGTAAACAATTGAGGAAAGAAGCAGAAGGAGTACATAGCATGTTGTTAGGAATACCAAATAATTGAATGAATGGACCCTCACAGTCCCCAACCTACTGGCCATGGATTAGCCTCTAATAAATTTCAATGCATTGCACATACTGTAAATGCAATAATTAAATAATACTATATACACTTTGTTTTATTTATTGTGTCAAATGAAAGGACACTTCCACATGTCTAACCAATGACAATTTCATATTCTTGATATATCCAATGTACTATGTATTCGGTGGTTGAATGTATTATATCAAGTTAAAGTATGTGTATTTAAATGAGTATTATAAAATATAAAGTAACCCTTTTAAAGGAGTATAATAATAATAAGAAATACTAAAATAAAGTAACTTTTTTGTCCAAATATGATTAAGTATATGTCAAACATCAATTCTAATTGTGTCGGTTTATGCATAATTAATTCTCTAATTTATTGTTGTCTTCATTCTCCTGTCCTAGAGAATGAATGAAGTTAGGAGTACCAAATGGAGTATATTTTTTTATTAATAAATCTATCACAATTTACAAAAATAACGCAATTATTCACGCATAGATTTCATTGGTAGCCAGGTAGATTAGGGAGAATTATCAAATTAAGACACCAAATATTTCGTTTTATTTGACTTATTTATTTATTGTTGGCAATACAATTGAGACAAGTTATTTGAGGAAGACTTATACTCGTGATAACAACTATTCACATTCGCACGTTGTGTTTGATATAACTTGTCAACACTGAAGAAGAACATCACCCCCAAAGTTGAAAATTTGCGAGGAAACTTTTTTAAAAAAATAAAAAATTATACCCTAATTCAATTGCAAATACGCCTATGTTATGTGTATTAAATCTATATTCTCTTTGTCCCATCTTATTTGTTTTTAACTCTGTATAATAATGTGTAATAAATGATCACATAAATAAAAAAATATATATCATATTTCACATATATTACAATTAAATTTTCATAATTCGCCTGAGATGTCTCTAAATTGCATTTTAAGAGTTGTCTGTTTATTTTCGACACATATATAAAGAAATTTACTCTAGTATTTATTTTGTAGTGAATTGTTGAGATAGTAAAATAGAAAAATAAAAAATAGAGAGATGTAGTGTATTGTAAAAAAAAAAAAGGTGTAACATTTAGTAAGATGCTCAAAATAACAAAAATAGATAACTCTTGGTTAGTATTTATGAAACTTTATATTGTTATAAAAAAATATTTATTCTATTTCAGTGAAATCTACTAAACTTTCTTATTTATACGTCTAAATAAAAGTTACTAATTCTCTCCCATTTCATTATACAGTATTATTCTCTCTTAACCACCTTACTTTACTTTTAATGCATCTATTTGTTCTATACTTCTATTATATTTTTTAATTTTCATTTTTAAAGCTAATGGAGTAACTTTCAGGACTAATAATTTAAATATAAAATTGGAAAACAGAGAGAGAGTGACAAATGACGAAGGGGGTAGGCTTTGAGATAAGGACTTGAGAACGGTAGGCGTCGGTGGAGAAATTAGGAATTAAAAAAACACAAAAAATGCTAGGAATATGCGAGATGTGCATTCCACTCGTTTAAATCTTAATTAGATTAGATTAGGTTAATTATTGATTATTGCCGATTTAAAAACTTGACCCACTAATCACTAATGCTGTCAAGTGCTAAAGCAGCTCACAAACGGTAGACACCAATAGAGAGAGAAAGAAGAAGAAGAGGGGAAATTCGGATCTTGATTTCTTTTTGAGTTTCATTTGACAATCTTGCGTTCTTTGTTTGGATCAGGTCCTTCTTCTGTTCCTCTGATTTTCTTAAAAGGTACCTCTCTCTCTCTCTCTGCTTTTGTTTATTGTCGCCGGCCATTTTTAGCTTATCCGAGCTTTTAGTTCCAAAATTTCAATTGTAACGATTAATTAATTACTCTCTTCATAAGCTATATCTGGTTCTAATTTGTGAGTATGGTGACAAATCGATTTATTATTCACTATGAGTTTTCAATTGCATTTCTGTAATTTCCATGTGTTTGGTGATTCTTGTCCTTGCTAATGCTTGACTGCTAATTTGTTCTCTTTTCCATATAAATAATTGAATTCGTAGTTGATTTCTGTTCTTTTCTTGGTAATTAGGGTATTTGGGAATTGGGAATCTAATGTAATATCGTATTCATTGTCTTTACTTTCACTATTGTTAAATATTTAAGTTCTGTTCAATTGAAATAGGGCTATTTCTCAAATTACTAATCATGTTTTTTGTCTAAGTATCTTGAAAATTTTCTGGGCTAGCTAAGAGTTAAGATTTCAAGATAATATAACCTGATGTAATATCGTATTCATTGTCTTTATTTTCATTATTCTATACTTTTTCCCCATAGTTGTTACATATTTAAGTTCTGTTCAACTGAAATAAAACTATTTCCCAACTTACTAATCATGATTTTCTTCTAATTCATCAGGCTTTTAAGTATCTTGGAATTTGTTTGGGCTAGCTACGAGTCAAGATTTCAATTCTGAAGAACTAAATTGTTGTGAGATTAATTTAACCACCCGTGGCGAAAGGCCTAATCGAGGTACCAAACCTTCATGTCGGTCTATTATCCCTTTTAAGTAAAAGGCGTATTATGGATTGTGTATCCATAAAAGATCGAGAAACTGTTATTGATATCGACATCTTTGTCAAAACGAGCAAAGAAGTAGTACCCCCTACTCTTTCCGAAGATACAGTTTCAATTAGTGTAGATGAAGTAGTTAAGAGTGACAGCTTAGGAAACTTTTCGGGAAATCAGAAAAATGTTGATGAGATTTCACCTAAAAATAGTAAGAGGGAAAAGAGGAAGTCTAGTGGTAAGAAGCCTCCAAAGCCTCCGCGCCCTTCAAGTGGATTATGGCTCGATGCAGCTGACCAGAAGCTGATCAAAGAGATTTCCGAACTTGCAATGATCAAAAGAGCTAGGATTGAGCGAATGAAGAAAATCAAAGCGGCAAAGGCATCATCAACGACTTCATCATCGAGTGGAAGCTTGTTAGCTTTGATGTTCACTATCATCTTTGGTATAGTGATCATACTTCAAGGTAAATTGATGGTTCATTTGCTCGTTGTTTTTTGTGGTGTTAGCAAACTCAAATAAAGGGAGAAGAATCACCTATTTTGAAAAGCTTCTCTTTACAGCTTTTCAAAATATGTGATTCTGGAGGCAGTTTATACTTGATTTGATTTATTAATTGTCTTATCTGAAAAATTGTTAGGTTGTCATTCTCCGGGATATTCTCGTCTGAATAAATCGTCCATCCCTGGTCTAGTAGGATCATTGGAGTCAAGCAATCAGATCACTGCCACTGGTGGTGTACCTTTAACCAGTATTGGATCTCCCAAGTACGTTTCATTTCTATCTGAAGATATTTCTCTTCAAAGTATGTTGTTTTACAGTATGCATTGAGCTAATGGAGAATTTGCTCGTTTCTTTTAGCAGTGTAATGGGACCGGTTCTTGGACCAGATAACAAGGATGTAGCTGCAAAAGATATCCATTGAAATAGAATTCTTTGATTAATACCAGGTTCTATATGAGGATGCACAAAGAATAAACATCGTCCTCGTACATGGTTGGACAAACTGGACAAGAGAGGTAAAAACCAAAAACCATGCTAGAAAAACGTGTGTGGCTTGCGACTGAGTTCTTAACTATCCGTTATGCATCATGGAGGAATGGTTAGGCATTGCTCTTCATTCTTGATTGTGTGTAGTGTATAGGAAGTTTTCCAACAATTTTCAATTTAATCTATTTTATTCTATTAGGATCTCTATTTCAATTTAGTATTTCATATCGAGTTACATTGTGTTTAATGCACGCCATGTATTAATTGACGACGATTGGTGACACATGTGGCATGTATTAAAAGGCATGAAATTCTGATGTGGAATTAGGAATCTGGTGTATGGTTATGCTGGTCTTTTTCCATCCGTAATTTATTGATTGACAGATATCAGCAATAGGGCATTTTTTGTACAGTGGAAATTAAAAGTAATATTCGAAATAAATGTGGAGTATTAATTTTTTTGTTTTTTTTACGAGTTGAATTCATGTGGAATGTTTTGGTCCTTTGGGGGATTACCACCGCTTGATGTGTTTTTAGGTACATAATAAGTGATGTAACCAGAATTTCTGCCAATATTTTGTTATATATATTGAGATAAAGATTCAGAGGAATAGGTGAAAACTTATACGTTAGAGAATGGCAAAATGGAATCTGGTCTTTTTGTAAGATCTGAGTGTGTTCACCAAGTTAAAATCCAGTTGGTTTCATATTTTGTGAGGATATTTTGCACTTGACAAACTCAGAATACATGATAACAAAGATTGGAAGCAATAATGGATTTGGGGGATCCCCTTGGATATTTATGTGACCAAAATGAACACACAACGATAGCGATGAAATGGACCCCGAACGATTGTTAGATAATGATCCAGACACAATTATTCACTTTTGAAAGCAGCTCCAAGACATACACAATAAGTTGTGGTGTGTTGGACTTTGACGCTCAAGTAAAAAATCGAAAATTTCAATGTTTGGAGAACATTCGATCACAAGGGTGAGAACGTTCTCCTTAATGCAGAATAAATCTAGATATTCTAGTGGACTAGGTAGGGCACACCTCTCTTTTGAGCTGTTAAACCCGATATTTGTGTTTAAATTATTACCTATTTGCATTTTTAAAAGAGAAAGAGATGTTTATTAAACAAGAGTTTATAACATATAAATACATATTTAAACACGTGTATTGTAAAAATACATATTTTTAATATTACAAAGTATTTATTATAATATTGTGCTATTATACACTGCGATTTTAATGCGTACAATTAACATTTATTTTTTCTTCAATATTTGCAACGTAATCAATCAGTAGAGAGAGTCTCCAGTCCATGTTTAACACCCTTCGTAAAATGATGGTCCATGCTGAATTAGAAAGGAACTTTCTTATTAATGCTTCAACTTCTTGTTGGAGTGTGTAATTGTATTGACATTGTCCACAGTCGTTGCAGCTACAGTACCTATTAATATTCATGGTATTTGTAAAAGTAGTGGTGAAGAAGTTATAGTTTGTATGAACTTGGGGTGTAGGTATATATATATATATATACACGATGAAGAATGACTTTTGAGGAAATTATGTGACTCACTTTTTACACTTGTCAAACAACATGTACATTATCATGGTGTTGTTTCTTGTGTACGTGTTATGAAATGTGTGAAACACCTTTTGTTTTGTATCCATATAAAAACAAGTCAAATAAGATAATGCACAATTACTGAAAACTGAAATAAGATAATGCAAAATTGTTGAAATTGAAAATGGATAATATGATAAAAGGTAATTTTATTATAATTTAAGGGATGAAAAAAAAAAAATTGAACTTTGTGTCGCTGATAATTAAGGTGCATCAGCTAGTCCTTATCATAAAATCTTTTTTTTTTCTTGTGAAACAATTTTTTTTTAAAAAAACTGTTAACGTAATGTTAGAGAATAGAAAAAAAATAGATTAATTCTTATATTTAACTAGAGAAACTTGATACTTGACTAAAACTTTGACAAAATTTTCAGTAAGTTTCACACCCTCAGCCAACCATTTAGGTGTTTAATCACCTTAAGGGGGTCAGACTTAGCTTAAATTTTTTTATATTTAGCTGAAATCATTTCAATGGTTGGTAACATTATTTAAACACAATATTAACAGTAAACAAGATTTTGGGCATAGGGTGCAATGCATTTTTTTTTTTTTAACGCATGCGATTATTATGCATTAGTTAATGTGATTTAAAAATGAATGTAAGAGATATGTACTTGGTGTGAATTTGTTAAAAAAAATTTTTTACTCATTAATTAGATTTATATACCTAATTAAATATGAAAAATTAGGTATAGTTAACATCAATTCTAAATTTTTCAATGGTTGGTAACATTATTTAAACAAAATATTAACGGTAAACAAGCTTTTGGGCATAGGGTGCAATGCAATCTTATTTTTTTATTTTAAGCATGCGATTATTATGCATTAATTAATGTGATTTGAAAATGAATGAAAGAGGTATGTACATGGTGTGAATTTGTTAAAAAAAAAAAAAAACCACTCATTAATTAGATTTATAGACCTAATTAATTATGAAAAATTAGGTATATATAACATCAATTCTAAATTTTCTGTTAAATAAAGTTTTAAAAGATCTATGGTTAACAACTTAGCATAATGTAAGAAATTTAATTAAACAAATTTTGATTATGCCTATATTGACAAATTTAAAATATAATGCATATGTAAAATAAAATGTTATTATATAAAAGTACTTTCAGGATTGCAAAAGTGATTTCAAAGTGGTTTTTTACCTGATAGGTCTTCTGAGGAGTACAAACTTCTTTTACCAGTTGTTTTTGAAGGGTGGGTAACACGAGTTGTTGAAGATTCTTGGATTGCTGAGGTGGTTTTCTGAAATTCAATTATTGTTGCATCTGTTTCCCAGCTTTGTTGAGGGCCTGGAGTGAAGCTTTTCTGTTGAAGGGTTTGCTATGTTGAAGCTAGGTCTATTGATGGAAGACATGATATTATTGTGTTTCAGACAATTTTTTTGCCTCTTATTTCAAAGGTAGTCGTCCTTATGTGAAATAACAATTGCCTGTCTTTGAATGTCTCGTTGATTTCATTGGAACTTAACTTTTTATCCTGACAAACATGGAAAAAGAAAAATGTAAGTAGGAGTAAGGGATGAAAATCCCACATTAGATAAATATACCTCTAGATCTGCCTTGATGACCTTTTCGGTTGACATGCCTAATACCATTTCTACCTTTTTTCCTCTATGAACACGTTCAAACTTCCTGTTCCGTCAAATAATTCTACCTTGAAACGTAACCTAAGTATATATGTATGTGTGTGTATTTGTGTATACAAATTGACATTAGATTGCTACAACAGAAACAAAAATGACAGTATATGCTACATAATATTTGATTAAACAGAAAATTATTATTTTTTGAAATGTAATAGTAAAAATATAAGAAATTAAATACGTTTACCATTTATGAATAATAAAAGTACATGTTACTTGTGTAAACAAACACATGTGTGTATAAATACATATATCTAAGCATTATATATCATTAAACATAATTGTTAGTTTATTAAATGTTGCATACATTTAAAAATTGAAAGGTTACTAAATAAGTGTTGAATCTGATTGCCTTTCCTTATATTTATATATATATATATATATATTTAAAAGTTATATTGTTATTCTCCCTAAGTTTTAACCTAACGTATATAAACATTTAATTTGTACTGTATGAGTATGTTTTGGAGCAGGTTAATAAGTATGGCCTAATAAACTAATACACATTTAGTTTTTAACATATACTTACAATAGTTTTGAGTTGGAGAACTCATTGTTGTAGTAGAAACATGTGAAATCGTTTTTGTAGATCGCTCCGAAAGGTTTGGAACAACCTGGACAAGTTAGAAGGTAGTAACAATGTGCTGGCTTTGTGATACATAGATTAGCTTTAATCTAAAAGGATCTTGCCTGCCAATTAAAGTGTGTTCATATTATTGCATGTGTAGGTGATATTTAGATTAAGTTTACAGTAATCATAACATGAATTTGGAATTACCATTTGAGCTAAACTTAATATTTGGCTGATTTTTCGTATTTGAGAATGAATTGGAAGACCTTTGCTTTTATTTTTTTTCTAGTACAACTTTTCTGCAACAACAGTCTCAACATAGTCTTCGTTGGTTTTCAGCGTGAAAAAAGTAGAATAATTGAAATATGTATGTGTTAATGAACAATAAATATGAACTTTTAGGTAAGCTTTTAGTACAATAGAATTGAGCTTATGTGTTTGGAAAAAGTCATAATGTTTAATTTTTTTTTAACTAAGCAGCCATATACGCAAATCTTAGTAGTTGCATAAAAGGGCCTTAAGTTACAATGTTATATTGAGCATGTATAATTATGAAAAAAATGTGTAGAGTAATATTGTAAGTTTCGAAAAGTCTACCATTTACATGTATATAAGAAATTGTTGTGCAAACCCTTTAAAAAAACCTTTAAACATTGGGAGTATTTAGATAAATAGAAGAAGTGTGTAGTAAAATGTTTTTTTTTTTTTTTTTTTTGTAGAATATTTTAGAAAAAAAATAGTAACTTGTAGGGTAAAAGTAATATAGTGAGAGTTCATATTACCATGATTCAAGCTACTTGACTTGTGGTATTGGAGGGTCAAATAAGATAGTGTTTTGGTGATGTTCCAATGGATGTACTTGTAATAAAATGTTAACCAATTGTAAAATATTTAGTAGTGTAGTATGAGGATGTTTTTCTTAATGAAATAAAGGAGAAACAATTTTTATTTTAAAATGTTAATTACCATAAAAAGTGTTTACAGATAGTCGCATTCCTAATATTACAGGCATTTTGTGAACATTTCACTTAGAAGCAAGGTTGTAGAAATCGAAAATTGCTGGTCGGGCGTTTTCTGTCCGCCTAGCGCCTACGCCGCCTAGGCGTCGACTAGGAAATCCGATTTTTTTTTTGTAAATTAAAAAAAATTTAAAACAAAGAATTATTAATAGTTAATACTACAAAAACAGTTCATAATAAAGATAAAACAACATAGATGGAATAATTACCTGTAGAAGGTAGACGGCGGCGTACGGCGTAGAGAAGCGGAGCAGAGTAGAGCAGAGTGGTCGCTGGGAGCGGAGCATAACGTGCGCAGGGAGTGGAGTAGAGCGCGCACAAGGAATGCGACGGAGGGAGGCTGGACGCTGGCCGACAACGGGGAGTGTAGGCTGCGCCGCTGTGCCTCTTGGTTGTAGAAATCTCACTTTTGGAGCCCTTGTTTTTTTTTAATGTTTCACAATTTGCTGTAGGATAAATTAAAATGTAATGGTAATTTTTGTTTTTAATTTTTTATTTTATTTACTGAGTATAAAACGACGTCGTTTTGGGATTTAAAATTTAAAAATAAAAATAAAAATGCGTGATTAGTCGGGAACAGCCGCCTAGGCGGCGACTAGTGGCCCAACCGACTTTGTTGGCCGATTTGCATGAAATCCCCTCGGAAGCCTCCCGCCTAGCGACTAGGCGCCGACTAGTCGGCGCCTAGGACCGATTTCTGCAACACTGTAGAAGTGGTGCCTTAGTTTGTAGAAATTCTTCCCATAGCGTGAGAATGGTAGGTCTTCGTCTGTATGTATCATAAAGTTTTGATACTTGTTATGTTAAAATTGAATAATTGTTGTATGCATAATTTGTATCTTACTCTTCATTAACGACAATAAATTCATGCACGTTTTTTTCAATTTTTGAGATATGGCGCGGTGGGAACACGTGTATTACACCACACAATAGATCTGAGAAAAATAATATAATAGAGAAGTAAGTTCACATTGATATTGTAATTGTCTAAAAAGTTAAGGAATTGTAAAAGAACTTAGCTGATTTGTTCATCACTGGAGCCCACAATTTGAGGACATTCTACAAATGTTGTTAGCTAATAAATTTGCTCAAGTTGGAATTCGTCTTACTTGCTAACGAATTTTATGTAAACAATCTTGTTTAGTATTATTTAGTATTTTGAGTTGGGTAGTGCAGCTGCATTTGAAGGTATATCTCGAATTTTTCCATTAACAATCATGTATGTTTTGTAAAGTTTGAGCACTTTATCAAGCTGTTCAACATCTTGATTGTAAATTATGCATTACGTGATTCCTTTCTATAGAAAAAATAAAGGATTAAAGGTAAATTGCTTGTAATAGGAATTTTATTGACCTAATTGAGGTTACCTCCTTGTCAATAAAAACAAGCTTTAGCTGTTTTCCCATTTGAAAAGGCGAACATGGGTTTTTTCTGCTATTAAGACTTTAACAAAACAATTTTGAGCACCTGGTTTCAAGACTTAGAAGAGTTGTATTTGAATCTTCCATTGGTCTGAATGCAGAGATAATATGAAAATAAAATATTCTGATACATAGAAATCACACTTGGAAAGGGTGGACAATTAGTTAGAGCAGCGGGTGCTGTAGCGAAACTGATTGCAAAAGAGGGAAAATCGGTGATTCGGGTGGAATTTGAATATTTTTACGACACATTTTGAACTCAATTTTCTTAGGATTTCATGCTTTTATTGCTTAATTTTGGCTAATTGCACTTGATAGAGAGAAAGGTGGTGTTTTGTAGGAAAAATGATTATTTTGGAGGCAAAAACACTCACTTAAATTTTTAGTAAAGCCAACGAAAGAAGAAATCAAAATCGAGAGCAAAACGAGTAGAAATTGAGAGTGAAAATTATTTGGGCCAACAATTAAATTGTGTGACCCATTTAATTAAGGGTGGGACTATTTACACCTCCATTTCGGTTTAGAACACTCTCCCTTTCAATTTAATAATATAATAATATTGTAAAAAACCAAAAATACCCTTTTAAATCATATTACACTACTAAATGCACCCCCCTCCCATTTAAACTCTAAACCTAATTTTTATCAGCCGCCACCACCACCACCGAACAACAAAATTTCACCACAAACAACAAACAAAATTCAGGAACTTAGAAAATTTTCAATTTTTTTTTAAAAAAAATTTTCGACAAACCAGTGTCGACCATATTCAATCTCGTCGACACTCGTCGACACTGGTTTGTCGAAAAAAAAATTGAAATAATTCGACGAACCAGGATCGACCAAAATACACTCTCGTCGACACCCTGTTGTCGACGAGAATGCAAGGGGTCGACCCTGGTTTGTCGAAATAAAAAAGAAGAAGATAAAAACCTACCTTTTCTGCAACAAACGTGAGCGTATAGAGAGGGAGGAGGCTTTGTTTGGAAAATAACATAGAAAAAAGTAAAAAAAAAAAAAAAAAAAAGGAGAGATGGCGTTGCTGCGTGCAGAGAGGCTGGGGGTAGGGAGGGGCAGTGGGGGGCTGGGGGTTGAGTTGGTTTTTTTTTTTCTTCTGCTGCTGCGATGGAGGGTGAGGGATGAGGGAAGAGGGGAGGGAGGAGGGAAGGGAGAAGGAGGGAGGAAAAAGAAAAAAAATTAGGGTTTGGGGTGCATTTAATAAGGGGAGTGTGTTTGGAAAATGTAATAAAATGATAAAAAGGGTATTTATGACAATTCACGGAGGGGTGCATCAATCCTGACATATTTTAGGGGTGTGCATCAATCGGGGGAGTGTTTTAAACCGAAATGGAGGTGTAAATAGTCCCACCTTTAATTAATTCTCAGGCGGCCCATTCAATTAAATGTTGAAGAAGCAAAATTGCTGCATTGGGTCCGACTATTTACACCTCCATTTGCGTTGAGAACACTCCCCCTCTGGACGCACCCCCCCTCAAATTGTCATAAATGTCCTTTGTATCATTTAATGTATTTTTACTAAATACACCATGGCTTATAGATGCACCCCCCCTTTTTGAAAAGTCTCTCTATCTTCCTCCCTCTTTCCCTCCCTTTGCAAAAATTTCGCACTCCCCACAACCACCTCCCTCCCACTCCCACTCCCACTGATTTCGCACTCCCCGTCGACCATCCACAACCACCGAACGAAGACACCCCCATTCGCACTCCCCCTTCGCTCGAAACATCATGGACAAACAAGACGCAGGTATGTAATTTAAAAATTAATGTTCTTGAGTTTTAATGGGTTTAGGGTGATGGTGAACTTCTTTAGTTTTTTATGTTGCATTTGTTTGGTTTTTATGGTGTAATGGTGTATGTATGGTGATTTAGGAATGAAATGGTTGATTTTGTAAGGGTTTTTAGGCGAATGCGATTTAGGGTTTATGGTTTAGGGTTTAGGTCGATTTGGTACGCGATTGGGTGTAAGGCTATGTATGTATGGTGATTTGGTACGCGATTTGTTGTCGTTTTTAGTTTTTGTCGCTGAACCAGTGTCGACAGACTTTCTCCCCGTCGACTCTGGTTCGTCGCGGATGTGGCGTGCCGTCGACATCGGGTGATCGACCAACAATATTGTTGGTCGACATCGGGTGACCGACTACCTGTTATTTGGTCGACATTGGGTAATCGACCAACAATATTGTTGGTCGATATCGGGTGACCGACGACCCATTTTTTGGTCGACGTCGGGGGGTCGATCGAACTTGTTTTTGGTCGATATCGGGGGGTCGACCACAACTGATTTGGGCAGTTGTTTCACTTGTTTGGATTGGTTCTTGAATTTTTGTGCTTTTTGGACATTTGAAGGAGAAACTCGCGATGGGCGTGCTCTGTTTAGTACTTTTCTCATTGGTTTAGGGGACATATCTTTATTGTATTATGTGATGTAATTTTTGTAGGTGTTTCGATTAAAAAAAAAGACTCTTTTTGTGGAGATGTTTAAATGTTTAATGGTGCATGCAATGTGTTTGATGAAATGCTTGTGTCCCTGTTTGTAGTTTACAAGAAGAGAGTAAGGCCAACCGCTTCTAACAGAAAAAAGAATGAGCAAATGGTTGAGCCTCCTCAAGGACAAAGTGCACCTCAACCACTTGTTGCCCCAGCCCCAGCTATAGGTGAAGAAATTGCACCTCCACCTCAAGAACAAAGTGCCTCCACACCACCGCAAGAACAAGGTACCTCCTCACCACCGCAAGAACAACAAATTTCCCCTGCGCTAGAACAACAAGAAGTTGCACCCCAACCACTAGTTGCCCCAGCTATAGGTGAAGAATCTGAAGACGCGGATGAGGATGAGGTAGAATCCGAAGATATATTTGACGATGATGACGATGAGTTCGATGATAGACATGAGGTAGCAAATGAAGAAGAGGAAGCAAATGATGATGTGGCCAATCCTCCACTGTTGACCACTTTCCAAACTCACGTGGCCAACTACATTTGGAAGGGGGAAGAGCGCGCCGTGCTCAAGTGCCATAGCCACATTAGTAAGCTTTTGGCATGGGAATTTGCTGAGAACGAAGATATCCCACAGCATCGACGATGGGTTGAGTATTTTAAAAAGTCCGGACTGCTTGAGATTATGAATTTCTCCTACAGATCCACTAACAAGAACCTCATCACTGCTTTTGTTGAGCGATGGCACCCTGAGACCAACTCTTTTCATTTTCCATTCGGTGAAATTACCATTACACTGGATGACGTTTTCTGCATTACCGGGTTACCTGTTGAAGGACGGCCAGTACGGTCTACTCGTGTTGATCACATCTCTGCATATTCTGATGTTAGTAAGTTATTGGGCGTAAAATCCGATGTTGCGAGGGGTTTAGTAAGTGGTTCACGGGGGTCTTCGGTGAAGTTAGAATGGTTGCGAGAGAACTTCATGGAGAAACAGTATTCTGATGACCGTGTTCAGGTGTTGCGTGCTTCACGGGCGTACGTGTGGTATACATTTGGCTGCTCTTTATTTGCGGATAAGACTGGAACTCGTGTGTCCACGTCCTGGCTTCAGTATTTGGAGGATATGCAAGGTTTGCATGAGTATGCATGGGGAGCGGCCACATTGGCTTATTTATACAGACAACTGGGTTTGGCATCCAGACATAAGACCGCACAGATATCAGGCTATTTGACTCTATTAGAGGTAAAATTCATACTTTCCTGTATTGGTCTTTATTTTGCGTTTTAATCAATAATTTTAACCCGTTGTTGTTTGTTTGTAGGCTTGGATTTATGAACACTTTCCCGTATTGGTCAAACCTCCCCATAACATGGACTTCAAGACTGGTGATCCACTATCAGCGAGGTGGGCCCCTGAAGGATATGTCGGCCCATCGATGGCTCGTGTTCAAGCATTTCGAGAGCGTATGGATGCACTAGAACCACATGAGGTGAGAACTTGTCTTATCCTTTATTTGGTGTGAATAAATGGTATTTAATCAATAATTTACTTGTAATGCAGGTTATGTGGAATCCATATGCAAAAATGAGACAAGATTATCCTTTGTATGAAGTCGCGTACTTTCATGGGTGTTTGGTATGTGGTGATATCGTGGAGCCGTACATGCCAGATCGAGTGCTTCGACAGTTTGGATTTGTCCAAACGATTCCAGAGAGGCCTCTTGTTGCACGTGCTGAACGAAGTGCTAAAACTTCAAAGAAGACTAAGCTTGTGTGGGGCTATTTGGCTGATTATTTTGAGACGTGGGATATGCACCTGCTTTCGTCTGAAAGACTCGGAGAGAAGGCCAGACTACCGTGGGAGAGTGCTCTGGACTATAGAACATGGTTCACGCAGAACACGCACGTGTTTTTGTCAAACCCAGCCACACGTGTGACAGCATCGTCTGATCGAGTACCCATCACAGATGATGCATGGCTTATGATCAGTATCGCTCAAAACATGATGGCTCCATTGGTTCAAAGGTGGAAGGACGGAGACACACCGACAGCGGATGAGGCAATGCAGGTTATGGAATCGGCTTGTAGAACACTACAACCGCCACCTCTTCCGTCGGTATCATCATCAAGGCCAACAAGAGGCAGGGGCAGGGGAGGAAGCGGAAAGAAACGGGCCAGGAGCTAAATAGTGTCGTGGTGTTTTATGAATACTTATGGATAATTTAGATGTTTACTTTATTTGGATAATTTGATGTTTATTTTGGATGAATTTATGTTTCTTTGGATAATTTATTTTGGATGAATTTATGTTTCTTTGGATAATTGGATAATTTGATGTTTTATGACATGTGGTGTTTTATGAATATCACTGGTATGATGTCCTTGCGTTTTGATGTGTTTCTAGTATTTCACATGATTACGAATTAATGTGACTTCCTGTACATGCGATGTGACTTAATGACGAATTAATGTGACTTAATGTCGAATTACAGTTACATTTGACTTAGTTAAATTCCATTACGAGGTGTCGAATTATCAACAATTGGTCGAATTATTAACAATTGGTCGACCACTTGATGTTGATTATAACACAATTGGTCGACGATTTGTTGTCGGTCGACCACTGAATGTCGACCAAAGCCTCTCTGTTCAGAATTATCATGTCGACGAGATGTAGTTTGGTCGACTACATGTGGTCGACCATAATACAATTGGTCGATGATGTGTTGTCGGTCGACATCATGTTGTCGACCCACCTATCTCTGTTCAAAATTAGGTTGTCGACACGCTGTAGTTTGGTCGCTTACTTTTGGTCGACGAGTGCTCATGTCGTCGATAGTCAGTAGTCGACCGAAATGGTGGTGGTCGATTCTATGTTGTCGACGAGATGTGGTTCGGTCGATCACAATTCATCGAAGAATGCTAGTGTCGACGACACTTCGTGGTCGGTTATATTAATTTTGGTCGACAATTGGGTGTCGGTCGACAGCATGTTGTCGACCAAAACACCTCTGTTCAGAATTTGGTTATCGACTTGGGCAGTTTTGGTCGACAATTGGTTGTCGACTTGGGCAAGTTTGGTCGACCATGTTCTATTCAAAGCAAAATTAGTTCAAATGTAACTGTAATGTACACAATTTATGACCAACTTACAAAGATATATGAGTATTTAGTATGGCCAAGTTAAAAGTTTGACAAAAGCAATGACTACTCCAAGTCATTTACAATAGTTTCACAAAAGCAATGACTACTCCAAGTCATTTACAACAGTTTGACAAAAAGAATGACTACTCCTAGTCATTTACAATAGTTTCACAAAAAGAATGACTACTCCTAGTCATTTACAATAGTTTCACAAAAAGAATGACTACTCCTAGTCATTTACAATAGTTTCACAAAAAGAATGACAATCACCCTAACTAATACGATTTTCCTTATACGCGTCCATCCACCCACTTGCAATTTGTTTTTTGTGTACAACCCACGAACTTCCAACGGGAGGAAATGGGACATTGTCAGACAACACTACCTGTAGCAACCAATAATGACATTAATTGGACATCTATATATTTTTCATAAATATAAAAATTAGTAGAATACCTGCACAAAGTGATTATCATTGACGTGACCCACGGAAATTCTTTTGGGGTTTTCAGGTGGCGAAGTTCGTAGAGGAAGAAATGTCAACGATATCTTATTACCCAAAGTTATCAAGGCCACATTGTAGGTCGATGCCACCAAGTACCCCATATAGGGTAGATGAAACTAAAACTTTGACCGTGCAAAATCAGCAAAACAATTTAGGGCAGTCAATATCTGGTTGATCATCTTATCCTCTCTAAAGACACCCGTGTATAAGTGGACATGGTGACTCAACTCCGTCATCATGTCTTGTCGAACTTTTGCCCAGTTGTCCTCCCCAAACCCCATTGCCTTAGCTACCGATCGAAAACCACAATGGCCGTCTGATGCAACATCAACACATTCCATCACGTACGGTTGAAAACGAACGGGCAATAGAGCTATAAGTCCTTGTTGTGAGGTAGATGAGCGCGTACGCTTACGAGGAACCACCTATGCACCAAATTATTTTTCAAAATAAGCAACGTATTAATAAGCAATGAGCCACAAAACATATAGAAAAGACAAATACCTTCGCCTCCTGTTTCTTTTTATTCGAAGTAGACACCTTCGCCTCTTGTTTTTTTGTATTAGAAGTCTTTGAAGACTCCGTCAAGTCAACAACATCCTCTTTGGTTGGGAAAGGCATTGATTCTATGTACTCAAAGAGGCTAGGATCCCGTTTTGTCGAAGAAGCTTTATGTTTTTTCTTATTTATTTTGGGTCGACCACGGGTCTTGACTTTCGGCTCCGGTTCAATAAGAGAAGTGGTCTTTGGATTCCCAAGTTCTATGGCTTGCCTCAACATTACCCTCTTCTGCGTCGGCTCCTCCTGCTCCTTGTAGGCAATCAACAAACCTTTAATAATATCCTCATATCGGGTGTCAAGATCTTCAACCACATCCTCTTTCACATCTATCACATCTTCCTCATTTCTCAAATTTGGCTCCATGTCAAGCTTTCTACAAAACTTATCAATAGCTTCTAAAGGTATCGATTTGCCAAGCCGGTGATATTCGTCGAGTTCGTGAGTGCATGGCAACCCGCATACCTTCCTTAGATAGTGATTGCATATGTCAGGATTGGACTCGCCGTGTTCGATACACGTCATTTCTTTGTAAATCTTTTCCAACGCGTAAATTGACACCACTCCTACAAGCTCATGATATAAAACAGACTTGAACTTGTGTAAAGCAACATTCACACTCTTCTCAAACGAGGCTTTAATTGCATTGTGGCTCGCTTGATAAAGTGTGTCCGTCTTTGACCAACAAATCTCAAAATTGCCCACACTATTACCTAGCGACCTCTTCAGTGCTGCATGATGACTCTCAAACCTGAAATTGTAGTTATAGTAATTATCATTTTAACTACACAATAAATAGAAAATGTCCAACAACTAGAAACTATTAATTATCAACGAATAATCAACAATTATATATATAATATTAAAACATACCTGTTCGTTGTTGTATTCTCATAATGCATGTATTCATCCGTCCACACGGCTATGAATTTCTCCTTGAAGGGATTTACCCACTGTGTCATGTAGTACGAGTATGCTTCAATTTCCTTGTTAACATTTGCATACTCACTTTGAAAAATCTTAAGAACGGTAGTCAATTCTTGTTCGGAGGATACGTTCGTCACATTTTTCCATGAAAAGAAGAATCTTTCCCAATCCTCCTTGGTCTCAAACTTACCCTTGCATTTGGCCAAAACATTCCTATCTATGTGCCATCTACATAGGAAATGTTTAGCCTCTGGAAATATGGAAGAAACAGCATTCACAAGGGCTAACTCCCGATCCGTAACAACAACTCTCGGTAAACTCACATCCTCCAACAACTCACGAAGGACACTTAATGCCCACGTATAGTTCTCCTCCTTCTCACCATCGAGAAATACAGAAGCTACCGAAAAGGTCATGCCTGTGGATGTAAATCCTACCATCTCAAAATAGGGCAACTTATATTTGTTAGTCTTGTACGTGCAATCCATTATCAACACACTTGGAAATGCACGGAACAACTGAAGGCCTGTGGGGTGTGCAAAGAATAGATCTCGAATAGTATTCGACTCTGCACAATATCTGTGGCTTTGATAATATTGATTATCAATCAACAATGTCATCTACTGTTGTAGTTGACTTTTTCCAGCAAAACCTGCCAATTTATACTTGCTTCGAACGTTGTACACGGTGCGGATGGTAGAATAGTTGTTCGGATTTCTCGACTTAAGCAATTTCAACACATCCTTCGGTGGAGCGTTGCACTTGGACATATCAACAACCAACTCTTCTTCTTCGGGCGTTAGCCTACCAACGTACGAGTGGCCCTCAAGGTACATAGCTACAGGATGATTGTGGGTCCCACATCTCACGTCCAACCTCCACTCATTTATCGATATTTTTATACCCCTTAACAGAAAAGGACATCCACATTTCTTCGACCCCGTTGTCCTTTTTCGGCCCTTTTGATCATCAAAATCAACAACAACATCATCATCATCGTTTGGTAACACAACTAATTGGTTTCTTCCCCTTGGCTTATTTTGACGATAGGTTCCACCACGCTCACATGTCAATAAAACTTGTGCCTTCTTCTTGCCACTGCCATTATCTGAGCGTTTTACAACAATGACAATGTTGTGTTGTAAGGCTACGTCTCGAACCCATTCTTGTAAGGCCTCTCGAGTTTCGAAATAGTTAAAATTGGTGAAGACATTGGTGTAGTCAATCACAAGATCATTATCCGGGGCATGCTCATTAACCGGGGCATCCTCATTAACCGGGGCATCCTCATTAATCGGGGCATGCTCATTAACCGGGGCATCCTCATTAACTGGGGCATCCTCATTAATTGAAGCACCCTTGTTGGCTTCATCATCACAAGGCCCCAATGGGTTATCCGGGTTATCCGAATAATAAAAGAAATCCGGATCAAACTCTTCATCATCCGCCAAATTCTGAAAAACAAACACAAAATCCATGCTATAATCAATCCAAAGGATGTTGACGAAAATAATATAGTTGTATAATAATTCAAACACTCAACCCTCGTATCATACGTTAGGATTAACTTATGTGCCGACACTCAACCCTAAATCATGCTATAAGCGTAAGTAATGAAAAGGACAAATCTACTAAAAATACAATCCGTCGACATCATAATATCGATCAACATACTTTCGTTCGGCCATGTTTCGTCGCCCACTTAAGGTGATGGTCGACTTCTTCCCATCGACCAAAATGGCGATGGTCGACTTCTTCCCATCGACCAAAATGGCGATGGTCGACTTCTTCCCATCGACCAAAATGGCAATGGTCAACTTCTTCCCATCGACCAAAATGGCGATGGTCGACTACGGGCGATCGACCAAGAAGTATTCCGTCGACGAACCAGTACCGAAAAACATACGCGCAAAACTCATATTTTTTAAACGCGCCAACATCCCAAAAATCAATTTTCTTCCAAATATATATCACAAACTACTCAAAACCAAGCAAGGAACAATATATTATGCATTAAACTAAGAAAACACCCTTATATATCCCTACATTACGAAAATAAAAAGTGTCAAAAAAGCAAAACATTAAACTTACATATTTATAGAATCCTTCTCGTGTTTCAACCATTTTGTTATCCTTCAAGGACCCCGAATATAAAGGAACGATTTTGTTAAAATGGTGTGGCCGAAATTGAAGAAACGAGAGTGACCGAAATTTTTTTCGGTAACTTGAAAGTGAAGAAAATGGTGAAGAAGGGGTTTAGTGTGGGGTTTAGTGTGGAAGGGGAAAGGCCAAAAATTAGGGGGGGTGCGTCCAGTAAGTGGGGTGCATTTAGTATGTACCATTTTACTAATAGGGTATTTTTGGTATTTCACATGAATATTATAATATAAAACCAATGAGGGGGAGTGTTCTCAACGCAAATGGAGGTGTAAATAGTCCCACCCGCTGCATTTCATTGGCAGCCCAATTTGGATTTAATGGAGAGGAAATGGGCCATTCTTTGCAGCCCAATTTGAATTTAATTAGAAAAAGGGGCGCAACGGATAAATTAACCCCCACATATTATGTGTTCACCCCCACACCCCATTTATATTTTGAACTAATACATAAAAAGACTATATTACCCCTATGTGCTGAGTTCACCCACCCATAAAAAAAACAGTTTTTTGCATTTCTTCCCCGCAAAAAATATATTATTCTTTTGTAATTGATTATATTTCATGTTATTATTGTTTTATTTGACCGTATTGTTGCATGATTGTGTAGTTGTAAAAGATATATGTGTAGTATATTTCATTTTCGATTTTTTTTTTACAAAAATCGCATTTTACAAAAACTCAGCACTGGTTCGCCGAGTTTTGTGAGATTTTTCGAAAAAAAGTTTCACGTTATGAATCAAAACTCGGTCAACTTTTCCACGTTTTGATTCAAAACTCGGCCAACTTTTCCACGTTATGAATCAAAACTCGGCCAACTTTTTCACGTTATGAATTAAAACTCGGTCTCCGAGTTTTGAATCAAAACGTGGAAAAGTTGGCCGAGTTTTGATTCATAACGTGAAACTTTTTTTCGAAAAATCTCATAAAACTCGGCGAACCAGTGCTGAGTTTTTGTAAAACGCGATTTTTGTAAAAAAAAAACTCGGAAACGAAATACATTACACATATATTGAACAACTAAAAGTCTAAATCATTTCCAATAACAACGGGAATTGCACGATTTCGCTCTAAGAGGGTTTTTTTTGAATTGTGGGTGAACTGAAAATATTTTGTATTGTATATTAATTGTGGAGGAAGGGGAAAAGGTTATATGTGGTATTTTATGGGGGGTGAACTCATATTTTGGGGTGGTGAAGTCATCTGGAGGGTGAACACATAATAAATAGGGGGGCATTTATCCGTGGCCCGCATATATATATACATTTCGGCAGAGAGAAAAAGGGGGCAGATTTTGGAGAAGCGAATTGGGGGAACAGTAGCTGCGATTTTGTCACACACTCACACCTAGTGGAAGGTGTTCTTCCATTGGAGCTTCAAATATGGTGGATTAGCTTGGGAATTTCACACTCCATCATCTACATTATCTAAGCTTTCTCTTTCTTTCTCTTTTTATTTAGTTATTTAATTTGGTAGTGTTAATTAGATTATGTTAGTTCTTAGCTAGAACACTTTTGGTTCTAGGGCTATGTTTACACTTTGGATGATGTTTATGAATTAATTTCTTGTTTATTTGGTGGTTGTGTTGCTATTTCTATTTGAATGCTTAACTTTCATTGCAAGACATGTTGTCAATGGCCATGATAATATGTTTTATGTATTGTTAATTGAAATTGGATTGAGAGATCTTTTTCATTAATCGTATTTAAGCATTCGACCCAATATTATTGTGAGCTCGAGAGAGGATCAATATTATCGAGAGGGTATTAGATGATCCTAGGAGCCTTTTGGGGAATTATTATGCATGCTAGGTAGAGATACTAGTTTGTGTTATAATTTCTCTTGGATTAATTGGATCGAGAGAACTTTTAATTCACTATTTTGTGATCAACCCTATAGTAATCAACACAACACCACTTAATTAAACTTTTGATCATAAATTGACCCCTTAGTGTGACATATGCCTTGGAACCTACCTTCTCTTAATTGAGTTTTCATTCGTATTTTCTCTCGTTTCTTTGGTTTGCATGTTATTAGATCGATTCTTCATTACTCTTTATTGCTTATTTGTGACAATTTGGTAGGCAATCTTAGGGTAATTCACCACATTCACTTAATCGATCGCGTCTAAATAGAATTCCGTTAACAAACTACACTTTTACGATATACCTCATCGTGGGACCAACCTCGTACTTACTTCTCTACGATAGACGTCGTATACTTGCGGTCGTTTATTCTAGCGTTGTAGAATACGTGAATCAATCGGCCACATTAAAATTACCTTCTGGGGAGGTCGTTTGATATCCAAAAACTGCTCAGCAACAGTCGGACAAGTGTCTGGTATTCCCCTAGTTTCAAGTCACAAAAACGGTATGTGGCTATGCAAAAATGGCACGTGTCTTTCTTGTGTACCTTTCTTTCTTCATTCATCTCCACCGGCACCTCCCAAATTCATTCATCTCCATCGGCACCGGCGCACCGCCCTCCCTTTGTGTCATCTCATCTCCACCGCCTTCTGAATTCCTTTTCTCCCACCGAATCTTCGTCAACGACTTGCCTGATAAGTTCTCTAGCATCTCTCGTAATCTTGTGTATCTGAGTTTAATTTTTTACTTCATACCATTTATGAAGCTTTCATAATCTCTCTCTTTTGTGTTTTTTAAAAGGCAAAAAAACTTATTTTTACGTCTCTGAATCTATTGATGAAGGGAGAGGGAGGCTACTGTAGTTTATATGCATACCAACTTTTTGATAAATTGTTTGAGAAGATACTGTACTAACTTTACTTTTCAGAAGCTATACATATTCTCAGCACTAAATATTTAAAGCAAAACAATAAATACTGGAAAAAATAGCAGAAACGTTTTAAGGTCTATGCATCAATGCAAAATATATGATAATATAGAAAAATATAAAGATAAAAGTAACACAAAAATATTTACGAACCAAAGTTAAAAAAATGCACCAAATAAAATGAAATTTATACTTCTTTTTTAAAAATTTGTACAACCAGTGGCAACAACCCGTGTAACATGTCTATGTAACTAAAATTTCGTAATCTCCTTTGTAAAAGATGATAATAAGACATATTTTGTCCTTTTTTGGTAGTTGAAAAATAGTATATAATATATGCATATATAAAATCCAAGAAATGATAATGAAAGTAAGAGGAATAATAATGAATATTATACGGTAGTACTACTTCTGGTGTATGCACATTAACTAACTTGTTTCACATTCCTGAACTTTAAATAGAAAATTGATTTTAGTTTTTGTGACATATAAATTAATGTTGCACATGATCACGGGCAACCCCATATTAAACAGTTAGGAAAACTATGTTGATATCACAAGAAGAAAGAAAAAAGGATAGAGATTAATTTGAAGTTTCAAAGGTATGCAAAAAAAAGTGAATCATAATACTTATGTATGGAAATAAGACTAAGGAGCTGCATGTGAAAGGAAAACTTTTAATGATTGAAGACAAAGTAGAAGAGAGAAAACACCAGACTGTATTTTAAATTGTAGAAACTTTATATGTGGTGCAAATATATTAAAGAAATTAAACTATCATTGTTGCTGGACCAAATAGATTATACCCATCATATCTTAGCCATATAAGAAATATTAACATATATTATAATAAAGAATATCCTACACAAATAACCCGTTTATCACCATCTACCAAAAATAATAATAATCATAAACCAGACCTTAGTTTAGAAAACCACACAAAACTCAAGACAACCGTAGATTGACATATGCGCCGCGTCGGATGTTCAGATAATGTAAATAATATGATACACTAAAATTTCAAAGAATACATATTTTTAATTTATGCCTGTAATTGAAACTCGCGAACCTCAATGTGAATATCAGTTCCAAGTAGAAACAATAGGTTTCGGTTCAATGTTTTTCAAGGAGACAGTAGGGAAGACATCGGTACAAAAAATTTAAAGAAAAAATAGTGAATTGTAAATAAAATCTCTTGGAATAGACATAAACCCGAGGAACACAAAGAAAATAAACAAGATACTCAAGGCAAGGGTTCTTCCGAATTATAATTGAGTTGGGGGTGTTTAGTTTAAATAATTTTTGATACTTCTCATGTGTTTGTGAAATTTAACAAAAAATAAAAAAACCCAGCAAATAACAGACTCAAGTGCAAGTACTATAATTATCATTTTCTTAGTAAACAAAATTTGAAACAGTTGGTGTGCATATAAATACCATAAACAACAAGTTCTTTGTTTAAAAGCCTCTCAAGGGGCTAGAATGAGCCATCAAGAATGTAAGTTAAAATAGGGTTATATATATACAAGTATCCTTATTCATAATTTGGTTGAGTAATTAAGGTTTTCACTTTCTGGTCCGTTCTTAGTCTTGCAAAGTCTCCATTGATCATTAAAAACTACTGGATATATGATACTTAGATGCATGTTTTCCCATCAGTTAATACTTTTCAATTAGAAAAATAAAACTATTATGTGTTTCTGGCAAGTTTCTTATTAGCAACTGTCTAGATTATTTATAAACTTTTGCACAGAGAAACTCTGCTGCATTTGTGGCGCCAATGCTTGATATCAGAAAACCTAGTTTTGCTATGATCTAATGTTTTTTTTTTTTTAAATTCCGAAATTTCTGTAAAATACCTTTGGCAATTTAGGTAAAACTTAGTGTTATAGACAAAAACATGAGGAACACAAAGAAAATAAACAATATATTCAAGGAAAGTGTTCTTTCAAATTATAATTGAGTTGGAGAGTGTTTAGTTTAAATAATTTTGGATACTTGTCATGTGGTTGTGAAATTTAACCAAGAACAAAGAAAAACCAGCAAATAACAGACCCAAGTGCAATTACTACAATTATCATTTTCTCAACAAACAATTTTCAACCAGTTGGTGTGCATATAAATACAAAAAAAAAAAAAAAAAAAAACTTTTTTTCCCTTTTCTATGGCTGATTTCTGCTTCAGGGAGTTATCTCTCATTGTTCTTGTCTACTATCAACAACTAAATTGTGAGTTTCAGAAAATTCTAAACACATATGAGTTTCACAAAATTCTAAATTCAGAAGACGTGATTATTATACACGATTCGGGATTTAAATTGGGGATTCGAGATTAGCATTGAGCCTCCTAGCGAGTGAGAAGGTTTGGGTGACACGGGAGTGATACAGCCTTCTTTCGCGCAATTTGGGGGAAGAGTTCAGGGTGTATTACATGAGAGATGTGTGAGAGAGAGTGAGAGATGCTCATAGCTTGCGGTGGAGTGAGAGTGAGATAATAAAGATGAACAATGAAATGAAATTAATCAATGTGAGAGATGTGTGAGAGAGTGAGAGAGAGATGCTCATAGCTTGCGGTGGAGTGAGAGTGAGATAATGAAGATGAAGAGTGAATTGAAATTAATCACCACATTGACACATTCCCTTTTCTTTTGTTAGATAGACACCTAAGTTTTTTTTTACCTATAACCGGCAGGATATCGGACGTGACTCTTTTATTCACCCATTATATATAGTGTTAGATGTTATATATAAGTTATTTTTTTCACTATTTACTTTCAAAAGGTGAATAATGACAACCATCCTAACATTCTTGACGAAATATGATATATTTACATTAGAAAAGTCATGGACACAACAACAATATTGGTTTTGGATTTTAAAAAATTGAATTTGAATTTCAAAATTTAAAAATCAGTTTTAGTTCGAAAATTTTAAAATCAATTAAAAATAATTAATACAATATTTATAAATCCATTAGCACACTTTTCAATACAATCAATAATCTTTGAAATTAGCTTCCCAAAAAGTCGACACGAGTTGGGGTTAGCATAGTAGAATGAAGGGGATGGTCGTTGTGTTGGCAAAGTTAACGTCATGGGTTTCGAGCGGAGAAGAGAGGACGCGGGGACTCGGGTTGAGTCGCAACGCAATTAAGAGAGCCATTTCATTTAGGGTGAGACAAAATGGACTAGAACGAGAGGTCTGGTGTCCAAGCCCTTACACAGTTCGTCTTGCGACTACATATGGGGGCGATGCCAAGCCAGGTATTTCACTACATTTTTTGGATGCGCACTGATTACAAAGAGAGAACATCTATTTATAATAGAAAACTTGCCCTAACCCTAAGCCCATTAGAGTTAAACTTGCTACACACTCCATGCCCATTAGAATCAAACTTGCCCTACACTCCAAGCCCATTAGAGTCAAACTTGCTCCACACTTCAGGCCCGTTAGGATCAAACTTGCCCTACACTCCAACCCCGTTATGATCAATTCAGGCTCCACACTCCAACAATCTCCCACTTGGAGACTGAATTCTCCATGTAACCATATCTTCTTGATTCTCCTCCCGTATCCGCCTGGCATCGCCAAACTTTATCTTCAAGTTCCAAGGCCAATTGAAGTTATGCATAACTTCAACTTCTCTAAAATCACCACCTTAGTAAGTAACAAGTAGTAGTTAGAGGACGAATACCTATTAGGTGCACGTAGCTCTCTATCTGGTCTCTGCAGCGGATTCTCCAGTGGTGGTGGGGTCCTTGGTTCTTCAACAAAAACCTCTTCTTCATTCTGACTCTCCTTACTCCCACTCGAGTTTGAGATTTCTAACTCAACCTCGTGGATATTGGTCTTGTCAGAATCTGATGCCTCCAATCTATTCTTGTACATAACCTGATCATTGAAAACTACATGTCTGCTGCGAATAATCTTTCGGTTATTCTCATCCGAAAGTCTATAACCGAACTCATCACCACCATAACCAATGAACGTACACTTAACATATTTAGCTTCACTGCAAGGGTGGAATGATGCTCCAAAATCCAACACCCACGATTCTACCAGACTATTGACACTCTAGACCAACGCGTCTCCAATATCAACTGTGGTTGCGTTTGCTGTATTCTTCTCGTTCTGTCCCTTTCTATTTTTCTTGGGTGCTGAACACTGGTTCCTGTAGTGACCAAACTCATCACAATTCCAACAGTGGACCGAGTCTTTATCTTTCTTGGATTGACTCTTTCCTCTGGACTCTGATCTACTACAATTTTGCCTACCCTTTGATCTGCCCCTTCTTCCGTGTTCAGTGTTGATCCTGAAGTGGATCCAGTTTCTTTCCTGCGAACCTCCTCGCTAATCATCAGATCCCTCACTTCGTCAAGCTTTAGTTTATCTTTTGCGGATGAAGCGCTAACTGCAGTTACTGTGGCAACTCAACTATCTGGCAAAGAAGATAACAAAACTAAAGCAAGTACCTCGTCAGTGAAGTCGGTCTTGACAGAACACAACTGTTTAATGATCACGTTGAACTCGTTCAGGTGTTGCTGCACCGGTGTGCTCTCCGACATCCTGAGGTTGAACAACTATCTGATTAGATGAACCTTGTTTGCCGTTGTGGGCTTCTGATACATCTCCTCCAAGATCTGCAACATCTCCCTTGCGGACTTGGCTTTAGTCGCGTGATAGGCTACGTTCATGGACAACGATAAACGTATCGCACTCATCGTCTTTCTATTCAACAAATTCCACTCATTATGTTCCATATTTTCGGGTTTCTCCTTCTCCTCTAGGGGCACATACAAATCTTTACCATAAAGGTAATCCTCGATCTGCATCTTCTAGAACCCGAAATTCGATCCGTCAAAGTGCTTGATTTAAATCTTCTTGTCGTTTATCGTGACTGCTCCCTCTGAACCCGAGGCTCTGATACCAATTGTTAGGAATAAACACACGCACACGATTACGAAAAAGAAAACAACACAAGATTTGTTTACCCAGTTCGTCTTGCGACTACATTTGGGGGCGATGCCAAGCCAGGGATTTCACTACATTTTTCGGATGCGCACTAATTACAAAGAGAGAACATCTATTTATAATAGAAAATTTGCCCTAACCCTAAGCCCATTAGAGTCAAACTTACTCCACACTCTAGGCCCATTAGGATCAAATTTGCCCTACACTCCAAGCCCATTAGAGTCAAACTTGCTCCACACTCCAGGCCCGTTAGGATCAAACTTGCCCTACACTCCAAGCCCGTTAGGATCAATTCAGGCTCCACACTCCAACAAAAATGTCCATTATGCTTGGCTGTTTGGAGTTGAATCAAGACATCCGCTTATTATGTCATAATATCATCAAGATTTAGGCGTCTGTGTGAGATTGACTTGGTTGTAAATCTTAGATCAAAACACTATATATGGATGGTACGAATTGCCCAAACAAGAATTCTTGAACAGGGAACAACCAGTTTAACTTTCACGATCAAGAAGTATTGGATTCTCTTTCGGACAAATCCTGAAAGGAGAAGGAAGGGTGGAATGCCAACAAGCGTCTATTATTGAATTTGTCAAGAAATCTAGTCGATTAGACGTCTCCAACCAAGTAGAAGACTTGAAGATATAAGAAATATCTCCAGCTAAGATAGTAATTCAAAAAAGTAATCAACAAGACAAAAAAAACACAAGGATTTAAGTAGTTGCTGCCGTTAGGAACCGTTGAGTAGTTATCATCCGTTTACAACCGTTTGTGGACTCACATTTTGGGGACTTCATCCAGTTTGGAAGTCTCAGTCAGTAAAATATGTTCTGACTTCGATTTTGCAAAGTGTGGAAAATGTAGAATGATTACGTTTTTAATCATACCGTTCCATCACTCGAGAAGATGTTCGATGGTATCAACTTCTACTCTTAGAAATTGTTGATAGCTCATTTTTCATGCATCTTCCATGTATACACTTGAACACTAATGTTTTTTCTGAGTATTTCTTGTACTAATAACACTAATATCATTTTCACTTAAAAAAAATACAATAATATAATTTATTTACTCTTAAACATTCATCTATCTAAAAAAAATCAAAACAACACACGTATTAACATTTATCACGATTAATATTTGAATCAAATAATATAAATATTGGCAATTCCTGACTATAATTAAGCTTCTCTCCGGCGCCGTTGTGCGTAGAGCCTACGCCGCCGTGCGTTACCCCTCACCGTCCGCGAGTCGGTCGTCACCGCCACGCCACGGTGTATCTGCCCGTCCTTCCGACTAGTTTGGTTCGGCCAAAAGCTTGAAACTATTGTCCACGTCACTGTCCGGCGTTTGCCCACCGAAGTCAGACCACCTCGGATGAAACCGCGCCGTCAAGCATCTACTCACCTTCAGCCGCCCCTCCGAGCGGTTGCTTCTCCGTAGCCGAGCCGCTTCTACCCAATGCCGCAGTGCAATTGCTCCGTGGCATTAATTTACGCATATTTCTTCCTTTTGCGTAGCTTTGGTTTTTCTTTCTGGGTGTATTGCTGGTTTGAATTGCAGAGGTTGGAATACGAATTAAAATTTATTTGGGTTTTTGAGGTTTGCAAGTTGAGGATGCACAGAAGATGTTTGATAAATTGACACAAAGGTTATGTGAGTACATAAGGTGAGGAACTGAAGAGGGGTATCAGCCCGACCGTCAGGAATGTTCATCATTTGCTGGAACGCACTGCGTGCTGATTGCCCTTAGTGCAGACTCTACACGCCGCAGGTTTTTCAAATTCCAAAATTATTTTTGCAACTAAGTTGGGGGTCAGTGGTTGATTTACTGCCAATATGGTCTGGTTTGTTTGTTAAGAGTTGCATTATTGTGCTTTGGATTTTCGGGAATATGTTGTGCTTTGGATTTTCGGGAATATGTGTCTGGTTTGCTTGTTAAGATTTGCATGACTGTGCTTTGGATTTTCGGAAATATGGTCATGGGATCTCTATTTTTTTGGGAGTATTAGTTGTTGTATTTCGGAGGAGAATGATCATAATCTGTTGGAATGCCCGTGGGGTTCGTGGAGCTCGGGCATTCAATAATATTAGTAGACTTGTTTTTAAATTCCGTCCAGATGTGTTGTTTGTTTCTGAATCTAGGTGTTCTTCGGCTAGAGCCGATTTTTTGAAATCAAAACTTGGATTTAGTTGTCGTTTTTTGTGTTAATGCCAAAGGTTATTCTGGTGGTTTGTTGATGTTTTGGAAGGATGTTGTGCTTAATATTGTTTCTTATTCTGTTGCACACATTGACTGTTTGATTGAATCACAAAACTATCAATGGAGGTTTACGGGATTCCAAGGTACTCCAAAGTTGGAAAATAGGAAATTCTCTTGGGAATTACTTAAACGTCGTGGTAGTTACACTCAATTTGCAAATAAGGTGTGGCTTGTGGGTGGGGATTTCAATGAAACTTTGTTTCATTCTGAGAAAAGGGTGGGGGTGTTAAAAAACCTTTGTCCAGATTATTAAGTTTCCAGGATGCACTTAATCATAATGGTTTGATAAATTTGAAGGTTAATGGACCAAAATTTACATGGATGAATAAGCGTAATGGAAATGATTTAATACAAGAAAAATTGGACAGATTTGTTGCTACCAATGAATGGTTAAACTCCTTTCCTTCTTATGATATAAAGGTGCTTGATTTTATGGGATCGGACCATAGGCCTCTTATGCTCGCATGTGACATGCAAGCTGATTTTATCCATACTAAATCAAGAGCGGCCTTTCGATTTGAAAATCACTGGATTAAGGAGCCTGATTTTAAGCAAATGGTGGAAAAGGTTTGGGTTGTCAAAGGAAAGCAATCGGATTTGGGTGTATCATTGAGGAAAGTAGGTGAGTCTATGAAGATGTGGGTGGTGAAAAAGGGTGGCTCATTGAAAAGCAGTATTGGTAACATCCAAAGACAAATCAAGAAGGAAATAGATAATGAGGATCATTTTCCGGATGTCCAACATGTTAAGAAATTAGAGCAAGAGTTGGAGCACTTATATTCGCAAGAGGAATGGTATTGGAAACAGCGGTCTAGGGTTGATTGGATTAAGGAAGGTGACAGAAATACCCGGTTTTTTCATAGTAGAGCTAATCAGAGGAAATGCAGGAATCACATCTCCAAAATTCAGAATGAACAAGGTGAATGGGTGCATAGTGAAGATGGAATCAAGAAGATTTTTGTTCAGTACTTCAAAAATATTTTTCAGTCATGCAACCCTAGTCACCAAGCGATTACAGAAGCTACAAAAATGATGGGTCGACATATAAATGAGGAGAATGTTAGGTTATTGGATGTTGCCTTTTCTAGGGAAGAAGTGAATAAAGCCATTAAGGATCTAAATCCCTGGAAGGCTGCTGGTCCAGATGGTTTTCTGGCTTCGTTAAGTCAATTGGAGTACGATAGGGGATGAGGTTGGGGAACAAATTTTGCTGCATCTTAATAGTGATCAACCCTTGAATTCTTGGAATAATACAACGATTGTGTTAATCCCTAAAGTGAAAAATCCGATAAATGTTCTTCAGTTTCGGCCCATAAGTCTTTGCAACGTGAGTTATCGGATTCTTTCAAGAGTGATTACGAATAGACTAAAGGTGGTCACGAATGACATCATTGATCTATCACAAAGTGCTTTCGTTTCTGGACGGCTCATTTCAGATAACATTTTGATCGCATTCGAATGCTTACATTGGGTTCGATCTTCTAAAAGCCGTGAGGGTTATGCAGCATTAAAGTTGGATATGAGTAAAGCATACGATCGGGTGGAATGACCTTTTCTTTTGAAGGCTATGAAGATGCTTGGCTTTTCAAATAAATGGATTCAGCTTATAGCTAAATGCATCTCCTCGGTTTCTTATAATATTTGTATTAATGGATCGACTACTGAAGCTTTCAAGCCAAACAGAGGTCTTCGTCAAGGTGATCCACTGTCACCTTTTTTGTTTGTCATTTGTGCTCAAGCGCTTTCCTCGTTAATCCAGTCTGCCATGAACATGAAACTTTTTACAGGTATCAAAATTGCGAGGAGTGCTCCACCTGTCTCTCATTTGTTTTTTGCAGATGATAGCCTGATTTTTATGAAAGCTTCAAGGCAAGATTGCAGAATGTTGAAAGATTGCTTACAGATATATGAAGCAGCTTCTGGACAAGTGATAAATTTTGAAAAATCAGCAATCTCTTTTAGCCCATTCACAAAGATGGAAAATCGAGAATGGATTAAGTATGAGCTAGGGGTCCGGACTTCGAATGGTCATGACATTTATCTGGGTTTGCCTACTTTTTCTATCAGAGCTAAGCGGCATCAATTTGGTTATTTGGTGGATCGAGTAAGGCAAAAAATCAATTCTTGGGGACATAAGAAATTTTCAGAAGGAGGGAAAGAAGTCCTTATCAAATCAGTTTTGCAAGCCATTCCATGCTATGCGATGTCATGCTTCAGAATTCCCACCTCTATTTGCACGGATATAGAGAAATTGATTGCGAATTTCTGGTGGGGTACATCAGATGAGCATAATAAACTGCATTGGAAAAAATGGAGCGATCTGTGTAAATCGCGAGGAGATGGAGGCTTGAACTTTCGTAATATGGTTGCATTCAATAAGGCCCTTCTTGCTAAACAAGTATGGAGGATATTGCTTCGACCGGAATCTTTGGTTAGTAAAATCTTTAAAGCAAAATACTTTAAGCAATCTGATATTTTGGAGGCAGAATTGGGTTCTAATCCGTCATATGTGTGGAGATCCTTGATGTGGAGCAAGGATTTACTGGAAAAAAGAATTCGTTGGCGAATTGGCAATGGGGCGAATGTGCATATTTTTAAAGACAGATGGGTTGGAGGTGTTGAAGACGGGATGATTCATTCTAGGGTTGCCAGTGCATCTTCTGTTAGCAGATATATTCTTCCGACTTATGAATGGAATGTGGATCTGGTTTGTCAGGCGTTCTGGCCGAATGAAATAGAGGCTATTCTTAGAACTCCCCTTCAAGGGATGAATCAAAATGATCAACAATTTTGGCTGAGAAATGCATTAGGAAACTATTCAGTAACTTCGGGTTATCAATTTTTCACTCAATACTTTGCGAAGGCACGGTCCACATCAATTGCAAGTTCATCTGGAAAAAATATTGAGCAGGTGTTGTGGAATTATCTGTGGAAGCTAAAAATTCCACCAAAGATTCGTATCTTTGGTTGGAAATTTTTGAATGGGTCGTTAGCTACGGAAGGGAATCTGGTAAGCCATCATGTTCCAACTTCTTCTGTATGTTCTTGTTGTGGTGCGTTTTTTGCAGATTCGATGCATGTTCTCTTTTTATGTGGGTTTGCTAAAAGGGTGTGGAAAGACCAGGGATTATGGAAGCGGATTAAAAATTTGACTACAGGTACGATTTTTCAGCTTGTTTATGCCATTATGGAACAATTTGATAAGCCCTTTTGTTCGTTGATTATTATTATTGCTTGGGCTATTTGGAGGGAGAGGTGTAGTTGGATCCATTCGGAAGAGTTTGGTAAGAGTAATGTGGCTTCTGTTAAAATATTTAAAGTCCAGTGGGCGATTGATTATTTGAATGATTTTCAAAATCTTGGATGGATAGCACTGGAAAATGAGCCTAATTTTTGTATGATGAAGGATGATGATTCTAGGTAGTATGATAAGCTTATCCTGTGTTCGGATGCTGCATTCAATATTGAAAAGAATTATTTTGCAGTTGGATTTGTGGTTCATAATTGGAAAGGTACGGTGATACTGGCTGGGGGTGAACGTATCTGTAATCCGGGGTCTGTTGTTGCAGCAGAATTATTGGTAGCACTAAAGGGATTGGAATGCTGTTTTAAACATGAAATTTTGATATCCAGTCTTAGAATGGATTCTGCTGATTCTGTTGGGGCCATTCAAGCATCGATGACTTTTGAAGGAATGGAGAATAAATTGGTCCAAGAAATCAGAAGACACATGAAGATGCTGCTAATCTGGGATTGTGACTATATCCCTAGAGAACGTAATCAGGCAGCACATTCGATGGCTCAAGAAGCTTGGAATTTTTCACACCTTACGATTGGGTTGAAAATGATATTCTCCAATATATTAAGGAGATGTGTATCTTTTAATCTTGTATACTCCTTGTATATTATCAAATAAAAAAAAACATTTATCACGATTTCAAAATCTCACTAATTTAAAAAATCCTTTTTTTTTAAGGGACAAACAATAATCTTTTAAAGTTACTCAAAACTCAAAATAAGCCTCATCGACCAATTAAGCAAATTATACTCCGTAGTTCATTTGCTCGAATTATAAACTTCTGACATTTTGTTAATTTATGTAAATACTCATTTGATGAGAATTGACAGTATTTTACCAAAAAAGAAAAAAAAAGGTTTATAAAATTTAAAAAGTACTCCATAAAAATTGATTTGCCAACCACCTAAAATAAGGCTTACTACACCTCCCTTTAAAAAAAAAATTATTTAATCAGCAAAATTCCGAATCTAACTACGCGCACAGTAGTACAACACTGTTATCCCACCGCCAATTTTTTTTAATCATTTTCACTCAGATCTGCGTTATTTTACCTTCAATCTGTCTTTCTCCCGCGTGTATACATACAAGATACGTACACAATTCATCACCGTTGGGGTGTTTAATGCTCCTTGATTCATTGTGAGTTTGGTCCGGAGAAAAATGTTGATCTATGGACCGCTAACGGCCGGCCAGGTTAGTTGATTGGTTACTTGTTTGTTTTAAGTATGAACTGTGATGAATCTCATCGAAATTTAAGTGTTTTTTGGTATTATTTGACGAAACTGTACTCTAGGCAAGTAATCTAGTAGAATTTGGGTGACATTATCGCGAATTTGTAGATTTTGAAGTAGACGTGACTCGTGAGAAATGCTGAAAGAAAAATGTGTGGATGTGGAATTTTTATCTGGATTGTATGTTGTCTCTTGATTTTTCTGTTGTTTGATGTTATTGGGAATACAAACAAATATATTTACATATATTCCCAATGGATGTTTTTATGAGTTCAGTAGATGAAATATTAGCTTATGACCTTTCTTTATTTTCGTAATTTTGTGAATGCAGGTATCATTTTTCCTTGGAATTGTACCTGTATTCGCTGCCTGGTTATACTCGGAGTATTTGGAGATCAGGAAAAATTCTTCATTTGCAAAGGCGTAAGTTGAACCACTGCCCAACTGAGCTAATATTTATTTGAAAAATGCGGAAAGGAAACATTGTATGACAAAACTATTACGGCTTTCCGTGATAATAGTTGATATGTTGGCATGGATAATGAGATACTAAAGGAGTATTTTATTGAAATTTATGAAAGACTAGTATGCATATGCTTCTGTAGTTATGAAAGCAGTAGTGAAATTTTCATACAGAAGAAAAATGGCTAATTCTCTAAATCGTGCCATCAAATGAGCAAGATGATCGTATAAATAGTTGGCCAAACGTGTGTCTAAGATCAACACACCTTTTCTTTGTACTGATAATTGACAATGCATAGGAAGTTCACCCTCTTTGTTGCCTTCTATTGAAATTTGTCCCCTCTAAATTTGCTGCATTTCAGAGGCAGGAGTTCTGATATCAATTTGGTTGATTTGTCTGGATCTGTCAAAGAAGATGATAAGGCTGTTCTTTTGGAAGGAGGTGGCCTTCAGTCGGCTTCTCCTAGAGTGCGGAGTTCATCTGTAACATCCCAGATCATCAGGTTTGTAAGAAATGTTTATTGAACTTGGGGGTGTTTTCAAGAGATTATAATCGGGGGCTTTTGTGAAGTAAAAGCAGTTTTGAGTTTTTTCAAATAGAATGCTTTTACTTAAATTAATCATCTAGAATAATCTAAAAGCTTAGAGGGGTATGTTTCTACACGATTATAGCTTTTCGCGAGCTTCAAATCTATTACCAAACACTCAATATCTACTTTTTACAAATTTTGCAAACTCCTGTCACTCTCACTATTAAGCACCTTTTCTCACAATCACTAAATCAAATCACTTTCTCAAAAACATTTTTTTTACAAACTCCCCCTTACTCGGATTGGTATGGCAGCCTAATGTGCTTGGGCTCATTTTCTAATCAGGTTTATTAAATTGGATGAATCATTCTTGCTGGAGAACCGATTGACCTTGAGAGCCATGTAAGCATGCACCTTCAACTTCTATGCTGTCTGAATTCTGATTTAGGATAAGAGATTTTGCTTGTTTCATTTATTCTTATTCCTTTGGCTTATCTTGTGCAGATCAGAGTTTGGTGCCCTTTTAATCTACTTTTACATATGTGACCGCACAAATCTTCTTGGTGAATCAAAAAAGGTTGTTCTGATTGAAACCTTTCTTCCAACCATTCGATTTATGCATAACCTATTACCAATTCCAATGTGGGATCACATGATTATGGAAATGAGATAATGGAATTGGATCTTCATATATGAGGATAAACAGAGAACTCTAGTCCCTAGCTATCAAACATTTCATGAATCTTTGGCCACACATCAAAAAAGGGTATTGGAAAATTCAATGGAATTTTAAAGAAGTAATAGGAAAATGATCTGCCAGCTTGCCAACTTAGGGAATGTATTTACGAATTAAGTTGATTATATTTGCAATGTTGATGACATGTCAAGGGCCTGGTTCTTTTTCGGTGTTAAGGGGACGATTTAGCTGCTTCTAACTCATAAGATAATTACCTAAGTCAGTGCTGTTCAGATACACCCTTCACGGGGTAAGTGCTTTACATAAAAACATACTACTGCATCCAAACTAGTTTGTGTGTCACAGAAAGATGTGCAAGCGTGGGTTGAAATATGATACCATTCTCAGAATCTAAAAACCATGAAAATACTGATTGAGGCAATCACAAGTAAACATACTCCACATTCTGCTACTACACAGCACATTATGGACATCTTAAGGCCCTTTAGATGTTGTTTGTCAAATATAATGCTCCAAGTGTTGATTTATTTTGTTTCTGGTGTTATATACTAACTCATTGGAGATAATAGGTACATATTTGTTGTAAGTTTTCTTAACAAAATCTTCATTTGTGATTGCAGAGTTATAACCGGGATCTTTTCTTGTTCCTGTACTTCCTTCTCATCATTGTTTCGGCAATTACTTCTTTCAAGATACATAATGACAAATCGCCAATCTCTGGGAAGTCAATAATGTATTTAAACAGGCATCAAACTGAGGAGTGGAAAGGTTGGATGCAGGTAATTGTTATACAGACCATTAATAACATTCTGCAATTACCTTGGCTTCTTAACATATTCAAGTTGGAGCGAACATTCTCAGTTATTTTTCATTGTATGTACAGGTCTTATTTCTTATGTATCACTACTTCGCTGCAACAGAAATCTACAATGCCATAAGAGTCTTCATTGCTGCATATGTGTGGATGACTGGATTTGGAAATTTTTCGTATTATTACATCCGCAAGGATTTTAGCCTTGCTAGATTCATTCAGGCATGTTTTCTTTTATGGTAAATTGCATAACAATCACAACCTTTTCACATTCTTTCAACTACCACATATGTTTTAAAAATTGCAATTTGATACACAACCTTTCAGATTGTTGCAATTATAACATATGACTATTTTCCATCAACTTATGCTGATGTGACGGTCGAAAAATCTTTGAATAATTTGCAAATAAATTCACAATTTTTTTTTTTGAATTTCAACCTTTAGATATCTTTGCAATTCCATACACTGCCATGTCAGCAAGACTTTCTGGAAAATAGTCATGTGATAGAATTGCAACAATTTGAAAAGTGTGTATTGAATTGCTAATTGAAAAAAATGTGAAAAAGTTGTGATTTATTTTGCAATTAACCCTTTCTTTTATCAATTCAACGTAATATTCCTGCTGTCAGTTGTCACATTATTCCTATACCTAAATGATTATTTTTTTGTCACATTATTCCTATACCTAAATGATTATTTTTTACTGGCAGATGATGTGGCGGCTTAATTTTTTGGTGTTGTTTTGCTGTATCGTGCTTGATAACGATTACACATTATACTACATATGCCCAATGCACACTCTTTTCACTCTCATGGTATATGGAGCCCTTGGTATTTTCCACAAGTATAATGATCGAGGGTCCGTTATAGCTCTCAAAATACTGGCCTGCTTCTTGGTGGTCATACTTGTGTGGGAAGTGCCCGGGGTATTTGATCTGTTCTGGAGTCCCTTCACCTTTCTGCTTGGTTGGTAACTAGTTCTAGTACTTTTTTAATCAGGTTAATTGCACAAATACCCTTGTGGTTTGGAAATGTTGCCCGAAATCCCCTCATGGTTAAAAAATTGCATGAAATCCCCCAATGGTTTATTAAATAAAGCTATCTCTCCCTTATTTTCAGAAACGAGTTAATAGTGTTATCCATTTCCTCTATTTTCCGTATCTTGTTTTCGAATATTGAAGTCTTGAGACTATAGTACGAAGGACATAACGGGAAATAGATAAAACCGTTAACTCGTTTAAAAAAAAGGAAGAGTTAGCTATATTTAATGAACCAATGGGGATTTCTTGCAATTTCCAAACCACGAGGGGATTTCATACAACATTTCCGAACCACAAGGGGGTTTCGTGTAATAAACCCCTTTTTAATCTCATGTATCTGAATGCAACGTTTGAATGTGTTGTAGGATACTCTGACCCAGCTGCGAAAGTCAAACTTCCCCTTTTGCATGAATGGCAATTCCGCTCAGGCCTTGATCGTTACATTTGGATAATTGGGATGATTTACGCGTATTTCCATCCAACCGTATGTTGTTTGCATTTGTCTTATGATCAAATTTTTAGACGCATTTGGAAAATTTTATAGGATGGTTTTTTAGGTTGAGAGATGGATGGAAAAGTTGGAGGAAGCTGAAATAAAGCGCAGGATATTGATCAAATCAACTGTTTTGACGGTTGCCTTGACGGTATGCCTTGATCTTTAAACTTTTTCTCAACTTATCGAGTTGGTTTCTGATGTAAATGATTTTTTTTCCAGATAGGATATCTATGGGTGGAATTCATATACAAGCTTCCAAAGATTACATATAACAAATACCATCCTTATACATCATGGATCCCCATCACGTATGCTCAATCTCCAGTCTCTTTATTCTCAACCCCAGATAAATAGCATGTCGAGTAAGTCTGATAAGGATTATTTCTGCTTACAGGGTATATATATGCCTGCGAAATGTGACTCAACATTTCCGCTGCTACTCATTGACACTTTTTGCGTAAGTATTCATTTATTGATAAATTATCACTATAAGGAGTTCAAAATCCATAGAAGAAGAAAAAGTAGTTTCTTTTCTGGGATTGCTAAGTTGGACGCTTGTTTTTCTTGATGGACAGATGGCTTGGGAAGGTCACTTTGGAGACTTATATCTCACAATTCCATATATGGTTGAGGTATGCACTTTATTTCTTGAAATTGTGTATTTATGTTTCTAGGAATCATCTTAACCCTGTGGTGAGCATGCATGCAACATTCTAGAATAGCAACACATGTTTGATAACTTATTATTACGAGATTTGATAAATCTTGAACCTTTTGAGTTGGTTACTTGACACTATACTTACCTGTAGTAGAAGTAAGATCGCCCTATGACAAAATTATATGAGGTGTCGAGTTCTAATTGGACCCCTTACGTTAGGCAGGGCGAACCCCCTACCTAACCATAGAAAAACCCTACTTACCTGTAGTAGAATTTTTTACTTGCTTATTTTTATTTCAGAATATAGAGATAGAAATACAGTTTGTTTCTAGCACTCTGTAAATTGGTTCTTATGAAAAACATGAGTTGATCATCAGCTTATGAAATGCAGGTCCAGCGTGCCTGATGGTCAACCAAAGCTGTTACTTACGTTCATTCCAGATTACCCATTGTTAAACTTCATGCTCACTACTTCCATATATGTTGCGGTACGATTTCCTCCTCTTGTTTCGTTCACTTGTACTGCTCTACATAATCAAAAGATGTCTTTTTTATTCCTAAACCCTGAATCTTGCAGGTATCATACAGACTTTTTGAACTTACAAATACATTAAAAATAGCTTTCGTGCCGTCCAAGGACAATAAACGTCTTGGACACAACTTTGCCGCAGCTATGGTGATTGCAGGCATTTTATACATTTTGGCTTTTGTATTGGTTAAAGTTCCTCAAGTTATGGTAAGTATTTCTCCTCGAATTTCTGTTATATGCTTAATGCTTTTGTGAACTTGGTTCACGTCGTCAACTCCATCTCATTTTTTACCCATTTTCAAAATTGGTCTAACAAAAATTGGCATATAGGATCCCATTTAAGGCTTGTAAGGCACAAATCTCAGACATGTTCATGCAAGTTTTTGTCCTGTTATAAATTCCGATCAGACACAAATCGTTCGATATGTATACTAGTATTTCCGTTTTCCTTATGTAATGATGTGTAAAAATTGCAGGTGTGACGGAGGTACATAAATACAGGACGACATTGATGTAGCGATCGATCAACGAATGAAGCCAAATCTCAATTGGTAGATGCGTAATAGGAAGGGCTATGTGGAATTGTATAGAAAGTTTGGTTTGTTGAAGCCATTATTATCAATTATATCGTTTTCCACTTAAAAATGTCCAGGCCCCTAATATATTGGTTACATGATCGAAGGTCTGTATTTTGAGGTATACTCTTGATTGATCGCGTTGAACGATCAAAATTCATCAATTAATTAAACAAAATCATAAAAATACACAATTTAGGTTGGTCCCAGACTCCCACAACCCATCAAATACAAAATTTTGTCAACACAGTCTATCTAAAGGTGCAATAGTGAATAGTAGAAGAATTTTAAAGATAGTATTTGAAGTTTTGTGTAACGGATTGGATCACACGTACCTCCCCATTTTTCAAAGCTTTTAGATTAATGTGTTTTAACTATTATTTTTCAAATATTAAGTCTATAAAAACGGAGTATAATTGTTGGTGTTGCTGCTGTTATAATTACTACGAGTAGTATTTTCACTCTGAGATGCATGGGTTTAGAATTATACTATTGTACATATTATATTTTATTTTATTTTAAATTTTATTTTATTTTACTGTGAGACAGTTTCACACAAGACTCCTTCAATAACTTAATAAATTGGGACTCTGTTTTTTAAGTCAAATTAAATTATAAATTGGGACTCTGTTTTTTAAGTCAAATTAAATTTATTATTTTTTTAATTTGATAGTAAAACAATGTTTTTCCTTTAAACTACACTATTAAATATCTCAATTATTACTCTACTTAAAATTGGATAGAGGGTGTATAAGTTACTTCTGTCCAGTACAGTAAAACCTCTATAAATTAATACTCTATAAATTAATAAACTCTCTAAAATAATAAAATCTTCCGGTCCCGACTTGAGCCTTTGTAAAAATCATCAAATTCGATAAGATAATAATTTTTCGGAAAATCCCTTTATAAATATTAGGTCCCATTAAAACTCTAAATTAATAATTCCTAAATATTACTCCCTCCGTCCCAGGATTTTATGCACACTTTGACCGACACGGAGATTAAGAAAATGGAATAAAGTGATGTGTAAGGTAAATTAATGAGGGGTATTATTGGTAATTCATTGATTAAAGTGGAGGAGATTTGACTAAAGGGAAGGGAAAGTAAAATAAAAGAGTGGTATTATTGGTAAAAATGATGTGAGTTGTTTCCTTTTTTTGGAGTGTGCAAAAAATGTTGGAACGTCCATTAAAGAAAGTGTGCATAAAATCTTGGGACGGATGGAGTACAATTATAATTAAATATTATTGTAATTTGCTAAAATATGAATCTATTGTACCTTGACTAACTTTCAAATGATATTTTTCATCAATCCACTCTAGTAAATCTTTTTGAGTGCATGTGGATTGGTCTCTCTTATACTCACATAATGTTTTACGCGTTTGATCGTTCATGAATGATTTTGCGATGCCTTTTAGATGAGAAGACATGGCTGGGTGTTATGAATTGTTTTATTTCCATATTGAGATTTATATAGTGGAGTATATGTTTCATTCACCATGCATGAATATATTTAAGTGCAACGAATTAATGTAAACATGTATACAATGAATATATTTAATTTGTTACAAAGAATTGGTTGATGCATTAATATATATAATCAATGAAACCTACATGAATTCATTTATTTTCAATACATATGTACTAAATTTACTGAATTTAAAAAGTCTCTCTTTTAATTAATAAATATTAATTTATCGATAAATTAATACCTCTTTAAATTAATAAAATTCCATGATCCCAAATTATTAATTTATAGAGGTTTTACTATATTAAGGTTGTTTAAGTTTGTGCCTTGATTGGACTAAATTTCTTCGTCCGCACTTAGTTTCTCTCAAAAGTATAATTTCAAAAATGTTGCACTTAGTGTTCAAAATTTAGAAGTTCACTCATTAAAAAGTCAAATATACTCTGATTAACTATTATAATGTTTTGACTAACGAAAATATTACATTTTTATGATAATATCACATTTTTTTATAATTAAATCTTTTTTAATAGATTCTAGCTATCCTATTTTTTTAATCTCAAAAGCTCATCCCTCATTTTTTTGTCTAGATTATTTTTCCTTTTAAAAATAATACTCTCCCACGTAATTGCTTTTATCTTCACTTTATTTTGTCAATTTTATTTACTTTGTGTATATGAATTATCAATAATTCTTAAAATTTGTGTCAAGACATATATATTTTGCAATTTCAATTCATAATTTTAAAATAAAAAACCGCGGGATTCAAACCGAAATACCATAATTGAAATTTAGTGACCCGTTTGTTTAACATTAATCTTGTGGTGTAGGAATTGAATAGCGAGGTTTGTTATATATGCATTAGTATTAGTTACTTGTTTTTATTTTTTCATCTTTAGCCGAATTTTTGTAATTGTATGTCAGGCTTCGTCAAGTTGTTATCATATTGACAAAATAATGGAGTACAAATTCTACTCGATTTTGAACATTGTTAGTGATTATAATGGATAGGAACATTCAGGGCCTACCTTTTTTATTTCAATTTATTGTCCTTTTCATTCAAACTATTTAAATTTTGATTTTTTTGGCAACATCTTGTTGAAGACGTGGAGAAATGAAAATGCATTGGGGTTTATTTGATTGCGTATTATATGTACAAAATTCAAATGCAAAGAACGTCGATGAGTAGAATTATATATCATTATGACACGTACTAATAATTTAATAATGAAATATATGATAAAATACGACAAGTGGCACAAAAGTGTTTCAAATGGCCATGTATTATGTTTTAAAAGTAATTATGTGTTACTATTTTTTCTTATAGTGATACAAATTTATGATGTATCCTTTTATTTTGTGCTAATATTGCACATAAGTTTCTCTCTTGTTTCAAAGGTAGGATCAAGAAATTTTCAATTGGGAGAGTTTACAATTATTTTCTTATATTGGAATTTAAAAAGGTAATATGGAAATTGAGAGGCATGCGTTAGAATTGATATTAGGGATGCTTTGGTTGAATACTTTACAATAAAATGCACTCCGTACTACCATTGAAATAAAATAAGACGGGATTGAATTAAATGTTTTAATTAAAATGAATAAAGAAGCAACAAGACATATAAATAAAAAGTGAAGTGAATCAACATTAATATCTACATCCAAACTAGCTAATTAAAATCAAAACATGTAAATCCCATCAAGATTCTCCAGAGACCGGAAAGAGGGGTGTTGCTGCAGCCATGGTTCTTGCAAAATATTCATTACAAACCGTTGATCCTCTTCATCGTCTGCTATTATTTTTTCTAGCATTTGCAGTCTCATTTGCAGCTCCTGCTCATGCATCTTCATTGCCCCATTCTCCGAATCAACGGCCACCAATCGTTGCTCGAATTCGTCGATTTTCTTAACCATTTGAGACCTTTTTGTGGTGAAATATACAATTTGATCATTCAAATCCTTCACATGTTGCTCCCTTTTCATCCTCGAACGCCTTGCTGATTCCCTGTTTGACAACATCCTCTTCCTTTTCTTTTCAGATTCACTCATTGAAGACATTAATTTTAACTTAATTTTGCTATTTATGTACTAAAGAATTTATAAAAATGAAGAACAAATTTCTTTTGAGAGATTAATCAATCATGAAAAAACATAAAACCAGTATAAGAAAACCACTGACAACGATTGAACAAGCCTAATTCTATGCAAATATGATGTAATAACTCCACTCATATCATGAATTCACAAGATTTAATGAAGTTCATGCCTATGATCAAAATAAATGCATGCAATTTGAAGTGGAAGCAAGTTCTTGAAATATGAACAATGAGAAGAAAATAATGAAGGGTTTAATGTGAGAATTATGAATGAGAACTAGTATATATAGTGATAAAAAAAGTTGGATAAATTTAGCCTATGGTTGAAAAGAATCTTCCTATCACATACATTTGGTAAGAATTGATGGATTGATATTTATATATGAATAATGATAGCACTCAATATTTATATATATTTACTTACTATAATTAAAGTAATCTAATAAAATATGGATAAGGTTGTAATAAATTTATAAAAGAATTGTAATCTTATCTGTTATCCTACCCTCGTTGAAAAGTCGCCCACAGGTTGTAATATTCAATTACTTTATTTTTAATTCCTTTTACAAAACGAGGTTCACCGAATATAGCCGAGAAGCCATTCTACAAAATTCACGTTTCAAAATACTACTCCATTTCTTTATAAATGCCCTATTGAGTTCTAAATTTAATTCAAATTATTTATATTTTTTATTATTTTTACCTTTAAAAAAAAGATCTTTTAAAATAAATTGTAATTAAGAAATTTCTTTATATCATTCATTTTTGGGAAATTCTCAAATGCATCATGTGCACCACATGCTTTTGTCCTTATTCTCCTATTCTAACTTATTATCCTTTTTTCTCTACTTATGGTTATAATTCTATTTTTTTCAATTAATTAATTAATTTATAATCTATTACTTTATTAATTAATTAATAAATTACAGTCCTTTCAAACTTTTTTTTTTTAGTTTTTATTTTCGTTTTTTTATTGTTTTTTTTTTTTGTTTTTTTGTTTTTTCGTTTTTTTTTTTTGTTTTTTTTTTTTCATTTTTTTTTTCGTTTTTTTTTTTTTCGTTACTCACCCCCACTTTTCAATAATAACAGTTGCTACTTTTCATTAATAAATTTTCCACTTTTCACTAATAACAGTTACCACTATTCAGTAACAAAATTTCCACTTTTCACTAATAATATAACAAAATTTCCACTTTTCAATAATAATAGTTACCACTTTTCAGTAACAAAATTCCCACTTTTTAATAATAAGAATTACACTTTTCAGTTAAAATATTTACCACTTTTCAGTAACAAAATCTCCACTTTTCAATAATAAGAATTACACTTTTCAGTAACAAAATTCCCACTTTTCAATAATAAGAATTACACTTTTCAGTTAAAATATTTACCACTTTTCAGTAACAAAATCTCCACACTTTTCAGTTAAAGTGTAATTCTTATTATTGAAAAGTGTAATCTTATTATTGAAAAGTGGTAGATATCTGAACTGAAAAGTGTAATTCTTATTATTGAAAATGGTAGATATTTTAACTTAAAAATGTAATTTTTATTATTGAAAAGTGATAAATATTTTAACTGAAAAGTATAATTCTTATTATTGAAAAGTGGAAATTTTGTTACTGAAAAGTGGTAGATATTTTAACTGAAAAATGTAATTTTTATTATTGAAAAGTGGTAGATATTTTAACTGAAAAATGTAATTCTTATTATTGAAAAGTAGTAACTATTATTATTGAAAAATGGAAATTTTGTTACTGAAAAGTGGTAGCTATTATTAATGAAAAGTGGTAATTTTGTTATGAAAAGTGATAATTATTATTAGTGAAAAGTGGAAATATTAATTAATTAAAACGGGTATATTTAATTATAAATTGTACAGTTAAAATTATTATTAAAATTGAAAAAATGTTATTCTTATTATTGAAAAGTGGTAGATATTTGAACTGAAAAGTGTAATTCTTATTATTGAAAAGTGGTAGATATTTTAACTGAAAAATGTAGTTTTTATTATTGAAAGTGGTAGATATTTGAACTGAAAAGTGTAATTCTTATTATTGAAAAGTGGTAGATATTTGAACTGAAAAGTGTAATTCTTATTATTGAAAAGTGGTAGATATTTTAACTTAAAAATGTAATTTTTATTATTGAAAAGTGATAAATATTTTAACTGAAAAGTGTAATTCTTATTATTGAAAAGTGGAAATTTTGTTACTGAAAAGTGGTAGATATTTTAACTGAAAAATGTAATTTTTATTATTGAAAAGTGGTAGATATTTTAACTGAAAAGTGTAATTCTTATTATTGAAAAGTGGTAACTATTATTATTGAAAAGTGGAAATTTTGTTACTGAAAAGTGGTAGCTATTATTAGTGAAAAGTGGTAATTTTGTTATGAAAAGTGATAATTATTATTAGTGAAAAGTGGAAATTTTATTAATGAAAAATAGAGTATTATTAAAAAGTGGAAGTGAGTACGAAAAAAAAACGAAAAAAAATGAAAAAAAAACAGAAAAAAAAACAAATTTGAAAAAAAAAAGAAAAAAAATCGAAAAAAAAAACAGAAAAAAAAACGAAAAAAAAAACAGAAAATAAAATGAAAAAATAAACAAGTTTAAAAAAAAAACGAAAAAAAAAACAGAAAAAAAAAACAAAAAAAAAACAAAAAAAAAAACGAAAAAAAAAAACAAATTTAAAAGGATTTGAACCTGTGACCTCAAGCTTTTAAAAAGGTATCTATAACCACTAGAACATTCATTACTTAATTATTTATGTTTATCTTTATAAAATATATGATTGGTCTGTGCATTAGTGTGCACGTGCACGCTGTGCACAGGAGACCAACTCTTTATTTGAGTTGGTCTCCTGTGCACAGTGTGCACGTGCACACTAATGCACAGGTCAATCCTATATCTATTTATAAAAATAATTATAAATAATTAAATAATGAATTTTCTAGTGGTTATAGATACCCCTTCATAAGCATGAGGTCACAAGTTCAAATCCTTTCAAACTTTTTTTTCTTTTTTCGTTCTTTTTTCGTTTTTTTTTAGTTTTTTTTTTGTTACTCACTTCCACTTTTCAATAATAATAATTATATTTTTCAATAATAAAATCTACCACTTTCCATTACTTTACCATTATTAATTAATTACAGTCATTTCAAAAAAAAAAAATTTGAAATGACTGTAATTAATTAATTAATAAAGTAATGAATTATAAATTAATTAATAAAAAAAAATGGAATTATAACATAAGTAGAGAAAAAAGGATAATGAGTTAGAGTGGACGATAAGGACAAAAACATGTGCACCAAACCAGTTTTGGTGCATATGGTTAGGAGTGTTCAAAAAAAAAAAACCGGACCGGAAAAATGACCGGAACCGGACCGACCGGTTAGATTCCGGTCCGGTCTCCGGTCCGGCAAATTTTGGATTCCGGTCTTCCGGTCCGGTCCAAGACCGGAATTTTCCGGTCCGGACCGGTTTTGGACCGGAATTTTTTTTGTTTAATTTTTTTTTTACTAATGCACTCTCAATTATTTTTTAAAACCAAGTTGGTGAAAATGTGTTGAGATCTATTACATTTTTTGCAAATATATAATTTAACAAACATATTTAATTTTTTTTAGGGTCAAAAGATCATTAATTATAATGTAAATAAAATTTACATTGGCGTAATGAAAAGAAACACTTTAATTTTCATACACAAATTCATCAATTTTGTTCTTGCATCCATAAAATAAAAAATAAAAAAATCCGGTCCAACCGGTCCGGTCTGGACCGGATTAATTCCGGTCCGGTCTCCGGTCCGTAAAATTTTATAATTCCGGTCCCGGTCCAAACCGATCCCGGTCCGGTTCTGAACCGGTGAACACCCCTACATATGGTGCATTTGAGAATTTCCCTAAAAATATTATCAGCTTTACCTTCTAATAAAAGCGACGGAGAGAAGAGATCATGTGAGAGAAAAAAAAATTTAATTGTAGAAAGCTTTTAAGAGATAGTCCAGTATATAGAGGTTAATTAGAGAAAAGTGTTGGGAAAAATAATGAAAAACGACAATTAATTTGACACAAAAATTAAAAAGAATATGAAGTGGTATATACAGTATGAATATAACCACTATTACTGGTATCTATCTTATATATTTGTCTATATAATTTAATTGAGATTATAAAATATTCAATTTTATTCTCTCTTACAGTCTTACTTATCCATTAGGAATCCATATAGAAAAAAAAATCAACAAAAATGAATTATTGTCAAAGGTGTCCGTAAAATCATAAGATAATGTTGTAAGACTTCAAACAACATGCCTTCCCAACTAATCATGCTCAAACAAATTTGTATGTGAGATAATAATATTGGTGTAAAGTAGGTTGCGATACCATTTAAATTAATCATATTTTACTCAATCACTAGCCTTGAAAGGGTACGTGTACTTATTGGAAAAAAAATCTAATTTTTATATTAAATATGTATTTAACTTGATTAATTTAATTTAATTTAATTTAATTATTGTCATGCTTTTTAATTTTTAATATTACATGTGTACAATATTTTTTTTCAAACTTATCTCTGAATTATAAATAACATGTGTTCTTAAATACAGTGTATTTTTAATTGTGGATATTGACTAAATTAAATAGACAAAAAATATTTAATCTTTAATTGTTTTGTTATAATTTCTAATTGGGAAAGGTAACAATACAATAAACTGATTTTTAATGACATAAATTTTGTCATTATTGTTTTTCTAACTAAAATTCTTTAATGATAGAAACTGACTTTTAGTGATAGATCCCGTCATTAATTTTCAATTTTCTATCAGTAAAGATAAAAAGCTAGAAAAATAATAATGATTGAATTTTGTCACTAAAAATCAAAATCAGTTTTCTTGTAATGAAAGTTCGGATAAAGATTGACTTATCCCGGTAGCATGTGGGATTCAAATGTTTGCTTCATTTTATTCGAAATATATGTCATAATCAATGAGCATATGTTGAGAAAATAATTAATTTTTCATTTTATCCTAAATTAATATTGTATTTGTATTTTTTATCAAAAGAAAAATATATTTATCTAACAATTTATTGATCTTAAAGATGAATTTAGAAGAAATACAATTACTTTCATTAAAAAATACAATATGTCATACTCCTACAATTTAAAAGAGAGAGTGAAATATCAAAACTTCATACGGAGTATTTCCAAATTTTAACAATTCCATAATTTTGACCGTAAAGTGACTCCATATTCGCTAAAATCTACTCCCAAATTAACCAAAATCTAGCTGGTTCGATTCATGTACCCTAATCTAGTTTGGTTTGGGATTGGCCCATTCGGATTTGGATGAGTCATCCCCCATCACACCCCTCTCCATCCAAATACCCATCTAAATACACATTTATTTCTATAATACACCTACAAACATATTTTTATACAATCACATCACCAATTTTTCTTTTAATCACTCATTCTCTCCCCTACTTTTCTTCCACACATTTATTCTCTCTCCTACTTTTTTACACACATTTATTCCATCTCATAATTGATTTAACATAAAGTTCTCCATCCACATCTATTTTTCAATCTCTATCCAAACACAACTATTATTCAATTACTATTCATAGATTACCATCATCCATATTTTTTCAATTCACATCCCCATCCTCATCCCATCCATCACAATCCCTAACCAAACAACACCTAAGTTAATTAATTGGGCCCCAATATTTTACAACATTATTTTTAATATTATCTTTAAAATTGAATAAGTGTCTTGTCACCCAAAATCTCTTCCCAAATTGATCAAGCTCATATTATAAATTATAAATAATGATAATCTTTATTATCAAGTATTTCAATTTTGTTTAAATAAGTAATTTACCTTTTTTTTTCCTTTAAAAAATAGTAAATTTAGATTAGATTACAAATAAGCTATAAAAATATATTTGATACAATAAATAATATTTTATTAATTTGGGTAAAGAATGGGAGGGTAGGGGTGGGAATGGGCCAGGCCTTGGTAGGCTTTAAGAAAAAAAGTCTGGCCTGTTATATATTTCTTAGGCCCGAGCCTGGCCATGGCCTGTCATAGGCTTTTTTTAAAGGCTCAAGTCTGACCTTTTTAATAAATAGGTCTGGCCCGAAAGCCTTTAAAGGCCTTTAATCTTATTAGCGTATTTAAAAAAAAAAATCTACAATAGTATTATAATCAAATTATAAAAATTAACTCTTTAAATCTCAAAATGAAGAAATGGAAGTAATAGAATGTTCAAAAAAAAAATATTCAACTATTTTTTCAACTATTAAAAAGAAAAATATAACTAGTGTTACTAAATTTTCTTATTTATTTATTTGAAAATCACATATTATATAAGTACGTATATACTTATAATATATACAATATATATATATGTATATATATATATATATATGTGAGTGTGAAGTTATATAGGCCGGCATGTTGGACTTAAAAGGCTTACGAAAAAGTTTGAGCCAAGCCTATTTAGCTAAACAGGCTTCTAAAAAAGCTTGAGTCCGGCTTATTTGTTAAACGAGTCGAGGCGAGCTTTAATAGGCCGAACCGTAGGCCCCTGTCGGATATAGGGTTGTAAACGAATCGAATAATTTTGCTCGATTCGGTATTCGTATTCGAATTTTGATATTCGTATTCGAAATTTTATGATTCGAATTCGAATACAAATTTTTTTTTTGATTCGATTAATAAACGAATACAAATACAAAATTATGATATTCGATTCGATATTCGTAAGTATTCGATTATATTTATAATATATATACATAAATATATTTTTAAATGTATATTTCTCTCATTTTCTATAATATTATTTAAATTATTATTTTAAAAAAATTATCCATAAATTTTCGAATCTAATAATTTCAAGTCAAATAGAATAGTATAGAATACGAATCAATTTCAAATCGAATACTTGAAAAATAATGTTTAGAATATGTATTAAAAAATTCGAATCGAATACTCGAATCGAATCGAATAGTAACGAATAATCAATCGAATCGAATACCGAATCAAATTTATTATTCGAAAATTAAACGAATACGAATACGAATATTCGAATATTTTCACGAATTGAATCGAATACTGCAGTATTCGCTTCGATTCGATTCGTTTACAACCCTAGTCGGATAGCCTGGCCCATTCCCACCCCTATGGGAGGGAGCGTTGTTTTGGAAAGGTGGGAACAGAAATTTATAGGCATGAAACTATATGTGAACACAATAATCACATACTACTTGAATAATACATGCATTAATGAGTATGAGGCACGATTATAAATAAAATAATGGTGGAGTATATTATTATATCTGATCATTGTTACTATAATGTAGTCTATTTAACGCATTATTGTTTGTCATTGCTATCATCATTTGTCAATTAAGCTTAAATTACGTATTCAAGTTTGAAGAGACTTAGTATTAAGAAAACAACAATGATATGTGGGCCCGTTTTGTTGGATTCAGATTAATATTTAAATTGAAGAGATAAAAAGATGAAATTGAGATTTAATTAATCTTTTTATCGAGATTGTAGTCAAATTCAGATAGCTGCTAATAGCACGTGTGGCTGCTGCAATAGATTCAAACTTCAGATGTTATCAACGTATTTTCATCTAACTACTTTTTCTCGTATGAATTTACTTTTATTTATAGCGTAAACAATGCTACAGCTAAACACATGTCATTTACAAAGCAAAAATTATTTCAAAATCACAACACAAAAATTCTGCTATGCAGGGACAGACATGATACTAAATAATACCCTCACACGTTTTTAATGATTATTATTCTTATACTATTCACTAAAACATAAAACATGATACTCTCTCCCTACACAAAATGTAGTCTCGTTTATTTTATATTCTCCTACCACAAAATGTAGTCACATATACTTTATGAAAATCATCACTTAATTACTCAAATTGTCATTAACTATATTCACAAACAATCGTTTTATCCACAATGGACCCCACAATACCCTTATTTTATCTACATTTACGTTACAAACATATGACCCACTCCAATGAGACTACATTTGGTGGATGGAAGAAGCAAAGTATACTAAAAGGTTTCACCGGAAAATTTCTATGAACCTTGTTTACATAATTTTTTATCTAAAGATGAGAATACTAACAAACACCAGGCAACTAATCCATAGGTACATTGCTACAAAACACATGCATTTACAAAACTGAACTACTTCAAAATCAAAACAAAAATTCACGGGAAAAAAAGAGTAGTACAAGAACCATAGACTAGGATGTTTATACAACACCAACTAAAACCAAGAGAAAGAACATTGCCAATATACAGCTGTTCGAGGAAAAATCATACCAACAGTTGATGCGTTCGATGTAAATTAAAAAAAAAAAAAAAAACTATTTACCAATTTTATTTTCCAGAATTGGGGGATAACGATGCAGTGGTATTCTCTGGCAGGACTGACCCATTGACCGATTCTTGTTCAACACCAACAGGTTCTTCCTTGTTCATGTCATTGAAACTTCGTTTCTTGGATGAGGTGGAAGGTGTGGCATCTTCTTTGTTTGGCTGGGGTTCACTGCTTAATGTAGGAAACAATGGAGGTTCAGAGCCACTTAGTTGACAGAAGACTCTCTCAACAGTGTCGGTGATCTCCTTCCCCAAACTGCTCTGATCCAAAATCAACTCCCAAACCGACCTAGAAGCCTTCTCAAGTACAGGAGTTCTGCATATATTGGACAACTACATCAACTCTGAGATATGAGGGAGAGAGAGAGAGAGAGAATATTGGATTTACTTTTACTAATTGACATATGCAGAAGTCAAGATCTTAAATCGCGTAAGAACAAAACACCCAAATGAGAAACAAAGATCTGAAGTGACAAACGTGTGCACTTCATTATCAGCAATTTAGCATGTCTCTCAAAACAAAATACTCAGTCTGTTTCACAATAAGTGTGTCTCTTAGATATTTACAATAAAATTAAGAAACATAAAATTTATACATTTTCACCCTCGATCAATTGAAGGAAATAGTAATTTATGGTATATGAAAGATATTTGAGATGATTTGTTAGGAAAAGAGAGCCAATATCTTGAAAATACGAAGGTAACTACGGAATGAATCCACCCAAGCCAAAGGCCGAATACAACTAATAATTCTCAATCTCCTCTGCAACTACAATGACACAATGTTGGATTTCCGCTGGTTTGAATCCGGCAGGTCGGACCAAATTGTTAGAACAAGAGAGCAATGAATCTGCCCAAGCCTAATGGCCGAAAGTAACTGTCAATTTCCACCAAGATATCAAACTAAACAAACTACTGTCCTATTTATAATAGGCAGTTGTCAACAAACTAACCAACATACTAACTAACTAAGCTGCTAAGTATTACCCAGCCTAACTAGCTGGCCTTTTCCCTTATTTTTATACGTAACATAATTGGAGAATTAAAAGTATGAGACGAAGAATAAACGATATCCTTAATTAAATAATACTAATAAGAGACCTTTTAGGCGAGGGTCAATTGGGAAGAAATGAGTGGATTTTAGTTAAAATGACAAATAATTAGGAACAAAATTGACTCTAAAAGACACTTATTGCGAACAGAGGTATATTAATATGATACAAGTGCTCTTGAAACAAGTATAATCATACAAAGAATGAGTGGAGTAATAGTCACTTACTCAAGCTCTTGTCGAAGTGCATCAAACAACTCTCGCTTTGTCTGTTTTTCAGCACCAGGAGTATTGAGAACCTTACTCTGCTCGACCATTTTTATTGTGTTACTCTTCAGCTCCTCCTGCAACACATACAAGTCATGTCTTTTTCGCTTCTAGTGATCCTTACTTAATAAGAAATCACTGACTTAAGCCAACTGTTTCTACATCCATGACAAAGTAACTAAACTTTAAGACAATCACGAGCATCAAAACACAAATAAAAATGTGTTAGAAAGGTAAAGGTTACAATATGATGACATTAATACAGTGCTACAGTTAAAAAAGGTTTGCATTGTTAAGAACCAACACGCAGTTGTTCCTTATAAATAAAGTAGTGGTGGTTCAAATTAAAAATTTAGAAAGAAGCTAGATACTCTAGCCCTTTGGGTAAGTTAAATTCTGTATGTAAAGGCCAAGTGGGGGAAGGCATGTAATTATATGCCTTCTTTCTCATACACTTTTTCACCTCTCGACAGTAACCCTTATATATTGGAGAATCCGAGTATGCACTAATGGGTGTCCCTTTTCATGTTCAAACCAAATCAATTACAGATAACGCGCCATAAATAGTATTCCCTCTGGCCATGAAAAGTAGGCAAAAACTTCTATGACCTGAGTTTACGTGATTTTTTTTCAATGTAACATTGTTATGCATACGAACTATCACTATTAAAAAGTGACACTTCATATGCATAACAATGACACTCGGAAAAAAAAAAAGTTCACGTGAACCTGAGTTCACACAAGTGTTACTTTGAAAAGTATCCCCACTTGTTTTGGCACAAGTTTTAAGGAATAAATAAATAAAGTAAGGGTATTGTGGGGTCCATTTACGATTAAAGTGATTGTTTGTGAGTACAGTTGGATGACAATTTGAATAATTAAGTGATAGTTGAAGGATGAAGATAAAGTGATGGTTGGAGGGTGAAGATAAAGTGATGTTTCCATAAAAGGAATGAACATACATTTGGTGGACTGACAAATAAAGCAAGCTGACATCAAGCGCCTTTTGGGAGTCAAGTGACTAAGAAAGCATCCTCATATAAGATATACTCACATTAATTTCTTTATATTAAAGGGGGAGGGGAGTGAGGCTGGTTTGTCGGGACTCAGGAATGCAAGAAATTTTGAAGTTATCCACCCTGGAATTGGAGCATGAAGCCAAAGACAAAAGAATGTAAGGAACTGAAAAACAGGAAATGCTATCTGGCTTAACTGCTTAAAGAAACAACTTAACACAAAAGGGACCACAGAAGTGATGCATATCACTGGGTAGTCATGTCTGGATGTTACATGCATTAACACAATACATTGAACCCTCACAATAGCATATCTAAACACCAGGCAAATAAATTAGTCAATAACAATGAGTTTCACGTTATATCACACAGTTTCCTGTGCGCCATTGTCAGCGCTATATGAAAAGTCTCTACAAATGAAATATCAGCACAGGGTAGATAAATTAATCAATATCAACATAGCAAATTTCTTGTGCTCCACTGGCCTTTATCATCACTACAGTAACACTTGGTGATCTCTCCAAGTCAAAGAAGTTAACAGATGGGTGCTTCTGTTATCAACACACGGAGCTGGAAAAAGTGATTTCACAATTTTAATGGTAAACACAATCACCTACTAGTGCCATTAACTGTACAAAGCATGTACCGTACTCAATTCAAGCATTGTAAATCAAGCAAGAAGTCAATTTACACAAAAGGGAAAAAAATCACAATTCAACAACAAAAATACTTTGAACATGATTCAGAAATCGTACTGTATTTTCACTCTCACACCCAAAGGTGGATATTGGGTGCCAAGTGGGTGCTGTTGCAACCACCCCCACCCCACCCCCCACCAAAAAAAAAAAAAAAAACTTTTTAGGTGTACATATATGCATAAGATTCTTCTTTTTTTTTTTGTATGTGTATAATTTTATTAATATGCAAGTATTAATCTTGTTTACACTTAAAAACATGTACTATTATTGTATTCTCATCCCTCCAAATAAATTCCTGGATCTGCTACTGCCACGCTAAGTCCAAAACATTTCATACACACCCAGAAAAAGGAGGAATTTCAGTAATCCAATTCAATGATTCAGAATAATTTCTGCATGTCGATCATAAACATTGCCTCTAAAGTACCCTGAATGACAAGAATGTAAATTGAAATAATCACGACTCCTCTATTCACAAAAGATAAAAAGAAACATCCAAGGACGCAACCCCACCCCCTTCAGAAAAGCTGTTGCAGGAATACTCACAGAAAACGCACTTCCAAAACACAATTATCTTAAAGCTATATATCCACACAAGCACAAACTAGCGGTTTACATGTAGAAGATCTCACATTGGCTTTTAGCTGATTAATTATCTTCAATCGAATTGCGTCGATTGTGCCATCGTTCATGAGTGTCTCCAGCACATCCTCTGGTGTTATCACCGGCGACGCCATCTCGGATGGCCTTCTTGCGGATTATGAGTTTATCGAGCTCGAATTTTACTGAATTTGGAGATTAAATAGGGTTGTGGTTACACTAACGAACAATTCACATATTCACAATTTCAATATTTCACATTACAAATCAGAATTACCTAGGCTAAAAGACCCCTGAGTCGTGTGTGTCGCTGACGCTGTCTGAAGGTTGCGCGAGTGTGCGGGTCGTTGTTAATTGTTACGCTGCTCAGCTACTGCAGACTCGCCGTCGTCCGTCGCTGATACACTGTCGCCGGCGTTGTAACGTTGTCGCAGATTCACGGTCGCGGGCCTTAGGAGTGCTGCAGTCTAGTGAGAATGGGGAAAGGAGGGGCGGAAACTGATGGATGGTCCGACCTCCAATGGCGGTTTGGTTAATTTGGTACGGATGGTGGCTGCAAAAGTGTGAATTTGAGAGCAGCGATGCGAACGAAACCTGATAATAATTCTATTTCTATTTATACGGTTAAACAACATAGTGATATTAAAATTATTTTAAAAAATTGAGGAGCGGCTAGCCCATTTACTTCGTGCGTTAGCCGGTTCGACCCACTTGTGAATCATAACTCCACCTCACCCAAGGTAATATATGTGTTCTTTTTCCCGATCTTTTAAAATGAAACAAACTTGACGAGAGTCATGTTCAAGTAAATACTGACATAACAAGATGAAATGAGAGAGAACCAGGAAATGAGAAACTGAAAATTGTACGATGAGAGGATTAATCGTCTAAGTCGTTTAACTGGACGGTGAGAGAGATTTGAGATATTTCAATGGGAAACAGAAAGAGAGCCAACGAGTTAGTGGCTCGTGAGAATTGAGAGGCAACAAAAGTTTAGACTTTGCGAGTTGCGAAAACTCTTGCTTTGATGATCAATAAACTACTATAATTTAATTGTGGAGAGTGAAAATAAATTCATGGTGAGATTGAAAATCTATCAGGCGTTGTATTAGTAACTGTAGTGATGACAATGTATTCATAATACGATTGATCAATTAAATGAAAATGGTGAAAACACTAGATTAATATCTAATTTACATTTTTTTTTTTTGAAACATGGTACTTTTATAAGGAAATGTATCCCAAATTCCCAAGTAATAGCAACATCCGACCACAACAAATTCTCTAACCTAATCGAAAAATCGCTCTCAAACCAAACAAAAGAACGAGAGCAAGTAAAAAGGAAAAATGAGTTTGCTTATCCATTATTAAAATAATCCGTCAGTAAGTATGAGAAATATCAACAAAACAATCCCTAAAGAGAGAAACCAGACACCATCAATGATAACTCTATTGTATTCAAGATAAGTATGTTGCTACAATACTGCTTCCACAACTAACAAAGTTTCTTAATAAATCGAAACATCTTCAAAATCAATTTCAAAATAAAATCGCATTGCACTCTCTAACGTTATTAATTTTGACACTGCTGCCACAAAGAGAACCATGACGGCCTCGCAAAATATAACAAACTCCAAATGAACCTTTGACTTCATAAAATGCATCCACAAAAAGTATAAATTGTATAGTTTGGGCGTTTCCGCATGATGTTCCGACTACCACAAGAAATCACATATCTCTTCAACAAGATCACCATAGTTGAACTGAACTTAGCAAGACAATTATCCACCCACCAAATTATTGCATCTTAATGTATAAAATGAATCTCATTGTTATCGACTAATTAACTATTCGATTTTTATAATAAGAGAATAATATTATGTTTTATACTTTTATGAGAGTGCTAAAGAGATTTATTCGAGAACACATTAGAACATGTGAGAAAACTTTACCAAATTTTTTAAAAAAGTTTTAGAAAATAAATATCTTGTATATAAAAGAGGATGGATAAAAGTTAATTAGATTGATTAACGAGAACAAAGAATGACGCGTGCCAGCCACCACTTCCCCTCTTAAATAAAGATCAATATCTCTATTCGATTAACAAGGAATATCTCATCAGTCATTTTCATAGGCCATTACAACAACCACTTTTGTCCATTTTGTTGTTAACTAGAGCACAACACTAATAATGAACATGGACACCAACACTCATTTCAACATATATGGTACATAGAGGGAAAAATAATTTCAATTCCATTCTTAGTGATGAACTTGAACCAAATGTCAATAGTTTTTAATGAAACAACTAATTATGACAAATTAAATATTTTAATTAATACTGATAAAATAATACTCACTCCTATCTAGTAGACTAAGTATCTCATTTGACCATTTAAAACGTTCCACACTAAATTATTACATTTTAATATTTTTGGAAAATTCCATTGTTTTTTCTCTACCTTTTTTATTTCATATTTTTCTCCACTTTTTTTTTCCTACTTATCCATACATTTTATATCCCACTCTCTATCTCAATATTCTACTATCTATACTATTCATTTAATTGTATACATTCCCCAAAAAGTGTAAAGTGTACAAATAGTAAATGAGATATTTAACTTAATAAAACAAATAATTAATACCATATAAATATATACAAAAATCGATTTATATAAGACTCTTCACTTTAAAAGATTCGAAGAAATTGAATTAATAAGTTAGAAGACACATGCAAATTCACATTAAAGATTTTGTCAACGTTTTTTTTTTTTTTTTGAGGGGAAGATTTTGTCAACTTTGATGGGGATAGCTAAGGGTTAAAAGGCGAGGACCAATTAGACCGAGAAAGCTAATAAATAGGCATGGAAATAAAATTTAGGGAAGACTGAGGACCAAATCGCAAAACCCATACCTTCATATATGTCCAAACTGAAGGCATCTTTTTTTATGAAGAGTGGGCGTAAAGATATATGTGAAAACGCATCGTTTCGCCTCTCTCTCTCTCTCTCTCTCTCTAGCTAGCCTACATTCTCTCTCTCCAAACTCTCTTCCTTACAAAACCAAACTACAGTGTTGTATGCAAAAACTCAGAGCTCCCTCCTATATATCTAATAATCAATTAAATCCAACCTTTGATATCCATTTTCTTCTAATTTCTTTATCCAATTTGATTTTTCTGTAAAATAGGATATCGAAATTATATTTTGTTACCCAAAATCTGGTCACATTCGATCCTCATTCTCCATCCTGGCTCAGTACAAACTCCATTGTTCCCTGTGTAGCGGCACTGCGTTGGAGGTAATAAATAAATTCAAAAACCCTAGAAAAGAAGGGGAAATTCAGTATTTCACGTTCAGAATTAGTGCCCAGGATTTTTGCAGGGCTTTTTGCATGTGTAGATTGGATCTTTATTTGAGTAAATTTTACTGTTTAATATGTGTCTTTCTTCCCTTTCTTGGGCAGCGCGAAGTGGGTATAACTGAAATTTAGGGTTTTGTTTTTCAATGCTACAGTGTGATGCGCATGGGAGATGTTTTGTCTGGGTTTTGGAATTTAAAGTTTTGGGTTAGAGTGCTCAGAGAACTCGAGAGGTATGATTATGTTTTCGCTTGTCAAGTTTAAGGTTAGGGTTATATATATATTTTTTAATCTTGCAATATTGAAATTATAGGGCATAAGATTTCAAGTGGTTTTGCAATTGCGTTTACAATATTTTAAGTATATTTACTTTTGCTCAACATTCTTGAATTATTCTCCCTTTTGTCTGTCCAAGAGCCTTGTGATGTAGGTTCTTGTACCTTTTTAATGATCCACCAACTGAAATTATTTTAGGTTTCTTAGTTTATTTTTGATTTTTTCAATGCATTGTTGCGAAGATCAAATAATAGTGTTTATGTTTTTAGATCTTGGCTCTTATAAAAATAATGTTTAGATCTTGGCAAAAAATTGTGTCATATAGGATTATTTCCTGGTACAAGGGTGTCAAAGCATCACACCAATAAGTGAAAAGAACAGGAAATAGAATACAGTGAAGAGAGATATACCGTCAGCATTATATAAGAGTGTGAGCTTTCTTTCTTCTATGCTCTCTCTCTTTTGGTGAGGGTGGGTGGTGTATGCTTTGTGGATGTGCATTAGGCCAATACACTAGTATGTTTGTTTTAGGCTGTAGGAGGATTGGGAAAACCCTGAGGATTGGGAAAACCCTGATTGAAAAATCTTGGAATAGTTAAAAAGGTGAATTTGACTTTTGTGTGTTTGGTTGACAAGATGTACTGGTAGGATTGAGAAAAATATACTGTAAAAAGTGATGAGATTATTATATTGTGAGAAATAGAAGTGTTTGTCATTGAGAAAAGGAAAAGTATGAGAGAGAATGTAAGAGAGTGCAAGTATTATAGGTTAGGTCCGTTATGGATTTTGAAATCTAGGCTGCATAATCCTACAAACAAACATGCATTAGGATTTTGGAAGTGAAATCTAGTATTGGCTAATCCAAAAAAAAAACATACCAGGTTGTCAGAAAACTCTCTTCTTTGTGGATCTTGCATGTTTGTTAGAGAGTCATCTTTTTTTGTTTTCTTGTTAGTAAACAGGAAGAAAATCGTATTAAATGATATATATAAATGGGCAAGAAATCCACTCAACAACTGGATGGAGAGTGCCAAGGAGCTAAACTCTAGATCAGCAATCCCTGACAAAATCCAAACATGCAAGTGCCCATAAGGCTACCCTAAACTTAATCGTATCCCAACACTCAAAACAGACTAATAAAGAGTAGTAAACCTGTCTACACTTGGAATAGGTCACTTAGATATTGAATCTAGTTCTCGATGGACCTTTTCTCTTTGCTCAACTGCGTAAAAGACTTAGTTTGTACTGTGCCTTTCAAAACTCCTATGTACTTTAGAAACTGTCTCCTGGCAATATATGCATCAAATGTTCTTTTTATTTTAATTTTTTAATATTTAATGTCATGTTGTGAAGTTAAGAGCTCCTTTTCGTTAATTATTGTTTTCTACTTATACATTTACTCACATTATATTGTTTGTTCACCAATTTTTTGGTGTTTCTCAATTTTTTTTTTGTTATTCTGGGAAGACTGAGTGTAACAATTTTAAAATTAACAGGGTATATGGCTCTTCGGAAGTATGCTACCACTGGTAATGCAACTCCTGTGAATATTAAATCTTTGACCTTCTCCAATAAGGAGAGTGGGAAAGTCAATGAGGCAGCTTTGCAGAGAAGGCCCGCTGAATCTGATGTTGATGTTGACCTCAGAGAGGTATATTTTCTGATTATGCATTTCCTCTCAGCGGGACCATGCCACAGGACGTATGGACAGTTATGGAATGAACTCCTGGAGCACCAACTTCTACCTAGAAGATTTCATGCATGGTATTCGCGTAGTGGGACACCTAGTGGAGATGAAAACGATGATGGCATATCTTTTCCTTTAAGTTATAATAAGTTGGTAGAAAGGTAATCTCTGTCATTGAATCATTTCATTTGTCTTCTTTGATTGGGATTATCCTGCTTTGATTTAGTAATATTGATCTTGTACCTAGGCATCCCTATGTTGAAAAAGATCACTTGGTTAAGCTCCTGAAACGAAATCTTCTAGGTGCACTTGCTCCTTCACAAGATTTAATTGACAGAAATATAGTGAATGCAGCTACTGTTTCTACTCTGCTCGGAACTGGATCCTTTTCACTTTTGGCTGGTATGCAAGTTGATGTTATTATTGGTTTTTCTTCAATTTGTGTATATTAGGCCTCACTGCGCTATTAGTAGTTATGCTGCTTTAGTAATAGATTTTTTGGTTCACAAAAATCAGTGATGCATTATTGGCCAAGTTGAAATGTCAAAGAGATGCAATATTCTTTCCTTCTCTGTGTGTTACATATGAACTTAAGAATAGATTGAACAAAGATTGTCCATGCCTATTGTATCTCTGTTACCATCAACTCATTTGAAGCTTTCAATATGGTCTCTCTTGCTCTAGGTGATCACAATGAGAGGGGCAAGAAAAATACCCATCCTCCGAGCTACATGCGCTGGCCTCACAGATCGGCCGATCAAGTGCGTGGATTAAGTTTACGAGAAATTGGTGGTGGTTTTGCCAGGCATCATCGTTCAGCATCTACCCGTGCTGCTTGTTATGTTATTGCAAAACCATCCACTATGGTGCAGAAGATGCAGAACGTTAGAACTTTCAGAGGTCATCGTAATGCTGTTTATTGCGGTAAGTTTCACCTTTAGGTATATAATTCATCATTAGGACTGAAAGTGGAAATTAACATTCACTAATATATGCTTATCATCAATGGCATTCTAATATCATGGATGAGGATGATGTTGGTAGAAACCTTTTGCTCTCCTATTTCATGTTGAATGGAGTAACTCATGCCGCTTCATATTTTCTTATTTTGTTTTAAGTGTATGGTTTCCTGCTAATGTATTCTGATTTGGATTTATGCTACCAAATTTTGTGGATGATCTCTGTCTGCATAATAACGTAGGCGCTGGTGATTTAAAAGCCTCCTTTCAAAAAATGATGAAATTCCACTTTAATCAAGAGTGATTTGTCTCAAAAGTCAAATGTGCTGACACTTTGTGTTATTGCATTTTCACTTAGATGTCATTTCATTGTTTTACATCCATCTGGTTTTCAATCCCTTGCATTTATTTTCATTTGTATATACAGACCTTCACCTTTGAATGTAATATATTTGTGAGCAATGATATAAGGTATTCATTGAAACGGTTTGCTTGCGTGCAGCCATATTTGATAGGTCTGGGAGATATGTTATTACTGGCTCTGATGATCGTCTTGTTAAAATTTGGTCAATGGAAACTGCATATTGCTTGGCTAGCTGCCGAGGTCATGAAGTGAGTGTAATTATGAAACTAGTAGTCTTCATTCTTGAAGCATGCCCATTTACTTTACACTCCTTAGTTTTATGTTGTTTCATCCTTTTATCTTTTGTTTCAAGGGTGACATAACTGACCTGGCCGTGAACGTGAACAATACTTTAGTGGCTTCTGCTTCGAACGACTGTGTAATTCGAGTTGTAAGAGTCCTCTTGTAGCATGCGTGTGTGTATATGTATATGTATCTTTTTATTTTTCCAAAAATGGCCATGTGATTAGCCTTTTTCTCGTTGATAGTGGCGCCTAGCAGATGGGTTACCAATCTCTGTATTACGGGGTCATACAGGAGCTGTCACTGCTATTGCATTCAGTCCAAGACCAGGCGCTTTCTATCAACTATTGTCGTGAGTTTAATTTTGGTTAATGATCCTGCTTGGTTGACTATCTAATAGAATTCTTAATTTGACATGATTTTTGTTTTGGTCTCATTATATCTACATATTATACCTTGTATAACTTTATTTTTGATAGACACAAGTAAAGTTTGGAGCTGTTTACTGTTTGACCGACCTTTTGTTCATTGTTTTCCTTCATTTTAAGCACTCTGGGTTGCTTTTTACATTTATTTGTTCTTGATCATAGCTCTATTTCTGTGGCAGGTCATCTGATGACGGATCTTGTCGGATTTGGGATGCTAGATATTCCCAGATCACTCCACGTATATATGTACCAAAACCTCCTGATCCTCTAGCTGGTTCGTTGCTGCTTGATTGATTTTTTTAATGAATATTTAGTATTACATGTATGAAATAATTTGTTGCTGTAGGTAGAAACAGCATTTCTGCGTCCAGCATTGCTCAACCAACCCACCAGATCTTTTGTTGTGCATTTAATGCTAGTGGAACTGTTTTTGTCACTGGCAGCTCGGACACTCTAGCAAGGGTATTTAATTATTTTGCAGGCTTTTGATTCCTTTTTTTAAATAGTCCCTCCGTCCCAGTGAACTACCAAACTTTTCTTTTTTGTCCGTCCCAATGAAAGCTACCCATTCTCTTTTCGGCAAACTAATCTCTCTCACATTTCATTACATTCTTCTCTCTCTTAATCACATTACCTCTAATACATTTACTTATTCTATCATATCTCTGAATCTCTGTGCCCAAAGCTCATGGGTAGCTTTCACCGGGGACGGAGGGAGTAAATACAAGCCATTTTATCCCAATATAATCAATACAACCAAGTTGCACTTTGTAGTATTTCTCTGTAATTCCATTGAGAGATTTCATCCAACTGTACCTCTAATGAAAAATTAGTTTATCATAAAGTATATAAAACATGAGAATCACACTTCACAGTGCATGCTTCTCTCATGCTCTTTGTACGTGTGCTGAATTTTATAATACAGTCTTGTGGGGTGCTCATCTTTACAGGTTTGGAATGCTTGTAAATCCAGTACTGATGATTCAGAGCAGCCTAATCATGAGATAGATGTATTATCTGGTCATGAGAATGATGTAAACTACGTGCAGTTCAGGTTTGGCCAAGTTGATAGTGTTTTTTGTGTTGATTAATCAAGCTCTATGTAGTAATAACTTTTCTTATTCTGCTGTCCAGTGGTTGTGCTGTGGCTCCCCGTTTTTCTTCATCCGATGCTTCAAAGGAAGACACTTTACCAAAATTTAAGAATACATGGTGCGTTTCTTGTCACCCAATCTTATATTGCTTCTTTATCAAAATATTTGCATTTATCTTGCATATATTCGAAGATTTTGTTCTCTTATCCAAGCCTTTTCTTTATGTTGGTTGATAGCAGGTTCAATCACGATAATATTGTCACCTGTTCCCGTGATGGTAGTGCAATAATTTGGATACCAAGATCACGAAGATCGCATGTAAGTTTTTTCTTGTTCGAACAGCGGTGTCTTGCTACATTTAACTTTGTCAGAACATCTGTTTATTTCTTATTTGTATCTCTACCTGACATATGACATTTAACTTTATTTCTTTTAGGGAAAGACTGGGAGGTGGATACGAGCTTATCATCTGAAAGTTCCACCACCTCCAATGCCACCTCAACCTCCACGAGGAGGTCCTCGCCAGAGAATTCTTCCCACTCCTCGTGGTGTAAATATGATTGCATGGAGTCTAGATAATCGTTTTGTTCTTGCAGCTATTATGGGTATGTCATTAATCTGCATGCATGCAAATTGATATGGTGAATCGGTATGTACTTGTCTCTAGGGGTATGTTTGTTTTATGAATTGGTGTGGATTTTCAAATCCAGTTGATTGAATTTGATGAATACTAAAAGGTGTATTTGGATTTTGTATGTGCTTGGGAGGGTAGATTTTGTAGTATTTGATAGGGTAGGATATTGAAAATAAAGTTGATAGATGATTGACTTTGTATTGGAAATTGTGTGTGAAGTAGAGGAGAGAGAGTGTAAAGTAAAAAGGAGGAGAAAGAGAGAGCGTTGAGTTGGGAAGATAATAATAAATTTTAAAAGTTTGTGATAGATGATTGATAGTGTATTGAGAATTGTGTTTGAAAAAAGTAAAATTAAGTGTATTATAGAGCAAATCTTTAGAGGATTTAAATCGTATACCAAAATCAACAAACAAGGATTTGGATTTGAAATAATAAAAGTGGGCTGGGAAACTGTAAACAACAAACATAGCCTAACACTATTGGGAAATAGCAATGCTAAATTTGGTGTGGAAAATGAGATAGATTCCATCTCTTGTTATTATGAGACTTAAGCTGCTAAATTGTTCATAGAGTAATTTTGCATGCATTCTCTCTACTCATTGTTCTAATGGTTTCAACAATTGCTTGCCAAATATAATGTAAATTGAATTCAGAAGGTGAAGTTTTATTTATTTCTTTTTTACTTTTAATTAGGTAGTTCTGATTTGTTAAGCATTAAATGCATTCCCACACAAGTTTCATTGGATGAGCTGTTTTACTGTGGATACTTAAAGCCAGCTATACATCTTTATGGATGTGTTAATCATCCTTACACTAGTTTTTCATCGTTTGCAGATTGCAGAATATGTGTATGGAATGCTGTTGATGGGAGCTTAGTTCATTCTCTGACTGGTCATACTAATTCTGTAAGATTGTTATCATCACATGATCTTTTGAAAACGTTGCTCATGAAAATGCTGTTGGTGCTTATTTTGTTGTAGTTCTTTTTTGACAATTGGCTGCTTATTATTGCACCTGCTTAATAGCTCTTTTCTTTCTTTCTTGTAGACTTATGTATTAGATGTGCATCCTTTCAATCCTCGAATAGCAATGAGCGCCGGATATGATGGGAAAACGATAGTGTGGGATGTGAGTTTTTTTTTTTTTGTAATGTGTTCATTTAGTTTCTTTTATTGATTATTCACAGTTCATCTAATTTTTTCACTTTATCTGCAGATATGGAAAGGTACACCAATTCGCACATACCAAGTTGGCCCTTTCAAACTGGTTGATGGGAAGTTTTCGCCGTGAGTTAATATTCAATAATAAAATCTATGCTCTTGTTCCTTTTGTTTCTTGTCTGTAGTAATGCTCATCTTATTTCTTACTTTGCTAGTTATTTTTTTCTTTTGAATATACGAAATCTTGACAACTAGTCATAACTTTACACAATATAACTGTTGTGTTTCTGTCTTGGGATGTTGATAAGGTAAAATCCGCTAAAATATCCTTGTACATGTATATTTGATTGATGCCAGTTATTGTTGTTCTGTTGTGTGTTAGAACATGGTAATTAAAAATATTGTACATTTAGAAATCAAAGAATGAAGAGGGTGCAGCAGGGAACTTGCTTCCATTGTCTGACAAATCTTGTATTCATCTGGTTTGTGTAATGCTGATTCTAATGTGATTTCCTTGATCATCCAGAGATGGAACCTCTATTATTCTTTCTGATGATGTTGGCCAGTTATATATTTTGAGCACTGGTCAAGGTGAATCGAAAAAGGATGCTAAATACGATCAGGTATATTAATTTTTCAGTTTGTCTGTTAATTGACAGTACTAGCATTTTCAGTTTGTTTGTTAATTGATTCTATTATTTATGCTGTTATGCTCTCATTACAGTTCTTCTTAGGGGACTATCGCCCTCTTATTCAAGATACACATGGAAATGTCCTTGATCAGGTTGGCGTCTCCATTACCATGCCTTCTCTTTTATGATGGCTTGCCGACAAATCATCATCAATATCTATTTAGTTTCACATTTCTCAAGCCCATCTGATCAATTGTATGATGCTTACGTGATTAATACAGGAAACACAACTTGCTCCATATCGGAGGAATATGCAAGATCTCCTTTGTGATTCTGGTACATTGACTATCTATCTGATAAATCTTGCGATAATATACTCATCTTTCTATTATTAAATGTTTCCTTTTCTTTTAATGCTAGGAATGATACCATATCCAGAACCTTATCAGAGTACGTACCAGCAACGGCGGCTGGGAGCTCTTGGAATCGAGTGGCGCCCATCACCACTGAGATTTGCTGTGGGGGTAGATTTCAGTCTTGACCCAGATTATCACATGCTTCCTATTATGGACTTGGATACGTTAATCGATCCACTTCCTGAGTTCGTTGATGCAATGGACTGGGAACCAGAAATTGAAATACATAGCGATGATAACGATTCTGAGTATCATATAACAGAAGATTACTCTTCCGGTGGGGAGCAAGTAAGTTTAAGCAACGATTCTGATGATCCCGAAGGCAGTTCTGGAAACAGTGAAGTTGAGGACTCACTCAGAGATGGTCGTCGTAGATCAAAGAGAAAGAAGCAGAAGGTAAAAGTGAAGTTTGTAAGTTAAGTTCGGACACATCTTTTTGTTTATTTGTATTTTTTATTCAATCAATCTTTTTTTTAGGTTGAGATCATGACATCTTCCGGGAGGCGTGTAAAGAGGAAGAATTTGGATGAGTGTGACGACAGTTCCCTTAGGAAGAACCGAAATAGGAAATCACGGAATGGCAGAAAAGCATCGAGTAAAAAGTGCTCATCAAAGTCAAGGCCTCAGAGAGCTGCTGCTAGAAATGCACTTCATCTGTTTTCTCGAATCACAGGAGCTTCTACAGAAGGAGATATAAATGGCTCTGATTGCGATTCGTCTGAAAGTGGATCAACGCTGCAAGACTCAAGCTTTGGAAGTGAAGATTCTGATGCATCTCTGCAGAATGAATGGAATGAAAGTCTGAAGGGTAAAGAAATATCCTTGGATCACACTGTGGGAGTAGAACAGACTCATTCTTATCATGAATCTCATTCAAATGCTGGCAGAAAGAGGTTAATTTTAAAATTTCCAAATCGTGATGCCAGTAAATTTGTGTCAAAACATGATGGAACAGGCTCATCATCTGGAATTCCTCGTGAAACAAACAATTCTTTAGAAGATAAGGAATGTCAGGTTCATGGTATTGATGGCGATAACAAGGAAAGAAGCAATTTAGACCTTCTTGGAGAATGCAAAGACGCTTCAATTAATTGGGGAGGGGTCAGGGCTCGCTCGTCTAAGAGGTTGAAGATGGGAGAATCTTCATCAGCAGGTTTATTTGCAAGATCTGGTTCAGTTCTTGATCAACGCATCGAAACAGAAAATATTGCCATTGGACATTCAACCATTGTGGAAGAACATCAAACAGAGCTTCCAAGTCTAGAAATCCAAAATGAGGAATTAGGTTTGGAAGAAAATGTTTTTAAGAAAGAGAGATCCTGTGAGATCAGTCTGCCTGAAAGTTCGGAGAGAGCAAAAGACGTCGAAGGGAAGGATGATGATGCATCCCCAAGTCTTTGTCCTGAGGTTTGCAATGGTACGAAAATGCCCTCTGATCCCTGTGCCTATGGGGCTGAGGATCAACTACAATTGAAGGAGAATGGAGCTCCAACACCAACAAAATTACGGATAAGAACAGGTTCTCGCTTAAGGGATAATGATAACACCAGAATAACACTTTTCGCATGTTCAGCAGAAGGTGCGGTCAACTATGTCGATACATGCGAAAATCCAGACAGAGAAAAGAATTTGGTTTTACCAGAATCGGAGGATTTTGCAAATGGAGATTCATCCAGGCCCCGTTTGGAAGACTCGTTGAAAGTGGATTCAAGTAAAAGGATGTTTACTGCCGTTTATAGAAGGTCAAGATGCAGAAGTAATCAAGAAGGCGAGTCTGGTAGCATGGAAGTAAGCACTTCAAATGTTGAAAAACGTAACCTGGATGAAGAAATCGAGATTCCACTGGAAGGGGGGATCCGTAGGGCCAGGTCTACTCGATCGAGGCCGACTGTAAACTTGTCAGTAAGCAACTTTAAATTTGAGGAGCCCCGTGATAATTCAGAAGATGCATCAGCTGATGTTGCCAAAGGTGAAGACGACTCTTGTGGAGAATGGAAATCATTATCCAGAAGCTCTATTCGCTCAAGATCCACAAGAACCAAGAGAAGTAGTAGCTATGTTCGTGATATTAGTCCTCCGAGGAAATTAAATCAAACTGGAAAAAGTTCTTGGTTGATGTTATCTGCCCACGAGGAAGGCTCCCGATATATACCACAACTCGGGGACGATGTTGTCTATTTGCGACAGGTATATATCCACATGCTAGTTTTTTTTTATATCATACTTCCTTCGTTCCTAATTATCTGTTTGATTTTATCCATTCACATAAACCAAATTTTCATTAATTAGGATGTCAAAAGACCAATATACCCCTTTTTTAAAAGTAGTACACACGTATTTATTACTACATGATGATCTTATAATTACAAGAAGATGGTTAGTACTCCCTTGTCCCGTAATAACTTTCACACTTTCCTTTCTCGGCCATCCCCAAATAACTTGCACACTCCAAAAATAGAAAACCCTCCATAAACTCCACCCTCACAACTTTCACAATTTTACATAAATTGCCATTATTTTGGGCTCAAACATACACACAATCCAACCCATTTCTATACTTTATACATTAAGGTTTACGAATTACCCCTCAAAACCCTACTCATTACTTCACTTTCTTATTTTGCGCACCCTTGCACATATGAAAGCTTTTCCAGGACGAGGTAGTATTAATTAGGGGTATTGGTGGACAAAAAAGGTAAATTTTTATTGATTAGCAAAGTGATAAATAAATAAATAGGAACACCATTTTGGATAGAATCAGACATATAATTAGGAACACCACTTCGGATTGAATCAGACAGATAATTAGGAACGGAGGTAATACATTTTATTTTTCTCCATTATTTGTTTGTTGAAATGCAATTATCATCTTTCCCTTTATACCTCTACAGGGCCATCAGGAGTACATACATCATGTTCAATCCAGGAATCGGGGTCCTTGGGAAACTATCAAGCAGAACATCAGAGCTGTTGAATTTTGTAGGGTTGAAAGTCTCAAGTATTCAACACATCCAGGCTCTGGGGAGAGCTGCTGTAAAGTGACCCTTAAGTTTCAAGACCCTTCATCTGATGTAGTGGGTAAATCATTCGATTTGACTCTCCCAGAGGTTACTGGTTTTCCCGATTTTCTTGTTGAGAAAAGTAGGTATGATGAATCTGTGACAAGAAATTGGACCTCTCGAGATAAATGCAAAGTTTGGTGGAAGAATGAAGGTGAGGAAGATGGGGATTGGTGGGAAGGCCGAATCGTTAACGTGAAGGCCAAAACTCCTGAATTTCCAGACAGCCCCTGGGAAAGGTATTCCGTAAAGTACAAAAGTGACCCCGAAACACATTTTCACAGTCCCTGGGAACTTTATGATACTGATACTGTAACTCATTGGGAGAAGCCTCATATTGATGATGATATAAGAGACAAGCTGATTCGTGCTTTTGCCAAGTTGGAGCAGTCAGGAAACAAACCTCAGGTAATGAATGACCTCTGTTTTCCGAGTAAAAGTAGTGAACCGTTTGAGTTGAAAATCGGATCTAATCATCCTTCTGTCTTGCAGGATTATTACGGCGTTAACAAATTGAAACAAGTTTCTCAGAAGACAAATTTTATTAACAGGTATGTCTTTGTCCATTATTGCACCTTATTCTTTTTCCTTTTTTTTTTTCCTTTTCCTCTGTACATCATTATTACTTATAAGAGAGAAGACAACGGGTAGTAAATAGAAAATTTATTAGGGTAGACATAAAAAGACTTACTGTTTTTCATTTGAAAAGAATGCAGGAAACAATTACAATTCCAATAACATTTAATATGCCTTTGAAAATTTGTCCAAGCCTATCTTAGTGGTACGATTGGAGTATAAAATATGTCCTAATTATATTTGAATATTAATAAGAGCATTGCACTCGACCAAATACTATGGTAAGATATGATCCATATATCCGACCTCACAAAGTAGGATAAACGCTTCGTTCGTTATCATTTTTCTATGTCTATCATTATATTTCCAGCACCTGTTATAACATTCATCTTATTAAACTTTACAGATTCCCCGTTCCCTTGTCTCTGGAAGTTATTCAATCTAGGCTGGAGAATAATTACTACAGGAGTTTGGACGCTATGAAGCATGATATCGAAGTTATGCTGTCAAATGTCGAGTCATATTTTGGAAAAAACGCGGAGCTCTCCACAAAGATGAAACGAATGTGCGAATGGTTCAGAAAGACGCTATCGTCCTTATAGTTTTGTTGGAGCACAATTTTGTAGACATATTAGCCTTAATGATGATCCATCTCGACTGAACTCACTCCTGTTAATTTTGTATATAATATTTCTGTATGAGCAGTTTAATTTTGTTCTTCACCTTAGAATAGATACCCAGGTTAAGAAGAAGAATCTCTTTCAGCTTCTTTATAGCATTGAAGGTGCAGAATTTTACCAATCGCCGTGGAAAAACGTGGCCGGAATTCATATTCATGTATAGTTTAAAGATGAGCAATTGGATATTTTTCTTGAAAAATGAAATTCATTCTTGTTTAGATCTTAGATGGGTATCTTTTGGTTTGGTGTATTGTCTCTTTCTTTAGCAGTTGAGATCTTTGATCACATCGTGTTTCAGTTTTATACATTATCTTGTCAGTATGTGTCCAATTTTGCAGGTGTTAATTGTGAATATAAAGAAAAAAAGTAAATGTTTATTTGATTCTCGTATTTCCAATTTTTAATTTTTACACATATTTAATGTGAGTTTTTTTATTAATATTATAAAGGATAAAGTAATTTTTTGTTGAGATGTACTCCGTATTAGCCAATTGATGAGAATGAGATAGAAAAATATGCTTTTGTGTAGAAAAAGTAATAATGACATTTAGTATAATTTTTAGATATTTGAAGAAGATAATTGAAAGAAGAAAAAAAAAAAACTTTTTGCCATTTAAAAGGGGCAATACAATGGTTTGAAAGCAAGGATGAAAATATCGGTATCGGTGAAAATATCGAGACCTTAAATTTATGGAAATATCGATGGAAATATTGATATCGAATATTGATATCGGTAAATTGTAAAAATTGTAAAAATTTAATAACAAGCCTTTAGTACATAAAATCAACAAAATAATTTGAATACATTTTATATCAGTGATAAATTTATATAAAATATATTATACAATGTTACATCGTATGACATTTATCGATATTTTTCGAAATTTATCGACATTTTCTCGATATTTTTTGACATTTATCGACATTTATCGACATTTTATCGATATTAGGTTCGATATTGTTATTGTCTACCGATATTTATCGATATTTTCAATTTTTTTACAAACATCGTGGAAATATCGGTTCTTCCCAATATCGATATCGATTACCCAAAAAATGGATATATCGAGGATATATCGGGGATATTTATATTTTCATCCATGTTTGAAAGATGGTGTATACAAAATTACAAATATGGCCTTCCTATAAATTTGATTGCAGTAACATGGGAGGTATGAGGTCATACCTTTTATTATTCACCAGATTCACGCTCTAATAAATAAAGCTTGTTCAAACGCATGCCAATAGCTTAGAATCACTTTTACTTTAAAGAAAAAGTGATTCTAGTGTCCAAATTGTATTTGAAAACACCACTTCAATGCAACATGATTATTGCTCAAAATGATGACAAGAAATGGAACCTTTTATTTTAAAAAAAGACAAAATATGGAAACTTATGCAGCATGTGAGGACAAAAATTGAACTTTTGTTTTAAATTTTTTTGGGAGGAAACACAAATTGTGGAAACTTAAACAACACATAAATGTTGATATTACTTATCTTGTTATTTCCATAATAAACAATAGCAACAAACTAGATGCCTTGAACATCCATTCATTCAACAATTCGTCGTATAAAAACTTGCACCAATTCATATAATCTCAAAATGAAACCACTCACTCATCACCAAACAACCCCTTATCAAAAATCCAATCTTGCATCAAAACCTGAGAATTAAGAGGCTGATCAGTAGGCACAAGATGCCCTGCATTCAACACAACAGCATGACTAAAACTCTTCCATTTCTGCACATAACCAGCCAACATTCCATCTTCTGATCTCCAAACCTTCCTCTCTGCCTCTAAAAACTCACCAATTCCCTCCCACTTCATCTCCTTCACCCACGACAAAGTCGAAAACACCCCGTCTCTCAAATCACACTGCCCTTGATACAACAACACTCTTGTATTCTTCACCAAGAATTCAACCATGTTCCTAACACTCTTCATCACATCTTCATGCAAAGCATCCCCCACCACGCTGCTACACCTCTCGAAAACGAGCGATTCCTTCACTCCCAACACCTTCTTCACCTCCACATTGTTCAAGAAAACATCCACTACCTTGTTTGGATAAGGTGTTAGTCTCCTGAAATCATATAATGTGGCTAAACCTGTCATGTTCGTCAACGTGTCTAGTACTCGATTCCTTGCATCTGTCGCCTCGCCCCACTTTCGTCTCTTGACAAATCCAATTGCCTGTGATTCAAGATTCTGCAACAGGGCACTCTGTTTCTCATTGATCAAGCCAAGATTGTATGCATTTGAAGCATGTGTTGATACTTGGATTACTGGATCAGTTAATCCATTTCCAATTGCAATGCCTTTTAAATTGATGGACTTTTCGCCACTTTTCAGAATGTAGTATCCAAGTGCAGGGAGATACTTCCCAGCATAGCTTTCACCAGTGAGGTAAATAGGCCTTTTCTTGAATGATTTATCAAGACTGATGAATTTCTTGATTGCAATGTTGAGATGGTTAGCAACATCAAATTGGTTTCTGGGAATTTCTTCAAGTGAAGAAGCAATGCTGAATCCAGTGCCTATAGGATTGTCAAGAAAGAGTAGGCCAAGAATGTTGTTCCAAGGGCCTTTGTTTGGTTCAAGTGTGAGGTTTTGGTTCAATATCCACGGCCCGATTTCGCGGAAATTGGCGATCATGGATGAGCAGCCGGGGCCGCCTTGGAGCCAGATCAAGATTGGAGTTTGGGAGAGAGGGGTGTTTTTGGGAAGGTTTTGGGCTTCATAGTATGTGTAGAAAATGGCTGAGCCTGTGGAGGAGTTGACTTTTAAGTAGCCGGATTTAGTGGGGTGGGTGTGTTTGGGGTAGGTTGTCGTGGCGGCGACAGAGTGGCCGACGAGGAGGAGGAGGAGGAGGGTGAGAAAGGGTGGTGGAGAAGACATGAGTGAAAATGTGGTGAGTGTGAGTTTGTGTGTTGAGTGGTGCTTTCATTTATAGGGTGCTAAAAAGATCAAATTTGACTTGTTCTTGTCTTTTATTAATGTATATTTTGGTTTGGGTGTATTTATTATTTGACATACTTTTAATCTGTATTAGTTAGGCTTTGAAAATCTGTCTTTGATGGATACTTTGGTGATTTCTTTTGACTATTTTAGTTTAAAAAATAAGTATACTTGGATCTACGAAATCATGCACGTATAGTTGACCTTTGAAATTTATTTTATTTTTATTTTGTCGACTCGAAGCAAAAATTACTGCTTAATCATGCATGTGTTTTTTTGCTATATAGTTGACCTCTGAAATTTTATTTTATTATTTTGTCGATTCGAAGCAAAAAGTATTGCTTTTATTAGCAGTTTCTTTTGACTTATAAATTATAAGTTGTGAATTTTAAGATATATCGAAGCTATGTAGGATTTAACTAGTCTGATTTCAAAAACTAACTATGTATGTCAATCAAGATCCTCATATAAAAAATACATTAAATTAAATGTTTTTTTTTAATGGGGCAATCAATGTATTTAATTAGCACTAAACAATTTAGGTTCTGACCGCACTGGTGACGCACGCAGTGCACTTGTTAAAATAAAGGACAAGAACAAATAATTATTTATTTATTATTACAACATTTGTCAATTTTTTTGGATTCAAATCCTACGACCTACACAGTTAATTTGTTTAAATGTATTACTCAATTTGTACGTATTTATATAAATGCGTGTGGTATTCACATGAAAATGTACGTGATTTTAGGTAACTACTACATGCATAGTGAATCTATTCGGTGGGATGCATAATGCATTGAATTATTTCAAAATTATGAATTTTAAATTTGAACGAGTGCATTATTTTACAATGAACCTTTTTATTACTAATGGATACAATTTTGAATTCCTTTTACTCTTTCACTACAACTATTTTTTTAAAACTGAACCTTGTATGGATTAAATGTCTAGTTAGGACATAGTCATAGGTCAACATTTGAGGAGGAACTCAATTGTCAGATGAACTACCATTTGGATTAACACACACTCGTTCAAAATGAAGATCAATGGTGATCTAACTCTCGTGTACGAAGATTTAAAGTTTCTGAAGAATTAAAAGACATAAAACAAGAAGAGAAAACTATTAAGTATCAGACAACACCCGATAGCTGACACTGGGACTCAATAGACAAATATAAAATTTACTCGTGTGTTTTGTTAATAGCAACTCAGTTATACTAAGCTAAGTCAAATAGTAAAGTTTGAAAATATTTATTCTCAATACAAGAAGATAAATTGGATGTCCAAATCCAAATGTCAACTCATTCAAAAGTCAAATGAGTCCGTGTACAAACTATCAAGACAAAATTTAAGACTCCAAATGTCATATTTATATCCGTGGGAACACATCTGATGTGAACCAATAGAATGATGACTAATGGCACTGGTGTGATTTAAAGTTGATCTGAACAGAGCAACAACACAAAAGTACATGAAACTGTCAAAAGAAACTTTAAACGTTAGGAAAAATCTTACGTACAACTCACAAAGAAAAAACGAGTGTATTCTTTGTCCACAATAACGTTCAGACCTCCATCCTCAAAATAGGAAATTAATACACCGCACATATAACTTCACTAAATTTCATTTACACTTCGTTAAATCACCAAAAATACTTTTATTTTATTTTACTTTACATACCACTAAATCCATTTCTTTTTTAAAATATGTTAGTCAATCTGTGCAAGTCATTAAAAACAATGTAGTAGTGAAAATAATAAAGTGGGGATATTGAAGGTTTTGACTTTTGGAACCTCCATTCATTCATTCATGCTCTAAACTACAAGAGGTCCAAGTGTCCAACAACCCCACTTCCATTATGTTGGTGTTGGGTGGGTGATGAATGATAGCTAGGTTCATACACAAGCTAGTGATCCAGAAACTACACCCAATAGGCATTTCTTTGACTGCATTTATATATACATATATCTACTTTATGAAAGAAATGAAATGGAACTGATGCTGATTGCTGAACAAGTTGCAATATTCCCCGTTGAATTTTATTACTAGTTTAATTGGAGTGTAAGTCAATATTTTATCACGTTATTGCCGGTTTGAAATAGCTAGAAATTAAACACACAACTTAAACTATAATTTGTTTAGGGTTTTAATTTAAGATATTGAATAAGTTTGGCCTATGTGTATATTTCTTTTGTGTCGACTAATTAGATTATATTTGAATCGACTTGGAACTCGGTCTTTTAACTTAGGACGACTTAATTGTTTTTGGTTTCTTTTTTCACAATATAGCGATTTGACGACTTAATTGTTTTTGGTTTCTTTTTTCACAATATAGCGATTTGGTTAATTCTTATTGATTCGTTAAAATTTGGAAGGAAAAATTTAAAGATTTTAAAATCATGTTGAATAGTGATGGTGTGCAATTGTTTTGAGATTTTATATAGTAGAAATATGTAAGAGTAAATGATATTATAGTAGACATTATAAGTATTTTTAATAATAAATTTAGTTGGATGATGAAATTTAAATTTTAAATTTTGAGTTAAAATAAGATGAGAGATGTAACCTTCCACGCCCATGCTAGATGAATCTAAAAATAAAGATGTCCTTAACAAATTTCTCAAGCCGTGGTAATTCGAGTTATATGATTTTATTTTTACTTTAATTGGGGGCGGGGTCCTCCCACATCTAATGCAAATGCAATATATATATATATATATATATGATGAAAATAGTAGTCAATTCATTTCATACTCATATTTTAATTTATAAGTCGATGAAAATAACCCTTTTGAAAATAAAAGTCAAATAGAGGAATAGAAATTAAGAAGCATGCATGTCAAACCACAGAAAATTCAATGGTACAACGTGACTGACATGATAACCCTATTATAATTTTATCCATCACCCAAACATTAATTCTACAGATTCATGTCCATAAATTCTCAACTTATTTTGGCCAAAAAGAAATAAATAAATAATAATAATAATAATAATAATAATACAGCGCATCTATATAATAATAATAATAATAATAATAATAATAATAATACAATGCCAACTAGTAGATATACAAAATTAATTAATTTATAATAATTTTTTAATACCCCTCCTCACTCATGGTCGAATTAATTATTACCTCTACGACTCTATAATCTGGGGAGGAGTTTATTATGAGTTATGACTGTAGTTGCTTTCAATAAAATTGAACTCAAGATATGTGGACATGAATCTAAAATCAAATACCTTTAAAAAAAATTATCTTATTTAAAAATTTAAATTTATAATTTATAAAAATATGTGCAATTATTTTTTTTATATTATATTAAAAAAAAAAATATTTCTAGTCTCTCTTTATCATCATCCTCTAGCTTCAGTTTCAAATGAACATATTTGGATCTACAAAAAAATGATATTTTCAACCACAATTCATCGATTTTGTAAATTTTAACTCAAAAAAAAAAAAAAAAAAAACACAGGTGTTCATGGATTACAACACTTTTTATTTTTTAATTTAATATATATATATATATATATATATATTTTAATTTTATAATTCGATGCTTCTGTCCAATACATAAATAATGTTGATGTAGAAGTCGCATTAAAGTATCACAAAAATGTCCACCTAATTTTAGAACTAATGAATAATAAAAAAAAAAACTTTTTTATTTTTAATTTTTTTTAAAGTAAAACCAATACACAAGATTTCTTATTATTTTTGATGAATTGTAATTTGGAAGACGTTATACTATTCTTTTGAGTATTGAGAAGAAATGGAAATAATTAATTTAGTTCATGATTTCTTTTTAAAAAAAAAAAAACTATTTTTTGGTATTATTTATAATACTCCGTATGGTTTTTGGTCAATTTTAATGGTACCCAAAAAGTGTCAAACTCGGCCAAGTTCGAGATTTTCAACTGCACAACAGATAAAAATTGACCGAAAAATATATCAATATATTAAATTGTAAAACATAAAAATGTAATGAATCAAATAACAAAGAAAAAAAATGGTGTACTCCCTTCGTTCCCCTAGTTATTTGCAAACAGATAATGATACAAATTTTAAGAATAAAGTGATATTTACTTTACACCTCATGCAAAACGAGAGGCAAAGAAGTTTAACGAAGGAGAATTGAATTTCAAGAATAAAAAGGCAACGACATGTCGTATAAATAAATGTATTGTGTGTGAAGTAAGAAATTTAATTTTAAAAAAATTATTTGTATATGCAAATAATTTTTAAATTTATTTGTATATGCAAATAATAGTTCTAAATTTGTACAAAGTTAAAAGATCAAATTTGTACATTTGGACCAAAATTAAAAAAAGTCCAATTTGTTGAGCGCCAAAAATTGTAATCCCTAATACTAATAAACAAGTACTCTCTCCGTCCCGGTGAAAACTATACATTAACTTCGGACACAGAAGTTAAAAAATATAATATAATAAGTAGATGTATTAAAGGTGATGTGATTGAGATAGAGAAGAATATAATGAAATATGAGGAAAAAGTTTGATTAAAAAAAAAAAGAGTAGCTTTCACTAGGGGGCAGAAGAAGGCAGAAGAAAAAAGAAAGTTTGAAAGTTTTCATTAGGACAAAGGGGTACATTTTTTATGAAACAGTTTAAAAATACAAACTAATTACTAGGTAAAACGGATTTACACAAGACTGCCAAAATACTGTTATCACGTCAAATAAATCATAAAATACCTAAAACTACTCTGTATCATCATTCATAAATAAACTGAACACCATCTTAAATGTGCTGAAAACGGTTATTTGCCGAATAGAAAGAAAATGAATTGATAACCTTGGTTAAAATGGGGTCTTTCTAATTCAGGAATGGAATACAAACATGTGAATCATCTACATTGTATCTAAAAAAGCAATTCATAAGTGCACTTAATGCTTCAGTTAATCAATACCTAGTAAGCTTCTTCAGCATACAAGTCACATACAACAGACATCCATCCAACTGCAAAGTTGTTAATCCCTCCAACGATTGCCGCAGTTTGGATTGCAGCAAACAAAGAACAAAGTCATCCCCTCTTCTCCTCTAGAAGTTGCCTACACATTTACCGTAAATACATACGCAGATAAACAATCTGATACACGTCTTTTGCAAACTCAACAAAATGGAAGGACATAATCACTTCTGAATAATGGAGTTGCAAACACACCCTTATTATAGAGAATAGAAACTGGAAATACAGTCGAATATATGAGCATGTAAATGTAGATCAGCGTGACCACTATGAATCATATAAGTTTCTTAATGAACACAACATACAACATACTACAAAAGGGGCTCCTTTTATCTGTAGTAATTGGTAATTTGATACCTTCTTTTAATGCAAATGCCATATTTTTAGGCAACCTATATTACTTGTCACCAGTATAAACATGCTGGCATATGTACATTAGTGTAGCTGTGATTTTATCTGAACAGTGTGATTAGAGTAGTCTATTCATGGCTTTCTTGGTAATGTAAACAAGAGCTCGAATAAAAAATTACAAACTTCGAGTTTCAAAACTCACAGGTATATTAAACTCAGAAAAATTACCTGAAAGAAAACGGCTTCTCCATGACCACAGACGGAACAACGCACTGACTTTGTTCTTGGAAGAGTAGGATCAGCTGCTACATCTTGCAGGACCTGGGTGCGCTCTGCCTCAGAATGATGGACCTCGTTTCTATACACACAATTGTTATCAGCAGCCTCCTGCAAATTGACCCAGAAGTTAAAATCTCGTCATAAGAAAAAATTAGCAGACTCCAACAAACTAAAATGAAAAATAGAACTGATAATTGTGTATATTAAATGAGATCCAGAAGAGTTCCCTTATAGTTTAAAGAAGAAACAGTTTGGTTAGAGAATGTTCCGGAAACTGATATTAAATGGAGGAAGAAAACAGGTAAAAACAACCACAATGATAGAAATCAAGCATTCTTAATCTACTTCTGTGGATTATATCATTTTGGAACACAAGGGAATGAAATTTCCAAATACTAACAATTACAGTGCATGATATACCCAAGCACAAGATAACACATTTATTCCTAAAATTTCTAACTACGGAAGCAAATATGGTACCACACGGTTATCTGAAAATATGACGAGCTAACTTGCCCATTAAGGAGAGGATCTAAAGCTAACAGAAAGACCCTCAACTTAAGTGTGCGTTAGATGGATAGATACCAACCATAACATCAAAATCCTGAATACTAACTGGCACTTTTGTTTTCCAATACCAGAAGTCCCACAAAAAATGCAGATAAGGAAAAATACCCTCATTACAAAATAAATCTCATTTTGCAAATCTTAGCAACCTATGAATCAATTATCACAAATATACTCTTCCATTGATTAGCACACCATATGTAACTAATTTGTAACCCAGAGAACAGCCTTTGGAGTGTATATATTTCATTGCAGAGCTACAAACTCATGCATAAATGCAATTCCTAATCCGAACTGTAGAGCACCGAACCAACTCAATTGGTCTAGAGTCTGTATTCTAACCCTTGTAAACCTTGAAAAAATGATTTATACGACCTATAAATTGGAAGGAGGAAAACACACACAAACACACACTAAGAGTGTTCAACATCCATACTTAAACCACTACAAGAAGGATAAACCAGACCTGATGGTCGCAATTACGACAAGCATAAAGCAAAATCTTCTGTTCTTTATCTTCCTTCGGGTACAAAATGTTATTGCTGCATATAAACGCAACACCAAATCAAAAAAAGCAAATAAATAAATAAATTAACAGCTCAATCTTCAGAACTTGCGCAAAGAAAAGGTGAAGTATGAAAATAAGAAGCAACAATTACAAAAATGTGCTCATTCTAAAACCATAAAGAGCGAGAGAGAAACAAACAAGAAAATGAAATAAAACATAAAAACAGGAACTGAAATCAAACCATTCACGGCAAAATTTCATGGTACTCATGATGGAAGTTTATGAGATTCTTGATTCCTTCTACTTGGATTATTCCCTTCTTGTGCTCCGATTTGAATGCTACTCAGCAGCAGTTAACACTTAGCAGTGAGCTGTTTCTGCAAAAGTGTGACTAGTGTCTTCTCGAAAAAAGTGAGAGAGATTTTTAATTATGGGCTTCGATAATTCCTAGGCCCATATTATTGGGCTTTAGTTCGTAGACCCAAAATAATGGGCTTCGATTACCTACTCATATTTGGGGTACGGCTATTTGCTCCACCATCTTTGTTAACCGCACTCCCCTGATTAATGCACCCAACCAAATAAGAAAATGCTTGATGCACCCTTCCCAAATTGTCCAAAGTACCATTTCTTTATAAAAATCATTTACTAAATGTACCACACCTCAAAACCCTAATATATCTCCTTCTTAGTTCTTCCTTTCTTTATCCTCACTTCATCTTTAAAAAAAATATAATACAAACACACATCATCCACCGTCCCTGCCGTCACACCCGCCACCCCCCACCCAAGCTCCATTTCTACGCAGGATTAGTTTCAAAAGGTATGTTTTATAATTTTCGACAGGCAGTGTCGTACATATACACTTTTAATGATAAATTGTTGCTGACGAGAGTGTATATTTTCGATCAAATATTGTTGAAAGAAATTCAATTTTTTTGTATAATTTTTGACAAATCGGTGTCGAAAATATACACTCTCGTTCGAAAACAATTTGTTGACTAAAGTGTATATGTTCCGACACTGGTTTGTCGAAAAATATAAAACACAATGAGATTTTTAAGATTGCTTTTGAATTCCTGAGATTTTACACTATTTGGATGAAGTTGGCGGTGCGGAGGTGGTGGGCGGCGATTGGGATTATGCTTTAAATGTTGAAAGGGAAGTGTATTTAGTAGTGGGGTGCATTTAGTAATGATAATTTACTTAGATGATATTTTAATTTTTTTACATTATTATTAAATTAATAAAGAGGGGAGTGCGGTTAACGAAGATGAAGGTGCAAATAGTTGTACCCTCATATTTTTTAGGTTTTTTTTTTTTTTTTTAGAGCAAGTATATTGCCTTTGTATACAACTATTTTTTTTGGTTGTGCATTAAAAATAACAAAAATCTATTCAGTATAAAATAAACATTTATTTTTATAACTCAACATGTTCTTGAATTTTTTTAAGAACTTAATTACTGCAAGTGAGGTATGAAACTCACAATTTTGAATTGAATTGAGTCATAATTGGTGGAGGAGTTTGCTTTTCTCGCCAAAATTATTTGCATTTCATTTTAAATGAGATTTGACAAACTCGTGAACAATGTGAAAATATTTTTTTTGATCACCCAAACGTCTGCGACTCCAACAACCTTATTGGTCTTCCCTTCGTAATCAATCTTGCTTCTCGGTGTGATGCTACTAATTTTTCACTTTCTTACCTATTTTACTAAAGCATCGCATAAAGCTTTTATAGGTTGAATAAGCTTTTATAGGTTGAATAGACTATACACATCATTACCATCGAAAATTGAGGAAATATAAAAGAATTAAAACGTCATTTGTTATTTCACCAACATAAATGTAACGTAACATTGGGTTGCTTGCCCTTGCAACTATTAAAGTTATTGCCAGCTCAGAACTGGATCCAAATACAACACATATTGCATACATTCAACTCAACTTGAATATTATTTGTATCAAACGAAAGAATGTAGCCATTGTGAATGAAGCGATGAACACCCAAATATTCAATAAGATGAATTATTAAAAATTATTAAGGCTTGGCGAAATGTCCGCATAATGTAATTATCCATGTCATTGATCTCAATATTGTTAGATGGGTTGAGTACATTTTACCAAAAAATACAGATAAATGAACAATAAAAGTAAAAATTTACCATTGAGTCGGATAGATAATTTCACAATATGTAGATGAAGGCAAAATTGAATAAATAACTTATTCTTGGTCCCCGATCGGCTGCTTGGTCTGATTCTTTAATCATATCAGAACTACAGAGCATATAAAATGTTTCGAGGGATCTTGTAACAAATAGACATACAATATTTACTTCCAATGGCTGATAAATTTTCAAGATAAACATGAAAGAAAATAAAAAAAAAGTACATCAAGCTTTGCTCTCTCACGGATAAATGTATAGGATGCCTCGATAAAACGATTTTGACCTTTCCCTATCAACTCGTTATGAACATTTGCAACACTCAGCCTCTGTAAGAAATGAATCCCTATCCTTCCAATGTGTGGCAATGTTGTTCATTCTTTCTGATTCTATAATTCAAGATTTTTGTTCAATGCATATGAATAAATAGCTTGATAACATTGGGTGGTTCAGTACGGTATATCGACCATACTGAACCATACCGTTATCACACCGAAAATTTCGGTATTGAAAAAAATCATCTCGTTACCGTATCGAAAATTTTGGTATACTGAGATTTCGGTATGTAAATATTCTTACCGATACCGTACCGTAATTTCGGTATACCGAATTTTCGGTATGGTATACCGGCATATCGTACCATATCGATATACTGATTCATATCGAAAATATTGAACCATCATTTCATATCGAAATACCAATATACTAATTCATATCGAAAATATTGACGCATGATTTTATTGAAATTAATTATTTAAGGTTTATTTTATTTAAGTTTTAATAGTTAAAGTTATTTTAAATCATATTATAAAATTATTATTTTTTTAAGGTTTCAGTATACCGATATACTGTTTCATACCGAACATCGAAAAAAATTCGGTATGCCGAAATACCGATCACATTCCATACCGTTATCGTACCGAAATTTTCGGTACGATATCCGTTGACGGACCCAGTAAGTGTCTAGGGGGGTCACTGGGCCCCCCACCAATTTATATATATATATATATATATATATATTATATTATTATATTTTTTTTCAATAATTATTTATATTAATTTTTTATGTTTTAAGATTATGATGAAAACCATTCATAAGTCATTTAAACAAAGTAAGACAAAAAAATTGAGTAAAACAATTAAGACCAAAAGAGGTCATAAAATCTCAATTATATCCTTTCTTTATTAAATCAACAATTAAATCTAATAATATACTATATCGTAATCAATTTCACGTCATTTCTCATTTTTCACAAAACCCTAATGGCCGCCTTCCTATTTTGAATCCGGGTGAGTCTCGGAGAACCGAGACGACGGAATGCGTTTGAGTGGCGGAGATGGATGAGGGTGGTGGCATCGACGCAGGAACGACGACGGAGGAAGAGTTTACGGCCACAGGGTTCGCGCGATTTGATCGATTGAGGCGTCAACTGCTCTGTTTTGGCGATTCGTGTCCTCACTTACCGTTCGCGGGACGATTTTAGTGTTTAGTTTGGTCTCGAAGCTCGACGGTGACTCGATTAACCCTGCCTTGTCATCAATTGAATTTCTCAGGCTGTTCGATTAAATTTCTTCGCCTGTGAATTGGACCCAATTTGGGTTTGTGTCTTTAGTTTGGAATTTTACATTCTTTGATTTCTTTGATTTTACATGTGCACACCAGAAAGCCCTAGAACGGCTCGAAGCGGAGGCGGTCGGGATTGTTAATTCTGATTGAAGAAGGTATCTATCTTCTAATTACCGTTTTATAGTGTTACTTTTTCTTCACTGCGGAGGAATTTCTTCATGAATTATGGGAGCTTATGTAGTGAACTGTTTTGAGAAATAAATTTTATTTTTTTTGTCTTTGGAATTTAAATACGTTGTTCTCCATGTGTGAGTGTTATCTCATAATCTCAAAATCAGCACAGTAAACTACTGAGCTGATAAGATCAGATAAGATGACTTAGGCCTTATCAGATGAGTTGAAGGGTTTCAATCAGATGAGAAGGTGATGCTTAGAGTTCAGCACAGTTGGGATCAGCACAGTAAGATCAGCACAGTACTGGATTAAGATCAGTACTTCAGCAGAGTAGATCAGCTCAGTACCAGATCAGCACAGTACTTGGTCAGTGCAGTTAAGATCAGCACAGTATGAAGTCTATCAGCAGAGTTAGCTTTTGATCATCAGAGCAGAAGAGTTGGGTATCAGAACACTAAGTAGTGATCTGATCTTTATGGGCAAGTCTTCTGGTTCGAAGTTAGTTAGTTTAACTAACAGTTTTACAGTTACAACAACTTGAGGGCATAACTACCATTTCAGTTGGGCAATAACAGAGCACATGGGTTGTTACAAGCGGTTGCAAACGGTTGATAACTACTCAAAACAGTTCCTAACAGCAGCAACTACCTTTGGTCTTTATAAACTCTTGATTGTGTACATTGTAAAGGTTGACACCTTTTGGGAGGAGAGATTTAGTACGTTATTGTATTCTTTGAGTTGTGTGAGTTCACGAGTGAAGTGAGGAAATATCCAATTCCGAGTGAATGAGTGTGTAAACATTCTTTATCAATCAAAGAAGTACTATTCTGGTCCAGTGGATGTAGATCACATTGATCGAACCACTTAAATTCTTGTGTGCTGTTTGTCTCGTTGATTACTTTTCTGAATTACTATCCTAGAGCAGTTATTTCTTCTATATTCAAGTGTTCTAATTAGTTGGAGACGTCTAGCTGATCGGAATCCATCTTGACAATTGGCGCCGTCTGTGGGAAACCGAAGTAGCTGCAGATCTAAAGATGGGGAATTCTACCAAGTACAACATAGAGAAGTTTACAGGCACTGGAGATTTTGGGCTGTGGAAGGTCAAGATGCAGGCCCTCCTTGAACAGCAAGGATTATTCGAGGCTCTCGAAGAATCCGAAGAGATTGCAGAAGAATCTGCAACAGCTGCGGCTGAAAGGAGCAAGTTGCTCAGGAAAGCTCGAAGCACGATCCTACTATGCCTTGGAGATAAGGTCTTGAGGGAGGTTGCTAAAGAGAAGTCAGCGAAGGAGGTTTGGGATAAGCTTGAGAAGCTATATATGGTGAAAACTCTTGCTAACCGACACTATTCGAAGCAGAAGCTGTATGCCTTTAGAATGGGAGATGACAAACCCATTACGGAGCAGCTAGATGAGTTCAATAAGATTCTTGATGATCTGGAGAATTTGGATGTCAAGTTAGAGGAAGAGGATAAGGCTCTGATCTTGTTGAGTGCTCTGCCTAAGTCCTTTGAAATCCTAAAGGACACCATCTTATATGGTAGAAAGGAAGCAATCACATTGGAGGATGTGATCTTGGCTGTCAAGTCCAAGCTGTTACATAACAAGACATCTCAAGGAGATAAAAGTAGCAGTGGGGAAGGATTGGCAATCAAGGGAGGACAGAAGAAATCTGTCTCCAAGAAGGGGTCTAGTCAACCCAAGGGAGCTGATAAGGGAAAATCAGCAGTGTCAAATCAAGGGGAAGTAGTGTGCCACCACTGCAACAAACCCGGGCACTTTAAGAGTACTTGTTACAAGTACAAACAGCTTATGAGAAAATCTGGTCCTAAGAACCCTGTTGATAAGAATCAAGCAAATCAAACCCAAGATGATAAGGAGCAGAAAGGCTATGAGTCAGCTCAGTCCCTATCCATCACTTCCACTAAAGAGCAGCAAGATTGGATTTTAGATTCAGGGTGTTCTTTCCACATGACTCCAAGAAGAGAGTGGTTTCATGATTTTAAGCATCAGAATAGAGGTTCTGTGTTGTTAGGGAATGATCACACTTGCAAAGTCAGAGGTGAAGGTACAGTACACTTGAAGATGTATGATAGAGTAGTGAGGATTCTCAAGAGGGTCAGGTATGTTCCTGAACTCAAGAGAAATTTGATATCTCTTGGTATGCTGGATTCATTGGGCTATAAATTCCAGTCTGAAGGTGGAGAGCTCAGAGTTTCAAAGGGGAAGCTTACTGTTCTTAAAGGAGAGAGAAGAAATGATCTCTACTTTCTTAAGGGGGGAACAGTTATTGGCAGATCAGATGTGGCAAGGGTGCAAGACAACTCAATGTTGTGGCACAGAAGATTAGGTCATGTAGGAGAGAAGGGCCTACTTGAGCTAAGTAAGCAAGGATTGCTATGTGGTGACAAGATCACAAAGCTGGATTTGTGTGAGCACTGCATTCTTGGGAAATCCAAGAGATTGAAGTTTGGGAAGAGTTCACACTCTACCAAAGGAATTTTGGACTATGTCCATTCAGATTTATGGGGGCCAGCTAGGAATCAGACCAGAAGTGGTGGGAGATACTTCATGTCTATCATAGATGACTACTCAAGAAAGGTATGGATCACTATCCTGAAATCCAAGTCAGAAGCATTTGAAAAGTTTAAGGAATGGCTCACTGAGGTGGAGAATATTTCTGGAAAGAATCTAAAGCATTTGAGAACTGATAATGGGCTGGAGTTCATATCAGAAGAGTTCAATGTTTTCTGCAAGAAGAAGGGTATAGTGAGGCACAGAACAGTACCAGGTACACCTCAGCAGAATGGAGTAGCTGAGAGAATGAACCAGACTTTGCTTGAGAGAGTTAGGTGCATGTTGAGCAGCTCTGGATTGCCTAAAGTATTTTGGGGAGAAGCAGTGTCAACAGCAGCCTATTTGATAAACAGAAGCCCTTCCTCAGCTGTGCAATTTAAGACCCCAGAAGAGTTATGGTCTGGCCATGCAGCTGAGTACAGTAATTTGAAGGTGTATGGTTGTTCAGCATATGCCCATGTCAAGCAAGATAAGCTTGAGCCTCGAGCCTTGAAATGTGTGTTCATAGGGTATCCTTCAGGTGTGAAAGGGTATAGATTGTGGTGCCTAGAAGCTGGAATGCAGAAGTGTATTATCAGCAGAGATGTAACTTTTGATGAGAATAGAATGCCATTGAAAGAGGAGGCAAGCTCCAGTACAGCACACAACAAACCAGATGAGACACAGGTGGAGGTGGAGCATGGTGACATCAGAACACTAACTGAAGATCAGATTGATCCAGATGAGGAGGAGATTACTCATAGTGATACTGAGCTTCATGACTATCAGCTGACTAGGGACAGAACCAGAAGAGAAGTCCACCCACCTCAGAGGTATGGTCAAGCTGACATAGTATCATTTGCATTATGTGCAGCTCTTGAGGTGGAGTCTTTGGAGCCTAAAACTTACACAGAAGCCATAAACTGCCATGACAAAGAGAAGTGGTTAGTTGCTATGGAGGAAGAACTGTTATCTCTGAACAAGAACCAGACTTGGGAGATTGTTGAGAGGCCTAAGAACAAGAAACTTGTTGGGTGTAAGTGGATCTACAAGAAAAAGGTGGAGGCTCAAAGAGGTGGCAAGATTAGGTACAAGGCAAGACTTGTAGCTAAAGGATTTACACAGAAAGAAGGTATTGACTTTAATGAAATCTTCTCACCTGTTGTAAAGCATTGTAGCATCAGAATCTTGTTGGCTATGGTTGCTCAATATGAATTGGAGCTGCATCAGATGGATGTGACCACAGCATTTCTTCATGGGACTTTAGATGAGAAGATCTACATGAAAATACCAGAAGGGTTGGACATAGAAGATGGAGAAGACAGAGTGTGTTTACTCAGAAAATCACTCTATGGACTCAAACAAAGCCCTAGACAATGGTACTTAAGGTTTGATGAGTACATTTGCTCAGCTGGTTTTGCAAGAAGCTTGTATGACAGCTGTGTTTACTTCAGGAGGGTTGGGAGTTCAGTTACCTATCTTCTGTTGTATGTAGATGATATGTTAATAGCTGGGGAGTCTATTAACAGTATCAATCAAGTTAAGGAGATTCTCAAAAGGGAGTTTGAGATGAAAGATCTTGGTGAAGCTAAAGTGATTCTTGGGATGGAGATCAGTAGAGTTGAGGGAGCAATTCAGCTTAGTCAGCCTACCTATCTGAGGAAGGTGTTAGAGAGATTCAGGATGAATCAAGCTAAGTCAGTTTCTACACCAATTGGTCAGCATCAGAAGCTATCCAATCAGATGTGTCCCAAGAACAGCCAAGAAAGAGCTCAGATGAGTAAGGTTCCTTATGCCAGTGCAGTAGGGAGTTTAATGTATGCTATGGTGTGTTGTAGACCAGATTTAACTCATGCAATGAGTGTAATCAGCAGATACATGAGTGATCCAGGTTTAAGTCATTGGGAGACAGTTAAGTGGGTCATGAGATATGTTCTGGGAACAGCTGAGAAAGGTCTGAAATTTCAGAAGATATCAGATGAGGGAGAAGCACTTGTGGGATATGTTGATGCCGACTATGCAGCCAATGTAGACACAAGAAAGTCCTTGACAGGGTATGTATTCACCTTATTTGGTACAGCTATATCATGGAGGTCAATACATCAGTCCGTAGTTGCATTATCTACTACAGAATCAGAATATGTAGCCTTGACTGAAGCAGTAAAGGAGAGCATGTGGCTTAGGGGGATCTTGAAGGAGTTTGGTATATCACAAAGAAGTGTGACTGTCTTCTGTGATAACCAAAGTGCAATACATCTTGCAAAGCATCAGGGGTATCATGAGAGAACTAAACATATAGATGTAAAGCTGTACTTTGTAAGAGATATTGTAGAGAAGGGGTCAGTCCAGGTAGTGAAGATTGCTACAGAGGAGAACCCTGCTGATGCGTTCACTAAGGCATTGCCAAAAGAGAAGTTTGGCTTGTGTCTTAGACTTATTGGACTGCATTAATTCCTCTGAGGAGAAGGCTACTGTTCTTGTGGCAGAAGATCAGTAGTGGAGGCTATTCTTTGAGGAGAATAGTGTTGGTGTTTTTTGTTTTGGTGGAGATTAGTTCGATTATGAGCTAAAGGTGGAGAATTGTGAGTGTTATCTCATAATCTCAAAATCAGCACAGTAAACTACTGAGCTGATAGGATCAGATAAGATGACTTAGGCCTTATCAGATGAGTTGAAGGGTTTCAATCAGATGAGAAGGTGATGCTTAGAGTTCAGCACAGTTGGGATCAGCACAGTAAGATCAGCACAGTACTGGATTAAGATCAGTACTTCAGCAGAGTAGATCAGCTCAGTACCAGATCAGCACAGTACTTGGTCAGTGCAGTTAAGATCAGCACAGTATGAAGTCTATCAGCAGAGTTAGCTTTTGATCATCAGAGCAGAAGAGTTGGGTATCAGAACACTAAGTAGTGATCTGATCTTTATGGGCAAGTCTTCTGGTTCGAAGTTAGTTAGTTTAACTAACAGTTTTACAGTTACAACAACTTGAGGGCATAACTACCATTTCAGTTGGGCAATAACAGAGCACATGGGTTGTTACAAGCGGTTGCAAACGGTTGATAACTACTCAAAACAGTTCCTAACAGCAGCAACTACCTTTGGTCTTTATAAACTCTTGATTGTGTACATTGTAAAGGTTGACACCTTTTGGGAGGAGAGATTTAGTACGTTATTGTATTCTTTGAGTTGTGTGAGTTCACGAGTGAAGTGAGGAAATATCCAATTCCGAGTGAATGAGTGTGTAAACATTCTTTATCAATCAAAGAAGTACTATTCTGGTCCAGTGGATGTAGATCACATTGATCGAACCACTTAAATTCTTGTGTGCTGTTTGTCTCGTTGATTACTTTTCTGAATTACTATCCTAGAGCAGTTATTTCTTCTATATTCAAGTGTTCTAATTAGTTGGAGACGTCTAGCTGATCGGAATCCATCTTGACACCATGCTATAAATTTACTTTGATTTTGACAATGAAAATTTATTGCTGATTAATTTAGCTGGAAATTAGGATATTGTGGTTGCAGAGGTGGGGAGGACGTGTTTTCTGAAATTTTGACTAATTTCTCTCATTGTCTTCCTTTTTTTGCCATCTGGTTGAACATGCTCTTTTTCAGTGCCGTCATTGCTACTTGTCTTACAAACGTCACTGAATTTAGTCTATTCGCAAGGGTCTTTTATTGGATTGTGGATGATTGTTTAATGACTGTTAATTGTTTGATGAAAGGTCAATTGGGAAAGAATGAGTTTAACATTAGAATGAAGGGTTTAATTTAGTCTGTTTTTACTTCTATGGGCAAAATAAAATCAAGAATCACCTTCTCTTTACGCAATACTCTGTTTTCTATGTAATTTTCTCTTCACAATAAAATACACTTTTTTATTTGAAGAGGAGGAGGAATCTCTACCTGTGGTAAATATGTAACTTAACTAATATGTACTGATTTTCACAATTGTGAATTGATTCCAGGAGGATTCAAGTAGCCGAAAAGAAAATGAATCAGCAGCAGCAATATACTATTCTACAGATGATGCACTCAATTTGGATAGTAGGAGATGTGCTTGCTTACTTTTGAATGCAATTTGGAAACGTGTTTGCTTACTTTTGAATCCAATTTGGATTCTTATTTTATTATTTGAACTATTGTGTAATGTCATTTCAGTTTGTAAGTCATGTGAAATGGAGGATAAAGTGTTATATTATTCTTATACAATGCACATATTAGATATATGCATCTCATATTAATAAGCAATGCACATATTATATATATATGCACCAAACTATGAATATATGCACATTAGTTGCGCATTACGTATAAGACTACAGATCAATCCGACCTGTGTGTTAAAAATTTCAATGAAATTTGAAATAATTTATGTTTATTCTAATTTTTCAGTACATTATATCAAAGATTTAAACTAACATGCAGAAAATACACCTTGAGAATCGAGCGAGTAATCGAATGTGTGAAACGAATGTGCACAGAATTAATGATGTGCATATTTGAAAGTATATGTAATTATCGATTGCATATATAAAAAAATGCAGGCATATTTGAAAGTATATATACTTGTTGATTGCATATAAATAAAATATGTCTCTCTACATCTTGCAAAAATATTGTTGGTCCTGAAAGGAGTATATAACAAGTGTATGGGGGGGGGGGGGGGAATACACTTGTATGCAATTCTTTTGCTAATTGATCAAACCAGAGTTCAGTAAAGTTGTCTTGGACAACTCTGCTGAAGAAGATTAACTCTTCTAAGATAATCAGACTACTAAGTACTATTGAGTACTTAGTTGATTGACTATCTAGGGGAGTTATATGTGCGGAATAATGGTTGGCCCTTTAAGTTTAGACTCCTTTAATTTCTGAAATCACTTAGTCAATGCAACACAGTTCAGTTTAGCTTCAGGGAACTTGTCCAAATCAGTTTTGCACAGTCTTTGAATATGTATCTTTGAAAGATCAGTTTTGTGTGCAGTGTTGAATGAATGTAAGTACTTGTAAAGCAAATCAACACAAGAATTTATAGTGGTTCAGAGACTCAAGCTCCTACATCCACTTTCCCTGATTTAACAGGATAATTCCTTCACTCTTGGAATTAACTTGTTTTATAGTGCCAAGGTGCACTTGATCAAGAACACCACTCCTTGGTGAATTGATCCCTAGGATGTCTAGAGTCCTAGTACCCTCTTCTCAACTCAGAACTGAACTGTTCTTCTCTCAACAGTCAGCTCCTACCACTTCTACTACTACAACCTTCTCACTTTCACTCTTGAAAGGTGTAAGGGTTGAAGTAAGGTTCCAACTAATGAGATATCCTTTACAGTGAAGATCAGTGTATAAGGATAGGATATCTCTCTAAGCTTGTGTATGGATATACAATTGGGTTCAGCTTAGATGAAGTGTTTGAAGACTAAGATAGTCTTTGAAAGCTTTGAAAGCACTCTAGCTTGTAAGAACTTTGAGCTTAGTTGGATTGTGTTGAGGTGCCTTCAAATGGTCTTCACACTTCTGTATTTATAGACAAAATGGAGGATTTGCCCGTTGGAGAGGCAGCCCCAAATTGCTATAAATGTCTTCCTTGAGTTCTTCAAACTGGAAGACAGATTCTTGATAGTGACATGTCCTCATTTGGGTAATAAACGGCTGTAACAGTTTTGTCTTCATTCTGCAGCACTTTTCCCAATGTTTGACTTCTTGTTAGGACTTGGACATGGCTTCTGAAGGTTGATCCAATGATAGGACAACATTCCTTATCATCTGGACAACTCTCCTTATCACTATCAGCAGTTTTGCTTTTCAGCATGGTTGGCTTGCTCTTCTTCAGATGACTTGGCTCTTTCCCTTTATTTCTCTTGAGTATGGTCTTAGCTTATTTCTTTGAGGACCTTTAGGGACTGGTTGTCTCAAACTCTTCAGCATAGTTGATCTCAGGCTTTCAGAGCACTTGATCTTGGTCAATTTAGCTGAGACAACTCCTCTGGACAACTCTCCTGATCAGTATATTTAATCTTTTTGCATCAGAGCACTTTATGCATAGAGTTGACTTCTCTGGACAACTCTCCTGATAAACATCTTTGAGTAGTCTTGTCCTTTTGAGCTAGGTAAGCTTGTTCTTGCATATGGCTAGCTTCTTTGGACAACTCTCCTGATCAGAGCATATGAATATTTTCTCTGGACAACTCTCCTGATCAGAGCATCTTCATTGGATTTGTCCTTTTGAGCTTTACAATCTTGCTCTAGCATAAGAGCATCTTCTCTGGACAACTCTCCTGATAAGAGCATCTTAGATTTCATAGGGTGTCCTTGCTCTTAAGTGATTGTTCCAGAATTAGAGCCTTGAGGGGACTTGATCTTGATCATCTTCAAAGCATAGGTTCCCCCTCAAATTGTGCATCTAATTGTCTAAGAGCTACCTAACATTTCAGCTTCTCATCTAGCCTATAATCTAAATGTTCTAACATTCTTAGAACATATTTATATTGACTTAGGCATGTCTCAGGGGGTTTTGGTATTAGATCAAAACATATTTCATTTTATTCCCAACAATTTCCCCCTTTTTGATGATGCCAAAACCTACACAATTTAAGCAAAAGTGACTTGTCTACACCTATTACATGTATCTTCAGAAAACATGACTAAGGTCAACATTCTTGAAAAATAATGTGTTAGTGTATTCACTGTTTCTGTTGCAAGTAGGTTTTAAGATAGGCATAGAGAGATTTTGTGTTTCTTGATTCAAAATAAGTTCAACTATCATTCATTAAAAAGTCATTACAGGCATGTTGATAGTTGAAATTAACATATCAGAGCATGAATCAATACATCAGAGCAATTCATAATAATAATTCAAAATAATATTTTCAGCATCAGAGCACATAACTTGTATCAGAGCAATTCATAGCAAACCAGAGCAAACAGATTAACACATCAGCAATCTTGACCATATTTCAGCATAGTTGATCATTCAAGTAAGGTCAGAAGACTTAGCCATTTCAAAGATTATCCTCAGGAGGTGGCAGCATTCCATACTGTGCCCACACTCTTCTTTTCAGTGTCATGGCTTCTTGGTTGGTTCCCTTAGGTCCAAGAACCATCTTGTTCAGCTTAAGGATCTCAGTGAATTCCCTCAGAATTCTTGCTTGGTCAATCCATCCTTCAAGCTTTGGAGGCATGTATATGATTGGCTTGGGAGCTGTGAGTTCAAATCTTGCAATGTCAGCAGCTGCAAGTAGTTGTTGATACAACTCTCTGTAGTATTCTAGCATGAACTCAGTGAAGGCAGAGTTTGCATCTCCTCCATTCCATCTGTCAATGACATAATAGTCATAGACAAACTCCCTTTTGGCTTCTTCCCATGTGTCATTCAGTTGAATTGGCACCCATTTATCCAAGTGTGGATATTTGGTGTCCATTGGGATTAGAAGCTGAGGCTTCATCTTGCTGTAAGTTGCTCTTCTCCTTCTTGGTTTCTGAAAGTTTGCTCTCCTTTCATCTCTTGCTCTGTTGGCTTCTTCCATCAGATCAATTTTCTCATGGGCCCTCATCATGGCCAGTTTCTGTTGTGTTTCAGGGTCTTTGCCATACCCTTCATGAAACAGTTTTGATGGATCATGGGCTAGAACAGTTGTCTTCTTCTTAGGTTCAGATCCAAATCCTTCAGCAAATAACTCTTCAGTGTCTTCAGAGGACTTGGTTCCTTCAGCAGTTTTGCCAGATTCAGAAGATTTGTCCTTTTCAGCAGCTTTGGCTTTCTTTGATGTAGGCTCATCTTCATCAATTCTGAATTCAGGTGGAAGATCAAGGCTGCTAGGAAAGTCAGTGAATTTCTCAATTTGTCTCTTCTTTCCTTGGGCCTTCTTGATCTTTCCTCTGGTTTGGACACCTTCAGCATCTTTGTCCAAACCTGACACTTCACCACCTGGTCTTTGTTGTAGCCTTACTCTTTCCTCTTGAGCTGAGGCCATTGAGTTCTTCAATGCCAATGCTAACTGCTCCTCTTCATCCAATTCTTCCAAATTCAGCTTTTCTGGCTCTTTTCCCTTTCCTTCAGGGACTTTGTCCTTCCCTTTCACTGGACTCCCAATTACTAAGGCACCTTTTGCCCTTGCTCTTTCCCTTTCCCCCTTTTTGGCAGCATCAAAACACTGGGGCTTGAGGTCACTCATTGTTGAGGCCATCAGGGATTGGGCCTGGTTTAGGGACTTCATCTCTTCCAACAAATATACATTCTCATCATGTATATTCTGCATTCTATCACTGCTCAAGCTAAGGAAAGCTAGAACAAGCTTCATCTTTTGTTGGACAACCTCTTCCATGGCTGTTTTCAGAGATGCATCCAGTTGGGCTTTTAAGAGCTCAGTGAGGTTGGCCACTGCACCTTCAGCAATGTTGGCCAACACTTCTTGGGAAAATTTTTCTGAGGCAGCTTTGACCATAGCTAGCCTTTGCTCTTCAGCTCTTCTCTTCTGCAGTGCAGTCTTCTTTCCAATAGCTTGTTTGACAGTGAGCCTGAGAGCTTTGACATTTGCATTGTGATTGTCTCTCAGCAGCTTTTGTTCTTTCTTGACCTCCTCTGAGATGGCTTCCATGGTTGATTTTGCACTCTGAACTTCAGTGGAGATGGTTTGGAGACCAGATTCCACACCACTGATTCTTGCCTCAAGAGTTGGTAGCACAACATCTTCAGAGCCAGTGAGCCTCATCTCTACAGATGCTAGAGTCCTTCCTTGCTCATTCAATGCTCCTGAAGTTTCAGCATGAGCAGATTGAACTTGATGAGCCAAGGAGTCCAACTTCTCTGATTGCATTCCAAGTAAGGCTTGAGCTGAGCCTGTATCAACTTGGATAGGGGCATCTGTGAGGAACTCATCTGCAAAAATTTGGTCAAGAGAAATACCTGCAACATCAGATAAATCAAACAAGTTAGGAAATAAGCACTCATCACCCTCAATTTCTTTTGCATAAGACTCTGATACATCAGCAGTCTTCTTCTCATTTTCAACTTGTTCTTTTCTCCCTTCATAATTGATGTTCTCACTCAAGGAATCAGGCCTCCTCTCATCAAGGGATTCTTGAAGTTCAGATTTGACTTCAAGAATAACCTGTCCTTCCTCACTTATTCCACCCTCATTTGGTGGTACACTCACTATCTTAGTGATGACTACCTCTCTTTCATCCACAACTCCCTCAGATTTTTCAACTAATCTCTCCTTTTCAACTCCTTCTCCTAATCCTGCAGCATCTCCACCTTCAACAAGGTTCAAAGATGGCAGTTGTGGGGAGATCACAGTGCTTATATCAGCAGCCACTGAGTCATCCTGAATGATTAAGGGCTGATCAATGTCCAACACCTCTGACACTGAATAGGCCTTAATCAAACTAGCCTCTAGTACAGGAACCTCAACATCTTTAGGCTGTGCCTTGGGTTCAGAAGAACCTTAATTGGCAGATGTGTCTTTGGTTGTGTTACCACCCTTGGTCAACACCTCTGAAGTTACAGAGCCTTTCCTATGATAGGTTTTAGGAGGATTGGAAAGTCTATCTGCTACAGAAGACTTGGGGTGAATGGGTTCAGGGAGGTTGGCTTGAGGGGTTTCAGGAGGGTTGGGATTTGAAGGGTTTGAGGGATCATCAGGGGAATCATCATCATTAGAGCCACTGTCAGGGTGTTTGATTCCCTTGGCTTTTCTCTCTTTCTCCTCCTTAATCTTATCAGCCACCAGCTTTGCAAAAATCTCCTCATCAATGAGGAATCTTGTCTTTGAAACTCCAGCAAAGTGTAGCAATCTGTTTTCCTCTATTTGCCACCAGTTTGCACCTTTATCTTGGATGACTTGTGATATCTCCATCATAGATTTATCTTTTACATCAACAAGCATCCTCAAATCATGAAAGGCCTTCTGAATTCTTGGAAATTCAGCAAGTTGTGGATACAAACTGTCCACAGTAGCCTTGGCTCCTCCTCTGAGCATACTTTAAAAAGTATACTCCTCCTCATCTCCACTTGAATGGGGACTTTGGGTTATAGGGGAGTTAGCTCTGGGTTCTCCTAATGTGGCTTTTGGTTCAGGGATCTTGGCTTCAGATGGGTTGGGTACAGTAGAAGGATCTTCAGTTGCTTTAGAGAGCAATGAATCTGAAGGGGCTTTACTCAGGGGGGTTGGCTCATGAAGTGCATGCTCTAAGAGCTTTGAATAGTTGAGCATGGATGAGTCAAGGGGAGACAGGAGTCTTGTCTCATCTACTGCTAAATCAGCAAGCACATCTATGCCACTTCTTTGTTCATTCCCTTCAGGAGAGTATCTCTTAGTGATATTTACAGGGGTAATGGGTTGGTTGGAAGGGGTAACATGGGTTTCAGGGGAGTTGGGCTCAAGATACTGAATTTCAGGGAGGTTGGCCTCTATGAGTTGACCTTCAGGGACATTGGATTCTGGAGTTCCAGAACCAGATGAATTAGTCCTTGACATGGATTTGGCCCTGCTTTCAGCTCTGCTCTCCCTTAGAGCCAATTGAAGAGACCTTTCTTCTTGAAACTCCAACACCTTCTCAGTAGGTTTGGCCCTTCTCTTGCTGGCCCTGCTACTTCCACTTCCTTCCTTCTCAGGGACAACTTCCCTGATTCTCTTATCACCCTTCTTCTTTTGCCTAGTCTCATTGTACTTCCTCCTCAACTCTTCTGAGTGGTCAGAAGGCACACTCACTCCCTCTTCTGCCACTGCATCAACTTCAGCTGATGCTCCTGAGGCTTCTTTTGAAGACAATTGAGACATCTTTCTTGTTTTGACAGCCCTGGCCTTTGTTCTCTTTTTCATTTTAGGCTTCTCTTCCTCCTGTTCTTCAGCAGGCTTGGCCAGTAACATCCTTCTTTTCTCAGTTTTCTTGCTGAGCTTTCTGAATAGGATCTTTTGGGCTGGGAGGGGTTTTGCAAAGGTCTGCATCTGGGAATAGTGGGAAAACCTCTCAATCAACAAGCTTGCCCTGGTGCAATACTTGATTTTCCCTTCTAGCACCACTTTATTGTGGGCTTTCACCTTAAATTTAGCCTTCTCCTTCATCATTTCAGACATGATGAAGGTCCTCCAATCAAACTTGATGCCCTTATCACTGGCATCAATAATGGCAGCCATGATTCTGATCCTTGGCTGGCTGACCTGCTCTAGGCTTCCAGTGTTGCTTAAGAGGCTCTTTGCAACTACCTCAAAAAGATTGAGAAACTCTGGCTTGAGAGTTTTCTTGTTTTGAGTTGAGGAGAGAGGGCCTGGAACTAATAACCACTCTTGAGCTATTTCCTCTTCATGTCCAGTGCCATAGACTTCTGGATTCCTTCCCTCATAAGGCAATCCAAAGGCTCCTTCCAGATCCTCTGAGGAGAATTTCACTCTGTGGAATCTCTCCTCCTCCTCTCCTTATGCAGTGTAAGCTAACCTGGTTGATACTTCTCCATCTTCAGGTTTGCCTCTCCACTTTAGGAAGGCAAAGAATTCTGCCATGTAACTCTCCAAGCAAGAGCTTGGTCTTTCTTCCAAGAACTTTTGGAGACCAGCCCTTCTCAACCACCTTAGGGTTGGAGTTATCTCAGGATCTTCACTTTCAAAGGAAATAATAGGCTCAAAGTGAAGATTGTTTTTGTTGCTAAGATAGGCAAAATCTAGGTCTAGATCCTTGTTGGAGAAATCAACAAGCATCTCAGGTCTAACCTTGGGGGCCATTGAAAGTTGCAGAGAAAAGTTTGATGAAGAATGAGAGAGTTTGAAGAACTTTTGAGTTAGGGTTTCGAATACTTGGGGAAGAAGTGTTTGTGGGTATCTTAAGACTTGTGAATATTCTAAAAAGAATGTTTGTCAATGAGTTGGTAAGGTCTTGAGATAATTCAAAGGTGAACAAAAATGGAAATCCAAAATGGACGGCTAGGATTGATTTCAGGGGAGTTGTCCATTTTTGATCCAATGGTCAAAAACCAATGTAACAGTGAAATAACTGTTTTATTCAAAACGTGGGTGGTTTTTAATGTTTGTTTAAGGCTGGGGATTTTTCGAGATAGATCATGTCCCAAAAAGTGTAATGCAAACAAGAGTTAAATCTTGGCATTTAATGCATGGAAAGTGACCTTTTGGGTGGGAGACAAATTAAATCCCAGAAAGGTGAAAACTGTATTTCAAGGGACAGATTTCGAGATAGGTATTGATCACCAAAAATAGGTGCTTATCATACCAAGATTTGGTTTGATAACTTATCTGACCCTACATGGACAAGTGTCCTGAAGAACTGTGGACAAGTGTCCTGAATTTCAAGAGACAAGTGTCCTGAAGAGGTAAGGTCATGTTTCTGAATTTCAGTAGACTTGACCAAGTCTGCTGAAGTTTGAGTTTGTTTCCCCCTTAATCAATGAGCTTCTTTGGACTTATTTGTCCAGCTTCCCTGGATCAAGTAATCCCAACTCTGCTGATAGCTCCAGAAATCTTGCCTCTGCAAGTGGCTTGGTTAATATATCAGATTTTTGATGGTCTGTGTGAATTTTCACTAGCTTGATATCCTTCTTCTCCACATGATCTCTAATGAAGTGGTGCTTGATGTCCACATGCTTGCATCTTGTGTGCAAGACAGGATTTTGTGATATAGCAATGGCACTATTGTTATCACAGAAAATTGGCACTTCAGTAGAGTTGACTTTGTAGTCTCTTAGTTGTTGTCTTAGCCAAAGAATTTGAGCACAACAACTTCCAGCAACATATTCAGCTTCAGTGGTGGAAGTGGCCACTGTGTTCTGTTTCTTGGAGAACCATGAAATAAGCTTGTTGCCTAAGAATTGACAAGTCCCTGAAGTGGACTTTCTGTCAATCCTACATCCTCCATAATCAGCATCTGAGTAGCCAGTTAGCTCAATATTGTCATCAGCAGGGTACCAAAGGCCTAGATTCTCAGTGCCTTTGAGGTACCTCAAAATCCTCTTTGCAGCCTCAAGGTGGCTTTTCTTAGGATTTGCTTGAAATCTTGCACAAACACCTACTGCAAAGGTGATATCAGGTCTGCTGGCAGTGAGATAGAGGAGTGAACCAATTATTCCTCTATACTTAGTAGAGTTGGTTGGAATACCACTCTCATCAGGATCCATCTTCCAATTTGTGTTCATTGGGATCCTTACTGGCTTGCTAGTTGTACACCCAAACTTTTTGATCATTTCTCTGGTGTACTTAGCTTGGTTGATGAAGATTCCTTCTTTAGATTGCTTGACTTGTAGACCCAGAAAGAAGTTCATCAACCCCATCATTGACATCTCAAACTTGCTTTGCATGAGCTTGGAGAATTTTTCACATAGCTTCTCATTAGGGGATCCAAAAATTATGTCATCCACATAAATTTGGACAAGCAAGATGTCCTCTCCTTCAGAGATTCTGAAGAGAGTTCTGTCCACAGTTCCCTTGGTGAATCCATGATCCAAGAGGAATTGTGACAGTGTATCATACCAAGCCCTAGGGGCTTGTTTGAGTCCATATAGAGCTTTCTTGAGTCTGTAGACTTGGTTTCCAACTTCAAAACCTGGTGGTTGCTCCACATAGACTTCTTCTTTCAAGACTCCATTCAGAAAGGCACTCTTGACATCCATTTGGTATACTTTGAACCTCTTGTGGGCTGCATAGGCTAGAAAGAGCCTTATTGCTTCTAGCCTTGCCACAGGTGCAAATGTCTCATCATAGTCAATGCCTTCATGTTGGCAATACCCCTTTGCCACTAGTCTTGCTTTGTTTCTGACAATCACATCATTTTCATTCTTCTTGTTCTTGAACACCCACTTTGTTCCAATAACATCTTGATGTGAAGGTCTGTCCACCAGCTCCCATACTTCATTTCTGGTGAATTGGTTCAGTTCTTCCTGCATGGCTGTGATCCAATTGGCATCTTGAAGTGCTTCCTCAACATTACTTGGTTCTTGCTCTGACAAGAAGCAACAGAAAAGAGCACTTTCACCATGGAATCTTCTTGTTTTGACTCCAATACTTGGGTCACCAAGTATTAGATCAGTAGGATGGTCAGTCAACCAATTCCTTCTTTTTCTGATCTCTTCAGTAGAGTTGTCCTCTACTGAAGGTGAGTCATTTTGATTATAGAATTCAGGATAATTTAATGCAGGATCTAATCAGGATCATAATCAGGGATGTTGTCCTCAATGTCAGGGACATTGGCATTTTCAACATTTTGAGTTCCCCCTTGATTATTTGACCCATTAACTACCTCAGCAGGAACTGCTTCTTCATTGGTAGTTGTTACCTGGATGTGAACTGGGATTGGTTCATTCAGTTCACCATTTCCATCTGTAGGATTTGTTTCAGGAAGGTTGCCTTCAGGATTGTTGTCCAATGTGGGTTTTTCAGGCAGATTGGCTTGGACAACATCTATGAATTCAGTGTCTTTGTCTTTTAGGCTTAATCTGGTTGTCCTTTGTGTGATTTCTTCAGGTTCTAAATGATCATTCCTGATCTCAAAGATAGACTCATCAAACACAACATGAGGTGTTTCTTCCACTATAAGGGTTTTCTTGTTGTAGACTCTGAAAGCTCTACTGATTTGAGAGTATCCAAGAAATACTCCCTCATCAGCTTTGCTGTCAAAGGCTTTCAACTGTTCTTTCCCATTATTGTGAATGAAACATTTACAACCAAATATATGAAAGTATGACACTTTAGGCATTCTTCCTTTCCAGAGTTCATCGGGGGTTTTGCCTTGCCCCTTAGTGATCAAACATCTATTTTGAGTATGGCATGCAGTGTTTATAACTTCAGCCCAAAACCTCTTAGGTAAATTTGAGTCAGCAATTAGAGTTCTAGCAGCTTCTTTTAAAGTTCTATTCCTTCTTTCTACAACTCCATTTTGTTGGGGAGTTCTAGCTGCTGAAGTTTCATGAGCTATTCCATTTGATGTGCAGTACTCATTGATGTATGAATTAATGAACTCAGTGCCTTTATCAGATCTTATCTTGATAATGCTAAGGCTTTTCTCATTTGACAATCTCTTGAGAAGTTCAGGTAGTTTGACTTGTGTTTCCTTCTTATTAAGGAGAAATACTACCCATGTGAACCTAGAGAAGTCATCTACTACCACTAATGTGTATTTTCTACCATTAATGCTTGAAGGGGTAATTGGTCCAAATAGATCCATATGTAGAAGTTCAAGTACCCTTTCAGTGGAGATGACTGGTTTTCCTTTGAATGAGGCTTTAATCTGTTTTCCTTCTTGACATGGCTTACACACATGTTCTTTAATGAAAACCTCATTAGGTAGTCCTTTAACTAATGCATTTCTAGCAAGTTTATTCATGGATTTGAAGTTCAGGTGATTTAGCCTTTTGTGCCATAGCCAACTTTGTTCACTAGAACTTTTAGCAATAAAACATGCAGCATCAGTAGACTTGTCCCAGTCTGCAAAATACACATTTCCCTTCCTAGTTCCAGTCAATAGGGTTTGTTGAGTTTTATCTTTAATTAGACACTTTCCACTTGAGAACTCAACATTAAAATCTTTATCACAGAATTGACTGATACTCAGGAGGTTATATTTGAGACCAGCTACATAAGATACATTGGTTACTTTGATGTTACCAATCATCAAAGTACCATAACCTTTTGTTGTTGCTTGTGAGCTGTCTCCAAAGGTGACATTTGGGCCTTCTTTTTCAATAAAATCAGAGAGGAGTTCCTTGTTTCCAGTCATGTGCCTTGAGCATCCACTGTCAAGGTACCATGCTGTCTTTTTGTTCATGCTCCTCTTCTTGTGGCCCAATGGTACCTGCAATTAGATAGGTTTAGGTACCCTTTGAGTTTTGGGTCCTGAGAGGTTAGCTGTACCTTTGGGAACCCAAACTTGCCTAATAACCCTGATTGATTCAAGGTGGCTAAGTTGATTTCCTAGTGCATCAACATACACTGTCTTTCCCTTAAATGCCTTTGGGAAAGTATGTGTGAGTGTGTTAACTCTGTAAGTTTCAGAGGAGTTGTCCACTCTCTTGAACTTATGAGTTCTTTGTGCAGCTTGATGAAATCTTTGAGGAAAGGCATTTTTATGACCATTACCCTTTGGCATGAAGGGTTTTGGTTGTCTCATTTTATTCTGCCTTTGAGGATAGTTGTCCTTAGGTCTATTCAGCTGAGGCTTTCTCAGATGAGTTGGCCTAGGCTGATTATACCTTGGATAATTCCTCTGAACATTGTTCAGGAGAGTTGCCCTTCCATTGGGTCTACTCTGCTGACCAACATTCCTCTTGTGCTCAGGAGCTTTGGCCATTTCCTTAGGTTTTGGCCTTTTCTCCTGAATCACTTGAGTAGGCATTTCATTCAATTTGCCCTTTCCTTTGTTCAGTGGCTGAATTACTTCATTTTCAGCTTGTTGTGCCACTGACTTAACAAAGATTCTCTTAGTGTTACTTGTGGATGCAACACTAAGGCAAGGTGAAGATTCAAATGGATCAAAACCCAATCCACTTCTTTGAGCCATAGGTCTTTGATAACTTTGAATTTCCTCTATTGCTCTAGAGGATTTGTTCAAAGCAGACATCTTTAGTTTCAGGCTCTCTTCACTTAATTTAAGAATATCATACTCATGTGAGAGATTTTCAAATTTGGCATTTAGAATTTTAAATTCAAAATCTTTTCTCTTCTGAGAGAGAAGTTGATCATCAATCTCCTTTTGTTGGTCAACTATCCTGAGACTTGCTTCCTCAAGCTTTCTCAAGACTTGTTGATACAAGTCAGTAGACTTGACATCAACAGCTACCTCAGAGTTTTTGGAAAGTTCAATAGCCAATCTTTCATTTTCTTTCACACAATTATCATGAAATTCTTGTAATCTAGTGAAATCTTCCATCAACTTTCCCAAGGAAAGTTTCAGGTTAACCTCACTAGTGTTTTGTGAGGTGAATGATGGTGAACTAGAAGTAGAGGATACCTCATCATCCTCAAGAGCCATATTGCAGACATCATCATCATCATCACTGTTGGAGAATAATCCATCAGAAGAGTTGAAGCTTTCATCACTATCAGATTCTTCACCAGCCATCATGGCCTTTCTATTGGTGAACTTTCTGTCTCTTTTAGCTTGTCTCTCTCTTCTTTCTTTAGAGCTCAATTCAGGGCAGTCATATTGGAAGTGCCCTTTCTTTTTACAGTTATAACACAGATCTTCATCATCATCCTTCTTGGATTCTTCTCTTCTCTTAGATGAAGAAGGATCAGCTCTACTGGATCTTCTCCTATCAGAGGACTTGTCCTCTGATCTTTTCTCTTCAGGCTTTTTGTCCTCAGCCTGATCTTCAGGGGAGTTGTATCTTCTCCTGAATTTGTTGTCTTGGTAGAATTTCTTGTATCTACCAAACCTTGTGTTGAGCTTGTCAAACCTTCTAGCCATCAAGGATAGTTCTTCCTTCATTTCAGTCTTAGAGACTGTCTTTGATGATCTGGGAGTGGGTTGCATTTCTGGTTCAGCAACTTTGGCTTTGAATGCCACTCCCTTAGTAGGATTTGAAGGTTCCTCAACAGGCTTTCTTCTATTGAGGTCAAACTCATAGGCTTTAAGTTCTGAGAATATTTGTTGCATGGGCATGGTGGAGAGATCTTTGGTATTCTGCATCATTACAGCATAGACATCCCACTTTTGAGTGAGACTCCTTAGGATTTTCAGTCCAACCTCTCTCTTGGTGTAGACCTTGCCCAATGAGTTAATCTCATTCATCACATCAGTGAATCTACCAGCAAATTTGTCAATGGACTCATCAGACTCCATTGAGAATTGTTCAAACTTTTGCACAGCAACTTGGAGCTTGTTCTCCTTGATCTTTTCAGTGCCCTCACACATTTCAGCAAGAGTATCCCAAATTTCTTTAGCTGTTGTGCAGTGGTAGACTCTTCCCATAACTGCATCTGGAATTGTTTGATAAAGGGTGTTCATGGCGAGATAATTCAAATTATCTTTCCTTTTCTCATCAGTAGTGAAGTCATCCTCATCCTTGGGAATCAGTTCCCTTACATCTGCTTTTTGCTCAGCTGTCACTCTGGGGTTAGTTTGAGTAAACACAAAAGGTCCTCTTGTGATTACTCTTAGCATATCAGTATGGAGAGATGCAAGATGAGCCCTCATTCTAATTTTCCAGAAATCATAATTGTCTATTGAAAACATGGGCAATTTGTGATGAGAAATGTGATTGACTGGATTTGTGGCCATGTTGTCTAATCCTTGAACAACAGGTGGAGGAACAGCATTGTTGTTGGCCATATCTCACAAATAATCAGTTAGTCAACAAGTGATGGATTTCAGATAGAGATCAGTTCAGTGACCACACAAATATGAGAGTTTTGAAAATCAAGATGGATTTTCAGAAGCAGTGGTCTTTGAACCCCTGCTCTGATACCACTTGTTGGTCCTGAAAGGAGTATATAACAAGTGTATGGGGGGGGGGGGGAATACACTTGTATGCAATTCTTTTGCTAATTGATCAAACCAGAGTTCAGTAAAGTTGTCTTGGACAACTCTGCTGAAGAAGATTAACTCTTCTAAGATAATCAGACTACTAAGTACTATTGAGTACTTAGTTGATTGACTATCTAGGGGAGTTATATGTGCGGAATAATGGTTGGCCCTTTAAGTTTAGACTCCTTTAATTTCTGAAATCACTTAGTCAATGCAACACAGTTCAGTTTAGCTTCAGGGAACTTGTCCAAATCAGTTTTGCACAGTCTTTGAATATGTATCTTTGAAAGATCAGTTTTGTGTGCAGTGTTGAATGAATGTAAGTACTTGTAAAGCAAATCAACACAAGAATTTATAGTGGTTCAGAGACTCAAGCTCCTACATCCACTTTCCCTGATTTAACAGGATAATTCCTTCACTCTTGGAATTAACTTGTTTTATAGTGCCAAGGTGCACTTGATCAAGAACACCACTCCTTGGTGAATTGATCCCTAGGATGTCTAGAGTCCTAGTACCCTCTTCTCAACTCAGAACTGAACTGTTCTTCTCTCAACAGTCAGCTCCTACCACTTCTACTACTACAACCTTCTCACTTTCACTCTTGAAAGGTGTAAGGGTTGAAGTAAGGTTCCAACTAATGAGATATCCTTTACAGTGAAGATCAGTGTATAAGGATAGGATATCTCTCTAAGCTTGTGTATGGATATACAATTGGGTTCAGCTTAGATGAAGTGTTTGAAGACTAAGATAGTCTTTGAAAGCTTTGAAAGCACTCTAGCTTGTAAGAACTTTGAGCTTAGTTGGATTGTGTTGAGGTGCCTTCAAATGGTCTTCACACTTCTGTATTTATAGACAAAATGGAGGATTTGTCCGTTGGAGAGGCAGCCCCAAATTGCTATAAATGTCTTCCTTGAGTTCTTCAAACTGGAAGACAGATTCTTGATAGTGACATGTCCTCATTTGGGTAATAAACGGCTGTAACAGTTTTGTCTTCATTCTGCAGCACTTTTCCCAATGTTTGACTTCTTGTTAGGACTTGGACATGGCTTCTGAAGGTTGATCCAATGATAGGACAACATTCCTTATCATCTGGACAACTCTCCTTATCACTATCAGCAGTTTTGCTTTTCAGCATGGTTGGCTTGCTCTTCTTCAGATGACTTGGCTCTTTCCCTTTATTTCTCTTGAGTATGGTCTTAGCTTATTTCTTTGAGGACCTTTAGGGACTGGTTGTCTCAAACTCTTCAGCATAGTTGATCTCAGGCTTTCAGAGCACTTGATCTTGGTCAATTTAGCTGAGACAACTCCTCTGGACAACTCTCCTGATCAGTATATTTAATCTTTTTGCATCAGAGCACTTTATGCATAGAGTTGACTTCTCTGGACAACTCTCCTGATAAACATCTTTGAGTAGTCTTGTCCTTTTGAGCTAGGTAAGCTTGTTCTTGCATATGGCTAGCTTCTTTGGACAACTCTCCTGATCAGAGCATATGAATATTTTCTCTGGACAACTCTCCTGATCAGAGCATCTTCATTGGATTTGTCCTTTTGAGCTTTACAATCTTGCTCTAGCATAAGAGCATCTTCTCTGGACAACTCTCCTGATAAGAGCATCTTAGATTTCATAGGGTGTCCTTGCTCTTAAGTGATTGTTCCAGAATTAGAGCCTTGAGGGGACTTGATCTTGATCATCTTCAAAGCATAGGTTCCCCCTCAAATTGTGCATCTAATTGTCTAAGAGCTACCTAACATTTCAGCTTCTCATCTAGCCTATAATCTAAATGTTCTAACATTCTTAGAACATATTTATATTGACTTAGGCATGTCTCAGGGGGTTTTGGTATTAGATCAAAACATATTTCATTTTATTCCCAACAAATATTATATTTATTCAACAAGTATTTTTGTTAATACAAGTTGTTCAGTAAATTATTTAAACACTTTTAGAGGTGCATCGAGTAAAATAATTTTTTTGAATGTATTAATTTTATTAAGTATTTTATAATATAATTTATATTTTAATAAAGATATAGTATCGATTAATAAGAAAATTATTGAATATTTAAAAATATAGAAGTGATCGATCTCAAATATTAGGAAAGTAATTTGAAATGGAAATTGCCATATAATTGAGGGATAATCTCAAATTTTAGGAAAGTAATTAATTTGAAATGGAATTGCCCTATAATAGAGGGATAAACTCTTAGCCTTTTAAATTATAGAGGGATAAACTCTTAGCCTTTTAAAACTTAGGGATAATCTCAAATTTTAGGAAAGTAATTAATTTGAAATGGAAACTTAGGGATAATCTCAAATTTTAGGAAAGTAATTAATTTGAAATGAAATTGCCCTATAATAGAGGGATAAACTCTTAGCCTTTTAAAACTTAGGGATAATCTCAAATTTTAGGAAAGTAATAATCTCAAATTTTAGAAAAGTAATTAATTTGAAATGGAAACTTAGGAATAATCTCAAATTTTAGGAAAGTAATTAATTTGAAATGAAATTGCCCTATAATATAGGGATAAACTCTTAGCCTTTTAAAACTTAGGGATAATCTCAAATTTTAGGAAAGTAATAATCTCAAATTTTAGAAAAGTAATTAATTTGAAATGGAAACTTAAGGATAATCTCAAATTTTAGGAAAGTAATTAATTTGAAATGAAATTGCCCATAGAGGGATAAACTCTTAATAGAGGGATAAACTCGAAATTGTAATAGAGGGATAAACTCTTAGCCTAGCCTTTTAAAACTTAGGCTTTGCTTTTGAGTTTTTTTTCCCCAAAAGGCCTTATACCAATGGAGATACTAGTCCCCCCTTTATACCTAATGATCCTTTAATGCTAATCCGATGTGGGACAATTGTTTGACACTCAACAATACTTTATTAAATCACCCAAACTGATTCTTACTTATTTGATCTCACACTCCACTAAATTTACATTTTTTAAAAAGTGAGTCAATCAAAATATAAAAATCACTATGGACGGGGGAGTATATTTTAAGTTCTACATTTGACTAATAGTGGCTAAAGTCTCAACAACGATCGGAGTTGTATACTTTTTCACAAGTTAGAACAATCAAAATTACTTTCTTTCAAAACATAATAAAAATTGTTAAATTTAAATTAATGAAATGAGATGTATTGAAAAATTTATAATAATTTTTTTGTATATATAAATATTTTGTCTTCGTATTAATGTAAATTGGGCCCCCCAATCTGTAATTTATGGGTCCGTCACTAACAATATCATACCGTACCAAAAAAATTAATATGCCGAAAATTTCGATATATTTTTAGTACGATAAGCTCGGTATACCAAAATTTCGGTATATATTTATCCACCCATAGGACATTGTTAGGAAAAATAAAACATTAGCCAAGTCATGCCCATTAACACAATCATTTGATTGTCAATACCTTAACAAAAAACGGGTACTTTTTAGTAGACAACAAATATATAATTGAAACTGAAATTAGTTGATCCACACACATGTCATAAAGGAGCTGCAAAAAAATACTCAACTTAAGTTGATGGCATATATGTAATCCACATCTTTAAATCATAAAAAAAAATAAAAAATTACTAGAGTTTTGAACCTAAAAACCAAATTGGTGAAGTAGAATTTTGAACCTTATAATTGCTTATTCCTTAATTTGTACCATTCATGTCCCATACTAAGAACAACTTGGCCCGTGCAAATCTCTGACGTAGTTTTCTGGAAAGAAATCGTAATTAAGTCCAAGAACAAGAGAGAAAGTGAGTCCAATTGCCTCCACTTGCTGACATGGAAACAAATGTTTATAGTTTCAGAATGTTGTTGCTTGAAGTAATCTCTAGGAAGCTTCCTTACTCAAAAGAGCATGGAACCTTCTAAACTGGGTATCCATTTTACTCCGATTTTCAATGATACAGTACAGTAGAAACTCTTTAAATTAATACTCGATAAATTAATAAACTCTCTAAGATAACACAAAAATTTATATGCAATATTGCATACATGCATTTCAGTCATTCACACACATATTCTTTATAAATACACCCACAAGCTTAATTCACACACATTTTTTATAAATACACCCACAAGCTTAATTCACACACACATTTTTTATAAATACACCCACTGACAGCTCAATTCACACCCACATTTTTTATAAATGCACCCACTGACAGAAATTGAACATGGTCGTCTTCTCCGAGCAGTTTTTGATCACCTCATGCCGCGGTCGGACGCTGCAATTTACGATGACCTTAATCCTTAAATATTTTATATTTCTTTAAATATTCTTTAATACTAATCATTATGGGTCAATGTTATTTTGTATTACGTTCAATAATATATCTTACTACATGCAATAATATATGTTACTATATATTATAATGTGGGTTACTTAATCAATAAAAAAAAATATAAAAATATAAAAGAATCAATATTACTATATAAAATTGTGTTATTACTACATGTAATAATTTGTTTTACTACATAAAAAATTATATGTTACTACATACTACAGTTTGAATTACTACATTGAATAGACGTTTGTTACTATACGTAACTTTATCAAATGATCTAATATTTTTCGCATCATCCTACAATAAAATATTTTGTATTACAACATGATTATTGTGTTTACACATTCGATAATATATGTTACTACATATTATAATGTGAGTTACTACATCAATAAAAATACTAGAAAAAACGTGTTACTAAATAAAAGAATTTGTATTATTATATAAATAGTTTGTGTTATTACTACATAAAATAATGTGTATTACTACATATTACAATTTGAATTACTACATTTAATATCCCGCGTTCGACAATAAAATAAAAGATAAAAAAATCACAGAAACATGTAAAATAAACGGATTAAAATTTTTGAATTAAGCTGTCAGTGGGTGTATTGATAAAAAATGTGTGTGTGAATTAAGTTTGTTGGTGTATTTATAAAAAATGTGTGTGTGAATTAAGCTTGTGGGTGTATTTATAAAGAACATGTGTGTGAATGATTGAAATGCATATATCAAATATTTCATACAAGACTAGCCCCTAAGATAATATTTTTGGCCGGTTCCGACTCGGGATAGCGTGCTAAATTAATAAACTCTCTAAAATTATAAGATAATACATTTTTTGTAATTTCTATAGACCCCAAATAAAATATAAATTAATAATTCCATATATATTACCTATTACATGAATGATTTATGAATGTTTCTTAAAAAATAACTCAATTGTGTTTATTTTTTTGTTGAAATCAATTTCACCTTAAATCTCGTCTCTAATTTTCCTTATCAATTTCACCTAAAAGTTTCACCATAGTTACTGAGAACCATTCTTGCAATTGCTTTTGAGTGAGACTTGGATTATCCTTGTTGTGCTTGCATAATGCTTTTCGAATCTCGTAGGTCATTGTTATTTTTTTCACACGTGTAAGATGAGAAGTCATATGTGTGTAGATTTGTTTGTGTTAGCATATTTTGATCTTGTATATTTATATTGAAAATATTTTTTAATGTTCATAAAGTGATACAATGAACACAAGAAGTATAATTATATGGAAGATTGAGGTGGAAGTTTGAAAGAGTGTTTCTATAAATTAATAAAATATTAATTAATATATAAATTAATAATTATTAATTTATAGATAAATTAATAACTCTTTTAATTAATAAATTTTGATGTTCTCAAAATTATTAATTTATAGAGTTTCTACTGTATGTACAAAATGGGGTTGCTACTGCTACTTTAATTAACCATGATTTCTTCAACTGTCACCCGGCTTCTCAATACATGAATGATAAAACAGCCGTAAAAATGTTGGTAGATCTAACTTTGAAGTCTTTCAATGAAGAAAAACTGGATGCGGTGTGTGAGGCAATACAGAGCTGCACTCAACAAGATGCAAGACGAAGACCTTCAATGACAGCAGTCATTCAAATATTGAGACACGGGATTGATATATCACCCGAGCAGCTACTCCGCGACTTTCTCCACTTTAGTGGGCTAAACTTGAGATCTTATCAGCTGAGGCACCTTGATTCAACACCATTTCACACAATGTAAATCCATTATATATATTGCAGCTCCCCATATATATCGACACCTCAGAAAATGCCTAAAATTGTTTGTTTCAAGGTAAATAAGATAGGGCGAGAAGGGACGAAGTGAAAGTTTTGTTGCATTGGATCATACAGAAGATGATGACACGAAATGACATTCGATTGATCGAGCAAGCTGCAGGGGTGGCAAACTACGCCTTCAATCCAGGAACTTCGATGCAAATTAATCAAGATTTTAGAAGTGGGTAATGGTAATATGTTCGTTTGACTTGACTTGAGTTGTTTTTTTTTCTTTTTCTTTTTTAAGATGTTAGATTTTAATTATTTTGAAATAACATCTTTTTCTTTTCCCTTATTTGGTTGTGTTTCACATTTTAAAACCACATTATAATCATTTTGATATATTCGTGTTTGTACTACTCTTGAACTCAAAATTGAAAAACTCTGCATTATTGAAAGCAGAATTTAACAAAAGACATGCAAACACACAACATAACATAACTAAAGTTACATACACATAGATTTATTGAACATTCTACCGATATTATTAGTTACTCCTCGTACATGAGATTCTCTATTTTGATTATTAGTTACTCCTCGTACATGAGATCCTCTATTGATTATTAGTTACTCCTCATACAGGAGAGACTTGATTTTATCTCTCTATTTTTATCCCATTCTCTCATTTTAATCTGAAGAGTTTGCAGCTGTTTATTCAACAACACTCCTTTCAATCATAGTCACTCCCACTTGAATCTATGAGAAATTCTCATATGCACAGTGTGCACCAAACTAAGTTTGGTGCACTCTCTTCTCCTTCTCTCTCTCTCTTGAGGATGAAACGCCGAAACCCTTTTTTCAAGCAGCGAAAGACGACACCAAACCTCCGACCCGATTGAGATTGAGGAATTCAAGCAGCGAAAGACGACACCAAACCTCCGACCCGATTGAGATTGAGGAAGCTGTGCTGCGCTTGCCCCCATTACCAGATGCCAGAGAATATGGAGATGATAATGAATTTCGTTCGTCGGAGAAGACGATGAATGATGATAATGAATTTCGTTCGTCGGAGAAGACGATGAATGAATTTCGTCGGAGAAGACGATGAACAGTAGTGGACGGTGGTGGTGTTTGGTGTTAGGAGGGTGAAGAAGAAGATTGTAATTTTTGGTAATTTTGTTAGTTTTGATTTTAACTGAAAAGTGGAAAATTTATTATTGAAAAGTGGTGGATATTTTAACTGAAAAGTGGAAAATTTATTATTGAAAAGTGGTGGATATTTTAACTGAAAAGTGGAAAATTTATTATTGAAAAGTGGTGGATATTTTAACTGAAAAGTGGAAAATTTATTATTGAAAAGTGGTGGATATTTTAACTGAAAAGTGTAAAATTTATTATTGAAAAGTTGTGGATATGTTTTAATTAAAAAAGAAAAGTGGAAAATTTATTATTGAAAAGTGGTGGATATTTTAACTGAAAAGTGTAAAATTTATTATTGAAAAGTGGTGGATATGTTTTAATTAAAAGTGTAAAATTTATTATTGAAAAGTGGTGGATATGTTTTAATTAAAAAAGAATTTATTATTGAAAAGTGGTGGATATGTTTTAATTAAAAAAGAAGGTCACAAGTTTCGAACCTGTGACCTTATACTTATGTTCACTTGTTATAACCACTGGACCAACAGTCATCTTATTGTTAATTTTTGTTTTACTGACTTGATAAGGGTTGCCCTATGCATTAGTGTGCATGTACACAGGAGACCAACTCAAATTAAATACAGTACAAAAGTAAAAACAAAAACAAAATAAGTTACCGTTCAAAGTACAGGAGACCAACTCAAATTAAATACAGTACAAAAGTAAAAACAAAAACAAAATAAGTTACCGTTCAAAGTACAAGATTATATATGTCATTTTTTATGTTTTGCATTTTAAATTATTAACACGTGTCATGTAAACAAATAATCTAACATCTCGAAAAAAAAAAAAAGTTCATAATACTAACGTGTTGCCTTTCCATTTCCGTCTCCACTTTCTTCTCTTCGGCATAATACTCTTCCGTCATGGGAGTGAGGCTCGACGCGAATGAGTCTTTTTAAGCGGTCAAAAACATGGAGGGCTCCCAGCCGGTGACCCAGAGAAAGACGTTTTTAAAAGGGGCTGAAGATATATATAAAGGGGTGTGTGACCGGATTAGAATGAATTAAGGTAAAGCCAGTTTTAAATTAAATAAATAAATAATACAATAACTTTTTTTTTTTTTTAATTTATCATTATTGATTTTAACGTAATCATTATAAATAGAATTCTTTAAAAAAAATCACATTATTCTCTTTGATTTTTTTGAATTTGCTGGTAGATATAAACTTATTTCAAAGTAATTTTTTATTTGAATTCATTTTTCTATTTATAATTATTCGAGCATGATCATCTATTAACATTTGTGGGGAAGATTAATGGTAAAGAATTCTCTAAAATTATCTATTCATATTAATAAGACTATTTTAGAAACTTATTTTCCTTCTTTCTTTTCTATTTTAGATTTTTCTATTGAAGTCATTATTTCAGATTTCTTGAAACGGTAGCAAGGGAAAACTAGTGAATTTTGGAAATGCTTATAAGAATTCACCTAGATTCTATTGCCTCCTTTAATCATGACAATTTGACTAATAGTTGGATTGAAAGGATCATTAGCACCAGAGCTTGTAAATCTGTCTCATTTAAGATATATGTGAGTTTATACTTTTATTTTCCTTATCGACACCATGAATCTGTTAATACCACACCTTCCTTATTTGGACTTAAATCTAAGTTAATATTTCTAGGTAGATATGTCACATTTTTTTTATAAACTTTAATTTTTCTGGCATAAGTTGCATAACACAAAATTTAAATCCAATTTCGTATAAGCTACTCTAGCTAGTATACACTTGTGATATGGAGAAGTTTGTATGTATGTAGCCTTTCATATTTACGCAGTGTTCAGCCTTTAAATTAATTTGTCCTGATTGTATCTGAATCATATGTTTATAACTTACAATTTTCCTTTGATTAATGTCTTTTAATTTTTCACTAGTGACCTATCCAAGAATAGTCTATTTGGCGCCATTCCTCCACATTTTGGGCAGCTTACGGTACTAGAAGTGTTGGACTTGAGGGATAATAACTTGAGTGGAATGATTTCTGCAGAATTAGGAGGGTTGCATTGGGGTTGCATTGTCTTAAACGCTTGTAAGCAACCTTTCCGTCATCATTTTATTTTTTAGAGTTGGTCTCCTGCGCACAGTGTGCACCGTGCACACTATGCCACCAATCTACCCTTATTATATTTAAGGGAGAAGAACTTAAACAAAATAACTGCTGCTTGAGCGGTTACAATGTTGTGTTTGGGAGTACGAGGTTACAGGTTCGAAATCTGTCAGTGACCTCAATATGCAAATTTTTTTACTACTTTTTTCACTAATACATATTACCACTTTTCACTACTAATAGAGATTACCACTTTTCACTAATACATATTTCCACTTTTCACTAATAGAATTTCCACTTTTGTATTTTTTCAGCAAATTACCACTTTTCACTAATAGAGATTACCACTTTTCACTAATACATATTACCACTTTTCACTAATAGAGATTACCACTTTTCACTAATACATATTACCACTTTTCATTAATAGAGATTTCCACTTTTCACTAATAGAGATTTCCACTTTTCACTAATAGAGATTACCACTTTTCAGTATTTACCACTTTTCACTAATAGAGATTACCACTTTTCACTAATAGAGATTACCACTTTTCACTAATACAGATTACCACTTTTCATTAATAGAGATTACCACTTTTCACTAATACATATTTCCACTTTTCACTAATAGAATTTCCACTTTTGTATTTTTTCAGCAAATTACCACTTTTCACTAATAGAGATTACCACTTTTCACTAATACATATTACCACTTTTCACTAATAGAGATTACCACTTTTCACTAATACATATTACCACTTTTCATTAATAGAGATTTCCACTTTTCACTAATAGAGATTTCCACTTTTCACTAATAGAGATTACCACTTTTCAGTATTTACCACTTTTCACTAATAGAGATTACCACTTTTCACTAATAGAGATTACCACTTTTCACTAATACAGATTACCACTTTTCATTAATAGAGATTACCACTTTTCAGTAATAGAGATTTCCACTTTTCACTAGAGATTACCACTTTTTAGTATTTACCACTTTTCACTAATAGAGATTACCACTTTTCAGTAATAGAGATTACCACTTTTCACTAATAGAGATTACCACTTTTCACTAATAGACATTACCACTTTTAAGTAATAACAAACACCACTTTTCACTATTTTGAATCACCACTTTTCAGTGTTTTTTTATTATTATTTAATATAAGTACTTTTAACAGTAATAATAAACACCACATTACACTAATAACATACACCACTTTTAAGTAATAACAAACACCACTTTTCACTATTTTGAATAAAACTTTTAAGTATTAACAGCAATACTAAACACCACATTACACTTTTATCTGTTGCTGTTCTAATTTCGAGAAATCTCATCGCCCTTGCCCATGGATGAAGCTTCCCTTCCTTGAATTCCCAAACCACCCTAAAGTAGAAATCCTACTTCATACCACCCTTTCTTTCCTTAAACTATTTAAAATAATTGTTCGGAGATGAAAAAAGTAAACTGAATTGGGGAAAAACAGCTACAGCACAGAGTTCCAAACAAAATTATCAATATGCATACGATCAAATTTACGATATTAAAATGGAAGGAAATATTCATTTGTAATAGAGAAGCCCAATAAAATACTCCACTGTTAAAATCGGTAATTAATGAATGATGGTTTCAATGATCGGTTATGAAAAAAAAATAGTGATTAATAATAACGTACGAAATGAGTACCGTCAGACGCCATTGAAGAAGGGAGAAGAAAGGAGAAGAAGAAAAAGCGGAGGCGCCATTGAAGAAGGGAGAAGAAAGGAGAAGAAGAAAAAACGGAGGCGCCATTGAAGAAGGGAGAAGAAAGGAGAAGAAGAAAAAGCGGTTAAAAAAGGAGTGCACCAAACCTGTTTTGGTGTGTATGGTGTATTTGAGACTTTTCCTATTTTTTAAGATGTTAAATGTAGTAATATTTAGCTCACTGATATGTGTTCCATTCTAGATTGTTGTGTAATAATAGATTTGAAGGAAGTATTCTTGTGAAGATTGTGAAGTTTCATTTGTATGTACGTGTTTTCACAAAAATGCACGGGTCTCACATCCCCAGTATACACTAGAGAAACATATTATGACATATTGATTTTTTTTATATAATATATTTAATGAATTTGGACCTAGAACAACAATTATGGATGTGGTACATGTGAACTAGAAACATATATACGTGTTGCGAAGAATACATCCACGCAGAGAGTGACGCTTTTTCTGTGTATCTGTGTTTATTTTTTATTTTTTATGTTACATTAAGAAGATAAGTTCCTGTCAAAAAAAAAAAAAAAAGATAAGTTGAAAGATGACAAATCAAGATTAATTTAATAAAATATTTTAGTATCTAAAATTTACCTTAATTATATATTCCATATATTAAATATTTTATATAAGTTTTTGTCCTTAAAAAGTGAATTTAATGAAAAAAATATATGATTGATAATTGAATTTTTTTTTTTTTTGATGGAAAGTTAAATACCAATTTTTTAATTTTAAATTAAATTAAACTAAATAAATAATATATCCATTATTCAATAACTCTTTTTTTTTTTTAATTTATCAATACAAATATATTTTATGAGTTCACCCCAAATCATTTCTTTATTACCACAATTATTGCACGTACTCATTATATGAGTTTACCCCTAAATTATTTTTTTAGGAAGGTTATTTGTACCCCTTATTTTATGATTTCACTCCAAAATATTTTTTAAAAAATAATTACATTTAAAAGACTATATTATCATTTTATTGATTTACACAAAATATAATAAAATCAACCTCTTATATTTACAATTTGCAATCGAGTCATTACCGAGTTATCTTCGATTCACCACCAAGTCACCCATATTTTTAGAGAAAAAATCGTAAAACATAATTTTAAAAAACAACTATCAAAATTAGCCACAAATCTCGATTTTTTTTCTTTTTAATTTTTCTTTCCCCTCATTTTTGATAAATCGGTGTCGAAAATATACACTCTCGTTCAAAAATAATTTGTTGACTAAAGTGTATATGTTCCGACACTGGTTTGTCGAAAATTATAAAACTAAATGAGATTTCTAAGATTGCTTTTGAATTCTTGAAATTTTTACACTATTTGAATGAAGTTGACGGTGCGGAGGTGGTGGTGGGCGGCGACGTATGTAATTGGAGTTAGAATTTAAATGTTTAAAGGGGAGTGTATTTAGTAGTGGGGTGTGCATTTAATAATGGTAATTTACTTAGATGGTATTTTAAATTTTTTACATCATTATTAAATAAATAAATGAAGAGGGGCGGTTAACGAAGATGAAGGTGCAGATAGCTGTACCCTCATATTTGTTTTGGCTTTTTTTTTTTTTTTTAAAGAGCAATTATATTGCCTATGTATACAACTAGTTTTTTTTTTTGCCCGTGCATTAAAAATAACAAAAAACTATTCAGTATAAAATAAACATTTATTTTTATAACTCAACATGTTCTTGAATTTTTTTAAGAACTTATGGCAAGTGAGGTATGAAATTAAATTGCACAAATTTGAATTGAATTGAATTGAATCTTAATTGGTGGAGGCGTTTGCTTTTCTCGCCAAAATCATTTGCATTTTATTTTGAATGATTCAATTCAATGAGATTTGACAAACTCGTGAACAATGTGAAAACATTTTCTTTCATCACCCAAACGTATGCGACTCCAACAACCTTGATGGTCTTCCCTTCATAATCAATCTTGCTTTTTGATGAAAAAAAGTCTTTCGAACATGATGCTCCTAATTTCTCACTTTCTTGCCTATTTTACTAAAGCATCGCATAAATCTCTTTATGGGTTGAATAGACTATACACATCATTACCGTCGAAAATTGAGGAAATATAAAAAAATTAAAACGACATTTGCTATTTCACCAACAGAAATGTAACGTAACATTGGGATGCTTGCCCTTGCAACCAAGGATGAAAATATCCGGAAATATTCCCGATATATTCTCAATATATTCATTTTTAGGGGTCACCGATATCGATATTGGGAAGAACCGATATTTCCACAATATTTGTAAAAAAATTAAAAATATTGATAAATATTGATAGATAATAACAATATCGAGCATAATATCGATAAATTTCGAAAAATATCGATAAATGTCATACGAAATAACATTGTATATTCTATTTTATATAAATTTATCATTATAAAAAAATGTATTCAAATTATTTTGTTGATTTTATGTACTAAAGGCTTGTTATTAAATTTTTACAATTTTTAAAATTTATCGATATCGATATTCGATATCGATATATCCGTCGATATTTCCATAAAATTAAGGTCTCGATATTTCCACCGATACCGATATTTTCATCCTTGCTTGCAACCAAGGACAAAAATATCGGTGTCGGTGGAAATATCGAGACCTTAAATTTGTGGAAATATCGATGGATATATCGATGTCGAATATCGATATCGGTAAATTTTAAAAATTGTGGAAATTTAATAACTAACTTTTAATACATAAATTCAAAAAAAACAATTTAAATTCATTTACATCTATGATAAATTTATATAAAATATAGCATACAATGTTATTTCATATGATATTTTTTTAAATTTATCGACATTTTTCGATCTTTTTTCGATATTCTTTCGATATTTTACCGATATTAGTCTCGATATTGTTATTGTATATCGATTTTTATTGATATTTTTTATTTTTTTTACAAATATCGTGGAAATATCGTTTCTTCTCAATATCGATATCGGTGACTGCAAAAATTGAATATATCGAGAATATATCAGAGAAATTTCCGGATATTTTTGTCCATGCTTGCAACCAACATAATTAAAGTTAATGCCAGCAGCTCAGAACTGGATCCAAATACAACACATATTACATACATTCAACTCAAACTTGAATATTATTTGTATCAAATGAAAGAATGTAGCCATTGTGAATGAACGATGAACACCCAAATATTCAATAACAGAAATTATTAAAAATTATTAAGGCTTGGCAAAATGTCCACATAATGTAATTATCCATGTCATTGATCTCGGTACTGTTAGATGAGTTGAGTACATTTTACCAGAAAATAGAGGTAAATGAACAATAAAAGTAAAAATTTACCATTGAGTCGGATAGATAATTTCACAATAAGTAGATGAAGGCAAAATTGAGTAAATAACTTACTTTTGGTCTATGATGGGCTGCTTGGTCTGATTCTTTAATCATATCAGAACTACAAAGCATATAAAACTGTTGGTCCCAAGTTGAGTTAATAATATTGAGTAAGCTAGTAAAAGTCTAGAGGGGAGGGGTGAATAGACTTTTTTAAAAAATCTTTCAATATATCAGAATACGTAAAGCGGAATTAATCAAAGTAACAATGAGCCCAATCTAGTTTATACTCAACTTATATTCGAAATTCGAACTTCTGTATGAATACTCTACTTGTCTTGTTTAGATAAGCAATTAATCAATTAAAGCAATTAAACAAACAGTAAAGTAAATCAACACACAACAATTTTATAGTGGTTCGACAACTTGTCTACATCTACTCTCACAACTCCAGTCATGAAATTCTTATTACTCTTCCAATCGAGTAGTCTTGTGATTTTAAGTCCCAAGAAATAAGACTTCAATCTTATTGATAACACTTCCAAGTGCTTCTTCGATCTAAAACTAGCTAAATACAAGTAACTAGCGACTTGAAACAAAATGTAAAAGTAAACTTCTCTAAGTTCAGTAGCAGCCTTCTTCAAATTCTTCACTTGTCTTCTTGCTTGAACTTTCTGAACTTCAACTCTGAGAGTGTGTTTGCTTTGAATATCTCTTATGAATGCTTCAATTCTCTTTGTAACAGTAGTCTTCAAATGTATAATACCATGGGGTATTTATAAGCTTCAACTTCAAGAACTTTCTATTATGTAACTAACTTTTCTTGAAAACTAACTCCTAACTTCTTCTTTTTATCCATTCACGCGTTTCTTCCGTTAATTAGTTATTCCTTAACTAACTCCTTCAATCTTTATCTTCAATACGCGTTTCTTGTAACTAACTTCTGTCTTCTTGTCTTGTCTTGCTGCACACCTGTCTTGTTTCCAACTTGACTTGTCTTGCGCAGGTCTTCTACTATAGACTTCAGCATAGAACTAATCTAGTCCTATCATCTAATCCTAACAAGACTATTACATTACATTAAGCTTTATAAATCAGCTTAGTCACCTTAAGAACTATACAATGAATATGAACGAAACATGAGCTTCTATACATATCAAATAGCTCAGTATAAAACCTAACAATTATACAAAGTACTTATAACATGTACTTGTCTTTTAAACATATATACTTTTCTTTTCAAACAATACTTGTCTTGTGAACTCTACTGATCTGTTCAAGGCGACTTCATAACTAGACTAGATCAGTCAACACTTAGAAAATATTCAAGTCTACTTTTTGATTTATCAAAACTAATATTATCTTTTTCATCATTTAGGACTTGTCTTAGGATTCATATCCCAACAAAAACGTTTCAACTGATCTTGTAACAAATAGGCATACAATATTTGCTTCCAATGGCTGATAAATTTTCAAGATAAACATGAAAGAAAATAAAAAAAAAGTACATTAAGCTTTGCTCTCTCACGGATAAATGTCAAGTGCCTCGATAACACGATTTTGACCTTTCCCTATCAACTCGTTATGAACATTTGCAACACTCAGCCTCTGCAAGAAATGAATCCCTATCCTTCCAATGTGTGGCAATGTTGTTCATTCTTTCTGATTCTATAATTCAAGATTTTTGTTCAATGCAAATGAATAAATAGTTTGATAACATTGGGTGGTTCGGTATGGTATACCGACCATATCGAAAATTTCGGTATTGAAAAAATTCATATCGTTACCGTATCGAAAATTTCGGTATACCGTAATCTCAGTATACCAAAATATCGGTATGTAAATATTCATACCGATACCGTACCGTAATTTTGGTATACCAAATTTTCGATACGGTATACCAACATACCGTACCATATCGGTATACTGATTCATATCGAAAATATTGAACCATTATTTCATATCGAAATACCAATATACCAATTCATACGAAAATATTGAAGCATGATTTTATATCAAAATTAATTATTTAAAGTTTATTTTATTTAAGTTTTAATAATTAAAGTTATTTTAAATTAAAAATAATATAAAATTATAAATTATATTATAAAATTATTATTTTATTAAGGTTTCAGTATTTCAGTATACCAATATATTGTTTCATACCGAATATCGAAAAAAATTCGGTATACTGAAATATTGATCATATTCCATACCGTTATCGTACCGAAAAAATCGGTATATCAAAAATTTCGATATTTTTTCGGTACGATAAGCTCGGTATACCCACCCACCCATAGGACATTGTTAGGAAAAATAAAACATTAGCCCCATTAACATCAAACAAAATTACAATCATCTGATTGTCAATACCTTAACAAAAAATTGGTACTTTTTAGCAGACAATAAATCCATAGTTGGGGCAGAAATTAGTTGATCTACACACAGGTCACAAAGGAGCTGCAAAAAAATACTCAACTTAAGCTGATGGCATATATGTCATCCACATCTTTAAATCATAAACAAAAAAATAAAAAAATTACTAGAGTTTCGAACCTAAAAACCAAATTGGTGAAGCAGGCTTCGAAAGTTTATCCAATATATCTAAAATGACATTCAAACAACTACAATTGACAAATGATATATATCAAATATCACATTTTTAACAAGTACTGTATAACATAAGAGAACCAGAATTATATACAAATAACTGCAGTACAAAAATTATTTGATAAATAATTAAGAACATGTAATGAAATTTTGGCTGAAGTAATGACATTTCAGCAGGGCTATCAACATCAAATCTATATATACAGGGAAAGTCATATATGCACCATACACACCAAATCAATTTGGTGCACTCTATTTTTTTAACCGTTTCTTTTCTACAGGTTTATTCTCCTCCTTGCTTCTCCTTCTTTCTCTCTTCCGAGCGCCCACCATTCCTTCACACACCTCACGCTCCTTGTCCTCGTTGACTAGAAGGGCATCTCCGGCGAGATTCCGTCCTGCATTGCCTCGCTCCCTAGCTTGAGAATTTTCTTGATTTTGGATATTTGTAGAAAACGTATGGACTGCAAGTTAACATAGATGTTGTTCAATTCAATTTAGGTGAGTTTTGGTGAACCGAAGGTGATGGGCTTCATGTGTTCGATAAAAGTTCTGAATGAAGTTTCTTTTGTTTTGTAGGAGGGTTTCAAGTTAAAATTTGTGGCACGGTTCAATACTTGAATCTTTTCGGAGCTGCTATTGGTTACACCATTGCTTCATCTGTTAGCATGATGAAAGTAGCGTGAGATTAAATCATCACATGTTTATATAGTATAAAAAATAATGCTTAATCTCTGAATATTTACGAAACAGGGCAATTGAGAGGTCAAACTACTTCCACACGAAAGACGATAGCAGCCCTTGTAGAGTTTCGAGCAATCCCTGCATGATTGCATTTGGTGTTATAGGAATCTTTTTCTCCCAAATTCCAGATTTTGATCAAATTTTGTGGCTTTCAATAGTTGCTGCAGTTATGCCCTTCGCTTATTCCACCATTGGTTTAGGCCTTGGAGTTGGAAAAGTGGACAGGTATACTAAGTAAATAAATTAGAGATTTTAAATTAATTTTCTTGACTTTCTTTTCATGAAAAGTGTAGTTCTTTTCTATTAAAACGTGGTAATTGTTGTTAGTCAAAAATGTTAGTTCTTTGAAAAGTGGTAATTTTATTACTCAAAAGTGTTATTCTTTCTTATTAAAAAGTGTTAATTTTGTTGTTACTGAAAAGTGTAGTTACTCCATTTTTTATTGAAAAATGATAAATATTTATATAGTTTAATTCTGAAAAGTGATAACTTGTTTAATGAAAAGTGGTAACTATTATTAGTGAAAAGTGTAACTTTTGTTATTGAAAAGTGGTAACTATTATTAGTGAAAAATTCTAATCTTTAATACTGAAAAGTGATAATATAAATCTTATTATTGAAAAGTGGTAACTATTATTAGTGAAAATGTATTGTTACTTAAAAATGGTAACTATTATTAGTCAAAAGTGTAACTCTTATTATTGAAAAGTGATAACTATTATTAGTGAAAATGTTATTTCATAATACTGAAAAGTGGTAACTATTGTTAGTGAAATGTGTTGTTTCTTAATACTGAAAAGCGTAGTTTCATAATATTGAAAAGTGTTGTTTTATAATACTGAAAAGTGGTAACTATTATTAGTGAAAAGTGGTAACTATTATCAGAGAAAAGTGTTGTTTCATAATACTAAAAAGTGGTAAGTATTATTAGTGAAAATATGTATGTTTTATTACTGAAAAGTAGTAATGTTAATTACTATAAAGGGGTAATGTTTATTGCTGAAAAGTGGTAATGTTCATAATAGGTAAGATTTATTACTGAAAAGTGGTAAATATTAATACTAAAAAGTGGTAATTATTATTAGTGAAAAATGGTAACCATTAATACTGAAAAATGGTACTCCCTCCGTCCCAAGATTACTTGCACGGTTTGATCGGCACGTTGTTTAAGAAAAGTGAATTTAGTGGTTGATGATGTAAGATAAAGGAGGGGTATTTTAGGTAATTTGATGATGTGTAAAGTGAATTTGATGATGTGTAAAGTGAAATGTATGGAAAAAATGAGTGGCAAATTTGAAAATAAAATGATGTTGTGAGGTTATTAATTTTGTAGGGTATTTCCATATTAAGAGTGTGCAAGTAATTTTGAGACGTCCCAATAAGAAAAGTGTGCAAGTAATCACGGGACGGAGGGAGTAAATATTAATACTGAAAGTGGTAATTATTATTAGTGAAAAGTGATAATTATTAATACTGAAAAGTGGTAACCATAAATAGTGAAAAATGGTAACTATTATTAGTGAAAAGTGGTAACGCATTAGTGAAAAGTGGTAACTATTATTAGTGAAAAATGGTATTAAAATTGTATTTTAAAAAAATGAAAAGTGGTAATAATTATAGTGTTAGAATTAAATTATTTTAATTTTAAAAATTAATTAAATGTGGTAATAATTGTAGTGTTAAAATTAAAGGTAATAATTAATACTGAAAAGTGGTAACTATTATTAGTGAAAAGTGGTAACTATTATTAGTGAAAAGTGGTATTAAAATTGAATTTAAAAAAAGTGATTAATGAAAAGTGGTAACTATTATTAGTGAAAAGTGGTATTAAAATTGAATTTAAAAAAAGTGATTAATGAAAAGTGGTAACTATTATTAGTGAAAAGTGGTATTAAAATTGTATTTAAAAAAAGTGGTAATAATTATAGTGTTAGAATTAGATTATTTTAATTTTAAAAATTAATTAGATGTGGTAATAGTTAAATTAAAGGTAATAATTGTAGTGTAATTGTATGTAGTGTTAAAATTAAACTATTTTAATTAAAATGAGATTCCAAGGTTTCGACCCTGTAACCTTAAAAACATGACTTAGGGGGTGTTTGCAAACTTTATAAACAGTTTAAAAGCACTTCTGAAAAGTAAAAGCTGTGAGAGGGCAGCTTTAAAAAAATTGATTCTGAAAGATGTTTGTAGTATTTAAAAACACCCCCTTATGCTTCTATAACCGCTAGTGTAGGGGTTACTTTGTTTCATAGTTTCCCCTTTTATGATAATAAGGGTTGACTGGTCAGCGTAGTGTGCACAGTGCACACTACGCACCAAAGACCAACCCATATATATATATACTCCCTCCGTCCGCCTATAAGCTTCCCGTTACTTTTTGGCACATAGATTAAGAAAAGTGATTAAATAATATATATAGTACAAGTGATGTGATTGAGAGAGGAGAGAGATAGAGAGAAAAAGTAAGATATAAAGTGATGTGTAAGAAGAAGTACTTACCAAAAAGGGTATGAGAAGCTTATAGACGGACATACCAAAATGGTAAAATGAGAAGCTTATAGGCGGACGGAGGGAGTATATATATAAAAGGAGGATGCTTTCGCACATGTGCATTTGAGACCCCTCATTCTTTTTTATGATGCTAATCTTTTTTAAACATAGCTTCTTCTATTTGAAACCTATCTGTGAATTATTTTGTTTCCGACGACTCTGCATTGTAAATCTTGATGAGTTTAGTCTTTTGAATTTCGAGTTTCTTAATTTACTCTTCTGCAATTTTGTTGTTTAAGTATGTAGTTTGTTTATTTTGTTTTATCTTCTGGTTATTATGTTTACTAAGAACTTTATACATAGGATCTTATATTATAACCATTCAGTGAGCGAGCAGATTTTTAAGATCCTAACAACTGTTTTTTATGTCAGGTTTTTAATAGGCCAACAAGGAGATTTGTGGACGAAATAATTGATGCCAAGATTGTTTTATCTATGAGAGTCCTTTACCAATCTAAAGTAGGTCTTGGCCTCATGGACAAAGGTTGGTATTTTAATACATCCCTCCTAACAAGACCTTCTGAGCGAAATCAATTGTTTATTTGCAGCAAACATTTGAGCCTCTCTCTCCCTCTCTGTATGAATCTTCATCTATTTGATTTGACAAGAAGAGTTGAATTTGGCTTCAAGAAGGGCTGAAGAAGCAGGTACAATTTGTTTGTTTTTTCTTTCTAAATAGTTTTGCATTGTATTTTTCTTATTTATAATCATCTTGCAATTGATTACGGTAAAGAATAACTATTTTTGCATTTTATTTATTTTCTTGATAATCTGTGTGTGATTGATTACTTTTAAGACGCATGCATGATTGTGATGTTTTGATTTTTCATCTATGTTTTTTTTATTTTTCATCAAGTTAAAATAAGGTGCAGAATGTAGACAATTTTAGCTCGCTAAACAAATAAAGAAATATTTCAAGTGAACTTTATGATTTTAATATCACATGTTATATGCGTGTACGTATACTTTAGTTGTTCTATAATTTGTTTCTTCATCAATTGAAGTTAAAAAAAGTATAATTTAGAGTACATAAATGTGAATAAACTTAGAAACATATATATTAGTTAATTAACCTTTTACTCTATACGATGTTTATAAAAAAAGGGGAGTCCTTTTGCTGTGTAACTCAACCCTGTCACAAAGGTTGGGAGACATCTCCGGAAGATATTTGGTAACTTGGTACATAAACAAAGGCAAAAACTTATATGCAATATTGATCAATTAGGTCAAAATTCGTGAGTCAACGCGGTCAAAGCGGATCAATCTTAATTATAATATTTATTTTCGCTCTAAATTCTAAAATATTACTATCTTACTACATGACCAAAATTATGTTAGTACATGGCATAAAATTTGTCACTACAAGACCAAAAGTGTATTACTGCAAGTCTAAAAATATTCTGGACACTTTTTTATTTAATAGCAAAATTACTAAAATAATTATGACTTATTCGGCTACTACATGAATAAAACAATGTTACTACAAGACCAACATTTTATCACTACAAGGTCAAAAGTGTATTACTACATGTCCAAAAATATTCTTGACAGTTAATTTTTTGGATGAATTTACAGAATGTTTTGACATGTAGTATTAAATTTTTGGCCTTGTAGTGGTAATTTGTTGACCTTGTAGTAACAATATTTTGGTCATGTAGTAAACCACTTGTTTGCGACCCGCGAATTTTATGGGCAACCCGAATCTGGGCTTATGACCCGCGAATTTTTTAAAATTATCTTAATTTGACTTTTGGGTTAAATGGACTTAAGGTTTTAACTTAGTCAAATTAGTATGAAATGTATTTATAAAATATTTTACATAAGACTAGTCCATAAACAAAAAGAAGTTAAAAACACGAATTATGAAGCAAACATCTTTAGTACAATAGAAAAAAAATATCTATAAGATGATTATCCAATTATGTTCACAAAAACATTTATAATCATTTTTTCCCTTTTCAGTATTTCTAGATGATCACTTGCCAATACGTATATAATCATCCTTTTTTATGGATAAGCTAATGTGTTTAATGAAAATCTACATTCAAATTCAAGTTACCTTTTTTTCAATGAAAAGTCTGTACTGAATGATCAATTCACTCTAAACTTGTGCATGCATGCATGATTATATATCCAATACTATCTTGCTAACAAACTTCAAATGGCAACATGGTCTCTAATAGGAAATAATAATATAGGAATAATATTTTTTAATTTAGTCCATATCTTTTGTATTTATCTCTTTAATATGGTTTTTGTATTTACCTTAATTATTTTATTGTAAATACTCTTATAAATAGTAAATCATTCTTATCACCTCATTAACGGTGATCACATACCTATTCTCATATGGTATCAGTCTGACTCACCGAAACCCTAATTTTCTCTCTAAAGCCTCACGCTAAATTTCTTCCCTTCCCTCCTCATGGCAGCGACTACCACTCCCCCCACCATCCCTCTCAATGTTTTAGTTCATCTCTTGACAATCAAATTGTCATCCTCCAACTACCTGCTATGGCGTAATCAGGTAGTCCCGGTCCTGTCAAGCCATGATCTCATCTCTCACGTTCATGGCAAGACACCCGCTCCGGCGAAGTCGATCACCACGTCTGGTGAATCGGCTTCAAACCCAGCCTACACCGCTTGGTTTGAGAAGGATCAGAAGATCCTTAGTCTTCTTCTTTCATCCATCTCTGAAGAAGCCATGGCTGAAGTCATAGGCTGTGACACCTCGCGCTCCATTTGGGTCGCACTCGAGGCAGCCTACATTCACACCTCAGTCTCCCGCATCGCTCAACTGCGAAATCAGCTCCTCTCCATTCGTCGTGGATCCACCTCCGTTGACGACTTCATCAAGAAATTTTGTGCTCTATGCGATCAACTCGCCTCCATCGGTAAGCCTGTTGATGATGACGACAAGTGTCACTGGTTTCTTACCGGCCTCGGCCCCCAGTTCGCTGGCTTCTCTGACACCTGCATGGCTATGACGCCCATAGGGCTGTTATTCGAGCCGAGTCGAGCCGAGTATTTGAGGTTCGAGCTCGACTCGAGCTCTTATCGAGCCGAGCCGAGCTCGGCTCGATAACATTACCGAGTTAAAAATTGAGCTCGGCTCGACTCGTTAACGAGTCTAACGAGCTTAACGAGCCTATCGAGTCGAGCCGAGCCTAATGGAATTTTTTACAAAAAAATTAGTTATCGAGCCTAACAAGTCGAGCTCGAGCCGGCTCGTTAGTAAATCGAGTATTTAACGAGCTCGAGCTCGGCTCGTTAAGCTAAACGAGTCGAGCCTTATCGAGCCTTAACGAGTCGAGCCGAGCCGAGTCTCGTTAAGGCTCGGTTCGAATAACAGCACTAGACGCCCATGCCTGCCTTTCGGGGTCTGATCCATCAGGCCTTAAACTATGAGCAATTTACTCGCTCGATGGACTCCTCGTCCTCGCCCGTTCCAGCATTATCTGCCTCTGCTCGCTCGGGTAAACCTGCTCGCCCTAGCACCAAATCCCGTAACTTCTCTCCTCGGATTTCTGGTCGCCAGGCGCCCTCTGGATCCTCGGCTGGTGGCTCGGCCCCTGCTCGCCGACCTCCCACATGTCAGATTTGCCGTCAACAGGGTCATTATGCGAATCGTTGTCCTGATCGTTATGCTCGCCCTGTCCCTTCTGCGGCCAACCTTGCCCATGCTCTTGACTCTCAGTGTCATATCTCGTAGCCTCCGGCCTCTGATTGGTTCCTCGATAGTGGTGCATCTGCTCACATGACTCCTCACTCGGCTGATCTGGACAATCCTCACCCGTATTCTGGTAACGACAATGTTATTGTTGCTAATGGTTCTACTATTCTGATCACTCATGTTGGGTCGTGTTCGGTTAATAAGGATGTCCGTTTGTTAGATGTGCTCGTCGTACCACATCTTACTAAGAAACGGTTATCCATCAGTAAACTTACTTCAGATTTTCCTGTTGATGTTTTGCTTACTAATGACTCCTTTGTCATTCAGAATCGGGCGACCAAGCAACCCTTGGCGAGGGGTCGTCGAGGACTCTATGCCCTGGAGCAGGGCACTCCAGCCTTGGTCGTTGTTTTACGGAGTTCGTCGCTGAAGGCTTCTTTTGAGTGTTGGCATCGTAGATTAGGTCATGTTCCTATTTCTATTATTAATTTGTTGAATAAATTGGGCTTGTTGTCCCTTACCTTTGTTTTGCCCAAACCGGGCTTATGTACTCCATGTCAGTTGGCTAAGAGTAAACACTTATCTTTTGCATTAAATGAGAAGCGAGCATCTCGTGTTTTGGATTTAGTTCATTGTGATCTTTGGGGACCTGCCCATGTTGCTTCGAATGATCGTTTTAAATACTATGTCATATTTGTGGATGATTTCTCCAGATTCACTTGGCTTTATCCTCTACACGCCAAGTCTGATTTCTACGATGTGTTTGTTCGCTTTCACACCTTTGTTTGCAATCAGTTTTCCACTTCTATTAAGGCATTCCAGAGTGATGGTGGCACTGAGTTTGTTAATGGCCTTGTTCGCGGATTTTTTGCCGACCATGGCATTCACCATCGCATCTCATGTCCTTACACTCCTCAGCAGAATGGTCGCGCTGAACGCAAGCATCGCCATGTCACTGAAACTGGGCTATCTTTATTGTTTCAGGCGAGCATGCCCGCCCACTTCTGGGTTGATGCCTTTTCCATGGCTGTCTACATTATCAACAGACTGCCCATACCTGTTCTTGGGGACAGGTCGCTCTTTCAGGTTTTATTCGGCTCTGCTCCGAACTTTGCCAACTTCAGGACCTTTGGTTGTCAGGTATTTCCATATCTTCGTGACTATGCTCTCCACAAGCTTTCTCCTCGCAGTGCTCCATGCATCTTTATGGGTTACAGTTCCTCTCATAAGGGGTTTCGGTGTTATATCCGATCGCTTCCCGCTTCTACACCACTCGTCATGCTCAGTTTGATGAATCTATGTTCCCGTTCTCGGCTGCTCATGTTCCATCCTCGCCTGCTGACTACCTTGAGATCAGCTCATTCATGGAACCATCGGTTGTTGCTCGCCAGTCTTCTTGTGGTCTCTGCCCTGACCCACCAGACTTGATCATGCCCCCTGCTCGCACAACAGTTCAGCAGCCTCCTGCTCGCCCACCCGTACAGCAGCCCCCTGCTCTCCCACTTCCTGTCCCGACTCACCCGATGGTCACTCGTGCCAGATCTGGGATATTCAAGCCTCGGCACATTACCGACATTGCGACTACCGGCCTCCTGACCGCCCTCTCGGTCTTTGATGAGCCTAAGGGCTTCAAATCGACACTTAAGCAACCACACTGGTTAACTGCAATGCAATCTGAGCTTGATGCCTTGCATGCTAATCAAACTTTGGATCTCGTTCCTCGTCCTTCCTGCACAAACATTGTTGGTTCGAAATTGGTTTTTCACACCAAATTTCATGCGGATCGTACTGTTGATCGCTACAAAGCGCGCCTGGTCGCCCAGGGCTTCTCGCAGGTTCCAAGACTTTACTTCTCGCACACCTTCAGTCCAGTGGTCAAGGCCGCTACTGTTTGCATCATCATATGTCTGGCTGTTCGGAATCAGTGGCACATGCACCAACTCGATGTAAACAATGTCTTTCTCCATGGAAAGTTGACGAACACTGTTTACATGGCTCAACCTCCTGAATTTGTTGATCCTCGCTTTCCCGACCATGTTTGTCGCCTTAAGAAGGCATTGTATGGTCTTCGGCAAGCTCCTCTCGCCTGGTTTATTCGCTTCAGTGACTTCCTTAATACTTTGGGGTTTCTGTGCAGCCGAGCAGATCCCTCGCTCTTCTACTTCAAACGTGGTACATTCACTCTTTACCTCTTGCTTTATGTAGATGACATTATTGTTATAGGGAGCGACCAACATGCTATTCGGCGATTTATTCGCCATGTCAACAAGGAATTTGCGATCAAGGATCTTAGTCGCCTTAGTTACTTAATTCCTCGGCCTTGAGGTCACCCACTCATCGAATGGTCTCTTTCTCAGCTAAGTGAAGTATGCTCGCGATGTCCTCTCTCGAGCGGAGTTGCTCGACTCAAAGCATGTGTCCACTCCCCTCGTAGATGGGGAATCTTTGGTGAGCTCAGAGGAACCTTTTGCCGACCACACTCTATATCGCTCGCTTGTCGACGCGCTACAGTATCTGACGATCACTCGTCCCGATCTTTCATATGCTGTGAATCATGTTAGTCAGTTTCTACATTCGCCGACCACCGACCACTTCCTCGCGGTCAAAAGGATCCTTAGATATGTTAAGGACACTATCAACTATGGGCTCTCCTTTTGCCGGATCAGTGACTACTCGCTCGTTGGTTATTCGGATGCGGATTGGGCGCGTTGCACTGAAACTCGTCGCTCCATTTATTGTTACTCGATTTTATTAGGTGGAAACTTAATCTCTTGGAGTGCGAAGAAACAACCCACTGTTGCTCGCTCGAGCTGTGAATCCGAGTATAGGGCACTCGCGAACACAACCCAAGAAATTATTTGGGTTACTCAACTTCTTCGCGAGCTTGGTCAACTTCCTTCCGCGGCTCCAACCCTGCTTTGTGACAAGAAGAGTGCCTTGTTCTGGAGTCAAAACCATGCTGCTCATAAACGAGCAAAACACATCGACATCGACTGTCATTTTGTTCGCGAATTGGTCTCATCTGGTCGCCTCATCACCAAGTTCGTCCCATCTACTCTTCAGCTCGCTGACGTCTTCACCAAGAGTCTTCCTCGCCCCAATTTCGAGTTGTTAGGTTCCAAGCTCTGTGTTCGATTGCATCCACAAAATCGCTTGACGGTGGGTAATAAGGAATAATAATATAGGAATAATATATTTTAATTTAGTCCATATCTTTTGTATTTATCTCTTTGATATGGTTGTTGTATTTACCTTAATTATCTCATTGTAAATACTCTTATAAATAGTAAATAATTCCTATCACCTCATTAACGGTGATCACATACCTATTCTCACACTCTCCCACAACATTCGTGCATTCAAGTAATCAAAACTTCATACTTGGATTATAAATGGAAAAGCCTCATAATCTTCTCTATCATCGTGTCTCCTCATTCGATTGGGGTCATCTTCGCTATGTCATTTACATGCTTAACTTTTTATAATGCAATTCTTGCAGGTTTGAGCCGCATTGGAGAGATATTCGGGGATGGTCTACTGTCTACTGATATTGTCTATAAAAAGTCGCATTTAGAAAGAAAAATCTCGACTATCCCCTGTTGGTCCTGAAAGGAGTATATAACAAGTGTATGGGGGGGGGGGAAATACACTTGTATGCAAATCTTTTTAAACTTTAACCAAAAACAGACTTCAACAAGGTTGTTCTGGACAACTCTGCTGATATGATCAACTCTTAAAAGATAATCAAACTACTAAGTACTATTGAGTACTTAGTTGAATAACTATCTAATGGAGTTATATGTGCGGAATTAGTGGTTGGCCCTTTGGTTTGAAACTCCTTTTAAGTTCTCAAATCACTTTAACAGTTTATCTAGTTTCAGGGAACTTGTCCAAATCTTGTTTTGCTCAGGGTTAAGTATGTATCTTTGAAAGGTCAGTTTGTGTGATGTGTTGTATGAATGAGAGTACTTGAAAGTAAATCAACACAAGAGTTTATAGTGGTTCAGAGACTCAATCTCCTACATCCACTTTCCTTGATTTAACAGGATAATTCCTTCACTCTTGGAATTACTTGTTTTATAGTGCCAAGGTGCACTTGATCAACCACACCACTCCTTGGTGCCTTGATCCCTAGGATATCAGAGTCCTAGTACTCTCTTCTCAACTCAGAATTGAACTGTTCTTCTCTCAACAGTCAATTCCTACCACTTCTACTACAACAACCTTCTATCTCTCTTTAGGAAAGGTATAAGGGTTGATGTTAGTTCCAACTAGGGTGAGATATCCTTTACAATGAGCTCAGTGTATAAGGATATGATATCTCTCTAAGCTTTGTATGGTTATACAATGAGGTTCAGCTTAGAATGAAGTGTTTCTGGAAACTTGAGAGTTCTATGAAAGCTTGAAGGCTTTTAGTTTCTTCAGCAATGTAGGTGCTAGTTGGATGCCTTCAAATGGTTTCCACACTTCTGTATTTATAGACAAAATTGAGGATTTGCCCGTTGGAAAGACAACCTCAATTGTCTATAAATGTCTTCCTTGAACTTTGCAACTGGAAGACAATTTCTTGAAAGTGACATGTCCTTAATTTGGGAAATAAACGGTTGTGAGCTCTTGTCTTGACTTTGAAGCTCTCTTCCCAATGTCTGACTTCAAGATTCACTTAATCAAACATGGACATCACTTCTGATGATTGATCCTATGATAAGGACAACATTCCTTATCACTTGGACAATTCTGCTTATCACATTCAGCAGTGTTTGCTTATCAGCAATGTTGGCTTGCTCTTCAGATGATTTGGCTCTTTCTCATTCCATGTTTCTTTGATGATCTTTAAGCATTCATGGCTTTGGTTTAGCATCTATAACTTCATCAGCACAGTTGGGATTGTCTTGTAACTGATCTGGTTCAAGTGTGCTGAGACAACTCTGCTATTCACATCTCCTGATCATAAAAATCAGTGACTTAGTTTTGATAAAAATCAGTGACTTAGTTCATGTAATCTTCAGATAGTTTGGTATACAACTGGACTGGCTTGATCAACATAGTTGTCCATTCAGTGCATTCAGCAGATTTGAGATCAATTTAGTTCTGAGCCTTGAGGGGACTAGATTCATATATATTTTCTAAGCATGTGTTCCCCCTCAACTTGTGCATCTGTTATTTTAAGAGCTACCTAACATTATAGTTTCTCAGTCAGCCTTAAGTTATATGTTCCAACATTTAGAGACATGTTCATATCATTTTGACTTATATCATTTGGCATGTCTTAAAGGGGTATTGGTATCTAAATCAAAACTTCTCATTTTATTCCCAACATCCCCCGATCTACGAACATACAAAGTTAGGTCAATGCTTCAGACCGTGTATCAGTATATCGAAGATATTTATCCCTCACATTATGATAAACTCGGTATGGTTTCCAAACTCAAATGTATAGAGCACATCCCCCGCTGTTTTTAGTTCATTTAGACAAAATCAAGAGTCACTCTATCGTTTGTGTGATTAATACAAAAAATTGAAACTAAAACGATTTCAACACTTAAATACAATTAAGAAAAGAAACCTAAAGTAGCAAAAATTGAAAATGTTCTCTCTCTACAAAACTCTCTCTCCCCATCCTTTAATCGCCGAAAACCGGCATACCCTCCCTTCCAGCACCAAATCCTTTTCTCTCCCCTCCCTACTGTAGATCATTTCCCAAATGTAGATCGTATAAAAGCTAAACAGATCGGACCCTTGCTACCATCACTGCCCAACACAACCACCGCGGCCCAACACTACTACAATAGCTAGCACCCCCCACATTTCCTCCACCTCCACCATCTAGGTCCCTCAAACCTTGTAGGTAGATAAAAAATAGGTAGATCGGTTGAATTCTTATAAAATATAGTAGCATCGCCGTCGGACTGTCGTAACCGAGCCGCCGGACCACCGCGTCGCCGCCGCCGAAACTCCGTTTCGCCGTTTCATATTTTCAAGTGGATGACCGTGGTCTTTTTCAGGAATTTAGTTGGGATCAACGGGTGAACCTCCCCATCGGAGCCACGGTGGCCGATCGGGTGAGTCATCTGTTTGATCCCATTTATTATCATTTTTATGTTTTTTACATGTTATTTTAGTTTATTTCCTAGCTTAGATCTGTTGTTATTTTCTTTCCCTATTGTTATTTTACTTTCTCTTGTTGTTTTGGTTTTCTCCCTTGTTGTTCTGGTTTTTCTCCCCGTTTACCGCTTTTTTCCCATGATGGGACTTTGTTGTGCTTGATGGAATTGGTAGTCCTTGGGTCCGTTCTTTTGTGATTTGGGGGTTTTGTAGCGGGAGTCGTTGTGTGCAACAATATGTTCCTTCTCTGGAGCCGGTTTGCTATCTTCTTAGATCACGGAGCTTCAAGAAATGCTGGAATGCTTGATGATCCTTCCACTCTCTCACGATTGAGTTTGGAAAATGGAATCTTTTGCTAAAAAATCAAGATCGGAGGAGTTGCGAACGGGCTAGGGAGGAGGGGGCACGAACGAGGGACGGGGGGTGCGAACGACCGACCGTCGCTGTGATTCTTCTTCAATAGACGCAGTTATGTCGCTTGGAGGAGGGGCGGCCGCGTCCTTCTTCAAGGCGGCGGCCGCGCTGCGACGTGGGAACTAGTGGAAGAGAAGCGGGGGGCTGGCAGAGAGAAGCGACGTGGCTGAAGGGGGAGACGGTCTGGCGTGGCTTAACGGCAAGACGTCGTATCGAGTGGGGGAGGCGGCGCGTCGTTGTAGCTGGTGGGGGGCACAGCGTGCGGCGTGGTGGAGGATTTGCTTAGCCTTTTTGAGCCTTTGATACCTTCATCTAGTGGTGGATAAAAGACAAAGTGGATAAACATGTGCTTAAATATCTTTGGTGAAAGGAGAAATTGGAAAAGTTGAAAGAAAAAAAAAAGAAAAGATGAAAAGAAAATCATTGGAAAGGAAAAGAGGGACAAAGAGCCCCAAAAGCTTGAAAAGAAAAAAAATGGTTCAAAAAGATGAGGTGATGAATGCTTGAAAAAGAAAGGAAAATGAAAAGTGAGGATGGATTTTGTAAGCTTTGAAAGTGAAAGCACACATTGTAAAACAACAAGCTTTGTCCTCCACTAGAAGAGTCACAATTCCCAAATTCATCCTACCTTGTCCAAAGAGCCAATGTTACATCCTTGATTAAGCCCTATTGATCACATTGTTGAACACTTGAGTGGTGTAGAAAGTAGAATGTGGGCAAACTTATGGTGATTGCATAACATAACTTGGTTGTTGAGTGCATTAATATCCTCAATTTGTTTGTGTGTTTAAGAGAAACACTTTATCATGTGAGTAGAGGACTTGAGCATTTGGATTATGTTTCCTATTCACAAGTGTTGTGTGCTTGTGCATTCTTTGATCTATGAGTGTGAATTGCAATAATGAGTCTATGATCTTCATCGAGAAAGAACTTTGAGAAAAAAGATATCACCACATCTTACTTTGCATGTGTGATTTGCATTGAATATTCCATTGTGATCAATCATTCCACCCTAATTGCTTTAAGTGCTTAGTTGTTTGAGGACAAACAACATTTTAAGTTTGGGGGGGGTTTGATTCGGGTGGAATTTACACACTTTAGATGCACATGTGAAGCTCGTTTTGATGTGATTTCATTGATTTATGGATTAAATATGATGATTTGAGCCAAAATGAGGGAAATGTTGTGTTTTGTCGATTTTGTAGGAAATACGATGGAATTTGGAGAAAAACACCAACCATACTTCACTAGATCAAGAATAGGAGTGCACCATCGGGTTCGTCTCGAAAAACGGAGTGGAATAGCAAAAAGAATCGAGCCGATCAGACTTTCGGAGTGCAAGTTATGCTTTAAACTTTCTGGAAGGAGGAATCCACTCGGTCGAGTCAAGGCGAAATGCGAAACTTTTTGGAATAGAGGGACCACTCGGCCGAGTGAGCCAACTCGGCCGAGTCAAGGCGAAATGCACAACTTTCTGTAATGAAAAAACCACTCGGCCGAGTCACCTGTGGATCAAAAGCGTGACACGCTTTTTACTTACTCCACTCGGCCGAGTCACCGCGATTTTTTTTCCTTCTTCCACATTTGACCTAGGGACACGTGTCAAGTTTGATTGAAAGGGTATATAAGGCCACAAATTCATTTTTAACACCAGAGGCAGCTATTGGAGACCACCCAAGCTCCCAAAAATCAAAATTTCACCATCTTTAGCTCATTTCACTTAGTTTTAGCCATAGAATTTAGTGGATTTTCATAGATAGTTGTTATTTTGGGTTGTAATTTCATTTCAAGCAAAGGATTAAAGATTTTGTTGAAGCTTTTGAAGGTTTATTTCATATTTGCAAGACAAGAGGTGATATCTTAATTTAATTTGAGTATTTTGTTATTATTAAGCATGGGTATGTTTGATTTCTCACTTTTCTTCTTTAATTTCCTTAAATTAACCATGGGCTAAGCATCTTGGTGTTTGGGTGTTGTAGAATTGTGATAGAATTAATGTATTTAGCTTGATTTTGATTGTGGAATTCATTGAAAGGTATATTGGTTAGGTTTATGGGTTGTGATTGATCATTTGCTAGAACTCAATTATTAGGTTGTATTAGAAGCTCAATTAATGCAACGAGGGTTGGTTATTCGGGGGAGATAGTATAATCGAGGGTTGGGAATCGAGTGAATTGAGTTAATATTGGTTTATCGCAACGAAAGTTGGGTAAATTTCATTAGAACCACATTTATCTACATTAATTGCTTGAACTAACATTTGAGTGATTAGTGAGAAGGCCATAGGAGTTTGGTTGTTAGTATTCAAGTGGAAAAGCATGATTAGTGATTAGTTTAGTACTCCCTCCTATTCAAAATATAAGTCGTTTTGACCTTTCATTTTCTTTGCAAAATATAAGTCGTTTTACACTTTTCCAAGCAAATGAATTGCATTTGTTCCAAATTTACCCTTAAGATTAATAATTATTTACATAGATGTATTTTTTTTAAATGAGAATTACAAGTATTAATTAAGGGTAAAATGAGAAGTCAAATGTTTTCTTAATATGTGTGCATGAGCTTAGGATGACATATATTTTGAATAGGAGGGAGTATAATTTAGGTAGAGTCGAACCCCCTAGTCGTGTGATTACCCGGGTAAGAAAGCCTATATCCATCCTCTCGATCCTAGGCACCTTATATGACATATATGTTAGTGATTGCTTCTACCAAGTGTCATCCAATGAAATTCACATAGAAGTTGACTAGTAACATCGATTCCACACAAGGACGAACACCCGAACACTACCTCTCTCCACTTGATTTCTATCATTATCTTTTTAGTTATTGCTTATCATTAATTGTTAATTGATAATTTCATTTATATTTTCTGGCACACAACATGACTTTTCATTATATTCGAAGATCAATACATAGCACTAAGGCTACTTTTACATACTAGTCTCACGGATCGATAATTTAACCGGGCCTTGCTTTTATTACATACGATCCTCTTATACTTGAGGGGAACGTGTTGGTAAAACCACGTGTCAGTTATAATTGTTTTATTTGACCTTATTGTTGCATGATTGTTTAATTGTAATAAATATATTTGTAGTGTATTTCATTTCCGAGTTTTTTTTACAAAAATCGCATTTTGCAAAAACTCAGCACTGGTTCGCCGAGTTTTGTGAGATTTTTCGGAAAAAAGTTTCCGTTTGGATTCAAAACTCGGCCAACTTTTCTACGTTATGATTTAAAACGATAAACACGATGGGAATTTTGGGAACTCATAGAAGCTTATATTTGGAATTTCAAGTACAATTTTCCTTCTCAGTCTTGTAGCAGTTATGTTGAAAACTTTCAGAAGCAGGGCAGCTAGAAATATTGGTCCTTGGAAGTCTGGATTGAGCGGGCTGTTGCAGAAAGCTTTTGTTACAGGTATGCTTTTGTGTCATCTCTTTACTCTACCTAGGGGTGTGCACCGGTCCAGAACCGGACCGGACTGGGACCGGTTTGGACCGGGACCGGAATCTTAAAATTTTACGGACCGAGAACCGGACCGGAATGTAACCGGTCCAGACCGTTTCAGACCGATTTTTTTTTTTAATTTATTATAATTCCTTAGTGTATGAGAAGAAGTGGAGAGTGGATCATATTTTTTTGAAGATCAAGAAATTTCTTCATATTTACCTTTATAATAAATTCCTTTTTAATATTCTAAAAAATAAGTTATGCCCTTAGATCAAGTTGATCACAATTGTCCAAGAATATATATATACTTGAAAACTTAATTTATAGCAAATGTTCATAGAAATTAAAGTCCAAAATGAAAAGGCAGTAGTCTAAAATGAAAAAAATAGTAGTCCAAAATATTAAAATTCAAGTCAAAATGAAAAAACAGTAGTCCAAAATGAAATGATGCACAAATTTAAGAGGATTGTTTCCCTTTACCGTTATTAGCAGGATTGCGATTACATTTATCAGAATGCTGCTTCATATTTTTTGTTCCATTTACATTAGAATGTAGAGTCACAAAACTTACATTCAGCTCGAAGAGCACTTTTATGATCCAAATACTCCATAAAGTTTTGCCTGCTCTTCTTTTGCCCTTTCTATTGATGTACTTTCATCCCTCTGTTAGTGTCTTACTCCGGATGTAGGGACTTGCGCAACTCTTCGAGTTCTTCATTAGTAAGATCATCAGCCGATTAATCAGAAAACACCGGTATTCTTTTTTATTGAGATTGTGACTGACTACTATCCATCTAAAATTTTGAAACAAGAAATTAAAAATAATTATTACGATTATAAGCTGTAAAATAGATTAAACCTTCTCAATAACTAAAGAAAACTTACATTGCAAGAAGATTGGGTGGAGTATCCGGCATTACCTTCTCAAAATGGGTGAGTCAAGGAGTGGAGATTGGAGAAGGGTTGTCGGCCCTTGTCGTTTGGGTGAGGCTGGTGAGCGCGGTTGAAGAATTTTGAGAATGGTAAGATAGGGAATTGGGTTTAAGAGAGTCGAAGAGCCAGAGGAAGTCGAAGAGCCATAGGAATGGGATTTGTAATTTCTAAAATTCAAATAATAAAAAAAAAATTGTAAATCCGGGTTTCCGGTCCTGGATCGGTAAATTCCGATTTTAGACCGGACCGACCGGAACCCGGAATCTTAAAAAAATTCGGACCGAGGACCGGACCGGAATCTAACCGGTCGGTCCGGTTCCGAACAGGACCGGTCCGGTTCCGGTCTTTTTTCCGGTCCGGTTTTATTTTGCACACTCCTTTTGATAGATTAATTTAATGATATATAATTATTTTGGTTCTCCTTTTGGATAGATTAATTTATTTGGGAAATATTTAACATATCTTACAATTTTACTGTTGTTTCAAATTGAAATATGCTTGTGCTTTATTTGTAGAGCTGCCTAAGTTGAACTAAGGTGAGCTAGAAAATCCATGTAAAGATTTCAGCAATATTTTTAGAGTGGATGATGGTGTGGCCACTTTGTACAAGGGAACTCTATCCAGTGTCGTAGAGATTGTTGTGGCTTCAACTGCCATAGTTTCTATAAAAGTGTGATCTAAACGTGCAAAATAAATAAAGATGAAAAAGGTTAAACAATAATAATTGACAAACCATGTTCATTTCCACAATGAAATCATCCTTAAATTGTTCATTTTGCGTTGCTACTCCATAGATTGATAGCTTGTCGAGAGTGAATCACAAGAATTTTGTTAATCTTCTTGGGTTCTGCGAAGAAAATGCACCTTTCACTAGTATGATAGTTTTCGAGTATGCTCCAAATGGCTCCCTCTTTGAACGTCTGCACGGTAACTCTCTTTCTCTCTGTCTGCAGAATTGTTACTAGCTGGGTTGAATATTTTGTTTGTTTGTCAGTTAAAGAACTTGAACACCTAGACTGTGGTACAAGGGTGAGGATAATCATGGGGACAACTTTTTTGCCTTCAATTTATGCACGAGCTCATTCGGCCTGTTGCATATTTCAACTTGACTTCCAAAGAAATTGTCTTGATAGATGATTATGCTGCTAAAGTAAGTATTTTTTTTACTTTCCTCACTCATAATTGCTTATTCCTTAATTTGTACCATTCATGCCCCATACTAAGAACAACTTAGCCCGTGCAGATCTCTGACGTAGCTTTCTGGAAAGAACTCATAACTAAGTCCAAGAACAAGGGAGAAAGTGAGTTGGAGCACTCTAAACTGCCTCCACTTGCTAACGTGGAAACAAATGTTCATAGTTTCGAGATGTTGTTGCTTGAAGTAATCTCTGGGAAGCTTCCTTATTCAGAAGAGCATGGGAACCTTCTAAACTGGGCATCCATTTTACTCAGATTTTCAATGATATGTGCAAACTGGGGTTGCTACTTCTACTTTAATTAACCATGATTTCTTCAACTGTCACCAGGCTTCTCAATACATGAATGATAAAACAGCTGTAAAACGTTGATAGATCCAACTTTGAAGTCTTTCAATGAAGGACAGTTGGTTGCGGTGTGTGAGGCAATACAGAGCTATACTCAACAATATGCAAGACGAAGATCTTCAATGACGGAAGTCATTCAAATACTGAGACACGAGATTGATATATCACTCGAGGCAGCTACTCCGCGACTTTCTCCACTTTGGTGCCGCGACTTTCTCCACTTTGGTGGGCTGAACTTGAGATCTTATCAGCACAGGCACCTTGATTCTAACACCATTTCACTTTGGTGAGCTGAACTTGAGATCTTATCAGCAGAGGCACCTTGATTCTAACACCATTTCACACAATATAAGTCCATTGATTCTAACCCCAGTTCACACAATGTAAGTCCATTATATATATTGCAGCTTCACATATATATACACACCTCAAAAAATGCCTAAAATTATTTGTTTCAAGGTAAATAAGATAGGACAAGAAGGAACGAAGTGAAAGTTTTGTTGCATCGAATCATACAGAAGAAGATGATGACACGAAATGACATTCGATTGATCGAGCGAGCTGCAGGGGTGACAAACTACGCCTTCAATCCAGGAACTTGGATGCAAATTAATCAAACTTAGAAGTGGGTAATGGTAATATGTTTATTTGATTTGAGTTTTTTTTTTTTAAATGTTATATCTTAATTATTTTGAAATAACATAAAATGAAAGCCAAATTTTACACCACATAACTAAAGTAACCTACATAAACCAAATTTTACACCACATAACTAAAGTAACCTACATAAACCAAATTTTACACCACATATAAAGTAACCTACATAAAACATAGTATTGGCTACATTTTACACCACATAACTAAAGTAACATACATAAACATAGTATTGGCTACAGACAGGGTTACAGAAATTGAACTAGACGGCACCTAGTGCTAGCACTGCCACCGCAAGTCGATACATCGATTTTGAGGTTGGGCGGGTGCCATTTGAGCGCGGATTAAAATAAAAAACATCTACAGATTGATTAGTTACTCCTAGTACATGAGAAACTTCATCTCATCTCTATTTTTGCCCCATCCTCTTATCTTAATTTGAAATTACTCCTAGTACATGAGAGACTTCATCTCATCACTATTTTTGCCCCATCCTCTTATCTTAATTTGAAAGGTACATATGGCAGCTAAGATTTCGACGTCCTGCATAGGATTCAGGACCTCCAACACTCCTTTCAACGTCTTCAGTCTCACACAATCCGCCATTTTCATCACTCTCTCCATCCCGTCCACTAGCCCTTCGATCGACACCCCCACCATACGAGTCTAAAATAAATAGAGTACAAAAGTAAGAGTAAAAACAAAATAAGTTACTCCTACAAGATTACATATGTTATTTTTTATATTTTACATATTTTGAATTATTAAACCGTCATGTCAACAAATAATCTAACATCTAGTAAAAACTGATAATACAAACTAACCTGCTGCCTCTCCATTTCCATCTCCACCTTCTCCTCCTCCGAGATAATATACACAAGTAAGGACTCGATTTTTCCCGTCTGCTCTTCCGTCATGGCAGCTAGGCTCGATCCGAATGGGCGATTAGGCGAAGAGCCACGGAGGGTTTCCAGCCGGTGAACCAGAGTAAGATGTTTTCAATAGGGGTCAACCAAACCGGGCTGAAGAGGCCGAAAACATCTCCATCCGTCCATTTGACTTCGTAGAACTCCTTGTGATGCTCCGTGAGTTTGTTAACTATGTCCACGCAGATTGCAGTGTCGGAATTCTCTGTTTTGGCCTTGAGGAGAAGTGCAAGCTAGGTAGGCCTCCAGCTGCTCCATCCACCCCTCGTAGAATTCTGAAAACATTTCGTCGACTTGCAGAATTCTCACCATTATTGTTATTTTGTTATCGTTATATAGAGTGTATTGAGGAGATACATATAGATGGATGTGTATTGAGGAGATATATATAGATGGGTGTGTTATCGATAGGCGGTGTGATGGAATAACCTTTGATCATGCGGTGTGGGTAAGGCGGTGTGATGGTTTGATCCAGCGGTGTGGGTGAGGCGGTGTGATGGTTTGATCATGTGAGGGACATCTGGCTCTGCCATAATAATCGGGTCCCACGTCAACACGCTTTACAAGAAGATAAATTGAAAGATGGTAGAACACCGAATTAAATTTTACCTTTATTTTTTTAATTTTAAATTAAATAAAATAAATAATATAATAACTCTGTTTTTTTATTTATTTATTTATCATTATTGATTTTAACAAAAGTAATCATTATATTCACCCATCAAGATAAATAGAATTTATTTTTTTCACATCTCATCTACCGATTTTTTTTTTTGAATTTGCATAATAATGAGAGATATAAATTTATTTCAATGTAGTTATTTATTTGAATTCTTTTTTATATTTATAATTATTTGAGCATGATCATCTATTAATATTTGGGATGAAAGATTAATCGTAAAGAATTTTCTAAAATTATCTATTCATATTAATAAGACTATTTTAGAAATTTATTTTTCTTTTTTCTTTTCTATTCTAAATATTTTTCTATTAAAATCATTATTTCAAGATTTCTTGAAAAGTTAGCCAAACAATCATCATTATTATTCAGATATATCAAAGGAGTAGATTTATGCTTGTAAGCTTTTTTTATTTTTTTTATAGTAGAACATATAAAAACATGAAGTACAGATTTTTGGAGAGAAAATGGAAAATTAGCCGTGGATTTTGAAAATGCTTATAAGAATTCACTTAGGAGGACTCCGTTAGTCATGACTAACAATTGGATTGGAAGGATCATTCATCATTAGCATAGGAGCTCGTAAATCTATCTCATTTAAGATATTTGTGAATTTATACTTTTATTTCCCTTATCGAGATCAGTTTCCTGCATTTATGAATATGTTAATACCTTTAAAATGCACCTTCCTTGTTTGGGCTTAAATGTAAGTTAATATTTCTGAGCAGATACGTCACATTTTTTTCTAAACTTTAATTTTTTTTTATCAAATTCTTATCGAGTATACGGTGTAATCAAGCCTATTGTATAATCAAGCCCAGCCCAAGCCTATTTATAATTATTTTTAAAAAAAAAAAAGTTCAATCCAATTGCACACTCCAGCCCAGTCCAAAAAAACAATGGTAAAAGGAATTGAACCATGTATCACAAGAAAACATAGGGTTCACTCTTACCCGATCGAACCATGTATCACATGGAACACATAGGGTTCACTCTTACCATCTAGGCCATTGTTATCCTCATCAAATAATTGATATTATTATCTATATATATACATTAAAATTATTAAAATTAAATGTAAATTGTATAAGATACACTTTTACCTTTTATAACATACACATTTTAGTAATATCGTGTTGCACTTTTTTAGATTATACTTGTTACTGATAATTTTTGTTTTCAGCAAAAATGCAACATTGTTTTTCTAAGTACGGGTCATTTTTTGTTATTAGTTCAACTTGCACTTTTTGGACTATAATGATACACCTTTTGATTATTAGTTCTTGCACTTTTATAATCTAGATAAACTGTTTTTTTTTTTTTAAATAGTTATTAACTTTACACAATTTATTATTTAAAATCTTGCACTTTTATGTCTATTATCATATACGTTTTGGTTATTAGTGCTTGCACTTTTATAATCTAGATAAATTGATGCTAAACTTTTAATGATATTAATTTCACACATTTAATTATTTAAGCTTACACTTTTATGACTATTAAAGGTACACGTTTTGGTTATAAGTACTTGTACCTTTATAATCTAAATAAATTGTTCCTAATTTTTTTTTTTAAATGTTATTAATTTCACACATTTTTTTATTTATTCTTGCACTTTTATGACAATTAAAATACACCTTCTGATTATTAATACTTGCACTTTTATAATCTACATAAACTGTTCCTAATTTTTTGAAAAACATTGTTATTAATTTGACACATTTTATTATTTAAACTTGCACTTTTATGACTATCAATGATACATCTTTTGGTTATTAGTCTTGCACTTTTATAATCTAGATAAATCTTCCTAATTTTTTTTTTAAATTGTTATTAATTTCACACATTTCATTATTTAATCTTGCACTTTTATGACTATCAATGATACACCTTTTGGTTATTAGTCTTGCACTTTTATAATCTATATAAACGAGTGCTAAAATATTTATTAGGTGCGAAAAAAAAAGGTGATAAAATAAAATTAAATTCAAAATTTGATGTAGGTGGGCAATCCTAGGCTGTAACAGCTAGTTGGTATATAAGTGTGCAATATGTTATTTATCCACATATGGCGGTTTGCAAGTGGACTCAAGTACACCGTGTACTTGAGTACACAGCAGCCCTACCCATTTTTTTTTGGCATATAACACATAATTTAAATCCAATTTCGTATAATCTACTCTAGCTAGTATACACTTGTACTATGACAGCCAATGTTGTGAAATGAGAAGTCTGTATATAGCCTTTCATATTTACGCAGTGTTCAACCTTTAAATTAATTTGTCCTGATTGTATCTTAATCATATGCTTATAACTTACAGTTTTCCTATAATTAATGTCTTTTGATTTTTCACTAGTGACTTATCCAAGAATCGTCTAACTGGCGCCATTCCTCCACATTTTGGACAGCTTACGGTACTAAAAGTGTTGGACTTGAGGAATAATAACTCGAGTGGAATAATTCCTGTAGAATTATGAGAGTTGCATTATCTTAAATGCGCAACATTTCCGTCATCATTTTATTTTTTATGCTACTAAATGGAGTAATAGATTTTAAAAAAGTATTCTTGTGAAGATTGAAAAGTTTCATTTGCATGTATGTGTTCACAAGAATACTTACATCATAGAAACATATTATGACATATTGATTTTTTTTTAAATATATTTAATGAATTTTGACCCAGAACACCTCTATGCATGTAGACTAGAAACATATATACGTGTTGCCGCAAGAATACATCCACATAATACCTCTATCTTCCTTCGATCTCTGCCTCTTTACACAGCAAGATAGACGAACTAAGAGTAGATTAATTTAATAAAATATTTTAGTAACATAATTTTGTTTATTAAAATACTATTTTGAAGAAAAAAATATTTTAATTAAGTTGGACCTTGAGTCGAATTTGGCCCATTCATTGTTATCTAAATTTTATCTTAATTAGGTATATTTCATATAAATTTTTGTCCCTTTAATAAAAAAAATATATGGTTGATAATTTATTTTTTTAATTTTAAATTAAATTAAACTAAATAAATAAATAATATATCCAAGTTCAATATATATATATATATATTTTAATTTATCAATGCAAACTATACAAATATATTTTTCAATTAGAAGGATTGATAAATTTTAGGATACATATTACTTATTTGGGTACCACTATTAAACTTTATACACATCCTATCATTTTAAATCATTTTAAAGACAAAAATAGATATGCATAAAATGACTAAATAATTTTATATAAAAAAAAATCTATAATTAAAATTTGAAATTTATTTTTTAAAAAAAACTTCTAAACCTTTAAAAATAATTAATTTAAATAAATCAAATAATTTTTTTGAAGAAATCTAAGAAAATTAATAAATCTGAAAGATTTAAAAAAAACATAATATAAAAAAAAATTAATCAAATAAAAAATTAATTAAAGTTAAATAAAATTGTAAAAATATATAATTTTTTTAATAAATCGTAAAAAATAATTAAACTAGATCAATAAAATCAGATTTTTTTAAAAAAAAATCACCTAAATCTTTAAATTAATTATAAATCTACAAATTAATTAATTTAATAATTTTAAATTTAGATAAAAAAATTTAAATTGTATTTAGCTTTAAATTTGTTTAAATTTAATATTGAGTTTATTTATATATTATTTAGTTTTTATAAATTTAATTTTATAATTTTTTAAATTTGATTTGATTTATTTAATAGTTTTCCGAATTTAGATGATTTTTATTTTTTCAAATGACTTTTTTTAAATTTAATTATTTTAAAGTTTTACTTGATTTTTGAAATTTTTATATATTTTTTATTTGTTTATTTTCATTTAAATGTTTTTTAATGCTTTGTTGATTTTTTAAAATATTCTTAATTTTTTTTTTCGTATTATTGAATATTATTTTTTAATATTTATATACTTTTAAAGATTTTTTTTTATAATATATTTTTATTTTTTATTCCATTTTTAATACATGTCATTGATTTTTTTTTTATAATATATTTAATGAATTTTGACCTTGAACTAGAGAGTCATGCATGTGGTCCATATGGACATCCACACAGTATATATCAGAAAAACATATATACGTGTTGTCACAAGAATGCAGTCCCACCATCTACCGTATACATCTGCGTGATGCTTTTCTGTGTTTCTTTTATAATTTCTTTACATTAAAGAGATAAGTTGAATGATGGTCGATCCAAGAGTAGATTAATTTAATAAAACATTTTAGTAACATTAGAAATGAATTCTTGAATTTGTCACACATACTGGCCTGCAATAAATTGATTGTAAATCTTGATTAGTTTAGTGTTTTGGATTTCGAGTTTCTTTATTTACTCTTCTATGTAATTTTGTTGTTTATTATGTAGTTTGTTTATTTTGCCTTTTCTTCTGATTATGTTTGTTGAGAACTTTATACATAGGATCTTATATTATAACCATTCAGTGGTCAAATTTTAAGATCTTAACAACTGTTTTTTATGTCAGGTTTTTAATAGACAAACAAGGAGACCTGTGGACGAAATAATTGATGCCAAGATTGTTTTATCTATGAGAGCCCTTTATCAATCTAGGGCATGTTTGCTTAATGGGTTTAGAGGGGTTTAGTGATGGGTTTGATATGTAGATCCATCTTTTCCCATGTTTGATTTCTCATAACTTTAAACACCTTGACCCGGGTTTATAATTTGACCTGGTTTTTATAAACTAGATTTCATGGGTTTAGACAACCTAGCCTCCCCTTGGGTTTATCTAGCCTCTCCCCTAGGTTTATCTAGCCTCCCCCCACATCTTAACCCATCTTATCCCAACCCATGAAACAAATATGCCCCTAAAGTAGGTCTTGGCCTCATGGACAAAGGTTGGTATTTTAATACATCCCTCCTAACAAGACCTTCTGAGCGAAATCAATTGTTTATTTGCAACAAACATTTGAGCCTCTCTCTCCCTCTCTGTTTGAATCTTCATCTATTTGATTTGACAAGAAGAGTTGAATTTGGCTTCAAGAAGGGCTGAAGAAGCAGGTACAATTTGTTTGTTTTTTCTTTCTAAATAGTTTTGCATTGTATTTTTCTTATTTATAATCATCTTGCAATTGATTACGGTAAAGAATAACTATTTTTGCATTTTATTTGTTTTCTTGATAATCTGGGTGTGATTGATTACTTTTAAGATGCGGGCATGATTTTGATGTTTTGATTTTTCATCTATGTTTTTTTATTTTTCATCCGGTCAAAATAAGGTGCAGAATGTAGACAGTTTTAGCTCGCTAAACAAATAAAGAAATGCTTCAAGTGAACTTTATGGTTTTAATATCACATGTTATATGCGTGTACATATACTTTAGTTGTTCTGTAATTTGTTTCTTCAGCAGTTGAAGTTAAAAAAAAATATAATTTAGAGTACATCAAGGTGAATAAACTTAAAAACATATATATCAGTTAATTAACCTTTTACTCTATACGATGTTTATAAAAAAGGGGAGTCCTTTTGCTGTGTAACTCAACCCTTATCACAAAGTTTGGGAGACATCTCCCGAAGATATTTGGTAACTTGGTATATAAACAAAAAGAAGTTAAAAACACGAATTATGAAGCAAACATTTTTAGTACAATAGAAAAAAAGTATCTATAAGATGATTATCAAATTATGTTCACAAAAACATTTATAATCATTTTTTTCCTTTTCGGTATTTCTATGATCACTTGCCAATACGTATATAATCATCCTTTTTTATGGATAAGCTAATGTGTTTAATGAAAATCTACATTCAAATTCAAGTTACCTTTTTTTCAATGAAAAGTCTATTGAATGATCAATTCACTCTAAACTTGTGCATGCATGCAGGATATATACAATACTATCTTGCTAACAAACTTCAAATGGCACCATGCTCTCCCACAACATTGGCACTTCCCAGGCTCTTCTAAACCTTTTACATTTGTGCATTCAAGTAATCAAAACTTCATACTTGGATTATAAATGAAAAAGCCTCCTAATCTTCTGTTGGTCCTGAAAGGAGTATGACACAAGTGTATGGGGGAGGGAATGCACTTGTGTATGCAAATTCTTTTCTTTTACAAATAACAATCAGGCTATCAGGAGAGTTGTCTAGTCAATTTCTCTGAGTATGTATAACTTTGATCAGATAATTAAACTACTGAGAACTATGAAGTAATCAGTTGAATAACTATCTAAGTAAGTTATAAGTGAGGAATTATGGCTGGCCCTTTATATTTAAACTCCTTTTAATTCTGAAAACTTTATTTACACTTAACAGGTATCAGGGGACTTGTCCCAAATCTATTTTGCACAGTCTATGTTGAATATCTTTTGAAGATCAATTTGTGTGCAGTGTATGAATGTGTTACTTGTATAAAATGACTTGAAAGTAAATAACACAAAGGTTTATAGTGGTTCAGAGACTCAAGCTCCTACATCCACTTCCCTGATTTAACAGGATAATTCCTTCATATGAAATTAGCTTGTTTTATAGTGCCAAGGTGCACTGATCAACCACACTACTCCTTAGTGCCTTGATCCCTAGGAATTATGCGTCCTAGTGCTCACTCAACTCGAACTAGATTCACTTGACAGTTCTAGTTCTCACACTTCTACAACAACACTTCTTACTTTCCTTGAAAGGTTTAAGGGTTGAGGTTGGTTCCAACTAGGTTGAGATATCCTTTACAATGAAGTACTGTATAAGGATAGGATATCTCTCTAAGCTTTGAATGATTTACAATTGGTTCAGCTTAGTTGGTAACTGGAAGTGTATGGAAACTTAAGAATGATGTATTCTTTGAGAGCTTAAAGACTTTTATGCTTTGAATACTTGTAGTTTCCATACCTTCAATGGTTTCCATACTCCAGTATTTATAGAGCAAAATGAGGTTATGTCTGTTGGAAAGACAGCCTCAAATTGTATATTGGCTTCCTTGAACTTTGCATCTTGAGGACATATTCCTTGAAAGTGACATGTCTTCAACTTGGGAAGTAAACGGCTAGAGCTTCTTGTCTTGACTTATATGCACTCTTCCCAATGTCTGACTTGTAGATTCAGCAGTAGTCAAACATGAAGACATTCTTCCTGATCATTGATCCATGATTAAGGACAACATTCCTTATCACCAGGACTGATATGTGCTCAAGTTTATCTCATCAGCTGACTTGGCTTATCAACAGTGTTGGCTAGCTTCTTCAGTTGAGTTGGCTTCTCATCTTCATTGATCAATCTTGAGAAACTTCTAAGTGTATATCTCTTCTATCAGTGAAGTTGACCTCATCGGCACAGTTGTCTCTTGACTTAGACTGATTTTTTAACATCTCTGATTTAGTGTGATGATTAGCTCTGCTGATCATCTCTTCTGATTCTAATAGAGTTCTTATCAGTAGGCTTGGTCCAATTGATGTGGTCTTCTACCATTAAACATTCATAGAGATTGACTCTTCTGATCCTACTCAGCTGATTCTGCTATCAGCACAGTTGAACTCTTCTGATCTTGTGTTGTCAGCATGGTTGAAGTCTTCTGATTCTGAGCCTTGAGGAACTTGATTCTTGTGATCTTCTAAGCTTGTGTTTCCCCTCAACTTATGCATCTAAACATCTATGAGCTGCCTAACATGTCAGCTGTTCAACTAACCTGATCTATATGTTCCAACATTCCTGAAACACACTTATCAATATTTGACTTATCTATCATGGCATGTCTTAAGGGGTTTTGATATCTTAATCAAAATTTCATTTTATTCCCAACATCTTCTCTATCATCGTGTCTCCTCATTCGATTGGGGTCATCTTTCCTATGTCATTTACATGCTTAAATTTTTATAATGCGATTCTTGCAGGTTTGAGTCGCACTGGAGAGATATTCGGGAATGGTCTACTGTCTACTGATATTGTCTATAAAAAGTCGCATTTAGAAAGAAAAATCTCGACTATCCCCCGATCTGCGAACAAACAAAGTTAGGTCAATGCTTCAGACTGTGTATCAGTATATCGAAGATAATTATCCCTCACATTATGATAAACTCGGTATGGTTTCCAAACTCAATTGTATACAACACTTCCCCCGCTGTTTTTAGTTCATTTAGACAAAATCAAGAGTCACTCTATCATCTGTGTGATTAATACAAAAAATTGAACTGAAACGGTTTCAACACTTAAATACAATTAAGAAAAGAAACTTAGAGTAGTAAAAATTGAAAAATTTCTCTCTCTACAAAACTCTCTCTCCCCATCCTTTTGTCGTCGAAAACCGGCATACCCTCCCTTCCAGCACCAAATCCTATTATCTCCCCTCTCTACTGTAGATCCTTTCCCTAATGTAGATCGTATAAAAGCTAAAGAGATCGGGCCCTTGCTACCGTCGCTGCCCAACACAACCACCACCGCCCAATACTGTTATCATAGCTAGCACCACCCACATTTCCTCCCCCTCCACCATCTAGGTCCCTCAAACCTTGTAGGTAGATAAAAAAATAGGTAGATCGGTTGAATCCTTCTAAAATATAGTAGCACCGCCGTCGGACTGTCGTCGCCGCCGAAACTCCGTCTTGTCGTTTCCGTTTCAAATTTTCAAGTGGGTGACCGTGGTCTTTTTCAGGAATTTAGTTGGGATCAACGGATGAACCTCCCCTTCGGAGCCACAGTGGCCGATCGGGTGAGTCATCCGTTTGATCCCATTTTATTTTTGTTTTTATGCTTTCTACATGTTATTTTAGTTTGTTTCCTAGCTTAGATCTGTTGTTATTTTCTTTCCCTGTTGTTATTTTACTTTCCCCTGTTGTTCTGGTTTCCCCCCTGCTGTTATAGGTGTTCCTCCCCTGGTGTGATGGGTTTTTCTCTCTATTTATGAGTTTTTTTCCATGATGGGACTTTGATTTGTGCTTGATGGAACCGGTAGTCCTTATGTCCGTTCTTCTGTGATTTAGGGGGTTTGTAGCGGGAGTTGTTGTGTGCGACAATCTATTCCTTCTCTAGAGCGGGTTGCTATCTTCTTAGATCACGGAGCTTCAAAGAATGTTGGTATGCTTGATGATCCTTCCACTCTCTCGCAATTGAGTTTGGAAAATGGAGTATTTTGCTAGAATTTAACCGTATAGATAAATGAGCGAAAAATGTAATTTATTTTCCTATATATGTAATTATACCTTAAAAAAACAATTAAGAAAAGAAGATCGTTAGTTTTCTACAATTAAGAATGAAAAGTTTTGCAATTAAATAAGACAGACACATGTCGAAAGGAGGAATAAAGAAAATTGACACATGTCAACTGCAACTGTAGGAGAACCACATCCTCCTTTTAAATATAAAGATTACATATTTACATGTAGACTATGTAGTCTCAAGTCTCTCAAGTAGTCCTTCACGCTAAAAGTTCTAGAAATATTAGCAAGTCGATGAGCTAATAAATTATTCCTTTCGTCCCTCTATAAATTTTTTATTTTATTATTTTGGCACGTTCATTTATAAGTTTTTCATATTTTTTTTGTCAAATATTTTTTATTTTCTTATTCTTACCCTTCATTGTATATATATATATTTTTAATCAATCACATCACTTGTACTATATTTATTATTTAATAATTTTTTAAATTTTCGTGCCAAAAAATAATGGAAAATTTATATGTGAATGGAGAGAGTAGCATTTCAATGAATAAAACAAAACCACCGATTAAATTTCTCATGCAAAAATTATATTGCAGATCGCTAGTCTTAGTTTTGCTCTGATAAAGATAGTTGTCCAAATTCTGAATATCCAGAATGTTGTGTAATCACTATTTAACCCTTAATGATTTTAACATTTATATTTCTTTGTTAAAGATAAATTTTTTGAATGAAAATATTACAATGTTGTCATTTTCATCTAGATTTTCTCTAATCTAAAACTTCTTGGGCTAATTTTTGTATTAAAAAAAAACTTGTTGCGCCAATAAAGAGCTTTTTGCACAGGCGTGGGTTATATGTCCCTCCAAGTACGTTAGATACACTTTCCTCCATTTTTATTAATTAAATATTCCTTTAAAATATTTATTTTGTCCTTTTAATAAAATACAAATAGAGAGATACACTCCCCTTAAATTCAAAGTAACCTTAATCCTAATTGGAGAGGCAGACGCCGCCACTACTGCCCCACTTCCGGCAACCACCACTATCCCAAATAATTTTTAAAAAAAAATTGAAATTAAAAAAAAAAAAAAAACCTTTTTTTCGTTTTCGACAAATCAGAGTCGACTGGAGTGTTTTTGTTCGACTCTGGTTTGTCGACCAGAAATACTCTCTCCGATATGATTTTGTCGGAAGTATAAAGAAACAATGAATTGTGAAATTATTATTTCATTGAGTAATTGTAAAGAATACATGATGGAGTAGTTATAGATACAAAACATATCTACTATATATCTCTAATTTAAGGAAATAACTCTATCTAAGGAAATAAAGATTTACAAGATATATAAAATATATTATACAAGATATATATAATATCTCTTAATATATTTATATATGCCTAATACGCCCCCTCAAGATGGAGTACCATAGGAGAGTCCAATCTTGATCATCAACATTTGAAGACGAGAACGAGCAAGAGGATTTGTGAGAGCATCGGCTAGTTGGTCTTCGGAAGACACATGTGAAACACGTAACTGAGTAGTTTTGATCAAACACGTAACACGTAACAGTGAAAAACCGGGTTGGAGCAAAGATACGTCGCACCAATATTGTCGCAGTAGATGGTAGGGAGAGTTTTGATGGTAAAACACAGTTCTTGAAAGAGAGATTTTAACCATTGTACCTCAGAGGCAGCTGATGCAATGGCCCGATATTCTACTTCAGTGGAGGAGCGAGCAACCGACTTTTGTTTCTTGGAAGACCAGGAGATGGGATTTGGTCCAAGAAAGACAATATATGCACTTGTTGACGTACGATCATCAGTGTTTCCGGCCCAATCAGCATCCGTGAAGCAGTGAAGTGAGTCAGATGGGTTGGGGTGGAGGGTAATTCCAACATCTCTAGTTCAATTAAGATATCGAAGGAGGCGTTTTACAGTGCCCCAATGAGTTGTGGTGGGAGCATGCATGAATTGAGACAATTTACGCACAGCAAAAGCAATATCAGGTCTAGTAAGTTGGAGGTATTGGAGACTTCCAAGAACTTGACGATATTGGGTGATATCAGTGGGCGGTGTTCCATCAGAAAGAGATAAACGAGTAGAGGTGGAGAGAGGGGTTTGGACAGGTTTGGAAGTGAGCATATTATATTTGGTGAGTAGGTCAATGATATATTTACGTTGGGAGAGAAAGCAAGTTTTCTTAGTACGGAGCACTTCCACACCTAGGAAATAGGAAAGTGAGCCTAAGTCTTTGAAAGAGAACTTTGTACTAAGGTCTGAGGCCACTTTTGTGAGGAACGAGGTGTTGTTTCATGTAAGGATTAGATCATCAACATACACGGGAAAATATGCAGTTATACCGGATTTGTTGTATACAAAGAGAGACTCATCAGATTTGGTGTGAATGAAACCAATACTCTCCAAGAAGGTTCGAAGAGCAAAATACCAAGTTCGAGGTGCTTGTTTTAGGCCATAGATGGATTTATGTAACTTGCACACATATGTAGGGAAGGTTTTGTCAACAAACCCGGGTGGTTGAGCCATAAATACAAATTCGGCTAAGGAACCGTGAAGGAAAGCATTATTCACATCGAACTGACGAAGTGGCCAATCTTTGGTGACTGCAATACTCAGGACTGCTCGAACGGTTGCTGGTTTGACCACAAGACTAAATATTTCAGAAAAGTCAACCCTAGGGCGTTGGTGAAAGCCTTTGGCGACAAGTCGAGCTTTGAACTTGTCTAAGGAACCGCGTGGTCTCCGTTTGATGCGGAAGACCCACTTCGAACCAATAATGTTTGTAGAATCATCAGGTGGTACTAAGTCCCAAGTACCGTTTTTTAGAAGGGTATTAAATTCAGATGACATGGCCTCCATCCATCGTTCATCTTTTAATGCTTGAGAGACGCAGCTAGGTTCAGGGTCAGAAGATAAATTAGAAGATAGACCATACCTCGGATTTGGTTTGAAGATACTGTTTTGGGCTCGAGTGACCATTCGAGTTCGTTGTTGTATAGGTGGGGATGGCAGTGGGGGAGCATCTGGTGACTCGAGATCAAGGGTTTGTATAGTGGAATTAGGGTTTGGAGTTGATGGGGTGTACTTAGTAATCTGAGGGATGCAGCTGGGCTGGGGGGTGTATTAAGCGGAACAGGGGGTGCAGGTAACGGGGGGTGGTGGCGGGGCTGGATTCTCGTCGAGAGATGGTATATTTTAGGGAGGGGGTGTATTCGGAAGGTTTGTGGGTGGGGCAGGATTGGGGGAAGGGGCCAGGGTGTATTGGTGGGTGCAGGGGGTGGATAAATGAAAATAGTGGGTGTGTCTGGCAGATTGAGGAGTGTATCTGTTAAAGCAGAGGGTGTATCAGAAGCAGTTTTAGGAGTGGCTAGAGGAAAGACATTTTCAACAAATTGAACATGACGAGAGGTATATATTTTGTTGGTTTTTAAATCAAGACAAAGATAAGCAGCTTGGGTAGGAGAGTATCCAATGAAGACACAGGGAGTGGATCTAGGGTCTAATTTATGGGAAGTGTAGAGGTGGAGCCAAGGATAACATAAGCAACCAAAAACTCTAAGTTTGGCTAGGTTGGGAGTTTGTTTTAGAAGGAATTGATAAGAGGACAACATGTTAAGATTGGGTTTTGGTAGACGGTTTATAATATAGGTAGCAGCACAAACTGCATGAGGCCAATATGTAAGGGGCATGGAGGCCTGATGTAAAAGGGCTAAGGCAGTATCAACAACATGTCTGTGACGACGTTCAAACATGTCATTGTGTTCAGGGGTGTGGGGAGGAGTTGTGAGATGAGATATACCATGAGTTTGAAGGAGGGATCGTAGGGCAATGAATTCGCCACCGTTGTCAGTATAGAGGGTTTTGATTTTGGTGTTGTAGAAGTTTTCTACGATGCTTTTAAAGGATGTAAATGTGGGAAGGTGATTCGGGTGGAATTTACACGTTTTAGGAGCACATGTGAAGCATGTTTTGATGTGGATTTCATTGAATTATGCATTGAATATGATTGTTTAAGCCGAAATAAGAGAAAGGTTGTGTTTTGTCGATTTTGTAGGAAATACGAGGGAATTTGGAGCAAAACACCAACCATACTTTACTGGATCATAAAGAGGAGTGCACCGTTGGATTCGTCTCGAAAAACGGAGTGGAATGAAAAAAAGAATCGAGTCAATCGGAGGTCGGAAGCTCGATATATGAAGAGACGAAAAGGCATGCCCGGGTAGAATCGACCCGGGCGGGTAAAAACCACCCGGGCAAGGGCAGATTTTAAGGCCTTTCGTATTTGGCCCGGGTGAAACCCACCCGGCCGGGTGGTTTCAACCCGGGCAAGGCCATATATTAAGTTGGTTCGTATTTTGGCCGGGTGGCATGCCCGGGTGGGATCCACCCGACCGGGTGACATACATTTCGGGGGTTTTTGGCTATTTTCTCCATTTTCGAGGGACCTAAGTGCAAATTTCATCCAAAACTTCTACCCCAACTATAAATAGCTCCAATTTGAGTTTTAGAAAGGAGTCTTACTCCTTTTACAAGCATTTCCACACACACATTCACATAATTGTAGGTGTTCTTCTTTTTTAGTTTAATTTCTTCAATAGATTAGATAGAATATTGGTTTTTACTTCAAATCAAGCTACGATTATCATCGTGCATCGTCTATTACATCGTTTTGTAGCTAAATTCACATGATCAAGGTGATATTACTCTATTTTACAATTCAATTTGGTATTTTCTTAATTTCTTTAATCTCTTGTTATTTTATTATGAGTTTGATGTTATTTGTTGTTGTAGCCATGGGATTCTCTTCTAGAACCATGGGCTAATCCTCAATTGCCTTGGGTGTGGATGTTTTGATGAGAATTTAGTGTAATTGTGGATTAATTACATGATTAGCTTATAATTTGAGTTTTTATGTTTCTAGAGTTGTACTTTGATTGATTCATTTGGTTGATCAACCCTATTAGCGAGCATGTTCGATTATGTTTATTGCAACGAGAGTTGGGTAGCATGATTGGGAGTGTGAGTGTGAGCTTTGATCAATTGAATAGAAGTTAATTAGTAATTAGCTCACCCGAGAGGGGGTTAATGGCTAGACCGACAACTTTAGACACTAAACAAATAGAGGTCGTCTAGGAGTTTGGTGAGAGGGCGTTTCATAAGCATTAGTAACCGTGTTGAAAGTGCTTATGCAACACTATCTTAGGAGCTTATGGTATTTGGTTAGATCCCATAATTGCTAATCAATGCACGATGATTATCTATGCCTTTCGAGGGGGTTTGCACACATTTGTGATAGCCTTTAGCTTGACCCAAATTCGTAGTAAAATCATGTAATTGGTTCACTAGTTCACTTAATAGCTCACGAAACGGAAACACCCGAGGCAATACCCTTCTCTTGCACTTTCAATCGAAAGTTAGATAGTTGGTTATTTCTTGTCACTAGTTCTCATCACTTTAGTTAATTTAGTTTAATATTTTTTGTGCTTATTCCCGAAAATCCAAACAACATCATTTAGTTACTACAATAGCATGATAACTTGCAAGTTTAGGGACTCATTTTCACTCAATTAAGTTCTTGGAACGAAATTCTACTTGGGACACTTATCTTGCTACTAACGAACCCATACGCTTGTGGGGATCGTATAGTTGTAAAAAAGTGCAAAAATATGATCCAAGTCAATGGCGCCGCTGCCGGGGATTTAAGCGAGTGTTGTTAGTGAGACTTAGAGTTTGTTAAGTGTTATTGATAGTAGCATTTATTTTTGTTATTTTGTTTTTGTTCATCTTTGTGGGATTTGACATTTTCCTTTTGTAGGTGCATGATCACAAGATCACGTGGAGGAAACCTTGAACCGTTAGACCTTGAGATCGAGGCACACGCAAGAAGAAGGAATCTAAGTAGGAACCGACAAAGAGTCGTAGAAGAATCATTTGAGATGGAGAACATTGAAGAGATGAATCCTCCACCACTTGGAGATGACGAGCCTCAAAGAGAGAACCAACAAGTTGGAAACCAAGTTGGAGGTAACCCACCTCCAAATCCACCACCAAATCTCAAATATCCACCTCAAAACCACCTTCCATATCAAGGATACTATCCTTACCCTTATCCACCTCCACAACAAGCCTACTATCCACCTCCACCACATCAATATCCACAACCTCAACATCCTTACCCTCCACCTTACCAATACCCTCATCCTCAACACATTCAAGAAGAAAACATCCCTCTCCCTCCACATATAGAAGAACCTCAACGTGTGTACCATGGAAGGCCAATGAGAGAATATTTTGAGCCTCAACCTAGGGAGCATTACGATGGGTTGGCAAGACCAAGGGTGGAGGCAAACAATTTTGAGATTAGTGCCTCTTTATTAAGGATGTTGAGGGAGAGACAATTTGAAGGAAGGACGGAGGAAGGATTTGAGGAAGACCCGAATGAACACCTTGCTCAATTCTTAGAGATGGCCGACACTCTCAAGCAAAACGGAGTGTCGGAAGATACTAAAAAGATGAGGCTATTTCCATTTACATTGTCAGGGAAAGCCAAAGCTTGGCTACAATCAAGCATTCCCGCCGGAGAAGTGAGGACGTGGGAAGAGTTGAAGAAAAGATTTCTATTGAAGTACTACCCTCCTTCAAAGACTATGGAAGCCAAACAAAAGATCTCTACATTCCAACAAGGTCCAACGGAGGGAATCAAAGAGGCATGGGAAAGGTTTACGAATCTTCTCATCACATGCCCCCATCATGGTTTCCCAATAGAACAAACAACATGTTGGTTCGTTGGTGGGTTACAATTGGAAGATCAACACCACATTGATGCTTGTGCGGGGGGTTCAATTTGGATGAAATTGGTGGAGGAGATCAATGACATAATAGAAGGGATATCAAGCAATACTTTCAAGATGAGAGTAGACCGTGGAGCACAAAATCGGGTAGCCCAAGTAGATGCTAATGATAGCATAAAAGCAATGATGACTACACTCATTGAAAAGGTGAATGTTTTATCTCAAGCAAGAGATAATCATTTATCCTTTGGGCAAGAGGATCTTCAAATGAGACCTATGGAGGATGTGCAATACATGGGTCAACAAGGATACCCACAAAACTTTCAAGGGAATCGACAATATCAAGGTCAACCACCATATCAAAATCGTGGTCAAGGCTTTCAAGGTCCTACTCAAAACCGATTCCAAGGCCAATCCTCATCTTATCAAGGTCAAGGGGGTCCGTCTCCTCAATTCTCAACTCCTCAAAATCAAAATTTTCGAAAGAATGAGAATTTGTCCTATTCCAATCCCAAAGGTGCTATTCAATATCCTCCCGGATTTGATCCCGGTGCAAAACTTCCAAGTGGAGAAGGGAAATCCTCCACGGATGAGCTTCTTGCACTCCTCATGAAGAGAATGGAGACAAGTGAGAAGAAATCCGAAGCATCCGACTCCATCCTTGCCCAACTCATGAGTAACCAAAAATCTACCGACTCAATGCTTGCCCAACTCATGAGTAACCAAAAATCCACCGACTCAATGCTTGCCCAACTCATGAGTAATCAAAAATCGATGGAATTCCAATTAGGACAATTGGCAACTTCCATTGGATCTCAACATACAAAGGGTAAATTGCCCTCAAACACCGAGGTAAACCCACGTGAGCATTGTAATGCTATTACAATTTCAAGTGGTGAACATTATGGAGTTTCTTCAATTGAATTGGAAGAGGGTGAAGTGTTGAAAGCAAAAGAAAGGGAGGAAGAGGAAAAGAAGATGATAGAAAAAGTTGGGAGTGGAAAGGTTGCTCCAAGAATTCCAAAGTGGAGAATTGCCAAAGATTTGAAAAAGAAGAAGCTTGAGGTACCTTGTGATAGATGGGGGGTGCCCATTACATATGAGCCACTTCCATACCCGGGAAGATACATGAAGAAAATGGATGAGAAGTTTGGGAAGTTTTTGGATATCTTCAAGAAAATCCACATTGATCTTCCACTTTCGGATGCTTTAGAGCAAATACCTCATTACATGAAGTTTCTAAAGGATGCAATAGCAAACAAAAAGAAACTAGTGGATGATGAGAAGATCAAGTTGACCGAAGAGTATAGTGCTATCCTTCAACGAACCCCTCCCGAAAAGCTCAAGGATCCGGGTAGTTTCACTCTCCCATGTGAGATTAGTGATGGTCCCATGATGAAAGCTTTTTGTGATTTGGGATCTAGCATCAATTTGATGCCACTTTCAATCTTCAAGCGTTTGGGACTTGGAGAAGTAGTGCCCACATCAATTACTCTCCAATTAGCGGATCGTTCCATCACCCATCCTAAAGGGATCATTGAAGATGTATTGGTGAAGATTGACAAGTTTATCATTCCGGCCGACTTCGTGGTGTTAGATATGAAAGAAGATGCAAATATCCCATTGATTCTTGGGAGGCCGTTTCTTGCCACGGGGGGAGCAAACATCGATTTGAGAAAAGGAGAGGTAACATTGGAGGTGAATGGAGAGAAAGTGATTTTCTCCAAGAATAGCTCAATTGAGAGTTCCCCAAGAAAGAAGGAATCATCCTCCATCCAAGAATGTGACATTTATGTGAAAGAGTCATTACCAAAAGTCCCATTGAAAGATCCGGGAGATGATAACAAATTGAAGCAAACTCCCAAACTTGAGCAAAACTCAAGTTTGGGGGAGTTTTATAAGGAGAAGAGTTTTGGTAAGTTCCTTGAGGATAGTGAAGATGAAGAATGGAAAAGGAAGAGTTTAAAGGAAAGAAAGATCGAAAAGGGTTTTGAAATTGGAGATAAGGTGGTATGGTACACCTTGGGAGTCATGGAAGTACTTGGAAAGATGAAGCTCAAGGAACGCAAAATGTTGGTCATGAAGAAATTGGCCTATGAAGGAGGCATTGCGTTGGAAAGTGAGGAGGACGAAGTGTTCATCACAGATGAGCACAATGTCAAGTACTATCATCCTCCATTCAAAGAAAGGGAAGTATGAACTTGTTAAGTTCCGTCCGGCATAGGACGTTAAACCTAGCGCTAAATGGGAGGCAACCCATTTTTACTTGCTTTATTTCATTTTTTTTTATTGTATTTGCTTTGTTAGTTTAGTTTGATGTGTTTGTGAGTTTTGATGTTAGTTGAAGAAGCTTGGATCGAATGGACGGTTGGAGATCGAAAGTGGAACTTTGTGCTTGAAGAAGGTGTAGCTATAGCAATCGTAAGAGGTACGCCCACTCCAAACTTAGGAATTGCATAACAATTACTAAGTTTGGGGGGGCAGTGAAATTTATATTCTTGTTCATGACATTGATTGCTTAGCTACTTTTAGTTTTAATTGTTGGGATAGTGGCTCATGTGTGTAGATTTGTATGTTTAGCACTTGGTGTCAATATCATTGCAAAACTATTTTTCCAAACTTTTAATTGCTTTGCAATGAAAAAGTTAGGGGGGGGTATGTTCGTTTTTACATTTTCTATTGACACCAATGTGTACTCTTGTGTATGTGTGTAATTTGAGCTTTAATGATCATTGAGTCACATTGGATAGTGATTTGTCGTGAATTTGGTTCCTTGAATGTGTACATGATTGTAATGAATCATTTTGTTTGTGTTGTTGTCATCTTGTTGCCTATGGATGTTTTGCATGCACAATGAGTTATGTGTGGTGGTGATTGATGAATGTTTGAGTCTTTAATGAACCGGTGAGAGTTGAGCTTTGAACCGAGCATTAATCCGATTTATTTCATTTGTGAGTGAATCAATTCATTCCTTACTTTTCTAGAACTTGCCCAAGTTCTTGCTTGAAATCATGCTTGTGTGATACTTTGAGATAGGATGTAGGCCATCTTTCGTACTACACGTCACTTAGCCAAAAATTTCCCAATAACCAAAGTAATCTTCCGTAGTTAGCCCGTTTGAGCTTGATTTCCCATTCTCTTGGCAACCTACAATGTTTAACCACTTAACATTTTGAGCCTTTGATATCCAAATCTAGTGGAGAATAAAAAGAAAGTGGTAAAACATGTGCTTTAGTGCCTTTGGTTTAAAAAAAATGGCAAAGTTGTGAAAAGAAAAAAAAAGATGGAAGTGAAAAGAAAAATTGTGAAAGAAAAGAGGGACAATGAGCCCCAAGAGCTCACAAGAAAAAGAGAAGAAATTGGTTAAAAGATGAGAAAATGAATACATTTGAGGAATTCATATGAAAAGTGAGAATGAAAGTTGTAAACCTTAAGAGCACGAGCTTGAATTGTTGAAAAATAACTTTCGTTCTCCACTAGACAAGTCACTTTTTCCATATTCATCTTACCTCGTCCAAAGAGCCAATGTTACGTCCTTGGTTAAGCCCTATTGATCCCATTGTTGAACATGGTTGTGGTGGAAAGATGGTAGAGCTTGGGCAAGCATATGGGAATTGCAATGCATGATTTGATTGATGAGTGCTTATTGTCCTTAATTTGTTTGAGTGTTTGAGAGAAACACTATATCTAGGGAGTTGAACTTGAACATTTTGATATTGTCATCACCATCCCTTGTTGTTATGTGTTGAGCATGTGTGAGTAATTAGTTGGATCTTCAATATTGAACTTGTGATCATTTTTGAGAATGTATCTTGAGGAAGAAGAATTCATTTCATGTCATTTGATACGTGGAATCTTTCATTGATCATCTAGTTGTAAATTTCACCCTCATGTTGTATTTCTTTCGTTGCTCGAGGACGAGCAACACTTTAAGTTTGGGGGAGTTGATTCGGGTGGAATTTACACGTTTTAGGAGCACATGTGAAGCATGTTTTGATGTGGATTTCATTGAATTATGCATTGAATATGATTGTTTAAGCCGAAATAAGAGAAAGGTTGTGTTTTGTCGATTTTGTAGGAAATACGAGGGAATTTGGAGCAAAACACCAACCATACTTTACTGGATCATAAAGAGGAGTGCACCGTTGGATTCGTCTCGAAAAATGGAGTGGAATGAAAAAATGAATCGAGTCAATCGGAGGTCGAAAGCTCGAGATATGAAGAGACGAAAAGGCATGCCCGGGTAGAATCGACCCGGGCGGGTCAAAACCACCCGGGCAAGGGCAGATTTTAAGGCCTTTCGTATTTGGCCCGGGTGAAACCCACCCGGCCGGGTGGTTTCAACCCGGGCAAGGCCATATATTAAGTTGGTTCGTATTTTGGCCGGGTGGCATGCCCGGGTGGGATCCACCCGGCCGGGTGACATACATTTCGGGGGTTTTTGGCTATTTTCTCCATTTTCGAGGGACCTAAGTGCAAATTTCATCCAAGACTTCTACCCCAACTATAAATAGCTCCAATTTGAGTTTTAGAAAGGAGTCTTACTCCTTTTACAAGCATTTCCACACACACATTCACATAATTGTAGGTGTTCTTTTTTAGTTTAATTTCTTCAATAGATTAGATAGAATAGTGGTTTTTACTTCAAATCAAGCTACGATTATCATCGGGCATCGTCTATTACATCGTTTTGTAGCTAAATTCACATGATCAAGGTGATATTACTCTATTTTACAATTCAATTTGGTATTTTCTTAATTTCTTCAATCTCTTGTTATTTTATTATGAGTTTGATGTTATTTGTTGTTGTAGCCATGGGATTCTCTTCTAGAACCATGGGATAATCCTCAATTGCCTTGGGTGTGGATGTTTTGATGAGAATTTTGTGTAATTGTGGATTAATTACATGATTAGCTTATAATTTGGGTTTTTATGTTTCTAGAGTTGTACTTTGATTGATTCATTTGGTTGATCAACCCTATTAGCGAGCATGTTCGATTATGTTTATTGCAACGAGAGTTGGGTAGCATGATTGGGAGTGTGAGTGTGAGCTTTGATCAATTGAATAGAAGTTAATTAGTAATTAGCTCACCCGAGATGGGGGTTAATGGCTAGACCGACAACTTTAAACACTAAACAAATAGAGGTCGTCTAGGAGTTTGGTGAGAGGGCGTTTCATAAGCATTAGTAACCGTGTTGAAAGTGCTTATGCAACACTATCTTAGGAGCTTATGGTATTTGGTTAGATCCTATAATTGCTAATCAATGCACGATGTTTATCTATGCCTTTCGAGGGGGTTTGCACACATTTGTGATAGCCTTTAGCTTGACCCAAATTCGTAGTAAAAACATGTAATTGGTTCACTAGTTCACTTAATAGCTCACGAAACGGAAACACCCGAGGCAATACCCTTCTCTTGCACTTTCAATCGAAAGTTAGATAGTTGGTTATTTCTTGTCACTAGTTCTCATCACTTTAGTTAATTTAGTTTAATATTTTTTGTGCTTATTCCCGAAAATCCAAACAACATCATTTAGTTACTACAATAGCATGATAACTTGCAACTTTAGGGATTCATTTTCACTCAATTAAGTTCTTGGAACGAAATTCTACTTGGGACACTTATCTTGCTACTAACGAACCCATACGCTTGTGGGGATCGTATAGTTGTAAAAAGTGCAAAAATATGATCCAAGTCAGAAGGACATCAGATTTGTGTTTTAGAGGGTAAATTCATATATATTTGTTAAAGTGATCAACAAAAATGACATAGTATTTGAAGCCTTCAGTTGACAGGACAGTGGACGACCACACATCAGAAAAAATAACCTCAAGAGGGGAACTAGATATAATGCTTGAATCGTAAAAAGGAAGTTTATGACTTTTAATACAGTTGCAAGAATCACAATAATGCAGTTTTGAGTTCGTGATAGGTAAACTATACTTGGATAAGGTATGGGAAAAGATTTTGGAGGACGGATGACCTAGACGAGCATGTCAGATGGGTGATGGTTGTTTTTCCGAGATGGAGATTGTGGGGTTAAGAGATGCTCGAGTCGGCCATACGTAGAGATTATCCACGCGACTCCCCGTGAGGAGAATGGTCCCTGTTTTGCCATCCCGCACCTGAAAATAAGTAGAACCAAAAATAATGTTAACATCATTATCTCGACACAAGGTTGAAACAGAGATAAGGTTTTTTGTCATTTGTGGGACAACAAGGACGTTTGAGAATGTTAGCATATTAACATGAGGAAACGACAAGGAACCAATATGCGAAATTTTCAAACTGTTACCATCACACATCATCCGAGCCGGAATATGGAGAGGAAACATATAAATTATGGGGGTGAGTTGTGATATGATGAGAGGCCCCGGAGTCCAAGATCCAGGGGATGGAGGGGATCTTTGAAATAGTAGAGTGGGAGGAGGTGGTGTATATACCAGTAGGGTAGGGGTGCATACAAGGTGGGGTGTATGTAGTAGTGGAGTGAGTGCGTAGATGCGGGGGAGTGTATTTACCTGAGTTGGGTGTATCCATGGATGAAGGGAAAAAAATGGAATTCCACGTGGGAATTAACAGCAAGTAGATGATTGATGCGGTGGGTTGCTTGTTGCAATCGAATTGGAGTTTGTAACTGTGAGGGATTGCGGCTGAGGCAATCGATTCAGGAGTGAGGGGTCCGCCTGTGAGTTTGGCAAGTGAAGGAGGATGATGGCGCAGTTTAAAATGAGAAATAAGGGCGAGTTGGTTGGGAGTGCCAAATAAAATAGGAGATTTTGTTGGAGCAAGAATTGGTATGGGAAGTAACAGGGGAGGGTAACAACTGTGGTAGTCGGGAGCTTTGAACGACGTCGGCGTCGTACAATGACTACAAAGAAGGGTGTCGGATCGAGGCGTTAGACGTGCGACTCGTTGATACCATATAAAGAAACAATGAATTGTGAAATTATTATTTCATTGAGTAATTGTAAAGAATACATGATGAGAGTATTTATAGATACAAAACATATCTACTATATATCTCTAATTTAAGAAAGCCAAAGTCTTGTATGTTTTCGAGTACACCGTGTACTCTAGTCCATTTTGAGTATACCCTACCCACTTCCTACCCAACCCGCTTCCTACCCGACCCGCTTACCCATTATATTTAATTATTTTATTTTAGTTTTTCGCGCTTCACTTCTTCTTCTCAAATTTGTTTCTTCTTCTGTACGACAACTTCCCATGACGATCGTTTCTCTCGATTTCACTCAGTGATTACTTCCATCCATCTCGCATTTTACGGCGATTCATCTTTTTCGAGTGTATTTTCGTGCTGTTATCGCCTCAAATTTTTTTTTTTGGTTTTTTTTTTTTTTATTTCTTTTGTATTGTAGTTATATTATGTTTATTTTGTAACTCTATATGTTTGTGTTTATCGATTTCTTGTTTCTATTTGTTATTAACCCTAATTTTCATGTTTTCTTCTTATGTTTTTGTTTGCATGTTTGATTTTCTGTTTTTTTTTTATTATTTATTTATTGATGTAATGTATTGTGAATTTATGTTTTTTCTTTTTTTTGGTGTTTGTAAGTTGTTTTAAGTGTTCTTAAATATTGTTGTTGTTTACATTTTGTATACGTTGCTTCGTTTTTTTATAAAATTTTGGATATACTAGTATACTCTTTGTTTGTTTGTCATTTTTTGTTGTTGTTAAACTGTGTATGTTTATGACTTCAGGACTTGGAGCTTTAATCCACGAAAAATAGAAGAAACAGGGTAGGAGCATAAGAGGGATGGATAATAAATATAGAGACATGGTATTGTAATCTAATTTTCCAGCAAAAAATTGTGTAAGACTATTTTTGGGTACTTCTCATATTGAAATAAATTTTACTGATAAAAAAAAAATGTGTATATTTAGTGTATGTTTGTATCTCTAAATGGTGTATCATTTGGTAAATGAAAAGTGCATGATATTATAATAGGGGAAATATGTGTGTTAAACTGGTTTATATTTTATATTTAAATAGTGTATTTTATAATACTTGGACAATTTATGTTTTTTTATTACTGAAACTTGTATGTTTAGTATTTCAGTTATCATGCGGTCCAAACAGTTTGTACCTAAGAAATCTTCTGCGAAGAGGAAACTTTATGTTATTGATTTTAGTAGGAAAGTTTCTAGGTGAACTCTTATCAATGAAAGTCCTCTTGCATTAGAATGTTCTAGATTGTATTCTTCTAATGATGAAGTAGTTCCCATTTTGAAGAAGAAAGTGCGATCTAAAGCTCAGGTTGTTGATAAGCATAAAGGGAAAGCTCTGGTTGTTGCTGATAAGGATAAAGGCAAAGCTCTGATTGCTAATATTAATAAAGGCAAATCTTCAGTTGTTAACAAGTCGTTGCTAATATTAATAAAGGCAAATCTTCAGTTGTTAACAAGTCGAAAGGTAAAACACCAGTTGTTGAGAAGGAGAAAAGTAGATCTTCGATTTCTGCAAAAGGCAAAAGTAAAGCTTCTCTTCCTTCTAAAATGAAAACCAAAGATCTAGTTGTATTGAAATGTAGAAGTAATTTACACACAATCCACGTTTGTTTTAGATTATACTTGTTACTGATAATTTTTGTTTTCAGCAAAAGTGTAACATTGTATTTTGCTACATTGTATTACTAAGTGTTGGTCGTTTTTTATATTAGTTCTACTTGCACTTTTTTTACTATTATGATACACATTTTGGTTATTAATACTTGCACTTTTATAATCTAGATAAACTGGTGCCAAATTTTTTTTTAAATCATTGTTATTAATTTTACACATTTTATTATTTAAAAAACTTGCACTTTTTATGTCTATTATCATACACTTTTTGATTATTAGTGTTTGCACTTTTATAATCTAGATAAACTGGTGCTAAATTTTTAATGTTATTAATTTTACACATTTTATTATTTGAATTTTAAACTTGAACTTGAACTTTTATGACTATAATGATACACATTTTGTTTATTAGTACTTGCACTTTTATAATCTAGATAAACTGTTTCTATTTTTTTTTTTAATTGTTATTAATTTTACACATTTTATTATTTAAACTTGAACTTTTATGACTATAATGATATACCTTTTGGTTATTAGTACTTGTACTTTTATAATCTAGATAAACTTTTTATAATTTTTTTTAAATATAATTTATATAAACGAGTGCTAAAATAAAATTAGGTGCGAAAAATAAAAAAATAGGTGATAAAATAAAATTGGTTGTAGGTGGGATTCGAACACATGACCTTGTGGTAAAAAATTCAAGAGGCAACCACTAAGCTGTGGCTACTAAGTAATTATATATGCAGTGTATCCTATTTATCCGCATTTGTGATCCAGTTTTCAAATGGACTCAAGTACACCGTATACTTGAGTACACAACAGCCGAAATAAAGATTTACAAGATATATATAATATCTCTTAATATATTTATATATGCCTAATAGGAAGAATTTATGGACGAGAGGATTTTTGATCGACTCAATATTGTCGAAATTTAAAAAAAAAACTGAGAATGAGAATGAGAGGCGGAAGGCAGTGCAACGGAAGAGGCGGCGTGCTGGTGGAGGGAGGGAGGGTGGGCAGAGGGAGAACGGGTGCCGCTGCTGTTGCAGAATAAATAAATAAAAATAAGGGCGACGGGGGCATGCGGCGCTGGCGAAGGGCGAGCGGCAGTGGGTTGAGGAAGAACGGTGGTGGGAGAAAGCCTCACTGATCATCACGATGGTCATGTCAATACTAGCTCCATTTGTTTTGGGTTTTAAAAATCATGACATGGATTTTGAAATCTTTCTAGAATTTATATTTTAACTTCCAAAATTTTAATACTACGCTCCGCAAATAAACTATAAAATCTAAACATTGTTGGTAAGTTAAATGAAAAAAGTGATTAATCAGATCGATCAGTTTAAAATTAAAGCTGAGTGATAGATCATATATCAGTTAAGTCAAGTTCAGGTGAATTAGGTACAGTTGAGTGTTCACTGAAATTGTTCTCTACTGAAGTTCGCGGGACACAATTTGCAGTTTTATAACGGTTTTCAGTGACAACTGTTTTTCTGTTATTTTCTTAGTGGTTGAGTTCAAACTCAATTGTGGCATGATTCTCAGTTATACATACAACAAGTCAATTATGGCATGGTTCTCTTATTTTGCATACTTACATATAAGAAATATTGATAAATAAATTAGAGATTATTCAATTCGAGAATGATTGGGTGTGAATCTTGTAATAATCTTGTAATTTTCTATCAATCAATCATTACAAATTGTACATTAATACACCACAAATATGTTATAAATTTATAATACAACACTATTTGTTCTTGCACACTTATTTATGTCAAGTTAAATTTCAACATAGTTAAAATCACAAAACATGTAGTACATATCTTAATATTTATTTTAATTTCAAAATTTTCTAAATAATAATTTTAAATAATCACTTACATCTCAAAACAAACGGACGGGATCTTTTGTTACAATCGTTAAATGGATGACACGTGTCCTAATAATTTAATTTAGGTAAATTTATGTATTCTCTCTTTAAATCTAACTAAATCTCCACTAAAAAAATTAAAATTTAAAATCGAATTTTCAGCATTTAATTTTTTTTAAATAATTACCTTAAATATTTTTTACATTAAAAAAAATATTATTATATTCAAATTGTTTAAATAATAATTTTATGTAGAAAAATCTTTAACTATATCAAACAATTGTACAATCATTTTTTTAAAAGGTCACCTTATTTATCTTTATCTTGGTCTTATTCTACAACATGGGCTACCAAACACTTTGGTCCACAAAAGTAACTTAGAAAATAGTATATAATTTATATATTGTTTAAAATCAATAAATATCAAATTCAAAGAGAATCTATTTAGAGAATATAGTGAGTAATTTTTAAGGGATTTATTCGATTTTTTTTCCATCAATTTTATCTTAATTTCAACTTAATAACACATCAATCATCAGAATGCAACCCACCCTGTTTATTTTTCTATCATTTTAAAAATACACAATATCTTCATTTTTAATACTATTAAATAATACACAATATACTATAATGTATAATTGCAAAAAAGTCACACGACCTGTCTGTGCGGGGTGGGCTGATGTTGAACTAAAATGCAAAATGTTGTGATAATATTCAAAGGATATTTTCTCATAACACAAAGCTCTAGCTCCTTCTATTCAAAAGACAACAACAAAGAGCTACGTAGAATTTCAAAAGATTGCAGTAAAACTAGATTGAGACTAGTGTTGCATAACTAAAATATCCCTGTAAGAAGATTTGCAGCAGTGGAAATAGCAGCCCCTGTTATAACACATTGGACCATCTGCTCATGTGAGTGGTTGTCCAACGTCAATGCCAGCGCTCCTCCAGTGATCGCCCCAGCCAACGCGCTGCTTTTCTGCATATACGACATTGATTCGAATTGGTTAGGAGTTGTACATGTCATCTTCATATGGAATCTAACATCTTATTATAAGTTGCTTCAAGAGATGGAGTATTTTTTAAGTATCTTTTAAGTTGTTAGAATGTTTTGGCCTTTGATAAGTTGAGAGAAATATTTGGTGTTGTTTGAGAGTTTATAAGATCCTAAACATCTTATAAGTTGTTTTAAAGAGCTTATCAGCCAAACGGGCTCTGAATTTCTAGAGGGTTCGTACATAAAGAGGGCAGGAGAAAATAGAAATAAACTTACAGAGACAACACTAATTTGGAATCTTAAATGAAAAAAATAGAAAGTTTACCCAGTCGTGAACACCGCGAGCCTCTTTCAAACCATAAGTAAGACCTGAATAGACCCCAGCTGCCAAACCTGCATCATCATTAAACTAGAAATCAAACAGTATCCAATGAGATGAGTAAAGGATCGTGTTGCAATTTCCTGAGATTAAATGTATGCTATCTTACCCCATTGCAACGATTCTTTTCCAGTGCTCTTCACCTACACCATAATGCAAATCTAAGCATTACATTCAACATCATTTTGGGAAAAAACAGGGATAAACTCTACTACATTTTATGATGCACATAACTTGTTACCAGCAAACCATAAATTACAACAAGCCAGTTCTTCATGAGAATAGATTTGCTATATACTTTCCAAGAATAAAACTAAGATATTGAAGAGACCTAACTTACCAAGGCCTCAACTGACTTTCCGTTGTTTTCACCTGCACATAATCAAGAAACACGAGTGAATATCGTGATAATGGTTCACACTGAGTAACAAGTGTAAATCCATGAACCAAAGCAATGTGGTAATGAAAATCACTCAAATGGATGCACACAAAAAAAATACTCTACGAGAACCACAAGCCACTCTTATGAGAGCAAAATATGACAGTTAAAAACAGGATATGAATTAAAGACTCATTTCATTATACAAACACAAGCCACAATGCTCACATTTCTTGTTTGAATATATCAAGCTGAACCCTAGAAACCATTTAAATTTACTCTCTTATGTGGTACTTGTAGTAGTAAAATGAGCAATATGAATACATTAGGTGATCACCATCAAACGATTAAAACAATCGGCTATACAGATTTTGGTGCATAAAATATTACTCCAATTAAATGCGGCATAAATGTAAAAATAAATAAAAAAATCAGTGGTACCTCTGACGCCTGACAAGCGTTGGGCCCTCTTGGGAGCGGTGATCTCCGGTGGAAGGGCGCTGGTGAGGTCGCCATTAACACCTAATTCACCAAATCATAGATCTAAAAATTCATAATTCGTACAAAACGCAACGCAGATTTAAAATAGGGGAAACAATGAGGAAGAAGAATAAGAATGGAAGCTCACTATCGACAGCAGAGAAATAGGCTTCCCGTGATACAGCTTGAGCAGCCCCAATCTTCGATGGAAAAAGAAGAGAGAGAATTAAGCCGTTTTATTAAATAAATAAAAAATTAAAAAAAAGTGGAATGCGATTGGAATTTCAATTACCCCGGCAGCAGTGACAAAGGTCTCGGCAATGCGATTAAGCAAAGGATGGCCAAGATCAAAGAAAAACTTCTTCTCGATGTTTTTCAATTCATCAAGCAACGATCGAGTTTCCCGATTACTCCCGGTCATTTTTTTTTTTATGAAAAGAAATGCAGAGCAAAACAAGATGAACACAACTCAATTGATGGGTAAATGGCAGTATTTGTGAAGAGAATGCACAAGACACGTGTTAGTTGAATGCGAACTCCGTGGCGCTCTTTTTGAATCCATGCTCGTTACGTGCGCAAGAAAATAAAATTCACATGCAACAAAAAGGAAAATGTGTTGACCCGAAGACATAGTAACACAAAAACATTTCTCTTCAGCATTTAAAATTTACTGTTTTATGGCATTCTTTATTGGGCCTGAAAAAAGTCAATCCTTAACAAGTTAATCTTAGTCATCAGCTTGCGTGGCGAGGACTAGTCAACCAAGTCGTGCGACGACTAGTCAACTTTATGAAGAAAATGCAAGTGTGTGCTCGCCCTAGAGTTGTTGGCGAGCACGTGCAAAGTCATCCAGAAAAGACAAGTAATTATGGCCCTTTGAGAATGGGCGAGCAGATCGATTCTCATGGGGAAGTCATGACGAGCAATGCTCTCCGGCGAGCACCAAGCTCCAGCTCCTCGCTAGAGTACGAGGACGACCACCAGTAAGGCGGTTTAGCATCGAACCAACCTCCAAGGAGCATTAAATGCGATGTCCCATCAACTGTTTTGATGGGATCTTGAGGTCAATGTGTGCCCGCCACGTGTAAAGGCTGGGCAGCCCAAAAACCAAGTATATAAGCCCCAAGAGGCACAATGTAAACATAAGTTAGATTTCCTACACAATAATCGAGGCAATAATACAATAAGCTCTCAAGCTCTTAAGCTTCTCCAAGAAGCTACATCATATCTTCATCCTTGTTCTTCATACTTTATCACTAAATCATCTGTTTAATCCCTTAATAACACGTAATAACCTCGATACAAATTATATGCTTGTTTAGTTGCGTACAAAGTCCACATCCAGTTCATCCGATCAAAGCACGTACAACACCAACTTCTATAAAAGTGTCTTCTAAACCTATATGAATGCATGTCTTGAAAGCAATATATATATTCTCGACATCAACAAGATTGTCGGGGTTCGTTCATTGAATTGCTTCACATTACCATCAAAATTAAACGTATGACTCATCATAACTGTCGAATATTTGGTTTATCGCAGTGGCCACATCTTTCCATTCTTTGCAACAAGGATATTCGTCTAATCTACTATTTTTCTCAATTAACAACTTTCTAACATGATTGTGACTTAAGTTATCCTTTGCAACGACAAAATACGAGTTGACAACTAGCCGCTTAATTCGTTTTGATAAACCAGTTACAATCGAAATCATTTTGCTCTTTGCAAACTGCATGGATGTATTTGGCCTCATTCCTGACATATTCATAACTTGGAATGCTATCATTTCCACTTTAACTTAATTTGTGGTACAATAATGTCCTTGAGTTTCCTCATTCATCTTACCTACAAACGTTGGAAACAATAGAAACTACTTGTGAATCAAGATCAGTGATGCCGAGCAAACTGCTTTAGCATGACTAAATCAAACAGTTGTATTAGCAAGGGCTAACTTGTCTTTTAGGCCCTTTTAGTTGGAGTTAGTTGCATTATGATATGTATAAATAGGCAGGTGTACAGTGTGATTACGATTGATTAAGTTTTGATAAAATTCTGGAAATCATTTCCTTGCGTAATTCTTGACGGTATTCTCTCGCGAATCAACGTCTCGTTACGAGTTCTTTGTATCTTGCATATCCCGCTGCATCAGTTGGTATCTAGAGACCAGTCTACGCTCCTTCATGCCGCCCCGTCGTGCTATTCCCGGCGATGCCGGCATTGCCCAGCGCCTTGACGATCTTACGACCCAATTAGCGAATGTCGTTCAACTTCTCACCGCCCAGTCAACCCATCCTACTGCTCCACCCCCTCCTCCGCAACGTAACCACCCTGAATCGGCACAGTCCTATGCATCGTCGGATGACGAGGTCACGTTGGATAACCCGTTCGCCCCTCTTGGCAATCAGGAGAACCGTCGTGTTCTTGACGGCCGTTCTTGGGAGAACGCCTTTAAACTGGATCTCCCTGAGTTTTCTGGCACTTTAGAACCAGAAGCGTTCCTTGATTGGTTGATCGTGGTTGAGGATCTGTTAGACTTCAAGAATGTCCCACACGACCGCCGTGCGCTTCTTGTCGCCACTAAATTCCGCGATCGCGCAGCCGCCTGGTGGCACCAAACGAGAGCTCTAAGCGTTCGCCGAAATAAGTCCCCTCTTGTTTCTTGGGATCGTTTCAAGTCGCTTCTCAGAGAGGAGTTCTTACCCTTCAACTACTCGCGTGTGCTCTACCAACGTCTACAGAACCTTCGTCAGGGTACTCGGTCGGTTGATGCCTACGCCACCGAATTCTATCAGCTTCTCTCTCGGGTAGAGATCAACGATTCAGATGACCAACTTGTTTCCCGTTTCATTTGAGGCCTCCGAATGCAGTTCCAAGATGTGCTAAATTTGTTCGCCCCAGTGACCGTTTCAGATGCTCATCAGCGTGCGATCTTGATCGAGAAACAGCTCAATCGGCGACAATATACCCCATTCCCACCAACCAACCCCCCACCCACGGCGCCTTCAGCGGATCTTCGCCCTACGCCAGCTAGGATTGGTCCACCTCCCCCGATGCACGCACGTCCGACTACTTCTCAACCACCCTTCCGTTCGGGACAGTGTTTTTCGTGTGGCGAACACGGGCATCGAATGTCAAATTGCCCTAAGGCCCAACAGTCCCGGAGCCTGTTCTTTGACGACATGACGCCGTCAGAATATTCGGGGCCACCCATTTTTTACGAGGACCCCAGCGATACTCCCAACGAAGAGTTCTTGGCCGGCAACCAAGGCCCAGCACTAATCCTTCGTCGCGCATGCCTCACGCCGCGTGCCCCACCTCAGGACGAACAACGACATAATTTGTTCGAATCTACATGCACGATCAAAGGCCGGATTTGCAAATTTATTATCGATTCTGGCGCATGTGAAAACGTCATCGCCGCCGAGGCCGTGGAAAAATTATCCTTACCCGTGGAGCCTCATCCCACACCGTATAGCCTCTCCTGGCTCCAACGAGGCAATAAACTTGTTGTGGATAAGCGCGTTTCAGTCCAATTTTCAATCGGCGCGAAGTATATTGACTATGTTTGGTGCGACATCGTCCCAATGGATGCGTGCCACCTCTTATTGGGCCGACCATGGCAGTACGATAGGAGTGTCATACACGATGGGCGCCAAAACACGTATTCGTTCCACTTCGAGGACATAAAGATTACACTGCTGCCATCTCTTCCTCACCCTTTTCCCAAGCCTGTTCCCCCCCATACACCCAACATCCTCCTCCTATCGAAGAGTGCTTTTCTGGAAGAAATGAAGACAGCCCCGTTCACTTTATTGTTGCTCCCCCACGAATCTCAAACCGCGACTTCCGCCCCCGCGGTGATCGACCCTCTTCTGCTGGAGTTCGCAGATTTATTTCCAAGCGACCTTCCCCCTGGCCTACCCCCGTTAAGGGATATACAACACCATATTGATCTCATTCCCGGGGCACCGCTTCCAAATCGCCCACACTATCGAATGAGCCCTTCTGAGCACGAGGAGTTGCGTCGGCAAGTTGAAGATTTATTAAGCAAAGGCCATGTTCGCGAAAGTTTAAGCCCGTGCGCAGTCCCCGCCTTGCTTATCCCCAAGAAAACAGGCGACTGGCGCATGTGCGTCGACAGCCGTGCCATCAACAAAATCACCATTCGGTATCGCTTTCCGATTCCGCGCCTGGACGACCTATTGGACCAATTATGTGGGGCCACCGTATTCAGCAAACTAGATTTGAAGAGCGGCTACCATCAAATCCGCATTCGTCCGGGGGATGAATGGAAAACGGCCTTCAAGACAAGGGAAGGCCTCTTCGAATGGTTGGTGATGCCTTTTGGGCTATCCAACGCACCCAGCACATTTATGCGCATCATGAACCAAGCCTTACGCCCGCTGATCGGCTCCTGCGTTGTTGTCTATTTCGACGACATCCTCATCTACAGTAAAAACGAGGCCGAACACCTAACCCATCTTCGTTCAGTCTTTTTAATCCTACGGCAAGAAAAAAATTTTGCCTCCATTTCTAAATGTTCCTTTTGTACTGCTTCAGTTTTATTTCTTGGCTATGTTATCTCATCTGCAGGTATACGCGTTGACACGGCCAAAATATCAGCCATCCAAGATTGGCCCACTCCGACGACGGTCACAGCCGTACGAAGCTTTCACGGCCTTGCATCCTTCTACCGCCGCTTCATTCAAAATTTCAGCACTATCATGGCCCCTCTCACCGATGTCATGCACGAGCGATCTTTCGTCTGGACGCCGTCCGCCGAGGAGGCATTCCAGCTTATTAAGGCCAAACTGACCAACGCTCCTGTACTACGCTTGCCAGACTTCACGGTCCCGTTTGAACTTCATTGCGACGCCTCTAAAGTGGGGATAGGGGCCGTTTTAAGCCAAACATCTCGGCCGGTTGCTTTCTTCAGCGAGAAATTGACGGGCCCCCAAACTAGATACAGCACGTATGATATCGAGTTTTACGCGGTCGTGCGCGCTGTCCAACACTGGCGACACTACCTGTTTCATCAAGAATTTGTCCTTTATACCGACCATGAGGCCTTGAAACACCTAGCAACGCAAGCGTCTCTTTCGACTCGCCATGCGAAGTGGTCCTCCTACCTACAACAATTTACTTTTGTCATAAAACATCAATCCGGAATTACAAACCGCGTCGCGGACGCTCTTAGCCGTCGCCATTGCCTCTTATCGGATCTGCGTATTTCTATTGAGGGTTTTGATTCTTTTCGAGCCTTATATGTCACTGATGCCTTTTTTTCCTCTATTTTTCTTACAGCATCGGACGGTCTCCATGAGCAATATGTGCTTGCTGAGGGGTTTCTCTTTAAGGGTACCCGCCTGTGTGTGCCAACCTGCAGCCTCCGCCTGAAAATTATCGAGGAAACCCATTCTATAGGTCATGTGGGGCGCGACCGTTCCACGGAGCTCGTGGCCCGCCGTTTTTTTTGGCCGACACTCCGCCGAGATGTGGAACACTTTGTTGCGCGATGTCGGGTCTGTCAAACTTCTAAGGGAACGGCGTCAAACGCAGGCTTATATCGCCCTCTCCCTGTTCCAAATGCGCCGTGGACGGCAATTAGCATGGATTTTGTGCTAGGGCTTCCTCGAACTCAACGGGGAAACGATTCGATTTTTGTCGTTGTTGATAGATTTTCCAAAATGGTCCACTTTATACCATGTAAGCGTACGACGGATGCCGTGAATGTTGCTAATTTGTTTTTTCGTGACATTTTCAGATTACACGGCCTACCCTCTTCCATCGTCTCGGACCGGGATACGCGTTTCCTTAGCCACTTTTGGCGAACACTTTGGCGTCTGGCGAACACCCAGCTGAATTTTAGCACCGCATATCACCCGCAGACTGATGGCCAAACCGAGGTGGTCAATCGGTCGTTGGGAAATTTGCTTCGTTGTCTCGTGGGTGATCATGTCAAGTCATGGGACTCGAAGCTGGCGCAAGCTGAGTTTGCACATAATGTGGCCCTCAACAGGAGTACTGGTTACTGTCCCTTTCAGGTGGTTTATGGCCTCATACCGCGTTCACCGATCGACCTGGTCTCCTTACCCATGTTATCCCCGCCTGATCGCCGAGCTGAGGAGCTGATTGCCGATCTCCAAGATATTCATGCTCGGACACAGCAGCACCTGGATGCCGCCAATGAGCGATATAAGGAACGGGCTGATTCTCGTCGGCGTGACGTTCAATTTGCTGTTGGAGATTTTGTGTGGGCAATATTGACGAAAGATAGATTTCCCCCTCGAGAGTACAATAAACTTGCATCGCGGAAGATTGGGCCCCTCGAAATCATAGAACGGATAAATCCAAATGCATATCGCCTCCGCCTTCCTTCCCATATTCGCACGAGTGACGTCTTCAACGTCAAGCACCTCGTCCCCTTTGCGGGAGACAATTTGGATGCCGAGCAAACTAGTGGCGACGATTCGAGGGCGAATCGTTTTGACCCCGGAGAGAATGATGCCGAGCAAACTGCTTTAGCATGACTAAATCAAACAGTTGTATTGGCAAGGGCTAACTTGTCTTTTAGGCCCTTTTAGTTGGAGTTAGTTGCATTATGATATGTATAAATAGGCAGGTGTACAGTGTGATTACGATTGATTAAGTTTTGATAAAATTCTGGAAATCATTTCCTTGCGTAATTCTTGACGGTATTCTCTCGCGAATCAACGTCTCGTTACGAGTTCTTTGTATCTTGTATATCCCGCTGCATCAATCAGTTAGTAACATACGTGTGTGTATTAATAGTGCATGTGATGTCAACAACACCAAATTTCTCAAATTTTGGTTGACAAAGTAAGACCAATTTTCTCAAATCACAATCAGCAATTTATAGTGCTACAACTAACAACTTGCAAATCCTTTTAATTCAATCGGCTTGCATCGTTCGTCCCTTGTATTCCATTGCTAATTCTTCCCAACCTGGAACCCCTCCGGGTATGGGTCGATTTGGGGTTCATTATAACCCGAGTTTACTCGTACAGCTATCTTCTTCATAATGAGATTGAGATATATTTACTCCGTTAAGATAAATTATAAAATTTAAAAATAAACGTGAATAATTTGAAGAGTTTCAAGCTGGGAAAGATGAAAATTGATTTTTGTAAACAAATTAATAAAGGATAATTTCGATACTTCTTATTCTACAAATATCAATTTAGCTGTACATTATTTCTCGGAAATTACATATTGAAGAAGAGCATCTCAGGTGTCTTAGCTGCATACGTTTCTTGAATGTAGATTAATGTACATTTGTTTTTTCAACTAATAAGTTACAAAAGTCCCTAATAGTTACATACACGCACAACCAACCATATAGGCTAAGAGAGGTAAATACGCATAGAGGATTAGAATTCTGCACTATCTCTTCTCTATCACATATAGCACAGACGACTATCGAATATAAGGTGCACGCAGCAAGAATCAAACAAAATGTAGTATTACCAAAAGGCTAAAGTGGCAAGTCTTACAAAAGATCGCTGGAAAAACCTAAATAAGCAAAAAAAAAACCTAAGACCAAACCTTCCTTCTGCATCCTTGCAAACAGTACTGTACAGTATGCTGTCCCAGTATCGATGGGTCCCCGTTTTAAAACGTCCCCCCTTACGTTCCATCCAGCTCTCAAAATTAGACAAATATGTGTGGATTTACTCCACCACCCACAAGTTGGATTGCAGAAATTCAGTAAATCAAGAACCATTCACCGCCATTTCCGGTGAGGACTTCGGCCTATTATCGGCAGTAGAATCATTTAACCCATCACCACAGCTTCTAGGAGAAGTTTCTTCCGTTTCAGTGCTTTTCTTCACTTCAGAACTCTCAGGCGAGTCAATCGGCACCTTCTCTTCAAGATTTGGTTCAACGCTCTGCTGCTGGTTTACGTTCGATGATGGGATGTTAAGTGCTGATGAGGTGGGGGTTGGAATGTTAAGTGCTGATGTGGTGAGTTTCTTCCCAACCCCAGTTAAGGAAGAACAGAAGGAAGCTAAAACGCCTTCTTTTGGTTTTAAGCATCTTGGAGGCCTTTGCAACCTTTTCCTATCAATCTCCTCTTTCGAAACTATTTTGCGCTTCAACGGGAGCACTGTCAGTCCCCCATCTTCATCAGTTGCATTTGTTGGTTTTTTTGGAGGGGGCTTGTAATCCTCGTCGTCCTCATCATCATCATAGTCAACAAGTCCACCACCAGTCCTTCTATTGTACATGTATACTGAATTAGCACATTCCTTTCACAGTAAAAAAAAAGTAACGGAGATTACTCAGGCTGGTAGTAGAATACCTAGGAGATGGACCATTCGGTGAAGACCCATTGACTAATGCAGGAGGTTGAGATTGGCTTCGTTTAGTGGTGGCTGAATTAGCAGACGCTGAATCTTCTTCGTCACTGTAGAACCACTTGTTAGCTACCAACCATTGGATGAACAAAATCCAAGGCTTAAAATCAGTTTACACTAAACAAAAAAAGTCTACCAAAAAAAACCCAAAGCAACCAGTAGTATTAGAGCCCGCTTGGCTAAACTTATTTTAAACATCTTAAAGCTCTATTCTAACATCTTATAAGTTGTTTCAAGAGCTTAATAATAATATGTAATATTAAGTAGCTTCTAAGTTGTTAAAGTTTGGCTCACCTTTGTAATTAAAAAAAAATCTACTCCCTCAGTCTAAATTCATTATGAATAAAGTGAATGTCAATTTGAGTAAATAAGTGATGGTTGGAGGGTGGAGATAAAGTAGTGTGAATAGTATTATTTCCAAAAAGGGAGTGAGAATAATGAAATTGGACGGAGAGAGTATCATTTAAGTATAGCTTAAAGGATTTTAGCATATTTTGTTGAGGGTTGGTACTCACTTTTCTTGGAGCAATGTCTATTCCAACCAAACACTTTTTTGAGAGCTTATAAGCTCCTAAACATCTTATAAGATGTTTCAAAAGGCTTATAAACTCAGCCCAACGGGCTCTTAGTTTCTACAGTTCCTACATAAGCTATATGTGCAATTTATGAAATTAAATTACATCACAGAAGCGAAATATTCACCCACCTGCCCTCGTTAAAATAGTCCTCCTCTTCTTTCTCCAAAGCACGTTCATCAAGTCGTTTCCTTTTCTCTACCGTATCACCTGTGCTTGTTATATCCACAGGTTCCAGTGACTGTGAAATGGCAATGGTTACGTACGCAGAAAAACCAAAACGACATGAATATGCAGCATAAGAATGGATGATACCTGTTCGTATTTAACTTTTAGCGCCTGAATGGATGATAAATTTTCAAATTTTGCCAACTGATCCCAAAAAGTATCGACCAGATACCGCAGCAATATTTTCAAGTTCTCCTGCAGAAGATAGGGAGAAAAGGATGCATAAACCTATTACATAGTGCTCAGAAAGGACACCAACGAAAACATGGAATGAAAAAGCACCTTTCTGATATACTCGAAGACATCAAGAACCGCAGAATTCAGAAGATTATAACGATTCCCATTAGCAACAAAGGCGTCTATGATTGGTTTGAAAAGATTGTTCTTTACTATATGAGTCATCACGTGCTCATCCTGCAAAATAAACAGCAGGTATCATTTATTCAGCAGGTTTGAAAATAAACAGCAGGCATATCTACCCTTGGATATGTAGGTCGCAGACAAGCAGAGCTACAACAATAGTGTATGAAATATATAACATATTCAAATTGAGATGCCAAACAGATTTTCAATAATATGAAAGCTGCAGCATCAGCACTAAACATCATACCAAAATACTTCACAACGGAAAACACTCATGGTTCTTCTATAAATGGATCAGTGTATTAGATGCAAGAGTGATTAAACTGAAAGAACCTTTGTTTTTAATATCATACATAACTCTGTGACATGCAGATGATTGAACTAATATACGGAGTATCATTTATTCAAAGACCTTTATTCACATGTCCTGCAAATGCGGCAAGTCAACAGGCAATAAAAAGATTGACACAAGCTTATTTTCATTGCTTAAAATGGTAACAATCAACTTACAGTGCGAGAAACAAGTGCCTTCATAAATCTGACAGCAGCAACTACAAGATACTTCTCTCTTCTTCTTGTCAGATACAAAACCTTATCAACCACATTGTTAAGAAGAAAGTTGCATCTGTGGGATAGAATGAATAAAGGATGAGTCTAATCAGAGTTGCAGCACATATCACAAATAAATTAGTCACAAAGAGTGAAGAGGTTACTTTATCCTGTAAGAATGTTGAACAACACAGAAGCTTAGGAGTTCACAAATATTCAATAATATATCAGGTTTTATGGCACTGCGACTCTTGGATTCTCCATCCGAGCCCACAGACTTGCTGCCTGATTGACCACTACTATGTGGCAGGCACGAAGATGTTAATACATCAATCAATTGATCCAAGTGCTTCTCGTAGAAAATTTCCACTAGATTCTCTTTCTGCAGTAAAATTGAACAATCAAATGCATGCCAGGAACCACCTATATTTAGAAGCGACAACAGAAAAACAATGCAATAACAGATAGTCTTGCATACACACAGAGGACGTATCATATGCAGGACCCTCAATTCTACATACTACTGAAGGAGTATAACCCTAAAATGAATCTTACAATGAGAACAATAACAGTCAAATGCGAGAAAAGTTGAGCACATAAAAATCGAAAGGAAAAAAAAAAATCACTTGAAATGCACTAGAGTGTTGTTAGATGCCATTCTTATCTCAGTCTTAGTTCATGCTAAGATACCCCAACATGCTTGCAGTATAGTCTAATACCTATCCTAATTCATCAGTTGTACCAAAAATTAAAAAGAAAATTCATATACCACAAGAGAACTAGAAGAAAATGGATGTCAAATAAGTACAAATTTATGTAGCAAAAAGTGTAATGTACCTGTGTTCCTGTTGTAAGGGACTCCAAAAGACTGCGGAGAATTTCAAAAAACTGACAACGCATGTTATTTCCAAAATCTGTCAGCATATTTTTCACCTGCAAAAAGAAAAAAAGGACAATGACAACACTTACTTCAGCAGCACAAGGAAATGATTCAGAAAGAAACTTTCTGACAACAAAACTTCCAAAGCCCCCCCCCCCCACCCCAGGTTTGAACAGTAAAGATCAAAGAGGAAACAAACATAGATTGACTTAATAATGTACAGGAAATTAAATGACGTGCAGAAGTTTTAATTTTCAGAGCCAACTGGACTCATTTGCTAGAATGCTACTATAAGTTGTTCAGGCTATGGTAGACTTGAACCATTATCATTGAGTTCAGCCATGATTCCCCACCCCCTCAAAAAAAAGTGGGGAAAAAATACTCACCAGAATACCAAGGAGACCACCTTCTTGTCGACTGACATAACTACGCAATATATTTGGATCCAAAATCTGAAAAAGAATAAGGATGTCTGTCCTGCACCCATTACAACAAACTATCATTAAGGATCAACCAGATAAAATTGAACTAGTTCAGATTAAAAACACAAAATTCAGATACTCATGCACAACAGGCCCGTGTCATGTCATTACCCGATCAAAATAAGCTTATGGTCTTCACTCTGCAAGACATCTGCTACAATGTCAAATATTCCCTCACTCGCAAGATCCCTGCAGCATGAACATATTAGAAGACAATGATTTATAGAACCACCAAGACAAGTTGAGCATGCAACTAAGCAAAAGAAAAGCAGTACATCTAGATAACATACCTAAAAAGCCGATGCTGATGCACCATCTGCAAGCTCTTACTTAGCGTGCAGAACTCGTGTAAGAAGTGTACCTATTTTATTTGCACAGAAGTGTTAGTTTATGAGTTATTGCTTTAAGCGGGAACACATGGCAACTCTCAAATTATGTGGACATAAAAAGATGGCAATAGTAACCTATTTAACAAAAAAATACAGATAATCTACAGAAAACGAGAATTCAATGTTCATCAATTGTATGGTTCCCACTAAAGTCAGTCGTGCAATAAAATCTACCAAAGCATCAAAATCTTTGGAAATATATACATATTACATGATTTACTACGAATCATATTCGGACTGACTAATCCTAAACAGACAATGCTGATGCACCATCTGCAGGCTCTTACTTAGCGTGCAGAACTCATGTAAGAAGTGTACCTATTTTATTTGCACAGAAGTGTTAGTTTATGAGTTATTGCTTTAAGCAGGAACACATCTCAAATTATGTGGACATAAAAAGATGGCAATAGTAACTTATTTAACAAAAAAAATACAGATAATCTATAGAAAACTAGAATTCAATGTTCATCATGTGTATGGTTCCCACTAAAGTCAGCTGTGCAATAAAATCTACCAAGGTATCAAAATCTTTGGAAATATATACATATTACATGATTTACTACAAATCATATTCTGACTGACTAATCCTGGCCTAGTTATATCATAACAAAATCTACTAACATCTTCTGATAATTTATTTAGAAGTCAGAAGAATTCGAAAGAAGCTGCCAAAGAACAAAGTCCAGTGAGTAAATAAAATTAAATACAGATAACATAAGATATTATGATAATAGTAAACAGGGGGAAGTTAACAAGAAGACAGTTTTCAAAATTAAAAAATACTGGGATACATCATAGAATCAAACATAGTTTCAGAACATTCTTGTGGAGATCGTGAATGATAATGCTGCTGCCAGTGGCGGCAACAGAGCATGTATATAAAATCTATGTGCTTCAGTACAAAATAAACTGAGTCAGGTCTTTTAGTACCAAATCTTGTTTAGATTCTCTGGACATGTTAGGCGACTTCACCCTAGCAAATAATTCCTTGATAAAGGTGTTATCATCCTTTAACAACGAAAGAACCTGCAACAGATAAACTAGCATTATTTCAGAACTACAAACAAGATAAGGAGACTTGAACCAACTGGGTTTAGATCTTACAACTGCATTATTTGAATGAATAATAGAATTTAAATTTCCAACTATGGCTTCATCCAGTGCTCTGGGCAAAACAACATCCTGGCATAAGCAATACATTCATAAATTTCATTTCTGCATACAAGTGAAACAAAGAAGACAATTTACAGCAAGAATTAAAAGCCAATACCTTCAGATAATTTATTCTGTAAGTTTGGTGTATCTTCGAAAGGACTACATGATCTTTGATAGGTACTACCTGAAACACACCAACAAAAGCAAAGTTTGCCATAAAATTTCTAAACGACAGTGAGTCCTCAACAACATCATCTTCACAGAAAAAATCTTCATTGTTGCCATTTCAAGAGTAGTTGAAATGGAATTTATATTAAAATGTTAAGGAAGTTTCACCTCCTTAAAAACCACGACCTCTTTAAGAAACTTGCGATGCAGGGTATGAGGTGACTCAGGCTCATCTGCAAAATCAAATATTTATGAAGTTCCGTCACCAAGTACCAAGCCAAGTTTATCAGATAGACAAGCAAGCTACCAACTACAAGTGATGGTCTATAACAATTAGTACTTGATTTTAAGTCATAAAGCGGACTCAGGAGAAGATTTTGTTCCTTGTAGATTTTATTAAAATTAATCAAATGGAATCGAGGCCCACATAGTGAAAGTAAAAAAAAATGATGCCTGCAGATATAACATATTAACAGTGAACTTAATCTTCTCAAAGGACTTGGAGAAAATAAACTTTTTACTCAGCCATGTCATGAAGAACAGGATATGTGAGAGTTGAGGCAAACGAACTTGTAACAACAAATAGAAAGACTTACATTCCAGGCATCCTATTATATCCAAAATCAGCTCATCCCCAAATATTTTCTCAAATATCTGACCACTGTTCAGTAAAACTGCAAGTAATGACACATAAATCAAGTTCGAAGCAAGTTCGTAACGATGCTAGAGCACAAACCCAACAACATGCCAAAGTCAATGGTAAGGCTACTCACTAATTCCCCTGACAATTTTGAAGATCAAGTGTAGTCCATCTAAATTTTCCAAATCTTCACATATCCCAAACAGTTCAATCAGCTTCCGGAAAAATTCTTGCTGCATCACAAACAAGCTTCACATAAATTAGCACAACTAATGATGTGGCACAGCAACAAATGCAAAGAGAAAGAGAAACAAACTCTTAAAGTAGATAGTTCAAAGGAAAAAGGGGAAAGAGAACAATAAATGAACTCATGGGAGCATAAGAACCACTAGCGGCTCATCATAGGTATATTAAAACCTAGAGATTTTCAGATGCATGCCATTCCCGATAAGACCAAACTACTTCTAATGATAAGACTAACAAAAGGAGATGTATTATTATACTAGTAACTGAGGCTCACTGGTATCAATGGACAGAAAAGTCTTGCTTCTTGCAAGAATTACAGGTTCAACAGAACAGAAACATTCATGAACTGTAGTGTGACTCTATATAAGACGTGCACATAATGCCAATTAAACCATTATGACTATAGCACACTGAGAGCACTTACATCATGTAATATAAGCTCAGTCACCCGCAACTGATCCGCAATGCCACTTTCAACAATCTGCACATGTTGAGACAAAAGTGAGCATCATCGTGGCAAATATAACGAATGAAGAGTTAAAGAGGAGTTATAGTGGAGGGAAGAAATAATAAGATCACCATTTAAATAGGCAAGAATGACAAAGAAAAATATAAGCAACTTCAGTGGTACGACAGGAGGGAGACATGGGATGAAGTTGGTATAATTCAGCCGGTACCTTAAGTATCAAAGGGAGAGAAGACAGCTCAACTGGAGGCAACTCCCTCAACTCACTATTGATGCTGTTGAACGTTTCATCTGAAAGATTTATAAAACATGAATATCAATTACAGAATTTAATACCAGAATAAGCTAAAACTAACTACTCTGCATCGACAGATCCGTGCAAGATTTCCAGTGTATAAAATTTGCTTTACTAATCAAGCATTTTACTTATCCATGGGTAAAGGAAAATGAAAAGAAAATATAGAGGAAAAAACACATTCAAAGCTTTCTTTAGGTCCAAAAGCAAGCATGACACAATTGCTAGATGGGAAATTTGAAGTCACGACTCAGATTTTGATAAGAAAGTAATATAGCACCCTAATAATAAAGAATGATGTCTACAAGCCCAATGTCTATCTTGCAAACATGAATAAAAATAAAATCAATATAATAGCCACCATCTATAATGAATAATCTATAATTAACGGCGATATCAGGTAGAAAAGCAACAATGTAAATCACTAGAAATGGTTGTGCCTTGCTTGTACCACTCTGTGCTGAGGGTAAACTTATTTCCTTAAAATCACAAATCTCTCTTTCTCACACTCTTTCTTTTTTTTTTTTTTTTGGTTGCAGTAGCTACTTTCTTCACATGTGGTACAAGAATATCCTAACTTGAAAAGTAACTAAAGAAATACCAAGCCCTGTGATTACGAAGTTCCAATGTTGTGGTCTCTGCATGTCCTGGACATCGTTATGAGCTTATGACCAGTTTCATGCTTTCTTTTTTAGGGTATGTTCGTTTCTTGTTTACAAAACACAAGATTTTACTTTCAAAATCCTAATGCATGTTTGTTTGTAGCATTATGTAAGCTAGATTATGAAGTTCCAATGGCGTGGTCTCTGCATGTCCTGGACATAGTTATGAGTTATGACCAGTTTCATGCTTTCCTTTTTAAGGTATGTTTGTTTCTTGTTTACAAAACACAAGATTGTGCTTTCAAAATCCTAATGCAGGTTTGTTTGTAGCATTATGTAAGCTAGAATTCAAAATCCACCAAAATCTGACCTATAATATTAACACCTACACTCTTTTACATTATCTCTCATACTTATTCTTTTTCTCAATAACACACACCTTCATTTTTCACAATATAAGCCCACTATCACTTACTTTTTCACTTATCTTTTTCTCAATCCTACCGCACTAAATCTATCAACCAATCATACACAAAAGTAAAAAAAAATCCACCTTTTAACTATTTCAGGATTTTCCCAATCCCACTGCATTGCGAAACTAACATACCCTTACAGATTTTTTCTAAAATGTGCAAGTTTCAGTGTGTACACACATCAATGGTGGGAAAAAATCAATGCAATATCTAGGTGTGGTGTAATATGATTCTCTAGCAATATGAATAAACTATTCATGATAGTTGCAAGGAAATCTCATTATGCTGAAAATTCACCTACAAGCTGATGTGCATGTACTTCAATAGTGACAAGAACAATACCACTCTTGCATATAGTTGTCAAAGCAATATTGTACTCCGCATATTAATATCATTTACAAATATAACAATCCCTGATATAAATATTATAATATCAAATTGGAAACATGAACATGAAAAGACAAAAAAGAGTGTTCTTTTTTTATCTTCAACTCCAATCTCATTTGTTCACCATCTAAGTTACATGCTTCTCTGAAGAAACTTAAGAAACATAACTGAAAAGGAGCCTACAGTTTGCAAACAAAATTTAAAGATCACGGATCTGATAACACTTACAAGTAAATGCATAATAATAAATGCAGAAAAAAAATCATCTTAAGAACTTACTGGCTAGTGAGCTGAAGTGCATATTTCTTTGCAGGTTGCATATATGATCCCTGATTGGAACACAGTGAAAGAAAATTTTTAAAGTGGCAGTACAATTAAAGTAATTAAACAAATAAAAGTTATTTTCATGGAAAAACGGAAAAAGAGGATACTAGCCATATGTAAGAGCAACCGGTTGTCTCTTGGAAGCTAAGGGCCAATTCAGTCGAAAATTCAGGATCCCTCCAAGATATAATTGTGTCTGAAGATGTAAAATTGAACATAAGAAATTATAAAAACTGATACAAGTAGAAGATTATGAAATTCATGTAGGAGAAAGGAACAAATTACAAACATTTACCTTCTTGTTTACGATAGATATCATCTGAGCTTATGCGATGTGAGAGTAGAGTTTCATTATCCTCCTCATCAACAACATACAGTCCCAGGTCTTCTGACCTCTGCATTACAAGTCACAATGTTTTCATCTCATGCTACAAATACAAAGATACTAGGCCATTCTGTTAATATTAATATACTGAAGAAGATGAAACCTCAGAATAATCAATGTTGACATGCCCAGTGCCTTGATCATCCCATTTTCCATTCTCATTCAAGCGGTACACTTTAACACGCTGAAAGAAGGACAAAAGCAAGTGAACACAATAATTTCCACTATAAAAATGATAAAACATACTCAAGCTACTCAGCATTTTTAGGCATGTAAGAAGCACATTCAACAATAAAAAGCGCAAACAAAATAACATCATTAAATCATTTCATTGATGTTCTGATTTTCAACGATTATAGATGGTCCAAAATCTATCAGTTTGGCCTGTACCTGCTTACTGAGAGTGTCATTGTTTTGATTATGGTAAGAAATTAAAGTTGGGTTTACCATTTACCCTTCTGATCATATATTAACATTTTCTCCTTCCTCTCCTCTAAAAGAAAAAAGGCTTAAGCGCATAACTTACAAAGATTACTAAAAAAGGAGTAAATACTAAACAGAACAGATTTGAACCAGTTGAATACTCTGTTTGGTAAAAAAATTCCACTATAATTACCATATCATTATCTATCATATATTGCTCATTTCTTATTTATTTATTCCCTACTTGCTCTCTCCTCAATATAGCTTTTTACCTTTTACTATGCACACAGTCAGGCAAAAAGAGTAAATCCACTACAGTCAATTTCACCTAAGACGGGGAATTCTGTGACTTTGGCAAAGTGCTGCCAATTCTTTGAATATAAAACTAAGCAGAAATGCTTCCATGACCAACAAACAATGTGTGCATGCACTTGAGGGCAGTGACATAATTATGCACACTCATAATTTAATTGTTCTAGCAGAATAACTAGAATGATTCTGCTACAACCTCTCAGATAAGCATATTACTTTGTTTTAAGAACTAAAACGAATGTCTTATGCTCGATTTAATTATTACCAAATCTACATGCTAAATTTAAAGAATAATTTCATGCATTCATCTAAAAACTGTCACAAGTTGCAGACTCGCAATTTCTGAAGCAACCCACAAAACCCACCCAGCTCCAAATGGAAGGGTGGTGAAGAAGAAGAATGCAAAAAAATTGAGACTTCAATTTAATTCTTTCCAGGGATTTCTTATACAATTGACTAATAATGTGAATCAACTTATAAAACATCTAGTAAGTGCCACTGTACACCAAACAGATTTTAAGTAGAATACAACTACAGACAGTTGGAACATTTCATGTAACTATATCAACATAACCCGCCGTCATTTTACCAGCTTAGCCATACAACCATTGTACAAAATTCTCTTCGAGCACCACAAGAATCAAGCACAATCATAATGATGGAAAGCTTGTTTACTATCAGCAATTAACTACCATCAACCTTAGCAACAATAATGTTAGTTAGCAAATAACATAAACGTGCAGTGAAATCAAACTCTAAACCATTTAAGCACTTACTTAAAGCAGCAAACTACAAAATATCAATGATCTTCTACACCATTTTGAGTCGGGACAACATTATTTTAATAGAATGATTTTTATTATTCAAATACAACTATTAGATTACAGTACCGTCTTTACACATAAAAATAACCTCATAACGCGACTTTCAGATCAAAAAAAGGAATACTGTTACTTAAGGAAACACGTAAGCGCTTATGATGATGGCCAAAATGAAAATTATTCAAAGAAACCAATTCAAGACCAATATTCACAGAAATATTCAAGAAATGGTTGAGTAACATAATTAACAATTAAAACACAAAAGAAAAGGAAAGAAAACGCTGACGCTACAAAAGATACTTTAATCTGAACTGAAAAGTAGAACGAATCGAATTCAAACCCTAGGTCTAAGATATAAAGACTTTCATTCTAATTGCTGGTTTAATTTTCTTGACTGACCTGCATGGGATTGATGGAGTTCGGTGTTTTATCTTGCGAGCCCATTGAAGAAACCAAAAGTGGTGAACTGCGCCGCCAAGTTCACGAAATTCAGAGCACCAACAGCGCGGGTGGAAATCTCTAAACTCAAATCACCGAAGGAGTGAATGCAAAATTAGGGTTTATAAAAAAAGAGTCGGAGAGATGAGTATTCCCGAGAAAAAAAGCCGAAATCAGGGGCTTGTAGGGGTCGGACTACTGTATTCGAATCAGTAGAAAAACCCTAACCGCCATTGACAGAGTGAACTCCCCCTCCCTCTCTCTTTCTCTCTCTCTCTCTCGCTCCCCCTCCTCTCTCTCTCTCTCTCTCTCTCTCTCTCTCTCTCCCCCCTATCTGACGCTGCTTTCTTTTTTCTTCTTCCTTATTCTACCAAGTACGTATTTTTTATTTTTTCCCGACCTTTGGACGCAGAGTAAGAGCGCGCAAGTAAATGACGGAATTGCCCAATTTATAGGGCGTAAATTACCGGATTTGCATTCCCACCATTTTCCTTGAATCTTTTTGTGGCTACTTTACGCGCTTTCATTTTTTGGTCAAAATCCAGTCGCTTTTATCCCCTCGTTCAAAATTTTGTTACCATTTTACTCTATAATGTAAAATATTCAGTGCAAAATCTGGGGATTGTACAAAAAAAAAAAAAAAAAAAGTTATACAGTAAAATCTCTCAAAAAAATACTCTATTAAGAAATAAACTCTCTATTGTGACAATGATTTAATCTTTTGTCTTGTAACCTTATCCTTCAACTTGCGTGTGCGCATTAGCTCGTCCACATGACCACCTTCTTGTTGAACCCAAAACATTTCCAACTTGTCGAGTAAGCTTAAAGCTTCTTCACATGAAACTTTTTGTACTTTTATGCTATGATCCTCTGGATTATTTTCCTCATTTTCTTGCATAATTCCTTCAATAATTTATTCATCCGTTAAAGCAATCAAAAGCTAGTACATGCATCTATGGTGGGTGACTCTTGAGTATTGTCTTTTCATATTACGTGAGTAAATTAGTTCAATTAAGTTCAACACATTACATCATGTACATGTATCTACTAATTATACCATTATATAATATACATGCATTTAAAAAAAAAAAAAAAAAATCTTATAACTCTATTTAGGAATAACCCCCATTTAGGAATATTTTTTTGTAGTCCCGATATGACTATAGAGAGATTTTACTGTAATTGGTATGCATAAGGAATGAACATAAGTATTGTGTAAAATTACTTAATTGTGTAAAATTATTTAAATTATTATTATTGTTAATTTTTGTTGTTGATAGTATTTGTTATTATTACTATTTATTGTTGAAATTATTATTATTAAATATTATAATATTATATATTAATATATATTATTATTGAGTATTTAATTATTTTTATTGTTAATAAATATTTTTATAATTATTATATTTTACTATATGTATAATTAATTTTTTTGTTATATATTATCCATATATATATATTATTGATTTTTTAAAACTTATTATTTTTATTATTTATTTCACAATTTTATTATTTATAATATATTATCATTTATTTAATAATCATAATATTAATTCTTAATTCTTAATTTTTTTAAGTTATTAATATTATTATTGTGAAAATTTAATAATGACATTTTTTTTTTTGTATAATAATAATAATAATACAAGTTCATTCCTAATGACATGAAATACATAAAACCATAGGGTATGTAAGGAATGATCATTCCATTAATTTTATGAATCAACCTTCCATTTGAAATGATCATTCCTAGTATAATTACATATCAATCATAGTATTTAGAATTAAGTAAGTAATGATCATTCCATTCCTAATTGATTCCCGCATACCAATCATGTCGTTAGGGTATGATTGGTATGTGGTAATAGACTTGGAATGGAATGAGCATTCATGAGTCTATTCCTAATCTCACGATTTATATGTTTTTTTATTTGGAATCCCGATTCCACAAGGAATGGTGATTTCCAAAAATAAAGAATTGTGATTCCTCTTCATACCCCTGTCTTTCCACATTCCATTATGTGTTAAATTATTTTTTTTTTAATTTTTTAAAATAAAATCATCACTTATATTTTATTTTTACAAAATTATCCATCCCAATAATTAAACAAGATATTCATTAATCATGATCTTTAATCAAAATCTTGAACCCTAATTCACACAATGAATTTCATAAACCTAATTCTCTAATCCCTACCATCTAATTGACGGCTTCACGCAAGAAAAAGATGTCAAGGAGAGAACGATGTTGATTAAGAAAGAAGAACTAGACATATGTGATGAATTAAAAAAATATCCAAAAGTTTTTTTCTATGCTATATCTCTCTCTCTATATATATATATATATGAAACAAAAGCGAAGAAGAAATAATTATAGATATAATTGTTTTTTAATTGTGTTTATCCATGATTTGGAAGGATATAATATATATACATAACGAATATATATATCTAGTTTCTTGATTACAGAAGGTCCTGTTCACCATTTTTTTTAATTAAAATTTTTAGATTAGTATATTAATAATAGCATATTGACTAATTTAATATATTTTTTAAAAGTATATATTGAAGGGTATTCTAGTCATTCAATATAAACTCTGTACACTATTTTGCATTTCATTTTATTATAACAATCCTGATAATGGAATCAACCAGATAATGATTTTTCCATTCCTAGTTAATACCAATCACGAAAATTTCATTCATACCTTCATTCCATTTAGTCACAATTTCATTCAATCATACCAATCGTGCCCTTAGGAGTGAAATGTTTTAGAAATAAAGGTAGAGGAAGATTAGTATTGTTTTATATTTTAAAGTATTTGTTTCCACTCTTGTGTACCAAACTTATTTTTATTTAATATTTGAACTAATATTATACAATATGTAAGCTAATACTATATTGTATCTAAACTAATATTATAACATATTTGAACTAATATTATATTATGTTTTCCATAATTCATGGGTAATATTCACTCATTTAAAAAATTACATCGAGTGGTACTAATTAAATACGTGTAACTGGTACACACAAGTATTTATCTTTTATAAATTGATCGACGATCAAATGGGACTGGGCAGCAAATGTTGGTTTGATTGATATATTTTAAAGTTACAATGTCTCGCATTTACAATATATATAATTTTAATATATATATATATATATATATATATAATATACACTAATGAAATGATAAAAGTCACATTAAATAAGCACACCAGAATTGTATTGTAGACTATATTAAGGTAGAATAGTAAATGAAAAAAAAAAATAGATGTAAAAATGGTAAAGACAAACGTGAAAGTAAAATTGATTAATAAAAATTTAAAAACTTGGTTTGAGGGTTCACCGATTTTGGACATTTTTTGCAGTTTTGATCGATTTTTTTTAATTGAACTTCAAAAACAGTTTAAAATGGATAATTGGACTGATTCCCGGTTCATCCAATTGATTCGACTGGTTTAATCCGATTCTAAAAACACTAGTTTGTCTTATAAATTAAAAATTGAGTTGGTCTCATGTGCACAGTGTGCACGTGCACACTAATGCATAGGCTAATCCTATATCTATTTATAAAGATAAATATAAATAATTAAGTAATGAATGTTCTAGTGGTTATAGATATCTTTTTAAGCTTGAGGTCACAGGTTCAAATCCTTTCAAACTTTACTCATTTCCACTTTTCAATAATAAAACTAAAAAAAAAAAAGGTTTGAAAGGACTGTAATTTATTAATTAATTAATAAAATAATGGATTATAAATTAATGGGTATATTTAATTATAAATTGTACAGTTAAAATTATTATTAAAATTGAAAAAATGTTATTCTTATTATTGAAAAGTGGTAGATATTTGAACAGAAAAGTGTAATTCTTATTATTGAAAAGTGGTAGATATTTTAACTTAAAAATGTAATTTTTATTATTGAAAAATGATAAATATTTTAACTGAAAAGTGTAATTCTTATTATTGAAAAGTGGTAGATATTTCAACTGAAAAGTGTAATTTTTATTAGTGAAAAGTGATAGATATTTTAACCGAAAAGTGTAATTCTTATTATTGAAAAGTGGAAATTTTGTTACTGAAAAAGTGGTAGATATTTTAACTGAAAAGTGTAATTCTTATTATTGAAAAGTGGAAATTTTGTTACTGAAAAGTGGTAACTATTATTATTGAAAAGTGAAAATTTTGTTACTAAAAAGTGGTAATTATTATTAGTGAAAAGTGGAAATTTTGTTACTGAATAGTGGTAATTGTTATTAGTGAAAAGTGGAAATTTTATTAATGAAAAGTAGCAACTATTATTATTGAAAAGTGGAGGTGAGTAACGGAAAAAAAAAAAACGAAAAAAAACTAAAAAAAAAACGAAAAAAAAAATGAAAAAAAAAAACTAAAAAAAAAACTAAAAAAAAAAGGTTTGAAAGGACTGTAATTTATTAATTAATTAATAAAATAATGGATTATAAATTAATTAATTAATTAATAGAAAAAAATAGAATTATAACCATAAGGAGAGAAAAGGGGATAATAAGTTAGAATAGGAGGATAAGGACAAAGGCATGTGCACCAAAACCTGGTTTGGTGCACATGGTGCATTTGAGAATTTCCCTTAAAAATTAGTTTTTATAAACGTAAGTCCAAGCTTGAATTAATTTGTAGTTCATTTTATTTTTATTGGGTTGGTCTGGACTCGAGTGCATGTTGTGCACCTCAATCCATGTTGCACTTTTCAGTTTTACTGACTTACACTTTTTTAGTAAATGGTTTTGCACTTTTCAATTATTAAACTGTATAATAATATTTTTAGTAATAATTGAAAAGTGCAACACCATTTACCAAGTCTAAGTCAATAAAACTAAAAAGTGCAACATGACTAGGGTGCACAACATGCAATCGAGTGCATACTAGACTTTACCATTTTTATTAGGAAGTTTTGAGGAGATTGGAGAAGAAATATATGAAGGGCAAGTTTAGTAATTTTCAACACCAAAATGTTTGTATCATTTCACTCTATGGACATGAAATATTAGATAATCAATTTAAATATTTGAGTTCACTTATTCAAAAGAACGTATAAATAGATGTTGACGTCGATAACATAATACATGAAAGAGTTAGGAGACTTAAATTACATCGTGATGCATTTAAATCGATATAATGAATTATGACCCGAGGGAGTTGAGCATAAGAAAATTAAAGTGGAATGCCACTTGCCACTTACTTGGTAGTATTAGTTAAGAGATATTAAATGAAAACTTTATTATGCCCTTCCCATAATTAAGTTTCATGTGAATATTTATATTTACTCCTATGTGATATCGTAGAATACATTAACTTGCAAACACTACTTAGTTGATCTAAAAAATAAACAACTCATTAGTAGTAGAGGGTAGAGACATACATTAATGCACACGTGCAGGAAGCAAATACAGTATGCAGTACTCCATGAAATAGTGAAATAATAAAAATTATACAATATAATTTTAATTATATTGATAACTTTTTAATATTCAAACATTTTATAAATTTAATATACAAATTAAAAGAAATTCATTGTCTACGTTATTTAAATTGAAATTGTAAGTCAGAAAATAATAGGAGCAATTTAAATATGAATTATTTGATAAATATGAAAAATGTTACTCTCTCCATCCCGTGATTACTTTTAGGGGTGTGCATCGGTCTAAAATCGGACCGGGACCGGAATCTGTCATAATGCATGGACCGGGGACCGGATTTTTTTTTTAAGTTTTTTTTTTCAAGTTTATGAAAACAAGAACAAGATTGATGAATTTGTGTATGAAAATAAAAGTGTTGCTCTTTATTTTAAATCAATCTACGTCAATGTGAATTTTATTTACATTATTATTAATGATCTTTTGACCCTGTAAATTAAATATGTTCGTGAAATTATATATTTAAAAAAATGTAATAGATCTCAACAATTTTACCTCACATTCTCACCTATTGAAAAATAAGTGAGGGTGTATTAATAAAAAAATATAAAAAAATAAAAAATTCCGATCCAAACCGATCCAGACCGGAAAACCGGAATCCAAAATTTGAAGGACCGGAGACCGGACCGGACCGGAAACTACCGGTCCGGTTCCGATCTTTTTTTGTGCACTCCTAATTACTTTCACATGTGAAGTGCACACAAATTAACAAAATAAATTTAGTGGAGATTTTGAAGGATAATTTTGTTAATATCTATGTATAAAGTAAATAAATGAGTTGACTTTTGTGTAAGTGTGAAGAAAGAGTAATGACATTTGTGTAAAATTGAGAATTTTGTGAGGGTGGAGTTTATGAAGGGTTTTCCATTTTAAGAGTGTGAAAATTATTGTGGAACGTCCCGAAAAAAAAAAGTGTAAAAGTAATTGCAGGACGGAGGGAGTATTTTATTCACAAATTAAATTTCAATATACAAGTTGTATTTTAAAATGTAAATTTTAAAAAACTTATGTGCAAACAACATTTGTTGTATATTTGCTTAGTCTTTCATTAAAATCTAGACAAATAATTTTCAATCATCAATTACTTTTTACTCTTGAGACGACAACATATAACATTTGTTGTATACATATTTACTGTATATAACGATTGATTTTGACTTTTATCATCGCATAAGTGGGTGTTTTCAAACACTATAAGGTGCTTAAAAACACTTTTTTTTCAAATAGAATCACTTTTGGAGTGTTTTCAAACACAACCAAGTGATTAAGTTAATTTGTTAAAAATGATTTTGATGAAGCACCCCTCCACCTACTTCTAATAGTTTCTATGTGCTTTTCATCATTACAATAATCAATTTTACAATTTTACCTTCATAATTTAAATAATATTTCATCTTTACACATTATCTATCAAAATATAATAAGGGTGTTTTTTGTAAATTTATAAAAAAAAGTGGTTTGTTTTGTAAACACCATAACATATACACAATTGATTTAAAGTGTTTAATTTTAAAACACTATCAATTTTCAATTTTATTGCAAAAATTAATTTTAATCACTTTAAATCAATCACTATCATTTGTAAACACACCCTAACACAGTAACACATAAGATCAACAATGGTCTTATTTAAAATTTAATCGACAATGTTTGATGTGAATTACGCAAGGTCACTTCATGGAATGAATATCTTTTTGCCATGATTTTTTTCTCAAAATTTTAAATGCTTCATTTGAGGGATGTTTACCTTATTCTCATTATTGTCTTATTCATATTATCCCTCGAGAATTTTCAAGCTCAATATAATAATCACTCACTCTCAATTGCACAGCTCTGACATCTAATTAGACCACATTTAATAGTAAAGACTAATTAAACTAAATTAAAATGATATTTAAACTTTATAAATTTTAAAGCATAATCTATTTTTAATCTAAGTTATCATAGTAGATGTTGTATAACGGTAGACCCTAGAATGATATTTCGACCGACTGGTGGAAGGAAATATTCCAACTCATCTGTTAAATCGAGACAGTTTAGGCTGATTGTGGCCTCAGAGAGAACCGCCCCAAGTAGCGTTTACATAACAAACTTTCTCGATGATTGGTATGCCAAAAATATCTAGAATATTCTCGAGCGCTATATAAAGGTTGTGGAGGTAGTTATTCTAGTCAAGAAAATGAAAAACTAGAGATTTGCGTTTGCACACTTCGAGGGATGCAACAATATTTGTAACTTGGAGAAAGATACTTGATAGATTGTGGATTGAGAGTTATAAGTTGCAGATTAGTGTATCAAAATACAAACATCAGGATGCCAAAGAGTAGATAAAAAGGTGAGAGAATACCATCATTAAATAATTGGCCCTCTAGGCAGGGGCGGAACTACAGCCAACCCAAGGGGGGCCCTGCCCCCCCCCCCCCCAACCCCACCCACCCCTCTTTAATATATATATATATATATATATATATTTTAAGTAAAATAAAAAATTAAATTAAGGATATATTAATTTAAAAAGTCATTTTAGTAGTGAATTTATTGTAAAAGTTGTCTCAAAATAAATTTCTTATTTCACTTTTGGTTTTTATATATAAAAATAATTATTTTCTATGTATTTTAATTGTGAAATCGATTTGAAAAGAATTATATCTTACATATTTGAAACTATTATTGATAAAAAAATACCACTTTTGCGGAGTATAATGTTAGTGTATATTTTTTTAAAACACATTAAAATTAACCTATATAGTAGTATTATATAAATAAAACAACTTAGCCCCTAAAAAAAGGAAGGACAAAGTGGGATAGCTCAAGTGGTTAGAGCATCACTACCTAGGCCTTAGGTCCTGGGTTCGAGTCATGGGGAGGGGAAAAAGGGATGGGTATTTAACTTGTAACCATCCCTAAAAAAAGGAAGTGGTCAAGATAATATGATCGATAGTTTAATTTGTTAATTTCTTGAATTTTAAATTATATTAAACAAAATAAATAAATAGTATCTTCATTGTTTGAGTCATGGGGAGGGGAAAAAGGGATGGGTATTTAACTTGTAACCATCCCTAAAAAAAGGAAGTGGTCAAGATAATATGATCTATAGTTTAATTTGTTAATTTCTTGAATTTTAAATTATATTAAACAAAATAAATAAATAGTATCTTCATTGTTTGGTAAAGATAATATGATCTATAGTTTAATTTGTTAATTTCTTGAATTTTAAATTATATTAAACAAAATAAATAAATAGTATCTTCATTGTTTGGTAATTTGAGTGTTCTTTTTTCATTATCAATAAAAATATTTTGGCCCCCCTAAACTCGAATTCTGGGTCCGCCCCTGCCTCTAGGTAAGAAGAGCTTTGCAGATGTTGTAGGAAGAAATTCTAGGCCGGAGGCTATCCCATTGGACATTAGCGTTGCAGATGTTGTAGGAAGAAATTCTAGGCCGGAGGCTATCCCATTGGACATTAGCGGTAGTATGGAGAAAACTACGTCTCAATAAACAAGAACCTCGATATGCTATGTGATGAATCTTAGGAGGACTGACACAAAATTTATTTTACCCACTAGAAATAGCAAGTGGTTAGATTGGAGTCGGGTCATGGGCAGAGTTAAGTTTATGGGAGACAAGAATAAATCTATAGCCAAAGCCCAAAACTATAAATCTAGGATACAAAAGCATTTATATTAGTTTAATGAATGAAAATTTTAGATTCTATTTGATAACGATCCTAAAAAGGTTGGAAGATGCAAATAAAAGATAAAAAAATAAAATCATACTAAAACGTAGTCTAAATACAATTTGATCCGACAAAGTGGGATAGCTCAAGTGGTTAGAACACCATTACCTAGGCCCTAAAAAGGTTGAAAGATGCAAATAAAAGATAAAAAAATAAAATCATACTAAAACGTAGTCTAAATACAATTTGATCCGACAAAGTGGGATAGCTCAAGGCCCATCAAGCAAGAAGGAAGTGACCCTTGGGGGTAAAATAAAATGTAAATATTAATGTGGATTAATAATTTTTTTTAGGTATAATATTATTTTATTAATAAAAAAAAAACCAGAGCGTTTTTCAGTTCTCGATAAAACAGTTAAAAAAGAAAATGCTTAAGCTGCTAACATTGGCGCCACGTCAGCATCAACTGGGGTTTTTATCCCCATCCATCAACTGTCCCGAACAGAAAAACCTCACCTCCATAGGTACTCTCTCACCAATAATATCCCGAAATGCAGGCTTCAGTTTCGCCTCTTTCTACACTCCAATCACATTCGAATTTCCGGCTCTGCGGCCTCCGGAAAGAGGCCTTGGGATTCAATTCGCTCTCTCAATTCCAAAACTGCCACTTTCGGAGGATCAATATTCGTTCGTCTAAGCCGCGTCCGCGGAGGCATGTGGTTTTTTCAGCCTTGGCTGCCGCCACCGACAATGGGAGCCGCCCTCCGACGTCGTTTGACTATGATCTCGTCATTATTGGAGCTGGTGTTGGAGGCCATGGAGCTGCATTACATGCCGTTGAGAAAGTAGGAGCCTTCGTTTCGTTTAATTAAGGGTTTAAGTGGTTTATCTGATGGTGTTTTGAGCTAAATATTCTACAGTGTTGTGTGAAATTGAAACTTTGGGATTTTGAGCTTTATAATTAAGGATATACTGTATGTTTGATTTTGGGGCAATAAGTTTCCATATTCACACATTATGATTCATGATAACCTGATAAGTTCCTATGCTGAGGTCTTGAGCTGAGTCATGGACGCACACACACATATGTTATACTAATTTTATTTTATTTTGTTTACTTGTATTCTTGTTCATTATGCCAAAGTCTGCTTCTCAACCATTAAGGCTGCATTTCAGTTGTTGGATTAGGAGGGATGTATACTTCTAGTTCTATCCCATTTATTATGTGTTTAATTCACGTGACACCGATCCGTGATGGATTGCTGGCCCGGTAAAGAAATACTACTTGTTCCATGAATGAGGGATAATTACTTATCTATCCTGTCCATTAACGCAAACAATCCTTTAATTGGTCAAGGAGTTGAGTTGAGCCTTTAATGAGTTTTGTGGTCTCGGGCTTTAGATAAAATATGTGAAATTTCCGATCTTTGAGGTATATTATTAATTTCTGAGATTAAGTCTTTGAGCTCAGTGTTTATTCATGATTAAGTAATTAACTGGTTTTGTCGAGAAACTATATTATTTCATTGGCTTCATGTGTTTGTAATGATGTGAGATGATATAATAACTCCTCTTTATCATTAACTTGATGAAATACACGGTAGATTTGATTAGCTGATGTACAATGCTCATGAATTTGATACTCACTTTCAGGGTCTTAAAACAGCTATCATCGAGGGTGATATTATGGGTGGAACCTGTGTAAATAGGGGATGTGTTCCTTCAAAAGCTCTACTTGCAGTAAGTGGTAGGATGCGTGAACTTCAAGATGACCATCACTTGAAATCCTTGGGTTTGCAGGTGCATAATCTGCTCTACCTTAATTAGATCCTAAAAATTTATGAATTTAATTTTTATCCCATATGTTAGTATGGAGCTTGACATGCTATTTTGATGTAAGCCTTGGACTTTCCTTGATGGCCACAAGTGCTCCAGCTGATTGTCTATGCATTACATTATTATACTGACATATTGTTATTGCCTTTTATATGTAGTTTAAAATGCATGTCATGCTTCTGTTTGAACCTGGTTGTCGTTTGTCCATGCGAGATTCCAAATCATTGATCTCATCCAGTCATCCCTAAAACAAGGATTGACATATACTGATCATAAATTTATATACTTCCGCCGTCCCACAAAGTAGGCTTGTTTTCTATTTTTGTCCGTCCCACAAAGATAGACCAATTACTATACTTTACATCATTAATATTTCATTTCCATCTTTGCTCCTATTTAATGTATCTTGTGCTTTTCCAAATCAATATTTGGGTACTAGTAATTGTCGTTGGAATTGGGAAACGAGTAGACATAAGGGCAGAATGCAAAAACTAAGCAAAGATTTAATGTTCTAACTATAATAACTTTCATTTCTTAATCCGTGTGAAAATAACTATAGGCCTATCTTTGTGGGACGGAGGTAGTAATTGTTTACACTTTAGTCTATGATCACTTTTAGCTCTTAATATTGGTCGAATATCGCTTTTTTGTCACTATAGCTGCTAATCACATGCCTTGACACTTCTTTAATCCTTGAGAATGTTATCTAACTTGTTATTTTGTATTCTACCACCAATGATAGGTTGCAGCTGCTGGTTATGATCGGCAAGCAGTGGCTGACCATGCTAGTAATCTTGCATCAAAAATTCGTGGTAATCTAACTAATTCATTGAAGGCACTAGGGGTGGACATTTTATCAGGGTTTGGCACCATAGTGGTATGTCTCGAATCATATTCAAAAAGTTCAAATACAGACAGCAAAACTCATTATCACATTCTAGACTTATTGGAGAATCCTGTATTATGAAAGAAATGTATGCTATAATGGGTCTCAAATTTTATATATTTTCACCTTTGCAGCGTAATAATTTCAGGGCTCTCAAAAGGTCAAATATGGAAAGGTCGGTTCATCTGAAAACTTGGTTACTGCAAAGGACATAATTATTGCAACGGGTTCAGTTCCTTTTGTTCCCAAAGGGATTGAAGTTGATGGTAGTATTTTTGACTTTGAATTACTATTTTTACAGTCAGACGTGCTTACAGGGCTCTACATCACGATAAATATGTTATGCCACATGATGAATGCACATATCCTACCTCGCTTGCTCATTTTTCATCTTCATTCTTCAACTAAAAAGCTGTGATTTGTATGCAATCATGTAAAACATTAACATGTTGTACATGTTATTCTTTAAAGCTATATTCATGAAAATAATATGGTATCTTTTGGTCAATTACATTAACTGCAATTTTTACTGACCTATATTGCATGGTTGCTGTAAATCACGTTTGTGGTTTTCTTCGAAGAAGTCTGTGGTCCAAAACTCTGCATGAGATCTTTTTTGTGACATGTAGCTTCTTCTGAAATTTATAGACTAATCTATTTAGATATGAATCTAAGAAGTGCCATGGTTGTTTTTGACAATTTTACAAATTGATAGTAGCAAGGGGGAGATCTTTTATCTTGGACCAGAAACATCTCTTCTCTTTATCTTTACTAATCTATTTAGATATGAATCTAAGAAGTGCCATGATCTTTTAATTGACTAGCATTACAGGATATCTTTTATCATTCTCTTTGAGATAAGCTTACTAATAGCACATGAGACTACAGCTGGAGAGAAAATGGAATACACAGAGTGAAAAATGCTGCAACAGTGACAGTTTCAAGATAAATTCAGCCATTAAAGCTTGCACCAGTCCTGTATATTTTGTTACTAAGATCGTATTTACTGCCTTCCTATGGTTTTCAGCATATTCAGATGTTTATGGATATCTCCAATCTGCAGGGAAGACTGTAATCACCAGCGATCATGCACTTAAATTGGAATTCGTTCCAGATTGGATTGCCATAGTTGGAAGTGGTTATATTGGACTTGAGTTTAGTGATGTATACACCGCCCTTGGTAGTGAGGTAATCTTGACGAGCGTTTTCCAATTTTATTCAAAATCTTCAACCTCCAAAAATTAGAATACAGCGCTCAGTTCCTCAAACTAGTTTTTCATCAGTAGTCAGAAAGAGAGATCTAGAAAAAGAGCTTGGTCCTCCCTTTTCCTGTTCTATTGCATTCTGTTAATCTTTTCTGTGAAATTATCCTCTTTAATATCCTGGCTGATCTGTCGTATTTACCTATAAAGTTTGGTCGAACAACCATCTGCCAAATTGACTATGCTTTAATTGGCTCTGCCTAATACAAAAGTCTGAAATATATTTTGATTACATTGATATAATACGATGATTTTTGACATTTTTCCTTCAAGGTATTTCTACTGATTACAAATACAATAGTAATAAATGGTGCTGCTGCTTTATTTTTTTATCCTTTACTGAGTGAGGCATTCGCCTCCTCCACCTTTTCCCCCTTAAATCAATTTCATCTTCATTATGTAAGTTCATTCTCATGTAATTTTTATCCTTAATACCATAAAATCTGTTTTTTTGATATTTTTCCATTATATTTCATTTTATCCTGATTACAAGCCTAGTATTATTATAATCTCTCACTTGGCCAGTTTGCTTAGCTGAAGATTTGATATCTTATCGGATACACTATTATTATATAGGTTACATTCATTGAAGCTTTGGATCAACTAATGCCTGGGTTTGATCCTGAGATAGGCAAATTAGCTCAAAGAGTTCTGATAAATCCACGGAAAATTGATCATTACACTGGAGTATTTGCAACAAAGGTATTGAATTATGCCGGATGATTTATTGCGTGTATGTACCCTCATTTCTACCATGCTGATTTTGGCATAATGTGAAAGATAACTCCTGCAAAAGATGGGAAACCAGTGACTATTGAGCTTACTGATGCCAAGACAAAAGAACTGAAAGATACATTGGAGGTAATAAATGTTCTTTCCCAATGACCTTCTCCCTTCTTGACTGCCTTACATAACAAAAATCACTGATTTCATCCTAATTTCTCTGGTGCCACTCCTGTAGCCATCAACTCGTTGTGATCATTTAATTTCATTTGGTGGTTTTGTCAGGCAATTTAACACTCTGTTCATTGTAGGTCGATGCAGCATTAATTGCGACCGGAAGGGCTCCATTTACTAAGGGCCTAGGACTCGACAATGTAAGTGTTTTAGTAAACTCGTGTTAAATTATAAAATATGCTAATCTTTTAAAAGAAAGATGATTTCATTGGTTACAAATAATGGTCCTTGTATTCTGTCACTTCCACATGCATTGTGATTGCCAGAAAATACCACAGTTCATTTGTCTGAAATGAGTCGAGCTTTCTCACTTCATCATATTCAATTTATGAAAAACTGATATATTGTTCATTTGATTTCAGATTAATGTGGAGACACAACGTGGTTTTGTTCCTGTTGATGAACGCATGAGAGTAATTGATGCAGATGGAAAACTGGTTTGTTAGCCATGCCTTCCTTCCTCACTGAAACTGTTTATAACAACTTCCTATTTGTGCTTGACATGAGACTTCTATCATTAGATTCCACACTTGTATTGCATTGGTGATGCAAATGGTAAGTTGATGCTCGCCCATGCAGCAAGCGCTCAAGGAATTTCTGGTAGGTGATTATACCTAATATTATCAGTATTTTGATTCTATATCAATTTTAACTGTTGCTATGTATTTTATCTTGCAGTTATCGAACAACTTACTGGAAATGATCACGTGCTCAACCATTTAAGCATTCCAGCAGCATGTTTCACTCATCCTGAAATCAGTATGGTCGGATTGACTGAGGTAACCTAACCTTGCATATTACTCGGAGCAAGATGATTTTGTTACTAATATACAAAATGTTTGTGTTTCTAAACAAAAAATGAAAAGAAAAATGATGCAAATCTGTTTGTCCATATGTACTTATGTCTTAGATGGCTTACTTACTCATGACTCTCTAGAGAGATCTTATATTATTAATTTCTGTATATTGATATGATTTAATTCTTGGTGGTTTTAATTTGCAGCCACAAGCAAAGGAAAAAGCTGAAAAAGAGGGGTTTGAGATAAGTATTGCCAAGACGAGTTTCAAGGCTAACACCAAGGCCCTGGCTGAAAACGAGGGGGAAGGACTTGCAAAGGTTATATCTTCTTGCTCTTCTTCTTCTTTTTGCTTCTGTATACAAGCATAATTTTCTCTGCTTGAAAATCATTTGAGTAAAGAAATCATTTTCCTGTATTCTCAGTTTCTTTGCTCAATTAGTCTTCTGGGTTCTTGTTCTCAACTTAAATCCATGCTTTACTATTCTGTTGCATGGATGGTAAGGCAAATTATTCAAAGCATTTGTAAAAATCACTCAATTCTGAGGTGGTGTTATTTGCAGTTGATATACAGACCCGACAATGGAGAAATACTTGGAGTTCACATCTTTGGGTTGCACGCTGCAGACCTCATACACGAAGCGTCTAATGCTATGGCATTAGGCACATGTATTCAGGTACGGGGCACTCATCATTTGATCAAGACAGAAGTGAAGTTGGAAGGTGTTTATTGTTACATGGACATTATTAGTCTAAGCATCACTTTTGTTTGTACCAGGACATCAAGTTTGCTGTTCATGCGCATCCAACATTGTCTGAAGTTCTCGATGAGCTATACAAATCGGCAAAGGTAAGCTTTTCAGTTATTAAATATCAATATTCATGACTAGACACAACCAAATTTGCACAATATCTCGTACTGTCACCATCAAAGACTTCTAACAAGAAACATTGTAGGAAATATGTATCTAGTTTATTTTCTTTATGTTAATTTAGAGAGAAAATGACACCACTCTGTTATTTTTTATTATATGCCTCTCTCTCAAAATTTATAAGAAATTTACGTATCAAAAGATGAGAGAAATTCATATCCAACATGGTATCAAACCACTGGACCCGTTAGCAAATATGTAGTATATATTACGATCATTCAACTTTCTGGTTTTGAGAACTTCCACTTGTACAGGTGAACCCACATATTGCGAAGCCAGTTAGTGAACCAGTCCGTGTATAGGGGGGAAATTCATTTTTGCAACACTTTGAAGATCAGGTGTGCGGTGTAGACACAAATTTTGGCTGAAATGACAAGATTTAGGTTTCTTTTTTATTCGTGTATTATAGAAGGAATACACATAACGTATGTGCTCAATTCATTATTTAGTAAAATGCGATTTCTATCTCTACTGATATTCAGATTCCATTGTCATAGAGTAATATTTTTGTCAAAATTCAGATAGATTTAGATTTATGGATTTTAAATCCACAATTCAAACCCCACTTGATCAGGAACTTGAAATATCTACTCAAATCAAATTCCCATCAAAATCAAATTAAAAAATATGCATATTTCACCCTGATTAACACATTACGGCATCATACAAATATTACTTAAAATGCCATACTAATAGAGAGCAATATTCACACCCACATAACAAAAAAGAATATGAATGTATTAGTTTAATATCGACAGAAATGTTTAACACAAGTATACACAATCCATGAATCCAAAGATCATTTCACATAAAAACAAACTCAAAGAAGATCAAATGCAGCAATCAAAGATTAGGAAAGACCTCTTCTCAGAAACAAATGAGCATTTCTATTCTTTGCTAAATGGGCATCAACCAGACAAAAGACATGTATCTCACCACATCCACACGGGCGAGATGCACACCCAATCAACACTGCTATTTAGCATCACATATACCACAGGCAATAAAGAATAGGAGTATAAGAAATCACTAACCATTTATATTCACATCAACAAGACGTGTGCAAGTTTTACCTAGCCACCTTCAGTAGTACAACACAATTTAAGGTATAAACATGTGTTCAGGAAAGTATCAACATAGGATTTTCATGGGGAATTTCAAATAACAATCTAAAGTCACAAGCTATATTCAAGACCATATAAAGCTCAAACAAGAACAACTTTTAGCATCTCGCACCCAATTGTGTAGACAGAAAACTACCCTCAAGCACATTCTAGAAAAATTGTTCTCAACAATCAAAGATATATCCTTAATATAAGTACAGTGTATGCTCTAAACAAATATCAGTAATATGCATAAATCATAATCTACACCACTTGAGTTATTCTTGGAAAATACACAGCCTAAGCTGCTCATGTAGGATATAACAGAAATATAAATTCACACAAAAAAATATACATGAACACATAAAAAAGAGCATAAACAGAATTAAACTATTAAATGAAAGATCCCATGATTAAACATTGATAATTTCAGCTCAAAAACAAAATGATATTATAATCCAACACAAAACAAATCAAAAACCTAAATCGAAACATAAGTCCACTATTATATAAAAACCCCAATTCACAACCTCAAGAAACAAACACATCATCGCATTAATTTTCTGGGATTGGGAAAATACGTAAATTCAATAATCTACTCTTCTTCGCTGGCGCCCTCAACGGCCTTGTTGTTGTGCTTCCTTGCATACCTCTGATTCCTCAAGAACTTGGGGTCCATCTAAACATTTAGATAGGTAGATTCAGTGTTAATACCCTTAAATACACAAGCACATCGATTGATAGAATAGAGATTCAAATTATACGTACCCCTTTGGTGGAGCTGTTGCGATGGCGCTTAGGCTTCTTGATGCCGTTCTGGTGGGCCTTGTGCGATTGGTTGTGAGCGGTGTGATTCTTGGACTTGGCCATTTCTTTTCTCGATTCTGATTCAGAGAAAATTTGAGACAGATTAATATACAACTACAATAGAAAAGATTGAAGTAGGATCTGTTCACATATCAACACTCAAATCCAGATTTTGCGGCGTTATTTACCTGGAGGTAGGGGAACGGCGACAGTCTGCAGAAGGGGAATGATGGGTTTAGCGTATTTTATGAAGTTTCGAAACCCTAGCTACGATGTGGGTGGAAATTACTAGGGTGCCCCAAAAGTGGGCCTATTGGGCTTAAAGGTTGGGTGTGCCTTTTTATTTAGTTAGGGTATGGACTGAGGCGTACTAACCCAATGCCCAAATTTAGGCCCATAGGTTTCATGCACAATTATTGAATATGTAAATTTGGATTAGGATTCATACTCGGAAACTTGGTAAACCGCAGTTATTTTCAGACGAATTAATTCATTTTGCCCATATATTTTTACACTTTTCTACTGCACCTAGTAAATAAATATTGATTGGATCAGGGATAGTGCCAAAATTTATAGATTTTTACACTACTTTTTCCTGGAAGCCGAGAGGATTAATTTATGACATTAGAATGCAAGGAGGTAAAAGATCTCATGGATCTTATGCGGTTCAAATCAGATTAAATGGATCTACTAAAAAAAATCATGCAAGGTAAACAAAAAAATAGCTTTTAGATTTGTGTTATTATAAGAAAAATTATAATGTTACTGTAAGGACAAATATGTCTTACTAACACATACTTATCCTTGTAGATGCACATGTTTGTCTTATATTAACACATGATATTGAAATATTGTGTTACTATATGAATACAAGTATATTATTATTTTTATAAAAGGTGTGTTACTGTATGAACAAAATTAATAAAAATTGAAAAAAAGAAAACTAGAAGATATTTTAAATCTCGATACCTTAAACCTTAATCCCACCTTATTGAAACGTAAATTCAACAAGTAAAATTAAAAAATCTAACGAATGATATCTCATTGAGAAGGGAAGCAGAAAAAAAAAATGAAGCTAACACATGTATTTAAAATACATTGTACGAATTTGTACAATATTACATACAAGTTTAACAAAACAAAATTGCATATATAATATTATCACAAATTAGAAATTTGGTAAAATAAACTTGTGGGTGGAACCGGGTTGAAAGCGAATTAAACAAATATGTTCAAAAAAATTGCACAAGACAATTTCGCTCACAGATCTGTGTTACTATAATTCAAACGTGTGTGATTGTAAGAAAACATAGAAAAGTAACACATGTTTGCCCTTACAGTAATCCACATTTTCCCTTAGTGTAAGTAGTAGTTTTGGGCACAAATGTTAAGAAATATGATATATAAGTATATGTATTAGAGTTGATGTGATTTAGAGAGATAATAATATAATTAAACGTGAGATGATAATTTGCTAAAAAAATTAAATTTGTAACTTTTATTGAGACGGACTAAAAAAAAATTGATTAATTTCACCTAAACGGAGAGAGTAACACAAATTTAGAAGTGAATTTTTATATTTATATTGAACGACATTTGTAAAAAGATTCATTTGATCCCACAAATTTTTCCATCTCTTCATAAAATATTTTATATGCAATATTTCAAAGTTCTCGTATACAAGTTGTCTAAAAAAAATCCCATGAGCATCGCGTGCACAAAATCAGGGATAATTCAAGTATCCAACAATATCAAACAATAGCCAATTAACACGTTGACTTTTACATGTTTGAACAAAGAAAAAAAAGGCCTTGAAGCAGCACTTTCCGGTGCGACGGCTGTACTGGATAACTCCTCAATCAATCCCTATGACGCACCTCACCCAATCAGACCCCTCCACGTCATCCGCCCACAGGTTCAGCCGGTACTCCGTTGCTCTTTATAAATAAATGAACTCGAAACAGAAACAGATATCTCATTCCGTTTGCGTTTGATTGATAGTATTATTATATTAATTCAGCGGTTGTTGTGAGTGAAAATGTTTCTTTTGGATTGGTTTTATGGGATATTAGCATCTTTGGGATTGCATCACAAGGAGGCTAAGATTTTGTTTTTGGGTCTTGATAATGCTGGCAAAACTACATTGCTCCACATGCTTAAAGATGAGGTTACAATACTTTTTTCTTTATATATATTTGTATTTTGTGACTAGTCTTTAGAAATTGTTACTATTCTTGATGGGTTTTGATGAGAAAAGAAATTAGTCTGATCCATTTCTTGAAACGAAGGTTTTGATGTGGCAGAGTATATTTCAAGATTTTTGTTCGTTATGATGCATGTTTTTTGGTTGAATTATGTGTTTTGGAGTTAGACTTTTGTGTTGAATGAGCAACTAGTGTGTTTTCTTAGTTTGAAATATATATAGAGTGTTGAATGTGTTGATGAATTTGGATGCAGAGGTTGGTGCAGCATCAACCAACACAACATCCAACATCAGAGGAATTGAGTATAGGCAAAATCAAATTCAAAGCTTTCGATTTGGGTGGTCATCAGATTGCTCGAAGAGTGTGGAAGGACTATTATGCAAAGGTTATCTCAACTATGTACCTTTTGTATTTGGATGGATCTTTGCTTTTGAGGATGATAATAGTAATACAGTATTGTTTGTTTGATTTAGGTTGATGCTGTGGTTTATCTGGTCGACGCTTATGACAAAGAACGGTTTGCTGAATCGAAGAAGGAACTTGATGCACTTCTATCAGACGATTCACTAACCAACGTCCCATTTCTCATCCTGGGTAACAAGATTGACCTACCGTATGCTGCTTCAGAAGACGAGCTGCGTTATTACCTGGGCTTGACGGGCCTCACAACGGGCAAAGGCAACGCTGCTGATACCAACGTTCGAGCAGTTGAGGTTTTCATGTGCAGCATTGTTCGCAAAATGGGTTATGGCGACGGCTTCAGATGGATCTCTCAGTACATTAAGTGACCTTATTATAGCTACATAGATATGTATTTTCTCCGTGTTTTTTTAGCTATAGTTTTTAGTCCAAAAGAGGGTATTAATGCAAGCATTCTGAATGGTTTTTCTCTTTCAGTTTTGGCCTTTTGGGGAAAAAAATGAATAACACCAACTTTAAGATAACTCTTATATGTTCCAATTTTACAAGTTTCTCAATTTGAGCTCTATTTTTGTCTTTTTCGAAATTAAAGCTTTGCATTATATCGAGAATCGTTCGAAAAAAGAGAGACCAAAATTGACACATAAACAATAAAATTACAGGAGTAAAATTGAACATGGGTTACCAGACAATTCTTATATTAACTTTGACTCTTGAATTGAGGTAAAGAATAAAAATTGAGCATCGAATTCAAACCTTGATGCAACAAGATCAAAATTAGTACCAAGGTAACAAGGAGCACAAGATTTTTGTATTAGTGAATAAGAAAAACCCTAAACCCCACTGTGTGCGATTTATCCCCCCTCTTTCTCTCCACCCCAGATGGCCCCTCCTCTCTCTCCACCCCAGGCCGCAGCCCGCCGTCCTCCCCCCTCCCAACTGCGCCTCCTTGCCACCGCTTTCTTCTCTCCCCGTTGGTGCAGTCGCCGACCAACGCTTTAGGCCGCCCCTCCGCGCCACCTTGTTCCTAGGTTCGCCAACGGCGGCCGCATCGCCGTCCGCTCCCATGGCCGAGCTAGAAGGCCTTGGCCCTAATTGGTCGTCCCTCCCTCCCCGTCCACCTCGGCCGCCTTCTGCCGCCCTCCGTCGCCGCCCTTGCGGGAGTAGGGGGCCTCTCAAGTGCCGCCTGACAGCGCGCAGGTGCACTCCCCCGGGCTCCCAGCTTGCTCCTCGCCCCCATCCTTACAGAAGCAGGCTCCATCTCCGACGACCTCACCGTCCTTGACCAATTTCTTCCCTAATGAAATTGCTCTGGCTAAGCTGCTTATACCTCGATTTTCGGGACTGGGTGCCTTTTTTGAAATCTCTTGATTAGTCCGTACCCATTGGTGTCCACCTCCCATCCTTGGAGGCGCACTTTCCTGGGTTCCTCAAACCAATCGTTGGCTCTTTACCTGTGCTGTCGTCTCCCACCTCGTTCATGTCTGCCTTGGTCGGACAGAGCACCTCGGCCCCGCCCTCTTCCGAGATGCCCGCATTGCCCGTTGGCCCCTCCTCCACGAGCCCAGTCGTTATGAACACATGTGCCCATGTAAGAAGGGGGATTACTTCACGATCTCGATCGATAAAGCCACGTTACATGCTGGAGTGAACGAATTCAATGATTCCCTGATTGGTCGTTTAATCACCCCTCGTGAAAAAGTCCCGGTCCCGTATGCTGAGCTGTCGAAGAGGCTCGTCGAGTCTTGGTCCCTCCATGGGAGCCTATCTGTTGTGTCAATCGGAAAATGATTTGTTATTCTCAAATTTTACCTTTTGGAAGAGCGCGACCGTATTTTTAGGAGACTAGATTGACAATTGGGCCCAAGTTTCATTCGGCTACAAAAATGGTCTATCGGTTTCAATCTGAACCAGGCGCCGACGTCGACGACTCAAGTTTGGGTACGCCTCCTCGACCTCCCGATTGAACTTTGGCAGTCCACGGTTCTCTCGGCTGCGGCATCGGCGGTTGACAAGCTCATTAAGATGGACGGTCACACAGTAGCTAAGACCATAGCTCAGTGTGCTAGAATCTTGGTCGAGGTGGATATGAAACAACCTTTTTTGGAGCGGCTGGTTCTTGAGTGTGAGGACCGGTCTGTGACGGTAGAGGTGATATATGAGCAGCTTTCAGAGTTCTACAACCACTGTAAGGTAGTTGGACACGTGGTTCCTTATTGCGCTATGGGACATGTCCCGCCTCCTCCTCGCGACGACTCCCGTGGTAGAACCCGGCACAGAAGACGGTCGAGGCCTTCTCCGTCAGACCTCCAGCCCCGAGCGCCCCCGCGGAACCCCTCAGATATCGAAGTCGATCCGGTCCTAGTGAGTAACTCCTTCTCCAGTCTCAGCACGGATGAGCCCTCGGAGGATCCTATGGCTGCAGCGACCAACAACAGTCCAAATTCGGAGGCTACTGCCAACGACGTTCCTACCCCAACTCGGGCAGCCTCGACTCGTTCCACGAAGAAATGTAGTAGCCCTAGGAGGCCTGGGGGAGCCTATCCCATCCCCGGGCAGCGCTATCAATGAATTCGAGGCTAGAGCCTGCACGAACTACACTATCAACCAATCGACTGGGCTTGATAATGATTTCACTCGTGTCTCCAAATTCAAGGGCGGTTGGGGCGATGCATTTGACCCTCCATAGTCCTTTACCCAATTTCAGATTTCTAGATTAATCAAAAAAAAATCGAAATTTTAAATCATTTTTATTGCTAGGTCATATTTAGAGATGTACCATTTTTCAATGGTACCTTGACCTCTGATTCGGCTTGTAAACTTATATGACCTTTATCTTTTCTTTCTTTCCTTTTAATTCAAAACCTTTTTATTGTCTTGTATTAGTGAATAAGATAATAATAACCTATTCATACATCACCCACCCCTATAAAAAGAAGCCATTAACAAGCAAAAACCATAATAAAGTAGAATAGTAGTTAACATAATGCCTAAAGGATTTCCCACATATCTCACATTCTCATATTACGTGGAAGGGGTGGGGTACAAACAGAGGATCCTACTTAGGTATCAGAATTTACAAATGTACACAACCAAGTCAGAAACACAAGCCTCCAATCCAAACGGTTTCTCTCTGTACAATCACATCTCTAAAGCACAACTGTGGAGAAACGCTAGCATTGTAAACAGTTATTGTTGGATGTTGATTTTTTCATCGCATCTGAACATCAGGATTGAGATTTTCTTCGTATTCCAGCTGCACAGGATGAAAACAATGACTATGGGACTAAAAAGTTGAAGAATAGGACTCCTGTGAACCAAGTTCACATGAACTCTCTTCTTCAAAGTAATACTGTTTAGTATACAAAGTATCACATTTTTAAAAAATGTTTGATTTTATGTGTTATTTATTCTTCTAAAAGATCAGCAAACCGTGATACTTCATACACGAAACAATATTGGAGTACTTCATAAGCTAAATAGTATTACCAAGTTCACCAAAAACTTCTGTGAACCAAGTTTATATAAGTTTTTGTCAAAGTTGAAATATGACGAGGATATCAGAAGAAAGATGTACCTTTGCTAGATCACATTCTAGTTTCATCCTACTATATTCTTCTTGTGCACGTTTTGAACGAAACATTGCCTGGACCCGTACAACAGATCGCTCAACACGCTCCTCAGCTTGTTTCCTGCTGGCCAAGAAGAAGTCCTCTTCCACATTACTATCTTGATTCACATTTTTGGGAGATTCAACAGGTGGAGCCTGAATCCCACGGAGCCCTTTTCTCTTCAAACGCCACCGAAGTATTGCTTTCTCCAGTACCCCCAATGACCATACTATTTTACTGTACTGCCTTCTCGATTGGTAACCCCTGAAGATAGCCTGCAACGAAAAATCATGATCAGATACTTTCCAACACTATTTGTAACAGTTAATATCCAAGCCACAATATATTGGAGTTTTTGGGGTTAATATAATTTTTAGTTTATAAAGTTTACCTTTTTTCAGTTTTGATCCCCCTCTTTCATCCACTATTAAATTTGGTCTTAAAAATACACTTTTTAAATACATAATCCCTCCATCCCGCCATTAGCTTCCCACTTTCCTATTTTGGACGTCCTGTCATAAGCTTCTCATTTCCTTAAATGGCAAAATTCACTATCTCTCTCTACCTTTTATCATTCCTATATCTCTCTACCTCAACTATATCCAGATAACTACTTCTGATTGGGTGGTAAAAAAATAAATTATCCTGTAACTATAGGGGTCCAGGAATTTAGAATAATAAGTTAAAAATATTGCATATTAGAGAACAATTGGGGTTTGAACCCAATTGGCCAAGTGTACTGCATTTTAACCCCACATTCCGGCTGGCAATTTAGAACATTAATGTAATTCTTTTGAGGACATTCAGATGCAATTTATAAAACTTACTTGGATTTTGATGGCTTGACGACGCATGTTAAGGAAATCCCTCCGCACCTTCCATGTACGGAATTTGCTCTGTATTCTAGCAGCAGCCTTAATCTTTTTGTGTGTCTCGTGATTGCGGAAAGCATGCTGAATCCTCATAGCAGCAACTATCACCCGTGCTTCAGTCTCCGGATTTGATGACTCAACTACTTGTGATCGTACTTTGAGTGATCGCTCTCTGAATGCTGTCTGAATACGTGCAGCTGCATCAGCTGCCGTTCGATAAGCAGCAAGTGTATCCTTCAGATATATCTCCTCTTCAGTGAAATTCCCAGAGAACTCCAACTCATTTGTGGTAGTTTGTAGGGACCCACTAACATTTCCAGCCAATGTCATATCATTAAATTGGGCAACTAAAGCCTTCTCAGCAAGATAAGCAGCCAAACCATCATAACTGCTTGCAGAAGCAATATCAGCAGCAGTGCATCCACCGGGGTTTAGTGGGGTTGGATCTGTTACTAGATTTGGCTTTGCCCCAGCAGATAAAAGGGTTGCCACCATTTTCTCCCTGAAATATAACACAACTTCATTCAGTAAAAGTATTTCAAGTATTCAAATAATATACATGCTAGCTTTATATAATTTTAATTGTAGACAAAAGTATTTTTCGCAAGCCATTTAGATACACATCACATGAAGAATTAGGGTTGAAATGACTTCTCATCCCTATGCATGCAATAAAAGTATAAGTTTCTTATCAAAAAAAATAAAAAATGGGACAGTTAATGTGAATCAAAAGATCATCTCGAGGAGCTCATGAAATAAAATTTCAATACTTCAAGGACTTTTTAAATAAAAAATAGGTTAAGGACCTATCAAAACAAATTTGATAGTTTAGGGATCTATCGATACCATATGCCTTTAAAACGATATGCTATATGAACCCAAAATTTCAAAATCCAATGAATAAAATGAGGCAAAAACCATCAAAATTAAGGCTACACTTGTTTTGATTTAGGTGTGTGGAGAAAGTCTGGATTTTGAAATCTTGTGGATTTTAAATTCCCGGCGAATAGTAAAAAATTGTGTTTGTTTGGGGATTTTGGTAGGGCAAGATTTTACTTTATGTCAAATTAATATTTAATTGTGTTTGATGTTGTATTATTATATTGTATTGAGTGAGAGAAAAGTAGGAAAGAGAAAGAGTGGGTGGGAGAAAGTGGTATGATTGTATTGGATTTTGAGAAATGTGTATGGATATTTTATAGAAGTGGATGTGGAAACCAAATGTGGAAATCCCAAATTATAATGGGACATGGATCACAAAGTTCTAAACTCATCTGGGTGAGCCCCAAAACAAACGTTGCCTATGGAAGTTGGGGACACTTTAGTTGAATAAACAGGGACATGATTAGAAAATAGGGAGCACACAGAGATTTAAACAAAAAATAAAAGCAACTAAGTATATGTGTGTAAACACTTGAAAATCTCCTATTAAAGTAGCACTGATGATTCATGACGTACCTCCCACAATATGCAGCCCAATGTAGAGCTGTCCATCCACATTTGTCTCGGTAATCCAATGATAAACCAGCCCAGGCAAATGGATAAACTGCCCATGTATAGCCAAGGATGGCACACAAATGAATCACCCCTTGACCTTGTTCATCACATTCTGAAACTTTACACCCTGATGCCACTTTTTCTAGCAACCACTCCTGTACTCTATTCTCTAAAGTCAATTCATACAACTTATCTTTGGCCTGGGGAAAAGACATTTCGGTGTTTTCAATCATTTTGCTTAAAATCGCCCAAGCATCAGAAATAAGTGAAGTTTTCTTGGCAAAAACTTTGGCTTCCTTGTAAGCAGTTGGGGACACTTTAGTTGAATAAATACTCAGGCCTTTGGATGACGAAAACAATAAATGAGCAAGCCTCATCTGAAGTTGAAATACTTCCCAGTCAGTACGAGTGGGTTGTACTACGGTAGATCGAAATTCAAAAGTTAAGACTTGGCTGATGGGTTTCTCCCCATCAAACGTCATATAAAGATTCATTAGTCCAGGAGCTTGAGGCGAAAGTAAACATCTATACACTCCTGCTTGTACCACTTCTACAGGAAGAATAGAATCTCCACATGTCAGATATAAATTCGACTCTGCGTGGGGTAGATGTCCGTCATTGAAAAATCCAACTACCAAGATCTGCATAAAGATAGCTGAATCAACAAACAGTATCTCAAATAACAATCTTGACCTATTTCAAGTAACAAACCACAAGATATCAATGGCATTGCAGAAATATTAGTATAAAAATGTCAAGCAAATAATGGGTTAGCAGCAAAACAAGGTATTTTTTATTATATTTTTAATGCAACAGAGGAAGCAAATGAATGCATTCAAACTAATCTAATATATTTCCATCTCATTTAAAAAAAAAAAATCCTCTTCATTTAATGCTGTGATTGTCGCTCTCCAGTGATGGCTTGCCCAGACACCTCAATTATCTGAGAATCATCTTGCTTCATTCTCAAAGATTAAGAGCCTAAATTGGTAAGCATTTTAGCGTATAAATTACTACCAAAGGACGAGACCAAATATAAGAAATACAGAAACAGGGAAAGGACCTTTGTTTCCTCGGTTGAAGGAGCCCATGCATGAGAGATATCGGTTATGTTGAATATCTGCCCCAGTTGAGATGGATGATGGTTATCCACCAAGGGATATGTGAACGATTGATGATTATTTAGAAGTGAGGATTCCTGAGTTTGACCATCAACAGATTCTGGAGATTCGACAATGGCATGGGTACCCAAATTTCCAAAACCATCCTTTGCTTGTGAACTATCTATGCGCAGAGAATGCATAGGACCAGCTCCACCTAATGTTGCTAATCCCGAAATTGTTGCCTCTGAACTAATAGTTGCTTCATGTCCTACTGACTGGTAATTTAAATTGTTTGGAACATTATAGTTAACAGAATTACTCCAAGCAACTTGTTCAGAAAAATTGTTTCCAGAACTTTCTGGGGACAACTTACTAGTTGACAGGGAATCCTCCTGTAATCAGAACACTGATTAGTAAATCGTAACCAACCAAAGCAGCCATCCAGTGCTATATTCTTCAAACAAGAAATTCTCCCGTGTAATGCACGATTAGTATATTGACAATTTTTTGTGAGAATTGTGTAATGTGAGACATATCAAAACGATACATATTTAAGTTCAATAATAAAATAAAATTAAAAAATTTCAAATCACAATAAATTCATATTTTAAATTTTATTTTTACATATGCAATATGAATGTCAGACTAAAGATCACAAAAAAATCTTTAATTTCATATATTATATGTTAAAAACGGACTTGAAACAAAAAAGTTGTTGCAATATAAATTTTGGATGGACAAAAAATTAAAGTTTCTAACTTTTGAAGGCAGTTTTGGCGGGAAAATGACATTTCTATTTTTGGCAGACTATTGTGTTTTTATGTAGGTATAGATTAACCATGGCATGCTTTAATGCCTATACCAACTACCAAGGGAAGAAAAATTCATTGTCCATGTTCTTACATCAGAACTTATTTTGCAAAAGGAATGATTAAGTATCAAGCCTGCACAGGCCAAAAATGTTCATATCCAGCTCAAATGAACTTGTTAAACTTTGTTTAGTCAGCTAGATGACCTAGACAAAATACGTATTTATGTGAATCCTTTGCCAGTTTCACTTTATATGTGATTCACCAACGTAGCCATCTTGTGGCTGGAAGAAGGATATTGTTCTATCTAGAAAAATGGAGTTTATAAGTACAGGAAAGTGCACCCATTGTCATTTCTGGAATCTCTGTTAAAGGTATGCTCCTAAAAAGAGGATACGCCAGGAATACTTATCTGAAAAGTGGAAGTTAGTCCACTTACACAAATTCTATAGTTATTCAACTGATATTGATTGGACAATTCAAAGCTGGCAGTTATTCCTGCAAGAGAAATTAAATGCAAATCATTACAGTGAGCAATCTTGAATCTTTCAACAATATAAGTAAAAGAAAATAATACCTTCTTGTGTTGAATTAGGCTTACGGGGAGTACGCTTGCGAAGATCATCTGACAGCAAAAGCTCATCCCAGTCAAGCGTATTTATCTCATGAAGTCTCTGTTCATGACTTTTAATCACAGTCTCATTACGATCTGGGGAAAGAAAAAAAAAAGGGCCTAAATATTAGCAATGCCAGCAAAATATCACCCCAAATCCTCTGGCTTGAGCTTTATAAGCAGCAAAGGTATAACTAACACTACACAAATAAGGAGATTGAACTGTATTCCCAGAAAATTGTCAATAGTTTTGGTCTGCTCAGCTAAAGGCATTGCCTTCCTGAAAGAATCCATCACTCTCCAAATGGATAAATTAAAGAAAATTAACTCAGCAAAAACTTGAAATTACCTAAAAGTGATGTGCTGCCATCATGATACATTAGGTCTACTACAGAACCAGATTCTTCTGGCAAAGGCCAAGAAGGAGATGGATTAGAGGCAGCAGATTTAGGGTTAGAATTTAAAGGTGTAGCTGGTGAACCCTGCAATTACATCAAAAGATACAAAATGTTAAGTTGCAGAAGCATACACGTTACTTCAAAATATCATGAAAGTTAAGCTGCTAGTGCAAATTGGTCTAAAGAAACAAGATGAAAGAAGAGATATGTACAGATATGTTTTCTTTTCTTTTCCAAATCCTATTATCATGGTGGAAATTGAAGATGTATCTAGCCAGTACTAAACAAGAAAATTATGGCGTTGTTGAGTTTGATTTAAGTTGAATGGTATGTATGCATAGATGTAAATGTAACTTAATAACAAGAGTGATTCACAGGCCAGCCAAGAACACTAAACACAAGTGAGAAACCTTTTAAGTGATAATACATACAAGAATAGAAATGGTGCATCAGGAAAAATGCCATCATATGCACACATATCTATTGGATTTGTAGCAGCCAGCAGTAAAATGCATATGGGTTACTTCTGAAAATGTGGTATTGCTTAAATACACAATATGGTAAGATGAGTTATATGATTGAGGGAAGACAAACCTCTTGAGTTTCACGATAGTGCACAAGAACGATATGCTCCAAAGACCTGTAATGGATGTAGAGTGTTATGGAACCTTGAGCATATTATCATTCACATAGCACAGAGGATTACATTAACTTCAATGTTCATAGACATTAGATGCAAGAGAGTCAGTTTAACACCTACATTGGTACAGGGATTAATTATTACATACTTGTCAAGTAGCCAGTAACATCGGCGAACAAAAGTTGGAGTGTCTTCCCCATGTGCATAGTATACATGAATTCTTTCCTCATTGCCAACCTTTATTACAAACAATAAAATGCTTGCACGTCAATATAGAACCTAATATATGAGAAATTCTAAGCAGAAAGTAGTTACAGTAATTTTCACAAGTTAAAAATCAGATGTGAGATACTCAAAAGTGATAAGTGCATAACTCCTGCACAGCTATACTCAAATATCTGCACAAACTATAAATAATAAATAAGTCAATTTTAGATCCTTTTAGGCTTTTACACATATACACTATACAATAGAGACAGAACCCTGAAATATCTCATTTACCAAACGAGCCAGAGACATCTTCTCCTCTCACGTCCCTATAACTTCAGAGTCCCAACTAAATACACAAGGCTATCATTCAAGTAAAAACAATGTGACTGTAACTTGATGAATTCCAACTAATCATAAATTTCCTTTGCTGGTTAATTAGTATGTGACTACCACACTTTGTGGGCCAGCGATATTGGTTTGTTATGATATATATGGACAAATAAATTACGAAGAAATTAATTAACTAAGGATGAAGGTGTGAATACACATGAAAGGACATATATCCACTTTTCCCAAAATAAGAGACATTTAGAATTCATTTCTTCTGCTGATGATATATTAAAAGGCAAAATAAACCTACTTTTAAGTGTTCGTGAGCTTCTTTAACCGTTTTCCCATCCTTTTTCTTCTTCCAGTTATGGCCATCTTTTCGAAAATTCCGGAGCATCTTACGGTCAAACAGCACAATTGTGCCACCTATTTCACCACAATATTATTAAAATAGTACGTTAGACAAAAGCCTTCTATAATCCACTTATTCCCATACATGCATATCCGTACTAGATTTGCAGGTAGAAGAATTCAGGTATTTTAAAATTCATTTACAGCTAAAAACGAATATTAAAGAACATACAAACATACAAATGCATTACTTTTTGGCAAATTCATGGGTTTGACAAGAACAGTGAAATGCTTGTGGTTACAGAGTATGGCATGAATCTCATTCGGTCTGAGCCATCTTGACTTGGCTTCTCCCAATATAGTTTTAAAATCCAAATCTGCCAATCAAACGAGTCCGATTATTACCATTTGCCAAAGTACAGAAGTGAACGTAAGCATTTAAATAATCTAGCTAAAATCAAGCTGTTTATCAAGAAGTACAACGATAACAAGAACCACTCACATAAACATGCAAGATCAATCAACTTATACGGGCATTTAACCACTAAACAAGCTTTCAACAGGCAAGTTCTTAACTATAAAAAATAATTTTAAGTTTCGAATAATTACTAAGTTTACTCTTCTCCAATTTCATCACAAGTTCACCTGTTAAACTCCTCGTACTTCATTTCTAATCTAGAATATAATCAATCAAGCATCATAACTAGCAAACAAATGATCCCAAATTTGCAAATTGATAGAGACAAAAAACCCCTAAAAAACCCTGAATCCAAGTGTTGACCAATCTACGACACCCACCGCAAAACAATTATTCGCTACTTTTTTACAAATCAAGTCACACAAACACAACGTTTAGCCTCAAACAGTATGCATATGCGAGCTATGTGCACCTTCCATAGTTCGGAAGCCATGAATTTCCGACCCGCCGAGTCGACCCGGAATACTACTATTATCCATCAGTGATTCAGTGTATCATTCAATACACTTAAGACTGCTACTCAAATTGAATCGACTTCCAAATGCCAATCAAGAAGCATATAAAGGCCCAGGAGACATTCATACGTGGGAAAGGGAGATTGAAGAAAATGAAGAGAGACAGAAAAGGGGAGGTGCGTGTGTGTGTGTGTGAAAGCCTGGGCTGTTTTTTGAGTGTGACCAGTCAATACATACAATAGGGGCTGATCTGGACATAGATGTTTTTGAAAATTCATCCTTTTCATTTTATTTTTTAACCCGAATTTTAATGAATACAAATATGCAGAGGTATTGTGAGATTCTATAAGAAAAAAAGTGTGTTTATTAAAAAAAAAAATTAATCGACAATCTAAGTAGTTAAATCATGATTGAAGAGTAAAGATAAAGTGATAATTTAAAAAAAAAAAAAAGTGAACATAAATTTAGGGGACTAATGAATATATAAAGTAAATATATTAAATGTATGATGGAGTGTTGTAAAGTCTATTTATAAATAAAGTTAATGATAATTTAAATAATTATTAATTAAAAAAAGTTATGTAAATAATATTATTTAAAAAAAAGAATAATAAAATTAAACAACTTTAAAAAAATGTAAATAATATTATTTAAAAAAAAGAATAATAAAATTAAACAACTTTAAAAAAATGTAAATAATAAAATTGGTGAAAAAAGAGTAATAATTGAACCACCTAAAGTACTTACATAATATCCTTCACTCCCCCCTATTTTAACGTACTCCTTTTTTTTCTTTACAAGAAAACATTGCTATTTTCAATAATTTACTGGTTAAATCTGTTTTTCTTTTAAATATTCGGTTAATTATATATTTTTTTGAATTTTTTGTTTTTTTGACAAGAAAGTAAGCTCTACAAGTCTACATTAATTTTTAACTTAATTATATATTTTATTAAAAGTAAATTACTCTTTGTAAATTTTGTGCTGGGATCAATTCTAGTTACTGTAATTGCATTTTAGTTTGGCAATAACTTTGGAGGGAATATATAGATAAATCTTAATTAATTATAATTATATTTAATAAAGTTACGTGCGACTTATACAATAACAGGACAACGTGTGTTAGTAATTGTTTAAAGTTTTTTTTAAATTTATATTTTATATTACAAAATTTTAAATATTTAAATTATGTCCGTTTTAAAAAGAATGTCTGGATTAATTTTAAGATTAACTACCTATGTTTTCATAATTCGTTAGCACGACTTAGATGATGATTATTTGACTCAATTATCAACGGTCGGTTGAATATTCTCAATTTAAAGAAAAATAACCACTCCTACTTAACCCCACAAAAGAACAACATCTCCCAATTGTAATCTACTGAGAAAAGGCCAAATACATACATACTATTTTTTTTTTAAAGGGAATAATACATACTTTATTCTTTATATAAAAAAGGAAGAAATAATTGATTCACCTATATATTCTATTTTATACTTATAGATAGCTTAATTTAAGGTCACAATTCAATAAATATAGATATTTTCTTTAATCAAAGATTATAGATTGATTCTCACTGCCTTCTAAAACGGACTCTCTACTAATTAAAATTAAATAAATCTAATCCTTTATTACATCAAATTTATATTAATTACTACTCTTACATTGATGTATAAAGCTATAGTAATAAATGAATTAAAAATAAGTTCAGTACGGAAAAGAGAATGTGATGTGCATAAGCATTTGATAGGGTAGGTGAAGATCTTTATGACTTCATATGGAAAGAGTCGACATGTACTCCGTATTATTATTATTATTATTATTATTATTCAAATTGTTATTACTCTATATAACAATAAGACATTTTTTAAGTATACTCAATAAAATGATGGTTTAACAGACAAAAATGGACAAGTCAAAAGTTATGTTGATTTACGTATTATTTAATAGATATCCTTAATTAATCTTAATTGACCAATAAAGTTAGATATACAGACGCATATATATATTGTTTGCCGTCGGTTCATTGCACTTGGTCTGAACATAAATGTAGTTGGGCTTTCAAGTTGAAACAAACTCTGCTAGTCTTATTGGTTGGGTACGCCTAATTTATATACCCAATAGTAATTTGGTTGATGTTTTACTCCTGCGTACGAGTTACATTTATATACATATAACTTATTCCTATTTAATATTTAAATTAATACTATATAATGTGTGAACTAATATTATATTGTATTTAAATTAATAGGAGTATTATACTGTATTTGAATTACTGCATTTGATATAACTCATGAGTAACATTCACCCATTTAAAAAATTGTATTAAATAGAAACAAGTTACATGTATATAACTGCAACACACGTATTTGCCTTCGTTGAGGATAATATTTCCACTTTCACTCCTTGGATCAATTTAGTTAAAACAGTTAATATTATTCACATTTAGAAGTTGTTCGTGTGAGTCATTTGTTGATTCATTTAAAAAAAAAAAAAAATATTTAAATTTATTTTTAGTTGTTGTTTTTCTCGGGTATTGTGTGGTGCTCTTTTTTTATTGTGGACATTTTTTCTTTAGGTTGTACTTGGCAGTTTTTTGAATTTTGAACGTGCAGTGAATCTCTAATCTTTATTGTGTCTGTATTTTTCTCTTGAAGTGACAATACCTTAGGTTCTGGATGGAAAAATTTAGGTTTTAAAATTTTAAATTCATAATTTAAAACTATTTTACTTGTTTTGATTAAAAAGTAAATGAATGGATTTTAAATACTTAACATTTTTTTTTAATTAAAATTGTAAAAATTTTAAATCCCCACTAAAATCATGTCATTTGAAATGAATGTATTTTAAAATTATTTCATTTAAAATGTTTTCTCAAATCAAATTTCCTCATCCAAACACAACTTTAGTGTGAGCAAATAGTACATTCGTTTCTCAATTTCCTCACAATTGAAGGGAATAGCAATGTTAAATTGATCTATTTCGAATTAAAAAATTTAAACTTAAAATTGTATTAATCTTTTGTAATCTTGTAAATCCCTCGTTATTCATTCATATGTGGTGCTTTTTTTTAACAGAACATTTAATTATTTAAAAATATACCTAATCAGACGATGCAACTAATTCATACAAATATTTATTTATTTTATTAATTAAGTGGTAATGCAACTAATTAATTATGATGTCGTGAATTTCAAACAAAAAGAAAATTGTAAATAATCAACCAACAAATATAAATGGTCCTGTCCAAGTCCTCACATTTTTAAGAAAAGGGAAATAACACCTACTCTCCCGTTCAATTTTATTATCCCTTAAAGAAATCTAGTTGTTCAATTTAATTATTTTTATTCTATTTATTGAAATTTACACTTTATTTTCACCGTTTAATTATCATTTAATATTCATTAAAATTCGACTTGAGTATCCCTTATTGTTGTTCCAAAAACATAACATAAATATTAAAAAATAATTTCTAAGGGAATATTATGTTTATCACTTCTCTCCTCTGTTGAGAGTCGGGGCCAATCCTTGTGGATCTTTTCTGATCATGATTGAAACACCAAATCGCGATTGATCTACCATATCACATATTATTACCAGAAATCCTCCAAGCTTTGAAACCACCGGTCCCTTCCTCAGATAAACCTGTACACCACTAGTATTTATGTGGAGTATCATCTCATATCGGTAACATGGAGAATCTCAACGTCTCATCAAACAAAAACGAGACTGAATTCCTTCTCGACGATGCAATTGGCAATGGTCCAAGAATTAATGATGGCGCAAGACAGAGCGTGTTGGGTCGCTTCCTCACCGATCCCAATCTTTCGTTCAATCTCACAAAAAGTCGAATCGCGAACTTATGGAGACCGGCACGTGGCATGATGGTTCACGATGCGGGCGAGGGACAGTTCATCAATCACTTTAACCATATGATGGACCTAACCCGGATTATCCAGGGAGGACCATGGCATGTGGGCAACAATTTGCTGATCCTGCACCATCTATTTAGAGGAGACATTCCCACCAGGTATCCTTGAACTTTGTCCCCTTTTGGATACAAGTATATGACATACCCATTGGATACTTCGAGGAAGAGTTCGGACGCATTGTAGGCAACTTCATTGGAAAATTTATGGAGTACGACCCATCGAATAAGAGAGCGGCATGGTTGTGTTACATGCGCATAAGAGTCAAGGTGGACGTGACTACCCCGTTGAAACAATCCCATAAATTTAAACTTGGGGATGGTACCACTTTCAAAGTCTCCTTCAAGTACGAGAGACTCAAGTCTTTCTGCTTCTTCTGTGGTATGTTGGACCACACCATCAACTATTGCACTGCGAAATTTGACTCAGGGTTGGAACCAGAGGTGTACGGTTGGGGCCCTGATCTGGTTGCCCCGGACAGAAGGAAGCCGGTGCTTAATGGTGAAAAATGGTTGCACCAAAACTCCGACGACGGTGCGAACACGACGACAAGGAAAGGGGGAAGAGTAAATGCTAATTATGGAATGGACAATTTGAATTCTGAAACGTCTAATCAAGGCGGAGATCAGGGAAAGTCAAATGAAGTTACAATCAACACTCTATCTAAAATATCAGCGGTAATGAAGGGATTTAAATATGGAGGAACATCCAGTCATAATGCCATCATTAACAACCTCATTTACTCGGTTGACTCTACCACAGAGGAAGAAATGGAAAGTGATGAGGTAGCACTTTTGGAATTAAGAAAGAGAAAGCGCACGAATAGTTTGCATGGGAAAGAACTTACCTTAGTATGTGAAGACAAGGAACATTTTTTATCGGCTGGTCCCGGCTCGGAGGCCAGCCGGGACCAATGAAAATCTTAAGTTGGAACTGCAGGGGTTTGGGTCAACCAGCTGCAGTTCAGGCACTGTGCGAGCTCGTCCGTGTTCGGAAGCCCGACATTATTTTTCTCACTGAAACACTATCTTATGGGGTTCGTTTAAAAACTATCCGTGTTACTTTAAATTTCTCCTCCTGTTTTTCCGTAGATTGTATAGGTCACAGTGGAGGCCTTGCCATGTTTTGGAATAATAATGTTTGCTCTGTTTTGAATTATTCACGTAATCACATTAATTTACATATTCATGATGAGAATGGGGAGTGGAGGTTAACAGGGTTTTATGGTTACCCAGAACGCACTCGTTGGCACCTGTCTTGGACATTACTCCGTTCACTGACCCAAATTAATAATCTCTCGTGGGTTTGCATCGGAGATTTCAACGATCTACTCTCACCAAGCGATAAGCGAGGAAGGGTCCCACATCCACAAGCACTCTTCCGTGGTTTCCGGGAAGCAGTGAACGATAGTAACCTCACGGATATCCCGTTGCAAGGGTATCCTTTCACCTAGAGTAGAGGACGGGAACCTTACTCTGTTGTAGAAGAGAGATTAGACAAAGCCATGGCTAACCCTGCTTGGCATGTTCGTTTTCAAAGCGCTGAACTCTTCAATTTGGTGGCCCCAATTTCAGATCACTCCCCCATTCTTTTGTCTACAGCACCGACAGTGGCTTATTTTCGAAGGAAAGCATTTCGATTTGAAAATCGTTGGCTGGAGGAACCATGCCTGAAAGAGGTGATCCGACAATGTTGGTGGGGATAAAGAGATTTAGAGATCACAACAAGATTAAATGTTACTGGTAAAACCCTGCTATCGTGGGGAAGAAATGTGGATTCAAGGTTCAGATCGCAGAAAAGGGACCTTGAGAACCGTATATTGAGTCTCCAGGGTAATATGAGTCGAAGAGGCAGAGATGACTATGCCAAGGCCAGGTCTGACATGGGGAGGCTTCTCAAGCAGGAAGAGGTGTATTGGCGATAAAGAGCCAAGGTTCACTGGCTTCGAGAGGGTGATCTAAACACTAATTTCTTTCACCAATCGGCGTCTACCCGAAAGAAAAGGAACAAAAGTCATCGCCTTCAAAATGATCAAGGGGAATGGGTGACTTCACAAGCTGAGATTTGTGAAGTGGTTCATGAGTACTTTGGAAATATTTTCCAGCAAGACCTGGCGAGGGAGGATTGCACGAATTTCCTCCAACCTGTTACGCAAGCAATTTCGACCGACCAAAATATCGAGCTTACTAAAGATTTCAACAAGGATGAATTTGACAAAACTGTGCACCAAATGAAATGAGATACTTCTCCGGGGCCCGACTGGTTTAACCCCATTTTCTTCCAACATTATTGGGATCTTGTGGGGAAGGATGTGTACCGCGCAACAAAGATGTGGCTTCAGAGAGGAACCTTTCCCCCAGATCTTAACAATACCAGGATTGTGTTGCTTCCAAAAACTGACATACCACACACGGTACGCGACTTGAGACCGATCTCTCTTTGTAATGTCATTTATAAAATTATTTCGAAAGTCCTGTGTAATCGTTTGAAGGAAGTTCTACCTGAGTTAGTTGATAAAGCACAATCGACATTCATTTCGGGAAGGACTATCCAAGATAACATATTGATAGCATTTGAGACAATTCACGCGATGAAGAATAGAAGAACAGGCTCTCGTACAGATGTGGTAGTCAAAATCGACATCAGTAAGGCTTACGATCGTGTTGATTGGAATTATCTTGAAGCAATCCTACGTAAACTTGGGTTCGCGGAAAGATGGATTTCTTGGATAAATATGTGTGTAAAATCCGTGCGTTATAATATCAAAGTCAATGAGGAGGAAATAGGTCCCATTACCCCCGAAAGAGGTCTTCGCCAAGGTGACCCATTATCGCCATATCTATTTATTCTGTGCTCAGAGGGCCTGTCAGCAGCCTTAAATTGGGCAAATGAAGAAGGTAGACTTCACGGAAATAGGGTGTGCCGTCTTGCTCCTCCAATATCACACCTTCTATTCGCGGACGTCAGTTTGCTGTTTTGTAAGGCAACTTTAGCGGAAAGTCAGGCCCTTAAAGGTATTTTGGATACGTACGAGAGAACATCTGGGCAAGCCATTAACTACGCGAAATCGGGGGCTTATTTCAGCAGAAATGTGAGCATAGAGCAGCAGGCGGAAGTAATGAATGTTTTGGGGGTGTACAATGATCTGAATATCGAAAAATATCTGGGAATGTCGTCTCTCATAGGCCGCAATAAACGTGAGATCTTTGGGTACATCAAAGATCGATTATGGGTGAAACTACAGGGCTAGTGTAGCAAGAAAATTTCAAAAGCCGGAAAGGAAATCCTCATTAAATCTGCAGCGCAAGCGGTACCCGTCTACTGCATGACATCTTTTCTGCTCCTGATCACCTTCTTGAAGGAGCTTCAAACCATGATGAACAAATTCTTTTGGGGTTCATCCACGAATGAGTCGAAGGGGATTAATTGGCTCAGATGGGAACTGATGTGTATTGATAAAGCTAATGGTCGGCGTGGTTTTCGCGATATGCATTGTTTCAATTTAGCTTTACTTGGTAAGATGGGATGGCGTCTGATTTCGGAGCCCAAGGCATTAGTTTGCAAAGTGTTAAAGGCACGTTACTACCCGAGGGGTGAATTCATAACTGCCCCGTTGGGGGGAAACCCCAGCTAGCTATGTATGGACGAGTTTACACGCATCACAAAACATAGTCAAAGATGGTTTAAGATGGAAGCTTGGTACAGGACAAGGAGTCCGCATTTGGGGAGACCAGTGGGCAGGTAGTTTCTGACCAGATCGAGGGATTGGAGGAACTTCGTGTTTCAGCCCTCTTTGATCCGGAATCGCGTACATGGGACTCACAGCTCTTGAATGAACTTCTACCGCTGGATGCGCAGAACATTATGAACATGCCACTTCCACCAATGGGTGCAGTGGACAAGCTTATTTGGTATCTAGAGAAATCCGGATTATACAACGTAAAAACGGCATACAAAATGAGAATGAAGAAATTTATGAACCCATTGTTGAACTTGGAAGGTGATTGGGGGGCAATATGGAACCTAGATGTATCTCCTAAAGTCCGGGACCTTCTTTAGAGAGCAGGGCGGAGCTGTTTGCCGACGAAGAACAACCTCCATAACAAGCGCGTGGTCCTGGAAATGAACTGTCCTTTATGTGGAGATTTGTTCGAAGACGAATGGCACACATTTGTGAACTGACCCTATATATGCACGCTCGTGTTGGAGCATTGCCGGACTTCTATCCAAAATAGATGAAAACGCTAGTAAGACGTCCAATTGGAAAGAATGGGTGATAAACATGTGTAGCGGCCCAATTAAGGAGGTGAGGGCAAGTTTCGCTATGGTGTTCTGGCAAATATGAAATGAGAGAAATTCCATGGCATGGGAAGGCACCAAGAAAATGGCAAATGAAGTTGTTCACATCTCAGCATCTTTCTGGTGTGAATGGAAGATGGCTAGGGGTGCATCAAAGAAAAGGGATGTGCCAACTGTGATCAAGTGCAAGGCATGGCATGCACCTCCAATGGGCATGACTAAAATCAACTAGGATGCAGCCCTGTTCATGGACACAAATCAAATGGGTGTAGGCCTAATCATGCGTGATGAGCAAGGTACTATTCTGTGTGGAAAATCAATTGCTATGCAAGGCTGTTTTGAGGCATTAATTGGAGAAACAATGGGTTTTTACGAGGCGCTATCGTGGTTCAAATCTCAGGCGAAAGACAATTGTATCATCGAAGGGGACGCCAAGGTAGTGATCGACGCGATAAACTCGACGGAAATACTCTCATCAAATTTTGGAGATTACATAAAAGCTTGCAAGAACTTATTAAGACAATTTACGAATGTTACAATGTCTTATGTTAACCGGGGTGCCAATATATTGACACACTCTTTAGCTAGAAGTGCCCGTCAATTCAATAATTTTTATTGTTGGGTTGATCCTCCGATATATGTGGAAGGACTCCCGGCCGCGCTTTGGGTTTGCAATAATGAAAACTAATCCATTTTGTTTAAAAAAAAAAATCATTAAAATTCATGTTCTAATAAAGAGAGAATATTAAAAGATGTTAGTCAATTCAGTATTAATCATATAGAGGAGTCCAGTACCTCACATAATCACATTAGGGTGGCACATCGCATTACATGTATAGTTTTCATTTGACGGGCTTGATTGAACCAAATAAAAATAAAAAGATTTAAACTCTATGTTATTCGATTTTTGTGGTCATCCCTATCATCAATTTGAACATCAAAATTGCAGAATATTCTAAATAAATAATGATTTAAAAGAGAAAATAATTTAATACTAATAGCATTATTTTATAAAATATAAAATAGAGAGTGAGAATAATAAAATTGTCAATGTTTTCATAATTTTCCTTTTGGGGTAAATTGAGAAGCATCAGTAGTCCACTAAAAACTTAAACTTGGGATAAAATTTTTTGTTGAATATTTAATACGTTTTTCAATCAATAAAAATTATCTAGCAATAATAAGCACTAATTTAAAAATAATGAGTTCTGATATCCAGTATAAACCATCATTTTATTAAACTTAATTTGTTTGACAAATAAAGAATACTAGTACGTAGTAATTGTTATTATTAGCTACTGAAGCCTGTATGTATAATAAAGGCATCACATATTCACATGATCTAGTGAAGCTTGAAATAATCAGGTGCACCAAAGATCAAAGAAGCCAGGTGCGAAATCCCTCATCAATAAACGCTGAGTCTTGATTTGAGAAATCCGTGGAATTTGAGTCCATCTTAGGTAAGAAACTGAAGCCAGGTTCTAGTTCGAAATCCTTCTCATGAATAAAAACATCCGAGTCTTGATTTGAGATATCCGTCGAATTTGAGTTCATCTCACATAAGAAACTGAAGCCCGGTGTGAAATCCCTCCCATGAATAAAAACACTCGAGTCTTGATTTGAGAAGTCCATGGATTTTGAGATACTGAAGCATGGTTCGAAATCCCCATCTGAATCTTGATTTGTGAAATCCGTGGAACTTGAGTTCATCTCAAGTAATAAATCCAAGTCATTGGGGTCAGGTTCAAAATCCCTCAAATCAATCAAAAAATCTGAGTCTTGATTTAACAAATCCATGAAATTTGAGTTCATATCAGGTACGAAACTGTGATAACAAAATTGTAAGGTTAGTACAAAAATAAGTTTAATTAATGTAACTACATTTTGAAATGTAGCAAAAATATTATTTTAGTAATATTTTATATTTCAATATTCAGGTAATCAAACGAAAAAAATGCATGAGATCTAAAATGTAAAATTAAAATTTCATCTATAAGTTTGCTAATAAAGGGTTTGACGAGACAGTCTAATTATGCTTGTAAAAAAATTGAGTCCCAAATTAGAGAAAATTACCTTGGATGAGTAGTTCCCATAATCTCATCTTGATCACGACACTTCATCATGGACTTTTGATCAATGGGATGAATGGCTCCTTGTTTGTTTGATGATTTCTTTAAAATCCCAATCCTGGATTTTACATTCTTAACTTTATTGTTCAACAATGTTGCAAATTCTCTCAACTGCCTTTCATTCATTGCATTGATGCCCTCATGCTGAGTAGGGTACTTTGCTTTCATTTTCTTGGTCCTCTTAGGGAAGAAATCATTCACCCCAAAACATTCTTCCTTCTCATTCGCCTTGTAAATATTGATCATTCGATGGACCTTATCGTAATTTGCAGGCCAGGTTTCGAGTTTAACGTTGTCCTTTTGTTGTATTATGATGCATGCAGGGACATCACAGAGAACGGTCAACTCGTGCATTTTTTTGATCAAACTCTCCTTCCTTTTCTTGAAAACCCGATTTCTTGGTTTCTCTTTTGCAATTAGTTCCAATTTCACCTTTGCCTTTCCCATACCTTTCTCTCTTTCTAAACTTTCAATTCATCAAATGCACAACCTTAATTTAATTAAACATATAATTAATAGTAGAATGAATACTACGGTACCAAAAATTTTGAAACATTAATAAAATAATGATTTTATACTATATTTTTGGGAAAAATATCACTTTTGATCACTGAACTTTACCACTTTTTAGATTTGATCACCCACCTTTTTGAACGCTAAATTTTGTTTTACTTCATTTCACTCTTTTAATTCCTAAACACATTTCCCCATTTATATTATTCACGGTGAAGATTAATTTAAATTATTATATTTGTGGATTTTATATTTTTTAACCACACACCAATAATATTAATTGTTAAAAATAAAAAATAACTCTATTGGAGTTTGGAGTTTAGGAATTAAAATGAAGTAACACAAAGGTGTAAATCAAAGGTTGACGCTCAAAACCCTTTTTCTCTCTGTTAGTCAATGGAATTAAACAACAACATCAACCCTTTTTCTCTCTGTTAGTCAATGGAATTAAACAACAACATCAAAATTGATAGAAAAAAATAATTGAGTGACCAATTTTGATAATAATTAAATGTAAGTGATCAAATTTAAAAAGTAGCAAAGTTCAGTGATTAAAAGTGATATTTTTACTTTTTAAATAAAATAAATTTTAAATAATTAATTTTGGTGATGTAAAATATAAATCAATATCCTGGTATGATATGATATGAATTTTTTCATAACAAAATTTCGTTCTATAATATGAATATGGTTTGGTATCAAGAAACACAGAAAAGTTAAATAATTAATTTTGGTGATGTACAGTATAAATCAATATCCTGGTATGGTATGATATGAATTTTTTCATAACAAAATTTCGTTCTATAATATGAATATGGTTTGGTATCAAGAAACACAGAAAAGTTAAAGAATACCTTTCTGCAGATCAAGAAAATCGCTCGATTCTTTTGTTTCAAAAGAGCGTGATGAACACAAAATTTCCCCCTCTCTATCAGTATGATTCTGGAAAGAAGAGGGTCATACCATTACATAATTTATATAAGGAAATGCAGCGGTAAAACATATTTATAAGTTTGGCCTCCTTTGATGGGCCTGCAGATTATCGGCCCAATAAGGGATTTTAATATGGCCACAGATAATGCCCCCTATTTTTATGACTTCACCCCTAACTTTTAAAAAAAAATATATATATATAACATGCAAAAAGACTAAAGTACCCTTTTATCCATTGAATTAAATTATCACGCACATTTTCAGAAAACATGATTTTTAAAAAACCTTTCGAAATTAATTACAAATCCAGAGAAAAAAATTCAAGAAAGCTACAAATAGTGGATAATTTCCAAAAAATTCGGGAAAAATCCAAACTGAAAAAAGAAAAGATTTGCATTCTCTTTGACCTCAATTAATTTCCATCACTTTTGGTTTTCATGGAAGACCTCTCACCTAATTCCCAGAAAATCAATGATCTATATCCCATAAGAAATAAAAGAGCAAAGTCCATGAAATTGTTCTTTAAAGTGGAAAAAAAAAAAAAAACAAGAAATCAAGCTCTCTGTTTCGATTCAGATTTTTCTCCATTTACGTTCCATTGACACCCTCCCCCCTCCCTTTTTTTTTTTTTTTTTGATTTAATAGTATATGGAAAATCTAATTTTAACAAATAAAGTACAGTGGGTCTAAGAGTGATTTAATTTGGTACATATATATCTTTTTACTGCTATTAATATTAATTTTAGATATTAATCGGAGATCAGGAACTCGTGTTTTACCGGTTTCATATTCAGATATTGATGCGTGTAGATTTGTTGCAAATCACCCATATGTCTTAATTTTGTGGAAGTTTTTTTTTTTAAAAAATCATTATCCAAAAGAGATCAAGAAATTACGTACTTTGAGGTTAAAATGTTAAATTAATATTTTGAATTACATGTTTATTTTTTGAGTAAATTTGTCACGGTCTAATTTTTATAAAAGTGATTTTTGCAAAAAAAAAAAAAAAATGTAACAATATAAAATCTAAAATCAGTAAACCTTAATTTAAAATACCAATCATATAAATTCTTTTGTAAAGTATTTTTCTTGACTCAAAAAACAAGTATAAATATCACACTTTAATTTTTATTTTTTTAACAAACGAAATTACACATGTTACATGTATATAATGAACATGTTACTATAATCTCTACATAATGTTATTAGAAAATAAACATGTTCTCATATTATTCAATACTAATACAATACAATAAACATAAAATTTTTGAAGATTACCTTTATGCAGATTGCAAGAAAATCCCATTCTTTTGTTTTAGAAGAGTGATGATAAATTAACAAACTCTTTCACTGTGCTCTCTACCTCTCTCTGATTATATAATGAACAAGCTACTGTCAATCTGATAATGTTATTAGAAAATAAACATGTTCTCATATTATTTGAGTTGCATGCATCATTCAATACTAATACGGAACAAAAAACAAAGAAAATTTGAAGAATACCTTTATGCAAATTGCAAGAAAACCCTTCAATTCTTTTGTTTCAGAAGAACGATGATAAACACAAAATTTTCCAACAAACTCTTTCACAGTTTATTGAAAGAGGAACATACCATTCCTAATAAATAAGGAAATGCAACGTTAAACTATATTTATAAGTTAGGCATCCTTTGATGGGCGGATTATCATCCCAATAAGCAATATTAATAATATACTCATTTTACCCTCATAACTAACATTTTGATTTTTTTTTTTTGTAATTATTGCATATGAGATTGAGTATATCAAAATAATTTTGTATTGCGGCGAGAGACGCGAGAGCCTTCAACAACTAGCTACAATCAACTCTTATTAGTCCATCTCAAATCCTCCAGCTCAAATTGCCATCAAAATTACTAAGTTGTCATCAAATTTAAGTTAAACAGTAAAATTATCTTCAATTATCAAACTCAAATTTTAACACAAATCAACAAAAAAATCATTACTAATTTATGTTTAATCTGTATTTCATTTGCTTATTTATGTTTCCGTATATTATATTAAATTAAAATATTTGTGTTTTCTTAGTTAATTTTCAATTTATTTTATAATTTAAATTCATAGTATGTATATTTTTATCCTATTGTATTTTGTAATTTAAATTCGTGGTATGTAGTATGTTTTTAGCATAGTACTTGTGTACACCAAAGGTGTATGGATACAATTTGATTTCAATTTCAATTTTTAATTCATATGTTATCTGCACCCCGCTCATTTAATGAGTTCACCTCCTAAATCATTTTTTTACCCTGGTTATTCGCACCCGATCATTTTATGAGTTCACTGCAAATCATTTCTTTTTACTACAGTTATTTGCACCTGTTCATTTTATAAGTTCACCCAAATCATTTCTTCTTACCACGGTTATCTGCATCCACTCATTTAATGAGTTCACCCCCATTTTTTTAAAATATTACATTTAAAAGACGTTATTATCCTTTTATTAATGCACACAAAATATAATGCAATCAACCATAATTTATACATTTACAATCTGTAGCTGGGTCATTGCCGAGTTACCGTCGATTCACCACCTTGAAAAAAAAACATAAAAACAAAATTAAAAAAAATTGAAAATAGCCACAAATCTCGATTTTTTTTTCTTTTTAATTTTTTTTCCACCTCCCATTTTCCGTTTTTATTCCCATTTTTAGTTTTTATTCCAAATTTTTTATTTCTTCGTTTTTTTTTCCTGCCTTTCTTTTCCAATTTTTTCATGTGCATTTTTTTAAATTTTAATACAAAATAATATTATAGGTATGATTTTTTATAGTCGATAATACAATAAGTAATAACTAGTAATATCATGAATAGTAATCAATAATATCATGCACTGTAATCAGTGATCAATAGTCAGTTATACGCACACACAAGATTTTAGCGCACACCCCGTACGATTAGGACACACTCCATGAAAGACCTAAAATACCCTTCTCCCACATAACCATAATTCTTCCCTTTTATTCTCTCAAACCATATAGCATGAAAAACAAAATGCGCCGCTTAGGACACCCACTCATCTCCCAGCCTCGCTGCCACAATCTTTCTTCATTGTCGCACAAAGTCTCGTCGTCATAGCCTCGTTCTTTATTGCCGCATTTGTTTCGCAAATTTCACGCGTGTCTGCTTTGTCGTTCGTCTAGGCCTCACCGTCTGTCCAAAGTTGTGTTCCAAGCCTCCGCCTTCCATCTGTGGATGCGTCCCAAGTCGTCGCCGTCCGTCCAAGCCCCACCACTGCTTTCTCCTCCTTCCGTCGCGTCTCAAGCCGTCTGTCCCTCTTTCGATTGTAAGTTAGAAAAACAGATTTGTCGCCTCCTTCTATTTTTGTCGCCTCTCCATCGTCAATTTTCTTCTAAATCTCTCAACCTCAAAATTCAGATATGTAAGTTTTTTTTTTTTTTTTTTCTTCTAGACCTCACAATCTCAAAATCATTGATTTGTAAAAGAAATTTGTTGGTGTCCACATCAATCTCGTGTGTGCATATAATCGTGACTTTTCATTAGATTTGTGCGGCCCATTAATTATCTGCACCGAAAAAAAGTAAATTAGACCCAAAATTTTAATGAAATTAAAGAGTACACGCGAGTATATATAAGAATTTGCCTATATAAATTTGGATTGATTGTATTATATTTTGTTTAAATTAATAGAAGGACACTATAGTAATTTTAAGTGTAAAATTTTAAAAATAATAATTTGGGGAAGTCAATAAAAACGGGTGTGTAAATAACAGTGACCAATTGTTTATATATAAATTAGGATTGATTGTATTATATGTTATCTAAATTAATAGAAGGCATTATAGTAATTTTAGATGTAATTAAAAAAAATTGGTAGTGAAGTCAACAAAAGTGGGGGTGTAAATAACTGTGGTCAATTGTTTATATATAAATTAGGATTGATAGTGTTATATTTTTTCTAAATGAATAGAATGACACTATAATAATTTTAAATGTAATTTTAAAAAAAAAATTAGGTGGTAAAGTCAACAAAAGGGGTGTAAATAGTGAAGTCAAAAAATAGTGGGGTGTAAATAACCGTGGCCAATCATAAAATTTAGGGGGTGTATTCAATTGAGATTTTATTGAATTTTTTTGGACTTTAAAAAGTCAGTGGATTTGGAAAATCCATAGACTCCATGCAGAGTTTGACTGACTTTTTTATTGATTTATATGGATTTTTATAGATTTGACAGGATTGTGAAATGTATTTTTTTATTGATTTACATAGATTTCCATAAACTCCGGCACTGAAATTATTGATGCAAACCTATATCAAACACACTTGTATATTAAAAAAAATTATCTAAATTATTTTTAAAAAAATACCAAATATATATTAATTAAAAAATATATATTATTCATCATTATTATTCTCATCTTCATTTCCATCACCATTATACCTCGGTCTCATTTGAGTAATTTCTCACATAGCATTAGCAATACTCGTTCTTCATGCATTAGCTTCAGTTCTTTGTTGTAAATTTTCCTCTTCCATATCGAGATAGCAATACTCCGTTCTCCATGCATGCATTAGGCTCTTCCATGTCGAGATATGGTGAATCTTGATCTTCTTCATATTCGACTGAAAATTCATAATATATTATAAAGATATATACAAATCTTGTTAATATTATATTCCAAATAATCTTTGTACAATAATTAATAGGTAAGGTCTAGTATGCACTCGAGTGCATGCTGTGCACCCTAGTCAATGTGCACTTTTCAGTTTACTGACTTACACTTTTTGGTAATGGTGTTGCACGTTTCAATTATTACTCATTTACTAAAAAGTGTAAGTTAGTAAACTGAAAAGTGCACATGGACTAGGGTGCACAGCATGCACTCGAGTCCATAACAGACCAACCCTAATTAATACTATAAATTAGGTGGAGATCGAGAATATATAAATTAGTATATCAAATGGGCTGATATTATAAATTTTTAACGTGAGAACATAATTTTGAAATAATGGTGAACTAGTGGTGAAGCTCTCACTCTCCGCAATTTCTCCAATGATGAAAAATACGGTAGGTTAGTAGTAGAACTTTTGTTACAAGGACAACGGTAGGTTAGTAGTAGAACTTTTGTTAGAAGAACAATGGTAGGTTAGTAGTAGAACTTTTGTTAGAAGAACAACAAGGTTTCTTTTTTTTCGTCTTTTTAAAGTTTTTTTTGGAGAATCCGTTGAAATCTCTGCTTATTAGAAGAGATTTTGGAGAGTGAAATTTATTTATATTTTTGGAGGAGAATCCATCAAAATCCATAGAGTATTGAAATCCACAGACTATTGAATACCTAAAGATTTTTTAAGACTTTTTAAAATCCGGATTGAATACCTCAAGATTTTGAAAGACTTTTAAAAATACGGATTGAATATCCCTAGATTTTAAAAGTCCAAAAAAATCCAATAGAATCTCAATTGAATATACCCCTAAAATTACAATTGAGGATTGTATGTGTTGGGATATGAATCCTAGAACAAGTCCTAAATGATGAATAAAAGATAAAAGATGAAGTTTTGATAAGCCAAAAGAAGACTTGAATATTTTCTAAGTGCTGACTGATCTAGTCTAGTTAAGTTGAAGTCATCTTGTACAGATCAGTAGAATTCAAAAGACAAGTACAGTTTAAGAGAAAAGTATTTATGAAAAAATAAGTACAATTTATAAGTACTTCATATATGATAGATTGATTATTGAGCTAAAAATGTTGTATAGAGCTCATGATTTCTATGTGTAATAGATAGATTCATTGTATAGTTATAAGTTGACTAAGCTTGTGTTATAAAAGCTTAAAGTAATGTAATAGTCTTGTTAGGTTAGATGATAGGACTAGATTAGTTCTATTAGAAGTCTACTGCACAATAAGAGAAGACGCAGTCTACTACTACTGGACAAGACAGGTGCACGACTTAAACAAGACAGGTCAACTTGAAGTTAGTTACAAACGCGTATTGAAGATAAAGACTGAAGAATTAGTTAAGGAATAACTAATTAACGGAAGAAACGCGTGGAGAAATAAAAGAATCAGTTAGAAGTTAGTTTTCAAGAAAGGTTGTTACACAACTGAAAGTTCTTGGAATTTGAAGTCTATAAATACCCCAAGGTATTCATTGGTTAAAGACTACTGACTACTGAGATATTGAGAATTACTACTTACGAACGTTATTGAAGATTCAATCGAAGTTTACTCTCAGAGTTGATTGAAGTTCAGAAAGATAGCCAGAAGACAAGTGAAGAATCAAGAAGGCTACCTACTGAAAATCAGAGAAGTTTTTAGTTTTTGTTTGTTATTTTCAAGGTGCTAGATACTTGTAAAATTTCTAGTAAGATCGTAGACATATCTGGAGGTATAGTCTGTTGAAGATCTAAGTCTTCTTCTTGGGACTTTAAAGACAGGAACATACACTTGTACTCGATTGGAAGAGTTTTAGTGGAAACATCACAACTGGGTTTGTGAGAGTGGATGTAGACAAGTTGTCGAACCACTATAAAATTGTTTGTGTTTGATTTACTTTACAGTTTTGATTGTTTAAATTGATTAATTGGTTTAACTACTTAACTGATCTAGACTAGTTGAGTATAGAACAGAGTTCTCGAATTAAGTTGAGTATAATCTTGAATTGGGCTCATTGTTAATTTTGTATTCCGCATAGTGTACTTTGATATTTCGAAAGATTTTTGAAAAGTCTATTCACCCCCCTCTAGACATTTTCACTAGCTTACTCGTTATTAACTCAACTTGGGACCAACAGTATGTATGCACCGGCGTGCATTGAAGAATTTGCCATGTTTTTATTCGTATTGTATTTTGTAATTTAAATTTATAATAGGTATATTTTGTTTTCAATTGTATTTTGTCATTTAAATTATTAATGTTATCTTATAATTAAATTATATATTTTTCAATTTTAAAAATTTCATAATTTTTAAATTAGGATTGATTGTTTTGTTTTCAATTTTTGAATATTCATAAAATAATGAATACTAAATGGGTTGGTCTGTTATGGACTCGAGTGCATGCTGTGCACCCTAGTCCATGTGCACTTTTCAGTTTACTAACTTACACTTTTTAGTAAATGAGTAATAATTGAAACGTGCAACACCATTACCAAAAAGTGTAAGTCAATAAACTGAAAAGTGCACATTGACTAGGGTGCACAGCATGCACTCGAGTGCATACTAGACCTTACCATACTAAATAAATTAAACAGTAAATTAATAAAAAAATAAAGAAAATATAACAGTGGAAAAAGCCCTAGGCTGATGGCAAATAGACATTAAAAAAAAAATTGCAAATAAATTTGAGTTGATGATAAATTGACCACCAAAAAATAAATTGTGGTAAATTAATTGCCTGACTTTGCTATACACCGTCTCAAAAGGCAAATAGAGCTTTTAATGTTGCAATTGTGTGTTTTATACACCGTCTCGTCTCAAGAGGCAAATAGAGCTTTTAATGTTGCAAGTGTTTTATTCCCTTTCTTTTGTATCTATTGTTTCATGTACTTGAACTTGTTGTTTGGGGCTTATAATTGGCCCCTATATTATCCCAAATTACGGTTGAGGGATTAGATGATGAGATAGAAGTTTTGCAAGGAGCAGCATTTTCTGTAATTTAGGGCTGAATTTGAATAGATGCATGTTGATTGGCGTGATTTTGAAATAGTGTAAAAATCTCGAGCGTTACATCCTTCACCTTTTAAAAAAAAAAAACTGTCCACGAAATTAGCTATTTCTTAGAATATTTTAGAAAGTTTTGATGTATCTCTAGATTAGAAGTTACACATGTATATAATCGATGCTATCGATCTCTACATAATGTTATTAGAAAATAAACATGTTTTCATATTATTCAAGTTATGAAAAAAAATCTTTTGTAAAATATTTTTCTTTACTCAAGAATATAACAAATAACATACTTTAAATTTATTTTTTATAATTTATTTTTCTATCGTGTCCCAAATAAATAATAAAAGAGTCATAAAATCACAAATATATCTTAAAAATTCAATATAACTTAAAAAAATATAAATATTAATAAAAAGTGTAAGTCAATATAACTAAAAGTGCAACAAAATATTACTTAAAAAAATGTAAGTCAATATACACTACTACATATTTGGGTTTCAAAGAATTTGGCTCAATTACTCCAAATTAACATTTATTTTAGATTGTACTACTTGTTTTTAGACAATATTTTTTTTAAAAGTTTTTATTTTTTGTTACTGATAATTTTTATTTTCAACATTGCTACTTGTACTTTTATTATTATTAATGTTACACCTTTTGTAATTAATACTTGCACTTTTATAATAGAACAAATATTTGCCAAAATACAAACAAACTTGTATAAATGAGAAAAATATTTGCAAAAATAAAAACAAATTCAACCTGCACTTTTATTATTATTAATGTTACATCTTTTGTAATTAATACTTGGATAACAGAAAAAATATTTTTTAAAATACAAACAAACTTTTATAAATGAGAAAAATATTTGTGAAAATAAAAATAAATATTGTAGTAGGGGGAATCAAACCCGCAACATTGGGCTAATTTAAGGCGTGTTTTGAAACACAACTAACTGCTTTTAGAATCACTTATTTTTAAAACTCTCTCTTACCGTTTTTGAAAAAAAAAAGTAATTTTGAAAGCAATTTATAAAGTTTGCAAACACCCCTAAGTATCCCTAAGTATAGGACTATCATTGGCCCACAACCTGATTTCTGTAAACAGTACCCCCAAGTATCCCTAAGTATAGGACTATCATTGGCCCACAACCTGATTTCTGTAAACACCCCCCAAGTATCCCTAAGTATAGGACTATCATTGGGCCACAAATAATATATAAACGGTTTTTGGATTCGAGTGCACCACATGCACTTAAGTGTAGAGGAGATCCACCCAAGATAGTTATGTCTACAATGTCAAAGGTTCAAGGTTCAAACTCAAAATGGTATTTACGATAATTTGAGGGGTGCATATTTATTCCATTTCTATCGCAAGGGAAAGGCCTCCACTATCATTGCAAACGTGTACGCAAGTAAGAAGAAGAGATAGCAAAGAACTGTCGCTTACCGATTGGCTATTTGCTGGGCGAGGGCTCTATGCTCGACCTGACTTTGCTGGCGGTGGAAGGGGGCTCTTCTAAAGTCTTGTGTCTCACATAAGTCTGATGTGGGCCTATACTACATCTATCAGGTATCCCAACGAAGAACGACTCTTCTTTCGTGGAAGAGATATGACCAAAGAAATAGAGAGAGCAATGCAGTGATACGTAGGCGCACAAATCCCAATCATGCATCTATCCTGACAATTTTGGGTGCATCAATCGGGCTAAATCCCTTAATTATCGAAGTCCAGAAACATTCAGATTTTGCTTAGATGGATGGCAGCCGAGAGCAGAAAGAAAACCAATTGGGCCAATTTCAAAATTAATATCCCCACCCATTAATTATAGGCCACGATTATACACACATGACTTTATTGAGGACACTCATCAATTTTATTTTATTTTTTACAAATTAGTGATGTGTGAAGTGTCAGTTCTACCCTTGACTAAAATTAAAAGAATTTGAGTGATAAGTACACCACTTACAAATTTCACCCAAAATTATATTCATCCCCTCGTGTAGAACGAAAAAAAAAAACCCAATCAACATGCTATGAACAACTAAAAAAAATTACAAGCAAACTCCAACATTAACTTTATCATTTCAACAAATTTTGTTTTAGCAAAATAGCAAATTGCAAAAAATAAATAAATATATATTTCAAGTAAACCCAACAAAGCAAAATACCAAAATAGTAGTAATAAAAATCGAAAATGATACTAAATCTCGAAAAATAAATTTGAAGAAAATACAAAATTTAAAAAAAGCCTAATTTGGGCAAAATTATTCGAAGAAAAGTAAAAAATTCGAATATAATATTCGAAATTTGGCAAAAAAATTGAAAAAAAATAAATAAAACTGGGAAGGATTCCAAATCTTGATATTTTTCAATCTAGATTCAAGAAAAAAAAAATAGTTCTAGATTTAGGATTTAGGACTAATAAAAAATATATAAGCTTCTACAAAAAAATTATGATTTGGACTTAAAATTACATACATGGGCGGTGAACGAGTGAGGGGGAGAGACTACGAATGGACATGCGGCGTGGCTGAGGGTAGAGAGGCGGCGAACGGTCGGGGCTTGAACCGGCGGCGTCGGTGTTGGCCGACCGCCTTCTATTTCAAATAGAGGGGAGGAATGGTGGCTTAGGCCGCCTTCTTTCAAATAGAGGGGAGGAAGCAGTGTCGTCGTCGCTGGTCGCCTTCTTCGCCAAAAAAAGTAGCGACAACGGCTTGGGAGGAGGGCGACGACGGTGTTTCTTGGGAGGAAGAAGATGGTGGGTGCAACATGAAAATAAAGAGGAGAGACTATATGGAAAATTAGAGTTTAGGAGGATAAGGGTATTTTAGATCTCATACGAGTGGGTGTCCTCATAAATGCTGTGTGTGTAACTGTGGCCTTAATTATATTATTGAAGCCTAATGCAATGACTAAAGTGTTGGCAGCTGTGAGAATTATATTCAATCACCGTTAATGAGATAATAAGAGTGGTCCACTCTATATAGGGATTACAAGAGATACACACAAAAATAAATAAATAAGGAAATAAATATATACCATAAATAAAAGATTGCTACCTATAATATAATATACTATTCCTATAATACATTATACTATTCCTATAATATATTATTCTATTATATTCTCTAATACCCCCGGTCAAGCGAAGCTGGGAATGTAAATGAACACGAGTTTGGTACGCAACAATTTGAAGCGAGTTTGAGATAGAAACCTTGTGAAGACATTCGCAAAACAAAGCACTTTTGTTGTCCTACAACAGGAGAAATAACGGAAATTCGGAATCACCAAATAGGACATGCCAAGGCGCATAAAAGCGGGAAGCAAATGGATCGAAACACCGAAATCCTTTGAAGGACGAATGATGACAAAAAATAGGCAAGAAACACTTGCAAGTGTGTCGAAATCAGTTGATTCGAGCACAAACCAGATAGATCGAAGGGGTGAGCAACCAATGATATTGATCATGGGCTCTCCGAATAGAGAGAAAAGTAGAAGAAAAAAGATGTAGCGTGAGACTATATAGAAAATTAGAGTGTAAGTGAGTGTGACTAACACCATATGAGTGAAAACAGTCATGGAGATAACTTGATCGGCCATGAGAGGGAACGAGGAGACGTGCTCTCTCGAAGAAAAAAAATAAAATTAGGGGGGACGAGGAGACTTGCTCACTCGAAAAGAAGAAGGGGGGGGGGGACGAGGAATACAAACTCGTCGGTGGCGGCTAAAAGCGACCGGGAGAGGGAACGAGGGAGACCAGCTCGTTCGAGATAAAAAAAAAAAAAAAAAAAAAAAACAAGGCGGCGACGAGGGATACCTGCTCGTCGAGGACACCGAAAAAATTGAAAAGGGGGAAGGGGCAAGGCGGCAACGGGGGATACCAGCCCGTCGGAGACGCCGAAAAAATAGGGCGGAGGAGAAAAGAAAAATAGGGAGGAGGGTTTCAGTGTATTAGGCTGATACCATGTGAGAATACCAGCTCTGATATTATGTGAAAATTATATTCAATCACCGTTAATGAGATGATAAGAGTGGTCCACTATATATAGCGATTACAAGAGATACACAAGGAAATAAATATAGACCATAAATAAAAGATTGCTACCTATAATATAATATACTATTCCTATAATATATTATATTATTCCTATAATGTATTATTCTATTATATTCTTTAATAGCAGTCCATTTTTATAGAAACAGAGCAGCTTCCATCTTTTGAGGGGAGGGCGTTTTAGATAGAAAATTGATAGGTTTTGGGGGGCCTCTCCTCCCAATCTTCACTCAATATATTAGTTTAACTTTATTTGTTCTTTTATTTTTTAAATAAATTTTAATTGACTATTTTATAGTAACATTAAAGAATTTGAAAATTTTAATTGATAGGTTTTGGGGGGCCTCTCCTCCCACGTACTCTTCACTCAATATATCATGTTACCATCAACGCTTCTTGACGATTTACATCGTATGCTCAACTCATTTTGGTGGGGTAATGGAGTGGACCCTAGGAAGGGCATCAAGTGGACGGAGTGGGAGGATTTGTGCAAGTCGAAAACGGAATGGGGAATGGGCTTCAGAAATATGCATCTATTCAATGCGGCATTACTTGGAAGTTGGAAAGATGGGATGAAGGTTAGTTAATGATCCGGAAAGTCTAGTATGCCGACTGTTAAAGGCGAAATACTTCCCAGATAAGAATTTTCTTGATGCGGCGGAGGGAAGAAATCCGAGTTACACATGGAGAAGTATATGGTCGTCAAGAGAATTGATCCGATGTGGTGTACGATGGAAAATTGGGACGGGTGAGAATATAAACGTCTGGAACCAACCTTGGATTAATGACAACAAAAATTTCTTCGTCACGACACCCATGGATCCCGAGATTCAGGAGATTACAATCGCCGACCTCCTAATTCTGGGAACGAGGAAATGGGATGTGGAGTGCTTGGAAATGATTTTCAACGGGGAGGATGTTAAAAGGATTCTTCAAACTACTGTAGCGCCGATGGGGTTTCATGACACCCTACGGTGGCATGCATCAAAGGACGGGACTTATATTGTCAAGTCGGCCTACAACATGGCTAATCGGATGACTCAGGAGCAGGGAGCATATAATGAAGAGAATTGGAAGCAAATTTGGAAGATCAAAGCCCCCTCCTAAAATATTAAACTTTGTGTGGAGATTGGAAAGCTGTTATTTGCCAGTTAAATGGGAGCTATATAGAAGGCACATAGCGGAAAATACTTCATGCACTCTATGCAACAATGGGATGGAGACAGAGTGGCATGTGTTTATTGATAGCAGCTATGCGCGAGAGGTATGGAGGGCGGCAGGTCTGGAGAACATAGTAGAGGAGATTACCTACCAAGTGGACGGTTTTAAGGAATGGCTATGGAAGTTTGTAGAAATGATCCAATGGGATAAGATTGGCTGGGCTGTTGGTCTACTGCGGAGAATTTGGGGGGACAGGAATGAAAGACTTTGGAAAGGAACCCTTGGAGATGCAAGATGGGTTCCGACAAAGGTGATGGCGTACGTGGGGACATGGGAAAATGCCAGATATCATGAGGCTAACAACAACCCAGCTCGGCAATGCTCAGCATGGCACAAACCGCCGGAGGGATTCGTGAAATTGAACACGGACGCGGGATTTTTCAATAACCCGCTGTCGACGGGGTACGGAATGGTGGTTCACGATGAGGATGGAAGCTTCGTGTGTGGGCGAACGGTGCTGGTTCCGTAAAGATATGAGGTGGATGAGGGGGAGGCGATGAGCCTCTACGAGACGCTTACTTGGATAAAGGAGCAGGAGTTTATCAGAGTCAAAATTGAAGTGGATGCTCTACTGGTGCACAGGGCCATTAAGGAAAGGAGGAGTGATGATACTATTTTTGAAAATTACATACAACTTTGTGTTCCCATCTTAGATGAGAGGCCTTTATTTTCTATTGATCACGTTAGTCGTAGGGCTAATGTTGTAGCTTACCGTCTTGCCAGAGCGGCTAGGACCTTCCCTAGCCCGTCCAGTTGGGTCGAACCTCCAAGCATTGTGGATGGTCTTTCGAATAATGATTGCTCTTGCCAATAAATGAAACACCATTTTGTTTCAAATATATATATATATATATAATTTTTTTAATTTAATGTTTTGTTGTTTATTTTTTATAAAATTTTATTTTATATGTCGATTTAGATATGAGATAAACTCTTATTGCTTTGATATTGGAATTATGTAGATAATTAATAAATTTATGAATTAATTTTTTAATTTATCTATATTTTGGTGTTTAATGTTTCTATTTGTTGTAATTTGTGTGATTCAATTAGTTGGTTAATCCTATTAACATTTTTTATTTTGTGAATTGCAACTAGATTTGAGTTTGCATAATTCGGGTTTAGGAGTGAATCTTGATTAATTAATTGAAATTAAATAGTAATTAGTTTAACCGAAAGAGCATTGGTTGCTAGATCGACAACAATAGATATCAATCGAATGGACGTCGTTTAGGAGATTAGTGAGGGGATGAATCGTAAACATTAATAACCGTGTTAAAAGTGTTTATGAGTTCACTATTTTAGAAGTTTATGGTATTAATTAGTACACGTATTCACTAGGGATGACAATTTCAACCCGCCCCGCCCCGACCCGGACCCGTATTGAAATGGGGCGGGTCCGGGTGTCACCCTCGACCCGTGACCCGTTTTTATATTTATTTTTTATATATATTATACATATAAATATAATATATGTTCAATATTTTGATGTTTATTAATAAATATAACAATAATTCACCTTCATAAATGTGAAAATAAATTTATAAACATGATTCTAAGACTATTTTATTTATTTTTCAATACAAATCTAAAATTTATGTTACATGTTTTTTAAAAAAATTATTATTTTTCAATTTTTCTTTAAAAAAAAATTCATAATGGGTCGCCCCGATTTTCCCCGCCCCGCCCCGTGACCTGAATGGGTCGGACCGACCCGGGCCCGAATTGAAATGGGTCGGGTCCGGGTATCTAGGTACCCGATCCCGACCCGGCTCATTGCCATCCCTAGTATTCACTTTAGCCTACAAAATGATTGGTCTACCACTGTTTCATAAAGTTTATCGCTTTTGGTCTTTATTTTTATTTAAAAAAGTTTGTCGTTTTTTTTTATTTTACTACAAATTTTCTTAAACTACCCTTATGTAATTATTACAATATCACTTTTAATTGAAAACATATTAATGATTTATTTTCTCTTACTTTCTTTCAAAAAGTAAGAATGTCATATAGAGGAAAGGTCAAAAGGGAGAGAGTAAATTATTGATGGATAAATGTGTCAAAAAATATGTTCCTTAATTCTATACAAAATGATAAATGCGACAAACTTTATAAAATGGAGGGAGTAGTCCTTAGCACACATTAAGTCATTAGGCCTAACCTAGTAGTTAATTAATGAATTCATTAGTGATTCAACATAACGAAGACACACGAAGTAATTATTTCACTTGCACTTTTATATGGAAAATTAGTTTAATTGCTTGCATTAGTTGTTTGTTTTCTTTATTGATATTTGATTAATTTTTCCGTTTAGCTTCTATAACACCATGACGATATATAATTTTGAAATTCCACCATCTTCTAGATTAATACTATTTGGTCGTATATTTAATACTACGCTCTTCCACGCTCTTCTATAAAGACATGCGTGTTAGTACATGAACAAAATCAATAAAAATGCAAGAAAAAACTCTGAAAATATATTAACTTTTAATACTCAAAACATTCATCATCCTATCAAATATAATTCAGCAAGTAAAATATTATATATATATATATATTATTATTATTATTAACATTAAAATAAAATGGTAAAAAAAATTAAATTGCAGACAACATTTGTTATACACGTAAGAGAGACTTGTAATTAAATTTAATAGAGGAATGAATAAATTAATAATCACGTAATTTCAACAGTTAAGATGGACATTTATTTATTTTTATGCATATATAATATACTTAATTTTATTTTTTTTTGCAAATAGTAGTGTTCAATGTTGGGAATAAAATGAGATATGTTTTGATTGAATACCAAAACTCCCTGAGACATGTCTAAGTCAAGATGACTATGTTCTAAGAATGTTAGAACATATAGAATGAGGCTAGATGATAAACTGATATGTTAGACAACTCTTAGATGATTAGATGCACAATTTGATGGGGAACATAGTCTTTGAAGACCATCAAGTTCAAGTCCCCTCAAGGCTCAAATTCTGGAACAATCACTAAGTCTATTGAAGGCCAAGTATATTCAAATGCTCTGATCAGGAAAGTTGTCCAGAGAAGTTGTCTCTGTGCAATTAAAAGAACAAAGATTCTGAAGCTCAAAGGCCAAGTATGTTGATCAGGAAAGTTGTCCAGAAGAATTGTCTCAGCACAATTAAACCAGAACAAAGTGTTCTGATGCTTGAAAATCAACTATGCTGAAGACAACAACACCTTAAAAAACTTCATTGAATCATGCTGAGATCACATCTACATGAAGCAAAGGAAAAGAGTCAAGTCATCTGAAGAGAGCAAGCCAACTATACTGATAAGCAAAGTCTACTGATAGTGATAAGCAGAGTTGTCCATTTGATAAGGAATGATGTTCTATCATTGGATCAACCTTCAGAAGCCATGTCCAAGTCCTAACAAGTGAATCTTAAAGTCAGACGTTGGGAAGAGTGCTGCAGAATGAAGACAAAGTCTTACAAGCCGTTTATTACCCAAATGAGGACATGTCACTATCAAGAAACTGTTTTCCAGTTTGAATAACTCAAGGAAGACATTTATAGCAATTTGAGACTGCCTCTCCAACGGGCAAATCCTCAAATTTGTCTATAAATACAGAAGTGTGAAGACCATTTGAAAGCACCTCAACCTCAACAGAATCCAACTACACAAGTATTCTGAAGCTCATAGAACATTCAAGCTTTCAAAAGACTGTCTTAGTCTTGAAACACTTCTTCTAAGCTGAACTTATTGTATATCCATACAAAGCTTAGAGAGATATCCTAATCCTTATACACTGACCTTCATTGTAAAGGATATCTCATTAGTTGGAATCTTACTTCAACCCTTACCCCTTTCAAGTGAGAAAGTGAGAAGATTGTAGTAGTAGAAGTGGTAGGAGCTGACTGTTGAGAGAAGAACAGTTCAGTTCTGAGTTGAGAAGAGGGTACTAGGACTCTAGACATCCTAGGGATCAATTCACCAAGGAGTGGTGTTCTTGATCAAGTGCACCTTGGCACTATAAAACAAGTTAATTCCAAGAGTGAAGGAATTATCCTGTTAAATCAGGGAAAGTGGATGTAGGAGCTTGAGTCTCTGAACCACTATAAACTCTTGTGTTGATTTACTTTCAAGTACTTTCATACATTCAACACTGCACACAAAACTGATCTTTCAAAGGACATATATTCAAGACTGTGCAAAAACTGTATTGGACAAGTTCCCTGAAAACTGGACTATATTACCTAAGTGATTTCAGAACTTAAAGGAGTTTGAACTAAAGGGCCAACCACTAATTCCGCACTTATAACTCGCCTAGATAGGTACTCAACTAAGTACTCAATAGTACTTAGTAGTTTGATTATCTTAGAAGAGTTAATCTCATCAGCAGAGTTGTCCAGGACAACATTGCTGAATTCCTGCTTGATCAAGTTTGAAAAGAATTTGCATACAAGTGTATTCCCCCCATACACTTGTCATATACTCCTTTTAGGACCAACATTCAATTAATAGTCTGATTTTATTTATTCACCCAACATTCACGATCGAAATGTATTTTTAAATTAATTAGCATTATTTTATTTGTTACTATGTGTGAGAACACGTACAGTTGGAACTTGGCTGCGTGGTCTTATTAGATGATATTATAGAATGTTTTTTTGCAGGAGGTGTCGTGATACAGATCAACTTCGTAACATATTTATCACAGTTAATATTGGTTGATGATAAAATATTAGTAGTATATATTAAAAACAAGAGAATGTGATGAATTATCAAATTCGATGGAAAATTAAAAGAATTAACTAAAGTTCGTACATACATATAAACTTTACTCCGCAGTATAAAATAGTTTCTATAGTCTAAATAAACTACTCATATTTTCTGTTATGTGATTTTAACAAATTGGAAGTAGTTTTGTGACTTTTAGGTTGTGTTTGGATAAAGGGATTTAATTTGAAGAGGTATTTTAAATGAAATGATTTAAAAATTGATGGATTTCAAATGATATGGCACTACAAAAAAGAGTTGTTTTACCGACGAAAATAGAGACGGAAATTCGGTCGGTAACAGTGTTTTCCGACGGAAATATCGACGGAACGGTGCTAACCTCGTCGGTAAGTCTTACCAACGGAATTAAAAGGATTTTTTTTTTTTAATTACCAACGGAATTTTTTTTAAATTATATTTATTTTTTTTAGTTACCGACGTATTATATTCCGTCGGTAAAACAAAAAAAAAATATATATATTTAACCTGGGCCCAAGGCCAGCGGGCTGACCCTGCAAGGCCCGCGAGGGCCCAAGCTTAATTGCAGCGGCCTACATGGGACTCGAACCCAGGTGTGTGGGCGCCTAGTGAGGAGCACCCACCACTCGAACAAGTTTGTTTTTCGTTTATAATTGTAATATTAATTGTATATGTACTAATTTTCGATCCAATTTTTTTTTAAAAATTCACAAAATTAATTTCTTTCTATATTACTATAACTAAATTTGTGATTTATAATAATTTAAATTTAATTTTTTTAATTTATATATTGTAAATCTAATTTATTTATTTTTTGATTAAAATTATAAAAAGTTCATATCATTTATACATGTTTTACTTTTTTTTTAAACAAATCTATTTAATAATTGAACATTATTTTACTTGTATTAATCACTAAATTTGTGATTTATAACTATTGTAAATTTAATTTTTTTTATTTATATATTGTAAATCTAATTTTTTTATTTTTTATGTTTTGATTAAAATTCTAAAAAGTCCATATTATGTATACATGTTTTACTTTTTTTTTAAACAAATTTATTTAATAATTGAACATTCTTTTACTTATATTAATTACTATATTTGGGATTTAATTTGTCTCCCACCCAAAATGTCACTTTTCATGCATTAAATGCCAAGATTTAACTCTTGTTTGCATTACCCCTTTTCAAGCCATGATCTACCTTGAAAACTCCCCAACCATTAACTAATATTAAATAGCCTCCACGTTTTGAATAAAACCAACCACTCACTGTTACATTGGTTTTTAGCCATTGGATCAAAATTGGATAACCCTCCTGAAGTCAATCCTGGCCGTCCATTTTGATTTCCATTTTTGTTCACCTTTGAATTGCATCAAGACTTCACCAACTCATTGACAAACATTCTTTTTAGAATATTCACAAGTCTTAAGATCCCCCACAAACACTTCTTCCCCAAGTATTCGAAACCCTAACTCTAACTGACTTCAAACTCTCTCAATCTCTCTCAAATTTTTCTCTGTAATCTTCAATGGCCCCCAAGGCAAAACCATAAATGGTTATTGATTTCTCCAACAAGGTACTTGACCTTGATTTTGGCTATCTAAGCCACAAAAACAACCTCACATTCGAGCCAATCCTTTCATTTGAGAGTAAGGATCCTAATGTTATTCCAACCTTGAGATGGTTGAGAAGGGCAGGTCTCCAGAAGTTCATGCAAGAGAAGCCAGACTCTTGTCTTGAATCCTACATGGCAGAGTTCTTTGCTTTTCTCAAATGGAAAGACAAACCTGAAGATGGAGAAGTTGCCACAAGACTGTCCTTTGTAGCAGAAGGAGAAGAGGAGGAAAGATTTCACAGGGTGAAATTTTCAGAGGAAGAGGTTGAAGCTGCTTTTGGATTGCCTTCAGAGGGAAGGAATCCAGAATTCTATGGAAATGGTCTTGAGCAAGAAATTGCTCAAGAATGGCTTATTACTCCAGGGCCACTATCCTCTACTCAACATAAGAGAACACTCAAGCCAAAGTTCTTAACCTTATTTGAGGTAGTAGCAAAGAGCTTGCTCAGTAACACTGGAAGTTTAGAGCAAGTAAGCCATCCAAGGATAAGGATTATGGCTGCAGTGATTGATGCCATTGATAAAGGCATCAAGTTTGATTGGAGAACTTTCATCTTGTCTGAGATGATGAAAGAAAAGGCAAAGTTCAAAGTAAGAGCTCACAATAAGGTTGTGATGGAAGGAAAGCTGAGATATTGCACCAGGGCAAGTCTCTTGATTGAAAAGTTTGTTCACTACTCTGAGATGCAAACCTTTGCCAAACCTCTCCCATCCCAGAAAATATTGTTTAGAAAGGCCAGCAAGAAAACTGAGCAAAGAAGGATGCTTCTGGCCAACCCTGCTGAAAAAGTTGAAGAAAAGCCTAAGATGAAGAAAAGAACTAAAGCCAGGGCTGTTAAAACAAAGAAAGTGTCTCAAATATCTTCAGGAGAAGCCTCAGGAGCATCAGCTGAAGTTGATGAAGTGACAGAAGAAGGAGTAAATGTGCCCTCTGACCACTCAGAAGAGTTGAGGCTGAAGTATAATGAGACAAGGCAAAAGAAGAAAGGTGATAAGAGGCCCAGGGAAGTTGTCCCTGAGAAGGAAGTGGAAGGCAGTGGGAGTAGTAGGGCAAGCAAGAGAAGGGCCAAGCCCACTGATAAGGTGCTGGAATTTCAGGAAGAAAGGTCTCTTCAAATTGCTCTAAGGGAGAGCAGGGCTGAAAGCAGGACTAAATCTAAGTCCAGAACCAACTCTTCTGGTTCTGGAACCCCAGAGTCCAAAGTCCCTGAAGGCCAACCCTTAGAAGCCAACATTCCTGAAACCCAAAATATTGAACCCAACTCCCCTGAAACCCATGTTACCCCTCCCAACCAGCCTATCACCCCTGTAAATCTCACTAAGAGATACTCTCCAGAAGGAAGTGTGCAGAGAAGTGGCATTGATGTGCTAGCAGACTTAGCAGTAGATGAGACAAGGCTTCTGTCCCCTCTTGATTCATCTATGCTAAACTATTCCAAACTCTTAGAACATGCACTTCATGAGCCAACACCCCTGAGCAAAGCCCCCTCAGAATCATTGCTCTTAAAAGCAACTGAGGTACCTTCAACTGAGCCTAATCCTTCTGAAGCCAACCCTCCTGAACTTAACTTGCCTGAAGCTGCAATTAATGAAACCACAGCCAACTCCCCTATAGCCCAAAGTTCTCCATCTAGTGAGAATGAGGAGGAGTATACTTATGAAAGTATGCTCAGAGGTGGAGCCAAGGCCACTGTGGATAGCTTATACCCACAGCTTGCTGAATTTCCCAGAATTCAGAAAATGTTCCATGACTTGAGAATGTTAGTGGATGTCAAGGACAAAACATTGATGGAAATCTCTCAGGTCATCCAAGATAAGGGTGCTAATTGGTGGCAAGTAGAGGAGAGTAGACTGCTACACTTTGCTGGTGTGTTGAAGACAAGATTTCTCATTGATGAGGAAGTTTTTGCAAAGTTAGTAGATGAGAAGATCATTGAGGAGAAGGAAAGAAAAGCTAAGGGTATCAAACACCATGATAGTAGCTCAAATGATGATGACTCCCCTGATGATCCCTCAAACCCCTCAAAACCCAACCCTCCTGAAACCAATCCCAACCCTCCTGAAACCAATTTGCTTTCAACTCCCCTTTTAACCTATCATAGGAAAGGCTCTGTCTCATCAGAGGTGTTGACCAAGGGTGGTAACACAACCAAAGATGCATCTGCCAATGAAGGTTCTTCTGAACCCAAGGCACAGCCTAAAGATGTTGAGGTTCCTATACTAGAGGCTGGTTTGGTTAAGGCCTATTTAGTGTCAGAAGAGTTGGACACTGATCAGCCCTTAATCATTCATGATGACTCAGTGGCTGCTGATATAAGCACTGTGATCTCCCCACAACTGCCATCTTTGAACCTTGTTGAAGGTGGAGATGTTGCAGGTCTAGGTGAAGGTGTTGAAAAGGAGAGTTTAGTCAAAAAATCAGAGGGAGTAGTAGATGATAGATAGGTTGTAATCACTAAGATAGTGAGTGTACCACAAATAGAGGGTGGTATAAGTGAGGAAGGACAGGTTATTCTTAAAGTCAAATCTGAACTTCAAGAATCCCTTGATGAAAGGAGGCCTGATTCCTTGGGTGAGAACATGTTAAATGAAGGAAGAAAAGAAAGAGTTGAAAATGAGAAGAAGAATGCTGATGTATCAGAGTCTTATGCAAAAGAAATTGAGGGTGATGAGTGTTTATTCCCTAACTTGTTTGATTTGTCTAACATTGCAGGTATTTCCCTTGACCAAATATTTGCAGACGAGTTCTTGACAGATGCCCCTATCCAAGTAGATACAAGCTCAGCACAAGCCTTTCTTGGAATGCAATCAGAGAAATTGGACTCCTTGGCTCATCAGGTCCAATCTGCTGATGCCGAAACTTTAGGAGCATTAAATGAGCAAGGAAGAACTCTAGCATCTGTAGAGATGAGGCTAACAGGCTCTGAGGATGTGGTGCTACCCACATTGGAAGCAAGAATTAGTGGTGTGGAATCTGGTCTCCAAACCATTTCCACTGAAGTTCAACAAGCCAAATCCACTGTGGAAACCATCTCAGAGGAGGTCAAGAAGGAACAAAAGCTGCTGAGAGACAATCATAATGCCAATGTCAAGGCTCTCAGGCTGACTGTCAATCAAGCACTTGGCAAGAAGACTGCCTTGCAGAAGAAAAGAGTAGAAGAACAAAGACTTGCCATGGTGAAAGCAGCCTCTGAAAAGTTTTCCGAAGAAGTGCTGGCCAACATTGCTGAAAGTGTTGTGGCCAACCTCATTGAGCTTCTTAAGGCCCAATTTGATGCATCTCTAAAAGCAACCATGGAGGAGGTTGTCCAACAAAAGATGAAGCCTGTTCTAGCTTTTCTTAGCTTGAGCAATGATAAGATGCAGAATATACATGATGAGAATGTATATTTGTTGGAAGAGATGAAATCTCTAAACCTAGCCCAATCTCTGATGGCTACAACAATGAGTGAAATCAAACCCCAGTGTTTTGATGCTGCCAAAAAGGGGGAAATGGAAAGAGCAAGAGCAAAAGGTGCCTTGGTCATTGGAAGCCCAGGAAAGGGAAAGGACAAAGCTGCTGAAGGAAAATGAAAAGAACCAGCTGTGCTGAATTTAGAAGAATTGGATGAAGAAGAGCAATTAGCAATTGCCCTGAAGAACTCAATGGCCTCAGCACAAGAAGAAAGAGTTAGGCTACAGCAAAGACCAGGAGGAGAGGTATCTGGTTTGGACAAAGATGCTGAAGGTGTCCAAACTAGATACCTCTCCTCCTAGTCTTTGTTGTAGCATAACTCTTTCTTCTTGTGCTGAGGCCATTGAGTTCTTCAGGGCAATTGCTAATTTCTCTTCTTCATCCAATTCTTCTAAATTCAGCACAGCTGGTTCTTTTCCTTTTCCTTCAGCAGCTTTGTCCTTTCCCTTTCCTGGGCTTCCAATGACCAAGAAGGCCAAAGGAAACAAAAGAAAAGCAGAAACATTCACTGATTTTCCCAACAGCCTTGATCTACCTCCTGAGTTCAGAATTGATGATGATGTGCCTATCTCCAAAAAGACAAAGAGTGATAAAAAGGACAAATCTGCTGAAGTGTCCAAGTTTGCTGAAGAAGACAAGTCTTCTGAAATGGTCAACATTGCTAAAGGTGCCAAAGTTACTGAAGATGTAGAAGCATTATATGAAGAAGGTTTTGGACCTGGACCAAAGAAGACAAAGGTTGTGATACTCAATGATCCATCAAAGTTGTTTCATGAAGGGTATGGCAAAGACCCTAAAACACAACAGAAACTGGCCATGATGAGGGCCCAAGAGAAAATGGATTTGATGGAAGAAGCCAACAGAGCAAGGGATAAGAGAAGAGCTGACTTCCAAAAGCCAAGAAGAAGGAGAGCAACTTACAGCAAGATGAAGCCTCAGCTACTAGTCCCAATGGACACCAAATATCCACACTTGGATAAATGGGTGCCAATTCAGCTGAATGATACATGGGAAGAGGCTAAAATGGAGTTTGTCTATGACTATTATGTCATTGACAGATGGAATGGAGGAGATGCCAACTCTTCCTTTGCTGAGTTCATGATAGAGTATTACAGAGAATTGTATCAACAATTGCTTGCAGCTGCTGATATTGCAAGAATTGAACTCAATGCTCCCAAGCCTATCATTTACATGCCTCCGAAGCTTGATGGATGGATTGACCAATCAAGGATCCTGAGGGAGTTTTTAGAGATTCTCAAACTGAACAAAATGACCCTTAGACCCAAAGGAACCAACCAGGAAGCCATGAAACTCAAGAAGAGAGTGTGGGCACAATATGGGATCGATGGTGCCACCTAAAGAATATGATCTCTGAAATGGCTAAGTTTTCCTGACTCTTATATGCTGAAATGGATAAAAACTTAAGTTGGTTGCTAATTTGTTGTTTTGGTCAACTATGCTGAAGATGCTCAAGCTGCTGATATGTTTGCTCTGATACCTAAATGCCTAATGACTCTTGAGTATATCATTAAGTCCTGCTTTTGTAGTAAATTTTTGATTACATGTAATGTTTCTCATGCTCTGATATGTTTTTGTTCAAACTATCAACATGCTGTAATGATTATCATTTGAATGATAGTTGAACACATTTTGAATCAAGAAACACAAGTCTCTCTATGCCTATTCTTGAAACCTATTTACAACATGAATGGTGAGTACACTAACACATTCTCTTTCAGGGAAATTGAGCTCAGTCATGTCTTCTGAAGATAAATGTAAGAGGTGTAGTCAAGTCACTTTTGCATAAAATGTATAGGTTTTGGCATCATCAAAAAGGGGGAAATTGTTGAGAATAAAATGACATATGTTTTGATTAAATACCAAAACCCCCTGAGACATGTCAAGTCATAATTGATTGTGCTCTAAAACTGTTAGAACACATAGTATAAGGCTAGAAGAGAAGCTGAAATGTCTAGGCAGCTCTTAGATGATTAGATGCACAATGTGAGGGGGAACATATGCTTTGAAGATTATCAAGATCAAGTCCCCTCAAGGCTCAAATTATGGAACAATCACTAAGCCTATGAAAGGCCAAGCATACTCTATTGAAAACCAAATGCTCTGATCAGGAGAGTTGTCCAGAGAAAATGTCTCTGCACAATTAAAGGGAGAACAAAGGTTCTAAAGCTCAAAAGGCTAAGTTTATTCAAATGCTCTGATCAGGAGAGTTGTCCAGAGAAAATGTCTCTATGCAATTAAAGCAAGAACAAAGGTTCTGAAGCTCAAAGGCCAAGTATGCTGATCAAGAGAGTTGTCCAGAAGAGTTATCTCTGCACAATTAAACCAGAACAAATGTTCTGATGCTTAAAAGTCAACTATGCTGAAGAGATTAAGATAACTTCACCCTAAAAGCCTTCAAGGAATGATGCTAAGATCAAATCCAAGTGAAGCAAAGGGAAAGAACCAAGTCATCTGAAGAAGAGCAAGCCAACTATGCTGATATGCAAAGTCTACTGATAGTGATAAGCAGAGTTGTCCATTTGATAAGAAATGTTGTCCTATCATTGGATCAAACCTCAGAAGCCATGTCCAAAGTCCTAACAAGTGAATCTTAAAGTCAGACATTGGGAAGAGTGTTGCAGAATGAAGACAAAGTCTTACGAGCCGTTTATTACCCAAATGAGGACATGTCACTATTAAGAAACTGTCTTCCAGTTTGAAGAACTCAAGGAAGACATTTATAGCAATTTGAGACTGCCTCTCCAACGGGCAAATCCTCAAATTTGTCTATAAATACAAGAAGTGTGAAGACCATTTGAAGCATCCATTCTACATCCAACTGAACAATTATTCAGAAGCTTCAAAGTCCCCAAAAGACATTCTTAGTCTTGAAACACTTCTTCTAAGCTGAACCTATCTGTATATACATACAAAGCTTAGAGAGATATCCTATCCTTATACACTGACCTTCATTGTAAAGGATATCTCATTAGTTGGAACCTTACTTCAACCCTTAACCCTTTCAAGTGAGAAAGTGAGAAGGTTGTAGTAGTAGAAGTGGTAGGAGCTGACTGTTGAGAGAAGAACAGTTCAGTTCTGAGTTGATAAAGGGTACTAGGACTCTAGACATCCTAGGGATCAATTCACCAAGGAGTGGTGTTATTGATCAAGTGCACCTTGGCACTATAAAACAAGTTAATTCCAAGAGTGAAGGAATTATCCTCTTAAATCAGGGAAAGTGGATGTAGGAGCTTGAGTCTCTGAACCACTATAACTCCTGTGTTGATTTACTTTCAAGCACTTTCATACATTCAACACTGCACACAAAACTGATCTTCAAAAGAACTTATATTCAAAGACTGTGCAAAACTGTATTTGACAACTTCCCTGAAAACTGGACTATATTGCTTAGTTGATTTCAGAACTTAAAGGAGTTGAAACTAAAGGGCCAACCACTATTCCGCACCTATAACTAACCTAGATAGTCATTCAACTAAGTACTCTGTAGTACTTAGTAGCCTGGTTATCTTAGAAAAGGTTATACATCTTCAGCAGAGTTGTCCAAGACAAACTTGCTGAACTCTGGTTTAATCAAAGTTGAAAACAATTTGAATACAAGTGTATTCCCTCCCCCCCCATACACTTGTTATATACTCCTTTCAGGACCAACAAAGCCTTATAATGATTTGACATTTTAATCAAGTAATTAAGATGGAAATATTCAATTTTTCTTTTAAAAAAACTAAAGTTATTTCATTTATTTGTAAGATCAATTAAAGACCACCCACAATACTTGAAGATTTGATCCAATTGAAAGAATTAGAAAAACATCTAGCAACTCTAATAAGACAATGAGCTACCAAATTAGCTCTACGACTAACATGACTAATAGAGAATAAAGACATTGTATCCAAAATACATAAACAAAACGTGACATAGTTTGATTTCTCACGTGATAAAATATGATATGTTAACTAAATGTTTTACCTTCTAAAACAGATTATAATTAAAATATTCCAAATAGATCATTACAAATTTAATTAATTTCGATAAATACTTATATGCATCTATATGGAGAATTATAGTATAGTTAGTACTAATTTATTTCTGTTTTAATTTTGTCGACTTAATTGGATCTATAAGATAAAATATAAATAGAACTCACACTCTGTTTCACAGTAGAAATACACAACATCATTAGATGGGTAATGAAGAGAGAGACATAGACGATCTTCCAAAAAATCTGGCGAACTACACAGCATTGACACCGCTCGGATTCTTGGAGCGGGCGGCTTTGGTGCACCCGACCCGAAAATCCGTAATACATGGCTCTGTCAGCTACACATGGCAGCAGACCTACCTTCGATGCCGTCAACTTGCTTCCGCCCTTACCAAGAGGAATGTCACTTTTGGTAGCACCGTGAGTTCATTCCTCATTTTTGCTTAATTTTCATGAATTCTCATTATTTATGTATTATTATTTTAAAGTTTTGTAATGTCAACTACTGTAGTAATATATAGTGCAATTGGAGAATATAAAGGTTTAATTTGGATTTGATGAAATTAAATTCATTTTATGATTTTAATCCAGTGATAGCAGGTCGGGTTTGAATTTTAGTAGCCACACCCGTAAATGGTTACTTTTTGTTGATTTTATTGGAAATTGAATTGGAGGTCCACAATATAGACGCAAATTGAATTGGATCATTGAGTGGCTTAAATAGAGTGTATATTCTAATTGGGATAACCTATTCTTAGTTCATCAAACCTGAATTTTTGTTCCATTTTCCTTAGCTTGACTGAGGTTTGATGTTTAAACTCAACATAAATATGATTCAAGTTGCAAATGAAGACCAAAATTAAGAAGAAAGTCGAGGAGGGCAAGATCAAGGATATATAGTGATGCACAAATTTTCACACGAATAGTTTTTTTTAGGATTATGATTCTATCTGTTTAACGTTCCTAGTTTTTTTATTTATATTTTCCTAGTTGTTATGTTAGTGTATCTATAGGATTGTAAAGCGATGCAAAGATTAAACAAGAGTTCTACTTTTATATTTTTTGGTTCATCATTTCTTTAAAATACCAAGTCAAGCTTTAGCTTCTTGCTTGATGAGCGTTGATTGACGATAAATATAACACAACAACATTAAATAGGAGTGCTTGTGGAATAGGCATGCCATTTTGATGGTTGTATATGTTTGGTGGAATATTAACTACCCAAAAGCACAAGTAGTGTATAAAGTTACTTGTGAGACATTTGGCTCCTATGATTCAATAGTTGTACTATATTCGTACCATAATAATATTCACACATTTTTTTTAGATGTTCTATAATATTTTTCACATTTTTCTTTTCGAAATGTTCCACAATACATTTCATACTTTTATTTTTGGGATGTCCCACAATACCTTTCACACCTTTAAAATGAAAAATTCTTTATAAACTTTACCTTTACAATATTCACAATTTTACATAAAATTATGTTACTTTTAACTCACACATTGTGTTAACTCATTTATTTACTTTTATACATAAAAATTTATAAAATTAGCCTTAAAAAATATTTGACTCTCTTACTCATTCAAACAGGTGGCGGTGATTGCTCCAAACATTCCAGCGACATATGAAGCTCATTTCGGGGTTCCAATGTCTGGTGCTGTGCTAAATGCTGTTAATATTCGTCTGAATGCTCAGACTATAGCTTTTCTCCTGGGGCATTCCCAATCTGCTGTTATTATAGTCGACCAAGAGTTCTTCACTTTAGTAGAGGAATCTTTGAAAATTATGGCAGCCGATAAAGAAAAATTCAACCCCCCAATTTTAATCGTTATCGCGGATGAAAACTGCGATCCAAAGTCACTCCACTACGCTCTAGAAAAAGAAGCCATCGATTACGAGAAGTTTCTAGAAACAGGGGACCCTGACTTCGCTTGGAAGCCGCCTCAGGACGAGTGGCATAGCATTGCTTTAGGTTATACGTCTGGGACGACCGCCAGTCCTAAGGGCGTCCTTTTGCATCACCGAGGAGCTTATCTCATGGCTCTCAGTAATGCAATTGTGTGGGGTATCAAAGAAGGCGCTGTTTATCTCTGGACCTTGCCTATGTTCCATTGTAATGGTTGGTGTTTCACTTGGACTCTCGCTGCTATTTTTGGAACTAACATTTGCCTTAGACAGGTATGATTATTGGTTATGTAATTACCCATTTGTTGATCTTGTTTCGTTGTGAAATTTTATAACAAAAAGAAATTAAATAGAATGCATATTGAGAAAAATTAAAAATATAGAAATAACTAGTAAAAAATTAGGGTATTACGCGAGATTGTAAAAATATATATATATATAAAATGTGAGAGTGAGAAAGAAAAGAATTTTAAAATTAAATAAGTTAACCAAGGAAAAAACAACAGTTACACAAAAAAAAAATGGAGAAAAATTAGAAATTGATTCAAAATTAGTATATAAGGGTAGATACTGAATGAATTGAAAATGTTTATCATTCTGTGTAAGAGGGAGGTTTATCAGAGAGGTTATAACTACTAAAATAGAAATTATAACTAGAACAACTACTTTAAATACTATCGTTTGTTTTTATTTTTCACATTCATTAATTGTTTTAGGTGACGGCAAAAGGCGTGTACTCGGCTATAGCTAATCTCGACGTAACGCATTTCTGCGCTGCTTCGGTTGTTCTCAATACCATTGTAAACGCGCCCAAAGATGAGGTGATACTTCCCCTCCCTCGTACGGTCCACGTAATGACCGCGGGCGCTGCCCCACCGCCTTCGGTTCTTTTAGCAATGTCACAACATGGCTTTCTAGTGACACACACTTACGGGCTTTCCGAAACATACGGGCCCTCGACTATATGCGCGTGGAAGCCCGAGTGGGACTCACTACCACCGCAAGACCAAGCTCATCTCAACGCTAGACAAGGGATCCGGTACCTCACCCTCGAGGGCTTAGACGTCATTAATACACAAAACATGGATCCCGTCCCGCCTGATGGAAAAACCATGGGGGAAATCGTGTTCAGGGGCAATGTGGTAATGAAGGGATACTTAAAGAACCCTAAAGCAAATGATGAAGCCTTTGCCAATGGATGGTTTCATTCGGGTGATCTTGGTGTAAAGCACCCGGATGGGTATATTGAAATTAGAGACAGGTCAAAGGATATTATCATATCAGGAGGGGAGAACATTAGTAGTGTTGAAGTAGAGAATGTTCTGTATCAGCACCCGGATATATTCGAGGTCTCGGTTGTCGCCCGGCCTCATGAGCGATGGGGTGAGTCGCCATGCGCGTTTGTGACACTGAAGCCCGACATTGATGCGTCTAATCAACAACAACTAGCCGAAGATATAATGAAGTTTAGTCGCTCAAAAATGCCGGCTTACTGGGTCCCAAAGTCGGTCGTTTTTGGGCCGTTGCCCAAAACGGCCACGGGGAAGATTCAGAAGCATTTGTTGAGGACAAGGGCGAACGAGATGGGACCTGTGAAGAAAAGCCAGTGATATAAATGTTATTTATGCATGAATTTTTTTTTTTATCTCTTCCACTTATATCGTGTTGAACTCGATCACTTGCTAAATTACTAAAAAATTTGTTTTCATATTCAATATCGTTTCATATATACAAAGTTTTATTTTAACTTTAATCGTTTATCCGAGACTTTTTTTTAAAAATTATTATGTTACATATGTATTGATGTGGATAAAATATGTCGTCCTATAAAAGAATGACACGTGGAATAGATAGAGATGAGTTATACTTATCGTTATTAATTATTCATATAATATTGGATTAATATTTGTCTTAAGTATTTATAATTATGGTTAATAGTTGTATATGGGCCATTGCTAGATGTGCTGGAAGCCAGCGCACAGGTTGAGGTAAAGGGCCTCAGAGTAAGCACACGCAGTGGCCAAATGGGCCCCTATGATTGGACTCGGAAGTTAAAAGCCCAATTATATGAACAATCTGATTTGAATTAAGCCCGATTGCAGGACTGAATCAATGAGGACCGTACCAAGTCTGATTAAGAGATAAGGTTATCCTCCATGTTGTAGGAGGTTGTTGAAGATCTACCTATTTTGTAGGCGGATTTTGATTTAAGCGTCTGAGTGTCCGCCGGAGATTCCTCCTACATGCTTTTGCATGTGTTTACAAAATCGGAGAAGACGAACTTCGTAAGGATTCAATCGAAGACAAACAATTCAACAGGGTGATTCGATATATATCAGACCGTATCATTTTTTGACACATCATGTATATTTTGATATCGATTTCATATATACAGGAATGTTATTTGATGATGACTATGATTGATTTGCAATAATGAAAATATTTTATGTTTTTCTTGAACATTATTTCTAGGAATGAGCTGCAATAGGCCATATACGATTCATAATTCGTATGTACAAACTAATGGTGGAGAAATGCTGACGTGTTAATGTCACATACAACAGTTATTGCAAAGGGATAACAAGTTGCATGCAGAAAACAATATTAGTTGGCAATATTATCCAATATTGTTGCATAATATCGTTTCATGATATAATATAGTATATGTATTTTATTTGCATGTGTTGTGTGCATCAATGATTTGTTTGTAGATGAGCTACCTGTACGTATTAAATACGAGGTGAACTATAAAATTAAACAAACGATTAGTTAATTGCCACTTATATTATCCATATGTCGTCCATGTTCTGTTACAAATAAATATTTATAAAATAGGTATTATTTATATACATGTATCTCATACATAAGGATAAGAATGTTTCCAATCAAAATAACCAAATGTTCCCATCAGCTTTAACATAAGGGTAATTTTTTAATTTTTTTTAACTTACCGGATTAATTTTGATTTTAATCTTCTAAATTTTTCGATTTTAAAATTTGTCTAAATTCAACTTTTTGCCATTTTAGCTCGTTAAAAGGATGAAAAAATTAAACTTTGTCAAGGTCGATAATGTTAAATTTGATAAATTTAAGAGATTATTTTCAAAATTAAAAAAGTTAGTGATTAATTAAAATTAAAATCGACTAGGGTTAAGAATAGAAAAATACATTTATCATTAAAAAAATGAAAGGTAGCGAACTAAAATTAAAATGATTAAAGTTTATAGATGATTGGTTCTTATCCGTTTCTCCAATTTCATTTCATCATTAATTATTCTGTAAACTAGATAATAGTAATAAATTAATAAGATGATATCAAAATGCTTTGAAGATAAGCTCGTTGGATATATATGAAGTTTGTATGAACATCAAATCGAAAAAGAGAAGTTGGAATAAACTTTTATATATTTAATTATTAATGCATATAAATAGATGAGTGATACTTGAATGTTATTGGTTGCATCTATACAATTGAAATTGAATTTAAATTAATTTAATTAAATATTAAATTAAATATTAAATTAAAAATTAAATTAGATAAATTAAACATTAAAATTCAAATGAATACACTCATTTGTACGAAATAATTAGTCTAAATAGATTGGTTTTAATATATACTAAAGGCCGGAGTGATCGTTTTCGTCTTAAAAACCTTCACGTTAAATAGGGGCCGATGAGTAGGGTGTCTTTATCTTCAAATTATCCATTCATATTGATTAAAAAAAAAAAGTAATTGGCCACACCACGAAAATATAAAATAAATAAAATAAGAATAATTTACATTCAAGTGTGATGGTGATTGTATTGTCCATATATGCAGATCATCTAGTCAGCAATCTGCCCCATCCTCGACAAAATTCCCAGCTTTATTATTTAGTTGAAAAACAACGTATGTAATAATTTGTTTCTACGTAAATTATAATTGTTCCTTTGTATATATTACACAATAACTAATGATATATAATATATGTAGTATTTATTAATCAATGTTTAAGTACCACCTGCGCTTACACTCCAAAATCCTTGAATCACACTTCAATAAAATTTTAAAAAATAATTTGAATTACTAAGCACACCCCCATTTCATTACTATTATATATACTATTTCTAACATATTAAGCAACGAACAATGACATGAAATTCACGCCGTGGTGGTAAAATATGAGTCCGTATATTTCTAGACAAATTGGTTACAATGTGACTCGTCAAAACACGTTTAATTATTTTTTAAGATTCTTGTAATATTTTATTTAGTTTTAATTAATTTTTAAGATTCTTTTAATATTTCATTTAGTTTTAATTTTTTTAATTTATTTGATTTTTGAATATTTAGTTGATTTTATACAATATTTTTTGGATTTAACTTATTTTTATCAATTTATTTCTTATTTTTATTAATTTAATTATTTTAAAGATTTATTTGATTTTTAAAATATTTTTCAGATTTAATTACAACATTTCAGAATTTTCAATTATTTTTCCATGTTTAAAATTAAAATAAGAATAATTTAGTCATTTTATGTATGATCATATTTGTCTTTAAAATTATGTAGTGTAATTATTAGAAAATTTTGGAGTGGGAAAATTGGTACTCCAATGTTTTGACAATTAAATGATTGAACCTTATTAGTTACAACGTGATCAACAAACAACGTTCCCAAAACAAAATAATGCTAAATCAAGTTTAAGAAAAAAACTGATTTTTTGTCGAAAAAAAAAAAGAAAAAACTGATTTAGTTTGATGTTATTATGTGTTAGTTGGAAGGATTGGGAATTTGATAAGATTGGTTACTAATTTCAACAAGCAAATAACAAAAAATATAACTGATGTTGAATTTATTCATGGTAGTAGCGTACTAAATAAATTTTATTTTTATGCAATAATGGTCTGTAAATTACACAATAGCAAATCTTTGATAAAGGTTCCTATTTATTTTATTGATAAAGGTTCCTAGGAAAAGATTAATCACCCTCTGCTTCTTCTGGTTATAAAGATATTATTACTAGTATTTTTAATAATATTATATATTTAGGTAATAAATATTACATAAACCAACAATATAAAACTGCATATTATTTGTACAACATTAGTGGTTAACGCAATGCTAAATGAGTAAATAATTAAATATGCAATACTATTAAAGTCATGCATGAACAAGTAATAATGTCACCTACTAACTGTGACACGATCCAACTTTGACGTGCAAGTTTTGTTAACCTAAGGATATTTTTGCATTTAGGGTATGTATATCCCCCTCTTTTACAACTATCAATACCATTGAATCGTTAATTCAGCGTATAATTTTTTTTTAATATGATTGTACTTCTCATTGTTGCATTTGTTATATGCAACATACAATTACACTGAATGACTAATAAATTAAATTAATAAATAAAAAATGATAAATGTATCATTTTAATTTAAAATAAAAAATAAATTTAAATTATAAAATGACATATATATCTAAAATTCTCAAAAAGGTTGGGGCGAGCCGGATCAGATCCATTAGACTGTATATTTTCTCGGGCAAGACGATTGGGTTGGGTTGGGTCAGACTGAGGAAGTAATATATTCTGGTTACAAAAATACAATAAAGACATTTCGATAATTTTATTTTATTTTAATAAAAATTAAATATTTTATTTAATGATAAAGTGTGGTCGCTCGTAATAACGATAGATAACGTGTCAACTTTTCAATGAATAATTATTGTAAAATATGGCGAATTCACCTGTCTCACGAAAATATACATTTTTTTAGGGAGATTTGTTTTTGAACATATAACTTGTGAATTAGACACAAGTCTCACAAAAATATACATTTATTATAAAATAGGGCGAATCCACCGTATCTCCCACTCTAATATTGTTTAGCTCGACTTAGACATACACTCTGTTTGAGTAAAGTTTTGGGCGGGGACATGTTCTAACCAAAATCAATTTAATGATCAAATCATCAATGGCATATCATATGATAAGTACGTAGTCTTAATCCTTAAAAAAAAAAAAAAAAAAATTATGTGTGACATCTAAATTTAATAAGATTAAATCATCACCCGATGCAATATTCCATCCTAACTTTTCGTATTTCCGAAATAATAATCCTATCCCAACATTTTTAACAGTAAAATGGATGTGGAAAATTGGAATAGATTTATATTTTTGTGTCATTTTGTATTCATTATATATTTTAGAAAAATGAAACGTTAAGATAATTATTAAAAACACAAAATGTTGATATTCTATACATATATTATAGAATTTTCTTATTCTTATGAAATAAACCTTACACCACTAATAAATTGATTCGAACATGTGTATTGCTAATACACGTTTACAAATAATATATATTACACCATATCTTTTTTAATTTTTATGTTTGGGAAAGAGGGCTTTGAACATTGTTCCTTGTAAGGACAAAATTCACGGTTTTACCTCGTTGAAAATTCTGCTCTGGCGTTGTATCACGAGCTCGACATATCCATTGCTTTCATGTGACAAATTTACGATGACATTGGTTTTTTTTTTTGTTTTATTCAATTATGTATGTATAACTGTGCATCAATTGGTAACTAACTTATATTTTAATGTACGGAGTAAATATATTTAAATTTAAGAATTAATTTTAGGTAAAACCGTCTCATGTTTATGTATGAGACAAAATTTTATTTTGTAAACAATTTTTAAGGTTCAAATGGATGATGAGATTGGTCTTTTAAATTAATTGGTCCTTAAATCGAATACTGAAACTTAAAAAAAAACTTCATTTAAGAATTAAGATCTTACTTTACTTTAAAATGTGATTCCAATAGAGTTATATATAAGCACACAAATTATACAATTATATAATATACTTCATTCATCTCTCTTTAAACTTTACATTTTGTCATTTTGAGTGTTATACTTAAAGCTTTATATTTCCCTTTTTGGCAAGTTTATTAACAATTATTTCTACTTTTACACAAAATTATATTTATTGTCACTCACTTTTTTTTCTCTCTCCACTAATTTAGCTTTACATTTTCATTTTTTGTCATGTTGTAATTTTACATTTATTAACAATTATTCCAACTTTTACACAAAATTATACTCCATCAATTGTCACTCACTTTTTTTTTTATATCTCCTCCACCTATTTACTTTTGTTACACTTTCTCCCTTCACTGTTTAACTTATATTTTTCACCAATAAATTTACATGAATATTATATTCTTTAAACACGTGTCGTCCCCTAAACATAAAACTTTAAAAAAAAGAAAAAGGAGGGAGTATATGTGATGGAAATTCGTGTTATATAATTTTTTGTCTAAATTTAGATTGGTTAATTTTGTTTATTGGATATCAATTCGTTTTAATATAACGTGAATCAAATAACATTTTAATTAAGGCAAAAAAAAAAAAAAATCAAATATCATGACTTGAGGTGGGTGTCTAACCCAGAGTCACAATCGGTTGTAGTCACAAATTTATCTTGAATTCATTAATTATTTTCTAGATATTCTTTTTTCTAAAATATCAAGTACACTATATATTGATATATTGTGAATTTGTGAGACAACCGATAAAAATTAGACCATATATTGGCATAGAGATTAAATAATATAGATAATTATATAGTTTGAATTGACTGAAGTTATTAAAAGCAATCAAACTCCAACAATACTAATGGTACAGCTGAATTAAGATATACTCCGTAATACACATTATTGCATACAAATAATTACACACTATTGCTTTGTTAACCTACAAACACTGTTCCATAGGCTATTGACCAAATTAAGACATATGAAATACTCTGTTAGTTATTGCACAATTACAATTTTATTGCACAATTAGTTATTCAAAAAGCAAAACAAACTCATCACAATTAGTAATATGAAATACTCTGTTACTTCCAATCTTTATAAACCTGTTTTTTTTAAAATAGAAATATGGCTAATTGTGTAAATACATGCTTCCAATCTTCATAAACCTGTTTTTTAAGCCGCATTAGTAATACGAAAAACACAATTAGTAAAAATTCATGCTTCCACACATTAAGACACACACACACACAAATATTGCTTCCAATCTTCATAAACCTGTTTTTTAAGCTACATTAATTAGTAAAATGAAAAACACAATTAGTAAAATCCATGCTTTCACACATTAACACACACACGTACATATAGCTTCCAATCTTCATATACCTTTTTTTATCTAAAAAAAACCCAATCTTCATATACCTTTTTTTTAAAACCCAATCTTCATATACCTTTATTTTTTCTAAAAAAAAAAATCTTTCTTCATATACCTTTTTTCATTTTGTTAAAAACCCAATCTACATTTACAAAAAACCCAATCTTCATATACCTTTTAATTTATTTAATTTTTGAAAACCCAATCTTCATATATCTATAGAAACTAAATTAATGCGTGTTTTACTTACTCACTCAACCCATCAACACTATCACTCTCTTTCTTTCCATTTTCACACACAACACACACTACATGAAGGACGTGGAAATACAATCATGAACAATACATAACACATCTCATCTATATATATACACACTCATCAATCACTCATTTCCATCTTCACAAAAACACACATTCACAATGAAAAACTCATCCTTTTCTCTCCTTCTCCTCCTCCTCCTCTTCCTCCATTCATCCGAATCTCGCGCACCATTCGCTTGCGACCCGAGCAACGGCGCGACGAAGAACTTGCCCTTTTGCAGAGTGTCATTGCATATAAGAGATAGAGTTAATGATTTGCTCGGGAGGTTAACTTTGAAGGAAAAAATAAGGTCACTTGTCAACAATGCGGCCCCCATCGATAGGCTCGGGATTAAGGGGTACGAGTGGTGGTCGGAGGCGCTTCACGGCGTCTCCAACACCGGCCCGGGCGTCAAATTCGGTGGCACCTTCCCCGGTGCCACCAGCTTCCCACAAGTTATTACTACCGCGGCTTCTTTCAACGCCTCCTTGTGGGAAGCTATTGGTCAGGTCAGAATTCGATTTATACATGCAATTGAATTTTAAACGATTCTATATATAATTTTAATTTTCACTATACAATTAAATGTATATAAGTGTGACTCTATATTTTTTTTTACAATATAACATGAGACAAATTCACAATGTAACTATATTTTGTTACCCAATCCAAGGATTTCTTCATAAGAAATTAACCCATTGCCTGGTTTTAAATGTATTTGTTTTTTTCTGCATTTTGTTATTTGTCTTTTTTCATGTGAATTAATTTTTGGTGCTATGTGTGCATTTTTATATAAAGTTTACTTTGTTATATTTGGAAAAGAATAACATGGATTTTTATTCTTTCTAGGTATATGTTCTGAGCATTGAGTAACTTTAATATATATTTGATATAATTAACCAACCAATGTATCCCGTGTGTATTAATTTAATTTGAAAATGATAAAAGACAGTTAAGAAAATGTAAAATGTCTGCGAATAAAGTTGTGGTGGGTCATGCATTATGGACTAAATACTAGAATTCACTTGTTTTGACTTGAAAGTCATATTCAGTCAATATTATTCTCTTATTCTTATAATTAAGCCACATAATTCTCTTTATTTATAATTTATACTTTTATTTCTTGGCAATATTAAGTGTATGATGACGCATCATGTATTAAATACAATTTCACTTTTTACTTTATATATAGTCTATATAAGCACCCGATAAAGTTAAAATAAACTATAAAGGGAACATTTCGTTTCTAGGTAGAAGAGACGTAATTTCAAATACTGTTAGATCTAATCCATATTCGATTGATTGGTCCTACATGTATGGTCCAAAATTGTCCACTCATTCCTCGTCTGAATTATTTGTAAGCTGATTTGAGAAGGAAAAACAAGAGAATTGTACATGTACATATATCATATATATGCTTGTATGTATGGTTTTTTTGTTGGGTGTAAATTTGTAATGATGAATGGGGATTAAGAAAGTGATGCAAGACTGTGACAATGGTAGCCATTTTGTTTTTCTAATGCAGACATAAGTCTTTTGGCAGAAGCAAGTAGCATGTGACTAATCAAACATTAAATAGGAAAGAGAAAACTATAAGAAAGTGTCCAAATAACAGAATATACATATTGTGTGTACGGTAGGTGAGTGAGGGAGGGCCATATATTTTCTAGTGTATTATTTTGCAACTTGCATAACCCATACCTAAATTGCATACGCATACTTAGTTAATATAGTCCAAAGCAACTCCTATAATATAACATTAAGGGTAGGGTGGGCCCTATCTTTATCTATGGAATGCTTGTGACCACTCACCAATAAAAGATTCTTAATTTCCTCATATATAAATATTTATATATCTTACTTTAATTAATCTCATTTTTCATTTTATTATTATAGTAATATTCATGTGTGTAATCATATTTTTCTTGAAATTACACAACATTTTGAACCCCCACCACCTACTCCATGTACCCCATCTTTTGGGTAAAATGTGAATGAATGATAACCACTCTATTTAATCAAGATATATTTATAAAAATTCCTTAAATTATTAACTTAATTAAATTTTGTTATTAATTGATTATATATAGGTGGTTTCCGATGAAGCAAGAGCAATGTATAATGGAGGAGTGGCCGGATTAACCTATTGGAGCCCTAACGTGAACATTTTTCGGGACCCTCGATGGGGGAGGGGTCAAGAGACACCGGGGGAGGACCCGGCTTTAGCTGCCAGGTACGCCGCCAGCTACGTGAAGGGGCTGCAGGGCAACGGTATCGGAAACCGATTGAAGGTGGCAGCGTGTTGCAAACATTACACTGCCTATGATCTTGATAATTGGAATGGCGTCGATCGATTCCATTTCAATGCTAAGGTACCTACATATTTTTTTTTATTAATTGCTAAAATTGTGGCCCATCAATAATAGTAAATAATTTAATTTAATTTCTCTTATTTTATTTTTCCAATTAATTAAAGTGACTTTCAGAGATTTTAAAAATATTAGCATATTATTATTAGTAGTACTTCCTTTGTCCAACTGTAAAAATCAAATTTCTATTTTTGATCCGATAAGTTTTGATTAATCTTAAAATCATCTCATTATGGTTGCTAAAAAGTAAAAAGTGATTGCCCCCTTATAAATAAATAAATATAAATAAAATACTACCATCAATAATTATTTCGAGATTAAGTAATGATTCTTGCTTGCACGCCTCTTATATGTTTAATTTGATTCCCAGTCCATTCATATCCCATCTTCACACATTTCCATCCACATTATCTTCTTCTTCGACACCGACCTTTTAATCTCAAATAATTAAGATAGGCTATATGAATTAATTATTCGATAGTTCACTCGTGAGTCGTGACATGGTGATTTAACAAAGTTTTATGTTGACCATCATATGCCTTCCGCAACCCTTCTCTTTTTTTCTGGCTTGAAACATGTAGGTTTATACAAACCAAAAATTTCTTATCCATAGATATAATCCTATCCCTATCAATGATTATCACCAATGAGTTAGCATCTTTCGATTTTTCTTCCGTATTTTTGTAATTGATTAAATGAAATAGTACAATATTAAAAAAGATATCTTGAATTGGGAGGGGGTATTAATGTAATTTTACATGCAGGTTAGCAAACAAGATTTGGAGGAAACGTACAATGTGCCTTTCAAGGGTTGTGTATTTGAAGGGAAAGTAGCAAGTGTAATGTGTTCATACAATCAAGTGAATGGGAAGCCTACTTGTGCTGACTCTTCTCTCCTTCGTGACACCATTCGTGGCCAATGGCGCCTCAATGGGTTAGTCTACTCTCTCTCAACCTTTTTTTTCGTTACATCTAATTTTGATTTAAAAAAATAATAATCAACTACTCTTAATTTAATTAAAAAAATATTTTATAAATCTAAATTTCCTCAAATGTAGGTACATCGTCTCAGACTGTGACTCAGTTGGAGTTATGTATGATAGTCAACATTACACAGCTACCCCTGAAGACGCAGCAGCTATTTCAATTAAAGCAGGTTTAAATATTAAATATTTTTAAAATTTAGTTTTATGTATTTGGGCTTGGACCAATATTTATATTATTTTATGTAGGTTTGGATTTGGATTGTGGCCCATTCCTTGCACTCTACACCGAAGGAGCAGTACGGGCCGGAAAATTAAATGAGGCCGATGTAAATCGGGCCTTGGGTAATTTACTTGCAGTCCAAATGCGTTTGGGTATGTTCGACGGCCCACGACAACCGTATCTTAATTTGGGCCCAAAGGATGTTTGCACTCCGGCCCATCAACAACTGGCCCTCCAAGCGGCCCGTCAAGGAATTGTTTTGCTGCAAAATCGCAATCGGGCTTTGCCTTTGTCCACTAGTCGACATCGAACTATTGCAGTTATTGGGCCCAATTCCGATGTAACGGACACAATGATAGGCAACTACGCTGGTATAACTCATTTTATGCATTTACCAATTTAACCTTCTATTCTACTATTAAACTTTACATTACATTTTAAGTTGGTCTAAATGTTTTTATTTTAGGGATTCCATGTAGTTACACTACCCCATTACAAGGTATATCAAAATATGCTAAGATCATTCATGAAAATGGATGTGTTGACGTTAGTTGCATTAACAATGGAGCATTTGGACGAGCGGAGGCCGCCGCTCGTCAAGCCGACGCAACAGTGTTGGTAATCGGCCTTAGTCAAGCAATCGAACGGGAGGCTTTGGATCGGGGTGGGCTTCTTTTACCGGGCCACCAACAAGAACTTGTATCTAGAGTATCCAGGGCCTCTAGAGGGCCCGTTATAATTGTCCTAATGTCTGGAGGCCCGATTGACATTAGATTCGCAAAGCATGATCCAAAAATTGGAGGTATTTTGTGGGCCGGGTATCCGGGCCAAGCTGGAGGTCTTGCAATTGCCGATGTTTTATTTGGAACTACTAATCCAGGTATGGTTTATATATATACAATTATTTTTATTTTAAAAAAAAAAATACTATAGTGTTTATTTATATTGAAATGTCAAAACATTTTTTTTAGGGGGGAAGTTGCCTATGACATGGTATCCACAAGAATATTTGGCTAAGTTACCCATGACAGATATGGGCATGCATGCTGATCCATCAAGAGGCTATCCGGGCCGAACTTACCGATTTTATAAAGGGCCGGTTGTGTTTCCATTTGGATTTGGGCTAAGTTACACCACCTTTAGACAAACATTGGCCCATGGCCCAAAAAAAGTTTTGATACCTTATTTGAGTAGAAAAGCTTTCAACAACAACACCACCATGTTGAGTAAAGGCATTAGAGTTTCACACACAAATTGTGTGGCTCTAAAACTAGGGCTCCACATTGATGTGGAAAACATTGGTAGCATGGATGGAACCCACACTCTTATGGTGTTCACCTCCGCTCCATCCGTCGAAAAAGGTCAGATGGAGAAACAATTGGTCGCGTTCGAGAAAGTTCATGTGGTAGCCGGAGCAAAACAACGTGTCAGGATCGATCTCGATGCGTGCAATCACCTAAGCATTGTTGATCGATTTGGAATTAGAAGGATTCCAATGGGTGAACACCGTTTACATTTTGGTGAAGATCTCAAACATACCGTTACACTCCAAAATGACATGGAGGAAATCAAGTATTAATAAAGTTTAAAGGTTGGGTAAATTAAAATCTAAATATGAATGAAAAAAATGTAACATTTAATTTACATTTCAACACTAGTAAGCGAGGGTAGTTACAAACATATATTTGGTATGAATTGTGATAAACATATATATCAGTAACTGCAAGTGTAAAAAAATGTACTTGATACTTATTGTGAAAGAAAATTGCAATATTGAAGAAAGTTCATTACTATTTTTTTGGCTATACTTGCTAGTGTGTCTCGTAAACAAATAGTATGTACACATGAAATGACAACAATACAAATTTAACATATGAAGTGTAAAAAATGTATTGCATAAGTAGTTACAGTATATAGTTGTGAAGATAATGTATTGCAGTTTTAATATTGCTTACAAACCGTTGGTGGAGTTCAAGCTTTGATAATACTTTAATTTGGGCCCTTTTTTATTTGGGCTGCTAATCATAGTAGAAAGGTCACGGTTATACGCACACATGGAGTTATTGAGGACACCCACACCCACTCGCTTACTACACTCTTGCATGATGAGTACACACCGCGAAAAATCTGAAATACCCCCTACCTCTAAACCCTAATTTTCTCTGTATCTATTAGCCCCCTTTCATTTTTTTGGTTTAACCCACCAATTCTCCTCTTCCAACTAAAATTATTGTATTTTTAGTAACTGATCGATCGAAGAACAAATTTAAAAGCAAAAAAGTTAGATGAGACTTTTATAAATGTGTTAGAATGATTTGTTTTGGTATTTTAGTTTATGAGTTTGCAGATTGCGTTTGAGAATTTTTTTTTTTCATTTATTTTTTGTTTCTAGTTTATTTTGGAATTTTATGGTGATGATGGAGGATGATCTTGGTGTGTGAGTGATGGCACGAGGACGATTTTCTCGTGAAACGGGGGTGGGTGCACTAATAGTGAGAAATTGTTTTAATTTTTGTAAAGGGTAGAACTGACATTTTACACCCAACTAATTTGTAAAAAAATCTCAATGAGTGTACTCAATAACTCGTGTGTGCGTATAACCGTGGCCCAGAAAAGGAGACGGACCCAAATTTAAATTCGGCCTCAACTAATTAAGGAATGGGCGCGGTTATACACACACACCAAACATTTTTTTTCATCTTTTAGGACATGTGAAATGTTACATATACCGTACCCCTCGTGTGAATTTAAAAAAAAAAAAAAACGAAGATGATTACACCCGCCCATTCCATTTCACGACAGAATCATCCCCACCATCACCATCTTCATCAAAACAACCACCATCCTTCAATTAAAAAATAAAAAACTTTAAGACATGTATTTCGGGGGTTTTTTTCGGACAAATCAACATTGTCCGAAAAAAACGAGTTGTCCAAAAATTTTAGACGAACAATGTTAATATGTTCGAAAAAAAATAGTTGTTCGAAAATTTTAAGCGAACAATGTTAAAATGTCCGAAAAATTTTCACGAATAAACACCATGTGTTCGAAAAAAATTACTCAACAACTCTAATTTGTACGGAAAAAAAATCGGGCAACAACTTTTCCAAAAAAAAAAAAAACAGATTATGAAGATCAAACAAAAAATTGGACAAACACTAATCCTAATTTTGCAGATCAAAAAAATCAAACACAAACACTAATTTTCCTAAAAAATGGAACAAACCCTAAACTCCTAAGCTTACACTTACCGGAATTACTTGGAGGGGCCGACGGGGCGGCGAGTGGACGGGGAGGGGTGCGAACGACAGCGGCCTCTTGAAGGGGAGGGGGTGCGGCCGCGAAGAAGGTGGGCGGCGGAGGGGTATGCGAACGGCTGCGAAGAAGGTGGACGACGGTGTGGATGAGGCGCAGTGGGGGCGGCGTGGCTGGGGTTGTCGCGGCGGCGTGGGGAAGGGGGCGACGCGGGGGAGGGGAGGGATGAAGGTGGGTGTACCGAGAGAAATGAGAGAATTGAGATAGAATTAGGGTTTTAAGGTGTTTAAGGGTATTTTTGGATTTTTCACGTGGGTGTCTTCAACTTACGGTGTGTGTACTCATCCAGTGGGTGTCCTCAATAGGTTGGTGTGTGTATAACCGCGCCCTTAAGGAATGAGTTTCCTTCAACTGGGCCTTTGTTTGCTGAAGTGGGTCGCTTAAGTTAGGCCGAAAATGCTGAGATTAATGAGTTAATTCATTGGGGTTTCACTATATGCACCTCCATTTCAGATGGATGCACTCCCCCGAATGATGCACCCCCTATAATCGGCCTAAGATAGATGCACCCCTCTTAATTCTCATAAATGCCCTTCTCTCATAAAAATTCCTATTACTATCCACACCCTCCCTCAAACCATAATTTCTCCTAAATCTCCATCTTCTTCTTCTCTCCCCCCAAACCACTTCACCAACCCCGCCGCCGCTGGCACCCACCCTCGCAAAGTCAAACCTCGCCACCGCGACCGCCCTCGACCCCACCCTTGCGCCCCTCACAGTCCCCCGTTGTTCTGCCAGCGACCCCGCGGCCGCCCCCTCCCTCTCCCTTCTCTCCCTCTCTTCACCCGCGCGGCCGACCCGCTGCGTTCTGTAAAAAAAAAAAAAAAAAAACTGTCGCTGCCAGCGGCCGCCCCGACCCCGATTCGCCGTCCACGGCGTTGGCCCACGCCACTCCGACCGACCTCGCCGCCGCCCTAGGTATGTGCATCGGCCCGATCCGATTTTTTCATTTTTGACCAATTTTTTAGGGTTTTCTGCAGATGCAAAACTTTTTTTTAATTTCAACACTGTAATGTCGACCACGTACAATTTCGTCGACAAAATGTTGTCGACGAGAATGTATATGGTCGACATTATAGTGTCGATTTTTAAAATAAATAATAATTTTTTGTTCGACCTTTGTTGGCCGACCATATACACTCTCGTCGACAACAATTTGTCGACGAGAGTATATATAGTCGGCACTGGTTTGACGATTTTTTTAAAAAAAATTGTTAGTTTCTAATTTTTAGGATGAGGAAAAGAGGTTTGATAACTAGATATTCCAACTTGCTTGTTAATGAGTTTGATAGTGGTGTTTTCTAAGTGTATATGGATGAATATGATCGATTTGCTACTGTTGTTGAAATTTTTTAATTTTTTTTTATTTCTTGGCTTCCGAAAAAAATGGTGACGGCGGTCGAAAGTTGTGATAAGGTGAAAGAAATGACAGTAGGGAGTGCGTTCAGTAAGGGGTGCATCTAGTATATTGTATTTTAATGAAGGGTATTTTTGGTTTTTTACCCTATTATTTTATTAATAAACTGAAAGGGGAGTGCATCTCTCCGAAATGGAGGTGTAAATAGTCAAACCCAATTCATTATTCTTCTTTGATGGACTTCACATATATATTGAGGTGTAATTTGATTTTAAAACACTCATTTTTCTATAAAAATAGCAAATTAAAATTAAGTACAATTAATCAATTTAGTGTAAATAATGCACGAAATTCTACAAAATTATAAAAATTAAACACAATAATTTTAAACAATTTTCACACTAATTAATCGCCCATGACAAAACTTAAAAAAAAAAAAAAAAAAAAACCTTGTTTGAAATGTAATAACTTAAAAATACTACTCCCAGGAATTTCTCGTTTAATTGTAGCTCCAATTCTTGAGTTTATTAAATTGATATTGTGTCATATGTGTATGGCATCATTACTTGTCACATTACGGAGTCATTATCAAATATCTAGTCCCTGTCCGTTGGGGAACGGTCGTATTAGACTGATTATGTATAATACAAATTAATAGAAACATTATATAAGTAAGGATATAATTATTAAATAGATATAAAGTGGTAGTATATTCTTTGGAATAAAACAAACAGAAAGGGGAAGACCAACTTGTAAAATGATTCCGTTGGATTGAATTTGATTTGCAATTGCATTATTTAAAAGAGAGACCAAATTTCGTAATCGACTATATTTGAATTCAAGAGATTTACCATAAACACATATATTAATTTGTTTAAATTTAGAGATATTCCCTTAATACTAATGTTTTTTAATACTTATTTAAATTAGGGTGAACTATTAACACCCCATACAATATACACCTCACTAAAATTAAAAAATTGTTTTTTATTACTAAATACATCCAAATTCTTTACTATTTGTAGGGGTGAAAACGGATCGGATACGGACGGATAGTGCTTATACCGTATCCTAAACCATATTTTTTTATCGAATTCGGAGTCGGATACGGAAAAGCCGGATTCGGATACGAATTCGGAATATTCGGTATACGGATACGGAACGGATATCGGACGAATCCGGGCCGGATTCGAATAACTATAATCGGATAATATATTTCAAATGGAAATCATCAAAATGTGATTGAAACACATAAAAAATCAACAAACATGAAATCATCAAAATATATCCTTCGTAAACATCACCACTTTGGGTTAGTCTTGTATGAAATATTGCATATATGCATTTCATTCATTCACACACATGTTCTTTATAAATACACCCACAAGCTTAATTCACACACACACTTTTTATAAATACACCAACAAACTTAATTCACACACATTTTTTATAAATACACCAACTAACAACTTAATTCGAAATTTTTAATCCGTTTATTTTACTCGTTTCTGTGATTTTTTTATCTTTTATTTTATTGTCGAACGCGGGATATTAAATGTAGTAATTCAAATTGTAATATGTAGTAATACACATTATTTTATGTAGTAATAACACAAACTATTTATATAATAATACAAATTCACACGTTTTTTCTAGTGTTTTTATTGATGTAGTAACTCACATTATAATATGTAGTAACATATATTATCGAATGTAGTAAACACAATAATCATGTTGTAATACAAAAGGTTTTATTGTAGGATGATGCAGAAAATATTAGATCATTTGATAAAGTTACATATAGTAACAAACGTCTATTCAATGTAGTAATTCAAACTGTAGTATGTAGTAACATATAATTTTTTATGTAGTAAAACAAATTATTACATGTAGTAATTACACAATTTTATATAGTAATACTGATTCTTTTATATTTTTATATTTTTTTTATTGATTAAGTAACCCACATTATAATATATAGTAACATATATTATTGCATGTAGTAATATATATTATTGCACGTAATACAAAATAACATTGACCCATAATAATTAGTATTAAAGAATATTTAAAGAAATATAAAATATTTAAGGATTAAGGTCAACGTAAATTGCAGCGTCCGACCGCGGCCTGAGGTGACCGAAAACTGCTCGGAGAAGACGACCATGTTCAATTTCTGTCAGTGGGTGCATTTATAAAAAACGTGGGTGTGAATTGAGCTATCAGTGGGTGTATTTATAAAAAATGTGTGTGTGAATTAAGCTTGTGGGTGTATTTATAAAAAATGTGTGTGAATTAAGCTTGTGGGTGTATTTATAAAAAACATGTGTGTGAATGACTGAAATGCATGTATGCAATATTCCATATAAGTTTTTGTGCACCACTTTTTAGTTTTTAATAAGGCCCAATAATGTTATAAGTTATAATAGAGCTTTAATAAAATTAATATAAAATATAAAATAAAATATATTAAAAAATCCGGGTATCCGGATTTATTATCCGGATAATATCCGATAAAATATGGGAAAACTCGAATACGGTCGGATATTATGTATTCCGAATCCGAATCCGAAGTCAACTATCCGTATTCGAATCCGTATCCGCCCGGATACTAAATTTTTATACCGAATTCGTATCCGACCGGATACGGTTCCGGATCGGTCGGGAAATATCCGATCCGTTTTCACCCCTAACTATTTGTCCTTCAAACACTTAAAACAAAATACAAATTAAACAAAAACTAAAACAACATTATAAAAATCAACTAACTCTTAAAAAATATACTATTATATTTAAAAAATAATTATCAAAAAATATATTCAATAATAAGAAAAAAAAATTAAATAAATGTTGAAAAATATTTAGAAAAATCAAATAAATATTAAAAAAAAAATTGAATGGAAAAATCAATTAAAAAAAATCTAAAACATTATGAAAATCAACTAAAATTTCAAAATAATTCAAAATTTGGAAAAACTAAATAAATAAAAATCAATATTAAAATATTACTAAATTAAAAAATCAAATATAAAATAAAAATCTTCAAAAATAAATTAAACCTACATAAAATTTAAAAATATTAAAAAATCAACTAAATCTTCAAAAATTATTTAATTATTTTTTTAGCTTTAATTAATTTTTAAAGATTTAGGTGATTTTTTAAAATATATTTTTTAGATTAAGTTGACTTCTTACTTTTTTAATTTAAATATATTTTAAATTTTATCAAATTTATTAAATATTTTTACGATTTTATTTATCTTTAATTAATTTTTTTAATTTTTTTTTTGATTAATTTTATTTATTTATGTATTTTCATATTTTCTTAAATCTTCTTAGTTTTTTTTCAAACATTTTAATTGATTTATTATTTTAAATATTTAGTTGATTTTTAAAAAATATTTTCTTAATGTTAATTATATTTTTTTTTCAAATTATTTTATTCTATATTTATATAGGGGTTATTTAATTATTTAATACCTATCAATTTTTTTTTTTTTTTTTTTTTTTGACGGGGATCAATTTTTATTTTTAAAATTATATAGTAGTATATATAATTATATGGCGTGTGAATTGTCACACCCTCGGTATGTAAATTCATGATAAAAAGCTAGAAGTCTACTATAACCTTTCGTAGACTTTATTTCTAGTCGAATATTTAAAATTTATCATCAAATTTTTGTTTTAAAATAAAATAAAATAAAACTTTCTTTAGGGGTATAAAATGACAAATTTGGCCTTCCTTAATATGGGATAAATATTTACTATGTGAAAAGGGAGAAATGATTATTTAAGAAAGGGATCCCCCTCACATCACATCATAGAAGAAATATACTATTCACATGAATAAGTTCATAGATGTTAGTGTTATGCATTATAATAATTCAAACTCCACCAAAAACTTATGAAATCTTGTTTCAGGTAGATCTTTTGGAAGATATCAACCTTTGCTTATCGGTATGTATTTTTTCCAATTTAATGTCTTTTTTTTTTATATAATATGATCACTTATAAAGTGATGTTTACACTTTGTGTGCAATATTGAGTTTTGTATGATGGCTATTGCATTGTTATTATCATAGTAAATAGGCACCTCACTAGTAATCACTTTACCGTCCCTTAATTGGTAAGTGAAAACTATGCACGAAAAAAAAAAAAAATAGAACTTGAAGTCAGGATACGAAAATTGAGAAATATGCTAGAACATTAGTAAATAATTTTAGACAAAAAAATGATCTAAAACATCAAATAAAATACAGTCTTATATGCACTCCCACCAGCCCGATTTTTTTATTTGGTTGCATTACAATCTTTTTTTTTTTTTTTTTTTACTTTTTTCTCACGCTTTATCGTCTTTTCTTCCTCAATTATGATGATTATTCGTGTTCTGACAATTTTCTTCTAGCTTCGTTCCATTTATTCCATTTTTACTGTTACATTTCGAAGTATTATATAAGTGTTACGGTCTCTATAATCCGTTCGACTGGACGTTTATAGGGCACGCTTGCAATCTTACCGTCGGATTCAAATATTTGAGTCGACTTTATTTATGCTAGTTTTTACTATTTTATTTGTGTTTTTTTCTTCTTCCTATTCTTAGTTTTCATTATGTACTATTCTTAGTTTTCATTATGTACTATTGCAACACATTATTATTAAAAAATGTAACACAATATTAACGAAAAATGTTATGCTCTATAATTGAAAAGTGCAACACAATATTACTTTAAAATGTTATGACTTATAACTAAAAAGTGCAATAAAATATTTTCAAAAAATGCAACACAGTATTACTGAAAAGTATTATGACCTATATCTTCAAATTACAACCTAATATCGTTAAAAAATACAACATAATATTATTAAAAAATATCTCGTACTTTTCAATAAATAGCTCACCTAAGTGTAAAAAGAGAATGGCATTCTGCTTTGAATATTGCTTTACTATATATTCAATGTTTCAATTGGTTTAAAAAAAGAGATTCAAATGCCCTAAAAAAAACAAAAAACAAAAAAGACTCATTCCAAAAAAAATATAATTTGTGTAGCCCAAAACCGTAATGTTCGGACTATTAGGAAGTTGTAAATTGTAAGTACTAAATTAGTAATGTAGTATACCAATAAAAAAAAAATTGTCTCATTTAAAAGTTCAATCTTGTAAAAAGTGGAGAAATTAAAAGTTTAAACTTGTAAAAAGATGGAAAATTAAATTTTGTATATTAATTCTTAATAGTTCCAGTTAATATCTCTACCCTTTGAGTAGGAGACACGTCGAGTCGAGTGTACAATTTAAATGAGTTGAGTTGCTTTCAATAGAAATTGAACACGTGAGCCTTAAGGCTCTGATACTATGAAATAATTTTATCTCATCTAAAAGTTCGTATATTAATTCCTAATCAACTACATTTGGTCAATATTACAATATTGTTCGTAGGGTAGAATATCGTTTTTATAAGATAACTTAAATTAGTGTTTTTAATCTCGATATAAACAAATTTAAGTATTGTGGTATACTCAATCACTTTATCTGATTTCTTACGAATCTAGGATTAGAGATATAGTTTTAGATTTAAGGACATAAAATAAATGGCATTAATATTAAGACGTTTCTGCCTAATAACAATAAAAAAAACATGTGTGTATAATAATGATGTGTCGGTTCGAAGAGGATTAGGTTGTCAAAAAATTGTAGGGTGTGTGTTAGGCTAAGGCTCCATTTGATGTTGATGTCCTAACATCACTCTTAACTATAATCTAACTTTTACCCTAATCAAGAATTCGAACCACCCCCCATATATATATATATTTTTTATTATTATTTTGATTTTAGAATTAAAAAAAAATCTCATTCATTTTAAACTGTACTGATATGAAATTCAATGATGATTTTAATTTAAACGAAACAAATTATATAAAGTACACTACTTAATGGAGATGTGATCATGTGGGTAACTTGGTATCATAAAATACTACCATATCAAAGCCATGTATCTATATACCCACAATATGAATACCAATACCATTATACATGTGAATTAGTAATTTAATTCATTACTATATGTAATGGAATACCACATTCTTAATTATTTTCTTTGTCTCAACCTTTAACGTTAACTCAATCTTCTCAACACGCTCATCCCTTCACTATATATATACATGTATACATATTATATATAATATCTTCTCTTATTTTTTTTAACCCTCTCTTATTCCCCCTTTGCTTGCTTGCGTCTCTAGTTTCCTCCATATCAAGGTAATGAGGATTCTCTTATTTCACACTTTTTTTTTATATACACTTCAATTTTCATTCAACTATGTTTTTGGATTCTTTTAATAAAGTATTTAAAAAAAAAATTGTCTTATATATATACTTTGTTCCATTCATTCCCCAATCCCCAAACTATTTTCAAAGCTCTTTTGGTTCTCTGTTTTTGCCCCTGTAACTCTCTCTCTCTCTCTCTCTCTCTCTCTCTCCCTCTCTCTCTCTATATATATATATCATGTAAGTATTGTTCATGACATGGTATAAAATATATTGATTAATGTGACAGGAAGTGTGATGGAGGATTACAAGAGAAGCCAAGAGTATAATGCTTCTTCTCAACCACAAGAGGTACTAAATCTCATACAAACTAATTTTCGTTTTTATTTGTTTTTCCTTTTATGTGTTTAATTTAATAATTTTATTAAACGGGGAGTAAGAAATAACTACAAGAGTCGTGCCAATGAGAAACAGGGTTATTTGGTATATATTTTTCCACAATATACAAGTCAACTAATATTATTATGCCTATTATAACTATAATGATTTGAAATTCTATGACTTTTGATCGTTTATATATTCCAAAATTGAGTGCTTGTGGCTTAAATTTCCAAAAATATTTTCGTGTTTTAAACATATGCACGTTTGAAATTATATATATATAGGAGTGTATATTTACGTGCAATTGTATTTAACATATATATACTTATTATATATTGATATAGAATATGGAAACAATGTAATTATTTCCTTTTTCTAATGGGACCTTTTACAATGACATTTTTTTGTTATTTAGTTCTAAATTGGTGGTAGCTTAATTACACTATTAAAATATTTCCTTGTGCATTTATTTTTTTACAATTGGAGTATTCTCTCTTTCGCTTTCATATCTTTATATATGGACTAGATTAGTTTCCATATGATACACAATATTTGTTTATTAATTAATTCAAAAAATTCAGTATATTTATTTATAGGCATATATTAGTTTCCATAAGAAAAAGCCTAATATTATGGGCATATATTCGTAAGGAAAAATGACAAAAAATGGCATAAAGGTGTAGATAAATTTCTTTTGGGTGAGCGTTCACGTGAAATGTGGTCTACCACCTCTAGTTAGTGGTCCATCGATTATTCAATATTTGAATAATGTGACATGCACAATCTATTTAATTAATTAGGAGATACTAATTGTATTTAAAAATGTCGGCATGGACTAATTAATTGCATTTGATTACAAGTTCGTTTGGTAGTTGGCTTGTCAACTTTGATTCCTACTAAATGAACTTAATTCCCTTCACAAAAGTTAAACTACTTTTCATTTTTCCTAAACCTAAATATCTATATGTCTTCTTCTTTTTTTTTTTTTTTTGACAGAAATATCTATATGTCTAAGTATCAATATAATTGATTTATATTAATTAATTGACTTCATATGAACACTTATAATCACATGTATAGTATTTAATTAATTTCTTGATAATGGATTGCTAGTGGTATTTTTTTTCTCAAGATTATTAGGTACGACTGATTTAATTTAATTATTTGTTTGCTATTTCTAATTTTTAAAGACGAGCAATTAAAGACGTAGTCAAAATTAATGTTTTTTAGAAATAAAAAGTAGAATATTCTTAGCATTATAGTGTTCACATCTCAAATTTGGAAGTCAAAATGAGTTAGGCGTGAAGTTTAACTTCACGTTAGCACCTAACCCTAAAACTGGATTATTATTGCTAATACATTTAATGTGTTGGTTGAAATTGGTGGTACTTTAATCACCTGAATTTCATTCTTAATTTATGTTTTATTGTTAGTTCAATTAATTAATTCTTGTTACTTTCAGATTGCACCAATTGATAAAAAATATGGAGGGCTTATGCCAAGGAAGAAGCCTCTCATCTCAAAGGCAAGTATTTTGTTATTATTTATTATATGTGATTAATTAAAATGATTTACATTATTTAATTTTTTTCTCTTTATTTCTAAATTCAGGATCATGAAAGGGCCTTTTTTGACTCGGCCGACTGGGCTCTGTGCAAGGTAAATAACTCTAAATTTAATAAAAGTAAATGGAGGTAGTAGAAGAAAAACAAATCGAATAAAGTATTCAATATTTTCTCACGTGTTTTAACATAAATCCTAATGTTTCTAATTGATTAACTCAAATGCATTAATTTGTTACCGAAACATAACAGCAAGGTGCCGGAGTTGATCAAAAATCAACAATTGCCATAGAGACATTACGACCAAAATTACAGGTACATTTGATTTTTTACATTTTCATCCTCATTCGACGGAAAAATTAATTTAATTGAAAAAAATATACTCCCTCCGTCCCACAAAGATAGCCACATTTGACTTTACACACAAATTAAGAAAAAGCAATAAATGTAGTCAAATTTAGCTAATGTGTCAATTTTGCCCTTGAAATCTCATACTCCAAAATTTGTTATGCATTAATTACTCTTATAATTAGGGGTAAAATTGACAATAAAGCATTTAATGCTAAAGTAAAAAAGGAAATGTGGCTATAATTTGGGACATCCAAAAAAGGAATATGTGGCTATCTTTGTGGGACGGAGGGAGTATTTGAGTAACTAATTTGGATAGTGACTAAGTGTGGATAGGGGTAAAAGTGAGTCGAGCCTATTGGTGCTTGACTCGAAAAAAGATCGAAATCGACTCGAAGTTAATCGAGTCGAGTTTTGAGCTACTCGAGTAGCTACCGAGTTCGAGCTCATAAATACTCAGCTCGAAAGGCTCGCGAGCCTAATCGAGCTGGAACAATATTTACTATTTTGCCATTAATATATAATTATATTTATATTTAAGTAATCGAGTCGAGTCGAGTCGAGCTCGAATTTATTTTAGAAAAAATATATTTTACAATTAATTTTGAAAATTATATAGGTAATCGAGTCGAGCCGAGCTCGAGTTTATCGAGTTTCTTATCGAGTCGCTCGATCTTTAAAATTTTAGGCTCGATTGAGTCGAGTCGAGTTTCGAGTTTCGAGTATAACAATCGAGTCGAGATTTGAGCTCAGCACTACTCGGCTCGACTCGGCTCGTTTACACTCCTAAGTGTGGATGACCAAATTCAAAAAAGATGTAAATTTGAATGAACAAAAATGATATTTCTCCTTTTTTTACATTGATTTTGATAATGAATCCTTCTATATTAAAATTTTCTTGTATTTTACAATAATGTATACAAAATAACTTGTCAACCCCCTGTCCCATATACCTTTACACTTTTATTTTTCATATATAACAAAAAACCTTTTAATTTAAAAAAAATGTTATTGATGTTTGGCCCACTTTTTTTTTTATTAAATTCACCCAAATTAAATCTAAACTCAAACTCAAACCCTACTTAAATCAAAACGAATCCCCTATACTGAAATCCAAAATCATTCCACCCAATATCTATTCTTCTCGACTCTTATAATATCTATTAAAAAAATTCTGAAATTCTAAAACTCTAGCCTCTAGTGTCTCCATGTTTGTGTCCAACTATTTGATGCCCTCCGACGAACAATCGGAGTTGACATCTCCGATTGTGTGCCATTATGGCAAAGATACGACAGTGTCGAAAAGTAAAATTGGACTATATTTTACATAATTCTAGTTTGATATATCTTGAGATTTTTAGAAACTTGGAAAGTGAATATCTTATATGATTTATTTTTTTCTCCAGAAAACTCCTCATCAACAGTTGCCTCCTAGAAGGCCAGCTAATTGTACATCTTAATTGGGAATTATTATGTCTTTCTTCACAATTATCTGAAAACACTATGTTTGGGGACACAATTGTGTTGTTGCAATTTGTACCAATTGGGCTGTTCTGTAATTAATTAAACCTTGAGGGGTTCTTTTACAATATCATCACCTGGCTTTTCATTGAATGAGCAATATTGTTGTTGTTTAATTTTTATTTTTTTTCTTGTAATTCATCTCCTTTGATAAATTTGAGACAATTGGAGGTTCAATAACATCAGTTTATTAAACAAAAAACAAAAACTTAATTCTTAATCTTTAATATAATCGCTTCATTCAAATACCAACAATCAAAATCAGATGTTTTATGTATTGAATTACTGCTAATTTTTAAAATGTTAAATTTTAGAAGGGTAGTCTCTTATAATATTCTCTCATATACATTCCATTAAAAATTCTAGTAAAAAATAAAAAAAAAAATTAAGTATTGTATTTTGGTAGTTTTTAAAAGAAAAATAAGAGTCGCCTTTGAAGTAAAAATCATTGCTATTATTTGAATTTTTTATTTTATTCCACTGCACTGAATATATTTGTGAGATGATGTCACAAATGTTTTGTGATTTCAAAACACTTTATTGTTATATAATTATGTAGATTTCAAAACACTTTATTGTTATATAATTATGTAGATTTCAAAATAAAATGTCAATAGTTCTTTTAACAATAATAAATTAGAAAATAATGTCAAAACAATTAGGAATTCGTGGTGTAAATAAACAATACTCATAATGATGGTGATGGCTAAGTAAAAAAAAGGTTTTCTACAAGTGTTGGATATATTAATTTCAAAATTGAATAATATGTCCCACCACATCTTCTGAATCCATCTTAGGTATATTTTGAGTTTTAAAAAATAAGGTATGTTTATTTTGAATTTTAAAAATCGGCCAAATACAAATTAACACTTAAAATTGCACTCTTGTGTACCAGTTACGTATATGTAACTTGATCATAGTTAATATTTGAACTAATACTATACAATATGTTAACTAATACTATATTGTATTTAGGGGATTTCACGTTTTAGGTCTTTCCACCTAGTGTTTTTTTAAATAAGGACCTGATTTAAAATAGTTTCAAATTAAGGACAAAATGTAACATAAATGTACCATCATGCCCTTACTATCTAATTTCGGAATTAATATGGAGAAAGTCAATACATTTTTTTAAATTTAAAGTCGTGTCTATCAGCTCCTCGTTAATTACGCACATAATTAACACCTTCCAAAATTAAAACCTCTCAACAGCTCCGGTCAATCAATTAAATGATTTGCAGAATTTTGGGGAAGAAATCTTTGTATGATTATTCTACATCCCCAATTTTAGGACTTTCTCAAAGATATGGTATTCAATTCTTCCCTAAATCTCTGATATTCAAGTCTTTTACAAATATCGCATTTTTCCAAAGCTCTGATATTCAATTTCATTGTCAGACTTGAAGATCTGCACAAAAATCGTCAAATCAAATTAGATATTTTCTCCAAAAAAATCTCTGACTTGATTATGCATAAACATCTGCAGGAAAATCGAACAATGCAGGAAAAAAAACTAAAATTGCATGAGCATATAAATAATGCAGAATTAAAGTTGCATCAACATATAAATAATGCAGAAGTGTGCAGTACATTATGTGCATATACAAATATCATTATGCAGAAAAATGGATTTAATGTAGAAAAAAGAATTAGTATAATTAGAGAATTTTTAGGGCAAAACTCTTCATCTCACCGGATTAAGACGCCTTTTCGGCAGAGAAGAGCACGAGAACCTCCGCAATTGGAAACGACGATATGATGAGGTGAAACCACCGCCACGACGGCGGTGGATCCGACGAATTTGCACTCTGGAGATACCATCTCGCATCGGCATTTGGCGGCGACGCTACTTGACCACTCTGTGTTATCCTGATCCATTTTTAAGAAACTTTTACGCATTATATGCTCCCACGAAGAATCGGCGCCGTTTTCCACTTCGTTTTTCACGATTTTGTGCATTCAATCTTTGCATCTGGATGCAACCTGCAATAGATCGCCAAAATCAATAAGAAAAAAACATCAAAATACTACTACTAATTTAATGGTGAGGTGCTTACATGAGAGCAGCCATGGCCGTCGAAAACTCCGAAGTAGTCAGAAAAATTAGAAAAAGAAGGGTGAATCGCAATCTCGTCTTCCATATCTTTTCTTAGTCCGCAAACAATCGTTATCCCGAACTTCAGGCCTTGCTGAGAAGTTTCTGGCGCCGTCGACGGCTTTGTCTCCGGCGATTATTTGATTCACAACATCGGCATACAGTGAAGATCGACTAACACGAACCAACTTAGTCTTCCCATTGAATTCGATTTTCAGAATCACCACACAGTCCCGAATCTGAATAAGGAAAGTCCTATTATGATTTGAGAATTCCACAGCTACCTAATTAAACGGAAGGAAATTTATTTTGAAAGAATGTGGTTGACTATAAGGCGATAAAGTAGGAATACGAAGACTTGTTCTTTATTATATACATTAATTACCATAATTATATATAAGGGCATAAAAGGTTATTAACATGGGTTTTTGGCCTTTTTTAAAAAGATTATATTTTAGGTCTTTATTTAAAAAGGTAAGGCTATGAATAACCTTTTTTATAAAAATTCTCTTGTATTTAAATTAATATTATACTCTGTTTAAATTAATATTATAGTGTATTTGTTATAATTGAGTAACATTCCCTCATTTAAAAAATCATATTAAAGAGAAATAAGTTAGTACACACATATTTTGCCATCTACTATTTAACCTTAGAGAAGAACCCGAGATTGAATTTTAATTTGAACCTAAACATTGAAACGTGGTTTGAATTAAATTATGTTAATGTCATAAATTTCAGAAAGACACATACTGTACATATGTTTGTTATGTTTGTTTTGGAATAAGAAATTTAGATTTGAGATTTTGAAATTCAGTTCAAATTGTATAGTACTCTCCGTATTAATTTAAATACAGTATAATATTAATTAACATATTGTATAGTATTAGTTCAAATCAAGTTACATGTGATATACAATCGATGGTAGATTCTTCATCATTTATCAAATTTTCATTATTTTTTGTTATTTACAATGTTAATTTGCAACTTTAAAATAGTCAACACACTTTTTTTTTTTTTTGAGATGTCTTAGTTATAATTATGGGATACTAGGTAATTAATATGAAATTATTATTAGTAAAATATTCTAACAAATAAAATATACAAAATTAATTTATTTCCCATTAATTTTTGGCAGCCTCAACCTCAACGAAATTTTTATTCTTTGGAATTGCTTTGAATACTTACGGCAAGAATTTGGTTGAAACGGATCTGGTTACGGCAAGAATTTGGTTGAAACGGATCTGGGAAAGACCGTCTATAAATTTATAATTTTATATATTTATTTATTAATAAAATTATTTTATTTTATTGAATTTATAGTCTAGATATATTTTATAATACTTTTACTTATACCCTATATTTGACCATCCCATTTCAATCAATCTCATTCTCAAATTATTCTATTTCAAAATTTAGATTATTTATAAAATTTTATAACTCCATTTTTTCACAAATAGTCTTCATATTTATAAAATCACATGGTGGAGATTTGAGATTTTTTTATTCACAGTAGAACTTTCTCTAAAATCTCTCTAACAATTACTCAATATTTATGTATATTCTCTACTACAAATCTTCAACAATTCTCTATATTATTTTATTAAAGTTTTTCAAATTATTATAAAATAAGCTCTCACCATATTATTGATGTCACTTATTTTTATTTTCTCTTCGACCACTCTCCCGGACCAAAAAGTGCAACACAATATTGTTGGGATATTCATCCTACCCCTAATCAGATTAGAGTTTATAGATTTAGTTTTGATGGTCAAAACCAGATCAAAACTCAAGTGTTAGAGTATCAATTTGTAATCTAGTGATAGGTTACCTAAGTTGTTTTATACTCCCTCCGTGCCAGCATTTTTTGCACACTTTGACTTTCACGGTTTTTTAAAAAATAAAATAAAGTGATTGGTGATGTAAGATAAATGAGGGGTATTTTAGGTGATTTGATGATGTGTAAAGTTAATTTGATGAAATGTAAAGTAAAATGTAGGTAAAAAATGAGTGGCAATTTTGAAAATAAAATGATGTTGAGAGGGTATTAATTTTGTGGGGTATTTCCATATTAAGAGTGTGCAAATAATTTTGGGACGTCCCAATAAGGAAAGTGTGCAAATAATCTGATGAGAACCACGATACGAAATTGATGCATCGAAAAAGAACGCCTTTAGATATCAGTCGTTCCTCTACGAGCACTGCTAATCACGAATCAAATCACTCGTTTTCTCCTTAGCAATCTTCAAGTAAATCTCCTTGGGAATCCGAAAATGACCTGCAAAAGTACACCGGAGGGGGGCTCCGGCGTAGAAGCTCCGACGCTCAAGTCAGAATCGGTCGTAGGAGAAATCAAAGAGGAATTCCCCTGTGTCTCTAGGGAAATTCCGGCGAATACAGTGGTGTTTCTTCTCTTTTTAGTGTATATTTAGTAAGAATGTATGTATTGTGTAAAAAACCTAAGTAAGAATGTGGAAATAACCTGTTTATATACCTGGCCCCTCTCTTCGGAGAGGAAAAGACTCGTTCTCCCTATATCTTCGGCCCATTCCCTAAAGAATCGGTCTTACTCTCCCTGGAGACTTGGTTTTTCAGCATATCCGCCCCTATCTTCGTGGGTTGACCCACTCATTTGACTTGGCTAGAAAAGATGGACTATTCGTCCTTTATTTGGGCCGGATCCTTCCAGGCCCAAGGGCTATTAATCTCTCCACATATGGGCTAAGGGCCCAATCACCCTGATTTCTCTAATTTCCCTGCTTACGCCCAAGGGTACATTAATCTCGTTTCTTCGGTGTATTGACCTAATCATAACTATCATAATTTATCCCGTTTTCACGTGGCGACTTCTCAAAGAGCGACATATTTATCTGCATCAACCACTCCCCCTACTCTCATAAAAGGAATAATTTTTAGGAGAGTAGGAAAACAATAACATTAAGATAAATATTAAAGATGTACTCCCTTCCTTAAGATATCCTTCGAAATATTATTGATTTGACTCCCTTCGTAATAATTACCCTCAGAAGGCTTCAGGCCTTTTACACTTCCACACGCCATCTTGCCCTCGAAATACGTAACCGCATGTACACTCAAGGGCCAACGTCAAGCCGCCTTTGTTCATTCACGCGCCTTTTGATTGGGGTGCCATTAATTCTCCTCGGTTCTCTCCTTTTTCTCTCCCTTGCCTAATTATTTCAAAACCTCTTTTTTTTCCCCAAAAAATCCCTTTTTCCTTCCTTCCAAACTTATCTATTCTTCATCTTCTTTTTCATTTCTGCAATTTTAACTTCTCTACACACGTCTAGAGGCCATTCCGTCATCACTCCTAAAATCGACTTTGCTCCAGGTATCTACTCCTTCCTTTCTTTTCTCATTTACAATTTCCTTATGTCATCCTCTTCAGACTCCATATCCATGGAGAGTTCCACTTCCAACTCGTTTTCCATATTCCCCGTAACCGACCAAGCTTTGGAAGACAAAATTTCTGGTCCCTCGATCCTTACTCCTGAGCGTGTTGCCTCTTTTATCCGTTCAGGGATCTTCCCCGCCGATTATTCCGTTAGGGTTGCCCATAGGAAGGAGCACCCTAATTTTCTAGGTCATAATACCTTAGCCTTTTGGGAGGCTCAACTGAAAGCGGGCCTCCGTTTCCCGATCCACCCTTATCTCTGTGAAATTTCCACTTACCTCCGCATACCTCTGAACCAGTTCACATCCAACGCTATACGCGCAATGTTAGGCTTTTACATCCTGATGAGAGGAAACGGTGGGGATCCTTCGGCTCAACTCTTTCTAACCCAGTACGTGTGCAAGTTTGCGGACGGGTTTTTTTATGCTAGTGGTCGTACCTCCAGGACCGACAAATTCATGGAAAAACTCCATGAAGGGGTCCAGGACTGGAAAGACTATTATTTCTTTGTTACAAATCCTCTTCCTTGGAAATTTCCTCATGAGGGGTGGATTTATGAGAATCCAGGGGTACCCCGTCCTCCTCTTTCCGTTTGTTCTACTTTAAACCTGGATGTTATGAATCATTTAAATGATAATGTCTCTGCCCATGGCTTTTTTGACGTGATGAGTATCTGTAAGAATCCTAGAGCCCTCTCTCATTTCGGTTTTGGCCGCCCCGATTATCTCCTAGGTCCCGACGATGGTAATATCATTTCCCTTTTTTATATTGTCTTCAGACTTCACTTTGTTGTGATTGTTAACACATTTTTCATGTTTCTTTGTGCAGCCATGAGTTGGTTAACTCAAATCTCCCGCGATGCCACTCCCCTCTCAATGGTTGCTAAGTCTCCGGCCCCTGAAAGTTCCTCCAAGGCTCAACTTCCTCCTTCCCCAGTGAAACCTGTCACCGGGTCAGTCGCTAAACGTACCAGATCATCCACTGAGAAGGCCCTGGTTTCCACATTGCCTCCAGCCTCTGATGCTTCTAGGAAGAAGAAGTCCAAGACCAAATCCTCTCTGCCTAATGTCGCTCCCGACGCTTCTGATGAGATTAATGTCGATCATCTCCTGGCGTTCATTGAGCGTCATACTCCGACCCCTGCGATCGAGGCCCTTAACGCTCTGTCCTTCGAAGAGCGAGTTGTGCATGCCTCCCACAGCTTTACTCAGGTAGACTCTTCATGCAGATATATTTCTAGGTAGTTAAATAAGAAAAAAGTATACCTGTCTTACTTCTTTAGATTGTTCATTGTGTAGTTTGGTCTCCTATTCTCCAATGTGTCTGAACGAGCTCTCCAGTCCCTTTAGCTAGTGGATGATCTCCAAAGCCAAGTAGAGTTGGAGAAAGTAAAGAAGGAGATACTCGAAGCAGAGTTACGGGAGGCTAACCAGAAATGTAAGACACTTCAAACGGAGAAATCATGGTTGTCGGAGGAGGTTTCTTCGTTGAAAAAGGAGTTTGGTAAACGGGTTGAACAACTGGAGGTTACTCTTCCTCTGGCTGGTATGAAATTATGTATAGAATCCCTGTTTACCTCTGCCATAGGTCAAAAATTTCTAGGTACCTTGCATCGGGAATGGTTGGAGGCCTTTCTTCAGAGTAGCAGCTTTTTAGGGGCAATGGGAGCATATATCCCCCATTTCATTGACCATGGATTTTCTAACGCCGTAGCTGAACATTCTGCTCCAGGATTTAATGGTCAATACACTCGTGCCCTTCGGTTGGATGAACTGGACACTCCCCCTAAGTTCCCTGGAGATGCTAAGGAGGACATCAATACCCCTTGGTGGTTGCCTGGGATGAGGAAAGCAGTTTTGGAACTGAAAGATGCCACCCTGAACTTGGATGATCTTGCACCGGCAAAGGATATGGCTTTCCCTATTCATGTGGACAACCCAACTCCAGTGGCTACCGTGGCAGCAGGTGCTCTGATGGAGAAGGCAGAGGGAGGTGGTTCCAGTGGGCAGGTTGAGGAAGCAGGAGAAGGTTTCGAGGGAAAGAACGATGTTCCCCTCTCTTCATAACTCTATTTCTTTGATAACATTCCGGTACTTTTAAGACACTTTTATTTTTGTTAAGGCCTTTAAGGCCCCTTTTGGTATTTTCAGGAAACTCCACACTCCTGCGTTTTTCTGTGGAGGGCTAGGGTATGATGCTCCTAGTCTGGGATATTTCTGTTTTATCTGCTACTTCATATCGTACCTGCACATTATCATTTGGCATGCACATATATATATATCTCTGTCGTATATATGGTGTGATACCTGTTATGTTTTTCCTTTACTATGAGTTTGGCATGTCTCTAGCATTTTTTGACGCGTAAAGGCTCTAAAGTTCATAGAGAAGTCTTAATCATGAAAGTATAATATTTCCTTATTTTTGTACTTACTTGATGTCTTGATACTGCTTCTAGTTTCTCTCTGGAGTTAGAGTTCTTAGGGATTGTACTCTCCTAAAAGTTAGGATGTTTAGGGATTATACTCTCCCGAAAGTTAGAATGTTTAGGGATTATACTCTCCCAAAAGTTAGAGTGTTTAGGGATTATACTCTCCCAAAAGTTAGAATGTTTAGGGATTATACTCTCCCAAAAGTTAGAGTGTTTAGGGATTATACTCTCCCAAAAGTTAGAGTGTTTAGGGATTATACTCTCCCAAAAGTTAGAGTGTTTAGGGATTATACTCTCCCGAAAGTTAGAGTGTTTAGGGATTCTACTCTCCCGAAAGTTAGAGTGTTTAGGGATTATACTCTCCCAAAAGTTAGAATGTTTAGGGATTATACTCTCCCAAAAGTTAGAATTCGTAGGGATTATACTCTCCCTTAAGTTAAGATTCGTAGGGATTATACTCTCCCTTAAGTTAAGATTCGTAGGGATTATACTCTCCCTTAAGTTAAGATTCGTAGGGATTATACTCTCCCTTAAGTTGTTTATACTCGTAAGATTTCTTAGGGATTATACTCTCCCTGAAGTTGTTTATACTCGTAAGAGTTTTTAGGGATTATACTCTCCCTTAAGTTGTTTATACTCGTAAGAGTTCTTAGGGATTATACTCTCCCTTAAGTTGTTTATACTCGTAAAAGTTCTTAGGGATTATACTCTCCCTTAAGTTGTTTATACTCGTAAGAGTTCTTAGGGATTATACTCTCCCTTAAGTTGTTTATACTCGTAAGAGTTCTTAGGGATTATACTCTCCCTGAAGTTGTTTATACTCGTAAGAGTTCTTAGGGATTATACTCTCCCTTAAGTTGTTTATACTCGTAAGAGTTCTTAGGGATTATACTCTCCCTGAAGTTGTTTATACTCGTAAGAGTTCTTAGGGATTATACTCTCCCTTAAGTTGTTTATACTCGTAAGAGTTCTTAGGGATTATACTCTCCCCGAAGTTTGAGATTCGTAGGGATTATTGGCAAGTTAATCACATCTTCCGCTACCATATCCCCTACTCCCCCTAGCTTTAGAGGTTGTCGCGTATAGAAACTTTGGGAATTATCCTTAAGTAAAATATTTATGAATCGGTGTATGTTTTTCTATCTCGCAATATATCTATCATCTTATGTTGAACGCATTTATTATCTCCACACTCATTACATGGACATTTGGCAATTATCTCAGCACAATACTCAATATATGAGAAATATTTCATCATAAAATCAACATGCATAAGGGTCGTCTCATCATAGCATCAGGATATAAAAATCATCTCATCACCACATTAAACATGCATTAAAGGAAATTGTTGAAATTTTCCAAAAACTATGCTCCATTGATTCAAAATGTTTATCAACATAGGCAAATAAGGGAAACCTATGTCGGCCTCATTAAAAACCTCTCCGTGGTAAAACCCCAAGGGGAAACCCACGTAGAGGGAAAAAGAGTGCCGGTGAAGCAATTATTCGAGTGAAAAGTAACCATAAAAATTGTTCATAAAGGGAAAGATGGTAAAGGAATAACACCTTCCTCAAACATAAAATCTCTTCAAGTGGCACACGTTCCATGACCTCAATATCTCTTTTCCTGTCATGTCCTGGAGTTTGTATGCTCCGCCTTTTAGTACCTGTACTACCTTGTAGGGACCTTCCCAATTAGCTTCCATTTTTTCTGTATTTTTCAAGGCATCTGCTCTTCGAAGTACTAGATCTCCAGCTTTAAAAGATCGAGGAATCACCCTTCGATCATAAGCTGCTTTGATCCTGCTTTTATATCTCTCCGCTTTCAGTCTTGCCATCTCTCTTTCTTCCTCTACCAGGTCCAGAGCCTCCCTCATCAGCTCTTCATTCTTCTTCTCTTCAAAATATGTAATTCTGTGTGACCCCAGCCTGGCCTATGGAGGTATCACCGCCGCTGCTCCATACACCAAATAAAAGGGAGATTCCCCTGTGGCTGTTTTGGGACTGGTCCTATAAGACCAGAGAACATTATCTAGCTCCTTTACCCATCCTCCTCCTATTCTTTGCAATCGCGTTCGGATGCCATCTACTAGGATTCTATTTGTAACTTCCACCTGTCCGTTGGCTTGTGGATGGGCCACCGAAGTAAATCTCTGTATGATATTCCATCTTTCGCACCACTTTCTCACCTTCTCCCCATTGAATTGTGTCCCGTTGTCAGAGACCAATATTCTGGGCACTCCAAACCTGCAGCAAATATGTCTAGCCAGAAATAGAATTACATTATCTTCCTCTATCTTGGCCAAGGGTACAGCCTCTACCCACTTACTAAAGTAATCCACGGCTACAATAAAAAATTTCCTTCCCCCAGGTGCCAGGGGGAAGGGTCCGACTAGATCTATTCCCCATTTGGCGAAGGGACAGGGCGAGTACATGGCCCCCATCTCCTCTGTAGGTACCCGTATTAAGGGTCCATTCTTCTGGCACTTCTCGCATTTCTTCACATATTCCCTAGCGTCTCTGATTATATTGGGCCAGTAAAAACCCGCTCTAAATACCTTCTTCACCATAGTCTGATGGCCTTCATGGCTAGATGCACAACCTTCATGAATATCCTTAATCACTAGCTCTGCTTCTCTTTTCGAAAGGCATTTTAAATAAGGTTGAGCGAAGGACCTCTTGTATAATTGGTCCCCCAAGATACAATATTTCCTTCTCCAAGCTTTAGCTTCTCTGGACATTGGAGTTACATGTCCTTTCTTCAACTCTTCCCAAATCTCTCTCCTCCAATCATCTCCTGCTGTTATTTCTCCAACCAGGGTCTCGGTGGCTAATTGGTCCGCCATCAACAGGGTTATTTTTTCGTGTCCCTCAAATTCAGTGGAACTAGCCAGCTTAGATAGCCCATCTGCTTTCTCGTTCTCTTCTTTTGGTACCTGTATTACTTCAAAGGTCTGGAATTTATTCTTTAATTTCTTTACTTGTTCTAGGTAGGCGATCATCCTTTCATCCTTGGCAAGATACTCCCCCTTGACCTGTTGTACTATCAACTGTGAGTCGGAGTACAGGGTGACTTTTTGTGCCCCTAACTCTGCCGCTATGTTAGCCCCTCTAATCAGGGCTTCATACTCTGCACCGTTGTTTGAGGTTGAGAACCGAAACTTGATGGCTACCTGTACTTCTTGGCCATCAGGGTCAACCAATACTATCCCTGCTCCACATCCTACAGCAGATGCGGAACCATCAACATATACCTTCCAACCTTGTTCTTCCTCCATTCTGGTAGATTCTTGAATAAAGTCTGCTAAAGCTTGGGCTTTGATGGCCCTCCTTGGTTCATAATCAATATCGTACTCTTGTAATTCCACTGCCCATCTAACCATTCTACCTGATAAGTCTGCTCTCCCTAGTGTCTGCTTCAAAGGGAAATTAGTTCGCACCATAACTTTATAGGACAAGAAGTAGGGGCGTAATCGCCTAGCCGTTACCACCACCGCCAGGGCTGCCTTCTCCGCTTCTGAATACCTGATCGCTGCCCCTTGGATGACCTTGCTCACGTAATAGATAGGTTGCTGTGTGGAACCTTCCTCTTTCATCAGGGCAGTGCTCAGGGAGTGTTCCCCTACTAAAAGATATAAGAGCAACACATCTCCCTGAGAGGGCTTCGTCAGCTTCGGCAGTTGTTCAAGGTGAAGTTTGAGTTCCTCGAAAGCTTTCTGACACTGGTCGTCCCACTCGAACCTCGACCCCTTCCTTAATGTTCTGAAGAAGTGGTGGCTCTTTTCTGCTGACCTTGATATGAACCTACTAAGAGCTGCGATCCTACCATTCAGGGTTTGCAATTCCTTCAAATTCCGAGGGGGCTGCATGTCGAGCACCGCCTTCACCTTGGCAGGGTTAACTTCTATCCCTCTTTGGGTCACCATATATCCCAGGAATTTCCCTGACCCCACTCCAAAAGAACATTTAGCCGGATTTAATTTAATACCATTCTCTCGGATTACCTGGAATATCTCCTTCAGGTCGCCCATATGTTCCTCTGCCTTGACACTTTTAGCCAGCATATCATCCACGTAAACCTCCATGTTCCTGCCTATCTGCCCTCGGAACACCGAGTCTACCATTCTTTGATAGGTGGCTCCTGCATTTATCAGTCCAAAAGGCATACGTACATAACCGAAAGTACCACATGTCGCTATAAAGCATACATTTGGTATATAAAGGGGGTTCAACTGGATTTGGTGGTACCCTTGGTACGCATCCATCATGCTGAGTAATTCAAACCCAGACGTGGCATCTACTAACTGGTCGATTCGGGGCAGGGGATAGTGATCCTTTGGGCATGCTTTATTCAAATCTCTAAAATCGATACACATTCTCCACTTGCCAGCTCCTTTAGATACTAGCACCGCATTTGACAGCCACTCAGGGAACTGCACCCTCTTCACATGCCCTGCACTCAACAGCTTATCGATCTCCTCTTTCACAATGAGATTCTTCTCCTTACCGAAGTTCCTCAACTTCTGCTTCACTTGCCTAGCCTTGGGATCCACATTAAGGTAATGCATTTCTATCTCTGGAGGGATACCTGTCATATCCGTCGCTGTGAAAGCAAAAATATCCGCATTCTCCTGGAGGGCGAGTATCATCTTTCCCTGGAGCTCAGGGTTCAAATGCGTACCTATCCTGGTTGTGAATCCCACTTTACCTGGGTAGAGCTCGATGTTCATTAATTCCTCATCTGCTTTGGCTTTGGGTTGCTCTTGCCCTAGTTCACCCACTTTCTGTTTTTTCAACTCAGGGTCTTCACCCTTAAATCTCTCCATCCCTCGGAATACGGCCCTGTCTGCTATCTTGACCGATTCCACATAACACCTCCTCGCCTGGTACTGGTCTCCACATATCTCTCCCACACCCCCCGAGGCAGGGAATTTCATCTTCATGTGGAAGGTGGAAATCACAGCCTGAAAAATATTCAAACTCGGTCTTCCCATCACCACATTATATGATGACGGGACATCCACTATCAAAAACTCTATCACTTGCACGCGTCGGTTAGGAGCAGTTCCTAACCCTACCTGTAATAACGCTGAACCAAGGGGTTGAATGGCACCCCCTGAAAATCCATAGAGGGCTGTCTCCACTAGTCTGAGTTTTATGTTTAATTCCATCTTCTTAAAACACGCTAGGAACATGATATCAGCGGAGCTTCCCGTGTCTACAAAGATCCTAGCCACATCATATCCCGCTATATCCGTGGTAATGACGAGGGCATCATTATGTATCTCTCTGGGTTCTCCAATGTCTTCTGGTCCGAAATGGATATCAGGGGCTGTTATCATCTTTCCTATTTCACGGCATTCCATATCTCTTCCACTCTTCAATGACCTGACGCTCTGCTTCCTTTGTCTAAAGGAATCTCCGTCAGTGGGGCCACCCATAATCATATGAATAGTTCCCCTCTTTTGAGGAGGGGGTGGTTGATCTTCCGTGCTCTTTCTCTGCTCCCTTCTATTCTCCTCTGGTTTACCCTCAGGGTCTTTTCTTTTCTGCCCTCTGGGACCTTGTCGATCTCTAAAAATAAATTCCTTTAGGTGGCCTGCTTGAATCATTCTTTCTATTTCGTCCTTCAGATGCCAGCATTGGTTCGTGTCGTGACCATAGTCATTATGGAATCCACATAATCTATCTGACTTGGGGTTCTGGGGGCCCCTGTTTCGTGAGTAGGGGAACTTCATATCGGGATGGTCCCCTGCCACTTCTAAAACCTCTGCCGGCTCGATCCTCAGAGGGGTATACCTCCTTATCCTTCCCCTGGAATTCCAGGGCGCAGCTTCCTCTCCTTTTATATTTCCCGGCCCCCTCGCGTTCCGATGTCTTTCTGGACTGGGCCTCCTCGGCACTATCTCCCTTCTTCGTTCTCCATTACCCACTATCGTCTTGGTTTCCGATCGTTTAGCCTTCCTCACCTCCTCCAGGGTGAGGTACTTCTCTGCTCTCCTTAGTAATTCGTCAAAGGTCCGTACCGGCTTCTTGGCTAGAGACGTAAACAAGTCTCCGTCCCTCAGTCCATTAGTGAGAGCATTGATTTTGACCTCCGAAGAGGCTGTTGGTACCTCTAAGGCTGCTTGGTTGAACCGTTTCAAGAAGGCCCGAAGACTCTCATTCTCCCCTTGTCGCATGTTAAACAAGGTGAGGGTGGCTCTAGGTTGCCTCCTAGCGCTGGCAAATTGGTGCAAGAATAGCTCACTGAACTCCGACCATGAATGGATAGTATTTGGCCCTAGCTGGGTGAACCATTGCTGTGCCGCTTTAGATAGGGTAGTCAGAAATACCCTGCACTTGACGCCCTCTCCGTATCGATGCAATAGGGCGGCGTTCTCGAACCTCATCAGATGCTCGTACGGGTCCGTGGTGCCATCATATTCGAAATTTAAAGATTTAAAATTAGGAGGCAGTTCATCTTGTAAAATAGTGGATGAAAATTGATAACCAGTAACGTAAGAAGGTTTACTTACGTTGTCACTCATATGCTTCTGCATATCTTTCATTTCTTTCCGTAGAGCCTGTATTTGATCACTAACCGCTCCGTGGTAAGTGTCATCCGTACTCTCTTCTATCCCCGTATCCAGAATGGTATCGCCAGGGATCCTTTCCGTATTCCTCCTGGGAGGGCGATCAAGAACACTTCTTTCGGCTTGAGAAGGTACCCTTTCTTCTTGATTCTGGGGGAAACCTTCATTCTTAGAAGGGACTGGAGCCGAATCGATGACATGCTCCGGTGGATTCTGCTTTGTTCTTTCATTAACTGGTGGAGTAGGTCCAGGAGGGCGAAGTCCACGAGATGTAATTATTCTTTCTACTGCCTGCTCTATCATCACGTCCAATTGGTCTTGAGAGACAGTGAAGAGTTCCGGTTGAGCATTGGGTGGTGGAGTGTCCTTATCCGTACCGCTTCCCGAAGCTTCCAAGGTACCCGCCGTGTTCCCCTCCTGGACGGAAGGGATATCTTCCACTGTAGGATTTACAGGCTGTTTCCCCAGATTTCTATTCACGGGAAAACCTGGTGGGGGCGGAGGAAAGGGAGGAGGAGTGGAATTTCCCTTCTCCTTAGTCTGCTTCGTCAAATCTTGCCCTCCGCCCATTTAATATGTTAATATGGAACTTTTCTCACGCCTTAGCTAGAAATGTTCCCACAGACGGCGCCAGTTGATGCATCGAAAAAGAACGCATTTAGATATCAGTCGTTCCTCTACGAGCACTGTTAATCACGAATCAAATCACTCGTTTTCTCCTTAGCAATCTTCAAGTAAATCTCCTTGGGAATCCGAAAATGACCTGCAAAAGTACACCGGAGGGGGGCTCCGGCGTAGAAGCTCCGACGCTCAAGTCAGAATCGGCCGTAGGAGAAATCAAAGAGGAATTCCCCTGTGTCTCTAGGGAAATTCCGGCGAATACAATGGTGTTTCTTCTCTTTTTAGTGTATATTTAGTAAGAATGTATGTATTGTGTAAAAAACCTAAGTAAGAATGTGGAAATAACCTGTTTATATACATGGCCCCTCTCTTCGGAGAGGAAAAGACTCGTTCTCCCTATATCTTCGGCCAATTCCCTAAAGAATCGGTCTTACTCTCCCTGGAGACTTGGTTTTTCAGCATATCCGCCCCTATCTTCGTGGGTTGACCCACTCATTTGACTTGGCTATAAAAGATGGACTATTCGTCCTTTATTTGGGCCGGATCCTTCCAGGCCCAAGGGCTATTAATCTATCCACATATGGGCTACGGGCCCAATCACCCTGATTTCTCTAATTTCCCTGCTTACGCCCAAGGGTACATTAATCTCGTTTCTTCGGTGTATTGACCTAATCATAACTATCATAATTTATCCCGTTTCCACGTGGCGACTTCTCAAAGAGCGGCATATTTATCTGCATCAGAAATCACGATTCCGACGAATCTCCGACTCAGGCCGGCAAGATTGACGGTTTGCAAATTAATATTTGCACAAGATTTGTAATATTCAAGTTTTTTTCTGACTAATTCTCACGTCAGTTCTTACTCCTTTTATATAAGGGTATACAACTAACAACCTAATAATGTCCATCCTAACCAACTAACTCCTACTAACAACGGGACTAACAAAGAAACTAACCCAACTAACAACAAAACTAATCTGCAAACAGAAATAAAAGACAACATGAAAAAATGATTAAAATTGATAAATCGCCCTTGCCATGCTAGCCAATTGCAGCCTTCAATCCGGTCGTTGATGGTACGTAAATGCGAGCCCACAAACCTTATTCGCATCATTCCCATCTCCTTCACGAGCATCCTTGTCCTCATGGATGACTGCGAAATTATCGAAACCCGACCCACCGACTTCGATCAAGAAAGCTTGTTTGTTCTTGTCCGGTTCAATCGAAAGTGTTTTTCTGTAACATTCTTCAGTAGATTTGAAGTATTTGTATTGCATGTAAGCCCATGCTAAATTCTCTAACAATCTCGAATAGTCTTTATCAACCGTAATATGTACCTTCTTCCCTTGAGATTTTGCGAATTTGGTTTCTTTCCTAGAAAATGTTATTTTTTCTACTTGTAGTTTACATTGAAGCATTTGAATATCTTCCTCTATTATTCCAGATTCGTTGGATTTTTTAGATTCAAAAGAAGAGAGATGGTGGCAGGACTTAATGGCCTCAATTGCCCCATCTGATCGATCAAACTGCTTCATAACAACATTCATGCCTTTCAATGCACTATCGACTCGATCACTGTAATTATTTGCTGCCCAAAAAAGGAATATGGACCTGCCCTGGTCCTTATCTATCAGCTGAACATTTTTTGCTTTGATATAAGGAGAATCTTCAGAAGGGATGACATGAAAATGGTCAGGTGTTCTTTTGAACTTCATCTCTAACCTCGCCGTCGACGGAAAACAGCGTCTGCTCTTCCATGTTGGCTGCAACGTCAAGAACCCTCACGGTTGAGAGAAGTAGTCATCTTTCTCTGTATCCATAAGTTATTTTGTGTCTTAAGCCATGTTGGAAAATATGGTCCCATTTTGCAACTAGCTGATTCTATGGATAATAAATGAAATGGGGAAATCCAATCAGGGCTCAATTCGAGGGTCAATGAATTGAAGGATAGACTCAAGGGCTTTAAGTTGGCAAGGTTTATGAAGTGAGTCTCAGATATTGTGCCTTGCAAAGAATTATATGAGAGAGCCAAGTTGGCTAAGACTTGTAACAGGGACTGACTCTATAAGTTGAGTGCCTTTTAAGTCTAGTGATGCCAATTGGGTGCATGGTAGGTTTTCCAAGATTTTATCAATTGGAACCTTCAAGAGATCCCCTAAAAGAGATAGAGGCTTAAATTCCCGAATGATTTTGGAACCTTACCTTCAAGCATGTTACCAAAAAGATCAAGTTCACGAAGAAAAATTAATCTCCCAAAGGCATCTGGAATTGGGCTATCTAGTAAATTCAAACTCAGTTCTATAGAAACAAGACTCGAGCTTATGTTGAATAACCAATCAAATATGGAAGAAGTGAGATTATTATCAGACAAATGAAGGGTGGAAAGATATGTAGAAGAAGAGGAGTTGACAATAAGGAAAGTGTGCAAATAATCTGATGAGAACTACGATACGAAATCACGATTTCGACGAATCTCCGACTCAGGCCGGCAAGATTGACGGTTTGCAAATTAATATTTGCACAAGATTTGTTATATTCAAGTTTTTTTCTGATTAATTCTCACGACAATTCTTACTCCCTTTATATAAGGGTATACAACTAACTCCTACTAACAGCTGGACTAATAAAGAAACTAACCCAACTAACATCAAAACTAATTTGCAAACGGAAATAAAAGACAACATGAAAAAGGGATTAAAATTGATAAATCACCCTTGCCATGCTAGCCAAATGCAGCCTTCAATCCGGCTCTCGATTGTACGTAAATGCGAGCCCACAAACCTTATTTGCATCTAGGGCTGTTACACGAACCGAGCCGCTCGTGAGCTCGGCTCGGCTCGATAAGGCTCGAGTTCAGCTCGACTCGTTCGTTAAATGAGCCGAGCTCGAGCTCGTTAGATGCTCGATTTACTAACGAGCCGGCTCGAGCTCGACTTATTAGGCTCGATATCTAATTTTTTTTCTTTTATTTCCATTAGGCTCGGCTCGGCTCGATAGGCTCGTTAGGCTCGTTAGACCCTTTAACGAGCCAAGCCGAGCTCGTTTCTTAGCTCGCCAATATTATCGAGCCGAGCTCGGCTCGATAAGAGCTCGAGCCGAGCTCGAACTTCAAATACTCGGCTCGGCTCGGCTCGAATAACAGCCCTATTTGCATCATAATCATGGGACGGAGGGAGTAAAGCATAGAAGTTAGTCTAAATCTTAGTCAGTGGGATCAACTGTATGTATATCAGACTAAAGACTAGAAGACACTTGAAGTTCATTAGTGAAATCAGACTGAAAGGTTCTTGTATACCTTGTCAGCTGATATTAGCTACATGAGATCTGCCGATCAGAAGACACCAGCAGATGTGAACCTCACCAGATCTTGTCTATGCCTTAGAAGTTTCATAAAGATTGTTCATCTAACTGAATCACTGATCAGATAACAAAATGCATTTAAGATGCTACACTTTGGAAGAAGAGGCATTTATGAGAAGATAAAGAGAATGTTGGATATCATCTGGCAGACTCAAACAGAAGACAAGACTGCAAGTCTAACAACTCGGCTGATGTGGACCAATTAGAAGATAACAACACAACTATTTGAGTTGACTTGGACTAGGGTTTCAGAGATCTTTTCAGGATCGTACAAGTAAAGTTGCCCAAACGGTTCCGGACCGCCGGTTCACGATTCGGAACCGGCCACTTACACGAACCGGAACCGTGAAATTCACGATCCGATTTCGGTTCGTCCCTCCCGAGTTTTAGGACCACCGGTTTCACGGTTCAAACCGGCGGTTCAAGATTTTTTATTTTTTTATATACCCAACCAAGCCCAATTAACTCTTCAGGCCCAATTTTAAATGGTAAAACCTAAAAAGTAATCTTACTCCTCTTTCTTCAATTTAGGCGTATTCTTGTCTTGCCTCTGCTTCTTCGCTACTTGCTAAAATTCTTGTGCAACGGCTGAACGACATAGTTGACCGCTAGAGGCGGTGCCGCAGAGGTTTGGGGTGTGGGGTACGCGCGGTTCGTGATGCGAAGGAGGTGTGCCGCCGTCGGCGTTTTTAGGAAGATTGGAGGAGGCGATACTCAATTCTTAATTGTTTTCTTCCTCTTCTCTTTTTTTTTTTTTTTTTTTTTGTTTTTTATTGTGCAGAACATTAAGATTTTCTCTTCCTCTTCTCTTTTTTGTGGATTTTTTTTGTGCAGAACATTAGGGTTTTCTGTGTAGACTTTTCTTTTTTGTTTTTAAATTTGGGCCTTTAGCAGTTGGACTTGGGGTTCTCAATCAAAACCTAAATTTCCTGTACGATAAGCTTTTCTTCTTTTTCTTGTTTAAAATCGGAATCGGCTGGAACCGAAACCGTCGCCCCCTTTCTCATGGTCCGGTTCCGGTTCAACCTTTCCGAGACCACCGAACCGACGGTTCTTGAACCGTGAGCAACTATACGTACAAGACATTTAATGCACATTCCAATGATTAGTTCGGAGCACACTTCTCTTTATAAATACAAGATGTTGTTTACTGAAACAACTATGGAAACTATACGCGAAGAACTCACCAGCAGACCTCAAGAACACTCAAGCATTCTGAAATCTTTAAGAGTTCTCTAGAGCCTGAATATCTTTTCTATCCTTAAGCTCTAAGTTTCCAGACACTAAGCCTGTTTCTAGATTCATATCTTAAGAGCTTAGACAGTGTGATTCTTACACACTTAGTTGGTTATACACACATACTTTACTTTTATTTGTAGAAAACCCAACTCTTGTAAAAGTACTTGTTCTTACAATAACAAGTAGATCCGTATACACTAAGGAAATTGTATCTCGATCAAAGTCTTCTCTTGGAACTATAAAGCACCAAAGACCTTTGTTTAAAGGAATTAACTTCACAGTTAAGCTAGTGGACGTAGAATAAGTTGTTCGAACCACTATAAATACTTGTTTTATTTATTGCTTTATTATTTTATTGTTTATTATTTACATTGATTATTCATATTTCTAAATCATAAGTTTTTAAAAGAGTCAAAATTCACTAATTATTGTTTTTACCATCACTTGATATCATACATTGTTTGATAAAACATTCTTTATTACTCCATCCGTCCCGTGATTACTTGCACACTTTCCTTATTGATACGTCCCAAAATTATTTGCACACTCTTTATATGGAAATACCTCATAAAATTAATAACCTCACAACATCATTTTATTTCGCAAAAACTTGGGCTAGCTGTTAAATTGGGTCAACATGTTTTATTAAATTTTAACCGCTCTATTAATTTTATCCGTCCTGCCCCAATTTTTAGATTTCGATCTGATTTATTAATTTCACTTCATTAATTTTCAAATTTATTGACAAGCTTTTTGATATGTAAGTAGTATTATACACTTTTCATATAGTACTATTTTTTATTTAATGAAGTAACTTTTTTTTTTCATGTAGTAATATGTTTATGTATTTTTTTAAAATATGTTGTCATATTATCATTTTTTCTATTCATGTAGTAGTAGTTAATACTATTATACATGTAGTAGTTTAATTCTGTTATTTTAGTAAACCATTTTTTTAAATGTAGTAACAAGTTTTTTGATATGTAGTATCATACATTTTTCATGTAGTAATATTTTTTATTTAATGAAGTAACATTTTTTTGTACATGTAGTAATATAGTTTAATTCTATTATTTTAGTAAAACATTTTTTTTCAAATGTAGTGACAAGGTTTTTTTATATGTAGTATTATACATTTTTCATATAGTAATATTTTTTATTTAATAAAATACAGAGTAACATTTTTTTATATGTTTCTATTCATATATTTTTTTTTTAATCCATATTAAGAGAAATATTTATGTGATTTAACATATTATATTTTAATTAAATAAATGTATTTATTTTATTTAATATACTGTACATATTTAATATTTTATTATATAATTGTATATATGCATATTTGTTGACCCCCGTAAGACCAGTAAAATTAGCTTAAGATTTTAACTATTCATTAAATGGGTCAAGATTTTGGGCTTTTATCTAAATTGGGTAAGATGCACGTATGAAATATTTCATGCAAGATCAACCCATTTTATTTTCAAATTTGTCACTCCTTTTTTTCATACATTTCACTTTACACATCATCAAATCCACTTTACACACCATCAAATTACCTATAATACTCCTTCTTTATTTTACATTATCAACCACTAAATCCACTTTTCTTAAACAACATGCCGGTCAAACTATGCAAATTATCCTAGAACGGAGGGAGTAAAAGGTTTTCAATCAACTCACGAGTCTAAATATTTACACTAAAAAATATTGGCCAAAAGGCAACGACGATTAGCAAGGGCAGGCTACCGTTGCCAATTGGCAACGGATTTGACAACGGGCAGAAAAAAGGCGACGTGGGTGGGTGTCGTTGCCTTTTGGCAACGGATAAGGCAACGGGCAGAAAAAAGGCGACGTGGGTGGGTGTCGTTGCCTTTTGGCAACGGATAAGGCAACGGGAGTGGGCCTCGTTGCGAAAAGGCGACGGTTTATAACGCCCTTGCCTTTTGGCAACTGCAAAGGCAAGGGCGTGTCCTGCACTCGCCAAAAGGCGACGGGAGTGGGCCCATTGCGAAATGGCAACGGGGTCCCACTCGCTAAATAGCAACGGCAGTGGGCCCGTTGCCTAAACCGTCGCCCTAATTGAAGTCAAATTCGCTTGTAAACTCGTTTAATAAATTAAGAACTCAAATAATTATTTGGCATTATCCTTACCTTATTTAATTACTCTAAAATATGGAAAATATATAATTGCATTTATATCTCAACCTCTTCCCATAAAATTAGGAAAATAAAATATTACTCCCTCCGTCCGCCTATAAGTGTTACGTTACTTTTTGGCACAAAGATTAAGAAAAGTGATTAAATAATAGATATAGTACAAGTGATGTGATTGAGAGAGGAGAGAGATAGAGAGAAAAAGTAAGATATAAAGTGAAGTGTAAGAAAAAGTACTTACCAAAAAAGGTATGGGGAGCTTATAGGCGGACGGACCAAAATGGTAAAATGGGAAGCTTATAGGCGGACGGAGGGAGTAAGATTTTTTTAAAACTATTTTTAATGGACTTTATTTATTGGGTAGGTCTTGTAGACTCAATTCCTTATAATTTTAAAAAATGGGTAGGAAGGGTTTGGTGGCCCGAAATTTACTTGGCTTTGCCAAAAGACCTCATCTCTAAAAGCCCGGGTCGCGAGGCGTCCCTCACGCAGTAGGAACCTCGCCTCGCTCTTGTGACATGCTATGTTTCCCCTCTCTATTCCCAAGTAAGGGGTGAGTCGGCGAGGGAAAAGTCTTATTTAACATGAATAACGAGGGAAATGGCTAGTAATCTGGCCTCATATGTGAGCGCGAGATTCAAACTCGTGACCTCCTTGGAGTGAGGTGCTTATGTGCTCCTTATGTGCCGTTTAGTCTAGAAGCTTTTGTTGTCATATTTTGAATGCAATTATATATATATATATATATATATATATTATATTTTCATTTTTTTTAAATTCAATTAATTAATTTAAATTACTTTGTTTATTTTTAAATTGTCATAACATATGAACATATATACCTAATATATATTAATGGTCTTGAGAACCCCTTCTGCCCAATTTGACCGTGTTCATCTCTAAATGAAGATTTCAAACACGAAAATGAATACAACTTGCTAAATTGAATGTTTCTTCTCCTAGCCCTCTCCCCCCCTCCCATGTTTTCCAGTAACAACTACAACTCACTCTTCACAAAATTTACAATTACTCAATACAACATTAGCTCTACCCCACAAACCAAACAATCAAACCACATTAATTGTATTAAAAGAGAATAGGGTCTATCTATTAATAATCTGTTACAAACTTAACAAGTACCCAAATGGCAAAACAATACAATATCAGAAATACAAACAAACTTATCAAGAAAACCCTCTATCTGGAAAATCCCTTACTTTGATTGCAAGTTCTTCCAGGGATTTCTTCCTTTACTGTGTAAGAATATACCTTTGACTTGGCAGCCCCGGGACTGTGCAACGGCGGCGGCCGCTCCGGGACTGTGCAGCGGCAGCTCCGGAACAAAATATAAATGCACTCCTATTTTATATGTGAAGCCGAGATTTGTTATATATGTGAAGGCGGGGGATTATGTGGAAAACGTGAAGGCGGGGGAGTCTCAATAAAATTAAAATACGCGAAAAATATGTATGTTAATTGATGTAGCTCAAACGGTTGGGTATAATCTATTTTACGTTGAAGTTTATTCACAATATTCTTGAATATTTAGGATTTTGGATTGACCAAGTCAACTCAATTTGTTATAAGGAATTGATTCTATATAAGACCAATCCTTATTTATTTATTTATTTATTTATTGTACTCTACCTAAAAAAATCATTCATTTATATATATATAATTTTTTTAATAAAAAAATTAAAATTATAAAAATAATGCATTAAAAAATAATGATTACATTAATTTACCCTAAAACTCTAAACCTTAAATTTTAAAAATTAAAATTAAAGTTATAAATTAAAAATAGTGATTTTTTTAGGGTTTTAAGGTTTAGGGTTTAGGGTTTTAGGGTTTAAAGTTTAGAGTTTAGGGTTTAGGGGTTCATGGGTTCAGGGTTTAGGGTTCAGGGTTTAGGGTTCAGGGTTTAGGGGTTTAAGGTTAAATTAATGTAGTCATTATTTTTTAAACCATTATTTTTTATAACTTTAATTTATATTTTTCTTGTTAAAAAAATAAAATATATAAATTAATGATTTTTTAAAAGTAAAGTACAATAAATAAATTAAACGTGTAATATTTAATAATTAGGTAATAATAAAATCCGTTAAATTTTTTTTTTTAAATTTCAAATATTTTATTTCCTAATTTTATAGGTAGGGGTTGAAATATACTGCAATTATATATTTTCCATATTTTAGATTAATTAAATAAGTTAATATAATGATTTGGATGTCAAATCATCATTTGGCTCCATAAATGTTGTTTGTGATGTTAATTAAATATGCTATTAATGTTGTTTGTGATGTTAATTAAATAGGCTATGTTGTTTGTGATGTTAATTAAATAGGCTATTAATGTTGTTTGTGATGTTATTTTAATTGAAAATGAACTTGAGAATGATTTTATAATAGATGAAAATATTTTTAATTAAATGGATAAGTGAATTGATATTTTTAAATGGATAAGTGAAAATAATTATATTTAATGTTGTGAATTGAAAATTAGAATGAATTTAAATGATGTGATTAGAATAAATTTAAATGTATAAGTGAAAATAATTATACTCAATGTTGTATGTAATTATAATGTTATGAATTGAAAATTAGAATGAATTTAAATGTTGTAAATTGAAGATTAGAATAAATTTAAATAGTGTGAATTAATACAGTAATTAAATTATTTAATTTGAAACACATAATTTAGTTAATTCTCATTTAGAAATAAATATGATATGCTTTGATAATTTAATAAACAACAATTAAAGTTAGAATGAATTGAATTAAAGAATTAAAAACTAAAATTAAATTGAATATATATTAATTGCATTCAGAACATGTCGACTAAAGCTCCTAGCCTAAACGGCACACAGGGGGCGCTTCGAGACCGAGAGGTCCCGAGTTCGAACCCCGTAGACAACAAAATTCGCGAAAAATGGGTGGCCCAGCGGTGGAGGGGGTGTTGGTTGCCTTATATACCTGGGTTCGAAACCAAGGTTCACATTTTTTAAAAGTTGATAAAAAGGCGACGGCCAAAATGGCAACGACAGTGGACCCGTTGCAAAAAGGCGACGGTCGTGGGCCCCGTGGCGAAAAGGCAACGGATTATTGTCGTTGCCAATTGGTAACGACTGTCGCCCTCGCCAAAAGGCAATGACCTCCACGCGCTTGCCAAAAGGCAACGATTTTCCCCAAATCTGTTGCCTATAAAATAGCAACGAGCATATTGGCAACGACGGAAATCCGTTGCCTTCATGATTAGTGAGGGGGAATCCGTTGCCTTCCCCGTCGCCTTTTTGCAATTATTTTGTGGTGTTAGGGCCTACACAATTTCTGACTAGTTGCTCATTAGATAGTTTTCCAACTGACCAGGTGATATAGCAATCAGTAAGTTTGTTATCTTTATCTACTACTCTACACTCGCACTCTAAGATTAGATCATATTATTTGCATCCGACGACTAGAGAAAATTAAATAGCTAATTTGGTTGTCTCATCTGATCAACACATTAAAAAGTTTAAAAATCTAAAAGTCTATTCACTCCCCTCTAGACTTTTACGAGCATTGATACTCGTTTAGGGACCAACAAATATTACTGAAAAGTGTAAGTCAGTATAATTGAAAAGTGCAACACAATATTTAATGAAAAGTGTAAGTTATTATAACTAAGAAGTGAGCATAATATTTAATGAAAAATCTAAGTTATTATAACTTAAAAGTGCAACACATATTACTGAAAAGTGCAAGTCCATATAACTAAAAGATGCAATATAACATTACCAAAAATTGTAAGTCAATATAACTGAAAATATTATTGAAAAGTGTAAGTAAATACAATTGAAAAGTGCAACACCAAAAAAAAAAAATTACAAAAAAAAGGGTAAAAAGTCATTTGTCAACCATTGACCGTGGACCGATAACTTAAATTCTTATATAGACTTGAGTCTACACAAGACCAACTCAATTGAGTTAAATCAACTCGCGAAACACTCATGCTCAACTCAAAAAATGTTTAAAATTAATTCGAATTTAATCGAATCGAGTTTTGAGCTACTCAAGTAACTACCAAGTTCGAATTTATAAATACTCAATTCGAAAGTGCGAGCATAATTGAGCTTGTACAATATTTATTATTTTGTCATCAATTACATAATTATATTTATATAAAGGTAATCGAGCAGAACCGAGTCGATCTCGAGTTTATTTTACCATTTATTATATTAGAAAAATATGTTTTATATTTAATTTTGTAAAATAATACAGATAATCGAATTGAGTCGAACTCGAGTTTATCAATTTCTTGTCGAACTCGAGCTTAAAAATTTAAACTCAATCAAGTTCAAATTAACTTTCGAGCTTCGAACATAACAATCGATTTCGAGCTCAACAATACAACTCATTAGGGAATCTCCAATGCAATACCAAATACTCTAATTGCCTCTAAAATTATCTCACATGCAATATTGGTGGCAATTTGCCACAATCCCTTTTTTAGACCATCTCCAAGGCCAATGGCAAATTTGTCACTAAAACCCCCAATTTGTCACTAAATTTGAGTCAAACAGTAAAATTATCTACAACCATTCAACTCAAATTTTAACTTAATGAAAATATTTTCTTAGAATATTCTTAATTTTATCTTTTTTTATATTCCATTTTATCAAATATTTATTTATAATCAAATATTGAATTTTATTACGATTAAATTTAAATTAAATAAATTAAGCAACAAAATGATTCATTCAATACAAAATAGAAAAACACAAATTGATTTCACACAAAACACCCAATTAAATTACAAAATACATCACAATTACATATTGATACTAAGAAATTAAATATTAGTACAACAAAATGCAATACTTAATTAAATACAAATTACATATGCATAATCATTAACTTTCGAAATTAGAAAATTTTTCCCATAAATGTTCAATCAATGCATTCCGAAGTTCGAAATGGGCATCTACATCTCTGATTTGTTTATGCCGACAAAGAAAGTTTTGAAATCTTGAAGTTTTGTTATTTGCCATTTTTACATCTAGAGTTGACAATTCTCCCGTTTCTACAATTGGAACGCTAAGATCTCGTTCATCCTCTATTATCATATTATGCATTATTATGTATGTAGTCCTTATATATTACAAGTCACTTGTCGTCCAAAAACGAGCCAGATTTGCAATCGACTTTGGAGAACTCCAAATGCACGTTCCACATCTTTTCTGCACGATTCTTAATTGCTTCATTGCAATTTTTTATTTTTATTTTTTTGGACCATGTGGATCATGGATTGTTTGCACTAGAGTTGACCATTTGGGGTATGTACCATCCGCTAAATAATACCCCGTGTTGTATTCTTTTCCTTGAATAACATAATGTGTAGGAGGAGCAATGCCTCTAGTAAAATTAGAGGAAAGATGATATATCTCAAGCACATTTATATCATTATTAGTTCCTGCCATACTGAAGTATGCATGCCATATACAAAGGTCATAATCAGCGACAACTTCAAGAATGATGGTCGAAGAACCACTGCGGCCTGCGTATTGTCCAGCCCAAGCCGTAGGATAATTTTTCCACTTCCAATGCATACAATCAAGGCTACCTAACATTCCTGGAACCCACATTGCTCACCTATAAAAAGTAATTTAGCAACATCATCAGCATTCGACGATCTTAAATATTTATTTGAGAAAATCTCTACAACAGCACGACAAAAGCGTTTTACACATTCAATTGTTGTTGACTCTCCAATTTGAATGTATTCATCAATTGCATCTGCTGCAACCGAATATGCTAAAATTCGAAATGTTGATGTTACCTTTTGAGGCGTAGACAAACCAAGTTTACCAACTGCATCATTTTTTTGTACAAAATAATGATCATGATTTTTAATATCATTAGCAATTCGAAGAGATAAAATTCGAGACATGCGAAATCGTCGACGAAACATTGATTCATTCTACGTTGGATTTTCAGCAAAATAATCATTAAAAAGATTAAGAGCTGATTCTTCTCGATCGTGATGCACCACACCATGACCAACAATTGAGCCTCCATGAGCAGGCTTGACATTTGAATGTTCTTCATACTCACGAATGAAATTATTGTTAGACATAGCCAGTGGCGGACCCAGAAATTTAAATTTGAGGGTACGCTAAATAATTTTTAAAATATTATTTAAAATCTTACTCATTGGTGTACGTCAATGATTTCTCTGCTGAAATTATTGATGCTTTTGCTATTCGAAAAGAGTCCAGTTCCGACTAAGAATTTTTTTACAAAATAGAGGTGGAATTAAATAAAAACATAAGACGTTATTATTAGAGAAGGTCGGAATTCATTAGTTTTAATAGTTAAAAAAATGAGTTGATAAATAACTCTAATAGTTAAAAAAAATGAGTAAAAATGAGTTGATAAATTGGTAAGGAAGTAAAAATATACTTAAATTATATTATCTCACGCAAGAAGTTCTATAAGAAAAATATATGTTGGGGTATAAATGAGAAAGTGAATGTTTATGAATAAAGATAATGGTTTGAGAATTAAGATAAAATAGTGTGAATAATATTATTTTTAAAATGGGAGTTAATTAAATTGAAGGGAGTAATATTTAAATATATTAAAAGTATATATATATATATATATATATATATTATAATATAACAAATAAATAGTACTAGTATAAAAAGAAAAAGAAAAAGGGAAAATCATAGTAAATTGAATAACAAAACACCAAATGCAAAATTGAGATCAAGCCCAGAAAAGTTATTTTGCAATGTGGCCCAATTGTTAATTTGAGTTTTTGTAAATACGCTTATGAGATATATATAAATTATAATGCATATGGGATATAAGTACTAGTAGTATTTTTTTTAATTTGGGGGTACACTTGTTCCCACGTAGGTCCGCCTCTGAACATAGCTAATTGATAAATATTTTAATTTTTTAGGTGATTTTCAGTTATCAACCATTCAAACTCTTCATCAGAAGAAGAAGATAAATAAGAAGAGCTTGCAAAATTTGAATTCATCTTTTGCAAATAAGCTTAGTGAGGTAAATATTTGAGATGTACACCTTTGTAATGAAACGAATGGTGTAAATTTATAAGGGGGCACATGTATAAATGTATCCCACAAATTAATTTGAAAGGAAAGAAATTTATAAAGTGGGCACATGCATCTCTGCATATTCTACTATTTTCAACATATATTATATCTACCTATCCACTAAGGGGCACATGTATCAATGTATCACTCTGCGTAAGGGGGTACATGTATCAATGTATCCCTCTACCTATCCACTAAAGTCATGTAACGACACACATTCATTATATCTGCCTATCCACTGCCTATTCAAAGACCTCTCCCTGCAATGACATCTTTGCAAAGAATAAGACCTCTCACCGTAATGAATAATGTTAATGTAACAATACATAGTGTGATTCACATAAATTTCTATATAAAGTTCTCATCAATCTCAACGATGAATAATGGTATCAGAATGAACAACTCAAAATTGCACGACAAAGTTCTCATCAATCTCAACCTGAAAATCCCTCCACCACTTTTGGACAATATTTAGGTAATATTTGAGGGTTTGAAAGTGGTCTACCAGAATATTGAAATTCGTAGTATTTATATTTAATCAGTATATCCTTTGTTTAGTTATATTTATGCTCGTTGTGTTAAATTTAGTGTGCTTGTTGTGTTTTCGTTAATTTTCTATTGTATTTTGTAATTTAAATTCATAGTATGTATATTTTATTTTGTATTGTAATTTAAATTTGTAGTATGTTCGTTTTATTTTCTATTGCAATTTAAATTTGTAGTATTTATGTTTTATTTCGTATTGTATTTTTGTAATTTAAATTACTAATGTTGTCTTAAAATTAAATTGTATACTTTTAATTTTAAAATCTTAACAATTATTAATCAAAATAATAAACTAAATAAATAAATAAAATGTTGCCACCGTGAATAGTGTTGTGGCAAATTTGACCCACACTATTCATTTGTGGCAATTTACCTCCCAATTAGCCTCTCTCTTGAAGATGATTTGCCACAAAAAAACTGCCATTAGCCTCTCCCTTGGAGATAGTTAGTGATAAATTTGCCACCATCTAAAAGTTGGACGCGCCCTTCTCAATTAACTTTTTCGACTGTATATATTCTTTTTTTCATTTCATTTTATTTATTAATTTATTGTTTAATTTATTTAGAATTTAATATTTTATGAAATATTTAAAAATTGAAATATCTAAAACTTATAATTAACAATTATGAAATATTTAAAAATCGAAAGCATATAATTTAATTGTAAAACAACGTTAATGGTTAAAAATATATAATTTATATTTCTAAGTATTACATTTTGTTGTAATTGTGATATAATTTATATTTTATGCTATTGAATTTGATGTTTTATTTCATTTATTTATTTTTTATATTAAATATATCACTTTTTTTGTTTAATTAATTTAAATATAAATATGAAATTATAAATTTGATGATAAACAGATAGATGGAGTATTTAATAAAATATAAATAAATAAGATAACATTAAGAATATTCTTTAAAATATTTATATTGAGTTAAAATTTAAGTTTAATGATTAAAGATAATTTTACTGTTTAACTTAAATTTAATGAAAATTAATAATTTTAGTGACAATTTAAACTCGAGGATTATGGATGAACTCATTGGACATCCATGAAATTCACAAAAAAAAAAAGACAGATGTCAAATTATCATCACTACTACCTATCCCTAAAAGCAGTTTTTTCGATGTAAGGCCTGAAAGATGGGTCAACTATCAATTTAATGCCTAAAAGAAAATTTATATCGATATAAGACTCGATTCATATAAAACTATCAATTGAAGGCTTAAAATTTTAACACCGTTAAAAATCTATTTAACGGAAGTTGATTCATATATCTTACTCTGGTAATGAGAGCTATGAAGATGTGGTAATACTGACTGATTCATCAGCTAATTCTCCTACCTTTCCTCCTCCAAAAAATTGAATTCCCGCATGTCGAAAGCATCAAACAGTTTTGCTTGAGTTTTGTATAGTGGATTATAGTGGATTAAAAGTATGAACTTTTCAAGTTTTTCCTCACAAAAGGCAGAGAAGCTCTAGTGAGTTAACGGTGTTAAAATTTTAAGCCTTCAATTGATAGTTTTATATGAATCGAGCCTTATATCGATATGAATTTTCTTTCGAGTCTTAAATTGATAGTTGACACATCTTTCAGGTCTTGGATCGAAAAAATTCCTACCTAAAATGATTTTTTTTTTTGGGTGGGGAGTGGGGGCGAATAATCACTCTTTTTAATCGCTCGCTCGGTTGTTTCTAGTCTCGAAACAACTTTTTTTTTTCTGGAATAAGCAAAAAATTAACAAGATTATATAAGTCATTTATATCTAAAACTAGTAATTCTCCGTGCGTTGCACGACGAATTGATTATTAACAAATTTTAATTAATTATTTATAGAATACATTCGTGTGATTTAAAATTTTCAATGGTTGAATTTTACAGAATTTAAAAAACAATAATACTATGTGAAATCATATCATTTATTTCATCTTGTGAATGAAGCTTGAATTACATTTTTTAAAATCTATTTTCACTTATAATTATTGATGGAATATTACTCCATCCGTCTAATTATCACATAATTTAAAAAATATTAATATGATTGAAGAGAGTGAATAAAATGAAGTGTAGAATAATTTAAGAGTAAAAGCGGTGGAGTCACCGTGTATACACAAAAATAAAATGAGAATTTTTTTGTGAGACATCTGAAATCTTTCTGATGAAATAAAATAATTAATTAAAATTCAATTTTACGAAATAGATTTATGAAACTATCTCATACAAATTTTAACTTATAATTAAAATTTATATATAATCTTGAGAAACAAAAAGTATATATACAAATATACATAAATTAATTACAAATTTTTTTTAATAATTAAAATTCATAGAAGTATATTTAATTACAAATGTTTTTAATAATTAATTTATAACTGACTGCAAATAGAATAAAAAAAAAATCAAAAGATATAAACCGTAAACTAAAACAGCTAGACATAAAAAAAAAATAAAAAAATTAGCCCACAGCAATGGGCGGGAATTGACTGCGGTCAACTATGCTGTTTTATAGTATATATATAGATGAAAAGAAACCTTATTTATTATTATTATTATTTATTTTTGGTTCATTATTGAATTCGATTTAACAAACAGTTTCCGGTTTGAATGAGCCTCCTTCAGGCCGAACATCAAAATCCTCCATTGCAGAAATTTTCCCTATGAGAAAGCTTTCATCTTTGGCTTCTAGGGTTACACCTGAAATCCAAAACCTAGCTGAGAGAGTTCAAAACCCTAAAACCCCTACAAATACCACACCCTCAAGCGCAAAATCTTGCAAAAACACAAGTCATAATCGCGTATCTTATTCAACTGGTAAGGCCAAATTCGAAAGCTCAAACTCTGTTTCAGTTATCGCGCCGAAATCTCACTTTTCTGCTCATAAACACACATTTAAACCGAAACCCACTGATCATCACTACGTGGCTGAAATTTTGTCAAGAAAAGACTGGTATTTGCTGCTAAATCATGAGTTTAAGGCCCATAGGATTAATTTGAGTACTCAGATTGTGGTTAGCATTTTGCAGAATCAAGAAAACATTTTATGCGCTTTGCGATTTTATGTCTGGGTTTGCAATGTCAGTGCTTCTCTTGCTAAGGACCAATCAATTCGCAGTGCTTTAAGCAATGCCCTGTATAGGAAAGGTCCAGTTTTATTGTCTACTGAGTTGATACAGGATGTTAGAAACTCGGGATGCCGAGTGAACGAGGAATTGCTTTGCGTTTTGATTGGGAGTTGGGGAAGGTTGGGGTTAGCTAAGTATTGTTCTGAGGTTTTTGAACAGGTTTCTTATTTGGGGATTTGTCCTAGTACAAGGTTGTATAATGCAGTGATAGATGGGCTTGTAAAGTCGAATTCGCTCGATTTGGCTTATCTAAAGTTTCAGCAAATGGAGGTAGATAACTGCATTCCTGATAGATTTACGTATAACATTCTTATACATGGAGTTTGTAAGGCTGGTGTAGTGGACGAGGCCCTTCGTCTCGTAAAACAGATGGAGGGGTTGGGATATTCACCCAATGTGTTTACGTATACAATCTTGATGGATGGATATTTTAATGCTAAGAGAATAGATGAGGCATTTAGGCTTCTGGAGAGAATGAAAGCAAGGAATGTGAAGCCAAATGATGCAACACATCGTTCATTGATCAATGGAGTTTTTCGTTCTGTGCCTCCAAATGAAGCGTTTGGATTGTTATCGAGATGGGTTGATAGTGAGCCCAATCTTCCTAAAGTGGTTTATGATAGCATAGTTTATTCCCTTTGTGATAACTCTTTGTCAAAGCAAACTGCTAAGTTTTTGAGGACAGCTGACGAACGAGGTTATGTTCCTGATAGTTCGATAGCTAACATTGCAATTACTTATTTAATTAAAGGATTAGATCTTGAAGAAACTTGCCAGATATTTGAATGTTTAATCAATCATGGGGTGAAGGTGGATATAAGTACTTGTTTGGCACTTATTGAAGCTTTGTACAAATCAGTGAGAGAAGGGAAGGGCAATCAATATTTACGTTGGATACTCGATGAAGGACTTGTTACAAACGTTTTCTCATATAACATGGTTATCGATTGTTTTTGCAAAGCTAAAATGATAAACAGGGCAATACAAACTTTAGGAATGATGCTGAAAAGAGGTATTCACCCTAACCTTGTTACTTTCAACACCCTGATTGCCGGGTATTGCAAGGTTAGGGATGTCATTAACACACGAGGTATGCTACTGATGCTCTTAGATCATGGTTTTAAACCAGACGTTTTCACTTTCAGTTCGATAATTGATGGTCTGTGCCAGGTTAATCGAAATGCTGAAGCTTTTGATTGTTTCGTAGAAATGGGGGAGTGGGGAATTACGCCTAATGCTATCACATATAATAGCCTAATTCGATCGTTGTGCATCTCTGGAGATGTTTTTAAAGCAATGAGACTACTGAGAAAGATGCAGATTGATGGAGTAAAACCTGATGTTTACACTTTTAATGCTCTAATACAAAAGTATTGTAAGGATCGTAAACTTGATAAGGCACAGAGGCTTCTTAAAAGCATGTTAATGCTGAACTTGCATCCTGATAATTTTACATACATTGCTTTTATTAATGCATTGTGTGAATCTGGGAGATTTGATGAAGCTAAGGATTTGTTTGCTTCAATGGAGTCAAATGGATGTCAACCTGATGCTTATGTATGCAATTCGTTCATTGATGCCTTTGTGAAGTCAGGGAGGTTTAAAGAAGCCCAAGATGTGTGGTTAAAATACAACGAGAAGGGAATGACATTGAAACCAATGCCAATTTAAATTTGGTGACCATTTGGCTTTGAGTCCTGGTACAGATATGATGTTTTTCTTTTAGATTATAAAATGCTTGTGATATGTTCAGTATGTTTCGTGCCTTATCGAATGATGAATTTGAGGCTATACTGTTTTCTAGAGTGCTTATTTTATTTATCTTTCAGAACAGTATGAAATTGCACCGAATGTTTTGATCGTCTGAACTCTTCAATATTGTAGCAAAAACTGGATTATGTTGCTCAATTTCCACTTGAATTCATACTTCAATTAGTTTTGAAAGGCAAACATATCTGAATTATTTCAGTATTTTAGCTCAATGACATGTAAAGAGGTGTAAATGGGGTTATTGAGCAACATGGATTTGACAAAAAAAGTGATGTTATTTCTTAAGGTTTGCTGAAATTATACCCACTTTTCCTGAAATAGAAAGCAATCTACCTGCATAAATTATAAAAAAATTATTGCAAGTGTAGAGTTATGCACTTAATTATATTTGAATATTTGGTGATATTTTAATTTTTTTTTTCTTTTTTACTTTTCTTAAGTGCCATTATTTGGTGATTGGTAGTTTAAAACAACACATCAGAAGAATGTGTGTTCATAACCATACAATCTTGACGGAAATACTTACATTTAGTTTCCTTATTTGTGTATCTCACCTTTGTATCTAGGCGACTCTTCAGGTATATTAAGTTGTACCTTTTAGGCTTCTGATGGGTTGTACACACTTTATTTTCTTATATTCTAGTAAATTATGTAAATAAATAAATAAATTCAAGATTGTTCTTGCTTGTTTGATCAGCTTATCTCACGGCCCTTATTGAAAAAAAGCTTGTTTAATTAGTTTATGTGTTTGAGTACTAAATCTGGTATAGATGTTGAGTGTCAATGAGAATGATTATTTCCTTTTATATCATGTGCATACTCATTATAGATTATTACTTATAGTACAAGTTTTTAATTGCAGGTTTGATTTCTTCTCCTTCTACATAAACATAAAGTATGTCAAAGTTGGTGAATTTAGTCCAACCATCCTGCCCTTATTTTCTCCAGGTTTATTGCAGCAGATTACCAATAGTTTACACTTTTCTTGATCCAGTCTTATATTCTTCTGCTATAAGATACTCTATACTTGACAAAATCCAAATAAATTATCCTACTTTTTTTCTATACATTTCTGGTAGTTGTGGCAACTGGAAAATAAGTAGTCTAGATTTATACCTATATATATAATTTATCTTTAATGTTGCCCTTAACAGTTTCTAAACATCAGTGAAATGGCATTCTCTGCATCCACTGCTCGTTGGCTTATAATTTCAATTCTCTTCGTTTCCACTTTCAAATTTGGTATAAGCATTAGTCGAGCTGCTAGTATTACTATTGAATATATAAAAATATATTTTATACTAAGGTTGAATGTTTTCTTGGTATTTTCTGATAGGAAAAGCGTACGATTATCCCCATCTGGGCGCCGCTGGTGTAGTTGCAAACGGGTATTTGCCTAAAGCAGAAGTCGAAGGAGATGTGGATCAGTATTTTCCTCAGAGTGGAATCATAGGCACTGGTGCTGCTCTACTTTTCGGCAAGGCACTATCATGTCTTAGTGATAAATATGTAAGTTGTTAATCCTCATTTATGAAACTAGTGATCCTTTTTATGATATCACATTCTTGGAAATCCTTTAAGAAGATTTTTGGGTAAATTATCCGGACTCCCCTTGAGGTTTGTCCAAATTACCAAATACCCCCCTAAAAAGATCCAAAATATTACTCCCTCGGTACCGCTAAGATAGGCTTCCGTTCTACGTTCGTGTGTCCCAACTTATAAGCTTGTTTCTTTGTTAAGTCATTAACTATTTTCCCATTGACCAAATGACACTATAACACACTTAGTTTTAACAAGTTTTCGATACATTTAATATTTGTGTCATCTTGTGTAAGGGTAAAACGGGAAGAACGTAGGAAAAAATACAATTTCAATAACATTTAATATGTCATCTTAATCTCTCTCTCAAAAAAAAAAAGAAGTCTTCATAATCTGTGTGAGAAATCGTCCGAGCCTATTTTAGTGGTACATACGAGTATTTGATTGATTGAGAAATGCTAAATCATTTCACTTATTGCATTTGCATCGATTGATTGTTGCGTAATCTTGCATTACTAGCCAGTAAAATGTACGGAGTATTTTTTTTGTCTTTCAAGTGGAGTATTTGGTAATTTTTTCAAACTCTTGTGAGTTTTTTTTTTGTAATTTGGACAAACCACGAGCGGAATTTCGGTAATTTGCCCAAGATCTTTTCTTAGAGGTAGAAGTTTGAGCTCAATAGGGTGGGTCGGTCCAAACGGCCCAGGAAAGGTTCGGACGGGATGACCTCCCTATTAGCTGGACCCAAATTGACCCAATAGGCCTTACCGGACCAGACACGGTCTAATAGCTAATAGTAAAATACTGGTTCTACTCATTGGTTCGAGCCTGGCCAGGAGGCCATATTGAGGATTCTGTTTGAACAACTCTTGATGCAGATTTACAACAGCTGTGAAGAATCTCACAGGCTGAGTGAAAGTGGAGATCTGAACGTGCCACCTGAATACACAGACGAGTACTGCCAAGGTCCTTGTTTAACTGAGACGCACCACGCACTCGACTGCATCGATAAAATCTTAAACCGGTTCATATTTCTCAACAGGGCGACACTGAATGATGTTCGGGAAACTATTGAGTCTGGATGTAGCCACGGCCCGAAAAGAGGTGTGAATTAGACTGCATAACTTGGATTGTTTCTTCTTCTGATGATTTGAAACAAGTTTTGTGACATTTTTAGACTTGTTTCAGGTAACTTTGATGTGGTTGGGCGTATTCAAACTGGTCATGCTGGCAAGAACAAGGTGTCAAACGGCGTCGTTTATGCGATCCTGGTGATGGTTGCTCTCTGGAACTACTAGAGGCTGTTGATGTAATTGACAATTTATACATTTTGCAATTCATGACATTGGAGTCCTATATTAAAAGTCTTCATTTTCCTGATTTTATAATTTATATGATAAATATGAGACTATACTTTTCTAGATAAATGATATTTAAATCTCCGATCCAATTCATAACATAATTAAACTAATGATGATAGTTTACAAATGCAGGTACTTAGTTGGACAGTTCTAAAAATAAGTAAATACACTATATTTTAATAAAATAATTATGATTAATAAACTACAACTTCTAAAAATCTGTTTAGAAGTTTTTGCATGTTAATTAATTATTAACAAACTTTTTAGAAGGAAATGTGAAATACAGTAGCAATTAAAATATCTAAAATTCCCTTTTATAATCATTCCCTCCAATCTTGTTCATATTAACTGCCACCATTCTCTTCAATGGATTCTTCCAAGAATCTCTCGACACCCCATTACTTCTTCACAGTCCTCTTCACTGCCATTCTCATTATCTTCTTCTTCTTCTCCGCCGCTCTCTCTAACTTTCCGGCCACCAAGCCTCCACCGGAATTCCTCCCGAGCGCCCGTCTGGCCAACCAGAAAAACAGAGCTTCTGCAGAAGAGGAAACAGAGTCTTGTGACATATTCGATGGCCATTGGGTCGTCGACGAAGATCTCGACCCGTTTTATGACCCGGGTTCTTGCCCGTTCATCGACGAATCCTTCAATTGCTTCAAGAACGGACGCCCTGATTCTGATTACCTCAAGCTCAAATGGAAGCCTCATGCTTGTCAAATTCCAAGGTCTCTCTCTTTTTTTTTTTTTTTTACTTCATTTCATTCCCAAGATTTTTCAAATGTTTGCTTTCTTGAATTCTGAATTCAATTTTGAAGGTTTGAAGGTTTGAAAATGCTCAAGATTTTACGAGGGAAGAGAATGGTGTTCGTTGGAGATTCACTCAACAGAAACATGTGGGAATCTTTGGTTTGCAGTTTGAGAAATTCTTTAATTGATAAAACCAAAGTGTATGAAGTTTCAGCAAGGCAGCAATTCAGAAGCCAAGGATTCTATTCCTTCATATTCAAGGATTTCAACTGCTCAATCGACTTCATCAGATCGCCATTCCTGGTTCAAGAATGGAACTCTTCAGACAAAGCCGGGACGCCCCGCGAGACGCTTCGACTGGACTTGATGGATGGCTCTTACACTTACAGCAATGCTGACATTATTGTTTTCAACACAGGCCATTGGTGGACTCATCAGAAAACCTTCCAAAGGTGGTGATTTTTTTATTTTTTTGTTTAAAGAAAAAATCTTGAATGTGTTGATGAAAAAAAATTCTCAGGAAATACTATTTCCAAGAAGGTGACCACTTGTACCAGAAACTAGAAGTTGCAGAAGCATATAAGAAAGCATTGAAGACATGGGCTCATTGGGTCGATACGAATATCAATATCAGCAAAACCCGAGTTTTCTTTAGAGGATATTCGGCTTCACATTTCAAGTAAATGTAAATAAATTAAGCCGTATGTAATGTGTTGAGGAGGTTATTAAATGTTGTGGAATGCAGGGGAGGGCAGTGGAATTCGGGGGGAAGCTGCGATGGAGAGACGAAACCGATCATGAACGACGATCATCTTGGGAGGTATCCATGGATGATGAAGGTACTAGAGTCAGTGTTATCGGATATGAAGACGCCCGTTTTTTATCTCAACATAACAAGAATGACGGACTATAGAAAAGACGGGCATCCTTCGATATTTAGGGAGCCGCCTTGGATGAGAAACGAAGGGACTTTTCAAGATTGTAGTCATTGGTGTCTGCCTGGAGTTCCCGATTCTTGGAATGAGCTTTTGTATGCATTTTTGGTTAAAGTTTAGCATAGAGTTAAGGATACTAAAAAGATAGGCCTATTGCTATTGGCAATGTTCCTTTTAATGAAGGAATGGTTTGTAGCTTATTACGTGTTTGTTGAAATGCATTTTTGGTTAAATCTCTGAAAAATGCTAGTTACTATAAACCATCTTTTGTTTAAATTACATGATTGATTTGAACATTCTTTCACTTTGAAACAAAAGGATGGTACATAACGTTATACCAAACATACATTTATTTACTTAAAAACACATTGCTATCTAGTGATAGGTACATTATGTTATGATTTGGAACAATAAACATTCAGACGATAATCTAAACATTATGTTAGCCTTATGAGTTCCTTCCCTCATTTATAAACTGTTTCGAAAATCATTTTTTTATTTAAAAGTTGTGACAAAGAATTTTGAAAATAAGTGATCCTAAAAGTAGTTTGCAAACACCTTGCTTAATGAATTTATTAATCTTTTGAAACTAAAAGGTCATGTGCATGAATGGATTTACTATGGATCAGTTTTATGTTGGTGTGGTGCAGGTGTGAAATCTATTTTCGAATGAGATTGTAGATTAACAATTAGAAATATTCGAATGAGAATTAATAAAAAATAAAATAAGATTAAGTAACATTAATATATGCTTCAATTCCAAATATTATTTTATCAAATTGATAAGTGTATATTGTCTTTAGTTTGAAGCTAGCAAGTCGGACTGATTGACCCATCCCAACTTATCGGGTCAACCATTATCATTGGAGTAGTTCGGCCCAAAATTACTTGAGTTAGTGAACTAACTAGCTAGCTCAACTCAACCTCAATTTTTTTATAAATTAAATTTAGTTTTTTGAAAGAAAATTAAAACATAAAAACAATAACCCAACTAGTGTGAGTAGTGTCCAACAAAGAATTAGATCAACCAACTTTTAAGTACAAATTGCAAATATTTTTATTATAGGACTTCACACTCTTAAATAATTAGAAGAATTTGAATGCATGTGGGGTATTTTTTTTTTCTAATATTTTGTTGGGGTGAAGTCATAAAAAGAGGGGGGTCATTGTGGCCAATGTATATTGATCTTCAAGTTGGTTGGTCCGACCCATTGAACTGGGCCCAAATAGCCTAATGTTAATAGTTTAGTTAGAAGGGCGCGGCTAAAGGCACACACGGATCCTATAAGGACACCCATGCGATGAGGACACACACAAAATGGATGAAGACACCCACGTGGAAATCCCAAAATTACCCTCCTCTCAATTAAAACCCTAAAAGTCATTCTTCTTTTCTCAGATTCAGAACACCCACCTTCGACACTCCATTTTCGCCACCTCCGGCGCGACCCTCTCTTCACGTCGGCGCGGCGCAGCAGCGCCACCTACCTCTCCACTTCGCTCATGTCGCCCACCTCGTCACGGAGGCCCACTGCGCATCACTCTCCCCCTCTCCTTCGCGGCCGCACCCTCTCCCCCTCCCCTTCGAACGCCGCCGCCGCCGCCCATTTCAATCACTACAAAAAAGAGGTGTTTTACCGACGGTTATATCGACGGATATTCAGTCGGTATTGGCTCTTACCGACGGAATTACCGACGGATTTTATCCGTCGTCAATGAATTGGTCGGTAGTGGTTACCGACGGAAAATATGCGTCCGTCGGTATATACCGACGGATTCAAACCAACCCGTTTTCAAACCGGGTCGCCTGTACCGACGGATTCAATTCCGTCGGCAGTCAAGCCAACCCGTTTTCAAACCAAGTTTTCAAACCGGGTCGCCTTTACCGACGGATCCCAAATCAATTTTTCGTCGGTAGATCCGTCGGTATATGTTGGACTTAAATTTTATTATTTTAATTTACCGACGGAATTTTCCGTCGGTAAGTATTAAATGTTTTTAAAAAAAACGGAATTCCGTCGGCTCGCCCGTCGGTATTACCGACGCTACACCGACGGAATAGTCCGTCGGTAAGTACCAAAAATTTTAAAAAAAAATTTATTTGCAATCGGGATCCGACCCGATCCCGATTGCTTACATAATTGCTTAAAATTCAATACACGATCAAAATTCAATACACGATCAAAATTGCTTAAATAATTCAATACACAAATCTACATTACATCCAACAGAATAAACAAAAACAAAATCGTGCTAAGGCATCGAATGGTGTTCCGGATTTGGCAGAGGATCGATCAAGTAAGAAGCAAATAGAATTTTGCTCCTGATTATGACAACTATACCCCTCACTAGAATGCTTGAAAAAGCTCTGTGAAATATTAAAACAACATAGTAAACATTAACAAAAACTTATATGAGAAATAATTTAACAAGAATGTGAGTATATTAATACGTACCGTGGAGTATATTAAATTGTCCTTCGCTGACTCGACTGCATCCCTGCCATTTCAAAATCAATTCCAAAGAATCAAGATTCAATTGTCATTTTATATATTTAAACATAAATTAAATTATCATAAAAATTGAACATACCTCAACAGAGATCAAGTAACTTCATTAGGCTCGCATAGTTTCGGTCGGTCTCAGCAAACTTCATTACTACAACATCATGAATTAAAAATCCATTCACTCTATCTTCAGTTTAATAAAATTCAATTTTGGACACAATGCTTGAAAAATACTCTTAATGCAGGAACAAAAAAAAAAGCAGAAATCTAATCTTTTTCTTGCAGACTCATTTCATAGAGCATATACGTTACACGTATATACACATACATATCACACAGAGTACGCATATTATGTTTCAAGATTACACAGAGTACGCATATTTTGGACTACACAGATTACATGCGCATATAAGTTAAGTTTTCTTGCAGAATTTAAAAAAAAAACTTTTGAATTGCTGGGCTTATAGATTTTCCAACCACAGAATTAAAAGTGAACAAAGCCCCAACATTCACCACACTAGAATTTCCTTTCTGAGCAATGACTCCCATGGCAAAACACATACAACAAATCAAGAACAGGAAACCCCCCTTCATACATAAATGAGCCTCCATTTTCCAACCATCAAGAAGAATATATACATGAATATATATACATCAAGAAGAATATATACATGAATTATGAACAAACTAATAATTAATTAATCATTTTAATTAAAGATGAATATCAAGATGATGGAGAAATGACATTATTATTCACCCTAACGGATATTACATGAGGAATATTACGTTAACAATAATACTTAATCATTTTAAAAGACTTACAAAAATTTACAAAAATGTAATAGTTGGGATGTGCTCACATGACTTGGACGGCGGCGTGTCGGGGAGGGACGGTAGGGTGTCGCCGGACTGCGACGCGGAGGGACTGCGACGAGGACGGTGGGATGGGCGGACTCCGGCCGGAGAAGGGGGTGGCGTCGCTGCGAACGTGGGCAAGGGGAGAGGGTCGGAGTGGGGGAGAGGGAGAGACATAGAGAGAGGGAGAGGGAGGGAGGGAGAGATCGAAAATACGCGTGAAATGAGAGAAAGTTACATTTATAATCGGATATGGCGACGGAAATGGCGACGGTTATTTCGGTCGGCTTTGGCTCGTTGCCGTTAACGACGGAAATGGCGACGGATATTTCGGTCGGCTTTGGCTCGTTGCCGTTAGCGACGGAAATGGCGACGGATATTTCGATCGGCTTTGGCTCGTTGCCGTTAGCGACGGAAATGGCGACGGATATTTCGGTCGGCTTTGGCTCGTTGCCGTTAGCGACGGAAATGGCGACGGATATGTTCCGTCGCCATTGGATTTTTATAACCAAATGATAAATAATTAAATTAAATTATAAGTTAATTAATAAAATAACCAAATGATAAATAATTAAATTATAAGTTATAACCAAATGATAAATAATGAAATCTTATAAATTGTACAAAATAAAATAGCTAGGTTACATTAATTTAATATTCATCTTCATCTTCGTCTTCATTTTCATTATTTGCCACATCTTCCTCTTCCTCCTCATCTTCTTCATCCTCATCTTCTTCATCCTCCCCCTCGTCATGTTCATCCTCCTCCTCATGTCCACTATCGTTTTCAATAACAATCAATTGTGGATTTGCAGCCGTCAAGTCTACCGAAAGATTAAAATCTCCCGCAAACACTTCAGTTTGATTCTCTATTTGTTCCATTTGAAACGGAGGTTCATCTTCATCGTTGTTTTCCTTTTGGGGGACCTCCACCATTGACCTTGCCTTCACTTTGCAAACAGCGTGCCATTCTGATCTATTACGTTTTCCAGCTCCTGGATACGTGCAGTAGTAGACTTGAGATACCTGAGAGGCAAATACAAACGGATCATCCCCGCTATACTTCCTTTTCGAATTAACATCCACAAGCTTGTACTCCGGATGAATTTTGGTTCCTAAAGGGGATGTGTCAAACCAATGGCACTTGAACAACATTACGGTTTTCACTGGATATCCCGGATATTCAATTTCAACGACTTCGTGCAACACCCCAAAGTAATCACTTGCATCTGCATTGTAATTCGCACCCCTAAGACAAACACCACTGTTGTTAGTCGTTCTTGTTGATGCATACTCTGATGTATGAAACCTGTAGCCTTTCACAATATAGCCGTTATAAGTCCTCACACGACGTAGTGGTCCTTTGCTGAGATCCTGTAAGAACCGGCTCTGAAAATCGTGCGATTGTCCCTATACGTACAGTTAAAATTAACATTAATCAAAACAATTATTTGTTCACGTAAAATTCAATTAATGATACTCACATAACGTTGGAACCATCGGGCAAATTGACGTTGAAGACTAGTATCTATGTCTCTATCTGAGATGTTTTGATCTGCATGTCGTAGTTCTTGTGTATACATCCTAATAATTCACAACACAATTAGATGATAAATGACGCACGTTTAGTGCTATTTAATTAGATGATAAATATATGAAATACTTACTCAATGTAAGGCTGAACTTCATCACAATTCAATAACACGTACGTTTGTGCTATTTCAGCCTCTGTGTGTGTTGACCAATATCGTTCAGTGGCTTTTCCTATAGGTCGCCCCTTAGACTTGAATACAGAGAGCATGCCATCGACTTCTTGTTGCGTACCTCTACCATCGAAGTTACGTGGTTCATTCCTGATCCTCGTGTTGACATGGTCTTCAAAATAATATGAACAAAACATGCCAACCTCTTCATTCAAATACGCATTAACAATCGATGCTTCGACGTTTGCCTTCTGTTTAGCATTGCGCTTCAAGTTGTGGAGATACCTAAAATTATAATAGTTAACAAATTAAAATAAGGCTCCATATACTAAAAACTAATTAAATGAGAGAAATAGAATTGTTCACCTCTCAAATGGGTACATCCACCTGTACTGCACTAGACCACAAATCCTAGCTTCATACGCTAAGTGAACAGGTAAGTGTTCCATCGAGTCAAAGAAGCTAGGTGGGAAAAAACGTTCCAACTTACACAAAATAACTGGAATGTCTCGTTCCAAACGATTCATATCATCAACCTTGATTGTTGTAGACGTTAAATCTCTAAAAAAGAGACTTAATTCAGTGACAGCCCTCCACACATTCAGAGGAAGAAATTCTCGAAACGCAATAGGTATCAAGCGCTGCATAAAAACATGACAATCATGACTCTTCATCCCTGCAACTTTGCCTTTTGTTGTGTCTTCTCAACCGGCAAACCCATATTCTTCATCAGTTGTTTGCTCTGATGAAACGTCGTAGGTACTTTATTATCGACAGGACAAATCTCACTGCATAATTGTGTCATTTGCTCATATGCTCTGTTAAATAGCTTGTTCTCCGTCTTGATAGCTATAAGTCGAGCATTAAATGACAACTGAGAATGAGAATCACACCCTGGGTACAAATCTTGATCGACTAATTTGAGCATCTCATAAAACTGAAATGCTTCATCCGTTGGTTCCTCCTCTATATTTGACATACCGGCTTCCATCACCATTGTTTGATACATATCGGGTTCTTCCACCCCAAACTCTTGATCGTTACTGGTGCCGACATGCTCAACGTGTACGGGTTGTTCATAAATTGCAGTAGTGTAATAGTACAAGACTTGATCAAAATTATAAGGCCACCGTTGTTCGCCATAACTTGTCCAATTATAGTAATTATCAACGAACCCATTCATAACAACGTGGCATAAGACTTCATCAATGCTTTTAAATGATCTATTCTTACATTTCTTAGCATTACACGGACACCTAATACAATCCTCAGACATGTAATGTGGGTGTAGCTTTGCAAATTCAACAAATGACACGAGTTTATCATAAAATTCAACATTCACATTTCTAAAACGAGCCTAGGAGTACAATACATCCACCGACGATCCGGCAATTCCATCTGTTAAACAATTTGACCAAAATAAAATTACACACTAAAAATTAAACACTAAAAGTAAAAATTATGTAGTAAAATTACACACTAAAAAACTAAACACCAAATTAAAATTACACACTAAAAAACATACCTTAAATTTTCGCTCCAATCCAAATTTTTTGCTCCACACTAAAAATTTTCGCGTGTTTTGAGGTTCTGGAATGTTTTTCAATACTACATGCCGACGGAAATGTCAGTCCGTCGGTATATCACGCGCCGAAATTCCATCGGTATTGGCAATACCGACGAATAATTTCAGTCGGTAACACATATTTCAAATGTATGTCAAATCAGTCAGATTCCGTTGACCAATTTTCAGTCGGTATTTAAATTACCGACGGAAATTCCGTCGGTATTGACACATGTTCAATACCGACGGAATCACTTTCCGTCGGTAAAGACGCGTATAAAAAAAATTTTAACTACGTATTCTTAACACTCCAACCACACTCAAAACAACCTACTTCTTCACAAACATCAAAATTTAAAAAAATACAGAAACTCATGTCTTCATCTTCGACATCCATGAAAATTGTGGTATGCCATTGTGGAAAAGAAGCTCGTGTGTGCATGTCGAAGCAAGAAAGAAGCAGAGGTAGACTATTTTATACTTGCCCAGATTCACTAAATGGTAATGGATGCTCCTTTTTTGTTTGGGCCGATGAACACGAAATTCACGGACAAGGAACGAGTTCACACGGAATGTTTCCGGGCATGGTGAGGAGAATTGACTCACTTTTGCTTGAAAATCAAGAGCTCAACAACAAGTTGAATCATGTGCAACTAGTTGGGGATATGTATAAGGATACATCTGACCAACTAACCTCAGAATTAGGATTTGAAGCTGGAAAAGTTGAAGAGCTAAAGAAGCAGAGGAACTTTCTTGTTGTGGCCATAGTATTCTGTGTTCTACCCTATGTGTTTAAGTTTATAGGTTGGATGTAATCCTAAGTTTATGTCTCTAATATGTATTGCTAAGTTTATGTAATGTTAAGTGTATGCATGTAATGTAACCACAACAACAACCTTTCTTCAAGGCAATTTTCAATGAAAATGTTGTTTATCTATCACATAAAACATCCAAATTTAAATATACACATTCTTAACACATAAAACACACATAACTAAAATTAAACAACTGATACTTAAACATAAAAGTAAATAGTTCAACAAAAATGCAGATAAAAAATAAATAGTTCTACGAGACATAAAAGTAAATAGTTCTACGAGACATAAAAATAAAATTGTTAAACACATAAAAAAAAAAATTATTCAAAGTCACTCATGGACCAAAGTCCCACAAATCAACATCAACGTCGGCGCCAACACCGAACTGTTGACCCATGATCTCATCATCCTGCTGCATGGTCGGGACATAGGCTGATTGGGCTGGGGGGGCTGAGGGGGCTGGGGGAACAGGCACGTTCACGTTGGCCGTCGGTGGAGGAGCTTGCATGGTTCTCCGATAAACCTCCTCGATCCTCTCGTCCGACCACCCCATCTCTCGACCCATATTCACATGCATCACATGCATGTAATGGTTGAATTGTGCCATCGTCACATCAGGAGTTGGGGTGGAAGATACGGAACCCTGCGATGCCGTCTGGGACGGACCAGCGCCGGAAATGACATCAGCGCTCATACGACCAAGGCCCAGAACTCGTCCGCGGGTGGTGGGGGCAACTTCCAAATAAGCCCGGTCCACCTCCTCGACTGTAGGGGCACTGCTGGTTCCGGGTTGAGTAGGGTCGACTTGAGTTCCGATCTCGGCAATCCTCCGGTTCATCTCCAACTACATAATTAATAATTTTAAATTAATAGAATAAATTATAAAAAATGTATTTAATTAAACAATTTTATTACTTACGTGGAGGTTAGTTGTGCGCCCGTATGTGGATTGCTGTGTATCAGCATTAAACGGATGAGCAATGCTCATCCGGTCCAAGTGAGTGGGTACACGCCCCGTATCCCGTTCCTAATAATTAAATTTATGTATTATATATATTAAATATATAATTAAATTTATTGAAATTAATTAAAAAATTAATAAACACTTACAATGACCATCGACTGCTCAAGGATGGACCGGGCTCCAGTCCGATGCCTGGACATCCCACCCCCATCGTCGGATCTCCGGTTGGCCTTAGCAATCTCACACTTCCTGATGTACTCCGGATCCAGCCACTCCCTCGTCAATGAATCCCACAACACAACATCATTATCATCCTTACCCAAGCTCGGCGTCGTCCCATCGCGCCGCCATGCCATTCTCCATTCGTACATTAAATCCTTATACCGCTGTTGCGCCGATTTACAGAAATACCTGAACATAGCCTGGTCTGAGTACATATTCCGATCCCAAGTGGTTTGTTTCTGCACATATAATAAATTGTTTATTATTGAACAAATTAACAAACATTAATTAAATAATTAAGTAATTAATTACTACCTGAAATTCCTCGAAGTACGTCAACTTTTTTTGTTTTGGGACCTTCGACCAGGTATATGCACCCGCAGAGATCGGTAAAGAGTCAAAAGTGATGTAGATAAATATGTCGCTCCCTAAGGAGTCGACACGTGGAGACGGGATGGATTGTGGTAATTGTGATTAAGCCAATACGTCAGAGGAACAGGATTAATACACCCCTGGGCTTAAGCACGGGAATCAGAGAAATCAGAGTAACTGGGCCTTTGGCCCATATTTGGAGAAATTAATAGGCCTTGGGCTGGGAAAGATTTAGCCCAAGGATGGGACTACAGTCCATTTTTCTTAACCAAGTCAAAGGAATCATTCAAACCCACGAAAATAGGGGTCGATAAGCTGAAGAACCGAGTCTTCAGCGAAAGAGGCCGGGTCTTTAGGGATTTAAGGCCGGACTTATGGAGATGGACCGAAAATCTAGGGAGAAGAAGTCTTCCCCTCTCCGCAGAGAGGGGCCAGGTATAAAAACAAAGTTATTTCTATATTTTGAAGGTTAGGTTCTAAAACATACACATACATCTTACTCACTGGATACACTTTGATATACGATATACATTGATTTGGAGGAAAAACTCCATTATTCGCCGGAATTTCCCTAGACAACAGGGGAATTCCTCTTTGATTTCGCCTTCGATAAATTCTGACTTGAGCGTCGGAGCTTCTACGCCGGAGGCCCCCTCCGGTGTACTTTTTCAGGTCAATTTTGGACTTACGGGAAGGTTTACACGAAGATTGTTAAAGGCGAACGAGTGATTAAGATCGTGATTAATAGTGCTCGTAAGAGAACGGCCTATATCTGTAAGCGTTCTTTTTCGACGCATCAACTGGCGCCGTCTGTGGGAATATTTCAAGCTAAGGCGTGAGAAAAGTTCCGTACTGATATGGGTGGAGGACAAGATCCAACAAAGCAGACAAAGGAGAAAGGAGATTCCACTCCTCCACTTCCTCTTCCTCCGCCCCCTCCAGGATTTCCCTTAAATCGGAATTTAGGGAAACGTCCCATGGATCACACATCAGAAGATATTCCTCCTCCAGGTTTTCCCTCAAATCGAAATCTAGGGAAACAACCGGTAGACCACGCACCGGAGGATATCCCTCCCACTCAGGAAGGAGACACACCAGGTATCTCAGGAGCATCAGGGAGTGGGATCAATAAGGATAACCCTAACACGCAACCAGAACTCTTGACCGTCTCTCGAGATCAGTTGGATGAGATGATAGCGCAATCAGTGGAGGGGATAATTGCTGCTCGAGGACTTCGCCCTCCTGAACCTGTTCATAAGGGCACACGACCAAATCCACCCGAACATGTCATTGATTCGGTCCCAGTCCCTTCCAGGAACGAAGATCTCCCTCGAAACCCAGAAGAGAAAGTACCTTCCCAGGCTGAGAGAAGCGTCCTGGAAAGACCCCTTCGGAGGGATGCAGAGAGAGTCCTTAGGGATATCACCCTGGATACGGGGATGGGAGAAAGCACGGACGACATGTATCAAGGGGCCGTCAGTGATCAGATACAAGCTCTGCGTAAAGAGATGAGGGATATGCAGAGACATATTACTGACAACGTAAGTAAACCCTCTTACACCACTGGATATCAATTTTCATCTACTATTTTACAAGACGAACTGCCCTCTAACTTCAAATCTTTAAATTTTGAATACGATGGCACTTCGGATCCCTATGAGCACTTGATGAGATTTGAGAACGCGGCCTTACTGCACCGGTATGGGGAAGGTGTCAAATGTCGGGTATTTCTGACTACCCTGTCCAAGGCTGCACAGCAATGGTTCACACAGTTAGGACCAGATACTATCCACTCATGGTCCGAATTCAGCGAATTGTTCTTGCACCAATTCGCCAGCGCTAGGAGACAGCCTAGAGCTACCCTTACTTTGTTCAACATGCGCCAGGGAGAGAATGAGAGCTTACGGGCTTTCTTGAAAAGATTCAACCAAGCGACCTTAGAGGTACCTACAGCCTCCTCGGAGGTTAAAATCAATGCCCTCACCAACGGGTTGCGTGATGGAGATTTATTCACCTCTTTAGCTAAGAAGCCGGTTCGGACTTTTGATGAATTGTTGAGGAGAGCAGAGAAATACCTCACCCTGGAGGAGGTAAGGAAAGCTAAGCGATCGGAGACCCGGGCTATGGTGGGTAATGAAGAAAGGAGGAAAGAAATTCCACTTAGAAGGCCAAGTCCAGAGAGACATCGGAGCTCCAGGAGACTGGAAAACGTAAGAAGAGAGGAAGTTGCACCCTGGAATCCCAGGAGAGGGGCGAAGAGATATACCCCTTTGAAGATAGAGCCAGCCGAAGTCCTAGAGGTGGCTGGGGACCATCCAGATATGAAATTCCCCTACTCAAGAAGCAGGGGTCCCCAAAACCCAAAGTCAAACAAATTTTGTAGGTTCCATAACGATTATGGCCACGATACCAACCAATGTTGGCATCTGAAGGATGAGATAGAGAGGATGATTCAGGCAGGCCACCTGAAAGAGTTTATTTTCAGAGATCGACAAGGCCCCAGGGGTCAAAAAAGAAAGGACCCCGAGGGGAAGCAGGAAGACGACAGGAGAGATCAGAGGAAGGGAAATGAGGAGCCACCACCCCCTCCTCAGAAGAGGGGAACTATTCATATGATTATGGGAGGCCCTGCTGATGGGGATTCTTTCAGGCAGAGAAAACAGAGCGTTCGGTCGCTGAAGAATGAGAGAAATATAGAGCACCATGAAGTGGGAAAGATGGCAGAGGGCCCAGACATCCATTTTGGGCCAGAGGACGCTGGGGAGCCTAGAGAAATTCATAATGACGCACTGGTCATTACCACGGATATAGCAGGATACGATGTAGCAAGAATTTTTGTAGACACTGGAAGCTCTGCCGATATCATGTTCTTGGAGTGCTTCAAGAAGATGGACTTGAATATAAAGCTTAGACCGGTGGAAACGGCTCTGTATGGATTCTCAGGGGGAGTCATTCAACCCCTTGGTTCAGCGTTACTACAAGTAGGGTTGGGAGTTGCCCCTAACCGTCGAGTACAAGTCATAGAGTTCTTGATTGTAGATGTCCCATCTTCCTATAACGTAGTAATGGGACGGCCAAGCCTGAATATTTTTCAGGCAGTGATCTCCACCTTCCACATGAAGATGAAGTTCCCTACCTCGGGGGGTGTGGGAGAGGTATGTGGCGATCAATACCAGGCGAGGAAGTGTTACGTAGAATCGGTCAGGATAGCAGACAAGGCTGTGTTCCGAGGAATAGAGAGGTTTAAGGGTGGAGACCCTGAGCTGAAGAGGCAGAAAGTGGGGGAGCTAATGCAAGAGCAACCCAAAGCTAAAGCGGATGAGGAGTTAATGAGCATCGAGCTCTACCCAGGAAAGGAGGGATTTACAACCAGGATAGGTACGAACATGAATCCTGAACTCCAGAGAAAGATGGTACTCACCCTCCAGGAGAATGCAGACATCTTTGCATTCACAGCGACGGATATGACGGGTATCCCTCCAGAAATAGCAGTGCACCACCTGAATGTGGATCCCAAAGCCAGGCCCGTGAAACAGAAGTTGAGGAACTTCGGTAAGGAGAAGAACCTCGTAGTAAAAGAGGAAATCGATAAATTGTTGAATGCAGGGCACGTGAAGAGAGTCCAGTTCCCTGAATGGCTCTCGAATGCAGTGTTGGTGTCCATGGGAGCTGGCAAGTGGAGGATGTGCATTGACTTTAGGGACTTGAACAAAGCCTGCCCTAAAGACCACTACCCTTTGCCCAGGATCGACCAACTGGTGGATGCCACATCTGGGTTTGAATTACTCAGCATGATGGACGCATATCAGGGGTACCATCAGATCCAGCTGAACCCCCTCGATATACCGAAGGTATGCTTTATAGCGACATGTGGTATTTTCGGTTATGTACGTATGCCTTTTGGACTGATAAATGCAGGAGCAACCTATCAAAGAATGGTAGACTCGGTGTTCCGAGGGCAGATAGGCAGGAACATGGAGGTTTACGTGGACGATATGCTAGCCAAAAGTGTCAAGGCAGAGGGACATATTGACGACTTGAAGGAGATATTTCAGGTAATTCGAGAGAATGGTATTAAATTAAACCCTGCTAAATGTTCTTTTGGAGTAGGGTCAGGGAAATTTCTGGGATATATGGTGACTCAGAGAGGGATAGAAGTGAACCCTGTTAAGGTAAAGGCGGTGCTCGACATGCAACCCCCTCGGAATTTGAAGGAATTGCAAACTCTGAACGGCAGGATCGCAGCTCTCAGTAGGTTCATATCAAGGTCAGCAGAAAAGAGTCATCACTTCTTCAGAACCTTAAGGAAGGGGTCGAAGTTCGAATGGGATGACCAGGGTCAGAAAGCTTTTGAGGAACTCAAGCTTCACCTCGAACAGCTTCCGAAGCTGACAAAGCCCTCTCAGGGAGATGTATTGCTCTTATATCTTTCGGTAGGGGAACACTCCCTGAGCACCGCCCTGATGAAAGAGGAAGGTTCTGCACAGCAACCCATATATTATGTGAGCAAGGTCATCCAAGGAGCGGAAATGAGGTACTCAGAGGTAGAGAAGGCAGCCCTGGCGGTGGTGGTAACGGCTAGGCGATTACGCCCCTACTTCCTCTCCTATAAAGTTATGGTGCGAACTAATTTCCCTTTGAAGCAGACATTAGGGAGAGCAGATTTATCAGGGAGAATGGTCAGATGGGCAGTGGAATTACAGGAGTATGATATAGATTATGAACCCAGGAGAGCCATCAAGGCTCAAGCTCTAGCAGATTTTATTCAAGAATCTACTAGAGTGGAAGAAGAACAAGGATGGAAGGTATATGTGGATGGCTCAGCATCCGCCTTGGGATGTGGAGCAGGGATATTACTGATTGACCCTGAAGGTCAGGAAGTGCAGGTGGCTGTCAAATTCCGGTTTTCCACCTCAAACAATGGAGCAGAATATGAGGCCCTGATCAGAGGAGCTAGCATGGCTGCAGAGTTAGGGGCACAGAAGGTCACCCTGTACTCCGATTCACAGCTGATAGTACAGCAGGTCATGGGGGAGTACCTCGCCAAGGATGAGAGAATGATCACTTATCTAGAAGAGGTAAAGAAACTAAAAAATAAATTCCATACTTTTGAAGTGGTACAGGTACCAAGAGAAGAAAATACGAGAGCGGATGGACTGTCAAAACTGGCTAGTTCCACTGAATTCGAGGGAGACGGAAAGGTAACCCTGTTGGTGGCAGATCAAGTAGCTACGGAAACCCTGATTGGAGAGATAACAGCAGGGGATGATTGGAGGAAAGAAATATGGGAAGAACTGAATAGGGGCCCAGTAACCCCAATGTCCAGAGAGGCAAAGGCTTGGAGAAGGAAGTATTGCATCCTGGGAGGCCAATTGTACAAGAGGTCCTTCACTCAACCTTATTTGAAATGTCTTTCAAAAAGAGAAGCAGAGCTAGTGATCAAGGACATCCATGAAGGTTGCGCATCCAGCCATGAAGGGTACCAGACCATGGTGAAGAAAGTATTTAGGGCAGGTTTCTACTGGCCTAATATAATCAGAGACGCTAGAGAATATGTGAAGAGATGTGAGAAGTGTCAGAAGAATGGACCCTTGATACGGGTACCTGCAGAAGAAATGGGGGCTATGTACTCGCCCTGTCCCTTCGCTAAATGGGGAATCGATCTGGTAGGACCCTTCCCCTTGGCACCAGGAGGGAGAAAATTTCTAATCGTAGCCGTGGATTATTTCAGTAAATGGGTAGAGGCTGTGCCCTTGGCTAAAATCGAAGAGGACAATGTAATTATTTTTCTTGCTAGACATATTTGTTGCAGGTTTGGAGTACCTAGAATCTTGGTTTCCGATAACGGAACGCAATTCAATGGGGAGAAAGTAAGAAGATGGTGCGAGAGATGGAACATCATGCAGAGGTTTACTTCAGTAGCCCATCCCCAAGCTAATGGGCAGGTAGAGGTTACAAACAGGATCCTGGTCGATGGTATTCGAACACGATTGGCAGAGGTAGGAGGAAAATGGGTGCAGGAGTTGGACAACGTCCTCTGGTCCTACCGAACCAGCCCTAAGACAGCTACAGGCGAATCTCCCTTCTACTTGGTATATGGAGCAGCAGCAGTGATACCTCCTGAAGCCAGACTCAAATCACACCGGATCACTTATTTCGAAGAAAAGAGAAATGAAGAATTGATGAGGGAAGCACTGGACCTAGTAGATGAAGAGAGGGAGATGGCGAGATTAAAAGCAGAAAGGTACAAGAGTCGGATCAAAGCAGCATATGACCGCAGGGTAATCCCTCGCTCTTTTAAAGTTGGGGATTTAGTCCTTCGGAGGGCAGATGCTTTGAAGAACACTGGGAAGATGGAACCCAATTGGGAAGGTCCGTACAGGGTAATACAGGTACTCAAAGGTGGAGCATACAAGCTCCAAGACATGACAGGGAAAGAGATACTGAGGCCATGGAACGTGTGCCACTTGAAGAGATTTTATGTTTGAGGAAGGTGTAATTCCCCTGCTTCCTTTTTCTTTATGAACAACTTTGAATATTTACTTCTCGTTCGAATAATTGCTTCACCGGCACTCTTTTTCCCTCTACGTGGGTTTCCCCTTGGGGTTTTACCACGGAGAGGTTTTTAATGAGGCCGGCATAGGTTCCCCTTATTTGCCTATGTTGATAAACGTTTTCGATCAATGGAGCATCGGTTTTGATAAAATTTCAGCAATTTCCCTAAATGCATGTTAATATTGTGATGAGATGACTCTTATGCGTTAATTTTATGATGAAATGTTTCTCATATGTTAATATCGTGTTAAGATAACTGTTGAAGGCCTGCATGATGAGTGCTGAAATAACGAATATGTTTTGGAAACTGAAATATAGCATGATAGAGACATTGCAAGATAGAGAATTTCACACCAATTCATACATGCTCGAATAGAGAATACCTAGGAGAAATTCCTAAAGTTACTATTCACGACAGCCTCTAAAGCTAGGGGGAGTAAGGGGTACAGTAGCGGAAGACATGATTAACTCGTCAACAAACCCTATCCCTAGCGACTCTCAAAACTCTTACGAGTATAAACAAACTCTTACGAGTATAAACAAACTCTTACGAGTATAAACTAACTCTTACGAGTATAAACTAACTCTTACGAGTATAAACCAACTCTCACGAGTATAAACTAACTCTTACGAGTATAAACTAACTCTTACGAGTATAAACCAACTCTTACGAGTATAAACTAACTCTTACGAGTATAAACCAACTCTTACGAGTATAAACCAACTCTTACGAGTATAAACCAACTCTTACGAGTATAAACTAACTCTTACGAGTATAAACAAACTCTTACGAGTATAAACCAACTCTTACGAGTATAAACGAACTCTTACGAGTATAAACTAACTCTTACGAGTATAAACTAACTCTCACGAGTATAAACTAACTCTCACGAGTATAAACGAACTCTTACGAGTATAAACCAACTCTTACGAGTATAAACGAACTCTTACGAGTATAAACTAACTCTCACGAGTATAAACGAACTCTTACGAGTATAAACTGACTCTCACGAGTATAAACGAACTCTTACGAGTATAAACTAACTCTCACGAGTATAAACTAACTCTCACGAGTATAAACGAACTCTTACGAGTATAAACCAACTCTTACGAGTATAAACGAACTCTTACGAGTATAAACTAACTCTCACGAGTATAAACGAACTCTTACGAGTATAAACCAACTCTTACGAGTATAAACAGCCTAAGGGAAAAGATGATCCCTAAGATCCCTAAAAACCCTAGTATTAAGGGAGAGACTAGAAGCCTTATCAAATTATCAAGTAAGTACAGGGATATCAATCCTATCTCCTCATTAAGGTTCCTCTAGGAGCTTTAGAGCCTTTACGTGTTAATAAAATGCTGAAAACATGCTAGATGCATAAGCAGGACGAATATCATATTACACATCTAATAAACAGAGTCAGAGATATATGTGTATATGCATGCCAGATGATAAATGTGCAGGTACGATATCAAGCAAAAGAAAAGCAGAAATATTCAAGACCTAAGGCACCATGCCTAGGCCCTCCACAGAAAAACCCCGGAGTGTGGAGTCTCCGGAAAATACCAAAAAGGGCCTTAGAGGCCTTAACAGAATATAAAGTGTTTTGAAAGTACCAAAGTATTATCAGGGAAACAAAAGTTATCAAGAGAGGGGAATATCACTCTTCCCCTCAGAACCTGCTCCTGCCCCCTCAGCTCGCCCACTGGAATCGCCTCCTTCCACCTTCTCCATCAGAGTACCTGCTGCTACGGTAGCCACTGGAGTCGGATTTTCCACATGAACAGGAAAAGCTATATCCCTGGCCGGTACGAGGTCATCCAGTTTTAGGGAAGCGTCCTTCAACTCCAAGATCGCCTTCCTCATCCCAGGTAACCACCATGGAGTATTGATGTCTTCTTTAGCATCTCCAGGGAACTTGGGGGGAGTGTCCAATTCCTCTAGCCGGAGGGCACGAGTATATTGACCATTAAAGCCAGGAGCGGAATGCTCAACCACAGCATTAGAAAATCCATGATCGATGAAGTGAGGAACGTATGCACCCATCGCCCCCAGAAAGCTGCTACTCTGAAGAAAGGCCTCCAGCCACTCCTGATGCAAGGTACCTAGAAATTTCTGACCTGCGGCAGAAGTAAACAGGGAGTCCAAGCACAAATTCATACCAGCTTGAGGAAGGGTGACTTCCAGTTGTTCAACCCGTTTACCAAACTCTTTTTTCAATGAAGAAATCTCCCCTGAAAGTGTGGTCTGGAGCACCTTACACCTTTGGTTAGCATCATGTAACTCTGCTTCGAGGATATCCCTCTTCACCTTCTCCAACTCTACCTGGCTGTGGAGGTCATCCACCAGTTGGAGGGACTGAAGGGCTCGTTCAGACACATTGGAGAATAGAAGGCCGAACTACATAATGAATTATTTAAAGAAGTAAGACAAGTGTACTCTTTCTTATTGAAATTGCTTAGAAATGTACTTGCACGAGGAGAATACCTGGGTAAAACTATGAGCGGCATGCACAACCCGTTCTCCGAAGGACAAAGCGTTAAGAGCCTCAGTGGTAGAAGTCGGAGTGTAGCGTTCTATAAAAGTCAAAAGATGGTTGACATTGATTTCGTCTGGAGCATCGGGAGCAACATTAGGCAGAGAAGATTTGGTTTTGGATTTCTTCTTCTTAGAGGCATCGGAGACAGGAGGCAAGACAGAGACCATGGTTTTCTCGGTAGAGGAACGGGTGCGCTTAGCAACAGACCCAGTGGCAGGTTCCACAGAGGAAGGAGGAACTGGAACTTTTGAGGAACTTTCAGGCGCTGGAGATCTATTAACCATCGAAAGAGGGGCAGCATCACGCGAAATCTGAGTTAACCAACTCATAGCTGTACAAAGAAACGTGAAACAACATTAATGAATATAATGGGTTAAGGTCTTGAGTACAATATTAGGAGAGGAGAAATGGTATTACCATCATCGGGACCTAAAGGATAATCGGGGTTACCAAAACCGAAATGAGAAAGGATTCTAGGATTTTTACAGATACTCATTACATCAAAAAAACCATGATTGGAGACCTGATCATTTAAACGGTTCATCACATCCAGGTTTAGGGAGGAACAGATGGAGAGGGGAGGACGGGGCACCCCAGGATTTTCATAAATCCACCCCTCATGAGGAAATTCCCAAGGAAGAGGGTTAGTAACAAAGAAATAGTAATCTTTCCAATCTTGGACCCCTTCATGGAGCTTCTCCATGAATTTGCCGGTCCGGGAAGTGCGACCACTAGCATAAAAGAATCCGTCCGAAAACTTGCAGACATATTGGGTTAGAAAGAGTTGAGCTGAAGGTTCCCCACCGTTTCCCCTCATCAGAATGTAAAAACCTAACATTGCGCGTATGGCATTGGGAGTAAATTGGTTCAAAGGTATACGGAGATAAGCAGAAATTTCGCAGAGGTAAGGATGAATCGGGAAACGGAGACCCGCTTTTAGTTGAGCCTCCCAAAAGGCTAAAGTATTATGACCTGGAAAGTTAGGGCGCTCTTTCTTATGAGCAGCCCTAACGAAATAATCACCGGGGAAAATCCCTGAACGCAGAAAGGCGGCTACACGCTCGGGAGTGAGAATCGAGGAACCCGAAATTTGGTCCTCCAAAGCTTGATCAGTTACGGGGAATAGGGGAAGCGAGTTGGAAGTAGAACTCCCCGTGGAAAGGGAATTTGAAGAGGATGACATACGGATATTGTAAATGAGAGAAAAAGGGAAGGAATAGATACCTGGAGAAAGTCGGTTTTAAGAGTAGTGATGGAACGGCCGCTGGACGTGCTTAGAGAAGTTAAGTTCGTAGGAGTAGAAACGAAGATGAAGAAGAGATGAGTTTGAAAGAAGGAAAAGGAGATTTTCGGTGGAAAAAGGGGTTTTTGAATAATTGCTTTGGAGAGAGAAGGGTAGAATTCGAGAAGAATTAAATACCCTCCAATCGAAAGGCGCGTGAATGGAGAAGGACGGCTGGATGTTGGTTTTGGACTAGACGCGTGGCAGTCGAGGGAAAGATGGCGTGTGGAAACGCAAAAGTCATAAAGCTTTCTGAGAGCAATTATTACGGAGGGAATCAAATCACCGAAAATATTTCGAGGGGTATTTTAAGTTTTAAGAAAGGAAATGAAATATTTCTTTGGTATTTATCCTAGTGTTATTATTTTCCTACTCTCCTAAAATTTATTCATTTTATGAGAGTAGGGGGGAGTGGTTGATGTAGATAAATATGTCGCTCCCTAAGGAGTCGACACGTGGAGACGGGATGGATTGTGGTAATTGTGATTAAGCCAATACGTCAGAGGAACAGGATTAATACACCCCTGGGCTTAAGCAGGGGAATCAGAGAAATCAGAGTAACTGGGCCTTTGGCCCATATTTGGAGAAATTAATAGACCTTGGGCTGGGAAAGATTTAGCCCAAGGATGGGACTACAGTCCATTTTTCTTAACCAAGTCAAAGGAATCATTCAAACCCACGAAAATAGGGGTCGATAAGCTGAAGAACCGAGTCTTCAGCGAAAGAGGCCGGGTCTTTAGGGATTTAAGGCCGGACTTATGGAGATGGACCGAAAATCTAGGGAGAAGAAGTCTTCCCCTCTCCGCAGAGAGGGGCCAGGTATAAAAACAAAGTTATTTCTATATTTTGAAGGTTAGGTTCTAAAACATACACATACATCTTACTCACTGGATACACTTTGATATACGATATACATTGATTTGGAGGAAAAACTCCATTATTCGCCGGAATTTCCCTAGACAACAGGGGAATTCCTCTTTGATTTCGCCTTCGATAAATTCTGACTTGAGCGTCGGAGCTTCTACGCCGGAGGCCCCCTCCGGTGTACTTTTTCAGGTCAATTTTGGACTTACGGGAAGGTTTACACGAAGATTGTTAAAGGCGATCGAGTGATTAAGATCGTGATTAATAGTGCTCGTAAGAGAACGGCCTATATCTGTAAGCGTTCTTTTTCGACTCATCAAAAAGCAATCGTGCATGCCCTGGAGACCTCGTTACCAGGTAACAATCTGTGACATTAATTAACAAACAAAACACATTATAAATTAAAACGAATGTGAAATTAATTAATTATTAATTATTAAACAATAAAAGTATTTAATTACTTACACTCCTCCACTTGTAGCCCAAACGCGCTCCCGGCCATCCCGAGCAGGAACAGCAGGATGGTCCCGGACAGACGAATGAGACGACGACTGATCAGGCGACGGGTGTGGAATGGGTGGCGGAGGCGACGATAATGGTGTTCGTGACAGTGTAGGCGCCGGCGCCTCGGGTCTAAGTTTGGATCGACTCTTCCTCGATCGGCTACGTGACCCGGAGGCCCCGTGAGATCCCGAGCCACCAGAGGCACCAGCACCATTTCCAGTCATCTATTTAATTTAAACATTTAAATTAATAAATTATATATATAATACTAATTAATTAATAATAAATTTCTTAATTTAATAAAAAATAATAATCTAATAAATTAAAATTTAATCCCTAAATAATAACCTATTTTAAGAAATAATAACCTATTTTAAGAAATAATAACCTATTTTAATAAATAATTTTTTATTCAATCAACAATACCTAATTTAATCAATAATAACCTATTTTAATAAATAATTTTCTATTTTATTCAACAATAACTAATTTCCTATTTTATTCAACAATAACTAATTTATTCAATAATTTTCAACTTTAATTAACAATTTTCTATTTTAATTAACAATCTATAACCTAATAAATTTAGTAACAATTTTTTCTAACTTTAAAATAACAATTTCCTAATATAATTAACAAAGCCCCTAATTTAATCAATAATTTCATAATTAGTAAATCAACAATATTAATCTAATTATAACGTACAATATCATAATTTAATTATGTAATTAACTCCACTCCAACGTATATGCAAATTCAACAATAATATCAATTATATATATAACATCAATTATGCAAAACATGCAATATCGATCTTAACAAATCACATCAATTTATTATAAATAACTATATACATCAACTAGCTATACATATAGGCAATTATCCACTTACAATATCAACTAATTAATTAGATATATCAACTACATACATTCAAAATAATTAACTATATACATCAACTACAAACAATTAATTTCATATTAATCTATATAACAATTTAAATTAACACATGCAATTTAATTCATAATTATAGGCAATACATATATAACTTAAAAATTAATTACTAACAAATTAAGAAAGCATACCGTATAGATTTTCTAATCGAGTCGAGAGATCACCTCGGCCGAGCCTCTTCTTCGCGCGATGAAGATGAAGAAGGAAAGAGTGAGGAGGGAGGAGGGAGGGTTTCTGTAATCTGTTCTTCAGTTTATATACAAAAAAAAAATTACCTTTACCGACGGATATGTCCGTCGGTAATGACCAGATTAATTATGGTAGTTATTGCGGGTCGGTTACCGACGGATATTTCCGTCGGTAATGACCACATTTAATTTTGGGAGTCGATCAAGAAGGCGGTTAGTTAATGCGGGTCGGTTACCGACGGAATATTTACAATACCGACGGAACGATCCGTCGACCGGTGACCCAAAAACGACACCGTGTAGAGAGTTCTGAGTGTCCGTCGGCATATCCGTCGGTATCCCGTCGGGAAAGCCGACGGAAATTGAATTCCGTCGGTAGAGTCTTCTGACTTTGAATTCCGTCGGTAATCCGTCGGTACAGCCGTCGGAAAGGAAATCCGTCGGTATACATCCGTCGGCAAAAACAAGCGTTTTTGTAGTGCAATGTAGGTTTTTGAAAAATTTAGGAATTGTAGGAAATTAAATTAGGGTTTTTAGGAAATTTAGGAAAATTAGGGTTTTTAGGAAATTTAGAAAAATTATGGTTTTTAGAAGTTTGGGAATTATTTTCGAACATATGTTTTGGAAAAAAATTCAAACAATTTGTTTTTGTTTTGGAAAAAATTTCGAACATCTTGTTCGATTTTTTTTTCGGATAAATATAATTTAAGTTGTTTTGAATATTTTTTCGAACATATTGAGTTAAAAATTTTCAAACAACTTGAGTTTGTTGGGTAAAATTTTTCGAACAAGATGTCCAATTTTTTTTTCGGACAAATGAAAGTTGTTTATGAATTTTTTTTCGAACACATTGAGTTTGTTGGGTAAAATTTTTCGAACATCTTAATTTTGTTTGGTTAATATTTTTGAACATCTTAAGATTTTTTTATTATTATTTTTGTTGATTTTCGAACACATTTGTGGTTTTTGATTTTTTTTTTTTGTTGAAGAATGGTGTTTGTTTTGGTGGTGGTGGTGGTGGAGATGATTCTGTCGTGAAATAAAAACGGTGGGTGTACTCATCCGTCTTTTTTTTTTAAATGTGCTAGAGGGGTACAAACGACATTTCGTATACCCCTTGTGATAAAAAAAAAAAAAAGTTTGGGTGGGTGTCCTCGCAGAATCCGTGTGTGCCTTTAGCCGCGCCATAGTTAGAATTATTAAGATTTTTCAAATTTAAGAATTAGTATATTAAAAGTTTATTTATATTTCTGTTTTTTTAACAAAACTTCTAACCATCGAAATTGAGTGTTTATATTTCATTTAATCACGTGAGTGTGTTCTAACCATCGAAATTGAGTGACACAATTTATTTTTACATGGCTATAATTTATAAAACTAAATATGAAGCCTTATGTACGTAGGTATATGACATGTTTGATAGCTAACTGATTATCTAAAATTAAGTTGATATTTAAATTTTATTAATTTTAAAGCATAATCTACTTTTAATTTAAGTTATCAAACAATCAATAAAAATAATATAATTAATTTAGGTTTAATCTAAGCTATTAAATATGACTTAATAATATACATATATTTATAGTACATATTTATTTATATAATGAAAAAAGATTTTGAAACATCAAATACTCCCGTAAAATCACATAATTTAATTTTGACGTATCATTAATATATGTGGTTTAAAAAATTATTCAATATCTTATAATAATGAAATTGACACATGTTAATAATTTATTAGAGTAAAATATAATGTGAAATACGAAAATGATATAGAGAAATGGAACTAAAATACGGAGTGGGTGTTTTTAAACACCAGAAGGTGCTTAAAAACATTTTTTTTTTCAAATAGAATCACTTTTTGAGTGTTTTCAAACACAACCAAGTGATTAAGTTAATTTGTTAAAAGTGATTTTAGTGAAACACCCATCCACCTACTTCTAATAGTTTCTATGTGCTTCTCATCATTATAATATTCAATTTTACAATTTTACCCTCACAATTTAAATAATATTTCATTTTTACACATTACCCATCTAAATGTAATAAGGGTGTTTTTTGTAAATTTATAAAAAAAATGGTTTGTTTTATAAACACTACAACATATACACAATTGATTTAAGGATTAATTGCAAAAAAAATCATCACCTTTCATTCAATTGCAATTTAATCTAAACCTTTAAAATATTACAATTAAATCATCACCTTTAGCATTTTTGGCAAGTTAGACTTTAGGGCAGCATCTTTTCTGCCCGAACTTTGACGTTGCAATTTTAGTTGACACCCTACAAATAAAACGGTGTCGTTTAATTCAAATTAAAAAAAAAAAACTTAATAAAAAGGGTTTAAATAAATTCTGTAATGGATGCCCCTTTTCGACTAAAAACCCAATTAGACAACAAATTAAAATAAATAAAGAATTAAAAATCAAAATCCTAAAATGCTAAAACAAACAAGAATAGAGATTTAATCGGCAGACTCATTCTTGCACTCTATTCCATTTCCACGTGATGTCTTCTAGTTTTTTCACTCTTTATTCCACCGGTTTTTGCATCAATACTCAGAAGGTTTTCAAAATCGTGATCTTCATCATCGATACTTTCTATTATGGCTTCAATTTCATTTTTTTCCATTAAAAAATTACCCTAATTTTATTTCCCCCAAATCGAACCTAGAGATGAATGTTGTTGTAAATTAACTCACAATAATCAAAAGAACCCATCCATTTGACGAGGAAATCCTTGATGTCGGTGACCGATGAGAATCCGGCTAGAAGGTTTTGGAGGTGTCGTTTCAGTTAAGTGAGAGGTGGTTCAATTTCTTTTTGAATTCCACGTCTTTGTATAATTATGTAAAAAATAAAATCAAGAAGATAATAAACACCGAACACCATTGGGTTCCCTTTTTTATTTTATGGCATTCCTTTACTATTGTTGGTAATAGAACTTCCAAGAAGGGGTTCCTTTTTCTTGTTCTCGAGTGTGGAAGAAAGAATCGCCATAAAAATTAAAATAAATCTCAAGTTATTGTTCTTGTTTTATGATTTAGATTTTTAATTTTTAATTTTTAATTTATTTTATTTGTTATCTAATTGAGTTTTTTTAATTGAAAAACTAGAATTGAAAAGTTGGGCAGTAGATGCTGCCATTTAATTGCAATATTCTAAAAGTTTAGATTAAATTGTAACTGAGTGAAAGGTGATGATTTTTTTTTTTTGCAATTATCCCTTGATTTAAAACGCTATCAATTTTTACAATTATCCCTGGATTTAAAGTGCTTAATTTTAAAACACTATCAACTTATAATTTTATTGGAAAAATTAATTTTAATCACTTTGAATCCATCAATATAATTTGCAAACAACACTCAGTATAGTAGTGTATTTAGCAATTAAGGCTTTGGGTTGACACTATGTCGACATTACCGAGTATCTGATTTCATTCATTTGACCACTCCCCTTACGTCAAACGGACCCAGTTTCATCTTTTGAACCCAACTTCGTTTTCTTGCCCATCAATTCCTGCCTGATTTCTCACCGGAAAATGAGGCGTCCGGCGTACTCTACATCTCCGATCAATTTCAGTGCCGTCACACGGAAGATCGACGTTGATAACCGTCTCTCTCTCCGAAATTACTATCGTATCGCTGATAATCTCCTTAAACAGGTGCGTAATTGCAAATATGCATTTTTCGTTTACTCAATTTTTCAAATTAATTGGGCGGATTGAAATCGAAGTTTTATTAATCAATGTGTGTGTGAAGAATTTTCGTTTAACAACCTAGTTCAGATGATTTCTCGTATTGATTTTAGTTTTTAAGTTTGACGAAGTATTTTTTTGGTATATTTGCGGCTCCTTTTTATTATATTTTGCTGAATTGTGTGCACTTATGAATTGAGTTCAGATGATGAACACTTTTAGTTCAAATTAGTTTGTGATATTTCCATGAAGTATTCGTTCTGGGAGTAATTTCTAAATTATTCCTTTTGCAGGCAGATATTTATAGGGAGGAGAAGAACCTAATTGACTTGTATGTTATACTGCTAAGATATTCAAGGTAACTGTTTTAATTGCATATCCATCTGAATGCATTCTCTCTATAATTCTGAAATAATAGACAGTTACTAATGCTCTGAGATACACATCGAATCAATACAGTCTGGTCTCTGAAACTATACCATACCACCGAGATTACAATGCTTTATGCCCCAAAGAAAGAGTCTTCTATAGGAAGGTAAGATTAGTATTCTAGTAAGTTATATGCTCCGCGTAGGGTTCAGTTGATGAAAGTACTGGATAACTTTGCTTCATGCCTTTGTGTTGCAGAAATTGCTTACTGTGCTAGATGAGCTGGAGACCTTAAAGCCACAAGTGTGCCGTCAGCTGGATCAACAGCAAAACATTAGCACTACTACTCACATGAATCAGTTTGATGGCCCAAACAAGATTTCCTATGCGTCTTCGTTAAATAACAGAGGTTCCTTAAGATACAGTAACAAACAGGTATTGACTAAGATTACATTTTTGTTTCATTTTATTTCCTTCTTCTTACTTTGTAATTTCTGCTCAGATGTTGCAACCCATTACAGCACCTTCATCTTCATCTTCGTTGAAGCAGAATAATGAGTATCCTCGACTTTCGTCAGCAAATTCCATTGAATCTCAGTTCCAGAGAATGTAAGTGCATTCTGACAAGACTATAAATATTAAAAAATATATAACTGCTAGTATTATTTATATATCTAGAGTCTTTCCTCCATTAGTTACTGCAGATTAGCAAAATAAGTTTCCTTCTCGGATATGCTTGTTAGTAAATGTTGATAATGTACTATTTCTATTTTTTTGGCTAGACTACGAATGTTTGTTTTTCCTTGCTGTTTAGAGATTGTTCTTTTTATTTTCAGGTCATGTGTAGGGTGTGAACAAGTTCTGCTGATAAAATCGACCCTATTTGTTCTTTATGTGTTGCATTTGGATTAAATGTCAGGATTTTGGTTCAAATGACTCCATGCGGTGTGGATTCCAACCCCCCACCCCCACACTGGCTCAAAGAATAGCTAAATAACAAGATTAATGAATTTGAAACCTTTATCCACAATTCAACTGACCAAAATAGAGCCATACAGGTTTTCTCATGCATTGCCGACTATCCTATTGGATTCGTTTATTATGCTTCAGATATTCGAACTGTAATCTGCGAGTTAATTTCTGTGGGATTTAAGAATTGCATGATATAAAGAATGGGCTTGGTGTCAAATAGATTTCTGTTGTCATCATTTCTAAGTAACACGCAATATAAATATCTTGTATAATACTTCCAACACGTGTTACCTTATTGCCATGACGTGTCCATTACCTTTGGAATAAATAAATTTTTCGGTTGCTTCGTCTTAATTTTATTAGTAGATCTTCCCTTATCAACTGATCATGATTATTTCAGATGTTCTCTGTATCACTTTGCTCTTTATTTACTATGTCTGCAAGATCTATCGAAGATCGCATGCTAAGTTCTGTTTGGATTTATAATTTTGTAAAGAAGATCAAATCATATAGCATCTGTTTCAGTTAGTTATATTTACCGACTTATCTTCTAAATTTTGCAGGTCTATTAATTTACCTCAACCAAAGCAGGAAACATTGTCTAGGCATTCACTTTTAGGACCAACTGGTCTTCATGGTCAATGGCTTGGGCCCACCGCCGAGATTAAGGTGAGCCCACAAAAAAATATTCAAACATGAGTTGATTATGGGTTCTTGGTTATTAAATATTTTTATCTTTTCCCAGGTTAATTATCCAACAAATATTGTCTTGGATTCAAGTGAATTCTCGAGGTATTGATTCTACTTTCACTATTAATTGCTTCTTTTCTTTTTCCTCCCATTCCTTGTTGTATGTTTGTCATTTAAGTTTTAAAGCTAAGATTTTCTTTCTTGTTTTAGATTTTTTTATACATTAGTAAAATAGGGAACTCCATTTCCATAAATACAAAATTTCAAACTTGTGTACTGTAAAATAATTACTTGTAACATTTCAATCACGTGTCACTACTTTTATAGCCTGAATCAGGTCGGCCAACAAGAACTAAAAGATACTGGTCCAAAAGTGGAAAAGTCAACTATGGAGTCCATTCTATCTTTAGATGATGGTAGATGGCTTGATGAGGAACCCGGTCTTCTCCAAGGGCATACAGAGAACAATGATTTTCAGTTGAGCAACATCCGGCAACCTTCTCCACCTCCTGTCCTGGCACAAGTGCTGTCTGAACCACGTCCGATTTCTCCTTCAAGAGTTGCTGATCCAAGGCCTGGCCCACCAAATTTCTCTCAGGATGGGCTGCCAAGTTCCAATTCTTACCAAGATCTTCATATTGTGAGTCTGTTCTTTCAAATGTTAACTTATAAATGTCAGAGGATGATTGCAACCTTTTCTTAGTTGTTTTAAGCTATAATATTTTATTGTTCTTTCGAACATAATCTTACATATGGTGTACTATCTGGGTTGTTGCTTTGCCCATTTGTTTGCATATGTTGTAGCCAGTGAAGATAATGGATGATTTTTTGAGATTGGCACGAGAAAATACTAAAAAGAATTTGGAAACGTGTGGTGTTCTTGCTGGTTCACTTGTAAGTCTTCAGTTTCCCCTAGTGCTTTTATTAGTGCAAAAAATTGATTGCTATACTAATATGTTCATTTCACTTATTTGCAGCGGAACAGAGTATTTCATATTACTACGCTCATAATCCCCAAGCAGGAGTCAACTTCAGATTCGGTATTAATTCAACTTAAGAGTCTTGATCTCAAACTTTTGACCTTTAATTTCAAACACTTCCCTCCCCTTTGCCCTTCATGTATTTCCCCTCCTCAACCTTCTATCTTGCCGTATCACTGTTCTCTTACAGTAACACTGCAGGCTTTGGGCAGTATAATCTGAGATGCAAACAATCTTTTTGAAAATGGGAATAATGGAAAATTTTCTCCCAACCAAAAAGGAATTATTAGAAGTGCTTTTAATATTAAAGTTACTAACCACGAACAGAGTTCTTTTTATTTTTGTGGAGAGATCTTACTATTTGTTTAACACTCATTGATTTCAACCACTATTTTCCATATTGCACACAAGGATAACTGGATGTTACATCATCAGGCTTAGTTTAGAATGTTATTGTGCCTATAATAGTTTTATAGTTAAAAAATTATTGCTTATTATAAACTCTTGAATTACCCAGTTTGCTATTTTTAGAAGGATTTCTTGCTAATAAAACCGACAGTTTGTATATTATCTTATTGAAGTTTCTTTTTTGTTCATGTTCAGTGTCAGACTTTGAATGAAGAGGAGATTTTTGACGTTCAAGATAAACGCTCCCTTTTTCCTCTGGGATGGATTCATGTAAGTGTTGGACTTGCCTTGCTATTCCTTCACTTTTTTTATTTTTAAATATCTTTTACTTGTGCTTAGATATAGAGTCTGGTTGGCTCTTATATGCTCCTTTATGGTGTTTGGTAAAGTGTTAAGATAAGATCTAATTTCATCTAAAACTAAGATATTAGGAGCCTATGAGTTATTTAAAAAGTAAGGAAACTTAATTTGACAAACTCCTTCTAACTTAATCAATTTAATTACACAGTTATTGCCACATCTTATAAGCCCCATCATCTTATTTTATCCAGACACTTCAACAACTTATTTTAAAAAATAAGATAAAATATCTTATAAGATGTAAGACTGTAAGAGCTTTAGTTTCTAGTCACTACTCAAGTTATAAGGCTGCTCAACCTCATGTGCTTTAACCAACTTTTAGCTGGTGGGATTGGGAAATATTTCTATTTTCCTCATTGTTTCAGTGCTTTGCAACATAAAGAAAAGGGTAAGGAACAAGATTGCAACTGTTGGTCCTGTTTCTCTATGTATCTTTTAGCATAGTTTTTAACCAGTTTACAAGAGCAACATCAACATGGTTTCCCTTTTGCGTCTTCTGGGGGAATTATCGACAATCTGACTATTCTTGTATATGATTCATCTCGATTTGATTTCATGAAGCAAATTATGTTAAATCTCAAATTCAATACTGTGGTTTGTGATCTTTGGCATGACTGAGAGTTATCTCTGGAAAATTGAGTTCCAGTTACATTCACAATCTTGTATACGTGTTTTCTTTGAATACACACCTTTGGTTGCACTAGCCCAGTATGTTTTACAGTCCAGTGTTTTGCCTCTGCTTTTTTGAACTATTTACTCTTGAAGGCATTCTTGCATTTTGATGTTTATAACTTTGTATTATTCAAACCATCCAAAAACATATGAGAAAATAATTGGATCATTGATTTTGTAATTACATACAGGTAAAAACTTGTATTATGTTTTAACAAAGTTATTGTTGATTTGCAGACTCATCCGTCACAAACTTGTTTTATGTCTTCCGTGGATCTGCACACCCATTATTCATATCAGGTATGATAAATGCGCAGAAAAAAGGGATTTATAATTTTGTATTTTCATTTTTTAACTTGCTTTTTTCTTTTTAGCATACATCCTAATATCTTTGAGTTGCTTGTAGGTCATGTTGCCAGAAGCAATTGCGATTGTCATGGCTCCTACAGACACATCAAGGTGGGTTTCTTTCGTCTATTCCATTTTGTTACTTTATTTATGCAATCATATATATTTATATTTATTGCAGTCCACATGGCATATTTCACCTATCGGATCCGGGTGGTGTGTCTACTATTCGAAATTGTCAGCAGCGTGGTTTCCATCCTCATGAAGAGCCAGAGGACGGAAGTCCGATATACGAGCACTGTTCTCATGTGTATATGAATGCCAAAATGAAGTATGATGTGGTTGATCTTCGATGAGTAAATATGATGTGGTTTTTCATCGAGGTATTCCCACTTAGTTTCAGAATTAATACTTGATGTACTTATATATTTTTTAATTTCCAATTTCCTGGTGTAATTAGCTTGATTTTTCTCTCCTGGATTTTGGTTTCCATGTGTATTTATTGTACAATTTTATTATTGCGTAGGCATGAATGATGAGTGAGGGAGGTGGCATTACTTGGCAAACTGGATATATCAAGGAATGATAATAGAAGATTATAAAAAACACTTTGATATTATGATATGATAATAGGCACTTGTAACACACTCAACTATTACTTGATTGTCTATGTACTTGAGAAAAAAGTCGAGTATTTATCCTAAATATATTGTTTTGAATTTTTACCCCACAAAATTAGTCTATATATATTGATCATACATTAAATTTAGCTTATGTGTCGTTTAAAGAAAGAGATCTAAATTCGTTCTTTAATAAAATATGATATAAGACATTATAAATGAAAATTTTGGCCAAGAAAGTATTATTTAAATCAATTAAATTCATAATTCTACTAATTACCAGAATTCGTGGAATTATTCCCCATTAATTCTCCTTCTCAATAATATATACAATATAATGGAAATTTGATTATTATTTATTGGATTAATTAAAAATTAAATCATCACCTTTTATTGAATTGCAATTTAATCTAAATTTTTGAGTAATTGCAAATAAAATCACAACCTTTAAATGTTGTTGCAATTTAGACTTTAAGATAATCTCATAGTCCTCATTTGTGTCCGAATTTAACGTTTCGAGATTAGATCGAAATAAAAAATAATTATGTTTCATTAAGAATGCGTCCCATCAGCTAGCCACATTAGATTTGGGCACAAATGAGACTATAAAGAAATTTAAATTGCAACAATATTTAAATGTGATGATTTTATTTACAATTATTTAAAAATTAAGATTAAATTGCAATTCAACAAAAGGTGGTGATTTAATTAACAATTAACCCTTATTTATTTTATATTCTATCTTATACTTATTTTTAGTATAAGTTTCATTATTTTTTCTACATTCTCTTTTATTCTATAAATTAAATTAAAATATTGAAAATCCCGTAGGATAACGTTAGTAAAAGAAACCAATACTAGGAGGCTCTTAAGTAAATTTTGCTCTTTATTTATCAATTGATTTGTGTTTAACGGAATTTAAATAAATTAATCTTGACCTTACAAATGTCGCAATCACGTGTTTTGCACCAACGTCAACTCCCAGTAAACAAATACGGAGTAAAAAGTATGTAAAATCTTATACTCCAATAAAAGGAGGAAAGTTCTCTCCTGAGCTTGACACGTGGCTCTTCAAATTTTAACATGTGTTTGCCACGTCATTATTTAATTCTATTTCTTCTTGGTCTGTTACCGTTTCACCTTTCACCATTTATGCGCAGGCAGATAGGTGGGTCAGCAATATTCGATCTCTATCGTACCGGCCCTGTTCATATTTATAGTGCTTTGAATGGCATGGCTCCCAACTAGCATACAATGCCTAAATCAGAGAGATAGAGATTATGCGAAATAATCTAAAATTTCGAACTTGCTGAGATGTGAAATTATTTCATTGGAAATTTTAAACTTATGATGTGCACGTGACGACCCTAAACTCTGATTCCATGAAAGAATAATCTGTTTATATTAATTCTTGGACACGTACCAATGTTTCATCGGATGATTTAGATTCGAGTACAGCCTTATAGCCCTTAAAGATGGGATCTTCTGATGATTGATCTTCGGCTGGAGTTGGTCATTGCTGAAGTATTCATCAACACAAGCTGTAATATACAATTGTGATTGTCAAAACCGATCGTTCAAAAACCAAACCGAAATCGATTTCTACCAATTAAGTCTGGTTTGGATCGATTTTCGAACCAGTACCAATTTGGAACCAGAACGAGCAATTCAAACCAGGGGATAGGGCAATTTCTTGTATGCAGTCGAGTGCATACTGTACCATTGGATTTTAAGTGATTAATTTGGATAAATTTCCAATTGTCTAATTAAATTTTGGATCATCCACATTAGAACATGTTCGATTCTCTCTTGTTCCACTTTTCGTATTCCAGCCTACTGAATTTTTAACACGTGTCATCCCCAATATTATAGGACGTTGATTGTTTTTTAATATGACACATGTCAACCATCCATACAGTGGAATAAGATGTGGAACACTAAAATTGAAACAGATGATCTCATAATATGACTCGATTCCCCTGTTTCACTTTTCGTATTCCACAATACTGAATTTTTAACACATATCTCCCCCAATACTGTGAATTATTAATTGAATACACACAAATGTGACCGGTCGGTTAGATACATACCTTGTATAGAATATGCTAAACCCCTCAAGCTTAGAGACAGTGGAATTGTGGATGTCTTGTCCAGACCAGTTGGGGAAAATGAAGAGGCTCATGAGGAGACAAATGCCACATCCTATGCCAATCATGTAAAGCCGATCATGTGCTATTTTTATTACACTGCTTACTCTGAAACTTGAAACCGTTATCAAATTGAAGGTCAACAGAAATATCACCACTCCATAGTCATAGTTTTTCCTGCACACATTTTATAAAAAACAAATTTTTTTTTTTGGAAAAAGTAAAAACAAATTTGTTTTATAAAAAACAAATTAAGAACCCTAAAAATTAAGGGAAAAAACACACAAAAAAATATGGACCTTTTCTCAATTTATGAGTGTCATCCTTGCGCAGAGGCCATGATAATCTTCTCTGTATCGTAAAAGATTTATAAGAGGGACTTTTCGAAAAATTATTATCTATTATCCCTTTTTTCCCCTTCCCATGACTCGAACTCAGGACTAGGTACTAGTGCTCTAACCACTTGAGCTATCCCACTTTGTCACGAAGTAAGCTATAAACGTTGCACTATAAAAACGTATGTTCAAAGATGAAACATTTCGATGTGGGGCAAAAAACGAAAAACCCACTTTCCGGGCTTTTGTAATTGGGCCAAGTTAGACGTATGGGCTTCAACACTGTTCTATTTAAGCCTCTTAATTTTATAATTGTTCGTTGTTTTCATTTTTCAATTCTCTTTTTATTAGTATACTTAGTTTTTTAAATTGACATTTTGGAATAAGACTTGAGCACATTATTAGTTTTGAGACCTAACATTTTCGAGCTAGGTGTTTGATTCGTCAAATTTAATTCTAGGAGAATTTATATACCAAGCCCAATAAATTGAAAACTCAACTTCACTCGACTCATTCTCACTCCACACCTACATAACACTATGACCCTATAAAATGATACATGTATAATTATAATTAAAGTCTAATGAAAAATCATGAGACATAAATGTGATTCCATGTTCGTGTCATGACCCTATAAAATGATACATGTATAATTATAATTAAAGTCTAATGAAAAATCATGAGACATAAATGTGATTCCATGTTCGTGTCATTCATTTAAACAGTGCAATAAAAATGTTACATTATTATTTAATCGAAAATTTAAATATCTGCTACAATTGTAGGCAGATGAATATTGTCCATTGGTGCACCTCCCATTTCAATTTTACTAAACATTAATCTCATAATCATCTCCTTGACTATACTCTCTAAAGTTAGCAACCCTCCCTAGCTCCTCCACTTCCTCGATCACCAAATCGTGCCGCGACACCGCCTCCACGAGCAGCGGCGTTCATTAAATCCATGACCACCCGACAAGTTTGAAAAAACGACGTTCATTAAATTCAAGTTTTTTTTAACTATATTAAGTGGCATTTGAAGCATTTCGCCAAAAATGACATTCGTTGAATGCAAAAACTAACATTATAAATAGGTTCTATGGCCGATTCTAGTAGGGGATGCAAAGTTCCATGACCATCCGACAAATTTGAAAAAATGACGTTCAATAAATCCAAGTGATTTTAGCTATATTAAGTGGCATTTGAAGCATTTCGCCAAAAATCACCCTCGTTGAATGCAAAAACAGACATTTTAAATGGATTATATGGCTGATTCTAGTAGGGGGATGCAAAGTACCATGACCATCTGACAAGTTTGAAAAAAACGATGTTCATTAATTTCAAGTTCTTTTAGCTAGATTAAGTGGCATTTGAAGCATTTCGCCAAAAATCACCTTCGTCGAATGCAAAAATCGACATTATAAATGGATTTTATGACCGATTCTAGTTGGGGGATGCAAAGTTCCATGACCATCAGACAAGTTTTGAAAAAATGACGTTCATTAAATCAAAGTGATTTTAGCTTATATTAAATGGCATTTGAAGTAATATTTCGCCGAAAATCACCTTCGTCGAATGCAAAATTATCAACATTATAAATATATTTTATGATCGATTATAGTAGGGTGCTAATTTTTCTATTTTAAGCTATATATAAATAAAATATTTTTTAACCCCCAAATCCAAATATTAGTAAAGTTTTTTTATTAGGTTCAAGTTTCAATATTTTTTATAAATGAATCAATTCAATGTCTATCTAGAGTTTACTTAAGCACATTTCAATTCTCATATTAAATAAGTTTATTAATGTACTCTTTCCATTTAAATTTATTATGCTCATTTGTATACTAATAAACTTGATCATTTTCAAAATGGGTAGAGTCATATAATGAAATCACCCTCTCATTTTTCGAAAAGGATTTATTGAAATCTATATATAAAGTTATAAACCACACATTATTTTGTTGTTCCAACTATGATTTAATTAGATATGTCTAACAATAGGCCATCAAAAGGGTAGTGATTTGGGCTCAATCATTATTCATATTTATAATTAGGCCTTTGTAACGGGTCTGGGTCTTAAAAAAACAGGGAAATTAATTCTAAACGTAATATATATTTTAACAAAATAATTTTAAAAAACTAAGAAAAATAAAAAAGACAAAGAGATCTTCTTCTGTGTGACTCAATCCCATACGTGTTAGTTTGCATGTGTTAGTTTGGATACGTGGCGGAAAGATTAGTGGTCCTTCTGTGTGACTCAGTCTCATACGTGTTAGTTTGCATGTGTTAGTTTGGATACGTGGCGGAAATATTAGTGGTCTCGCAACAATATTTAATAGTTATTCGCCCTTGGAAAACACATTATCAATTGATCTTTGAATATCAGAGACTCCAAAGAGAAAATCTAGTTAATTAATTCTCCAAAATCAGGTTAGCTCTCCAATTTCTCTAACTCTTTATTCTAATTTAGTCAATTTTCTAACTGCATTCTTTCATCGATTGATATTTATTTCTGCAATTGATTTTTTTATTGATGATTTGTACGTTCGCCTGGTGTTTTTGAGGTGTTTTTGAATATTTAGTCATGAAATTTGATTTAAAACCAATAGAGTCATGAGATCTGGAAATTAATCTCAAAATGAATTTTGTTTTTTCGTTTGTTTGTAGTATCTATTGGATTATCTAAAACTTAAATCCTTTTTCTAGGTATTGATTTCTAATTGATGATTTTTATGTTCGATAGATTGGCCTAGTGTTTCAAGAATATCATGAAATTTGACTTAAAACAATCTAGTTTTGATAGGAATCTATGAGATTTGGAAATTAATCTCACGGATTTTCGTTTTGACTTTCTGTAGAATCTGATGGTTAAAACCTAAATACGTTATGTATTGTAGATTATAAATTCACTCAATATTGTGTGAGATTGTTTTATAAAAATGTATTTCTTATATAATTAATTTTGCTACAGATAAAGCTTATGCAAAACCACAAAATGAGAATGAACATGTTATCTTGGTTGCTATTAATGCAGCAACCACTTTAGATGAATATGATGGGAGCCATACACATGATACATGAATCTGTTGTGCCACCAAATATTCTTTCGATCTCTGCCTTCATCTCGTGGAGTAATTCAGTTGACTATTTGTCAACGCCTTCGGTGTCTGATCCTCCAGCTACACCGAACCTCCAGCTGCAAGAAGTCAATTCTAGGTGAGTTCGATTTTAAATTAAAATTGTCTTAATTCTTAATTTAGAAATAATTAAAAAGATTTGTTATGAATTGGACATTAGTGTAACATTTAAATAAGATGGACACGTACAAGAGTATTTATATTTAAGTATATATGTCATTATAATTTAAATTTTGAATGCAGTCTATGACAACAATGATTAAAACAGTCGGATTTAACCACGTCTAAATTAAGGGAGATGTTTTTTGAAATTTTATGAAATAATGCAGAATCTCTTTTTTTAAGAATTTAAAAACACACCTGATTAGTTTATTTTTAGAAGGAACAACTCACCAAGCTTGGGTTGTGTTGTAATCAATTTTCAATCATATGATCCCTTTCTTTTCAGCCCCAAACTGGACAACCAACTTTTTTAGGTTTTCTTGTAAAAGGCCCAATAATTGTGTGTGTGTGTTTTTATTTTAGCAGGTTTCAATTTTTATTTATTTTTGTTCTACCAGTTGTGTTAGGAACAAATAATATGTATACTTCAATTTTGGAAATTATAATATATAGACAACATTAATTATATCTATCAATCAGTGTATATATATATATATAGGATAATCGGATCAAGTAATATGTATACTTCACTAATACAAATTATAAGAATAGATTTTTTAAGACTATATTTATACCATGAATAAGATGCACCAAATTAATCATTTGGTTCTAACTTTTAAAAAAATGTATGAAATTCATTTAAGATTTCCTGAGTAAATTAATTACTACTCCATATGTAATAAAACATATAGAGTATGAAATAAATTAAAACAATATACTGAGTCGAAAATAAGCTAATGCAAAAACTAAAAATTGAATTTTTCTAATTTTCTATAATTAAGATTTTTAAGTCGGGGACGAGGATGTTGCATTTGTTGATACATAGCCGCTAGTCTGCTATAAACATCCGTTGGGTTGCATTCAAAATTTAAATTAATGTTATATACATATACTTAAACACAGGTACTTTTGCATTCAAAATTTAAATTAATGTTATATACATACTTAAACACAGGTACTTTTGCTTACCTTACATATGAATGGATTCACTTTAAATAAACTTACCCGTTTCTATAATTAAGGTTTTGAATTGTTGCCTTTGTTGACACATAGTATACTTAAAACACAAAAACTCCTGTGTCGATGTTAATTACATACACATATAATTGAATTCATTTTACATAAATTAGTTAATTTTTTTGTATTTGAATTATAATAGACTAGTTTGAGTTAAATATAGGTTGCACCTATTTAACTGGAACACAATTGGGATTGACACGCAAGAAGGGCGTCTGAAGGGTTAGGCATTACCGAACCGATCGGTGGCATTGACAAATAGTCTGGTTTACCCACGAGGCAACATGAAGGCGGAGGAATGACTGGTGAAACAACCAGACGATTGATGGTTTTCATGTATATGACTCCCATCATATACATCTGAAGTTGTTGCTGCGTCAATGACATAATGGATGACATTTTCGTTCTCATTTTGAGGTTTTGATCTTAAGTTTTTTTTTAAGGTATTCTATTACTTCATCCAATATCCAAGTTTTATCTGTCTGCAAAATTAATTAAGACATATATAAAGTTGAATTATTTCGATCATTACTTGCATTTTTTTTTCTCATATATCAAAAATGCATATTTATAAAACGATTTCACACAATATTTGATGAATTTAGTGTCTTGATTCACCTATATTATGTCGGGAATGATACAGTGTCTCGTTTCAACTAGAAAATCTTTGTCTAGCAAATTCTTAGATCACTTTTTTCCATGATAATATTAACAATAGAAAGATTTGAGAATTTTTTTTTATTGACGTGGGTAACCCCACAGGCAGGGGTTACAAAAATAGTGTCAACGGGCACTGGGTTTTATATCTTCATCAAATTTATAATTTTTATATATTTTATGAAAATCATCATTAATTACAATTAAATTGTCAGGTGATTATTGATTTTCTGATACAAAATTCAAGTACTACATTGTAGTAAGGGATCCCCAAATGTACTAGAAAGTTATTTTCTCAATTTTCAGTTAACTTTACTTACACAAATAATTATTTTATTGACAATAATTAATCTAACAATATTCTTATTTTACCTTTTTTCCCCTTAAAACGTATATACATTTTTATGAAAACTAAATTGATGGACGAAGGAAGTACAGGGTATAAAATCGTACGAAATATTTTCATTATTTCACATCAACTATTTGTGAAAGAGTTTTATCGACCTAATAAATAAAACAGTATATACTCCATTTTAATATTTAAGTATTTTTTTTAAAAATATTATTGAATTGTAGTCTCATTAAAAATTCGTGAGTATATTTATTAAAACAATTTTTATAGAAGTTGATGTATGCATTATCAAAACAGAATTGTACTACTCCCTTTTGAAATTTAGTATACATGAATTTAAAAGAAGTAATAGTAGTAAATACTTTAAATAAAATTGAAAAGTAATTGTAGCATAAAGGAGTTCCACTTTAATATTTGAATCATTGGTCATATATATAGAGTGCGTTTGATAGGGGAAATAAATTTATGCTGAAAATGGACATATAAGGGTCCGCATAATAATTTAAGGCAAAAATTTGGGTGAGTCCGTCTCACGGATCTTTTTCTGTGAGACGAGTCCTTTTAACCTATATTTCAAAATTTTGGGTAGGATAATCCATTTTTTTTTCCAGATTTTGTTTGTAAAAAAAAGTGATAATGTTTAATTAAAAAGTGATAATATTTTTAACAAAAGTGATTGTCACTTTTTACTTAAACACTATCACTTTTTGCTCAAACATTATCACTTTTTATATATGAGGCCCGTCTCACGGATTTCTTTATGTGAGACGGTCTCACCCAAGACTAGCCCATAATTTAATAAGGTATATAAGTGGTGTATTAAATCAAATTCTTGTTTGATAGAAAGTACAAAAAATTGTACTAAAAACCCTGTATAATGTTAATTCTTGTATGATAGTATTAACCAATGTATAAAATTATTTTTTGTTTGATAGAAAACATACTCCACCATATAAATGGTAAAAAATGATGAAAGACCACCTGCTAGATCATAAGACCTTCACTTGATATTATATTCTCGAGGTTTGGCTTTATGGGAGGCCTTAAAGCGTGTTTGTTTTGAGATTGGCCCAATCCCAATCCAATCTCTCTCAATCTATCTAAATCCAAATACAAATCTAAATATGAATCCACCCCTATAATACACCTATACATCTATTTTTAGCCAAAGTCTTGTATGTACTCAAGTACACCGTGTACTTGAGTAGACTTTGGACAGGTCAACTGTTGACCCTTGACCAGTCAAAAGTTAAACTTTGACTTTTTTTTTTCGTTTTTTTTTTATTATTTTTTTTTCGATTTTTTTTTTTTGAAAAAGTGTATGTTAGTATATTGAAAAGTGCAACATTGTTTTTAATGAAAAGTGTATGTTCTTATAACTGAAAAATGTATGATATTATAAGTGAAAAGTGTATGTTATATTTAATGAAAAATGTATATTATAACTGAAAAGTGTATGTTATTATATTCGAAAAATATATGATTTATTAATGAAAAATGTATGTTATTATAACTGAAAAGTGTATGTTCTATTAAATAAAAGTGTATGTTATTATAACTGAAAAGTGTATGATATCATAACTAAAAAGTGTATGTTATTATAACTGAAAAGTGTATGATATCATAACTAAAAAGTGTATGTTAAAATAGTTAAAAATATTATTGAAAAATATAAAATTTTCTGTTAAAAAAAAAATTCGAAAAAAAAAATAAAAAAAAAATCGAATTTTTTTTGGTCAACGGTCAACAGTTGACTGGTCAAAGTCAACAGTCAACTGTTGACCAATAAAAGTCCTACACCATGTACTTGAGTGCACAAGAGACCAACCCCTATTTTTATACTCCCCCCGTCTCACAAATTATAGCCACATTTCCTCTTTTACTTTAGCATTAAATGTTTTATTGTCAATTTTACCCCTAATTGATAAGAGTGATTAATGTTTAGCAGATTTTGAAGTGTGAGATTCTAAGGGCAAAATTGACATATTAGCTAAATTTGACTACATTTATTGATTTTTCTTAATCTGTGTGTAAAGTCAAATGTGGCTATCTTTGTGGGACGGAGGGAGTAGCACAATCTAATCACTCCTAATTTCTTCTCTCTCCTACTTTTCTTTCATACACTCATTCTCTCTCTTACTTTCTTCTCTCTCTTACTTTTCTTTCACTATTAACAATAATAAAATATTATAATATCACTCTTGATGTGACATAAAGTTAAATCTACGTCTACTTCTTAATCCTTAACCAAACACAACTTACATACAATTACTATTCATGGATTACCCAAATCTCAATTCAATCCACCACAATTCAAATCCAAATCCAATTCAAATCAATCCCAAACCAAACATCATTTAAGGGACACCAAAACATGCTCATTACTTAGTCATCCTGCATATCAGTCTTGCACCTGGCCTGCAAAGTTTTGTACTTCAGTGACCTCAACTTTTCCTCTTCCTATGGTTGCTAAAGCAGCAGCTAGTGAACAATGTGATATGCCACAAACCTATTTAAAAATAAAAAAAGTCATTCAAATTAGTACAAAACATAAATTATACATCATACCAACTGAAATGGCAAGATAGGGTGACCTGTTAAAAAAATTCAAGCAAAGATATAATGTAATAACATGTTACCATAATGCCCACACTTAAGTTAACAAATAGGTTCATTATTTTAAAAAGTTTACGTTCTTACCCACACTTAAGCCTACATATACACCCATTCTTCTAAAGAGTTTACATTCTTGCCCACACTCTTTCTGAATCATGTGGTTTCATCTCGTATAAGCAGACCTCTCTGTTTCAAAATTAAGTAGATACAAAATAAGTAAGAAAAAATCAAACTACAAAGAACATGACCTAGACAATTTGTTTCTAAAGAACATATTAACAATGACATAGGCACCCTTTTCATCCAACACAATGCACACACATAAAAATTCAGAATTTAGAACACTAAAAAAAGCTCCAATTTTGTGGTTGTAAATAAAAAGACAGTTATCATACTTTCCCAGGCACAATGATAGCAACAGGACCCCATATCCAAACATGCCGAAGAAAGGCTGAAATCCAAAAGATATTAAAACATCAATACGAATCAGCAAGAAATTTGTTAAGAACAAGATGATTGAGAGGTTTACCCCTACTGCCTTTCCTCTCATTTCTCGGTATATTGGGCTTTTGAAGCATTTCGCCAAAAATCACCTTCGTCGAATGCAAAAACTAACATTATAAATAGATTATATGGCCGATTCTAGTAGGGGATACAAAGTTCCATGACCATCCGACAAGTTTGAAAAAATGACGTTCATTAAATCCAAGTGATTTTAGCTATATTAAGTGGCATTTGAAGCATTTTGCCAAAAATCACCTTCGTTGAATGCAAAAACAGACATTATAAATGGATTATATGGCCGATTCTAGTAGGGGGATGCAAAGTTTCATGACCATCCGACAAGTTTGAAAAAACGATATTAAACTCAAGTTCTTTTAGTTAGATTAAGTGGCATTTGAAGCATTTCGCCAAAAAACACATTCGTCGAATGCAAAAATCGATATTATAATGACCGATTCTAGTAGGGGGATGCAAAGTTTCATGATCATCCGACCAATTTTAAAAAAACGACGTTCATTAAATTCAAGTGATTTTAGCTAATATTAAGTGGCATTTGAAGCATTTCATCGAAAATCACCTTCATCGAATGCAAAAATATTTTTCTATTTTAAAGTTATATATAAATAAAATATTTTTTAATCCCCAAATCCAAATATTAGTAGTAAGGTTTTTTTATTAGGTTCAAGTTTCAATATTTTTATAAATGAATCGAATTCAATGTCTATCTAGAGTTTACTTAAGTACATTTCAATTTTCATATTAAATAAGTATATTAATGTATTCTTTTCATTTGAATTTATTATGCTCATTTCTATGCTAATAAACTTGAAATGATCATTTTCAAAATGCGGGGTCTCTCATATAATGAAATCGCCCTCTCAACTTTCGAAAGGAATTTATTGAAATCTATACATAAACTACCCATTATTTTGTTGTTCCAACTAAGATTTAATTAGTTATGTCTAACACGTTCATCAAAAAGTGTAGTGATTCGGGTAGAGATGTTTATTCGGGTCGGGCTAACCGGGCTGACCCGTTTAACCCTGAAAAATACAGGGTTAGGGTTCATGAATTATTGACCCTTTTTAAAATCGGGATTTTTTGACCCGGATCGGTTAGCCCGTGGGCTAAACCGGGCCAGCCCGCTAGCCCGAATTGTTACATTTTTTTCTTTTTTTTTAAAAATAAATAACCTAAAACAAATTTTGGGTCATTTCACATAAACATAACTATAAGCATTAAGAAGTTCATTATCATCCATTAGTTATTATTTCTATTTTTTTTTTTATTAGATTATAATATTTGTTTAGTTTTATTTGGTCTTAATATGAGTTCTAGAATTGTGTTTAAATTATACTTTTGTTTTCTCATTATTTACTAATCATTAATTGTGTATTTTTCTATTTTATTTTCTTGTTGGATGTGCCATACTTTTAATTTTAAAATTAAAAAAAATATTATAGCCCGTTAGTGGCCCGTTTAGCCTGTGGCCCGCTAGGGTTAGGGTTAAGTTCCAACAATTATAAGCCCGAATATGAACCGGTTAAGGCCCTAACCTGTTTAGCCCGTAGCCCTGATCCTATAGGGTTAGGGCCAGCCCCGTAGACATCTCTAGATTCGGGTCTCAATCATTCATATTTATAATTGAACTTTTTTAACGGGCCTGGCCTTAAAAATATAGGGGAATTAATTCTAGACGTAATATATATATATATATATATATATATATATATTTAAACAAAACAATTTTAAAAAACTAAGAAAAAGAAAAAAGACAAAGAAATCTTTTCTGTGTGACTCAGTCCCATACGTTGGTCCATTGATATGTTCAACAATATTTAGTTCTTCGCTCGTGTAAAACTTGTAGTGGTCCGTTCAACAATATTTAGTTCTTCGCTCTTAATTGAGATCAGATATTTATTTCTGCCATTGATTTTAATTGAGATCAGATATTTATTTCTGCCATTGATTTTTTTACCATAGTATTTTTGAATATTTAGTCATGAAATTCGACTTAAAACGATCTAGTAAGAATAATAGTAGCATGATAATATAAAAAGATCTTTTAAAGCCATATATAAATAGTTTTACAATCTTTCCAGCTTAAAATTGATATATAATGAGTTTGCTCTTATCTTTTTTGCTAATTTTAAAAGAACAAGAATGGCTGACCTTTTTTTTAATTAAAATGTCATGAAAAAAAAAAAAGATGTTCATGTCCCCAAAAACAGAGAATCTATAAGACAAGATAAAAATTGAACACTTGAAATGGAGGCAAAAAAAATGTTTTGAATTGAATTCAAAGCAGCAAGATATCAGCAACTACTTCATCTATCAAAGAATTAAGGATGCGGGCTTCAATCTTCGCCTCGATTTCGAATCCTTGGACATCATAGTCGAGCCACGGATTGCTGCTCATGTCTCTATCTACAAGCTCGTCGACCATGAAGTCCCCCATGGAACTCCACCCCGAAATCTCTTTATGAACATCTTGTGCTAATCTATCCTTTTGTTTAAGCATCCACACACCTTTCATCCACAATGTGCATCCTCCTATCCCATGTTTCATGTATCTGCGGTCCAAGCATTCGCTCACACAATCGAACATAAGCCTCCTGCTCGTTCTTGAAACGAGCCCACAACTGTTGAAGTAGTAGTTACATCTTTCTAGTTGATCAAAAAGATTAGGATTGATGATCGCGCATGTCCTTCCCATTGCATACTCATTGAACATCTGATCGACGTTACATTGCATGATCTTGTTCACAAACTCGAGCTCCCAACTTCTAGTTAAGGCGGTCCCTTGCCTCTTTGCCAGAGATCCAACAGACGTTGAAGAAACTGTAACTTAGAGCAAGAAATATAAGTGAATCCTAAATATAATAAAAGCAAACCACATCTTAAACATAAATATCTAAATCTAAAATCATCAATACCTCTTGTACTATGATTACTCTTTGTACTGTCTGATGAGTGACAGCTTTCGGTGACTGAAGAACGTTCAAGAACTGAAACTGGACTTGGAAAACGGAAACTAAGACACGTTTGATCTTCAGATATGTTTCTTCCACACATGCCCTTTTAAAAAGTACACAAAAATCACATTCATTACTCTACCAAATGAGACAATGTAGTGAAGAACATAAGATGATAGTAATATATATATATACCTGCGACTTTTGAGCAGCTACGGATGATCCTTTAGCATCGTATAAGGAGTATAAACTGGATACAGTCTGCCTTTCTGGATCAACCGCGTTTTTTTTTTCATCTTTCGTGGATTTATGCTGGGAGAAGTCAACCTTATGAGCCAATTCCTCGAGTTGCTGCTCCAAATATTTGCCTAACGTATCGCCTCCTTTAACATTACGCGCCAAGAAAGTGAAGTTTGAAGCTGACACGCCATCCGAATTCAGTGTCATCCTCCTTTTACTAGGGGAATCAATCTTGCAGTTTTCATTAGACCTCATTGGAGCATTGAATGTAAAAGAAATAACATCTGTTCCCATCTTTTCACTCTCTCCAATACTAACTTCCCTCTCATTTTTTTCAGAAACGGAGCGTTTCTTACGTGTTCTTTCTGAGCTACAAGATGATGCATGCCTCTTATCATCTTTAACTTGGGATTGGGAATTCAACTTCTTTGAACTTGATTTAGTGTGGCCTACAACTTTACTACAACTCTGTCGTCTTGCAGATGAAACATCTCCGTTTGGTGACTTTGAGGCCGACTTTCCTCTATCAATGCTGCAATTTTGCTTCTGATTATTTTGTCGAAGCACATTTGATGGTTCCTTATTACTCTTCTGACTTGTGAACAACATATTCGGACTAGATCTGTTCTTTTCTGCATTGGAAATGGGCGTTCTGCTGCTATTCAAGCTTAAAGCTTCTCGTTTCTGAACGTTCGCCTTCGCCTGTAGAGCAAGTGAAATCGATCTTCCTTTACTCTTTACACCAGATGAAGAAGATTCTTCAGAATCTTGTAAAATCCTCATTGGTGTTGCATTTTCTAAAGAACCACTACTCTTCTTACAACTTTCAGACATCCTTAAACTCTTTTGTGCTACTTGGGCCTTCTCTTTCGGATTCACCTTTGTTTTTCTACTGGCTTGTGACCCCGGCTCAAGAATCCTCACGGCTGCTTCCATTATCTCAGCAGCATCCTTAGACGGGACAAAATTCGTTCTTTTTATAGGAGACAGCTGTTTGTTATGAGTAATTGGAATCGATTTAGCTGATTTTGGAGGCAAAATCTCTTTCTGAAACTTCTCAATTGGCTTCATTACTACCTTCTGATTCCTAGCCTCTACATTCAAGCTGCTTACCTCCTCGTCTCGTTGACATTCAAGACTCTCAGTTTTGTAATAACAATCGGAAAGTGGGGTCGAAGATGGATCAGTGGCGCTCAATTTTGGCATTGAATCCAACCCCATTAGTCTTGCAACAACTCCTGGCCCTTTGCTTGCATATAAATCTTCATCAGTTACAGACGAAGCGCAGCTATAATCGCTACTTCCTTTCACACTCGACACACCTCCGATTTCATCCTCGTCCATCTGTATAACAAACAACACATAAAGCAATATGAACACTAATTTCCATTTCAGAAACCATACAAGTTTAATTATCTTTCCTCACCATTTGAAGGCGTGTAGTAGGCAAAGTTCCATCAAATCTTTTCTTCTGCTTCGAATTCTCTGCATAATGACAAGTCATCACAGTAAAGACCAGTTTGGCTAATAAGCTAATTTAAAACATCTTATAAAGAAACCAATTCTCATACCAGGTAAGTCTGGCTTGCTTGAGAACATAAGTTTCTTTCGTGATTTCGCATTCCAATCGAATAGCTGGAGGAATCCGCCAACATAATTCGAGCCTCGTTTCTCCATCACCATATTTGTAATCCAAATTATAATAGTCTTGCAACTAACTTAAAGAATCATACTCTACACATCTGCAATTGCAGCAAGAAACCATTTTTCTTACTTAAGCATCATTGAAGCAAATTTTTACAACAAACCAGAAACTGAATTCAGAAACCATTTTACTAGAATTAAATTGAAGAACATAGAGATTATTTTACCAGCTACATTCCCAACTTCTCTTCTGAATCAGAATTCTGGAAAATAAACATGAACATTTAGAAATGTGGATACATATCTTCAATTAAAATTCTGAACATCAAATCAGTAAAATCGAGCAAAAATACAATCCAATTGGGGTTCTTGAAGAAAAACAGAGAAGCATTCTAGTCTAATTCATGCAATACTTCAACAATTTCATACCTACATTTTACTAAAATAAATGATCACTAAAACACTGAATCAAACAAGAAATAATAAAATCACAAAATTAAAAGCTTGCAGAGAACATAAGAACCCACAAACACAAACAAAAGAGCATAAAAAGAAGCTTAAATCAAGAAAAACTTACACAACCCAGCTGAAATGATGAAGAATTGAGCTTCCCTTGTTGCAAAGATGCAATCTTTATGAAGAAAAGAATTGAAATTGAAGAAGGTGAGATAGAGTATAACGGTAAAATTGCTTATCAGGTAGGAGTAAACAGTTGGGACTAATAAATGTGAGAGTAGGAAATAGATTTTGGAGTAATTTTAAAGTAAAAGTAAAGACAAATAAATTATATGTGCAAGAAATATTAGTTTTGAATTCTTGAAAATAGATTTTGCAAAAGCAAGCAATATATATATGGGGAAAAGGTTAAAAAGGCATGTAACGTCTCTTTTTGTTGAGAGGGGAGAGATTTCAAATTCGAAATAGGAGAGAGAGAGTTGAGGGTTTTCATTGGCTTTGTTTCGCTGTGTACGGCTGGAAGTAAATAGGCATATTAAATTCCTTTTTTTCAAATTTATGTATTGCCCCAAATATTTAAAAAAATTAAGTTTCTGTATATTATTATATTGGAAAAGCTTGTATACATCAATTTTATTGTGCAAATCATTTGTATTTTATGTATAATTTTAAATTGTAGGAGTATTACTTATTTCATTAAAACGCAGTATTAATTTAATTCTCCAATATTAGTTGTTTTATAATAATATACTCCGTATTAATTAATTTAATAAATAGGTGTAATTGCAATATAACATCAAATTTTATTGTATAATATTTGATACTTTGGCAGTGGTTTATATATATCACTACTTGATAACTCCCCCATATATATAAATTTATTTTATTAATTTTGTAAAATAATAGTAAAATTATTAATAAAATAAAAAAATATATAAATAATATATATGTATAAAATTATATAATGGAATATATTTTAAATAAAACATAAATAAATTTATTAATCATTATTAATATCATAAGAATTATAACATTGCATATTAACCACATATCTTTAAAAAAATAATTAGAAAGAAAATTTAATAGTTAATAAAGGTATAATATTTTAAAATTGTAAATGGATGATGTGAATATGTGATATATATTTTGTTCAACCAATAACTTAAATACAAACCATAGTTTTTAAAATTAACAATTTCATTAAATTATCATACAAAAATAAATAAATTAAACTACAAAATGACATAGCAAAATAAATGATATCAATCTAAACTCCCTAATACGGATTAGTATATATAGGATAGGGGGATTTTGAGTCTTTGACAGTTTGACTAACGAAGATTAATTTGTCATATATATATATAGAAATGATTCTTTAGAGATTTTAAAAGTTAAACTACAAATATGGAAATTAGAAAGGAAAAAAAATCCCAACAATAGTACAAAAATATTATTTATATTAAATTGGAAAACATATGTTTTTATTAAAAAATAAAACGTACAATACAAGTGACATGCTTTTTATTATTGTTATTATTATTATTATTATGAGAAGATATGCATGGTGAACCACTTGTTGTACTGTATCTTTAAGCATAATTGAGCATGACTATTTAACCACTTGATTTTAACGTTTAATAGTACTACTGCTACTTATATCCATGGCTATTTTGATGTGTTTTTTGGCTTATGTGTATATAGGGAAAATTGCAAAGTTTGACCGGGGTAGTAAAATTTGTTCCAAATGATATGGGTAACAATTTAAGTTTCAAAATTAATGTCCAATTTTGTAAAAAAAATAAAATTAAAATCATCACATCTCACTGCCCCACCAATATTCGGCAGATTGATGGTCAAGTGATGGACCAAATTGTTCATCTTTCCAAGTATACCAATTTGGTATATTTATATTTAATTTAAATTTTATATTCTTCAATTTTATAAATTTAAGTTTAGGGTCAATTCGTGACCACCTTCTATTTAATTATAAAATTCGACAAATTTTCAACAAATTGATGGTCAAGTGATATACTAAAATATTCGTCTCTCCAAATCCATTAATTTAGTACTTTAAATATTAATTAAATTGCTCATTTCGTATGCTACACAATTTATAAATTTAATTTTTTTATGTCAATTTCGTGATCGCCTTCTTCCCTACCAAAATTCAATTCTTATTTTTCTTTTGTTAATCAAATGTCAAACCATGTTATCAAAATTTTCATTTCTCCAAACCTGTGACGAACAATTTAAAAAATGTAAGTCATTTAAAACTGAAAAGTGCAACACGGTATTACTAAAAAGTGTAAGTCACTATAACTGAAAAGTGTAAGTTTATATAACTGAAAAGTGCAATAGAATTTTTATTAAAAAGTGTAAGTGAGTATAACTGAAAAATGCAATATAATATTAATGAAAAGTGTAAATTATTATAATTGAAACGTGCAATACAATATTATAAAAATGTGATAATATTAGTAGAAAGTGTTGATTAGTTCTTTTTGTTATTAATGTTATTCATTTTTATTACTTACTATTTGCATCAGTACTTACACTTTTAATTATAATGTAGATAAATAGGTGCTAAAATTAAAAAAAAAGAAAAAAAATTAATGTTACTCATTTTTATTACTTACTACTTTCACTTTTATTATTATTAATCTTACATAAATATAGGTTCTAAAATTATAAATTAAAATATTATTAATGTTACTCATTTTTATTACATACTACTTGCACTTTTATTATTATTAATCTTACACCTTTATTAATTAGTACTTGCACTTTTACAATCTAGAAATACAGTTCTAAAATTAAAAAAATAAAATTTTATTATTATTAATCTTACACCTTTATTAATTGGTATTTGCACTTTTATAATAAAATATAGATTTTAAAATAAAAAAAAAATTAAACTTTTACACTGGTGTAAAAGACGCTAGACACTACAACTAGACTATAACTATAAGCGACTATGTTTAACTATGTGTGAATTATTATATATATACGATGCAAGCTGGACTCGAATGCAAAAGCCATACTCCCCAAATAATCCAACCCCAGCCTTTCTTCTTCCTAACCGACGCGGTGGTGGTGCAGCCACGACGACAATAAATTTTACAACAAAGAAATTAAAATAAAAAAAATACTAATATTCCTTTCGAAATTTAATTCCAATTATAACTTACAAACTTAATTGTCCAATGATTCGTGGGGGCGTGGCACAAGCATCAAAATAAATGTTTATTTTTTGGAGGCCCTGTCGTGGATGAACAATTTATTGTTAAAAGTAGTGTTAATCAGTGACGGAACTACATGTATTGCAAGGGAGGCTTAATTTTAGTTTATGTAGACTCGGACTTCTATATTTTTTAAGTTGATTAGTTGAGGGAGAAGTTTTTGTTTATATTTAACTTTTTGAACTTTATATTTTTTCGAAAATAATGGTTGGGCCCTACTAGTCTATTAGTTGGGCTAAGTGATTAATGACTTAAAATTTATTTTCTTCTTAAAATTCTAATGTCTTTGTTAATCATTCTTTAATTTTTTATTTTCAATTTTAGAGAATAATAAATTACTCCGAGGTTTGAGCTTTTTTAAGTGAATTTGAGCATGATTTCACTGTAATTTCCCGTTGTCATAGACTCTTATAGTTTGACTACTTGCAATTTCTTCTTATTTTTATCATTATAATGTGCAAAATTTTTATCATTGTATATTGTTTCATTCTATACTATTGTTAGAGTTTTAATTTGTATTTTATTATTTGATATTATAAATCTCATCTAGTATATATAGATGTGTTTCGTGATATGCAAGAGAAACATTTTAAATATTAATATAGTATAGAAGTATTGTATTTATTTATGTTTAGATATTTAGCAATGAATATTGATATACTTTAGTACAAAAATATATTAATATTTAAATTTTGTAATTGAATATTAGTGTTGTGCGGTATTTTTGGCCCCCTCACCCATAAATTCTGGGTCCGTCCTGGTGCTAATATGATGATACATGTTATTGTCAGAGTTTTTCGATCATTTGAAAGCGTCTATATTGTTAGGTTGATCCATCAAATTCTCTGGTCGAACTTTCCTACACATTTGTTCGTGCGTTCAATAAACTGGAGTTTTGAGCTCGTGGAGCCCAACTTGAAAATGAGTGTTTGTGAGTTTTTTTATATCTATAAATTGAAATTATACAATATATATATTGTAATGGTGATTAAAACAAAGTGAAGAGTAAAACTCCCTTTGCGCTTAGGCTAGCCTCTCATTTCCAAGTGGATGATTCCACGATGCAATGGGAATGAACTAGGGGTGTGTAAAGTATGATTCAAACCGATCTAATCGATCAAATTATTTAATATGATTCAATTTTTAATTTTAAATAATGATTTTTTTTATGGTTCGATTTGCACTAATGAAAAAATCGAACTAATATTATATACTATCTCCGTCCCACTATAAGTTTCCCACTTTCCTTTTATGAATGTCCCACAATAAGTTTTTCGTTTCATTTCTTTCTATTTTTGACATATTATTTTCTTCCTCTCAATTACATCACTTATACTTTATCAATTATTTTATCATACTTCATCTCATACCAATCTATTATTTTCTCTCTTACCATCACATCACTTGTACTATGACTTGGTCGTATTTTTGCACTTTTTATAACTATACGATCCCCACAAGCGTATGGGTTCGTTAGTAGTAAGATAAGTGTCCCAAGTAGATTTTCGTTCCAATGACTTAATTGAGTGAAAATGAGTCCCTAAAGTTGCAAGTTATCATGCTATTGTAGTAACTAAATGATGTTTTTTTGGATTTTCGGGAATAAGCACAAAAATATTAAACTAAATTAACTAAAGATATGAGAACTAGTGACAAGAAATAACAAGCTATCTAACTTTCGTTGGAAAGTGCAAGAGAAGTGTATTGTCTCGGGTGTTTCCGCTTTGTGAGCAATTAAGTGAACTAGTGAACCAATTACATGATTTTACGACAAATTTGGGTCAAGCTAAAGGCTATCACATAAGTGTGCAAACCCCCTCGAAAGGCATAGGTAAACATCGTGCATTGATTAGCAATTATAAGATCTAACCAAATACCATAATCCCCTAAGATAGTGTTGCATAAGCACTTTCAACACGGTTACTAATGCTTATGAAACGCCCTCTCACCAAACTTCTAGACGACCTCTACTCGTTTAGTGTCTAAGGTTGTCGGTCTAGCCATTAACCCCCCTCTCGGGTGAGCTAATTACTAATTAACTTTTATTCAATTGACCAAAGCTCACACTCACACTCCCAATTATGCTACCCAACTCTCGTTGCAATAAACATAATCGAACATGCTCGCTAATAGGGTTGATCAACCAAATGAATCAATCAAAGTACAACTCTAGAAACATAAAAACCCAAATTATAAGCTAATCATGCAATTAATCCACAATTACACTAAATTCTCATCAAAACATCCACACCCAAAGCAATTAGAGATTAGCCCATGTCTAAATTAACAACTAGAATAAAACTCATGAAAATAAAACTACAACACATGAATTAAAATCAAATAACCAACTAATATTGAAATAAGGAAAGAAAGCACCTCTATTGTCTTCAAATACTTCAATCTCACCAACAATAAAATGAAATACTAAATTGAAATCTATCTATGAAATGAAATAACAAATTAAACTATCTAATAAGTGGTGTATGGAGGGAGGTTTTCTCCCCCAATGGGAGTTGCTCTGTGTTTTCGCCAATGTCCAGCTTCTGGCGTGTCGTCCCAGCACAATTGGCTACTGTCTGTTTCCCCTCTTTTTTGCCTCACGCTCCATCGGGCCAAATGGGCCTATCCAATTAATTTAAGCTCCCTCATTTAAGGGCGCGGCTAAAGGCACCCGGATTTCCTATGAGTACACCCACGGAGATTTTTTTTTGTCACATGGGTGGTGCAAAAAGACGTTTTTACCCCTCTTGTAGTTTAAAAATAAAAACCGGATGAGTACACCCATCTATTCCGATTCACACGCGATTCACCGTAGTCACATACGAATCATTCCGATTCCCACCATCAACACCAAAACATCAAAAATTCTAAAAAAAATTCAAAATTTCAACAACAAAAATAAAATCTTCACATGTTCGAAAATTTTAACAAAACAAAGTTGAGATGTTCGAAAATTTTACCAAAACAAAGTTGAGATGTTCGAAAATTTGACCAAAACAAACCCAATATGTTCGAAAAAAAATTCAAAACAACTTAGATTTGTTCTGAAAAAAAATTCGAACATCTTGTTCGAAATTTTTTCCAAAACAAACTCAAGTTGTTCGAAAAAAAATTCAAAACAAACGCAATATGTTCGAAATTTTTTCCAAAACAAACTCGATATGTTCGAAAATAATTTCCGAACTACTAAACACCATAATTTTCCTAAATTTTCAAAACCCTAATTTTTTTGAAAAACTGTAAAAATTGAAAAAAAAAAACTTACCTTCGAATTCGAACGGTGGCGACGTGGGTAGCTTGGTTCGATGAAGGGGATTGGGAGGGGTTGCGGCCGCGAACGACCACGAAGGGAAGGGGATGGGGCTGCGGCCGCGAACGGGAGAGAGAGGAGCTGCGGCCGCGAACGGCCGCGAATGGGAGGGGAAGGGACTGCGGCCGCGAACGGCCGCGAAGGGGAGAGGGAAGAGTTGCGGCCGCGAACGGCCGCGAAGGGGAGAGGGAAGAGCTGCGGCCGCGAACGGCCGCGAAGGGGAGAGGGAGAGGCTGCGGCCGCGAACGGCCGCGAAATGGAGAGGGATGCGTGCGCGGCGCAGCGAGGCAAAGGCGGTGGCGTGGGCGCGGGCGGCGCCGTCGTCTTCAAGAGAGTGGAGGAGGCGGAGGAAATGGGTAAGGTGGGTGTACTCTTTCAATTGTGAGAATGGGGAGGATTTAGGGTTTTAATAGGAGGAAGGGTATTTTTGTATTTTCCACGTGGGTGTCCTCATCCATTTTGTGGGTGTCCTCATCGCGTGGGTGTCCTCATAGGATCCTTGGGTGCCTTTAGTCGCGCCCCTCCTTTAATTCATTGGTTGTCCTTCAAATTGAATGAATGGGCCCAATAGAATATTGCAAAATTGGGTTAGCATGATATAGTTGACTGATTAATGAAAGGGTTGGGGTATATACCCCTTCAGCTTTGTTTAATACACTCTCCCTTCATTTTTTTTAATTCTATATATATATGAAATACCAATTTTGCCCATTTAGTAAAATGATATAAATACATACACTCCCCTCAAAATCCTAACTCTAATTTTACACAAAATCCTAACCCTAATTTACAGTAGTCGCCGTCGCCGACACCATCTCCGGCAGCCTCCTCCGATGCCACATCCAAAATGTACTCAGGAAAAAAAAAAAACAATTCGACCAACCAGTGTCGATCGACACTGGTTGGTCGACCGTAAAACATATGGTCGCCTAAAATTTATCGACCAAAAACATCTTTATCGACAACATTGTATCGAAAGAAAATAAAAAAATAATTTTGGACAAAGAATGTCGACCAAAAACATTATGGTCGACCACAATTTATCGACCATAATATTTTTGGTCGATTTTCCTTGTCAAAAAAAAAAAAAAGAAAGAAAAGAAGCGTACCTTTCCGGGAGAAGGAGGAGGCGAAGGAGGGCGGCAGCGTCGCTGGGCAAGAGGAGCGGCGCCGCCGCTGTTTGATACTAATTTTTTTTTTTAAAAAATGGGCAGGGTGGCGGCGGCGCTCGGCAAGGGAGGAGGGTCGGCGCCGCCGTCTGTATATGCACAAAAACGAGGGTTACAGAAATTTAAAAAAAAGGGGGCACGTCGACGCACGGCGAGGGAGGAGGGCGAAGGGACGGAGGCCTTGGCGTTGGCGGCGCCAGTGCAGCGAGGGGAGGGAGGGGGAGTGCGACGCCCAGGAGAAGTGCGGCGAGCGGCTGGCGCGGCGGGAGGCAGGCGAGCGGCGGGAGGCGGGCGGGCGAGCGGCGAGAGGCAAGCGAGAAGCGGGAGGCGGGCGGGCGAGCGGCGGGAGGCAGGCAAGAAGCGGGAGGCGGGCGAGCGGCGGGAGAAACGGCGGCCATGAATTGAGGAGGAAGAAGATTGAAGAAATGGGGAAAAAATGAATTGGGGAAGAAGAAGGAGGAAAAAATTTAGGGTTAGGGTTTAGAATGGAAGGGAGTGTATCTATCTTTGTATTTATTGTATTTTAGTTGAAGGGCAAAATTGGTATTTCATAAATATATTGAATTAATAAAAATGAAGGGGGAGTGTATTAAACAAAGCTAGAGGGGTATATACCCCAACCCTTAATGAAATTTTGACCATCAATGTTTGACTCTTGCTGCAATTGCAACGTACAGGAAATTGGTGAAATGTTCACGTGGGCTAAAACTTCCATTTGAGCCGCTGTAAACAATTTAAAAGCCCATTGAATTTTCTTTTCATGAGCCCAATCATTTTCTCATCCTCTCGATTTATTCCTTCGATTGTCTCTATAATATTATCGAGGCATGTTTTGCTTCAAAATACTCATTTTTCCTATAAAAATAGCAAACAACACCCTTTCTCCAAATCAAGAGTAATGAATCAAATTAGTGTAAATAATGTATGAAATTCTATCAAATTAAGCAAAATAAATCCATGAATTTCAAGCAATTTTCACACTAATCATACTACATCTAATATTTCTTAATCAAAACATCCAAAAGAAAGGGAAAACTTATACCGGGACGGAGGGACTATATATAAAAATTATATATCTACCCTAATTACTATTTCTGAATCTTTTCTTTTCCGTGGCTTCTCAGATTTTCTTCTTTCTATTTTTCTAATTTTCTTAGAATTTACATTTTTATTTGTTTTCTCTCCTTATTCTTTTACGGTTTTCTCAACTTCCTCTCTCCCTTTTTTTTTCTTTTATATTTTTCTCCTCTACTATCTCTCTCTTCTCGACAGTTTTCTTAAATTATTCTTTTTTTTTTCTCTCCTCTCTCTTTTTTTTTTCAAAATTCTTTACGGTTTTCTTTTTACAGTTTTCTTTAAAAAAAAAAAAAATCTTTAAATATTTCTCTCTCTTTTCAAATTTTTTTCTCAGTTCTTATTTCTTTTTATAGTTTTCTTCTTCCTCTCCGTTCTCTGATATTTTTCTTAAAAAAAAATCTTTAAATATTTCTCCCTCTTTTCAATTTTTTTTCTCAGTTCTTATTTCTTTTTATAGTTTTCTTCTTCCTCTCCGTTCTCTGCTAAAGAAAAAGAATGTGGAATAAGAGTTCAATGAAGAGAGTTCATGGAAATTGTGAAATTTTAAGTTTATGTGTTTTGTAATCTTTGAATTATGTATACTTTTGTTAAAAAGAAATTTACTTTTTCTTTTCTTTTATGTTCCTAGAATTTTTCAAAAAACGTTTGAACAAAAAATCAATGATTATTAATTCTCCAATGTATTATTCTCTTTCATTCCTTTTTACTAGAATTCTCTTTCAATTTTTTTCTATTTAATTTACATTAAATTTTTTAAGCAAATCCTACTAACTAGATGATGAGATATATAAAGATTGAATGATTATAAGATTTATACTCTTTCTTAAATTATTATTGTTTTTTATTTCTACTCTCCCTTTTTCTTTTTGGTTCTTAAAAAAAAGTTAAATATTTCTCTCTCTTTTTAATTTTTTTTTCTCAGTTCTTATTTCTTTTTATAGTTTTCTTCTTCCTCTCCGTTCTCTGCTATTTTTTCTTTTTCTTAAAAACTTTGCAATTAGTTTAGTTCACTTTTTAATTGTTTTTCTTTTGACGTTGGATTCCTTGATTGCATCTTTTCACTTGCTAGATCTAATTCTTTTTTAAAAAAATATTAAGGTAATTTTATGTTTTTGTGTTATCTAATTTTCTTATAATTTTTTTTAGACAATGTAATTTTTTTTTCCTCATCTCCTTATTCTTTTACGGTTTTCTCAACTTCCTCTCTCCCTTTTTTTTTCTTTTATATTTTTCTCCTTGCTCTCCCTTTTTTTCTCGACAGTTTTCTTAAATTATTTTTTAAAATAATTAATTTTTTAATTCTTTATTTAATACTGTTTTATTTTATATATTTTTAAATAATTATTTCACTTCCCTGCTCTTTCTCTCTCTCTTTTTAGACCGTTTTCTTAAATTATTCTTTTTTTCCCTCCTCTCTCTTCTTTTTTTTCAAAGTTCTTTACGGTTTTCTTTTTACAGTTTTCTTAAAAAAAAAAAATTCTTAAATATTTCTCTCTTTTCAATTTTTTTTTTCTCAGTTCTTATTTCTTTTTATAGTTTTCTTCTTCCTCTCCGTTCTCTGCTATTTTTCTTAAAAAACATTGCAATTAGTTTAGTTCACTTTTTAATTATTTTTCTTTAGACGTTGGATTCCTTGATTGCATCTTCTCACTTGCTAGATCGAATTCTTTTTTAAAAAAATATTAAGGTAATTTTATGTTTTTGTGTTATCTAATTTTTTTTAGACAATATAATTTTTTTTTCCTCATCCATTCCTAATAGACATGACGTCAAATTGCAGCAAAAATGAAAAGAATGTGGAATAAGAGTTCAATGAAGAGAGTTCAAGGAAATTGTGAAATTTTAAGTTTATGTGATTTGTAATCTTTGAATTATGCATACTTTTGTTAAAAAGAAATTTACTTTTTCTTTTCTTCTATGTTCCTAGAATTTTTTAAAGACGTTTGAACAGAAAATTAATGATTATTAATTCTCCAATGTATTCTTCTCTTTCATTCCTTTTTACTAGAATTCTCTTTTAATTTTTTTCTATTTAATTTACATTAAATTTTTTAAGCAAATCCTAATGATGAGATATATAAAGATGGAATGATTATGAGATTTATACTCTTTCTTAAATTATTATTGTTTTTTATTTCTACTCTACCTTTCTTTTTGGTTCTTAAAAAAAAAAAAAGTTTTTTTCAATATTCTTTTCCTTTTTTAAATTTTCGTTAAATATTTCTCCCTATTTTCAACTTCTTTTTCCTAGAATCTTTTTTCTTTTTACCGTTTTCTTCCTCTCCGCTCTGCTATTCTTCTCAAAATTTTGGGATTAGTTTACTTTACTTTTTAATTATTTTTCTTTAATGCATTTATTGTGTTTCACGTCTGATTCCATAATTTTCAAGATGTTGAATAAGAGTTCAAAAAAGATTGTGAAGAGAATGAGAGAGTTCAAGGCAGACATGTCCCTTTTTTTTAATAACATTCTTATTCCACTCATGGGCAAAACTCCATTCGAAATTTTAACTGATTTGGACAACGTGATGTTACATTTTTCAATGTTTTAGTTGATTGTGAAACATAGCATGTCAAATACTTTATATGCACTCTTTTGTCATTTTTTTTCATCTCTACCGATCCAGTTTCAACATTTGCTTCATAGGTAATTTATTTTCAGATTCTACATCTCTCAACTACATTCGGAGAATAACTGAAATAACTATACCGTGATCAGATTGCACAGATTGCATGTTTTGATAATCAGTGTTATTGGGGCAAGAAAAAATTTCCTGTACTAAGGATAATACTATTCATTCCAAAATGTCTACAACAAACCAACGTCAAGATTGAGAAAAATTGATTGAAAAAAAGAAGTCATGTTAAATATATGTTTATGTATTTTTTTAAAAAGTGCATGTTAAATATTTCTTTATGCATTTTTTTAAGGTGTTCCGTTTGAAAATGTATTTTTAAGATTTGGAGTGGTTTCTCTAATGTTGATAATTTAAAAAATATAATAACGGATTTCATTGTATTCTACCTTCGACTTATTCTATTTTCCATAGAGTTGTTTGATGTGACATTAAGGACTACAAAATATGTCCACATTTATTTATGAGTTTAATTATTAGGAAGGACAATCCTATACACTCATTTTCAAACAAAGGAAACAAATTAAAACATTTCTATTAAGGTCAAATTGATGTATTAATACCCAATTATACCCTTGCTCTTAAAAACTAATATTAATTGATTAATGGAATAAATTTGAAATTGAAATTGCATTTTCCACGCATTTGTTATTTAAATTGAAATTAAATTCTCATTCCCCTTATAAACTACAAATTACTCAATCAATACCAAATTTTCCTTAATTGATTAATTACCTTTCATATCCCAATTTACAATTGATTTTTCATTGCTTTTCAAAAATAAGAAACTTTTTGCAGAACCATTTCAGTTTCTTCGAGTTTCTTTGGTCTTTCGTTTTTTTCCAGAATTCAAGATTTCATCATTCTAATTCATCGTTTTCTTGCATATGACATATTTTAATCCATATCTTTCTTATACAAGCCTGCATATTATTAGGGTTTACTAATCGATTGTTCCATATATTTTTGCGGATCAAATCACAATCGAAAAATGAAATATTATGTGATTATGAAGTTCCAATATGAGGAAAAAATGAAGTTATTCCCAGTTCAACAATCGACAACCATTCTTCAATTCTGCAGAACCCACCCAAAAGACCTAAGCAGAAGAGGATGACGTCCTATAGAGAATTTCGCAAAGTAAAACCTACCAATTGTAAGAGGTGTGGTAAAAAGGGCAGACATGATTTCTTGACATGTTCATGTGTTTTTGGAACTGATAAAACTAATATTGTCTAGTAGAATGTTTTTCACTTTTTTTATTGTTGCTTATTCATTTTGAAATTTATCGATTTAGATATGAATTTTTGGTTTCTGTACCAAGCCACTATCTAGGTGGTAATCATATGTTATGCAGTGATTAGGAAGCAGTAGAATTGTTTGAATCACTATTCAATATTATTATATTTTCCAGTTCTATTGGCTTGGCATAATTTTTTTTTTATTCATTTGTATTCTTATTATATATTTGAGGTGTTTATCTTGTAGTATTGTTCATCTGTAATATTTTTTATCATTTTTTTTTTGGTTTCGTATTATCCCTCTCCAATCAAAACCAAGACAATCATTATATTATTTTACTAACATACATTTACAGATGTAACTTTATTTCCCACATCTAATTAATTCTATGCACATATGCAATAAATTAATATTATTTTCGCATTTATTTTGACGCAAAATGCGCATATGCAAAATATTATCTACTTCCAATGAAATGGTATCCATGTTATAATAATATTTTAACAAATATTAATAATTATATGTAATATATTATATGCTTTCAATGATATCCATATTTAATTCAAATATTTACTTTTCTTATATATTACATTATATATTTTTATATTTCGATTTTAACCTCTTATTTTTTTTTAATAATTAACATCAATATAAGACCCATCAATGTTTATATTTTGATTTAGTTAAAAGTTTAATATTAAGAGTAATTATAAATATAGATCAATTTTATCGAACATTTATGTTGATGCCTAATATTTTAATTTTTTTATATTATATTATATATTTTTAGGATGGATAACACCATGATTATTTAATAATACTATGATTATATTAATTTGTTTTGTAAAGATAAAGTCATATTATTTGCATATATGTTCCATATATCGAAATGTGCATTTTCTCTTTAGCATATCACCAAGCCTATATTCTTTTAATCAATAAATAATAAATTAATTAGTTTAATAGAATAATATTATAAGTAGATTTTATCTAAAAACTCTTTTTATATATATAAATTATAAACAAATATAAATTATGTGGGACAATTTTGTTGTTGCATAACATTTAGTTTTCTTATATTATATTATATATATATATTTTTTAGGTGATAACACCATTATTATGTAATAATACTATGATTATATTAATTATAAATAAAGATAAAATTCGTGAATTTTGCATATATGCAGCACATATTAAAATGTGTAAATCTTTTTAGTTATTTTATTTTATTGATTCTTGTGCTTAAACCGTTTTTTTAATAACACGAAGTCATTTTAATTTAAAATTAATGCTTATCGGTAGTTATTCCTAATTTAATGGAGAAGTTACAATTAACATTAATATGACAATCATTTATTCCTAATTTAATGGAGAAGTTATTCCTAATTTAATAAGACTCATGGTATGTTTAAATATCAATTTACTTAAAAGTTTAATATTATAAGTAGATTTTATATAAAAACTCTTTTTATATATATAAATTACAAACAAATATAAATTATGTCGAACAATTTTGTTGATGCAGCATATTTTATTTTTTTATATCAAATTATATTAGATATTTTTAGGGTATAACACCGTGATTAAATATACACTCGTGGATTTTGCATAATCAAATTTAAAAATGTGCAGAAAACCCCAAGTTTCTACCTTCCAAAATTTATGTAATATAGCTTCTCCAATACTCCAGCTCATTTTTAGGAAAGTTTTGAATTTTGAGAGTGTAGTTATTACCGTGATTTCCGATGATTTGTGATTTTATGAAATCTTAATTTGAATAATATAAATTATATTAATTGAATATGAAATTTTTGGATGTAATTAATTATAAAGAAAGGGTAGAATTGTACATTTGTCCACCAATTTGTTCTTTTTTCTAACTTTCAAAATGTTTGTTTTTATTTGTAGTTTCTATAGGTGAAATGACTCTTATAACAAATGCCCCTTTATTTATCACATTTACTTGCAATTCAAAATTACAAGATTCTTAAATGAGGACTCATGAAGATGTCGCCTTACCTTACATGGTAATGTTCAAAACTCTTTAACCGTTGTACAATAGAATAAATAATGGTTATACAGTTCTCAATCAAAAGCTCATATAAATGTTATACAGTTCTCAAAAGCTCATATAAATGTTGAGGGTGCCAACACCAATCTATTAAGTATAACAAGGGTCTCAATAAAATAACAGCAAACGTGCAGTACACTACCCAATGTTTTGCACTACCAAAGAAGTGTTTAAGAATTTATAATGTATATTACTTTTTCTACTTCTTTCACTTCCAAATTTTAATATATTACATATAACAGTGAATTGTCTTACATAAATCATATCCACATACTCACTTCAAATTTCTATGTATTTGATAAGTACTTGCATTTTGAATTACTCACTTATAATATTTACGAATTCAATAATTTTAAACCAAACATTTCAATCTTGCACTCAGTTTAATTAGATCAAATTTAATCTATGTCATTATATACTATATACTATGAACATGATTTTAATTAAATTGCTGACAAATGTTCTTTATATTATTCTACAAACTTTCTAGGACTACAAATTGCATCCTAATGTTTATAATTGTTATCTAAACAAAAATTAATTTTGTATGCTCAATAATATTTCATTACTTCAGGTATGAAAACATTATTAGACAAGGACTCACATACAATTGATACAATTTTGGATGTAAGAGTCCAACTCTCATATTATGTATAAAAATCCATACAAACTAACATATTATAACCATACACAAATAACAACACATTCTCTTATTAAATTTGAACTTATGCATACAAAAATGACAACACATTCTCTTATTCAATCTGAACTTATCCAAGAGTGTCTTTTGTGGTCTTGTTGAACATGACATTAAATCATCAAATACATCAATTATCATCAAATATATTTTAATATAATAAATTATATAAAATCTTATTAAATAATAATATAATTTTTTTTCAATCCCGCGAAATTCGCGGGTCTTATTCTAGTTATATAATATTATATAAATAAATATATTGTTATCAGAAAATGACGAGTAGTGATTACCAGTCCTTCATGCTAGATTATAACTCTCGAGTGATGTTCGTATGGATAAATCCTTCGAAAGCTCTCGAAAACTTACAAAAATACGTCGGAGGGGATTCTGCGTGGAATCTCTAACGCTCAAGTCAGATAATACTCTCGGGAGAATTAAGGTGGAGCTACCCGAATCGAGGGGAAGCTCTCTCAGAAATAATATGATATCAAGTGTATTGTTCTCTCAATCAATGTAATTTATCACTCTCAAGTGTTTGTGTACTTAATTGTGTGTTCGTGTATTCAGTACTATATTTGATGATAAGGCTTAAGAATTGTACCTTGGGGAAAATATTGTTTTTTCCCCTTTTCTCTCAACTGCCTAACCCTGGACTCGGTCCAAGGCCCATCTTTTCCCTTCCACTTTGTCAGTCCCTGTATTTTCAGAATCAATTCCTCTTCCCACGTCTTATCTTCCCTCAGAACTCGGAGTTTACCTCCCCATTCGATTGACCAGGCCCCAGTCCACCTAACCCTGGGCTTGGGCTGATAATATGGTCCGATGGCTAGATATATCCTTCCCTGGTGAAGTTGGGCCCATGAGTTATTCTTCCATTCATCTCTCAAGGGACTTGGCCCAAACACCGTGTTATTGCTAAGTCGGGCTACTTTATAGGCTTACCCTTATTACAATCGGGCTCCTAAGAGGCCCATCGAGTTATTCACAAAATTCATAACTCATCGTCCATCCACGTGTCGTCATCTTATAGGGCGATATATTTTGACCGCATCATATATAATATATATAATTTATTTACAATTTTATATTAATTACTAAATATAATAGAAGCAGATTATTTTGACGTTTCAATAACTAGTTTTTGAACCTTTTGATTGCATTTCGTCTATTCGAATTATATTTCGTATTATTGAGATTTTATTTTGTCTATTGAGATTGTGTTTTATCTTTTTACTCCCTCCGTCTTAAAAAGATAATCCACTATTCCTTTTTTGTTTGTCTCAAATTATAGTCCACTTTCCTTTTATTTCAATTTTTTTTCTTCTAAAATACCCTTATTTAATGGTTGTTGGGATTAGTTAATAATAGTGTTCATTAACATTAAATAAGGGACAACATGAATGTAAGAACAAATTTTATATGCTAAAAATGCTTGCATTGGTTTTTTTTTTTTTTGGGGGGGGGGGGGGGAAGTTGGTCTCTCGTCCAATATAGCCCTCTCTTGTAACACCAACGACTGCTCCATCTCAATTCTTTGATTTGGTAGAGTTCGCATCTTGTTGTGCTAATAAATGCGCCTTCCTAAGATCAGCTTTCGGGCAAAATTTGAATTGCACACTACAAATTCCTTAGTAAGAGACAAAATATCTCTCACCACACTATCCTCTGGTCCATCTGATCTCCTAATCTTATTGCACAGGGCAACCGCCTGTTGGGAATCAGTTCTGATTTCTAAATGGCGAATGTTCTTTCTACGAGCCAACTGAATGCCCATCAGAATTGCCATAACCTCGGCGCCCAACGGGCTTCTTTGAGGTCTAATCTTATCGGCGAATTCGACCATCTTATACCCATTCAAATTAGTCAGAGTCCCACTTACTCCGTACCTACTGTCATCCCTCTTAAATGCCCCGTCAACTTCGAATATGCAACACTGTATTTTTGGAGTACCTCCACGGTCCTCTTCCTTGTTTACCTGCTGTTGCTTCTTGTTATGTACCTTTATCTGAGTTTGAAATGCTTCTAGGTATAATAAAATTCTTTCTCCAGTCCTCTCATCAATACCTTTTTTGCGTTATCGGTGGAATGGATAATCTTGCATCTCTCCTTCCATATTGCCCAAGCAATCATGATGATCTTCTCAATCTCTATTGGATTCATTTTTGCCCGAATATATTCCAGAAATTCCACAGTACCTACTTCTATTCTTTTATTAATCACCTCCTTCAACCCAACATTTTTCCATACTTTTTTGACTAAATAGCAGTTGAAGAGAGCATGGATTTTTGTCGGATAGCTAGTGCCACATAATCCACATATTGGGTGAACAGGAATATGTCTTCTAGCCAGATTACCTTCTGTCTGGATGAAATCATGGTACATTTTCCAGCAAAAGATCCTAACCTTAGGTGGTATTTTGAGGTTCCAAATGATTTTCCACCACTTATTACCTTTATTAGAAGAAGTGCTAGCCTTCAAATCTCCCCCATGCTTAGCTATAGAAAGGCCTCTCATGTAACCCGATTTCACTGAGTACTCTCCCATATCATCATCTTCCCAGAATCTCCGGTCTGCCTCATCGTTCTTACCTACTTGTGTACTCATTACCGCTTCGGCCTCATGATGTAGGAAGGCCATTCTGACTAAATCTTCCTTCCATTCCCTATTCTCATTCAGGAAAAAAATAATATTTTGAGTTGCTGCAATTCTAGATTTAATCCTTCCCCCTATTAAACCTTGGACCCAAGCATGTTCGTGCAGTTTTATCATATTCCCATTTCCTACCACCCACCTTATGTCCTCATCAAGCACATATCTGCTCTTACCCAATGACCGCCAGGTGAAGGAGGGGTTATTGCCAATCTCAGCCTCCATAATATCCATATGCTTATAATATCTTGCCTTTAAAATTTTGTTGAGCAGTAAATCAGGTGAGCGGATGCACCTCCAAACTTGTTTCGCAAGTAGTGCATCATTAAATATATGCATTCTTCTAAAACCCATTCCCCCCTCTTCTTTTGGATTGCATAAATCCTCCCATTTTTGTCAATGCATTCTCTTACCTCCTTCTTTCTTACCCCACCAGAAGTCCGTCATTAGATTTTCCATTTGTTTACAAAGCTGGATTGGAATTTTGAAACATGTCATGGCATAAGTTGGGATTGCCTGTAACACGGATTTAATGAGCACTTCCTTTTCCCCTTCTGAAAATTCCATATTTTTCCAATTGTCAATCCGATTTTTCATTTTGTCGATCAGGTAAGAGAACTGAATTTTTTTAGCTCTAAGAGAGAAAGTAGGAAGCCCAAGGTAAACCTGATGTCCCTGTGTAATACGAATTTCAAGTGCTTGTTGGATATGATATTTAGAGCTATCTCTAGTGTTAGGGCTGAATAAAATTGTGGACTTGTCGAAATTAATCATCTGACCTGAAGCTTTTTCATAATCCATAAGAACATCCTTCATTTCTGCCCCACTGTTTTCCTGATCTTTAAAAAAGATCACACTATCATCTGCAAAGAAGAGATGAGAGATTGCAGGAGCCTCTCTCGCCACTCTAATTCCTTCAATTCTGCCTTGATTCACCCTCTGTGTGATATATGACGAGAGCCCTTGTGCACAAATTACAAATAAGAATGGGGATAATGGATCACATTGCCTGATTCCTCTAGATGGAATCACTTTTCCTACCACCGTTTCATTGATTCTAAAAGAGTAGGTCACCGTGGTAACACACGTAAGAATCATCTCCATAAACTGCCTCGGAAAGCCCATCCTATCAAGTTGCTGCCGTAGAAAAATACATTCCATCCGGTCATATGCCTTGCTCATGTCCAATTTCATAGCCGCGTACCCAGTTCTAATTTTATTGTTCTTGAGCCAATGCATACATTCATACCCAATAAGGATGTTATCTGATATTTGTCTATTTTTCACGAAGGCACTCTGATGCTCATCAATTACATCCGCCATAATCACTTTGAGCCTATTAGTTATTACCTTTGCCACAATCCTGAAGCAAACATTACAAAGACTAATCGGCCTGAACTCTTTCAGCTTTTTAGGGTTTTTGGTTTTCGGAATGAGAGTGATCCAGGTTTCATTCCAGTTCTTGACATCGTCATTGCCCCTCAAAACATCCAACACACCTTTCGTAACGTGAGCCCCCATGATGTGCCAATTGTCTTGGTAGAATCTTGCATTGAAACCATCTGGGCCAGGAGCTTTTCCTGGATCGAGTTCGAACACGGCCTCCTTTACCTCCTCCTTAGTAAATGTTCTAGACAGGAACGCTGCCATATCTGTAGTAATAATTGGGCTTGAATGATCCAACATCCAATTGATCTTGCTCGGGGTTACTAGAGGTGAATAACATTGTGTAGTACTCTTCAACATGGCCAATGATTTCCCCTTTGTTTTTGCCAATGAACCATCTTCCTTTTGTAAGCAAGTAATTTCGTTTTTGTTCCTCCTTTCAGTCGCTCTTCGATGGAAATAGGTTGTATTTCTATCTCCATTAACCATCCAATTTACCCTAGCTCTTTGTTTCCAATACTCTTCCTATTGAGTAAGCAGTCGCTCCAATTCCTCCTCCTTATCCCAAATATTCTCCCTTTCCTTGTCATTACAATCTGCACTAGTACTTGTGTGAATGAGATTAGTTAGCTCCTTAATTCTCTTGTCCAAACTCCCAACATTGTGCATTGCCCATTGTTGCAAATGTATCGAACATTACTTTAACCTTTCAGGCATCGTGAGCCCCCCATCCAAAGTTTTCCAACATTTTTCTGCCGCTTCTGTAATGGATATCTTCATTGTACCTCTCCATACATTCCTTTTCGATACGGGTCAAACGGCCACACCTGTAACAAAACTCGCCAAGATTCTCGTACCTAAGCGCCATCAATATTGCTTCTCCCCGCACCGTTATGTTCGTGCTTCAGTTTAGAGGCTGATGCAGATTAACCAGCACTCGAACCCTCAAGCATCGTCCCCAGGCCGCTCCTTCCTCTGGGCAGTCAATGTCAATCACATCTCCTAGGGTCTCTCCAAGTCTCTCGGCCAGAATCTTTGTCATGCTAAAAATAGGCAGACCATGGAATTGAACCCAAAGTGGGATTCTGTTGATGATAAGATCTCTGGGCAGCTCGTCCCCTTGCAGTTTGGAGAGGATGAGCATGGGTCCATTGACTATCCATGGTTGCCTGTAAAATGCTTTGTTGTAGTCTTCTTCCTTCTCAAAGTCCAGCATGAAGTAGGCATCAGCAACCACAATAGCCCTCACTACCCCTTCCGCTTTCCAGATTCTCCTAAGGATGTTGAGAATCTCATTAAGACCCTAAGGTCTTCGGATAGTGAAATGACCCAGCAGAGCAAAGCAGGGAATCACCAGTTCATTTTCATTCACTTATAAGCTTGCACCCTCTGCATCCGAAATACGGACATTCCTCAATGGCTCATGAAGATGTTCAGCCATTGGAGACAGAAAGTGAGAAGAGCAGTAAATAGAAAGGAGAATGTATAAAAGGAGAATTTGAGATCTGGGTGTGCTTCGAATGTCTTGCTCCCCTTCCTCATAAATACTACTCTCCACCGTTCCCATAGCCAATCCAGCGAAGAAGAGTAACCCTAAAGGCCAAACTATGATTACCTCAGCCTCGAAAAGTACAAAGCCAAGCGAAGAGGCTTCTCGGAAAACTCCAGAAATCGGCGTAATAAATCTCCAGAATCACGCTTCCATCTTTGCAGATAATTCTATTGGTTAAAGCTCCGACCAATTTAATTCCAATACTCAATCAGCCCCCAAAATCAATGATTACCATAACTACGGCTACAAACCCTATGTTAATTCTCCCACAAGATGTCAGAAAACCCTAATCGCATTCTCCCGAGGCTCAAATCGCACCAGAGCACTAGGGCTCTCGAGACCATCTCAAGGAGCCCAACCATAAAAAAAGTCTCACAAACACAACAAAGCCCGCGCAACAGAGACATCCAACAGAAACTAAAATAAAAATTAAGCAAGCATCAAAACTACCTAAGAAAGCAATAAAATATGATCAACGAAGAAATATTCGAACGGTCACCGTGGCTCCGTTACGGACAAGATCTACGTTGATCTCTAACAAGAACTAAAAAAACTACACCAGATCTGCAGATCTACAACTAAAATCTGCAGATCTACACCTCAAATTTGCAGATCTACAACTCAGATATGCAGATCTACAACTCAAATCTAGCAAAAACTAAAAAAACAGAAGAGATTGAAGAGAAGCGAAAAACCAACATATTTGAGGTGACAACAAAGACAAAGTAGCAACAGAGACAAGAACGATGACGGCAACGTGAATGACGGAGGCCGGTAAAGAAAGAGAGAAGCAACTCTCTAGAGATGACAAAGAATTTCAAGACAACCGAATAGATTCTAGAGAGAAGGGAGAGCTTCTCTCTCTAGAGAGTTGCTCCTCCCCTTCTCTATCGACGGTCCTCCGCTCTTGCCGGCGTCACCGATCTGTCTCCGTAGCCGTCCTCGTTCGGTCTTCGTTGTAGATTCTTGCCTTTGACACCTTTTTCGTAGTCGTTCAGTAGTTGTTCCGCCACCGCCGCCTGACTTTGCTCCGACTTCTTCTTTTTTTGGTTTTATTGCAAGATCCGGGAGCATCTCCACAGATCTGCGTTGTTCCAGATCGGAAGTCGTCGCCGGCGCTCCGCCTTCGTCGTCGTCGCTCCGGTCGTCTCTTTTCTCCCTCTTTTTTATGTAGTTTTACTTCATTTTTCGATGGGATCAACGTATAAATTATCCCTAATGGAGCTACGGTGACCGTTCGGGTATTTTTCGTTGATCTCGTTTACTGTTTTTTATAGGTAGTTTATTATTTTTCTAGTATAGACTTTAGTTTATGCTGGTTGTTTTCGTTTCCTCTTTGGGACTCTGTTGTTATGGTTGTCCCTGTTGTGGAAGGTGCCAAAATTAGAGTCGATTGCTCGGCGCAGCGGAATGTACAAAAGCAACAATCATTTCCACAAAAGCTCAATAGACAACGGACCAAATATGCAAATTAACTACGAGAATAAATACGCAATAACACAAAGAATTTTTACGTGGAAAACCCATTCACAAGAGGGTAAGAACCACGGGACCCCGTCCAGCAAAATACTCCACTATATCAAATGGGAATCCAAAGTTTCCTTCTCTATTACAAATAGAAGAATCAACACCAATAGCACCAAACTATCCTCAAGAATACTATTCTTGGAACACACAATAAATATAGGAAGAGAGCAAACTAAAATAGTACAATGAGAATAAAATCACCAATTTCTCTTTGTAACTCTTGGAGACGATTCGTGAAAATCTACTCCAACCAAAATGAAGAGCACGTCACCACGAACTCCCCCTCGAAATTTGAGACAAAATGGTGAAGAAACGAGTCCCTAAGAGACAAACTCTTCTTCTCCCTTTCTCTTTTTCTTTCTCTCCCTTTCTCCCCTGTTTTTATTTTCTTGGCTTCTGGAATCCAATAATCAAAAGGTCACGGCTGCTGCCTCCAAATTGGCATATCCCATGGGCCATTCAATGGGCCAATTTAATTATAAGAAAATTTTGTGGGCATCTTTTAATTCTTGGCCCAACTATTATTGGACAAGCCCAACAGTCCCGGCGGTGAAATCGCCTCTACATGGCGCGCCGCGTTCACTCCTTTTTCCAAACACAATAGTCTTATCACCTTGGAAATAAATGTTTGCATTGGTTTGTGTGAAAAAAGAAAGTGGACTATCTTTTTTAGATAGGGGAAGTATCTATTATTGTGTAGTAAAACAAATGAGCAAAATTTTGCTTCAGAAAAAATCGACTAAACCGTTCAATATATTTCGGTTTCAAACTTAACAGTTTTTATAAATACGTTTACGAGTTTGAAAAAAAATCTATTTATACTTTGATTTACTGTTTACGGACGGTTTGATTAACCAAACCGCCTGTTGCACACCTTCGGATGACACAAACTTCGCTCTCACAAATCCTTATATTCGGTAGCACTCCCTCTTTCTAAATCTTACAGTCCCAACAGCTATAATGTGAAATTAATTTTTATAGGTAATACTCCCTCCGTCCCGTATTAACGTTCATAGGTAGGTGGACACGTAAATTAAGAAAGTGTAATAATGAGTGGAGTTTTGAGGGGTAATTTTGTAAAACTTTATGTATAAAGTAAAGAATGAGTTGACTTTTGTGTATGTGTGGAGAAAAAATAATGGCATTTGTGTAAAATTGAGAATATTCTAAATGTGGAGTTTATAAAGAGTTTTCCATTTTAAGGGTGTGAAAGTTATTGTGGGACGTCCCGAAAAGGAAAGTGTGAAAGTTATTGTGGGACGGAGGGAGTATATGATTGCATGACATCACACCCAACGCGCATTACATAATACGCAGGGTGGATTCAATTTCAACTTACTCGAATTGCCCTTTCTTAGGGCGTGTTTTCTACAAACAACTTTCAATTTTTATTTTTATTTTCTTTTTCAGATCGAACTTGTGAGAGATGCCTTTTGTTGAAAACATACCTTTAATATATCAAATATTCAAATCTGCTAGAATTTTCAAATCATTCGTTATCCACAACTATCAATATCAACATTGTAATATATTAAAAAAAAAAAAAAAACTATTTAAAATATATATGAAACCTGACAATTTCTCATGAATACAACGTTCCAATCGTGACACAATCGAACGTAAATCAATATAACTACAGAGAAAGCTATCTATAATTAATTAAGCTTTCAAGAATATTATAATATCAATATCTTTTCAATTAAACTGGAAAAATGCCTAACGTCATTAAAAAAAAAAATCTAGATACGATCGATCATATGCTACACAAAGATTGATCACAAAGATGTATGAAGAAACAAAACAAAACAAAACAAAAGAACCTTAATTAATTGTTAATCAATTAATTAGGCGGCATCCGGGCCATACGCAAAGGACGAATATTTGGTCTTGACCCATTTAAAGGAATTGCGAATTGATTCCTTCATCTTGCCCTCCATGGAATATGCATTATATGCCATAATTCTTTCTTTTCTTTTCCTTTCCGAAGCTTGGCAAAATTGTCCGGTGGATGACACGTAGGACGGGGGCGAGTGGCTACGTCGTCTACGATGAGTTAGGTTAGGATTATTGGCTTTGACAACGACGGTGGTGGTGGTCGTCGTTGTGGAATATTTGAATCGTTGGTTTGAGACGTCGGAGGTGGATCCAAACTCTGCCGTCTCTCTCATCTTATGTTTGTATAGATGAGATGATGAGAGAGAGGAGAGAAAGAAATGAAAACCAACGAAATGCTACGTACCTTCTTTTGTTATCTAAATATATATATAGAGTGTGAGATTGGTTTTCCAATTTTCTTTTTCTTTTGGTTATAATTAATGATAATTTTTTAGAATTTAGAAGGAAAATTTCATTAATAAAACTAGTGAACATGCAAGAGCTGTTGCAACGGCAAAAGTCTTGACCCAACGACGATATTGGAGCCTTGATTTTTTTTAAAAAAATCATATATCGCTGCCAAAATAATAAATATTAGTTTCCTATAATTATATACACTAGCTAACAATAATGTTTTTTAGCCGTACTCTATCTGTAAAAAAAAATCACTCTAATTAGCTACGTACTAATAATAGGGAGTCTACGTTGCAAGATTAGAGATATCATATGTGTCACAATAATATTAAATTTGAGAGATAATGATGGTTTGATGAGTTGGCAATTTTATTTGTTCAAAAAAAAAAAGTTGGCAATTTTATATTGGTTGTATATATTGTGACACAAGACATCATGTTTTATATATGGATATCCATGTGCCATCTTTAATTGACAAAAACTTGTTATAAGAGCTTGGTACAATGATGTGTTATGATGAATTATATTGTTTATCATACAAAATAATCGTTTAACATGTGAAGTATACTGATTTTAGAAGGATAAATTTTAAACCTACAAAGCTATAAAGCTAAGTAATTGGTGGGAAATGACAAAGTGGGATAGCTCAAGTGGTTAGAGCACCATTAACATTTGAGATTTACCAATGGATGTCAAAACGACTTTCCTTAATGACACAATCAAAGGAATTTGTAAGTATCAATCTCGCTATATTTTAATGTTAATGAGTCAAAATTGCCACTATATGCGCGCAAACAAGTTTTTGTCAAATAAAGTACACATTGATCTCATAATTACTTGTACATTAAAGAAATTAACTTATAAAATTAATATTCTTCCAACATCATTTTATTTTCAAAATTCAACATCTCTACTAAATTATCTTTGTACCTTACTAAATCATTCAAAATATCTCTCCTATATTTGATTCCACACCATGTTAAATTCACCTTTTAAAAAAGAAAAGTGAGGCTGTTAAGGTATGCAAGTCATCAAAAGATGGAAGGAAGGAGTAAAAAGGTGAAAAAGTAAAATGAATTTATTGTTTAGGAAAAACTGATGTTCAAGAGTCATTGGAATGAAGCAAAAAAGACATCAATATCACATTCACAAGCAAGCAATTAAGCATTAATTATTAATCACAAATGTAGATCAACATCCAATCCATCGCCTCCATCTGTCCAGGTGGGGCCCACGTCCGGAACTCCAAGCTGGAAATTACCAGCTGCTGCAGGATACCTCAAAGCCAAAGGCACTCCAGACAGAACCTGAGGAGGTACAACATGATCATGACTACTAGCGGCGGCTGGGCGGATCAAGAGAGCAGATCTTGCCCCGTGTGGGCTGATCATGTGGACGGCAGATCCTAGCCGTCGATGATCAGCTACGAAGTGGGCCCGCTTCGCCCTCTGCCGCTCCTTCTTGTGTGCATTTTGATGCCCTCCTAATGCCTGAGAATTTGCAAATTTTCTGTGACAATGTTGACACTCGAACCTCTTGTTATTTAGGTCATGTGGCCTAGGGACTTTTTCCTCATTTTTAACCCGAAACCCGAAGATCTTCATCACAGATGAGTCGTCTTGATCACACGACGACGATGAATTCTCCTCCATTGTTATGATATATATATATATATATATATATATTTTGTAGTTTTGTCAATGTCACACAAGGGATATATAATAATCTTTGAGAGCTAGGGTATGTTTATATAGAGTGATGAGAATGTGAGTAATGAATTATGGTAGCTAGAATGGGACTGACACAATTAGCCCTACATGAAAACAGAAGCTTGCCCTAGATTAATTTCAATTTAAATATTTATTTATATATTGTACGTGTAGCTAGGATAATTTTAATTTTATATATATATATATATAAAAAATTAATGCACGTGGCCGCAAATGAATGGTTATGATTTACATTCGACGTCCCTCCCATGTGATTTTTGTGTACATTAAGGAGTGATCAATAGTGTTTGTCATGAACTAGTCCCAACTTTTTCTAGAATTGTTTGATTAATTTATCTTGTAATTAATCTTGATTATCATTGGAAAAAAATGTTGTTTATAAAATGCTGTAAAATTAGCGGTAAGAGTTTATCAGGGAATTAATATAAATGATCCATCCCTCGAGATAATTAGTTCAAATTTTTAGATTTAGATTAGACCAATGGTAAGTGAGGTGGAGGAGTACGTAAGACACGAAACATGCAGTTGGGCCTTGATGTCTACATGTGATGATGACCATATCTTGTGCAAAATCCATGCTTTTTGGCTACGTTGTGATCAGTGTCACACCACCTCACCCTAGCTATCTATGTATGTACAAAGAAAATGCACATCTATCTATATACATACATACATACATATAACTACATAAGCTAGCTTAGCTAGTACTGTCGTTTCGTTCAGTTTATGATCAGTAATCTGAATCAAAGAAAATATATACTATGTACTCCAAACAGAGTACTAGTTATAGTAAAAAAAATGGTTACCCATTGCTGCAAAATATGTACTATATATATGTAGTAAAGTTTCTTGAAATCTCAACCTTTCATGTACTGTATGGAGTATATTCTTGCCACTTTTTACTCTTTTTAATTAGGGGTAAATGAGCATGGTTGAGTCGAGTCGTGTCAGGTTCGATTGACTCAATTAGAAACCCCCATTTTAATGCCAGATTAGATAAGTTACGTACTTCATCCGTCTTATAATAAATGTTATTTTACACTTTAAATCTTGTCTCAAATTATATCTTTTTAACTATTTTCACTTCATTTCTTCTCATTTTAACCCCTTTTAGTTTAAAGAAAATGGTAATATGAATAAATGGAGAGAGAGAATATTAGATAGATAAAGATTGATTAAAGGAAAAAATTATAAATTTTAAGTTTTTTTTTTTTAAATCACTCAAATGACATTTAATGTGAGACGGATGGAGTGTAATGCTGTAATATCAATTAGGCTTTTTATCCTATATAATTATATTTAGGTATTTGTATATAAATATGTGAGTGTTATCTTATAATTCCATAGTCACCTGATAGGATCAGACAAGATAACTTAGGCCGAATCAGAAGAGTTGCAGGTTTCAATCAGATGAGGAGGTGATGCTTAGAGGTCAGCACACTTGGTCAGATCAGTAAAGAATTTCAGCAGAGTAGATTAGCAGAGTACATAAGCAGAGTACTTCAGCAGAACAGATCAGTAGAGTATGAAGTCTATCAGCAGAGTCCGTTTTTGATCAACAGAACAGAAGAGTTGGGTATCAGACGAGTAGAAGTCGTCTGATCTTTTCTGGGCAAGTCTTCTGATACGAAAGTTAGTTAGTATAACTAACTGTATTACAGTTACAACTACTTGGAGGCATAACTACCATTTTCAGTTGGGCAATAACATAGCACATGAGTTGTTACAAGCAGTTGCTAACTACTCAACAGTTCCTAATAGCAGCAACTACCTTTGGTCTTTATATACTCTTGTAGGTGTACATTGTAAAGTTTGATTTTGGATTGTAGTATAATTGTAATCTTTGAGTTGTGTGAGTTCACGAGCGAAGTGAGAAAATATCCTATTCCGAATGAATGAGTGTGTAAACATTTTTGACCAATCAAAGAAGTACTCGTCTAGTCCAGTGGATGTAGATCACATTGATCGAACCACTTAAATCCCTTGTGTGTTGTTTGTCTCGTTGATTACTTTTCGAATTACTATCTTAGCTGGTTATTTCTTATATTTTCAAGTCTTCTAATTGGTTGGAGACGTCTAATCGACTGGAATTCTTGACAAAATAAATTTAGATTGCTTTTGATCTTTTCTCAAGTGAGCTAGCTATTGTTAGGAATTAATATACAAGAATTAATTTCCCCTCTCCACAAGTTCGGACTTTTAGATGAGACGGAATTCTTTCATGGTATCAGAGCAAACCGGGCAAAACGACCTGAATTCGATTCCTGTTGAAAGCACTTCACCCATTTAAATTGTCCACTCGATGGGCCTCCTCCCCAAAAAAGGGTAAGAGGTGTTAATCCGGCCCACGAGTGAGGGGGAGTGTTAGGAATTAATATACAATAATTAATTTTCACCCTCTCTACAAGTTCGAACTTTTAGATGAGACGGAATTCTTTCATCTACCAATTAAGTTGATTCGACTCACCTATGCTCGTAATGCATGTGAATGGGGACACCCCACGTAGCTTTGTCGTCCATGTGGGCTAATAAGAAGTACATATTTTGGGAGGCATATATATGTGAATAGGGGTTAGATAAGCATCATCAATCAAACTTATTGCATATTATTATAGCTTCTTTTGTTGCTTGCAAATTTTGTTTGGTGAAGGGTACACTTTTGATGATGCACGTACAAATAATTATATCTCTATTGGTGCCTTTTCCTTTGTTGTTATCCAATTGTCTTTAATTTCTTACCTTTTATCAATGAGTGCATGTGTGCACACAAGTTGTCCCACTAAGTTAAGGCTCACAATTTGTAGTAGGGATCTTGAGCGTGATAAGAGATGGCAAGACAAGTGTGTAGGCAAAACTACACCTTTTGCTTCAATACAACGAAACACAAAACAAAGGGGGACAACGACTCGTGGCGAAAGGCCTAATCCGAGGAATAGTTATAGCCGATGTGACCTTATGGTTGACGAACACCCATAGCCATCGATCTCTATCTCTTCGTCATCATTCTCCTCCTCGGTGCTAAATTTAAACCCTATATATCTTTTTTCGTTTCTTTGAATTCACAATCTTGTTAAAAATTAAATCACATATATGAGGGTATAATTATATATGTAGTGCATCAAGATGTCAGGATTTCCATGTTATGAACTATTGGATGTTCGTTGGACCCAATTGAGAGTACAAAGTTAATTTTCTTTAGCTAATGATATTTTTTCATATTAGTGAGAGAATATATTGCCATAATGTTTGCTTTTGTCACCATACATACTAGGGATTGCAAGAGTAACATCATAAGATTGCAAAATCAAAGTGATGGTCCACCTATGCATCTTGTCACTTCAAATTAACTGTTGGTTATCGATTTGCTTGCCGGAGTGTGGTCAACTAAGAGATCACGCTCGGCCTTGTCTCCACACATGCGCACACTCGTCTGTATGCACGTGTGACTGTGTGTACACTACAAAATATTAGCCAAATGGCAACGGCGATTAGCAAGGGCAGGCTACCGTTGCCAATTGGTAACGGATTTAGCAACGGGAAGAAAAAAGGCGACGGGGTGGGTGTCGTTGCCTTTTGGCAACGAATAAGGCAACAGGAGTGGGCCCCGTTGCGAAAAGGCGACGGTTTATAACGCCCTTGTCTTTTGGCAACGGCAAAGGCAAGGGCGTGTTCTGCACTCGCCAAAAGGCAACGGGGTGGGTGTCGTTGCCTTTTAGTAACGGGGCCCCACTCGCTAAATGGCAACGGCAGTGGGCCCGTTGCCTTTACCGTCGCTCTAATTAATGATAAATAATTAATGATATATCTTAGTATGAAAATAATTAATGATTGAAATCAAATTCACTTGTAAACTCGTTTAATAAATTAAGAACTCAAATAATTATTTGGCATTATCCTAACTTATTTAATTACTCTAAAATATGGAAAATATATAATTACATTTATATCTCAACCTCTTCCCATCAAATTAGGAAAATAAAATATTAAGATTTTTTTAAAACTATTTTTAACGGACTTTATTTATTGGGTAAGTCTTCTGTAGACTCAATTCCTTATAATTTTAAAAAATGGGTATGATCAACAATAAAATTAAAATACGCAAAAAATATGTATGTTAATTGATGTAGCTCAAACGGTTGGGTATAGTCTATTTTACGTTGAAGTTTATTCACAATATTCTTGAATATTTAGGATTTTGGATTTACCAAGTCAACTCAATTTGTTATAAGGAATTGATTCTATATAAGACCAAGTGGGATAGCTCAAGTGGTTAGAGCACCCAAAAAAAACCAATCTTTATCCAAGTCATGGGGAGGGGAAAAAAGGAATGGGTATTTAATGTAATTCAAAAAAAAAACCAATCCTTATTTATTTATTGTACTCTGCTTAAAAAAAATCATCCATTTATATATATATAATTTTTTTAATAAAAAAAATTAAAATTATAAAAATAATGCTTTAAAAAATAATGACTACATTAATTTACCCTAAAACTCTAAACCTTAAATTTTAAAAATTAAAATTAAAGTTATAAATTAAAAATAGTGATTTTTTTTAGGGTTTAGGGGTTAGGGTTTTAAGGTTTAGGGTTTAGGATTTTAGGGTTCAGGGTTTAGAGTTTAGGGTTTTCGGTTTTCGGTTTTAGGGTCTGAGGTTTAGGGTTTAGGGTTCAGGGTAGTGCTGTTATTCAAACCGAGCCTTAACGAGACTCGGCTCGGCTCGACTCGTTAAGGCTTGATAAGGCTCGACTCGTTTAGCTAAACGAGCCGAGCTCGAGCTCGTTAGATACTCGATTTGCCTGCTCGAACTCGACTTGTTAGGCTCGATAACTAATATTTTGTAAAAAATTACATTAGGCTCGTTAGGCTCGGCTCGACTCGATAGGCTCGTTAAGCTCGTTAGACTCGTTAACGAGTCGAGTCGAGCTCAATTTTGAACTCGATAATGTTATCGAGTCGAGCTCGAACCTCAAATACTCGGCTCGAATAACAGCTCTAGTTCAGGGGTTAGGGGTTTAGGGTTTAGGGTTCAGGGGTTAGGGGTTTTGGGTTAAATTAATGTAGTCATTATTTTTTATAACTTTAATTTATATTTTTGTTGTTAAAAAAATAAAATATATAAATTGATGATTTTTTAAAGTAAAGTACAATAAATAAATTAAACGTGTAATATTTAATAATTATGTAATAATAAAATCCGTTAAAAATATTTTTTTTTTTAAATTTAAAATATTTTATTTCCTAATTTTATGGGTAGAGGTTGAAATATACTTTAATTATATATTTTTCATATTTTAGATTAATTAAATAAGTTAATATAATGATTTGGATACCAAATCATCATTTGGCTCCATAAGTAGGCTATTAATGAGCTCCATATCATTTCTCTAGGAATATATATATATATACACACACAGTTTTCAATAATTAAGTAATGGTGGTGGTGATGAGGAGTGATACATTTTTATATTACTTTGTTATGTGTGATGTTATTATATTACATTGACGTTGAGGATTAATTTTTATTTTAATGTTGTATGTGATGTTATTTTAATTAAATGGATAAGTGAATTGATATTTTTAAATGGATAAGTGAATTGATATTTTTAAATGGATAAGTGAAAATAATTACTCCCTCCCTTTTTTAATAAGTGTCATTTTGACCCTTTTCAACAAATTAAGATTATAAATTATGGTCTATATTAACCTTCATTAATTGTAACTAATTTTAATATAGAAATTTTGTTTGATAAAGAATGTGGTCAAGAATGTAGCTAGTATTCATAAACCAAATTAATTTTGGTATAAACAATATTTATGGAATTTATTTATGAAATATATATGGTAAATGAATAAGGGTAAAATAGTCAAAATTAAAGAAAAAAACTTAAAATGACACTTATTTTAAAATTAATTAAAAAGTCAAAGTGACACTTATTAAAAAACGGAGGGAGTATATTTCATGTTGTGAATTGAAAATTAGAATGAATTTAAACGATATGATTAGAATAAATTTAAATGTATAAGTGAAAAAAATTATACTCAATGTTGTATGTAATTATAATGTTGTGAATTGAAAATTAGAATGAATTTAAATTTGTAAATTGAAGATTAGAATAAATTTAAATAGTGTGAATTGATACCGTAATTAAATTATTTAATTTTCAACATATAATTTAGTTAATTCTCATTTAGAAATAAATATGATATGCTTTAATAATTTAATAAGCAACAATTAAAGTTAGAATGGATATTGAATTAAAGAATTAAAAACTAAAATTAAATTGAATATATATTAATTGCATTCACAACATGTCGACTAAAGCTCCTAGCCTAAACGGCACACAGGGGGCGCCCAAAAGCCTTCGAGACCGAAAGGTCCCGAGTTCGAACCCCGCAAACAGCGAAATTCGCGAAAAAATCGCGAAAAATGGGTGGCCCAGCGGTGGGGGGTGGGTGTTGGTGGCCTCGATACCTGGGTTCGCAACCCAGATTCGCATTTTTTAAATGTTCATAAAAAGGCAACGGCGACAGGCAACGGTTTTCCCCAAATCCGTTGCTATTCAAATAGCAACGAGCATATTGGCAACGACAGACATCCGTTGTCTTTGCCGTTGCCTTCATCATTAGTGAGGGCAGATTCGTTGCCTTTGCCGTTGCCTTCATCATTAGTGAGGGCAGATCCGTTGCCATTACCCCATTATTTTGTAGTGGTAGATCTACAATGGACTTTCTCCGATTCTGCTTTTTTTTCTTTTTTAAACTTTAAGAACAATTTTCAAAATTACAATCTTTGTCAAAAGTAAGAGTGCTTTTGAAAAAATAAAAGTGGTTATGACTCATTTAAAAGAGTTTGCAATGAATTTGGATTATGATAAAGTAGCTAGTCTAGGGGTGCATAAATATACCGAAATTTCGGTATACCGAGCTTTTTATATCGAAAAATATTGAAATTATTGAAATTTTTTATATACCGAAATTTTCGATACAGTATGATATCGTACTGAAATTTTTGGTACGGTAACGGTATGTAAAATGATCATACCGCGGTATTTTGGTATACCGAAATTTTTTCGGTATTCGGTATGAAACGGTATATCAATATACCGAAATACAAAAACCTTAATAAAATAATAGTTTTATTATTTTTAAATTAAAATAACTTTAATTAATAAAATATAAATAAAATAAACCTTAAATAATTGATTTCGGTATAAAACAATGCTTCAATTTTTTCGGTATGAATTGGTATACCGGTATTTCGATATGAAATGATGGTTCAATATTTTCGATATGGTACGGTATACCGATATACCGTACCAAAAATTCGGTATACCGAAATTACGGTACGATATCGGTATGAATTTTTACATACCGAAAATTTCGGTATACCGAGATTACGGTATACCGAAATTTCGGTACGGTAACGGTATGAATTTTTTCAATATCGAAATTTTCGGTATGATAACGGTATGGTTCAGAATGGTCGGTATACCGTACCGAACCACCCCTGCTAGCCACGTACTTTCAACATGGCATAGTATATTTTGTTTCTTTGTGCCTAAGAGATCGAAGGGGATTCGCATTGGATTATGATGAACTATAGCCATTTTCAACGTGCCATAGTATATTTTGTTTCTTTGTGCCTAAGAAAATTAGATAGTAGCCTAGCTAGATGCCCTTGTAGAAAATAATAATTATAGTGAAGGGGCCCTTTTGTGTTTCCATTTTCTTCAACTTGAGTTGTTTGTGTGGATTGTTTTAAGATTGGTTCTCACGTTGTCTGTTTGCTTCTTGCTATAGTGGGGCTTAGGTAACATGATATTCATGTATCACATTATTGAGCACATTAATTCATGTATTGTTAAACTCATAATCATGTTTGGGCTAATCTAGCTTCTTAGCTATATCCCTTTGAACCAAGATATATGCCATAGTCACATGTTCTCCATTGGTTTGATCAACTCCAAAATTTGGTTTTCGAGAACTTAGACTTTGAATTTTACGATCTCCATCTCTTATGAGTTAGAGATTTAAAAACTCTAATTTTAAATTTCACATTCAATTCACACCTAAAATTAACTTTAAACATTTTTTTTTTCAATACAATCTATTTTATTCTACATTTTAAAATAACTCGATCACACACCTACCAATTGATTTGACATAATTAATTAATAAAATTTCATCCTATTAAAATTTCAAAACAAACTCATACTTTTATTATTTTATATATAGAAGATTTCAAAATCAAAACTTAGGAGTAATATTGTACACATAAAGCCTTCAATTGAAAAGAGTTAATAACCCTCCTAATCTCTCAATAAATTGAATTTTAAATGAAAAAATATGCAAAGATATATATTTTCATAATTAAAACCTTATTCTTTTTTAAGCAAGAATTACATGAAACTTTTTTGGCAGCTCAAAACCACTAGTTAATTAAGTTAATTGGTAGACGACTGCCGTACATAACAATTCAATCTCAGAAGTTTTAGAAGATCATAATCTTAATTAGTAGTACGTACTTTTCATTATGACATTCTTAATTGATTAGTCCATGTTATTAATTAAGCAACATGTGCAAGAATGTGCTTTTTGCCAACATGAAATATACTCATCCATAAAATGTAGTCTCATTGAAATGGGACACATGTTTTAGAAAAAAATAGATAAAGTAAGAGTATTGTAGAGTAGTATTGTGGGGTTCATTGTGAATAAAGTGATTATTTGTGAATAAAGTTAATGACAATTTGAGTAATTAAGTGATGGTTGTAGGGTGATAGTCCATAAAGGGTATGAGACTACATTTTGACAAGGAATATAAGGAAATGAGACTACTTTTCATAGAAAGAGGGAGTATATATATATATATATATATGTTTATCATATATATATATTTATCAAATAATTTATACTTAAAATTACTATTTTGCTCTCTAGTCTCTACTAACTTATTTATACTTATTTTAATTTAAATATAATTATATTGTGAACAATAATTTTATTTTTAATAGAAATTAATATACAATAATTAATTTATCATCTCTCCGACTTTTAAATGAGATAGAATTCTTTCATTTTTATTTATATATTGAACTTATAAAATATTTTAACATTAAAAATATGAACGCAATATAATCTAAATTATAATATAACTTTCTTTTACAACCTCGCATAATACGTGTCTAACTGTATTACAGTATAATTTTTTCTAACTTCAACGTGTTTATGCTGCTATTGGCGTTCATGGAATTACTAAACACATCTACGTGTAAAATAATTTTAAGCTATCCGTATAATCAAGTATTGCAGCTACGTACAAAGTGGGGTTTATTAATTAAGTAATCTCGTAATAATTAATTGAAGTATTGAAATTCAAGATTTCGTTATAAGGGGAACGTAAATTTTCATGCTATGTTATTAAAAAGTATTTCAAGAGAGCAAATTTAAGTTTATAAGTCAAGTGCAGTAAAATAACAAAATATTATAATTAAAAGCATAATTTTAAAAAAAAAATCTATATATATATTCTGTTGTAGATCAGTTTTCAGGTTAATTTATACACGAAAATTAAGAAAATGTGATAAAATAAGAATATTATAATAAAATAAGGTTATTGTATAAAAAAAAAAGTAAAAACTGATTTGAAACCAAGAGGAGGACTAAAAATTCAAATTCCAAGTATAGATGAATCTTGCTATTTTTAATACTTTTTTAATTTTTTTTTATTTGTGTGTTGAATTGTTATTTTTATGTTTGTGGTAAATTTATTGAGTGAACAATTTAGTACGAGGGGAGTTAATTTTATAGAATTTAAATCCATGGATGAATGAATCTAAACTCTAATAATATCATGAAAAAGTTTAATTTTAAATAAATGTTTGAACTTATGAAAAAGTGTGAAATTAATTTATTTATATATATTTTTTAATATAGTAGTTTAACATTTCTTCACTTATTTTCATCATGGGTGACGAGATAGGTGAGTACACTGTACACAACATTTCATGTGAAATTTGTCAGAAAACTTTGTCAAGTGGTTTTATGAAATTTCCCATTTCTAGTGCTTTCATTTTCTTACAGCTGGGATGCATGCATGGGGATGCATTTTCTTAAAATTTGGATTTTAAGTTCTTACATCAATTTTAATTTGATATTTAAAAATTAGTAATTTTAAAAAACAGCCCTAAATCATAACCCCTATAAAATCTATCGACTAATATAATAAATTTATCACTCTAATTTATTTACACAAATATATTATTATATTTGAACTAAATATAATAACTCTAATCATTATAATTTCACTCAATAATAATATAATACAATTACATTCAATTTTACACATATATTTGAAATAAAATTAAATAATCATCTACTCAAAATTGATTTCAAAAATCTGTCACCCAAGAAATTCAAATGAAACCTATACAAATATTGAGATTGCGGATATTAATTTTATTAAGATAATTTCATGTTATGTCCCGTAATTTAGGCTCATTCTGGTTTAAATCCTTTAAATATTCACTTTATAAATTTTTGTTATAGTTTGTTCAATTTACTGACATTTTTTACATAAATTTTTTTAATTCGTAGAAAATGTACTGAGCATGCGGATCGCACGTGTGGAACAAATTGATAAGTTTACATCATTTAAGTTCTAAAATGTTCAATTTACGTTCTTTTTAAGTTCTAAAATAAAAAAATTCTAAAATGTGTAAATTAAAAATTCTGAAAATTCTAAATTTTAACTCTACAATTCTAAAAATGAGAAAACGTAACTAAATTAAAAAAAAAAAATCTCATTAATTTTTTTAAAAAAAAACTAATAACTATTAATATCTTAATAAAAAAATTCATCTGATTCTAACTCGAGTGTCATCACAATCTAATTTAAATTGGTGAAGGGTTTTCCCTAGACAGTGCTTTTATTTGGGTAGATTTTTTTGAATATTGATATCCCTTATGTTTTGTTTTAATGAATCAAATCAACATGTAATATAAGTTGTATTGTATAGACAATTTCATGATTCATCTTGTAATAAATAGGTTCTGGTCAGCATGAGTCGATGGGAAATCCAGCTGATGTAGTGGACTTACACGCGTATGCTCAAGAAGAGAAGAGTAAGATGACCAGAAAAGATGAGGTGAAATTTGTCGATAAGATGAGTAGACCTCATCTGTTGGAGAAGACCATGGAGTGTACTCATCTGATGGAGAGTACTCATCTAATATAGATTCGTTAGAGAGTCACCTAACAAGCTAACGTGGACCAATGGAAACGCGACAATGGATGTACGGATCTGACACAAAGCTAAAATAGCTCAGAGCATTAAAGTCAAAGATACACTGAATATTACATGGAAATGTAATATTCAGAGTATCAATCAAAAGATTGCATTTCCTAAAATAGTTGAGATTTGAAATTACACTCTAAGATAATATTTCAAATCTACACTATATATATGAGTTCATTACTCATATCTCACTATGAGTGAAGGTGATACAAGGTTGAGCATGGAACTTTAAAGATCAGACGACAAGAAAAGCTCAAAGGAACTTCAATGAAGATTTAACAAGTGTCATCTTCCATCAGTGAGTGAATTCATCCTAAGGCCGTATTGTCATATACATATCCAAAGCTTAGAGAGATTTTTTCAATCCTAGCATTAGGTTAAATCAGATTATAAGGGAAAATCTCACCTAGTTCATATACATTAAACCAACCTTCTATCATAATCCCTTAGAAGCCAAGTTAGTGTTCATCACTGTAACGAGTACTTGTTCTCGATATAACAAGTAGAGTCAGTTGTACTTTGGAAGTACAATAAGCTCAAAGTCTTTTTTTGAGACTATAAAGTATCAAGACGTGTTACTCTTGTCTTGGCACATTAAAGATTACAAGTCTGAGGAAGGGATTAACTTCACGGTTGGACCGTGAGAGTGGATGTATGACTAGGTCTGAACCACTGTAAACCATTGTGTGCTGTTTACATGCTTTATATTAACTGTCATCATGTTTATATTACATAACATGCTTTATATTAACTGTCATCATGTTTATATTGTGTACTGATACATCATAGTCATTCTTGCTAAGTTTCGAACTGCTATAATCAACTGACACCAAGTCAACTGATAGAGCACACACACAGTTACTATGCATGAAAGTGAAATTTTTTTGTAGTAGTAGACGAGTATAATTTTATGGGCACATCAATTCCGCATGTAAGTCTAACAAATGACTAATCAGCTGACTAAATTAGTCCTAGTCCCCCAGCAGAATCAGCAGATTGATTGTCTTGAAAGTGTTAGTTTATTTTTCTACATGTTAAAGCACACCAAGTGTTCTAACATTACTCAGTCTGATACCATGGGTACAAGGACCATCAAATTTGGTTTTGTTGGAAAAAATTGCACCGTAGATGGCTAAAATCACTTTTTAGAAAAACGAAGAATCGAGGTTTGTGTAAACACAATTTCCTTAAAACAATATTCGTCCCTCACTCTCGGTTGCTAGTGACTATTAGGACGTTTGTTTCCCAGGATACAACGATTAAATTGCAAAAATACTAGCACAAGTATTTTGCTTACGGCGAACCGAGAAATTGCCCGAAATATATCATCGGAGTGCCAAAGGAACGAGATAAAAAATGAATGCAAAATAGCGTAGCAATTGCCGGAAAATGTTTGTATCTTTTTCCAATCTTGTTTTTGTATTTTTTCTGTTTTGTGGGATTGGGATTGCAGCTACTTATAGCCAATCCAAATGTTGGTGCAATAGAGATTACCATAATTATTTGGACCAAAACTGAAAATGGATCGAAACTGTCATTTCCAGTTAATGGCAGTTGTTATGAATTTCAAAACCAACGTGTGTAACCTTCGGCCTTTAGCATGAATTACATGTGTAACCTCCACCTTTTAAAATTCAAATGAAACTGCCCAATTTTCAATTTATTTTGGCGGTTTCGATTTAATTTATTTCGGCGGTTACAGTTGGAAAATCCAAGGCAAAAGTAGTTTTTCGTCCGCTACCAAATCGGTGTGACATTCGTGTAATATTTACACGCTACTAATGGGTTCATCATACCCACTTCCTCTTTTTCTAACAATCTTAAAACAAAATTACTCATTTTTTTAGATGGCTTATACAAACCTTGCTATGACCAACGAAGTTGTCCCTGCCCTCCCTACCGATGCACCTTCGAAAAATGTTCCGGTAATTGCTTCATCTTCCACTGCTCTCGCACCTCACCAAGTCACTATTTCGGTCAATCACCATGATAAATCGGAGAAATTCATTGGTTTGAATTTCAAACGTTGGCAACAAAAAATGTTGTTCTATTTGACAACATTGAATTTGACGAGATTTTTGAAGGAAGATCCACCTCGATTGTCCGAGGATCCTGATGTGCAAGCGGTGAATGCTTTTGATGCATGGAAACATTGTGATTTCCTATGCCGTAATTATTTGATGAATAGCCTTGATGATAGTTTGTACAATGTGTACATTGGTGTGTCTTCCGCAAAAGAATTGTGGAATACTGAAAAAAAAAATACAAGACGGAGGATGACGGTGCTAAGAAATTTCTCCTTGGTAAGTTTCTTGATTTTAAAATGGTGGATACTAAACTGGTTGTTCCACAAGTGCAGGATTTACAGGTTATTATTCATGATATTCATGCCGAGGGGATGGTGATTAGCGAAACTTTTCAAGTGGTCGCTATTATTGAAAAATTACCGCCTGCTTGGAAAGACTTCAAGAACTATTTGAAGCACAAATGAAAGGAAATGAACGTGGAGGAGCTTATTGTTCGTCTTCGCATTGAAGAGGATAATAAGAAATCCAAAAAAAGGTACGATCACGAGCCCAAAGCAAATGTTGTTGAACAAAGCTCGAAGGTCAGTCCCAAAGATAAAGGGAAAAGGAAAATTTATGAAAACTTGACTCCTAAAAAGGGATAATTTAAAAGAAAATTCATGGTCAATTGCCACAACTGTGACAAACCTTGACACAAAGCTACTGAATGTAGAAAACCGAAAAAGGACCAAGTGAACATGGTGAATGATGAACACTTTGCTGATGTGGTTTCTGAAGTGAACATGGTGGGTTCAAACCCATGTGAAGGGTGGATTGATACGGGTGCTACCCGTCATATTTGTTCGTCTAAGGAGTTATTTAACGTCCTTGACGAAAATGTGAATGAAGAAAAACTCTTCATGGGAAATTCAGCCACTTCCGATGTCAAGGGCAAAGGAAAAGTGGTATTGAAGTTCACTTCCGGAAAAGAAGTAACTCTAAACAATGTGTTGTATGTACCAGATATTCGTAAAAATCTAGTGTCCGGATCTTTATTGAATAAGCATGGCTTTCGCATTGTAATATGGTCGGATAAAATTATATTATCCAAAAATGGAGTGTTTGTTGGTAAAGGCTATGAGAGTGATGGGCTATTCAAACTCAATGTAATGACCGTCAAGAATAATTGAGAATGTTGCTCAATGTAATGACAGTCAAGAATAAATGAGAATGTTGCTCAATGTAATGATTGTCGAGAATAAAATGAATAAGAATGCTTCTACTTCTGATTATTTCTTGAGTCATCTATTACTTGGCATGATCGATTGGGACATGTCAATTTTAATCCATTAAAGAAAAATTGATGAATTTAAATAGCATACCAAAACTCCATATTGATACAAATCTCAAATGTGAAATTTGTATGGAAGCGAAAATGGCTCGGTCATTTTTCCAAACTATTGAAAAAATATATAGTGAACCACTTGATTTAATTCATACAAATGTGTGTGATTTAAAAATCGTGCAATATCGTGGTGGAAATAAGTATTCTACCACGTTTGTAGATGATAACACACCATTTTATTTTATGTATCCTCTAAGTAAAGGAATGGAACTAAAAACCTTAGAAAAGATGAGTTGAGATGAAGGAAAACCTTACCTAAATGACTGGAGATCCCAAGAACTAGGTTCAAAATGACAACCTAATTGTCTAACTCGTAAATCACTGTCATGTGGGGGATAATTGAAACCCTAAAAGTCCATTGCCTAAAGATGCTACAGTGATATAGTATGAGGATTAGCAAAATGGCTATTAATGATTCAAGAAGAATTTGAAAGAAATTCTTGCAAGGATCACCTATGTAAGAGAGAAGTGGGGCCGATTCGAAGGGAATATTGTAAGGCATATTCCTAAACACTCTTGCAGAACCAGGCGAATGTTCATGGCCAAAACGAACATAACCATGAGAACTGAGAGTTGTTAGAAAGAACTTGAGTGGAGTGCATTATCATTTACACAAAACAGTTGACAGTTCAAATACATCGCGTCTATTGCCTAACTAGTAAAGTAAGTGTGCTTTCAAAAGGGAAGGATCAAAGGGTGACACCTACCTATCCTATGCAAGTTTCTAACGTCGATTTATTTCACCAAAATCTTTTGGTGTTTGTATTAATTTCCATTCATGTGGGGGTTGTTGGAAAATGTGCTTCTGATTCATGTATTATCTAACGCTAAAATACACAACCGCAAGTGTACGCCGTATATTGTAGCGTGATAAGTACAAGGTCGATCCCATAGGGAGGTGTAGTGTAAAAGCGTATTTCGTTGATTGAAGTCTATAGCACCCCTCAAGACAGCGGCAATGGCATGGCGAGTACTGTGGGATAGACTTCCGACCAGAGCGAATCTGAGGAAGAGGAACATTATAGGGACAAAATAAGAATCTGTATGCAAAGTGTGTGGAGATAGTTCGGAGACGGCAGAGCATCTGTTCATGGCATGTAGAACAACACAACATGTCTGGACTAAGGTGATTATTTGGCTAAAAACACACACGACACTGCACCATTCCACAAAGGATCACTTTCTGCAATTCTCCAATCTACTAAGCGGCAAACAAGGAAAGAAGATTGTGTCGGGGTTGTGGATATGTGTGGTCTGGGTGATCTGGAAATGGAGAAACAAATGCATCTTTGAGAATGAAAACTAGAAGATAAACAGAGTGGTGGACGAAATCAAGAGCAGGTTTTGGAGTTGATGCTCGGCACACGGCAGAATAAAAAACTCTGCGACGTACAAAGATTGGCTAGGTGAACCGCGTTCAGTCATTGAGAGGTAGAAACTGACAGGAGGCTCCTACCAGAAAATGAGCTATTGGGAAGGGTCGCTACTGTGATATCTTCTCATCTTCAAATGCTTCCCACATTGATTTATTGTACTCAAGCATGATTGTTTAGGTTAGGTTTTATCTGGTACTAGTACTCCTGGTGCCAGTGACTTTTATGTTATTTATTCTGAGCTATATAATAAATTTACTTTGCCTTACCAAAAAAAAATCTACCAACTTGTCACAAGTAAACAACTAAAAGAGTAATAAGAGATTCGATCAAATATCATGTAAATCACGAAAACGAAGAAGAGACGATTAAAATTCAAGTAAGAGAAAGTAGGTTCCAAGGCACATGCAATACTAGTGAATCCATCTATGGTTAACAATCTACTCAAGTGGTGTTGTGTTTTTTCTATAAGATTGATCACAAAAGAATGAGTTAAAAGTCTTTTCAATCCAATTAACCCAAGAGAAATACAATCCAATCTAGTATCTCTACCTAAATTGCATCATAAAACTCAATTAAGCCCCTAAGATCATCACACATCCTCCTAATAATTGATCATCTCTCGATTTCACAATAGAATTAGGTCAAATGCTTGCAATCAATCAATCAAAAGAGATTTCTCAATCCAATTTCAATTAACTAAGATCAACACATCACTATTGTACACTAATGACATGTTTGGAAGTGAAAATCAAGCATTCACATAGAATTAAGCCACACAAACACCAATTAAGCAAAATATTAACTCATAAACTTCATCAAGAGTATTTACATGGCCCTAGAACCAAAAGTGTTCTAGCCAACAATCAACATAAATCAATTAACACAAACTAATGAAATAAACAAATAAAAAGAAAGAGAAAGAGGAAGTTTAGTCTAATGGATGATGGGTAATTGAATTCCAAAGCTCTTGGTGCCTTCCTTGCTTGAATTGATGGAGAATTGGTGAAGAAGATGATGATTACCTTCAATTGTGTGTTTGTATGTGTAAGAGTTCTTGAGGAAGGGATTAAGTGTGTTTGAATTCAATAATGGGGTATTTATAGTGTTGGGGTAGAGTTTGGGTGTAAGAATTGCAAGTAGGTCCTTCAAAAATGGAGAAAATACACACTTGACACCGAAATTGGGGTGGCCCGGCCGGGTGGGAAAGTGGCCAAGTTGGGTGGAAGACTTAGGCGAATTTTGGTTTGGCCGAACGGATGTGGCCCAGCCGGGCGAGTGATGCCGCCCGGCCGGGCAGAAACTTCGTAAACAGGGCGAGAGATGGGGGACTTCGACCGCCCGACCGGGCGAGTGGTGCCGCCCGGTCGGGCCCTATCTTTGTATTTAGACAACTTGGTTGGCCTCGACCGCCCGGTCGGGCGAGTGATTCCACCCGGCCGGGCCAAACTTTTGATTTTGGCTCCGTCCTTTATTTTCGTCCTCTAACTTCATCCCTCCGTTTCTCGAGCTTCCGGCCTCCGATCGACTCGATTCTTTTTGCTATTTCACTCCATTTTCTGAGCCAAATCGAATGGTGCACTCCTCTTGCCGGTCAAATGACTTATGGTAGGTGTTTTTCTCCCAAATTCCATCATTTTACCTACAAAATCGACAAAACACTACATTTCTCTTATTTCGATCAAAACAATGTTAATCGAACCATAAATCAATGAAATCACACTAAAAATGAGTTTCACATGTATTGAGAATTGTATTCGTATTATGATGGGCCGACCTAGGCCCACAATCATTTATTACTTCAGCCCATATTTAATTGTTTTATGAAGATAAGTTTTAGTTATTAGATTAGATATATATCTTAGGCGGTTACTAGTTTTAAGCAAAATCTATGGCGTGTATATATATGCGCCTTACTTCCTGTACTCTGTTTTTTTGAATAAGAAATACATGAAACTCATACAGTTCAATTGCGAATTTATCAACATGTGCATAAAAAACGTGTAAATTCCACCTGAATCAGCTTCGAAGTGAGCTTCGACTCGATATCCCATTCGGCCATTTTGGAGTTGGAATGAATGTGAAATGATTTTCAAACAATTGTTGTAACCAAAATTTGAGTAGGAAAAAACAAAGTGGTTTTTGTCCTATATTGGAAAATATCTAATGAGGAAGTGGGTATAATGAACCCATTAGTAGCGTGTAAATATTACACGAATGTCGCACCGATTTGGTAGCGGACGAAAAGCTACTGTACTTTTGCCTTGGATTTTCCAACTGTAACCGCCGGAATAAATTAAATTGAAACCGCCAAAATAAATTGAAAATTGGGTAGTTTCATTTGAATTTTAAAAGGTGGAGGTTACATATGTAATTCATGCTAAAGGCAGAAGGTTACACATGTTGGTTTTGAAATTTATAACAGCTGCCATTAACTGGAAATGACAGTTTTAGTCCATTTTCAGTTTTGGTCCAAATAATTATGGCATTCTCTATTGCACCAACATTTGGATTGGCTATAAGTAGCTGTAATCCCAGTCCCACAAAACAGAAAAAATATGAAAATAAGATTGGAAAGAGATACAAACATTTTCCGGCAATTGCTACGCTATTTTGCATTCATTTTTTATCTCGTTCCTTTGGCACTCCGGTGATATATTTCGAGCAATTTCTCGGTTCGCCGTAAGCAAAATACTTGTGCTAGTATTAAATTTTGCAATTTAATCGTTGTATCCTGGGAAACAAACGTCCTAATAGTCACTAGCACCGAGAGTGAAGGACGAATATTGTTTTAAGGAAATTGTGTTTACACAAGCCTCGATTCTTCGTTGTTCTAAAAAGTGATTTTAGCCATCTACATGCAATTTTTTCCAAGAGGTTTTACCCAAGACAATCATGCAATACAGTATATGAATCCTTCTCTTTGGAATGCTAAACGATGAAATAAAAAAAATGGGATGGATGGAGTAAGAGAAAAATGTCGTTTTGGTCCCACCTGCCACGCACCCTCGTTTTTTTGGTCCCATGACTTTCACATTTAGTCCCAATAGGTTAAATTTTATCACATTTGGTCCCTGAATTGTGCAAATTTTGAAATTTCGTCCCAGCCCCGTTAAAACTTAACGGACAGACTCACGTGCCCATCACGTGGCTGTCAATTATTAACTTTCACCCCAAATCAAAGTTCACCCTTAACAAAAATCCCAAATCATTTCAAAACCCTAAGATGGCTGCCAAAATCCCCAAATTAAAAAAAACCAAGCCCCGGCCGCCTTCACCTGCAAGGACGACGCCGCCGTGCTCTCGACAACGCTCTATCCGCCTGCACGACGTCGTTTCCGGTGGCTTCAAAATCTCTTTTGTTACCGCTCAGTTGCAGCTTCGATCCGTTGCCGGAGTTTCTGTACATGCGACCAAACTCCATGTGGAAGGGAGACCCCGCCGACGACACTTCCTCCGCCGTCGGTAGCCGGTTAACATCCAGCCCCTTCGACCCATTTTCCGAGCTCCCTGAAAAAGAAGAATTTAGATTCTGACACACACACAAACATTCATAAGGTGTGAAGTAATTAAATTACCATTATCAGAAGACCAGGGGAGAGAGAAAATCTAGCGATTAGGAAAAGGGGCATGAGGGAGAAGATTGAGCTGCAGAGGAGATTCGCCTTGATTATTATCATCACTCCCATCTCCTAATGATATCTGATCGTCTTCATCGTTGTCTTCATCGTTTTCTTGAGATTTTTCCCTTTCTTGATTTGCAGAGTTGAGACCCAGAGTCATTGAAAACTCGAAATTACCCCCACTTTTCTTATTAGTATGATTTTGTTGCAAATTTGAATTTTGTTTCAAGAAAGATTACTGGAGAGAAAAGCTTAAAATTCCATTGATATGATCTGCAGATTCAGCAGAATCAGTTCTCTTAGCAAACCGACCTTTGACCATGGGCCTGGTTTCGGCGTACACTTTACGAGAAGCATAACGAACCGTCTTCTCGAATTTCCGGTTTTTCCTCTTCTCTGTCCATCCCCATCACCTGATGATTTGAAAATGGAAACGAAATTTCTGATCCATCGGGCACCACTCCCATATCTATAGACGATGATGAAACCTGGAATTAATTTATTTGATTGTACTATTAATTACAGTTTTATCCTTGTAAAAAATTGTGAAAGAGAAGGTAAGAGTGATTACACTGTGGCTGAGAGATGCGATGTTCGATCTCGTGAAATCGATCTCGAATCGGTTTACCGGCGCCGAATGTTGATTAGTTAATTGAGGCGGTTTGACGGTGTCGGGGACTACGCTGTCGCCGTAAGGCTGTGAGCTAATTTCGTAGCTATCGAAATCTAGGTACTGATCGGAGTCTGTGAACAAAAAATCAATTGATTCTATCTCCGTCGGGAATTTGGTAGTAAGAAATGAGTCGTTTTGGTAGACTTCATCGCTCTGCTCTCTTCTCTACTCGATCATGTTTAATTATTTTCGTAATTATAGATTTTTGGGATGTAATGAAGATTATTTAAGTAGAAGTGCCAATTTTCGCTCAAAAAAGAAAGAAGAATTAACGGGACTAAAAACGCTAACAGTTGACTCACGGTTTGACTAACGGTGGGACCAAATGTGATAAAATTTAACCTATTGGGACTAAATGTGAAAGTCATGGGACCAAAAAAACGAGGGTGCGTGGCAGGTGGGACCAAAACTCCCATTTCCTCTTTAATTTTATTATTGGCAAGGTTATACGCACACACGAGATTATTGAGGACACCCACCTAAAAAATTTAGTTAAAGAATGTGTGGTATGTCCAATATACCATTTGCTGATTTTTTTTTTAAATGGCCGATGAGTACATCCACTCACTTATCTATCGCGGGAAATGGAGAAGGCGATCAAACAGTAGCATTTGTCCGAAAATAATTCATAAAAGTAGCATTTGTTCGAAAAAATGCATGAACAAATTCTATTTGTCCGAAAATTGGTTGTTTTTTTGGAGAAAAAAAATTTGGACAACTCACACAAATTCGAAAAATCAGACTCGAAACACGTCTTTTCGTCCTAAAACATGGCCATGAGTTTATTTTCATCCTAACACATAACATTTTCGCACATTCTACACATATCCGTGAATATAACACATAAAACAACCTTCTACACATGACCATTAATATTATCAAAATCCAAAACTTAGTCTAATTATCACAACTCTAAAACAATAAAATCATTGTACGTGTTTCACTCAACTAAAACAACAAATATATAATCACAACACAATAATTCTAAAAAATCTACAAGAAAAACTAACTTCTACCCATAAAGCTTTTAAAAAACCGTGTCCTTCTTCTTCGAAAAAAAGGGTCGTTCTTCTAAAAATATCTACCTTCTTCAATCATGTTCCTCCTTTTTCTTCAAACACGTACATGTCCTTCGTCCTTCTTATTCAACGATTAAAAGCGAATTTCGCTCCAAAATATTTTTTTGGAAAATGTGGGTGAAGTTAATAGATTTTTCTAATGTGTATTAAAGTGTTAGTAAGTGAAAAAAGTTATTTGAGGTATTTTATGAGGGGTGAACTTATATTGACAGGTGAAATCATCCTGAGGGTGAAGACATAATAAAAAGAGGGACATTTATCCGTGGCCTTTTATAAAACTCAATACAAATGTTAGCCCAATGCTTTGTAAATTTTAAGTTGTCCCAAAATGTTATAACTAATCATAATTGGGTCCATTACATTTTGGGCCCAAGAAGGGGAGTGCATTAAACAAAGCTGGAGGGGTATATACCCAAGTCATATTTTAATTGCGCAAGCCACGTGAATTGGGCTCACGGTAATTCCTTCTATTTTCCTCTCAAAGTAGAAAAAGTAAAAGTATTATACTGTAGTATATTATGAGAAATTGTTTGTGAGTACATTTTGAGTAATTAAGTGATGATAAAGATAAAGTTACATTTTTTGTAAAAAATATGAAAATTAAATTTGTGGACAGACTAATAAGACAAGTAAACATAAAATTTGTAGACGGAATGAGTAATTTTTTTTATTAATCGGTGAGTGGTGACCTGAATTTGATTTACTCATTTATTTGGTGACAATTGATGTTGACGACTCTTAGTAGTGGTAGTTTATTTGGTCGGTGTTCGATTAAAGAATCGGAGGACCAATTTTATGTATGGACTTACCCCGTAAAAATTATTTACACTTTATGATTTCAAACATAAAATATAGAGAAAAACACATTTCTAATTAGTCCTAAAGTCACACTATCAAACCAACTTCTTGGAGTTAACAAATTTTAAATCATTGTATACAATAAAAAATAAAATATACATTTATTTTAAAATTTCAATATTATTGGTATACAATTGAAGGTCGTCTACACCATCCATTATACTGTATAAAAAGTTATTACAATTAATGTCAAAATTGCATGTGCCTAAATTTAATGTGTAAATATTTAATATGATAATCACCCAAAAATCTATACATCGTTATAAATCCTATTGTTAAAAAAAAAATACTCCAATAAAAAAATAAAAATTAGAAGGTCAGAAATCAGAATCCTATTGCAAAGTGAGAAATAACATATGTTTAAAGTAAAATAACATATATTTATATCCATTGTTCTTAAGCTCAATCTAATTTTCCAAATTTGTTATTGAAATTCATATTAATCTTTACATATTGTGTAATTATTCATATAACTGAAATACGATTTACATTCAAGGATTTTGATATCTAAATTATAATTTTGTCTAAATGATTATATTTATAATATAATTTTAATTATACTTTATACACAAAAATACAAAGATGCAACTAACTCAATTTTTTACAAATATAATTAAAATTAGGAATACATTTTGATATAGAGTATAACTTTGTTTTGACAGGTTATAACATTAGGTGTTCATTAAATTCATAATTCTCGGTGATTTTTTAACTGAGCTAAAATCTCGGGTGTAAATCGAATCGAACAGTATCAAGCTCGAACTCGACATAATCAGAAAATTTGAAACTTGAAATTTGACTTTAAAATCTCAATATTTTACATATCATTAATTAAATACTCTTATTTTATTTATAATTAAAATATACTTAAATATAATTTTTTTTTTAACCTAACACGATTAGCTTATGAGTCGACTAAAGTACGCTTCAAGAAAGCCTCATGATTTGCAGAATATCGAAGCACGCCTATTCGCCTAAACTGCAAAGTCTGCAATTAAGAAAATAAAGTCGTAATTTTTTTTTATAATTACCACTATAAAACCGCAACATTTTGTAACCCAATATCGGCATAGTTTCAAACCCTTCTACTCACTTTTCTCCCAATTTCTTCGACTTCTGCTTCTTCTCCTCACCGGTAAGCGCGTACTTGGGTGTGTATATTCGATTTGCGTATGTATATGTGTGGGTATGTATTTGTACTCGGTATATTTATTCTTCAATAGGTGTTTGTGAAATTTTCCACAGGAACGATGTCGTTGAGACCGGGCGCTAAGGCGGAGGTGCGACGGAATCGCTACAAGGTTGCGGTGGACGCTGACGAGGGGCGGCGAAGAAGGGAGGACACTATGGTCGAGATCCGCAAGAATAAGCGCGAGGAGAGTTTACTTAAAAAGCGAAGAGAAGGACTCCAGCAATTCTCGGCGAATCTTCCCTCTACTTTGGTCGAGAAAAAGGTTGACCAATTTAGTATTTTATCTGTTTTTCTTTTTTAGAGTCAGCTACTGATTCTTGCGCCTTTTGTGTTTTTTTTTTCTTTCTTGTTTCGTAGCATTAGACTATGTTGTCTCGTTCTTCTTGATTGGATTGCGTTGATTAAATTGGTACTTCTTGATTGGATTGTGTTGCTTAGTATTAGCTGTTGTTTCATTAGCTTGTGTGATTTGACATAATTCGGGGAGTGAAACTGATTTTGAAACATGCTAGTACCTTTAGTTGATAGAGCCTGTGTATTCTTATTGATGTGGTATTTATTAAACCAAGCATTTTTTACATCCTTGCACAAGAAGATGGTACATGTGCAGGATAACAAACTGTTTGATACTGGTTTGAAGGTTTGTAGTTGAATTTGTAGTTCACTTTAGAACAAATATGGGTGCTCTTATCAAGTTCATTGTCTAATTAATAGTATTGATATATAAGGTTCTTGACATTTAACACAGGTTGTGAGAGTGATTGCTTCTTTTCTTTTTTCATTGTTTATTTTGCTTATACAAGTATAGCTTTTTTACTGGCTTTTATCTGCAGTATGCTTGTGTTGATCTCTCCTTTAAAATGAATTATTCCATTTGTATGCAGTTGGAGAGTCTTCCTGCCATGGTCACTGCCATCTGGTCAAATGAAGGAGAGTTGCAGTTCGAAGCAACTTCACACTTCCGTAAATTACTTTCAATTGGTAAGACTTTTTGTTTCATTTAATTCTGTGATTTACTGTGTATGCACATTCCTTGATGTTTCATTGGTGGCCTCTTCTTCCATGATGACTTATTCTTGTCAAAATAAATTAACAGAAAGAAGCCCTCCTATTGAAGAAGTGATACAATCAGGTGTTGTTCCTCGATTTGTTGAATTCCTTACCAGGGAGGACTTCCCTCAGCTTCAGGTTTGATTTTGTGTCAAGATTTTATTCTAGTCTTAAAAAGCTATGTGTGTTGTTTAATATTTTGTTAATCCTATGAACTCTTACAGTTTGAGGCTGCTTGGGCACTTACTAACATTGCCTCTGGTACATCGGAGAATACCAGGGTGGTTATTGATCATGGAGCAGTCCCAATTTTCGCAAAGCTTCTGGGCTCACCAAATGATGATGTTCGCGAGCAGGTAATTCCTTTCTACATAAAATTTTCTGATATCAGGTTTTGTATATTCCCCCAATGCAATGAATATAATTATTTGCCTACAAAAATTACTGAATTTTCTTTGTAACGATAGGCTGTCTGGGCATTGGGAAATGTTGCTGGTGATTCTCCTAAATGCCGTGACCTTGTGCTATCTCAAGGGGCCTTGATCCCTTTGCTGGCTCAGATGAACGAGAATACAAAGCTGTCAATGCTGAGAAATGCCACCTGGACTCTGTCAAACTTCTGCAGAGGCAAGCCACAACCTGTCTTTGAGCAGGTATTGGCTTTCATCTTGTGTTCAGTTGGAGGAGTCCCCACACACACACACATTTTTTTAAGGGATTGTAAATGTTGAAGTAAAGGAGAATCACAGTAAATGAATGATTTATTTTTTGTGATCAATAGCAGAAGAAATAAAGATTACCCCGAGATACAGTTCTCTTCCATGCGCAAGTGCTATTTAGTTCTGAATCAAAAACCAGCTGACCAATTAGGGAAATAATTCCCTACTTATTTGAACTAAACACACTGGGCCCATGCCCATGCACAAGGCCCAATACCACATACTAATGACCCAATAACTAAAGACACGTAATTAATAAATAACAATAGGGCAGAGGTGTGTGAAACAGGCCTGGCTACTATTCACATGCCTTTGCCTAGACAATGATAAACTCTATCCGCAACATAATATTCCTTTTCTTTGATACGAAATTGATTTGTTAGGTAAAACCGGCACTTCCAGCCCTTCACCATCTTCTTCATTCAAATGATGAAGAGGTTCTTACAGATACATGCTGGGCTCTCTCATACCTTTCTGATGGTACAAATGACAAAATTCAAGCTGTGATTGATGCAGGTGTCTGCAAACGACTTGTTGAGCTTCTTCTGTAAGCGACATTTGTTATTCGATAGTTACTGTAATTCTGTCTTGTATATGCACTATGAATTAACAAAATTTGTTTTTCCAGCCATCCCTCTCCTTCAGTGCTAATCCCTGCTCTTCGTACTATTGGAAATATTGTGACTGGTGATGATCTTCAAACTCAGGTATGAAAAATTCCTCCACTACCAGTCTCAACTGTTGGTTTTTTAAAATGATTTTGTTTTGCATCTTGCTTGTTGGGTGCCTGAATTTTTTAGTGGTTGGTGTTTGTGAAAATATTAAGCACCTGAAGTATATATCTTTATCTGCTCTTTTGGGTGTATTCTTTGCCTTCCAGAGTATCATCAGTCATGGCGCACTTCCTTGTCTATTGAGCTTGTTGACCCACCATCACAAAAAGAGCATCAAGAAGGAAGCCTGCTGGACAATTTCGAACATCACTGCTGGCAACAAAGATCAGATACAGGTACTAAATGAAATTTTGTAACTGGTAATTTCGGTCTCAATTGTATGATGTCTTCTCTAATGTTCTGGAGATCAATCATCACGGCTTGGAAGATAGACCAAAATGATCTAATGTAGTCAGTCAAGTTCTTCCATTCCTTGAAATGAAGTCAATTTCTGGAATTGTTTTTCCATCTTGATAATCTACTTGGACAGGGTTGCAATTTCTTGTGTTGAAAAGCTTTTATTATGTGATTGACTGGATTACTGATTGCCCTTTTAAATTCATATCGCATTTAAAATGGTTCCGGGCATTTTAATTCGTCACACTTGTGTTGTCAGGCTGTAATTGAAGCTGGCTTGATAGGCCCTTTAGTCAATCTACTTCAGACTGCTGAATTCGATATAAAGAAAGAGGCAGCTTGGGCTATTTCAAATGCCACGTCCGGAGGAACCAACGAGCAAATCATGTATTTTCATTGTGTCTAATTTGTGGATTAATTGATCCCTATTTTTTCTTGCGACTAAAACTTCTCTCTTCTACAGATACTTGGTGAGTCAGCATTGTATCAAGCCTATATGTGATCTTCTGATTTGCCCTGATGCAAGAATTGTAACTGTATGTTTGGAGGGGCTAGAAAACATACTGAGAATTGGGGAAGCAGAGAAGGGAAACACTGGAGGTGTCAATTATTTTGCCCAATTAATTGATGAAGCTGATGGGTCAGAAAAGATTGAGAACTTGCAGACTCATGACAACAATGACATTTATGCGAAGGCTGTTAGAATACTGGAAGCATATTGGCAAGAGGATGACGACGAGGCCTTACCTGCTGCTGATGAGGCCCATCCAGGGTTTAACTTTGGAGGAGATGGCATTAAACTTCCGCCTGGTGGATTTCAATTTTAGCTGAAAGGTTAGTTCTATAGTCGTTTTGGCTTTCCTTCATCTTTTTAGCATGCCGTTACTGAAATATCATACCAACAGTCTTCTCCAGAATGATTCATTGTTAGTGCTACACTACTACTATTCCTCGGATGGGTGGGAAGATTGAGGCTATACATTGTCATGCTCAAGCTTAATTGAATTTAAATTTGTGGGCTCGACTTGGCTAGGCTGGACTCGGTTGTATAAATAGTCTATGACTAGTAATTCAAATATATAAATATTTGTGAATAATTGAATATATGAAGAGTAAAACTGTAAAAAATACCATAGGCTTGATAAGGTTTGTGAGCCTATCAGGCTGAGCTTAACTCTATTAACTGTGAGACAGACGGGTTTGAGTTTTTTTTTCAAGCTGACCACATAGCTTGCAAGCTAGCTTGACCCAACCACACCCATATGTAAAGGCCTGTTTTCAAACTCTACAGCATACTCCAGAATCACTGTTTGAAAAGAAAGAAAAAAAAAAGTGATTCTGGGCTTGCTATCTCATTTGCAAACACCGCCTAAAGAATCATGGGGCTCAAAGTGCATGTATGTTTTTTCAGGTTATTCAATCTGGTGGATGAAGCAGTTACTCATTCATCGGTGACTGATAATATGGTCATGGTCAGGTTGGATGTTTGAGTCAAGTCCAGGTCAGGTCAGTAGGCAGCACCTCAGTGAGTTTGGTGAGTCGAGTCGAGAGTCAGTTGTGGTGAATGAGGTGGTGCGTATTATGGTTGTATTCTGTGTGGTGCTGGTCAATAAAAAGAGTGACGAGTTTCAGTACCAACAGAGGTGGCCGGTGGGTCAGGTTTTTGTTCAGTCATTCCCCCGGTGTGGTTGATTTGTGTAGGGGAACCTCCGCTGCATGAGATTCGCGATGCAGAGTATATGTTTCTATTAGTTTTATTCATGTTAATGCGTCACATTGGTATTATTGTTTTGTTTCATTGTTTCAAAGATGATTGTGCATTGTTCATGCCAACCTTATTTGCATACTTTCTTGATTGAAGCTTTAAAGAGTTTGATTTTTGGGACTTATTTTTGTTACTCTACCTTCTTTTATGCTATATTACTTGGTTTTTTTTAGTTAATCGGTTTTTTTTTTTACTGTATCTTTTTGGTTGAGTTTATGTTAAATTAATTAAGTTAGTTCAATTAAACTTGAATGTCCTTAGACTTATTAAAAAAATTAAAGGTATTTTTTTTCTCTGATCTTTATTCAATTTTGATTTTTTATTTTTTTTTATATCTCTGAGCATGGAGCAGCCATGGCCCATGTATGTGGGTGTGAGGCAACAACCGTCCTCTTCTTTGTACACTTGTCCCATGTACTAATTTTATTTATATAAGTTTTATAAATTTATCTTTATAATATTATTAATAAAAAATATTATAAATATAATATTAAAATTCATTTTTTTTTGTCGAGATCAATATATGTTTTGTATAAAGATTATATTCTCAATATTCTTTTCCAATATCTTTCTCTCTAAATTTACATTTTTTGCATTTGTATTTTATACATCTATTTGTAACTTAATTTGTTTATTTGTAATATTGTATTTTAAATTTTCAACTCTTTTAATTTTAGTTTTATTATTGAGATTGTAGTTTATTTTAATTTTGATTATAATTTATTATAATTTATAAATTATGAACAGTGACGTAGCCAAGAAATCTCGGTAGGGGGCTCGATTAACATTACTTTAAGGATAAAATAATACTCCACTTATTATACTTATCAAAATTTTACATGATAAAATTGTCAATACATTTCATTAAATTAAACTGAACAATTCGACTTTCATTTTGTTTTGAAGTTTTGATAGTTCAATTTAAAATAAAGCGAAACAATTTAAAAATTGCTAAAATATTAAATTTAAAAAATATTTTATTTCTTTGGTTGTAAATGTCTTTTAATTAATACATTAATGTGTTCCAAAATTATATTATTTGTACAGTTTGATCGGCACAATGTCATTACTTTTTCTTCACATATACGCACAAGTCAACTCATTTTTTTTTTTATTTTGTACATAAAGATTTATAAAATTACCCTTTAAAACTCCACTCATTATTACGCTTTCTTAATATGTGTGCATAGGGGTGGGGAAATACACCGAAATTTCAGTATACAGAGCTTTTCGTACTGAAAAAATATTGAATTTATCAAAATTTTCGGTACGATATGGTATCATTTGGTACGATAACGGTATGACAAATGATCATACCGCGGTATTTCGGTATTATACTGATATATCGAAACATTAATAAAATAATAATTTTTATAATATAACTTATAATTTTATTTTTTAAATTAAAATAACTTACAACTTTAAAACCTAAATAAAATAATCTTAAATAATTAATTTTAGTATAAAATGATGCTTTGATATTTTTTTGTATTAATTGATATACTGGTATTTCGGTATGAAATGATGGTTCAATATTTTCAGTATAATACGGTATACATGTATATTGCATCGAAAATTCAGTATATCGAAATTACGGTATTGTATCAGTATGAATTTTTTGGGTATGATTGATATACCATACCGAACCACCTCAATTTGTGTCCTTCTACCTATGAACGAAGGGAGTATATTTTTAGATTGTGTTAATTGTTGATAAAATATAAAAAATAAGAAGTATGCAAGCTTTCCGTTATTTTTGGGCACATATATTAAGAAAAATATAGATATAGTACAAGTGATGTGAATGAGAAAGAGTAAAACTAAGACATAAAGTAAAATGTAAGAATAAAAAATTTAAATATATTTTTTAAAAAGGGTATGAAAAGCTTATAGACGGACGAACCAAAATAGTAAAATGAAAAGCTTATAAACAGACGAAGGGAGTAGTAGATTGTGTATGTGAAGGAGAGAAAAATGAAATATTTTAAAAAAATTAGGCTATGATAGGTCATTGATGAGCGGGTCTAGTGTAGACTCAAGTCTATATAAGAACTTGAGCTGATCAACCATGGACCTTTTTCTTTCTTTTTTTGTAATTTTTATTTTGTTGCATTTTTCAATTGTAGTGACTTACACTTTTCAATAATATTTTTAGTAATATTGACGTACACTTTTTGGTAGTGTTATATTGCCCCTTTTAATTTTATGGAGTTGCATTTTTCAGTAATATTGTGTTTCATTTTTCAGTATAATAACTTACAATATTGTGTTGCACTTTTCAGTTATACTGACTTGCACTTTTTAATAATATTATTTTGCCCTCCTATATTCGTTATCTCGAATATTTGAAGAAAAATATGCTAAAATTTAAAATATGTGTCAAAAAAATTTTATAAAAAAATCGATAGTGTTGAATTTTAGATTATTTTTTGACAAACTAATATCGAATCTAAATTTTTTTTCGCCAAAATATTGTCGAAACTTGAATTTATTCGAAAAAATAAAATGGTTCAACAAACCATTATTAAAATATGAGTTTTTTTTTTTCAACAAAATTTTGGTCATTGTTTGCCAAAAAATGACCGAAATGGAAGAAAAAAACATTTATTCGAACATACTCTACCTGGGGCAACGTATATTTACTGCCATAATCAAAACATTTTATGTGGAGTAACATTTATCACTAGAAATTCAAACAAAACATTAAAAATAAGTGTCTTTCTAGAATTTTTTCTTTAATTTTGACCACATTCTTTATCAAACAAAATTTCTATATTAAAATTAGTATAATTAATAAAGGGTAATATATAGGCCATAATTTATAATCTTAATTTATTGAAAAAAGTCAAAATGACACTTATTAAAAAAGGGAGGAAGTATTCTTTAACCCATCCGACACATAAATTTTGGGTACTTCCATGAGGAAGAAGATACTTAATTTATGTTCATTTTAGGGTTTTGAAATTTGTTAAGGTTTTAATAAAAATATATAAAAAGTCTGAGAAAGTCTAATAATATATACTCCTTCCGTCCCACAATTACTTTTACACTTTTCTTTTTTGAACGTTCCACAATAACTTTTACTTTCTTAAAATGGAAAATTCTTTATAAACTCAACCCTCACAATATCTTCAATTTTATACAAATGCCATTTTTTCTTCACACATAAACAAAAGTTAACTCATTTATTTACTTTATACATAAAGTTTTATAAAATTACCCCTCTAAACTCTACTCATTATTACATTTTCTTAATATGCTTGCCCATCTACTTATGAAAGTTATCTTGGGACGGAGGGAGTATAAATTAAATCCGAATTTTTAGTTCAAGATCAGTAGATTCCGACTTTAGATCGGGCTGAAACCCAAAATTCTCAATTTTAAAGGACCGGGGATCGAAAATCAACCGGTTGATTCGGTATCGATCTTATTTCTAATTCGATTTTTTGTTTTGCACACTTCTAGGGACAAGTGGTGCAAAGACGTAAAAATGAGCTGGGACGGAACTACATGCACTCTGGGGGTGGCCCTGGCCCCTCCCAGATTTTTTTTTCTTTTTACTATATATACATAGTATTAGCTTTGACATAATAATATACTCCCTCCGTCCGCCTATAAGCTTTCCATTTTACCATTTTGGTCCGTCCGCCTATAAGCTTCCCATACCCTTTTTTATAAGTATTTTTTCTTACACATCACTTTATATTTTACTTTATCTCTCTATCTCTCTCCTTCTTCCAATCACATCACTTGTACTATATCTATTATTTAATCACTTTTCTTAATCCCCGTGCCAAAAAGTAATAGGAAGCTTATAGGCGGATGGAGGGAGTATATGTTAAATGGATTAATATATTAATTTGGGCCTATTCATTAATTATTAGTTGGGCCAGTTTATTAGGATGTCCAATGCTTTTTAGTCAAAATCTCTCAATTCAAATCTTAATATTTTAATTTTTTATGTTTTTATTTGTCATTCTTTTAAGAGATTTATGTATAATTCCACGGTAATTCTTCTCTTCTTTTTTTCTCGGTTCGACATGCAGTTTTTTTTTTAAAATTATTTATAGTGGTATATTGTTTCATTCTATACTACCGATTGTCTTTTTATTATAATCTTAATCAAGATTTTAGCTATAATTATGGAAAAATGAATTTCTTACAAATTGTCTATTAGTGTATATGAGACGTAAATTTAAAAAAAATGTAGTCTCATAGATAATTTTCTTGATATGCATTGGTGGCATTCTAAATTTATTAGTATATATAATAACATATTTATGCATTTTAATATATTTAACAATGAAGATTGATATATTTTGATGTAAATATAAAATATTTAAATTTTAGCTACGAACATTATGTTGAACAATTTTGACCCCCCTTCACTCAAAATTCTGGGTCCGTCCCTGAAAATGAGGGGAGTAGAACAGATAGAAAGTATAATTTTTTTTTTAGGAATATGTATGTACTAACTGAGTTTAGAGTTTGTAAAAATTGGTTTGAGTAATTTAGAAAAAATTATATCTACTAATTACAATATGTATAGAGGTTAAGTTAATGGTGTTAGAGCTCATTTATTTAGTGAATTTAAAGGGTATATTCGATGTATAAACTCACTACAAGTGGGTTTACACACCTAAATCCATTAAGCAAAACGAGTCACTAGTGTTTTTTTGTTTGATATTAGACACTAGTGTGTTTAAACAAAGTTGAATGTGCAAATAACCATACCCCTAACATAATGCGTCCAAAATGGGTATGGATGTAAAATATGTGGCCTCTGAGTCACGTGGTTTTCATCTTTCTCGTCTAATCGTTATGGCATTTGAAAGTTGATAAAACTCAGCCCCCAAATAGAAATAATTTGAATTGTTTTTCTATTTACGATTATAATTTGATAACATATTAATATGCTATGACTGGCTGGCTTATTATAGATGACACGACTTGTCATATTTTGATATTTGTTATGGATTTAGTGTGAGAGAATATTATTTTTACCTACTGTACCATCTTATTCTTATTCGAAAAGGAGGATTATATTTCTAAGTTCAACTAGTAATAAATAAAAAAGTATAAAGTTAAAGTAGTGTGTATAAAATATATAAATAAAAAGTGATATTTCTTTCGTTTTACATAAAGCTTTCCATGGTGGAATTGCAGGCAATTTAGAGAATTATTAATTAATATAAAATGAGATATAAAAATATTTAATTTGAGGACATGGGATCACAAATGTTCAAAGAAGAGAATAAGTGAATATCCAAAATAGAAAGATAAGAAAATTCTAATGGAATGGTGGGAGTAACTTTTAATAAAAAGTGATGTATGTTCCACGATTAATTAAAAAAATTAACTACAAGAATGATTATTGAACTAGATTTATTTTCTTCAATTTGAATGGATTTTTGTTGCAAAGAAATTAAATTAAGAATTAGAAGCAGGTGCGAAAAGATGTAATCAAACTAAGCCTTTCGTAAGCTATTTGAATTTTAACTCGAAATATCAAGCTCGAAAATTTTTATTCGAAGACTAGCGAATAGGTCTGTTTACAAATATCGCAAATGGACTCGTTAAGAGCTTGTGAATAGGTTCCAACAATTTTAACAAAACAATTTTTATAGACGGATTCCAATTACACTGTTATACTGATTCATGGACTTATCGAGCTCTAACTCAATTTTATTTTAAAGAAGGATATGACTCAAATACCAATTTATGTGATCATATCACACACGATATTATTATATATATATATATATATATATATATAAATTTATCAATTTTATCACAAACTCGTCCAAACTTGTTTAACTCTTTAACAAAAAAATTCAAGCTTGAACTAAGTCTCTTTTTTTTGGCAGCAAGCTTTTTCGAACTGGGCTCCAATTATGCTCATTTACTTTGCTAACGAGCTAGCTTTTTACGAGTTGAATTCGAACAATTCACAAATCTAATAATTTAGAGTGGAGCCGAGCTTAAGCTCTACCAAAGAAATGTGTAGTGTGTAGAAAGTAGAGAGATATATAAAAAAGAAAATATAGAGAGATGTAAGAAAATGAAAAATATAGAGAGATAGTAAATTTTGTCATTTAAGAAAATCAAATAATTGATAAATCAAAAAATAGGTAAATGAAAAACTTATAACGAGATGTGGAACTACACAGTATTGTTTTTTTATGTACTGTACTGTATTACACGTTTTAAGCGTATTACTTTGAACTAAAAATCTACTCCCTCCTATTAATAATATATGACGTTTTGAATTTTTTTGACATTTTGTTTTCTTTGCAAATTACATTACGTTTTACACTTTTCAATACAAATTAATTACACCTTTTTCTAAGTTACTCTCAAATTAATTAATAATAATTTAGATAATAATAATAATTTTTATGTATAATGTAGAATTTTAGAGTAAGTAATTATGTACTGTATATAGTAAAAAGTCATTTTAAGATAATATAGGTGCATAAGTGCAAGATGACATGATTTTGAATAGTAAATATTCTGACTTTTTTTATGAATTTAATCAAACTAAATGTTTTATTGAGGTCTCAACTAAAAAATATTTGTACAAATTATGGAGTAAATAATAGTTTAACTTTAATTTATTAGTAGCACAAAATACACTGTTAATTGCAATAATATATACCAATATTTCTTAAAATTTGTGAAAAAATAAACAAACACATTATTTGAAAATGTAAAATTACCATTTTCACTTTTTTATCTGTCGCTAACGAACAAACTACAGCAAGAGTGTGTGAACTTTCTTGAAATATGGTGATTCCATTCCTCCACCGCAGACAGAGATGAAGAACCATTTCTTTTCGAGTGATGACGAGCATAATGGACCTCCAAAACCCGCGTTTTACTGGTGGAGAACACCCAATGAATTCGATGAAGATGGCAACTTCAAGGTGGATGTTTCTGATCCCTCAAGCCTAACTCCAAGGCTTAGACTTCTCAGAGAAATGGAAAGACTGGGTCTCATTTCTGCTGAAGGGTTGAATGATATTAGGCGCAAGCTTTTGATTTACAAACCTGGTGATTTTTGGCTCCCCATTGGTGGAATTAACAAACAAGACGTGGATATCCCGCCTCTTGTCACCATTCTTTTGACTGGCCTCACTGGTTCTGGTAAAAGCTCCTTCATTAATTTGATGTATGGCGTTCTTGGAAGGTTTGGCGTCGTACCCTTTGCTCAGACATCAGGTACCTTTTATGCATATAAACTGTTCGCTAGAATGCCTCACTGAAATCTTCTTTCTGTCATGAGCTTTATTTCTGATGTATACTCTTTGCAACGCTGGTTTTAGATGTGTTGACACTTGACACTGAATTTAATACTTCCATTATATTATGGGTAAGTGAATCTTCAAATTTCATCACAATGTTTTGTGTTTTGAGTGGTTTCCTCTCTGTTCCGGCGAGACACATTACATGCATTCAAACTGTTCGCTATAATGCCTCAGTGAGTGGCGTGTTTTTGCAAATGGCTTTATTTCTGATGTACTGTATACTCTTTGCAAACATGATTAGAATTGAACACTTTCATTGTCTTGTGAGTAGGTGAATCTTCAAATTTCACCACAATGTATCTTGAAGAACACAATGTTCTGAGATCACCCAAGAATGGATTCTGTGTTTATGACACAAGGGGTTTGGACCAAAATCGAATGGAGGAAGGATTGGACCAGGTTTCAACATGGATGTTCGACGGTGTTCGACATAACCAGCCCTGTTATAGATCAGGGGATGTAAAACTGAAGGAATTAAGTGAACTGAATGAATCAATGGAGTTAACTAATTCAAGGTACATCAAGAGAAAGGTCAATTTTGTGATGGTTGTAGCTGATCTTTCGCAGATTCACAGCGCTTTCAAATCTGATGATTTGAAATCAATGGAGGCTTTAAGAACCCTGTTTCATCTCTCTATTAAAAATTCAAGTAAGTTTTTTTTTTAATTAATCTCTGCTGTGAAGTACAATTAAAATGGTATAATCTGCATGATCAAATTACTCTAACTTCTTGCCAGTATTTGAAACTTTAGTAACTTGTATTCTGTACAATTTTTTCAAGAATTCCCCCTCCCTGTATGTGTATGATCAATGAACACGTTTTGATTTTTGTGAAAACACGTATATTGTCGACTATAGATGTGTTTAGATTTATTAGATGATAATTGATTCACAACGATCACTTTATAGTACATGAACTAATACTTTTGAATGAAACGACTAATACTGTTAAAAAATTACGAACAACAAATTTTCAAGAATTACCCCTTTCCCCATATTTTCATCGAACACGAACACGTTTTGATCATTTGTTTTTTACTAGATGAGAATCCGATCTTGATTCTAACACATGGAGACACTCTAAACGCTGAGGATAGGATTGACGGGAGGCTAAAGATATGCGAATATCTGGGAATTCCGGAGACGAGTGGTGCGTATGATATACCATGTTTGGGAGAACAATGGATTCCAGCTGAAGAATCTGATCCTGTTAGTGCATATGCTCTTACAGAAGCAGTTTACAGAGCATTACTTCAATCTGATAGAAGTCATTCTCCTAAATGGAGATTCAAAGAGTGGATAATCTTCCTATTTTCATGGATAATGTGGTGTCTTGCTTCACTCTTTGCGATTCTTGCACATTTCTTCTCCAGATTTGGCACTCAAAATGTGAACCCTTGATCTAAAATCCCATTTTTTAAATAAATTTGTTTATGTAAATTCTTGTATTTAGGGGTGCTTGATTTGCTAGAAAGAATGGGATATTATTATTGTATTGAAGGTGATTAGTTTGAGATAAATAATTAGTTATGAAAATTGTCATTTACTTTCTGTTTGTATTTAAAAAATATAATAGGCGCTAACAATGCATTTAAATATTATATATAGTAATAATTAATGGTTTCATTCCCCTCAATTAAACATCTTGGTTTGATTAAAATGTGTAATATTTAATTTTGAAAAATATTTATATAAAATGATCGCATATAAGAGCCGATGCTCAAAATTTTAAACTATCATTAAAAAATATACAAGAATATCACATTTTAAACTTTCTCTTTTTATCATTTATTCTCTAGCACTATATAATTATTATATATGCACTCTTACAAACATCATAATTAAGAAATAATGTGGTAGAACATTAATTTTCTCCATTTAGTAGTACAGTAGATGTTAAGAAAATAAGTTTAAAATAGATTAGAGCACCTGTCGTCCCTTTCTCTCTCTTGCATGTCATGTGTGTAAAGTAGAGTACAATTTGTCTCTGTTTGTTTATTTCTCATTAACTAACAAAATTGTTTTATGACCCATCTATTTCATTATGTCAATTAAGGCATTGCCAAACAAAATCGTCCTTCTCCTATTTATCTGCAATCCTAACTACTTTTATCTTTTCAAATTTAAATTAAAGAAAATACGATAATCGGTTTTATGAATTCACACTATATGCAACTTTATATATTGCATTTGTCTTAGAGGTATAGTATGGAGTTAAAGAGAATGGATATGAAAAGTTTACCCTAGCATTTGTTGAACATTTTAACCGTATTATCCTACACATTTCAATTTCACATTTTTTAATTAAATTTAATGCATGTTTCAATTATTAGTCTAAAGTCTTAACATTTTACTCATGTACCTAGTTGTATGGGACAGCTAATGTACAAGAATATGACTTATGAAAGTTATGTAGATATTTGGTACTCTAGTTTCATTCCATGAATACAAGATTGATTCTCAATTATTAAGGAATCCACCATTCCTCAAGTTTTTGTGATGAATAACTTTGATTCAAGGCTTCATTTCTAATCCCTTTTACATATATACTCCTAGTACCAATCACCCCCTAAATTACTTGATATGTTTACATGTGAGACGATTTCATATATGAGTCATGACTCTATTTTTGTATTTAAGTAATACCACAAAAGTTTATAGATCATGTAAATATAGTATGTAAAACCATCTCATACAAATTTATCTTAATATTTAGAAAATTTTGTGTGAGATGGTCTCATAACTGATACGATTCACCACTTTGCTTTGATTTGTTTTCATTTTTAAAATATGATTAAGTTGAAGCCTCATAAATTTACGAGTCATATAACAGAGTAAATGAAATTTGTCTCCTACAATTTTTTACCATATTAAATACATCGAGAATCATGGATTCCAAACTTCTTCATGAGGTATTGGAATTTATTTGATCTTTCAAGGTTAATGTGACGAAATTTGAAAAAACATTAATGATATAGGCAATATGTACTCTTTGGGCCTTATGATTGGAACATACTGGCGTGGGGTATGTACCCTCCATCTTTGCTTAATGCACTCCCCCTCCATTTTTTTAATTAAATATTTATGTAAAATACCAATTTTGCCCTTCAAATAAAATACAAGATAGATACACTCCCCTAAATACTAACCATAACCCTATTTTTCTTCTTTTCTTCTCCAAACTTCATCTTCTCCAAACTTCATCTTCTTCCTCATTTACTTTTTTTTCTTCCCCCAACAATCATCATAGCCGCCGCCTGACACAACCGTCTTTTTTTTTTCGACTCCCGTCCTTTTTTTTTTCCCTCTCTGCAACAGGAGGCGACCTCCTTTGTCGAGCGACACCGTCGAATTTTCCTCCCCCAGCCAGCCATGTTCCCGCCGCCTCCTTCCCACTTATGTCGCCGGCCACCGCTTCCGTTAGTCCAGGTTTTTTATTTTTTTTTAATTTCAGCAAGAAAGGGTCGATCATAAATACTTTCATCGATAATAAAGGGTCGATGAGAGTATTTATGGTCAACCCTTTATTGTCGAAAATTTTAATTTTTCTTTCGATGAACCAATGTCGACGGGGAGGTGTTTGATCGATAAACCAGTGTTGACGAGAGTGTTTTTGATCGACACTGATTTGTCGAAATTTTTTTTTTTTTTAATTTCTAAATTTGTTTGGGACAGTGGTGGCTGCCAGAGGTGGGGTGGTGGCGGCGGCTGTCTAATTCTAGGGTTAGGGTTGTGTTTAAATTGTAGGGCGAGTGTATGTATCTTAACATGTTTTATTGTATTTTACTTGAAGGGTAAAATAGGTATTTTGCATAAATATTTAATTAAAAAATGGAGGGGGAGTGCATTAAACAAAGCTGGAGGGGTATATACCCCACACCCTACTTTTGGGCCTTATTATTATTGGAATACTATAATTTGCTGGCGACCTGGCGTGTTTGGTTATAGGGCGCGGCTAAAGGCACACACAAATCCTATGAGGACATCCACGCGATGAGAACATACACAAAATGGATGAGGACACCCACTGAAAATCCAAAAATTACCCTCTCTCCATTAAAACCCTTACTCCTTCATTCTCTCTTCTTCAGACACCCACCTCCATTTTTACACCTCTATTTCTCTCTACAGCGCCGCCACTCCCCACGCCGCCCACTGCGCAGGCGACCCACCTCCTCACCCCTCTGTTTGAAGCTTCTTTCGCCGCCGCGACCCCTCCGTTTGAAGAGAAGACCAAGCGACGCGGCCGCCGTCGCCCCTCCTTCAAGTGACGCGGCTGCCGTCGCGAACCCTCCCTCGCCTTTCGCACGGGCGCTGTCGCGCCCCTCCCCTTCCTCCTTCAAACGCCGCCGCCGCATTTCAGTTTAAAGGTAGGAAATTTTTACTTTGTTTTTGTTTTGGAAATTAGGGTTTTTACAAGTCCGAAAATTATTTTCGAACATATTGACTTTGTTTTGAAATTTTTTTCGAACATATTTACTTTGTTTTGAATTTTTTTCCGAACAATATGTGTTTGTTTTGGAATTTTTTTCGAACATATTGAGTTTTGTTTTGAAATTTTTTTCGAACAGTTGGTGTTTTGGATTTATTTTTGTTGCAATTTTGGAGTTTTTTTTGTTGAAAAATAGTGTTGGTGGTGGAGATAATTCTTTGAAATAGAACGGATTGAACGGGTGGGTGTACTCATCTTCGTTTTTTTCATAAATTTTACCCTAGGGGGATGTTTACTTTTGGTTTTAAAAACCAGGTTTTGGATTTCAAGATCCAAAACCCGTTATACTTCGGGATTTAAAAACCGGTTTTCAAAATCCACTCAAAACCACCTCTATGAAACATATTGATTTGACATAAAGTTATATCAATCATTATATTCTTTCTCACCAATAATATAATAATACTATAATAATATAATAATACAATAATATAATACATTTAATCATTACACACTTAACTAATCATTATAATCTCATCAAACAATAATATAATAATACAAACTCATTCAATCTTACACCTTGATTTGACATAAAGTTAAATTCTTCACTATTTCAAAACCCAAAAGAAACACTCATATTACTATTCATCGGGATTTCAAAAACTAGAATTTCAAAAACCCGATTTTTAAAACCAGCCAAAGCCCAAAGTAAACACCCCCTAGGGGTATATGGGACATTTCACATGTTTTGAAAGATTAAAAAAATGTTTGGTGGGTGTACTCCTAGGAAATCCGGGTGCATTTCCCTTGGTTATATACCCTTCTAATATTAGTAGATACATGTATTAATTTACCCACCTTAATTTTTAAGATTAGTAGATACACCCCCAAACTATCAACATTAATTAGTCATTACATTTACCTTTCTTTGTATCTAATTTCACTTCTCTCATACAATTTCAACACTTAATTGAATGATAGAATTTGTCATGAAAGAGAGGAGGATGATGACGACTCACAAAATATAATCTAGACCAAGTATGAGCGGATGTCGGATGATATTCCTTTGAGTCTTTATTTGTCTTGTGCATCTATAGATTGGGTCATGATTTGCCTCTTGCGACTGGGCCATTATTTTGGGCCTTTCGACTATAAAGTCGTTGGGCACTTCGTATGTAATTTTTCCCATAAATATTTAATTACTAGATGAGTACTCGCGTATTACGCGATTAACAAATATTATAACACTGAAAAAAAAGTGATTTTTTAAAAATAAATGTATGTCTTTCATTTTTTAAAGCAATTAGTAACACTAATATAATTAATTATAATCAATATTGTGATAGTCAAACTTTCTATTTTTTATGAACTCGATCAATACAATCTTCATATATGAAAAAAAATCACACAATAATAATAACACATATAAAAATCAACTAATAAAATCACATCTAACAAATATATAACTTCATGAGATATTGACAAATCAGCAAAATTAATATAAAATCGACACATAATTAAGCAGGATTAATATAACGACGACACATGAGCAGAATTAATATTATAATGCCACATAAGCAATCTAAACTCCCTATTAGTAATATAGGGGATATTGTGATAGAATATTCAACATCATCACTGAAAATGCCATTTCATTTTAATTTTTGGAAAAATAACGCTCATGATCACAAAGAATTATGTAGTTGCCAGTTGGAGACGTGACTGCATCTAAAATACAACTAATTAATGACATTTAAAAAAATAAAAAAATTGAAGAAATTATATTTTCACATTAAGTATGTTCTTGGGAAATGATTGCTCTTATTCTTCGAATGTTGGGGGATATAATACTAATAGTGATTGTTTAAAGGCGTTGAGAATTAAACGTGGGAGATAATGGCTGTTTCATCTGTTTGTAATCACTAACAAAAGTTTTTTGCTGTCAACACATACAATTTGTGGGAATTTTTTTTAACTACGTAGGCCATGATGTCCGGCAATACTACCAATTAATTTTTTCGTGTTTTTGAAAAAAAATGGACCTACTAATAAGTAGTACCAGCTGTAGAAGTTTCCCTATCAAATTACTGTTCACATAATTTTTTTTTTTTTTTCTTTTTGATGCAGCGTGCGTGATCAAAACAAAGAACAACAAGAATCGTCGATTCACAGAATACTCGAATCTTGATAAAATGAAGAATAATTCTTCAAAAAACTGCTCAACAATGTTTGAAAAACGAGAATAACACCAAACTCTAGTGTACGGAATTAGGAAATTACAAAAAAAACCCCAAAACAATTAAAAATTGCAAAAATAACACCCAAAAAAGCAATAAAACGCGTTTTTGACCACTCAAACGATGGAATTTGGCCAAAAAACGCCACACATCACGGCGAAGCTATGTGTTTGACTCGTAGATTCCACCCGAAAAAGTGTACTCACACGCCAAAATCGGGTTCCAGCTCCCAAAACTTCAAAATTTCTTAGGATGCTCTTGTTTCTTAAAAAATTGCAACGCCACTCGTGTTACATCACTTTTCCTAATCTCCTAATCAGTATATATGACGTAAAATTAATTTAGAAGAGAATTTTTTAAAATTGTTGGTGTTTCACATGTTGTAAAAGAAGAGGAAGAAATTTAATATGACTAAAATTAAAATGGGGGTAACTTAAAGGGAAAAAAAATATTCCTTTTTTATTACGATTTATTTTCTTGAAAATATTACATTTGTTATTACAGCATTTTTTTTTTAAATGTATATTATGTTTTTTTTTTGGTGGTACAGATCCGCCCCCCACATGATGGTGTATTGCGCCTTTAAGGATAAAACACTTGTTTTCTAAGGAGTAATAATGCGTTATATTATTTATTAAAAAAAAAAATGGAAATAGTTGGCATGATGGTGTATAGCACGTCTTAATTAAAAGTCAAACTACCACGATTAATTATACTAATACTGTATTCAAACACCCTCAACCATATTGCCTTAAATTAAATCTTCAAATTCTTGAAAAAGAAAGCCCAGAAACCTCATATCCCAAAAAAGGTAAGCTCCTTATCATCACAAAAATGAGAAGCCATCTTTTTTCTAGTGATGATGAAAATGGAGGGTCAGGATCAAGCTTTTGTTGGTGGAGAGCATGTGAGGAGTTCGATGAAAATGGCAATTTTAAGGTTGAGATGTCTGAAATCAGTCCCAGGTTGAAAGTGTTGAGAGAGATGGAAAGATTGAATTTTATTTGTGGTGAGGGATTGGATGATATGAGACACAAGCTTTTGAGTTACAGAGCAGGGGATTTCTGGCTTCCTATTGGTGGAATCAAGAAACAGGATATTGATATTCCTGATGTGATTACCATAATCCTGATTGGATTAGTTAATTCTGGTAAAAGCTCTCTCATCAACTTGATGTATAGTGTTCTTGGAAGATCTGGCCTCATCCCTTTTGCTCAAACCTCAGGTACAACTTTATAACGGTTTAACAGATATGTTGAGATATATATGGTCGTCAATTCAGTTGATTATTTTGGTATGTACAACTATTTTAATCTTAGGCCTTAATATTTATGTCAATTTGAATTGTTCCAATTGATGAAAATATATATATGTTCACTTTTGTATGGAGTGAGTAGCTTGACAAAAATCTATAATTTAATGCATTTTGGAAGTATGTTTCTTGTTTTTTTGTTATTATTAAAGTAATATAGTTGGGGAATTGATATTTTCAAATCTAGGAGAGGCCAATTTTGTGGTAATAATCTTGATTGATTTTCAATAAAATTAGGCTATTCATCCACAATGTATCTTGAAGAACACAATGTGTTGAGATCACCAAGGAGTGGTTTATGTGTTTATGACACAAGGGGTTTGGATCAAGAACGACTGGACGAGGGTGTAGACGAGGTTTCGACGTTTATATCGGAGGGTGTTCGACATAACCAGGCTTGCTACAGATCAGGAGATGGTTATGATCAAAGGGTGAAGAGATCATCTAGTAATTCAAGTTACATCAAGAGAAAGGTCAACAGTGTGATGGTTGTAGCAGATCTTTCCCAGATTCACAATGCCTTCAATTCATCTGATTTGAAGTCAATGGAAGCATTGAGGACCCTCTTTCACCTCTCCGCTATTAAAAATTCGAGTAAGTATACGTCTTTTTAATCTGATCTACGCTACAAGAAAACTGACTTTTAGTCACAACATCTTCTCATTATTGCTTCTCTAGCTAAAAGTTTTTAGTGACGGTAATTGACTTTTAGTGAGAGGTCCAGTCATTAATTCTCAAATTCTTGTCACTAAAAACTTTTAGCTAGAGAAGCTATAATGACAGGATTTCTGTCACTAAAAGTTAATTTTCTTGTAGTCTAATCTCGAATCGTCAGATTCAATAATTAATGAGTTTGATTTTGTAATCAGATGAGAATCCAATCTTGATTCTAACACATGGAGACACACTAAAGGCTGAAGATAGGGTAAATGGGAGGGTGAAAATATGTGAATATTTGGGGATTCCTGTGACAAGTGGAGCATATGACATACCATGTTTGACAGAAGAGGGAGTTCTTGCAGAGGAATCTGATCATGTTACTGCATTTGCTCTAACAGAAGCAGTTTACAGGGCTTTGCTTCAATCTGATAGGTCTCATTCCCCTAAAAAGAAATTCAAAGATTGGATTGTGTTCATCTTCATGTGCATTATGTACTTCTTTGCTTCACTCTTTACTACTCTTGCCAATTTCTTCACCAAATTCGGGCACCAAAAGGGTAAACTTAAAATGTGAAACCACTTCTTACTCGAAGATCATTTCGTACGTACTGGGTAAGATATGAGATCACATGTGTCAAGTTTAGTGAACCTATTATTATTTGATTTATTGACATGTGTCATGTTAAAAAATTATCGACGTCTCATAACATAACGGAGGCAATACGTGTTGAAGATTCAGAATTTCAGTAGAGTGAAATACAAAAAGTGTAACATAGGTTTTGTTAAAGTGTGTATTGAATACTTTCTTTGTTTTGTAACAAATTGTACATCATTTGATTGTTCTTTTTGGGGTTTCGGATTTCTTGTTATAATTTGAATGAATTTATAACAATTTATTTTGATTAAATATTGAATAGATTGAGTTTGCGTGGACCCTTGCAAGAAATTGTGATGATAATTTGAATATAAGTGGGGCCTAATGAGGAGGCTTTAATAAATAAAGGCAAGATATTTATTTATATGATTAATTATTTTATGGTGATCCATCATCCACTTGGTGGTGGTCACATGAGTTAGTAGGATAATTGAAGGCAATGTATGTTCGTATTGTCAGAATCTCACTAGAAAAAAATAGTGTATGACCCATCCATTTCATTTTGCTGTCACCATATTACTAATTAATATCTAACAAATGTCGGCCCTATTATTTTTATTCACAACCAAAATCATATTAATTTGTTGTTCAGTAGAACAAATATATAGCTAATGCCCCATCCATTTCATTTTGCTCTCACCATTATATCTGCAAATGTTTCTCCCTTTTATTTTCTTATTGCATACTCACAACGAAAATTAATTTTAATTTTCACGATATATATATAAATATACAAGAACGGCATAATTACACGAGATTGTAAAAAAACAAACGTATTTATTAAGCTATAATATATATAAAAAAAAGTAGATATATATATATATAATTTTATTTATTTTAGTGGAGAAGATGTCAATTCTGATAAGGCAATATTTCATAAGGGAAAAGAAACATTCTCATAAAACGGAATGATCAAAAACTGTTTTACAACTACTGTAAGCAAATATATATATAGATGGGAATAAGCCCTACACTAATGGGCCGAATCAATAAAAATAAAGAAATAATAATGTGAGTGGGCCGAGTCGATACATGAAAGCCCAATGACGTCAAATACTCCCCCTCAAGTTGGAGTGTGCAAGTCTCGAACACCCAACTTGCGTCGAAGAAATGCAAAACGATCACCCCCAAGCGCCTTGGTGAAGATGTCCGCGACTTGATTTGTTGCGGAGACCATGCATGGTTGTATGTCCCCTTTTGCCACCTTCTCTTTAACGAAGTAACAATCCATCTCCACGTGCTTGGTGCGTTCATGGAACACCGGATTAATAGCAATATGGCGAGCTGCCTGATTGTCTCAATATAAGGGGGTAGGACCATTTTGAAACACACCAAAGTCCTGCAATAGCCATCTTAGCCAAACAATCTCACATATGGTAGTCGCCATGGCCCTATATTCAGCTTCGGCCGAAGAACGTGACACAATTGACTGTTTTTGGTACGCCATGAGACTGGGGCACAACCAAGAGTGATACAATAACACGTGGAAGATCAACGCGTGAAAGGGCAGCCACCCCAATCAGCATCGCAGTGGCTGGATAAGCTGAAACCCCCAGATGCCGGAAGAAAAATACCTTGCCCGGGGCTGTTCTTTAAGTACCTAAGGACGCGCTGAGCTGCTGTGAAGTGGGTCATCCGAGGCTGTCCAAGAAACTGGCTCACAACAAACACAATGTCGGGTCGCGTGACGGTGAGGTACAAAAGCCTTCCTACTAGACGCCGATATTTAGGTGCATCGACTAAGGGGCTATCATCATCGGGACGCAATTTTAGATTTTGTTCCACGGGAAAAGGGCTCGGGGGACTCCCTTGGAGACCACTCTCCTCCAAAATATCAAGTGTATACTTTCGTTGACTCAAAACGAAACCTTCGGGTGATCGCGCCACTTCGATACCCAAAAAATACTTCAATGCACCCAAATCTTTGATGCTAAACTTATTGTCTAAATATTTCTTCACGTAATCAATTTGATTGGAATCATTCCCACCTAAAAGGACATCATCAATGTAAATTAGCGCGGAAACGTGAGTAGATCCCTTTCGGAAAATAAATAATGAGTGATCGGCATGTGATTGGCGAAATCCGATAGCAATGAGAGATTTAGTGAACTTCTCGTACCAATTTCGAGAAGCTTGGCGGAGACCGTATAAGGACTTTTGAAGCTTGCAAACTCGTGTCTCCCCATCTTTGGCAAAACCCTGTGGAATAGTCATATAAACATTCTCATGAAGGTCACCATGGAGGAATGCGTTATTTACGTCAAGTTGGTGCACTTGCCAATTTCGTTTGGCGGCAATGGTTAACATGCAACGTACTGTTACCAATTTGGCGATGGGGGCAAAAGTCTCGTGGAAATCAACTCCCTCAACTTGTGTGAAGCCCTTTGCAATCAAGCGAGGCTTGTACCTCTCAACGTCTCCATTGGGCTTGTATTTAATTTTGTAAACCCACTTGGAGCCCACGACTTTCTTTTCGGGTGGCAATGAGGTCAACGTCCAAGTTTTATTTACTTCCAAGACTCAAATTTCATTTGCCATGGCCTCTCGCCAAAGCGGATCTTTAATGGCCTGAGAAAAACGTGTCGACTCATCACGCGAGGTGATGGCGGCTAAAAATATTTTGTGAGCACGAGAGAATTGTGCATAAGAAATAAAATGTGACAGGGGGTATACCATCGAATCGGCTGAATTGGCGGTGGGGTGTGTGTGGTCTATTGAGGGGGGCAAATCTGTGATGTAGGAATCAAGATGCTTAGGACGCTTTCTGGTCCGTTGACTGAGACGGGGCTTAAGGCTTGGAGGCTGCGAATCTGGCACAGCATGAGGTTGTGAATCGGCCACGATATCAGGCTGCGAGTCAACTACATCGGGCTGGGCAGGTGTGATCGGCGAGGAAACAATAGCGTCCGGTGTGTTAGGAATCGAATCGGTTGTGTGGTGTGCTGGCCGACGGATAAAAGGGCGAGATGGGGCGTCATCAATGATGGTGCTATGATTCTGGATGAGTTTCTGAGCTATCTGAGTAGCTGGTGCCAAGTCCAAATTCTCACAACCTTTAAACGGAAAGATACGTTCAAAGAATGTGACGTCTCGCGAATTATAGAATGTGCAAGTGCTCAAATCAAATACACGATATGCCTTCTGACCTTTCGGATACCCCACGAAAATGCAAGCATTGCCTCTAGCCTCGAATTTGTCCTTTCATTTGTTGTCGTAGGCATACACGAGGCAACCAAAAACCTTAAGTCGATCATACTTCGGAGTTTGGTTAAATAGGACCTCGTAGGGTGTTTTGTTGGAGATTATTGGAGAAGGGAGTCGATTGATGATAAAGACGGCGGCGAGTACACATTCACCCCAAAAATTAATTGGCAAGCCGGATTCAAAACGAAGGGCCCTAGCTACCACGAGAATATGTCGATGCTTGCGCTCCACGACTCCATTCTGTTGTGGCGTATCTGTGCAAGAACTTTCAAGTTCAATACCACTATCCATGTAATACTTAAGTAATGCAGAGGAACGAAATTCAGCTCCGTTGTCCGAGCGAACTCGCTTAACACACTGTTGGAATTGAGTTCGCACCATATTGCAGAATTGGATTAAAGAACTAACAACTTCAGATTTTCGTGAAATAAGGAAAATCCACACCCCTCTACTATAATCGTCAACAATCGACAAAAAATAACGTGCCCCAGAAAAGGTATCACATTTATACGGCCCCCAAATATCATAGTGAATCAAATCAAAACAATGCAAAGTCTTAGTATTGCTAACAGGAAATGGTAACCTAGTCTGTTTTGCATGAACGCAAGAGTCACAAAAAATATGGTTTTGCACACGATTCTTTAGAGTACAAATATGTTGCAGCTTGCCATCTGAAGTGTGACATAATCGACGATGCCATAAATCTGAATCTTTAATGACGGTCAAAGCAGCCCCCTCAGTCTTCAGTGGCTCGAAATAGTATAGACCATCACATTGCTTACCCACCCCAATCAGCTTCTTCGAGGGTAAGTCTTGTATAACACAAAAATCACGGAAAAACGTGAATGCACAATTCAAATCGGATGTAAGTCATTTCACAGAGAGTAAATTGCAATGGAAACTAGGCACGAACAACACGCGATCAAGGTGAATGTCTTTGTCCAGATTGACACAACCAACAACATGAACTGGAATTATGTCTCAGTTGGGAATTCTTACTGGTGGTTCATTATTAGTGCTCATAACATCAACCAATGCATCTTTTCGGCAAGTGATATGTTCGGTTGCTCTAGAGTCAATGATCCAAGGGTGAGAGAAATTCATCATTGTACCTGCCATGTGAGCCGAGGGGTCTGGGGTTGATGGCGTGTTGTTGTTGTTCCACTCCGCACGCATGAATTCGGCCAGTCGACTCATTTGTTCGGTTGTGAGGTTGGGAAAGGCTTCTGAATTGGCGTGTGCTGCAAGTAGGGGTGGCAATTTTCGACACGACACGATAGCACGATACGAATCCGACACGAAAATTGCGGGTTAGTGTTTGGCCTTATCGGGTTCGTGTCGTTATCGGGTCGACCTGATAACGACACGAAAATTTCGTGTCGGGTTCGTGTCAACCCGTTAAGCACGATAAAATTAACAGGTAACCCATTAACCTGTTATTTACCTGATATGACACGACACGATAATGACACGTATCTGATAATAACACGATAATGACACGATAATTTTTTATATTTATATAAATATATTATTTTTTATATATTTAATACAATTTTAAATTGATTTGTTTTCTTATCGTGTCGTTATCGTGTTGTTATCGTGTTACGTGTCATTATCGTGTCGTGTCATGTCGACACGAAAATTATCGTGTTGTTATCGTGTCGTGTCGTGTCGACACGAAAATTATCGTGTTCGTGTCGTGTCGACACAGATCCTTATCGTGTCGTGTTCGTGTTTGGCCTTATCGTGTCGTGTCACTATCGTGTCGACACGAAACACGACACGATAGCACGAATTGCCAGCCCTAGCTGCAAGTGGCTGTCCAGTCCGCCGTGAATTTTGATTTCCAGACCCACGTCCATCAATCCGACTCGATCCTTTATTATCTCGACCCCGATGGTTCCAATTTGGTGGGTAACCTATCAGCTCAAAACAAGTGTCAACATTGTGACTGTTCTTACCGCAAAGCGTACAATGTCGTCCCTCTTTAACGTTCGATCGACGGTTATCAAATTCTTTCTTGGGTTAAGCCTGAAACGCCGACGCTTCAGGTTTTTGAGCAGAAGTTATCGAACGGTGTTGTTCATTTTCAGAGACGAGATGATATGCAGCGCTTAATGTTGGGACAGGTTGTGTGCCCAGAATTTGAGTCCTTATGGGGTCAAAAGCATCATCAAGGCCCATAAGAAAGTCATAAAGCATATCCCTATCTTTGCTCTCGGCCAACTGCTTTGCCAAACCACAAGAACATCCAGTGCAACTGGCCTCATCCCAGATGCGGCGCAACGCACTATAATATGCTGAGACGGATTGTGAATCTTGACGTATTTGTCCAAGTGCACGGCGCAACTCGTAAGCTCTCGACGCGCTTTCCTTCCCGAATCGTTCTTTAAGGTCTAGCCAAATCTCTCTAGCCGTTCGGAACTTCACGCTTCGCCGAATTTCCGGCTCCATACTGTTTAATAACCATCCCTTTACCATGGTGTTTGTGCATTTCCAATGAGAGAGATACGCATCACCTGGCGGGGGCATCAAGATTTCGCCGTCAACGAAACCGAATTTGTTTTTGGCCAACAAAGAATTGGTCATATCATCGACCCAATCACCATAGTTATTATCCTTCAACAATACGCCTACGAATACATGTCCTGGCTTGTCGGAGGAATGGAGGAAATACGGAGACATCGAGTCGATCGTAACAGGCGTCGACTTGCTCCCACTGGTACTTTCTTTCTCACCGACCTTATCATCGTCGGCCATGTTGAATTGCTTTATGCGATTTAACTACTTCAAGAATTGCGATTAGTTATACTAAGATACGTGCTCTGGTACCATGTCAATTCTGATAAGGCAATATTTCATAAGGGAAAAGAAACATTCTCATAAAACAGAATGATCAAAAACTGTTTTACAACTACTGTAAGCAAATATATATATATATATATGGGAATAAGCCCTACATTAATGGGCCAAATCAATAAAAATAAAGAAATAATAATGTGAGTGGGCCGAGCCGATACATGAAAGCCCAATGACGTCCAATAGAAGAGAATAAGAGTATAATAAAAAAATAAAAAAGAATTGATATAAAATAAAATCAGAAAACACGATAGAAGGGAAAGAAAAACAAGAATAATTAAAAAAAAAAAATCAAGATTGAGACTGAGACTTGAAACTTTTACCGAAAACAGCTTAAGTATGGAGAGATTCAGAATTAGTAATAAGGGAGACGTCTGTAATATATTTAACATGTTTTCAGTGAACGTTAGGGTTCATATTTTAAATATTATCTTTGAATTAAAAACTCGTTGATAGATAGATGGTTTGATCCAAAATCTTTTATGGTGGTATATTACTTTCTTTTTCATATTTTTCCTTCCAAATTGAGGTACATGATGTTCTTTGTTACTAATTGATTTTATTTTGGGAGACATTCTCCCGTATTTTTTTAATTTTTTTTTTATGTTTTCTTATAATTTAATTTATAGAAGTAATATAGTGCTATTATATATCATCCACATAATATTAAAAAATATCATACATATTGTAGGTTTTGGCACATTAAATCGTAAGATACATGTACTATGTTGAGTATTTTTTTTATTCGTAATTTATCTACCGAACTATTTTTTTTTTGGATTTAAAAAAAAATTAACTATTTTTTAATTTAGTTTCGGATTTCGAAAATTTGTTGGATTTTTTTATCACGATTTCACCGAGAAATTTAACTCTTTTGTGACATGATTGTTGAGTTTGGAGCTTTACGGTGATTATGATGACGTAGAGCCTATTTGAATATCTTAATTATCCAAATTAACAATTTTTTTTTTTTTTTGGAATTACATTAAATACCCATCATTTTTCCCCTCCCCATGACTCGAATTCGGGATCTAAAGTCTAGGTAGTGGTGCTCTAACCACTTAAGCTATCCAACTTCGTCAATTAACAATTTCTTCTAACTCGTTTTATCTACTCCCTCTATCCTATATTAATTTGTATAGGTAAATGTAAAGATATATTAGTAAAAAAAGTGTAATAATGAGTGTAATTTTAAAATGTAATTTTATAAATATTTATGTATAAAATAAAAGAAAGAGTTGACTTATGTGTTTACAAAAAGTAGTGACATGTCCATTTTAAGGGTGCGAAGGTTATTGTGGAACATTCTAAAAAGAAAAGTGTAAAAGTTATTATAGGATGGAGGGAGAGAGGAATTAACTTTCATAGGACATATTAAGAAAATGTGATAATGAGTGGAGTCTTAAGAGGTAATTTTGTAATTTTTTATGTATAAAGTAAATAAATAAGTTGATTTTTGTGTATGTGTGGAGAAAAAGTAATGTCATTAGTGTAAAATTGAGAATATTGTGAGGGTGGAATTTATAAAGGGTTTTCCATTTTAAGGGTGTAAAATTATTGTAGAACGTTATAAGGGTGTGTTTTGAAACACAACTAACTGCTTCTAGAATCACTTATTTTTAAAGCTGTCTCTCATAGCTTTTGAAAAAAAAGTGATTCTGAAAGCAGTTTGTAGAGTTTCCAAACACCCCCTAAAAGTATAAGAAAGTGATAAAGGTAATGACGAAAAAGTGGGTGACAATTATTAATAAATGTAAGATTATAACTTGTTAAAAAAATATAAAAATGATAACAATAATGTTTAAAGAAGGAATGACCGAATGAGTATTTTAAAAGAGAATACTCCTATGATGGATAAAAATTAAAATGCAGCACATTTTTTATGTACAGTACTAGCAATGTATATGCACCTTTTTTTTTATATAAGAAGAATATATGCACCTTACAAACATCATTATTATAAAATTATGCGGTAGTACTTTTTTTTTTTTTTTTTCAATTAGTGCTAGATGTTAAATTTTACAGGATAAGAAAAGAAGCTATAAATAGACTATATTCTCACTCGTAAACAAACAAAATGGTTTTATGACCCATCCATTCCAATCATGTCATTTATATATTAAAGGCATAATACATCAAAAGGCCCTGAACTATTCATTTTTGTTTTAAAAGGCCCCTAAACTATTTTTTGTTTTAATAAGCACTTAAACTATATAAATTATGTTTCATCAAATCCTTTTTTAACAGTGCCTTAGTGAGTGTGCTTCACGCGTGTAGGAATGAGACTGGGCGTGTAATTGCCTGAACCAAACAAGAATATTTTACTGGGATATCAAAAGTCTTTCTAAATTGTTCAGAAAAACAACAAAGCTTCGTGGTTTCCATCCATGGGTTCTTAATTTTGTGAGTTTTATTGGGGGCTTTCGTCAGTTTCGCGAGTTCTCTTGGGTTTGACTTTGTGATTTTTCGTGGGTGTTCTAAAAGGGGCGACTGTTCTAAAAAACTCAAACGAAGATTTGGGACCACTTGAAGGTTTGTATTTAAAATAATTTATCTATTTTCTTGTCTTCTTTTGTTGTTTTATTGTGCGTCTTTTTTTGGGGGGTTGGTTGCTTGCTACTGCATTTGCAATAATTTTAGGGTATCTTTCATTTTAAATTGGTAGTAAGCTTTGTTAGTGGGTTTAGGGTTTATACAACCAGATAAAATAATTAATTGGTATGCATTTCTGCAAACTTGTAATGCTGTTACAGATAAAAAAAAATAAGATAAAATAACATTTGAGAAATTTGTTCTGTTTATTTGTTTAAGGAATGCAGTTGTTTATTTGTTTAAGGAATGCAGTTGTTTATTTGTTTAAGATTAAATAACTAATTGGTATTTGTTTAAGATTAAATAACTAATTGGTATTCATTTCTGCAAACTCATGAAACAGAGACACTCAATACACTTTTAGTTTCCTGCTCTGTTTATTTGTTTAAGGAATTCATTTATTCTTACATCCAATATATAAATATAAGCTTGAGAAATTTTCCCTTTTTACTGATCATTTTAGAAAATCAAATTTATATTGTGATTTTTGAAATATTTATTTATTATTTTGCAGAATGTTAGAAACAACTTTCATTCTTAGCATACATCATGGTGGGAGGTTCAACAACAGTAGAAAATCACGCTATATTGGTGGAAAAGTGACTGAGGTTTGTGACAATTTAGATATTGATAAGCTCTCATACCCTGAAATCATGTCCTATGTTAAAGAAGACTTAGGGTATGATTTAGAATCTATTGTTGGGATATATTATTTCAAGGTGCTACAAGGAGAGTTTATATTAGTTGCAGATGATAATATCATCCTTGAAATTGCTAGTAGATTGTGTAGTGGATCACGATTGGAGTTTTACATTGACCATAAGATAATTGATCATGTAGTTAATGAAGTAGATCTTAGGGTTGAAAATGTAATTGATGAAGCAGTGCATAGAGCTGAAACTGAAGGAGCTACATCTTTAGATGAACAAATTGATTCAGTTGCTAATGATTTCCATGATTATGGAGATTGGTTTGAGGGCTTTGGTTTTGAAGAAGAAGAAGAAAATGACACAGAAAATGACCCTCCACAACAAACATTTGACAATCTGGATGTTAATGTGAACTTTTTAACTGATGATGATGAAGAGGAATTGCAGATGTCTAGGGAAAATGTTAAGGCTTTGAGGAATAAGAATGCATTTACTAGGGGGAAAAATGAGGGTCAAAATTTAGGTCAAGGTGAGGTTGCAAATGTGAAAGAGTCTGCCATTGTCGTATTTGAGGGTGAAAGAGTGACTGGGGCTGCACATGATGATGGTGAAAGAGTGACAGAAAATGAAGACAGCGAGGAGAAAAATGATGAATCTGATAAGGACTCCACGGGAAGCTTTTATTATGATAGTGATGATAATTGCAGCTATTATAGTGAAACAGATCAGAAGTGTGGGGATCATGCACTTAGAAGACAAAGCAAAACTATCAGATTTGATACAAGTGCACTAGTACCTAGCTTCTGTTGCGGAATGGTGTTTAAGAATGGTGAAGAGTGTAGAGATGCCCTTGCTAAGTATGCTATTGTGAAGGGCTTGCAGGTTCATTTTATAAAAAATGATAGAAAGAGAATTAGAGTTGGCTGCATGACAAAGTGTCCATGGAAATTTTATGCCAAAAAAGATAGATTCAGTAGTGACTATATTGTGAAAACTTACATACCTAACCATAAATGTCATAGAAAAAACACCAACCCGATGGCTAGCAGCAAATATTTGGCCAAGCATTTGAGAGAGAGATTGATGTCTACACCTTCCATCAAGATAAAAGACTTGAAGGCTTTGTGCAGGATTGAACTCAAGTTGAAAATTAGTATGACTCAGGCTAGGAGCATAAAGAAAAAAGTGCTTGCACACTTGAATTACAGTTACATAGAAGAGTACAAGAGGTTGCATGACTATGTGCATGAAATAAACACTAGTAATCCTGGAACAACATGTGTAGTGATTGCTTCTAAAGAAGTTGGTGAGGGAATAAACCATTTCAGAAAATTTTATGTTTGTTTTGCTGCATGTAAAAGAGGTTGGATGGCAGGTTGCAGAAAGATAATAGGCGTAGATGGTTGTTTTCTGAAAGGAGTGTGCAAGGGACAACTTCTATGTGCTATTGGTCATGATGGGAACAATCAAATGTTCCCAATTGCATGGGATGTTGTACCTATTGAAAATAAGGAAAATTGGGGTTGGTTTTTAAAGATGTTAAGACATGATTTGTGTCTTGAAGATGGAGGTGAATTAACTATAATTTCAGACATGCAAAAGGTATTATACTTAATGTTTAATTTATTTGTTTGTTTTAATTTTTCATTGTTGAGGGTTTGTTATAATTGTATATATCCTTCTTTCTTATTATAGGGGTTAGACAGTGTTATTAAGGAGAATTTGCTACATGTGGAACATAGAATGTGTGCTAGACATGTTTATGCAGCTTGGGCGAAAAAATGGAGAGGTGAAGACAGAAAACTTGCATTTTGGAATTGTGTCAGGAGTACATTTGGGAATGAGTTGAAGTCTAACTTACAAAAGTTGAATTTGTTGGGAGATGGGATAGTTCAAGATTTGATGGGTTATGATATAGAATCGTTTTCTAAAGCTCATTTTAAGACTTCTACAAAATGTGATGTCGTGGATAACAATATGGCTGGGGCATTTAATGGTTGGATAGTTGAAGCAAGGTGTAAACCAATTGTAAGTATGCTAGAAGATATAAGAACTCTTGTCATGAGGAGGCTCCATATCAAGAGAAGATTTTGTAGATCGTGGATATGTGAAATTGCACCAAGGCTTATGCTGAAATTGGAGAAGAATAAGGAGTAGTCTTATCATTGGGAAATGGTTTGGAATGGAGATGATGGATATGAAATATCCAATGTTTATGAGCCTGATAACAGACACACGGTGCACTTAGGTTCTTCAACATGCACTTAGGTTTTGCTACAGTTTTTTTTCTAATAACAGCCACCATTTTGCCAACACTTTAGGCTTCACAGCAGCTGTCCCTTGCAATCGTGTTCATGGCCTGATTAATGCTTTATCAATATTTGCCTCCATTCTTCTTTTATTGTCTTGAATTATTTTAGTTCAATTTCAGTTAGAAATTGATTGGATATTTATATTTTTGTTGCTCAATTGTCTGTCTTTTGTATAGATTTAAAACTATGTACAATTTCTTTTAATATACTTTATGTTGGATATTTGAAGGCGGATCCTAGACCCTCAACAACTGGAAAAAGAAAGAGGACACAAACTCAAGAGCCATCACAAGAAACGACATCACAACATGTGTCATCTTTCGTAACTAGAAGCCAGATGACACAAGAAACAATATCACAACATGTGTCATCTTCGGGAACTAGAAGTCGGGTGACCAAAGAAAAGAAAACAAAATTCAAAGGTTATGGATGTTATGTAAATGACGCTACTGGCTGGACAATATTGAATGTAAGACTAACGTTAGTGTTGATTTATTGTTAATTCTCTTGTTGTCATTAACGTTGTTAATGTTGCTTTCTTGTAGCCTAGCGCATCAAGAAGACTGAATTGGAAGGGAAAAGCTGCAATGACAACTAGACAACTTCAAGTTGAGGCACAACGTAAAAGTGACGCAATTACAAAACAAGCTAAGGACAGCAAAGGGAGTGGGGCACTTTGAATAATATAATTTAGTTATTTTGTGGTTATTTTGAAACACTAGTAGAGCCACAATTATTGGTAATTTCATGGTTATTTTGGAAGCACATACAGGGTCATATTTTGTGGTTATTTTGGCCATATGATATTAAGATTGTTTTGTACGAATGATGGTTAGTATTTTGAAAATACATTTTTGGTAACACAATTTGTATACTTTGATTCTTGTTCTTTTTTTTTTTTTTTTGCAAAAGTGGGTAAAACTTGTGTAATATCTTATATCTATGGTTGTAGATGCAGGTTGTTTGATTTCTTGCTAAAATCCACATAATTGCAGCCGGAAAAAAAAAATTGTATGCTGTCCAAAAATAAAAAAATAAAAAATTATGCTTATAGAAGAAAAACAGAGCACAATTAAGTTCCATTTGAAAAAACAGAGCAACAATAGTTAATGTTTGGCAACTTTAATAAGATAGCAAAAAGGCACTTAAGATGAACAAAAACTAGTACTAACTATTTTTCATTCTAAAAAAAAGTGCATATTACAACTAAACACAATATTAGTTTTGCAACCCTAATACTACTATTATGACAATATTAATCAACCTTAATACATCTTAACACATATATTTAAACCACAAAACCAATAGAGCAAACACTGCAACCACCAAAAGTTTCTGAAAAAACTCCTTTGATTTCTTCATCTTCTTCAACTCTTTATCAATTGTGTTAATTTTTTCTTTCAATCGATTCAACTCGTTTTGCATTTTCACCGGTTGATTTTGCCTTTTCAAGGTTAAGATCATCCTATTTATATGATCTGGAAACTTCTCATCATACCACATGAAGAATTTGCATTGTTTTCGAATCTGATTCAACAAAAAAAAAAATGTATGAACTCACCAAACTGGCATATATCTGCAGATGAAGTAATTATGCTTCAACTCAAATCATTTCAGTATTCTTATAACTCAATTTTGAGTTCTAATACATATATATTGATTACCCATTTCGAAAATCTACATCATTACACATAATTTGATTCAACTTACCTCGTATGCTCCGCATCTTAGAAACCTTCTGCCTGGATTTTTTTCAGTCATTGAAACCCACATTCGAGAACGAACTCCACAGAAACAATTGATTTCATGGTTACTGACATCTATATCTCCATAAATCTAAGCAAAACTACCATTAGACGAAGATGATTTCTCTTCAAGCATGGAAGCAAGTTAGGGTTTGAGGATTTGGGGATTTATTTTTACAAGTGAAAGTCAAATTTTGATTATATGAACTGAAATTTGATATATTGTGAACGGATTTGGGTATGTTTTAACGGAAAACGTTAGTTAACTCAGCATTCTGTGAGTTTTTGTCACTATGGGCCACGTGAAACATGATTTATATAGTTTAAGGGCTTATTAAAATAAAAAATAGTTTAGGGGCCTTTTAAAACAAAAATGAATAGTTCGGGGCGTTTTGATGTATTATGCCTATATTAAATTGCTATAAAAAGACATAGTAATCTTTACAGTAACTATAAAATTTAAACCCAAAGACAACATAAAATTCAAAATTTTGCATATGTTCCAACATGATTATATTACAACCCGTGTGTGGTACGGTTTGTGAGTTTAAATAGGTTATGTTGTTTGGTTTTTTTTTTCGTCTGTTTTCTTTTCGATACGATGTTTCTTTTCTTTTTGATACGATGCATGATTTGTTATCATTTTTTGCTTTTAGGTGTAGGCGTGATAAATGGTTTGTGATAAAAAAAAAACATACATAAAATAGTTACATTATCAAGCAATCCAAGTTCGAAAGTTTTTTTTTTCTTCCTTAAAATTTTTGAAACTCTTCTTATAAAATAAGTTGATTGTAGTTTTTTTTTTTTTTTTTTTGAGCAAAAGGATAAAAACTTTCATTACTCAAAAACACGCTCACCCCCTAAAGGATGACGCCAACGGTACAAATCGCTCACCACTCAACTTCCCCATCCATCGGGACTCCGGATTAAAATCCCCACTTAGTAAACCCTTTGGGAAAAACCCAAGTAGGGAAAAACCGTTGTCCGTCACCTGAATGGGTACTCCTCCCGTATAGTCAATTCCCCTAGTGCTATTACAACACCAAATCATCATGATGTTTACAACAAGAAAATTGTAAAAATCAAATCTAGTCCTATCCTTTGCCATGCAGCAATTCCAGCAAGTCAGGCTCTTCCTCGCCCAGCAACCCTTATGGCAGCTACTGCCCTTATTCCAGCAGCTAACACCCTTCCTTGCATAGCAACAGTCCTGCGGCCACTCTTCCATGCACTGACCACACACCACCATGTCCAAGCCACGATTCTTTGCTTCCATGGCCTCCGCAACTCCTGCATTCACCATAAAAACACAGCAGTACCTATTCGAACTTACAAACCACACTAATAGTATACACAAGCTATCAAGAATAAACTCAATCAGCATGCAAACAGCAACAAAACTTATGCTAAGTAAAACACTCATCGAGTCTTTTAATACCATCCCCATATTGATACACACTCACTTTCACCCTACGGATCACCTCAGCCACATTAAAACGCTTCGCTTGGAATATATGCCAATTTCTAGCCATCCATATGTGGTAGATAGTAGAACACATAATAAACAACAAGAGATCTTTTTTATTTTTCGTCACAACCCTACTTCTCTTAATTTTCTTACACATTTCGGAAATGGTTTTAGACTGAAATTTGCACCCAGCCCACCCCCAAAGACATCTCCAAATAAACATGGCAAAAGGGCATTCAAAAAACAAGTGATTAATAGACTCATTAGCATTAATACACCAATTACAGTTTTTATCATCATCAACATAAATCCTGTCCTTAGTGGCAAGCCTCCCACGCACAACCAACCAAGTTATCATAGAGAACTTCGGGGGAATACACCCCTTCCAAATATCAGTAAAACGAAAATCAAACATGTTGTTATGCTGGTTCAATTTCTTATACAGCAGCTCAACATTCACACAATTATCCGAAACAGTAGTGTTAAATAGATTAATAGCACCATCTACACTACCACACATCAAGATAATCTCATTCTTAATTCTCACAAGGTATTTTCGAAGAGTAGACCCATCATACCCACACTCCATGTCCCAAGCTCCCTCACCTATTTTCCAGTAATTGTGAATCCACCGGATCCAAAGGCAGTCCTTTTTACGATGGATATCCCATAATTTCCTACCCAGCAAAACCTTATTCCACTCTTTAAGATTCCTAAGCCCAAGGGCCCCAACATCTTTAGGCTTGCATACATCCTTCCAAGCCACCAAATGTCTCTTACCCCCCCACAAAAAAGCACTACACATGCTATTAATTCGATTAATAACCAGTTTCGGAATAGGCAGTACCCCAAGCCAATAAGCACAAATCCCCTGAATAACCGATCTAATAAGCTCCAATCTCCCCGCATACGACAGGGTCTTAGAGCCCCACTTGCCAATTTGATCCCTGATTTTATTAATTAGAGGGTCAAACTGATTAATTTTAAGTATGACTGAAGAGAGAGGTATGCCCAAGTATTTTATGGGGAGCTTACCCTCTTCAAACCCCAGCATACCCAAAATTTCCCTTTTAACATCCTCTTTAACACCCGTCATAAGAATTTTAGATTTATGCGGACTTATAGCTAAACCAGAAGTAACCTCAAATTCGTGCAAAATATCACGAATAGTCCTAGCAGAAATAACATCCCCTCTAGCAAATAAGAGCAAGTCGTCGGCGAACATTAAATTAGTAATTCTAAAAATATCACACATAGGGTGATATCTAAAATTACTAATTTCAGTTCTCAACTTAATGAGACGACTAAGATAATCCATGCACACAATAAAGAGAAAAGGGGATAACGGGTCTCCTTGCCTAATACCTCTTGCACCCTTGATGAATCCATGTGGCAGCCCATTTATAAGTATTGAGTACATAGGCGATGTCACACATTGAGTGATCCACTTTACGAACTTGTTAGGAAAATTCAGACCGTACAACAAGTTCTCCAAAAAGCTCCAGGAAACGGAGTCGTAAGCTTTCTTTATGTCGATTTTCATGAAGAGCCTAGGAGATCTATTGACATTCCCATAATGCCGGATCAACTCTTGCGCCAAGTGAATATTTTCAGTAATTGAACGGCCAGTAATGAATGCTCCTTGAGTTTCACTAACTATGTCCTTCAAGGCAACACAAATTCGATTCGCAAGAATTTTCGATATAGCCTTATACACCACATTGCAGCAAGCAATTGGCCGGAAGTCTTCCACCGTAGGGTCGTGACTGGTTTTAGGGATCAGTGTCAAAAAGGTACAATTCAGCTGCTTCAAGAGCAGCCCACTCCGAAAAAATTCCTTAATCGCCTCGCAAACATCTTTATTGATAATACTCCAGCTTTTTTTAAAGAACGCAGCTGTATACCCATCCGGACCCGGCGATTTATCATTCCCCATAGCCCAAATGACGTCCTTAATCTCGTCGTCCTCAATGTCTCTACACAGCCACTGCCCCATTTCATCCTCAATTCGCTTGCCTTTACTAACCACCTGCTCGTCAATATTCTCCACATTAATCGAAGTGCCCAGCAATTTTTCATAATAATCCTCCAGCTTACACGCCACCTCCTCATGAGATTTAGTTTGCTCCTCCCCAACTTTCAAGTGCGTAATAAAATTCCTTTTCTTGTTCCTATTAATAAGCGCGTAGAAATATTTCGTGTTCCTGTCCTGGTTCTCCAAATATTTAGATTTTGCAAGTTGGCTAATGTAACGATTTTCAAATCCTTTGAGCTTCGCAACCTTCTTCTTCTTTTCACGAATGATCTCCCCAACCTGCTGCACATCACACTCCGAATTACCCAAAAAAATTTGTTGCAGCTCGATCAGCTCCTTTTCCTCACGATCAGCCCGCTCAGAAATATGTTGAAAATTCTTCTTATGAAGGGTTTTCAACGGACCTTTTAGACTACGCAGCTTCATACAAAGTTGGTATTGTCTCGTGCCATACAACTGTTTATCCCAATGCTTCTCAATGACCTCCATAAATTCTTCGTGATCACACCACATGTTGAAGAACCTAAAGGGTTTTTTACCTCTCCTATTATTACCGAACAGCTTGGAAACAGCAAGGACGTGATCCGACTCTATCCCTACAGCCCTGAATTCGGTCAAGACACTCCACCCCTTCTCTCGCCAAGCACTATTCGTCATGACCCTATCAAGTTTGCACTTTATAGTGTTGTTTGTCCACGTATAAAAGCACCCAGAGGACGACGTATCCAGCAACCCCGTATTGGCCATGCAATTCTGCACATCTTCAAAGGTATTCATCGAACATGCAGCCCCTCCTTGCTTCTCGTTTACGGTCAATATATTATTAAAGTCACCAACCACGATCCACGGCTGCTCCTCATGTTCGCTAAAATTCATCAAATTCTCCCACAAAGGCCTCCTTTCCACAGTAGTATTCCTACCATAGATCACAGACATTGTGAAAGTAATTAATGAAATAGAACATGTAACATGGAAATGCATCACCTGGTCATTTTTCTCAAGAAGATTAACTCCAGCTTTTTGCGTTCTCCATATCACCAAGATTCTCCCCATATTGCATGTCTCAAAATTATGCGCCATGCTCCACTCCTCCCCAAAATTTTTAGGGAACCAAGTATCAATCTCCGCCATTTTTAATTTCGTTTCCACAAAGCAAAAAATATCAATATCGTCTTTACTTATCACACTTCTGACTTTCTTAAGGGTTGCGTCAACCCTTAAGCCTCTCACATTCCACGAGGCAATAATCATCGCTTAACATTGGGGTTGCCCCCGCTACCTTTTACCATCTCATTACCAGCATTGACAATTCTGGTCCTTTCTTCTATAAATTTATTTTTTCCATTCGCTTTGTTTTCCATGCCTTTTCTGTTGTTATTTTGTCCAGCTTTTGAACTCTCACCTTGCTCCACCATTCTACCAACCTCGTCTCTCATGTTTACCCCAATATCAGGCCCTTTTTGGACAAGACTTCCATCCTTTAGTTTTTCAAATTTTTCAATTCTTTCCGCGACCTCCATATTCTCATCGGACCCACTATCCGCAGCTTGCTCTATCTCCATACCATTGTTGCTATCGTTTCCATCCTCATCCAAATCTCTAAGCGTATCAAAGCGACCACTAGTAACTTCGTCCTCTCCAACACCCTTAGTAGCAGCAACCTTACGCTCACCAATATTCTTTTTATTATTCTTTTTCCAAAATCTGGGTTTAATAAATCCCATACTATCCACTCGATATTGGTCTTCCAAGCTACCTTCGCCATCCCCTTGATTTCCAGCCCTACCATCCTCTTTTTCAACACTATTTCCAGCCCTCAACTTCTGCTGCTATTGTGTAATTGTTTATGGCTGAAAACTCTCATTTTCAAGAGAAGTTTGATGTTCTTCAGTAATTGCTCCTGACTATTGCTAGCGGTCGTAACCTAAGACACCATTAGTGAGCTTTTTCTTCTCCAAAACTTTGAAAGGGAGAATAATATTTGACGAAGTCAGCGATATCCTCAAAATCAACATTTTTTTTCCCGCATTTGTCCCAATTAGAATTTATGCTTCGAGAACGTGTTTATCGAGCTTTGTCACAACCAATCTAGAGTCGTTGCACAGTTCAACTGAGTGATCTATGTTCCGCTAACATATTTCGACAAAGAGCAGTCGAAAATTGTGAAATTTGTCGATAAGAATTAATAAAAAAAATGACATAATTTTCGACCAAGATTCATCAAAAATAAAAATTAATCAAAAACTTATTGTGAGATACACAGAAGAGAATCAAGAGATAATGAAAAGGAAGAGAGAGAGGGGTGTATTTAGTAAGGGGATTTTAGGAAGAAAAATGTAGTTTGGACAATTTATGGGAGTGTATCTAGTAATCTCGATTTTTTAGAGGTGTGTATCAAACAGGGACGTAGGTGCAATAATCGTGCCCTTCTTCTCCTTAGCTACATTGGGCCAGACTCTTGGGCCTTATAATTAGGCTTTCGACTATAATATGCTGGCGGGTCTGACTATTTACACCTCCATTTCGGTTTAGAACACTCCCCCGATTGATGCACACCCCTTAAAATATGTCAGGATTGATGCACCCCTCCATAAATTGTCATAAATACCCTTTTTATCATTTTAATACATTTTTCAAACACACTTCACTTATTAAATGCACTCCCAAACCCTAATTTTTTTTTCTCCTTCCTCTCTCCTTCTCCCTTCTCTCATCCCTCCCTTCCATCGCAGCAGCAGAAGATAAAAAAAAAAAAAAAAAAAACCAACCTCAACCCCCAGCCCACCCACCCCCACCGCCCCTCCCTACACTACCCCCCAAGCCCACCCACCCCACCGCCACCCACTGCCCCTCCGTACCCCCAGCCTCTCTGCACGCAGCAACGCCATCTCCCCTCTTCTGTTTTTTTTTTTTTAATGTTATTTTCTAAACAAAGCCTCCTCCCTCTCTATACGCTCATGTTTGTTGCAGAAAAAATAGGTTTTTCTCTTTTTTTTTTTTTTATTTCGACAAACCAGGGTCGACCCCTTGCATTCTCGTCGACAACAGGGTGTCGACGAGAGTGTATTTTGGTCGACCCTGGTTCGTCGAATTATTTCAATTAAAAAAAAAAATCGACAAATCGGCCAGTGTCGACCATATTCACTCTCGTCGACAATAAGGTGTCGACGAGATTGAATATGGTCGACACTGTTTGTCAAAATTTTAAAAAAAAAATTGAAAATTTTCTAAGTTCCTGATTTTTTTTTGTTTGTTGTTTGTGGTGAAATTTTGTTGTTTGCTGATGGTGGTTGTGCGGCGGTGATGGTGCGGCGGTGGTGGTGGTGGTGGCGGCAACTGGTAAAAATTAGGTTTAGGGTTTAAAGGGGAAGGAGGGGTGCATTTAGTAGTGTAATATGATTTAAAGGGTATTTTTGATTTTTTACATTATTATTATATAATTAAACTGAAAGGGGGAGTGTTCTAAACTGAAATGGAGGTGTAAATAGTCCCACCCTATGCTGGCAAGCGAGATTAGCCCAATTATGAGCGGAACATGTACCTTAGGCTTTTTTGGTTTTCTTTGTTAATTCATTTATTTTTGTTTATGAAATAATGATAAGTACACGGCTATTTATACTCAGAAAAATACTGGGTATACATATGTAAAATATTTTTAAATTGAGCATGTAATTAAATAAGGGGATGTTTGTTTTGGGTCGGATTTGAAATTTCACTCTGTTCTAGTTTGAGATTTAGAATTTTAAAATCATATCCTATAAATACTTATAAATCCTACAAAAGTCAACCCTATAAATACCTACTAATCCTATATATATATACCTATAATTATAAACACTTATAATCCTATACTATAAAGTTAAATCTCACCCTACTTAAATTACAAAACAAATACAACACATAAAAAATATTAGAATTTTGAAATCCACTAAATTTTGAAATCTGAATTTCAAAATCCCAAAACAAACATCCCTAAAGTAATTGGTAGATGTCAATAGTAGCATATATAACAATGATAATTGGTGTGTAACGGAATAATGTTGTATGTGTTGAGGGATCAAACAAATGTCTCACATTGAAAAGGCGTAAAAGTATTTATGACTATAAAATGGTGGACTAGTATCCCCATTGATATGAGACCTTTTGAAAAAATTCAAAAGTAAAGCCGTGATGATTTGGCAAATACTACACAGGATCCAGCTCGAGGACCCTAACAAGTGGTATCAGCCCCTACAGAGGATCCAGTCCGGGTCGTTAAAATATACTCCCTCCGTCCCATTTAGATAGGTTTGTTTGACTTTTCACAAAGATTAAAATTTTGTATTGGAAGGGCACATTAGACAAGTAAAATTTCTATTATAACCCTATTTAATGAATGTTATACTTTCTAATGTAATTAATACATAGGGTTATATTAGTAAATGAATTAGAAAATGTTATTTTATATGGAAACAAGCCTATTTAAATGGGACATCCATAAAAGTAAAACAAGTCTATCTAATTGGGACGGATGGAGTATGTTTTATTTACTTATTTATTCCAGACCTCTCAACCATATTGCAGTAAATGAATTATAATTCTTAAAAAAAAAATCAACTATAAAACCCCACAAACTCCATTACAAAAAAAAAGTAAGCATATCATTACATCAGAAAAATGAACAACCATTCGAGTGATGGGGATCATCAAAATGGAGGGTCAAGATCGATCCTGCAGTTTTTGTTTAGCATATTCCTCATGACGTGATTAATATAATCGTGATGTATAGTGTTCTTGGAAGATCTGGCCTCATATCCCTTTTGCTCAAACATCAGGTACAATTTTTATTTTTATTTTTGTGTGTGTGTGTGTGTGTTTGAGAGAGAGAGAGTATGTGTTAAGTCATGTAATTTTATTTTTTTGAACAAATGTCATGAAATCTTGTTAATTGAATATGGCAATTTGAATTTATGATTTATTGCATTTTAGACGTATATTTGTATATGTTTTTGCTTTTTTATTGTGTAGATCTTTGTTTTTGATTGATTAATCATTGCATTATTAAATAAAAGGGCTTAATACGTTAATGATATAATTAGTTTATATTATATATATAGATGAATCGTCAAACTACACCACAATACATCTTGAAGAACACACAATATTGTGTTGAGATCACCTAGGATTGGATTATGTGTTTATGACACGAGGTTTGGATCAAGATCGATTGGACGAAGGTGTAAATAGACGATGTTTCGACGTTTATATCGGAGGTTGTTCGACAGATGAGGAAATGATAATGATCAAATTAAAGGGTGAAGAGGTCGTGTATGGAGAATTCAAGTTAGGTATATTAAGAGAAATGTTAAATGTAGCATAATTTTTTCAGTTCATCAAGTCATGTGGTGGTGATTTAGAGTAATATTGTGTCACATATTACATTAATAAGTACGTTGATAAGTGATGTTACTATTGTATGATATTCTTTACTTTTCTTGAGTAGTTTTATCATTTTTTTTATATATATATTATCCCTTTCTAAATAGTTTAAGTGGAGACCTGAATGCTAGCTGTGCTTGTCAAAATGTTTGATGTCTACTGTATTTATTAAGCCTGGACCCTTGCAAGTTAATTGAAGTCATGAAAAATTTAATATAATTAGATGGCCCCCATTTGAAGATCCTTTAATAAATTATGGCATGTGGATATGGCATAGAATTTTTTTTATACAAGGATCGACTAATTTTATGTGGATACGACCTATTAATCCATCTCTATTTACTATATATTTTCTCCATCTGCCGATATTATTCATGTTTCCTTTTATACGGATTTAAAAAAATATTATTTTATTTATATATAAAATAGATAAATTAAAGAATAAAATATAATGAAATAAAGTAGAGAAGAGAAGATAAAGTAGGTGTAGCCGGGTATTTAAAAAAAAAATTGATGTCCTACATTCATTGTTGCAACATGGTATCATTCAATTTACACTTTAGTACTTATGTTTCATGTCTATTTCAATTGTGGGTTGGAATAGACAAAGTCTGAGTTTGAGTCTGAATATAATTGTAGACTAAATTTTTTTGTCTTAATATCTGTGAAAAGTTTTTTAATGGCCTCGGGTCTCACCTTAAATATTTTGGTGAAAAGTATATTGATGGACGAGTAAAATGGGTACTCAACCCAACAATTATAACGGATTCATAAATTCCTTAAGCAGTAAACAATTACAACGGGTTTCGCCTTAAATGAAGTCGAACCTAAAAGTCTATTTGTTAAAATATTATACCCTCATTTTTTGCTCCCATGACTTAAACATAATAATGTAATTCAAAAAAAAGTAATCAATGGTTGAGTACGTTATTTTATTTGAATAATTTATTAAAATACATATTACTCCATCCACACTTAATATGTATTTTTTTTCTTTTTTTATAATTCACACTTTTATAAATGAAAATATTTATTTTCTCAATACACTTATATACCTTTTCACTTTTAATTTTATATATCTATTTTTTACATAAACTACAAATACTCCTTCTTAAACTCGCGCACAAAACTACGTATTATGTATGAACGGACGTGGTATTATTATAAATTTTTTATTAATATAAAGATAATACGATATTGAATAATATATGTGTGTGTGAGAGTGTCTAACTATATATTGATTATAAATTAATTTTGCAAGGGTGTTAAGTTTGGTATGTACGGTAAATAGACTTTAAAAAAAATCAGATTTATTTATTAACAAAATAAAATAGAGCCGAGTTTAAGTAGATTGGATTCAAGTTCCTATCAAATAGTTTGACATATATATATATTCCCTCCTAACCTGAACCATTAATATTTGTAATACAGTACATGCGAAATATAAAAGTTACTACTACAATTCATTTCAACTCCGTTTCAAAATTTTGTCCTAGCTAGCTTTCATTTAATTTATTAAGAAAGCATTATTTTTTAAATGAATTTGTTATCCTGGGGTGTAAATTAATTAAATTGATTATACAGCTAGCTTTTACAATATTTATATGAGTGAGTTGGATATTTGAAGCAAATGGTCCTCTGCACTTTTTTTGTCTGAGTGTTGTGGGTACAACAAAATTGTGTAATAATGAGTATAATGACCCATCAATTTCATTTGCTGTCATCATAATATCTACTAACAAATATTTGTCCTTTTTTTTTCTTTTTTTAATTTATCAACTACAGTTTTATTTTCATTGAAAATTTATTACACACGCTAATTAGATATAATGTATACCTACGACAATTTTTTCAGTGAGACAGGCTATATATATTGGGATTTGAACACCGTGCAATTTTAAAATAATTTTAATCAAAATTTATTATGCACACAAAAAACTAATGAGAATGAAGCTGCACAAATTTTGAATGATGTAGATACGGTCCTGACCTTCTTTTTTACAAATTGATCAAATCAAGAGGAAGAATCGTGCCAAAATCAACTAATTAAAAAATTAACAAGTATATATATATATATATATAGTTGATGAGAAGTTTTAGTTTTAATGAAGAAAAATATTACTAGTTCATAAAAGTATATTAATTTGTAGACTGAACAATATTAGTTATTTTAATATATATATATATATATATATACATACTAGAGATGTTTATTCGAATCGGGCTAATCGGGCCGGTCCGTTGATGAGGATGAAGCTGCACAAATTTTGAATGATGGAGATACGACCCTCTTGGCCTTCTTTTTGACAAGTTGACCAAATCAAGAGGAAGAATCGTGACAAAATCAACTAATATATTGAAGAATTAACAAGTGTTTCCTTGACAAAGTGGGATAGCTCAAGTGGTTAGAGCACCACTACCTATGCCTTAGGTCCTGGGTTCGAACTTCCATTAAAAAAAAAAAACAAGTGTTTCCTTTTCTGTTCCAGTTTTACTAATAATACATGTCTTAAATTTAGTACATTTACGATAGGATCAATTATTGATTCAATCCGATGGAGAATAAAGTTGTAAGAGGATCGAGTTTTTGAATAATAAAGAGCATACTAACTTTTTTTGAATTGCAATTACGGTATTCTTATTGAATCAACGTATTTGAATTCGTGCCACTTTTTCGGGTATTCTTAGAATCAACGAACTAGTGTGTGTTATTCATATATCCTCATATTTTATATCGTTGCTAGCTTCATCCTCATTGTAAAGGTACGAAGACGAGTTGAAACATCTTTGTACTCTTTTGGCCACAAAATAATAACAAGATATTCCATCATCAAAATAGTGTAATTTCCATCATTATTCGTAAAACACACAAAATAAATTTGCTCAACCTCCATCGTTGAGTCAAAGATATTGGGATGAACATCGTCAATTCTAAAAATACTTTCATTCTCCTCGTAAAAAATTGGAGGGCCACTATAGCCATTGTCAACAGTATCAACCAAAATATCGATAAAATTATCGAAAATTGGCAGTCCATCACAACCACATTCTTCATCATAATAATCATCGAAAATTGGTGGTTCATCATAACCACAATTTTTATCAAAATATTCATCGATAAGTGGAACCATCATCAAGAATCGTACATGATCTCTTCATAGACAGAATCTCGATGCCCGTATAGAGGACGCTCGTAGGGATGAAATCGCACTGTTGCGCGAACAAGTGGCTCAATTGACTCAGCAATTGGCAACCCTTCAAGCGCGGGCACCCAACGTCCGGATCGCACAGATCGTCGCTGGGAGACTAGCTTCAAGGTGGATCTCCCGGAATTCCATGGAAATATGGCTCCGGATGAGTTCGTTGATTGGCTTGCTACTATGGAGTAAATCCTTGATTTTAAGGATGTTCCGATGGATCGTCATGTGTCTTTGGTGGCGACCCGTTTGCGTGGTCGTGCACAAGCCTGGTGGCAACAAGCGAAGGTAAACCGTCTTCGATCTGGTAAGCATAAACTTGTTGATTGCGGTAAATTCAAGAAACATATTCGCGCTGCATTTTTGCCATATAATTATGAGAGAGACCTTTATCAGCGTTTTCAGTTGTTGCGTCAGGGTGTTAAGTCTATTGATGATTATACTGCTAAGTTTTATCACTTGTTTGCACGTACTGATCTTGTGGAGACACTGTTTCAATTGGTTTCTCGTTATATTGGTGGGTTGCGGATTCAGTTGCAGGATGTGCTTAATACGTTTGATCATGTTACTGTTTCGGAGGCGCATCAACGAGCGCTTCAGGCTGAAAAACAGTTGGTCTGTCGTGCCTCGAGTGGGTTTCGTAATACGGTAAACCTGTCCCCTAACCCTGCTGCTCCTCGTGGTTCTGTTTCTCAGCCACCACCGAATCGGACTTCTTCCGGTGGTATAAAGTGTTTTAATTGTGGTGAAACTGGTCACCGTCAAGCGGATTGTCGTCGTCCTCGCGTTGACAATCGTGGTCTTTTTGTCGATGATGACCTTGTTGATGACACCCCCTTGTTTATGATGAGGATATGGAATTATGGATGATGTGGCTGAGGAGGAACTTGTAGAGGGTGATGTTTAACCTCTGTTGATGCTCCGACGCACGTTTTTAGCCCACGTGCCACCGATGACAATTAGCTGTGTACGGCGTACCAATATCTTTTCACTAACTTGCACTATTGGTGGTAAGGTATGTTTTTTTTTCATTATTGACTTGGGCAGTTGTGAGAATGTGTTATCAGAAGTGGTTATTACCAAATTGGGTTTTCATACTGAGGCTCACCCGAAGCCGTATAAACTGTCGTGGCTTAGTAAGGGTACATATGTTACTGTTTCTCGTCGAGTTCTGATTTCAGTTTCTATGGGGTCATCTTATAGTGATGAGATATATTGTGATGTGGTGTCTATGGATGCATGTCATTTGTTGTTGGGTCGTTCGTAGCAATTCGATCGCGAGGTCACGCACGATGGTCGTGCCAATACATATTCGTTTCTAGGGTTGGCAACGGGACGGGTATGGCCTGTCCCAGGACCCGCCCCGCCAAAAATATTGGACCCGTTACCCGCCCCGCGAACTCGACGGGTAAACCCGCCCCGCCCCGCAACTTATTATTATTTTAAAAAAAATGTTATTTAAATAGAACATCATAGTAAAATCTGCCTTTAAAAGTTAAAACTACCATAAAACATTAATTCCAACACTCATTCAACTAGGGATGGCAATTTAACCCGAACCCGTTTTAACCCGTCCCGCTCCCGACCCGATTTAGACGGTTATTTTTACTTTCAATCGGGTTCGGTTCGGTTTTCCCCGAAAACCGGAAAACAAAATTCGGTGACGGGGCGGGGGTGGTATTTATTAAACCCGCCCCGAAACCCGCCCCGATATTTGTTTATTTATAATACTAAATATCATATTAAATATATATACATTTAAATTTATCTATGTATATGAAGTTAATATCATATTAAATATGTAATTAATGCGGATAAAGTTGGTACTTGAGTTAATTAAATATTAAGGCAGTAGAAAAATTTGAATTAGTACTTGAGTCTATTAAATAATAAATATATTATTACTTCCTACTTCTTAGGGCACTATCGCACACACTACACTAGCCACATTCATATCTATTCATATCAATAGACAATAGATTCATTTCAACACCCAACATGACTTTTACCCTTCCCATAAAAAGTAATGATGGCAGAATATCATAATTACCATTACACCTCTTCACATTCCAATAATCCAATGTATCTTTAGATACGAAACACTTTTACTCCTTCTCCACATTAAAGATTTACAGTTCTTATTTCTTAAGCAACAAAACCAGTTTAACCAGATATTTTTTTTTCTTTATTTCTTTCGCAATCAAAAGTCATGGATAGTCAATCAATTCAATTCATAGCAATTGAAGATGCTCCTCAAAATGAAGAAGATGATAATCCAGGGTCCAATGTGCCTACTCAATCTGAAAATTTCTCACATGCAGAAGCAGAGGATACCAACATTGAAGATAACGAAACGCCTAATCAGAGAGGGAAAAGGCTTAAGAGTCTTGTGTGGAATCATTTTGTGAAAATGACCGTTGAAGGAAAAGCCAAGGCCAAGTGCAATTACTGTCAAAAATTACTTGGTGGTGATTAGACCTGTCAAGACGGGCCGGCGGGGCGGGACGGGCCAAAACCGCAAAAGCCCGCCATTTGGCGGGGCGGGGCGGGCCAGACCGTTTGTTAAGCGGGCTGCAAAAACCTCAACCCAACCCAAAAATGGGCGGGCCGCGGGTTTAGGTGGGCCAACTTTTTTTTTTTTTTTTAACAAAAGTATTTATTAAATTTATTAAGAAACACAAAAATTACAGTATATATCAAGAATTATAGTGTTAATAATTAACAACAAAAAAACTAAATAGACTATAAATTACAATAATATTATTTATATATATCAGAAAATGAAGAAAGAAGGAAAAAAAATGGAGCTGCTTCTATAATCTGTCATTTACTAGAGTTTTTTCTTTTAGTTAGATTTATTGTATATTTTTTTTAAACAAAGTTGGATAGTTCAAATGGTTAGAGCATCATTACCTAGATAGGTCTTGAGTTCAACCCCTACAAAAGGCAGAAAATACATTTTTTTTATATTTTTTAAGTAAATATAATATTTTTTAAAAAAAGGCGGGCCAGCCCGCCAAAGCCCGCACCAACCCGCCAAAGACCGCGAACCAAACGGTCCGGCCCGCCTGGGCCCGCTTCCTGGCGGGCTTGGAAAAGCTTAGCCCAACCCACTATTTTAAGTGGCGGGGCGGGCTGACCCAACGGGCCCAACCCGTTTTGACGGCTCTAGTGGTGATTCAAAAAATGGAACGAGACATTTGCATGATCATTTAAAGAGATGTCCAAAGCGCAACCAGTTTGATATAAGGCAGAAGGTTTTAGTGAACAATCTCAAAAAAAATGTAGTGGGCACTTATTCATTTGATGAAGCTATTGTGAGGCGAGAACTTGCAAGCATGATTATTATGCATGAATATCCACTCATTATTGCAGAGCATGTTGGGTTTAAAAGGTATTCAATGACCCTACAACCTTTGTTCAAAGTTCCTTCAAGAAATACTGTGAAGAGCGACATAATCAAGATCTTTGATTGTGAAAGAAAGAAGACCATGAAGATTTTAGAAAAAAATGACAGTAGAGTGGCCATTACAACCGACATGTGGACTTCAAGCAATCAAAAAAGAGGATTCATGGCTGTTACTGCACATTTTATTGATGGCAATTGGGCAATGCAAAGTCGAATATTAAGGTAATAACCCTTATTTAATTTATGTCAATGGTGTTTGAAATATTAATTGATGTATTTTTTTCTAATTATTTAGGTTTATATATGTGCCTGCACCACATACTAGTGAAGTGTTATGTGAGACCTTGCTAGATTGTTTGATGGATTGGAGTGTGGATACTAAATTATCAACTATTACAGTTGATAATTGTTCCACAAATGATGCATTGATAAATAATATTATTGGTAAACTGGATAGGAGTAATTTGATCAGATCGGGTTCGTTGATACATATGCGATGTTGTGCACATATTCTAAACTTAATAGTGAAAGATGGATTAGATATTATTAAAGAAGGGATTGATAAGATTCGTGAGAGTGTTGTTTTTTGGACCGCAACTCCTAAGAGGATGGAAAAATTTGAGGAAGCAGCAAGGCAATTGCGGATTCCAGTAACTAAAAAGTTGGCTCTTGATTGTCAAACTAGATGGAATTCTACTTTTTTGATGCTTCGAACTGCCATTTTGTACAAAGATGTTTTTAGTCGATTGAAACAACGTGAGCCTCAATATAAGCATTTACCTTCTGATGGTGCTTGGGAATTTGCAAAAGAAGTTTGTGAAAGATTGAAAGTGTTCTATGATATGACTGAATTGTTCTCTGGAACGAAGTATCCTACGGCTAATATGTATTTTCCTAACATTTGTGAGATTCGTCTAGAATTATCAGAGTGGCTTAATTGTCAAAATGAGATTATTTCAAAAATGGCAGCTTCTATGTTGGAAAATTTTGAAAAATATTGGGGAGTTATTCATGAAATGATGGGGGTTGCAGCTGTGTTAGATCCAAGATATAAGATGACTTTGCTTGAATATTATTTTCCTAAGGTTTATGGAAGTGATTATGTTGTCCAGATTGAGAATATAAGTCAGCTTTGTTATAACTTGGTGAGTGATTATCAATTAGCCCTTGATTCTGGGCCTGGTGAAGGGGATTCAATTAGAATGGATTATACTCATTTAGGTGGAGGTAAAGATAAAATGTCAGATTATGATTCATTTGTGAGGGCAAAGAAAAGATGCAGAACATCATTAGTTAAGACGGAATTGGATAATTATTTAGAAGAGGATGTTTTACCAAGAGTTGGGGATTTTGATATTTTATTATGGTGGAAGATACATGGAGTTAAATATCCTACACTTCGAGCTATTGCAAGAGATATATTGGCCATTCCTGCATCTACTGTTGCCTCTGAATCCGCTTTCAGTACAAGTGGTAGGATAGTGAGTCCACATCGTAGCAGACTTCATCCAAAGACATTGGAGGCATTAATGTGTGCTAGGAGTTGGCTTTGGGCAGCTGAAAATAATGGTAACCATTATGTGACAATATTTTACTTATTTCATTGATTTTATTATTCTTATTATCACTGCATAAACATGATGTGTGTTATAATTTTGTTAACTGTTAGATGGGAATGCAATGCCTTCAGATGGTTATGCCACCATATATGATGAGATTGATTCGGATGGTGAAGGTATTGTTTTTCTATTTTTAATGTTAATATTAATAACAATTGATTTATAAATCAAAATTTTGAATATAAGTTATAATTGCAGGGACTATCATGGAATAATAGTGAAGGCCAGAAGGTGTGTGGTGCAGCAGTAACTTGAAGATTCATATCAAGCAAATTTCAAGTTTTTCATCAAACTTTTGTAACTTTTTGTTTAAGAAGAAATGTTGTAGTTTGCATTGCTTTTGGTGAACATATTAATATTTGCATTGTTGTTTAATTTAAATATTGTTTTGCATTTTGCAAATGTTGAAATTTATGCAGCAAAGCAGCAGGAACATGCTGCAATTTTTTATTATAGAAAATATTATGTGGTTTGTATAGTTTAATATTTGCATGGTTTTTTATACTCTAATTCTATATAATATAATTAATATATTGATGAAGATTAAAAAATTTCGAGTTTTCGGGGTCGGGGTCGGGGATACCCGAGTCTGTTGGGCACGGGGACGGGGTTTAAAAAATTAAAAAAATCGGGGTATGGGGCGGGGTCGGGGACGAAAAATCACTATCGGGGTCGGGTATGTGTAAAACCGGTCCCGAACCGCCCCGTTGCCACTCCTACATTCAACAATAAAACATCAAGTCCAACATCCAACACTCTAAAAACTAAGATAAACATACATATTGTTCAATGCAAAATTAACCTAATTAAAACATCCAACACTCTTAAAACTACAATAATTCTTCAATCTTCATGCACGTCTTCTTCCTCGTCAATTACAATATGACAAATCGATGTAGAACAATCTACAAAATTAAAATTGCAAAGTTATATCATATATTTAGAAATTAGAATGGAAATGATAGAAATTGAATAATAAATTTACCTCTCTCTTCATTCCATAACCAACGACGAGTACACATCAATGCATCAACAGTAGGTGGCTTGTGTCTATTGCGATGCGGACTAATCAATCGACCACTATCACTAGAAGTTGATTCAGATGCAACAGTTGAAACTGGAATAGCTAAAATATCCCTTGCCATCTTTTGTAAAATTGGATATTTAACTCCGTGTGTTTTCCACCAATTAAGAATATCAAAATGTGAAGCTCTTGGCAAGATAGCTTCATCCAAATACATGTCCAACTCCGAAGTTCTAGACGCTGCAGAAGGATCTGAACTTGAAGCCATCCATTTGTCATACATGCCCATCGTCTCAGTATCGAGTGCATCAATTTTTGGACTAGAAATACTAGATGAGGTCATTCTCGTATCCAATGATTCACTCGAATTCCCACTCAATTCTCTAGACTGATACTCAATCAACAAATCATAACAACTTCTACGAATCTCATACAACTTTGCATCTGAATTTTCACCATAAATCAAGTTAATATAAAACTCAACCAATTTTAACTTATACTTTGGATCCAAAACAGCAGCAACCCCCATTATAAGATGACATTCATTCCAATATTTGTCATATTTCTCAACCATCTTCTCGGCCATTTTTCTTACAATCAACTTGGGACTAGTCAACCACTTACTTAACTCCCATTTGATATAAAAAATAAACTTAAAGTAAAAGTTAGAAGTGGGATATTGTGTCCCAGAAAACATCTTAGTCACTTGATAAAATAACTTCAACTTTCCACACAATTCAATTGCATTATCCCAATCTTCATAACTAGGTAAACTTTTGTAATTTCTTTCTCGAAGTTTAACTCTCACAAACACATTCTTATACTTAATTGCAATCTCCAACATCAAATAAGTTGAATTCCAACGAGTTTTGCAATCAAGAGACAACTTCTTAAAACAATCAACATGCAATTGTTGTGCAGCTTCTTCAAATTTTTCTATCCTAGAAGGTGAACCGGTCCAAAAAATGACACTATCACGTATTTTTGTAATTGAGTCACTAATCTCTTCAAGACCATCTTTCACAATCAAATTCAAAATATGAGCACAACAACGCATATGAAGTACCTTCCCATCTAGAAGCAAATGTCTCCTTGAAAGCTTGTTCGGCATAGTCCTAAGCATGGAATCATTGGTCGAGCAATTATGAACAGTGATTGTTGATAATTTTTTATCAATGTTCCAATCCATGAATGACTCGACAAGAAGATCAGCCATGACCTAGGCTGTATGCGGAGCAGGGACATATACAAACATATATTGAATAAAAAAAAGGTTAGAACTTAATAATATCTTAAGTAACTACATAAACAAATATGGATATATAATTATAATATTTGATTACCTCAAAATGAAGCTTGTAAGAGTTCATGAATCATCAATGTAATGAGTTGTACTTGCCATATAACCTTTCTTAGCATTATTTGATGTCCACATATCGGTTGTGATTGTAACTCAACACTTAAGCTTGTCCAACAATTTGTAACATTGTGTTTTTTTAGCATGAAAAATCTTCTAAATGTCATTTTTCAGTGTATTTCTTGAGACCATGGTAAAACAAGGTTGAAGCTTTGCAGAATATCTTTGAAACCCAATGTGCTCCACAATACGTAGAGGATAATCATGCAAAATTATCATTTTAGCAAGTTCTTCTCGACAATCCTCTTGGTTGAAAACATGTGTTGCAAGTTCTTGAACACTAATTCCATTTCCACCAGCTTTCTTGTTCATCGATAGTACACTTTGACGGATATCAGTTTTTCTAGGTCGCTTCTTGCAAGTATTGTTATAGTGCTTATGCAAACTAGTAGTCCCATGAGAAGCTGGAGCTTTGAGACGAGTGATACAGTAGTTACACAAAGTATGTTGGATTCCCTCATGCGTTATCCTTGTAAAGTGATTTCATACACCTGATGTATGTTTCCTTTTCGAAGTAGATTGAGTAGCATTCTCATTAACATCATCATCCTCGGGACCTCCCCCAAAAGCCATCTCCTCCATTGGCACATTACTTTCTTGAGGAATTATATTTGATGGGATATAATTATTTCCTTCTTCAAACTCCATCTATTTAAGAAAAATCGTTAGCTACAAAAAGAAATTCAACTATGAACTATACATATTTATTGAAATTAATTGAATCTAGATAAAATATTAATGTACTAAATTACAAATTGTGCAGCAAACAAATTTACAAAATCTGTAAAATATATTCAAAATCTACACAAAATAAATAAATAATAAGCCATTTTTAGAAATAAAGTAAATATGCAGCAATTTATTTAAAAGCATACACATTATAGAACCTTGTAAATCCTATACAACTAGTCAACCACTCTGTAATTTTATAGTATAAACATTAAACATTAAAATCAACAACAGCAGTGGCGTACAACACTTAATTTTTATATACAAAACTCAATAACTACTTTTAGGAGAAGAATTAAAATTTTAAAACTAACCTTAACGTGAGGAGTGAGGACTGGATTTGCGACGTGGAGTTGTTGGGAGTCTGCGACGTGGAGCGACGACGATGCGACGCGGCTGGAGCGGCAACGACTTGACTGGACGTGGGACTGTGGGAGTGCCGAGTGCGATTTTGAATTTTTTAGAATTGAGTCTAAAGAGAAAAGGTGGAGGTGTGGAACTTGAACGCAACGTATACTACAGTGCTTACCCTAGAAATTATTTTTTAATAATTAATATATTTTTTATTTTTTTTAATATATATATATATATACGGGTTGGGTATATACAATTCCAGGACCCGTCCCATACCCGGCGGGTATTTGTTGACCGGGTATTTACCCGCCTCGGGACCCATTTGATCGGGTATTTACCCGCCCCGTGCGGGCCGGTTTTATGCGGGTCCAGGTTTTTACCCGCCCCATTGCCAACCCTATTCGTTTCTTTTCAGGGGTCGTAAAATTGTGCTACTACCCAGCAATTCTCGAGACATTCCTCAATCTGATGCCTCCAAGTCTGTTATGTTATTATCTCAAGTGCCATTTCAGTCTGCTATGGAGGAATTTGGGGTTGTTTTTGCCCTTGTTGCTAATTACACAGGTTCATAGTCAGGGACACCTCCCCTTGCTGTCCAGCCCTTACTTGCAGAGTTTGTGGATGTTTTTCCCGAGTCTCTCCCGAACACATTACCTCCTCTTCGGGATATTCAGCATCAGATTGATCTTGTCTCAGGTGCAGCCTTGCCCAATCGACCACATTATCCTATGAGTCCGAATGAGCTTGAGGAACTCTGTCGCCAAGTGAAAGCCTCAGTCCATGTGCAGTGCCTGCCCTATTGACCCCTAAGAAGGACAATATTTGGCGCATGTGTGTTGATAGTCGTGTCATTAACAAGATAACAGTGAGGCATCGTTTTCCTATTCCCCGTTTGGATGATTTGTTGGACCAGTTGGGTCGAGCCTCCATCTTTAGCAAACTAAATTTGACGAGTGGCTATCACCACATTCGATTTAGAGAAGGGGATGAGTGGAAGGCGACATTTAAAACACGGGAGGGGTTGTTTGAGTTGTTGGTAATGTCATTTGGTTTGTCTAATGTCTCGAGTACCTTCATGTGTGCTATGAATCAACCTCTACGTCCTTTCATTGGTAAATTCGTCGTCGTTTATTTTAACGACATTCTAATTTACAGTGACAGCTCCGACTCTCACCTACAACTAGTGATGTTATTCGAGCCGAGCGAGCCCGAGTACCTAAGGTTTGAGTTCGGATCGAGCATATTTCGAGCTAGGCTCGAGCTCGCTAGTTAACATTATCGAGCGTGAAAGATGGCTCAGCTCGACTCGTATATATTTTTTTAGCTTGATAGAGATCGAGCTCGAACTTGAGCTCGACTCACATATTTTTTTAGCTCGACAGAACTCGAACTCGAATTCGAATAACCAAATTATTTTAGCTCGACAAGGCTCGAACTCGAGCTCAAGCTCGAAATCCTGTAAATACACACATTTAACTAAAATATTGAAATTTCTATAGAAAATACATATTTAATCAAAAAGTACTAGAAATATAAAAGCAAATGCATACTTCAAAAGTCATAAAATTAAAATATGAAAGCAACATCCACTAACAAGTTAACAACTAACAAATGTACTCCATCCATCATAGAAAATGTTTACAAACAAAATATTTCTCCGGTCAACAAATAAGTATTTAGCAACATTCAATGGATTCATTCTTCAATCTTGATCGGGGAGTTCAATTTCTTGATAGGTCGATGTAGATGATTCACCAACATCCGATAATTCCTGCAAAAAAATAAAATAAATGAGAAAGCCATTAATATATTTTTGATCTTGGCATTACAAAAACATTGTCTTGGTAAGTTGGTATACATTACCTTAACCAAAACATGCAGTAGGCATAATTTAACCAAAACAATCAAAACATGCAGTAGGCATAATTTAACCAAAACAACCAAAACATGCAGTAGGCATAATTTAACCAAAACATGCTGTAGAAGTTAACCAAAATATGCAGTAACTTATATAAAAGATAATCAATCAAAAGTAAAAGTATTAGAAAGTTCATTTCACTTACACGAGATCTAGTCTTTACACCATAAAGATTGTGAATCCAATCATTGTCACAAAGTAGCATTTGCATCGTCTCAACCGACATAGAAGCTCGTCGATCATCAATTATTCGACCACCGGCACTAAAAGTATATTCGGAGGCCACAGTTGTAATCGGAATAGAAAGAATGTCACTTGTCATCATTGACAATATCGGAAACCTCAACCTTTCCGATTTCCACCAAGCCAAAACATCAAGATTGGCAGAAACATCATCACAACAATACCTATTTTCTTCTAAATACACATCCAAATCCATTTTTTCCGGTGGAGTCTTATCAATTTCATTGACACGCATCAAAAACTTTTCCTTACCGGTAAGAACATTAATTCCAAGCTTCTTAACAACTGCCCTACTGCTCATCAAATCTCTACCATGTCGATTTAGCTGCTGTTTTTTGGGGCCTTCGGCATGAGATGGGATATAAGCTTCAACATATTCATTGTAAAGTTCATAGATAAGCATCTTGATTTCATTAGTTTTATCAAATGCTTCTATCTCACCATAAATAATCGGAAATGTATGATCAACAAGTGTCATTTTATACCTCGGATCAAGAATAACAACTATTGTCAACAACACATTACTTTCTCCCCAATACTTGTCAAATTTTTCCGACATGGCTATGGCCATTTCTTTGATATTACCCGAAGTGTCAACCACCTTTTCGTTTAAAAGCTCTTTAACCCTATAAAGCTCAACAACAAAAATGTTGGAAGTTGGATAATCTGATCCAGAAATCATATTAGTAATTTCATGGAAAATACCCAAGAATTTGCAAACTTCCTCCACTTTCAACCAATCTTCTTCACTTGGAACATAAGTAAACCCAAGGTCAATATCATTATATCTTGAAAAAACAACCTTGAATTCTAAAGTAGATGCCAACATAAGATATGTGCTATTCCACCTAGTTGGACAATCTATAATCAACTTCCTAGAAGGTAATTGCAATTGCTTTTCAATTTTTGCAAATTGGATAAGACTAGACTCCGAATTATTCAAGTACTTTACCCCATCTCTAACTACATCAATCACACCATGAAGATTTTTTAGACCATCTTGCACCAAAAGATTAAGTATATGTGCACAGCACCTCACATGAAAAATCTTTACACCAAGACTAAGTCTCTTTCTTAGAGCAAAATCCATTTTAAGCCTTCTAATACAAACATCATTATAAAAAGCATTGTCTACAGTGATGATAGAAATCTTATCATCAACTTCCCAATCAATAAAGCATTTACTTAAAGCATCAGCAATAATGACTCATGTATGAGGAGGTGGAACATTGCAAAAGTCCAAGACACGTTTTTGTAACACCCAATCAACATCCACAAAATGACCCGTCACAACCATATACTGAAGTTTTTGACCAGATTTCCACAAATCAGTAGTTATACTAACCCTATTAGCACCCCTCAACACAGATTTCAGCCTTTTCTTTTCTACTTGATAGGTATTATAACAATCTTCTCTAACTTGTTGACGGGTAATCTTTTTGTAAAATGGTGATACAACTTTCATGAACTTATTAAACACTACATGATCCATCATAGAAAATAGATACTCATGCATTAGAATCATATGAGAAGCAAGCTCTCGTACCTTAACATGATCGTACAAGTAGTTGTTAATGGAAGTGATACCATCAGATTGCCCATCTATGAAAGACAATATTTGCTGTTTCGCTTTGGTTTGATCTCCACTGGATAATCTCTTTTGTAGACACGCGTTTAAATGACGCTTGTGTTGAGATGTAGCTCCAGTTGCGCTCTTAGCAAAACATGCCTTGCAATGATTGCATTGCACCTTTTCCGTTCCATTCTTGAGCTTGACAATTTTCATATTCTCCCATACCATTGATTTTTTTAGCCGTTTCATTGGCTCAAATGATTTTGTTGTTTATCCTTCATCACCATCTTTTTCCCCTCCTACTTCTTCAGGTTGGCCACTTGCTGTTTGTAGCTCCTCCTCACTCATCACATCCACATTTTCTTCAATCCCTAACTCTTGACCACCATCTTCATTAATTTGGTCCATACCAACACTTGAGCATGAACCTTGGGTTGAATACATCCTGTTTAGCAATAAAATAATGTTTACATCAATAAATATGATCAAAATGGACAAATAAGGCAAATACATAATTAGCTAATAAAAACTAAACTGCAAAATATAGAACTCGACGCAAGTATTTAAATATAGGATATGGTGTAATAATTGAAAATTTATAACCCTCAACCGACATATTAATCAGCAATTACATGTGTCTTCCTCTGTTACAGACTTCTGTTAATTTCTTAACTCACACTTCTGTTAATTTCAAACACTCAAGTTTATGTGTATTATTTATAAATTCAAGAATATCTCAATATGAAATAGAATAACCATGCACATACCAAGCAGTCAAGCACATACCAAGTATCTCAATTATCATAATGTTTTAATAAACAAAACAGGTCAAAGATGCAGCAAAAATATGATGGCTAATCACATAACTAGTACTACTAAACAACTAAAATATTACTCCATCTTCCACGTTTTGGGTAAATAAATTAAAGCAGTAGCATAGAATAAAAATCTTAACAGTAAATAAATTAAGGAGTTGGTGTCCCTAAACTTCAACCAATTGAAGTAGGGCAAGAAAAATTGGAAGATCTGTGTCGAGAGTTGCAGCGCGGCGGGTGCGGCGCGGAGGTTGGAGGTGGTTGGTGTTGCCGGCTGTGTGCGTGAATGGTGTTGTGTCTGCGTGGGAGTAGCAGCAGAATGAGAGACGAGAGCTTGGGAGAGGAAGGGCCTTAACCCTAAGTGAATAAGTCCCTAACCCTAATTTGAGTAATTTACAAAAATACCCCTACCCCCTATTCGAGTTTCGAGCTTTAACGAGTACTCGCGGGTCGAGCCGAGCTTAGCTCGTTAAGCAATCGAGCTTTTATGCTACTCGAGCTCGGCTCATTAACCTACACGAGTAGAGCCTTATCGAGCCTTAACGAGTCGAGCCGAGCCGAGTCTCGTTAAGGCTCGATTCGAATAACAGCACTACCTACAACATTTACGGGAGGTCTTGTTGGTATTACGTCGAGATCAGTTTTATGCAGCCTCCGAAAAGTGTGCTTTTATGACTACTTCGGTACAGTTTTTTGGGTATGTTGTGTCTGATTAGGGCCACTCAGCAGATCCGAGCAAGATTGAGACCATTGTCATTGGCCGACTCCTACATCTATTACGGCGGTCAGGAGCTTTCATGGGCTAGTCTCTTTCTATCGACAGTTCATTCCCCATTTTAGTAGTATTATGGCACCAATAACAGATTGTATGAAGGGGACCAAGTTTGTGTGGACGGAGGATGCAGTAACTCCCTTTCATGAGATCAAGCATAGATTGATGACAACACCTATCCTTGTTCTCCCTGATTTCTCCCTGCCTTTTGAGTTGCATTGTGATGCTTCGAAATCAGGAATTGGGGCGGTTTTGAGCCGAGCAGGTCGTCCGGTGGCCTTTTTCAGTGGGAAGTTAGCGGGTTCCAAACTCCGTTTCAGCACATATGATGTGGAGTTTTATGTCATAATTCAGATTGTTCGGCATTGAAGTCACTATCTCTTCCAGCGGGAGTTTGTTCTCTTTACTGATCACGATGCCCTGAAACATTTGGGGAGTCAAGATAAGATATCTTACTGCCATGCATCTTGGATTTCTTTCCTCCAGCAGCTCACATTCGTCTTTAAGCACAAGGTAGTTGTCTCTAACGGGGTGGCAGATGCTTTGAGTCGACGCCATAATCTGTTTTCGACCTTTCGGGTGCAAGTTCCGGGGTTTGAGTCTTTTATTGATTTGTATGTGGAGGATCCTTTCTTCTCCAAGGTTCTTCTTCAGGTCCAGCAAGGTGGTGGTTCTCCTTTCCTTTTGGAGGATGAGTTTCTGTTTAGGGGCCTCCAGTTGTGCATTCCTGATTGCAGCATGCGTTTCAAAATTATCCAGGAATTGCACAACGAGGGTCATGTGGGTCGTGACCGAACTTTTCAGCTAGCAGCGGCTTCTTATTTTTAGTCGTCGATGCGCAAGGAGGTGGGCAAATTTGTGACTCATTGTAGTACTTACCAGGTGTCGAAAGGGTCTGGAACTAATGCGGGTTTGTATATGCCCCTTTCCATTCCGATGCAGCCGTGGGTTGATGTGAGTATGGATTTTGTCCTTGGCTTGCCACGGACGCAACAGGGGAATGATTCAATCTTTGTGGTGGTTGATCGTTTCTCCAAGATGGCGCACTTCATTCCTTGCAAGAAAACTGTTGATGTTGTTAATGTGGCACAATTATACTTTTGTGAGGTGTACCGCCTTCATGGGCTTCCTTCATCCATTGTCTCTGATCGAGACACTCGTTTTGTTAGTCACTTTTGGCGTAGTTTGTGACGCTCGGTGAACACATCCCTTAATTTCAGCAGCGCTTATCACCCCCAAACTGATGGCCAAACGGAGGTTGTTAATCGTTCTTTGGGTAATTTACTTCGCAACTTGGTTGGTGATAATCCCAGATATTGGGATTCGAAGGTTAGTCAGGCTGAGTTTGCTCACAACCATGTTGTCAACCGCATTACTGGTTTTAGCCCTTTTTCAGGTTGTTTATGGGATTGTGCCCCGTGGTCTACTTGATTTGCTGACATTGCCTAGCAAGGTCCCTTCCCATGCTAGTGCAACGGATTTGGTGACACTGGTTCATCGTGACACTCATGCTCGTATTGTGGAGGCAACATCTAACTATAAGGCTCATGTGGATCTACGTCGTCGTCAGGTTAATTTTGAAGTGGGTGATTTTGTGTGGGCTATTTTGACAAAGGACCGTTTTCATGCTCGTGAGTATTCTAAATTGGCTACTAGGAAGATTATATCGGTTGAGATCGTGGAGAAAATCAATCTGAATGCATATAGGCTACAACTACCAAGTCATGTCCGTACTTCAAATGTGTTTAATGTCAAGCACTTGATCCCCTTTGTTGAGGATTCGTCATCTAGTGATGAGATTGATTCAGATTCGAGGGCAAATCTCTTCTACCCGGGAGGGAATGATGTAGCACGAGTGGTGTTGCAATTTTTTAAGAAACGAGATCATCCGAAGAATTTTTGAAGTTTTGAGAGTCGAAACCCGATTTTCGCAAGCGAGCACACTTTTTCAGGTGGAAACGATGTTTTGGGGTTTTTTTTTTTGTAATTTCCTAATTTCGTACACTAGGGTTTGGTTTTATTTTCGTTTTCCAAACATTGTTGGGAAGTTTTTGAATATTGGAATATTATTGAAGAATTATTCTTCGTTTTATCAAGATTCGGGTATTCTGTGAATCAACGATTCTTATTGTTCTTTCTTTTGATCACGCACGCTGCATCACCCGTTTAACCCTGAAAAATGTAGGGTTAGGGTTCATGAATCATAAGCCCGTTTAATTCGGACTTTTTTTTACCCGGACATATTAGTCTGCGAGTTAAACCGGGCTAGCCCGAGTTGTTTTTTTTTTTTAATAAATAACATGAGAACAAATTTTGGGTCATTTGACTCATAGTCATAACTATGTATTGTACATTAAGCAGCCCATTACCATTCATTAGTCATTATTACTATTTTTTTATTAGATTATGATATTTGTTTAGCTTTATTTGGTCATATTAAGGACCAATGAGTTTTAGAATTGTGTTTAAATCATACTTCTGTTTTTTCATTTACTGATCATTAACTAATTATATATTTTTCTATTTTATTTTCTTGTTGGACGTGCCAATTGAGACCTTTAATTATAAAAGAAAAAATTATTATAGTCCATTAGTGGCCCGTTTAGCCCATGGCCCACTAGGGTTAGGGTTAGATCCCAACAATTGTAGGAACGTTAAGTATGAACAGGTTAATTGCTGGTCGTATAGGGCTAGGGTCAATCCGATAGACATCTCTAATATATAGTCAAATTGGAGTGGCGCATGTTTTAAGGAAAATGTAGATAAAATATATAAATAAGGATAAGGTAAGGTGGTTGTTTGTGAGTAAAGTTGTTGACAATTTGAGTAATTAAGTGATGGTTGAAAGATAATGATAAAGTGGTGGTTTTTATAAAATGTATGAGACTGCATTTTGTGGACACATAATATAAGATAAATGAAACTACATTTCATGGACGAATAATATATAAGATGAATGAGAATATATTTCGTGGACGGAGGGAGTATACAATTAATACTAGCTAAAGTTCCAAACTCTTCAATCTCGGCATGGCATTGCAATTCGTATGTATGCATCACTAGCTTTTAAAATTATTACTCATTTTTTACCCACATTTTCTTTTACACGTTACTAAATCGTCCAAAATACTCCTCATTTATTTGACCTCACACCCCCACCAAATTAATTTTCTTAAAAGTGAGCCGGTGAAGCAAGACATCACGAGACAGAGGATCCGGAGTATAATTTAAGCTCTACATTTATCTAATACTCCTAGTAACTAATGTCTCTGCATGGTTGCAAGTTAAATTTTAATATCGTTTCGCTTAGTACGAGGCGGAACGTACAATCAAAATTAATTCCCTTCAAAATATAACAAAAGTCATTAAATTTAAATTTAATGAAATGAAATATATATATTGAAAATTTTATACTCCGTAATAAAATAATTTTAAAGGTATACTATTATTTTATAAATCGGACCCCCAGTCTTAAATTTCTAGGTCCGTCATTGATTGTGAGACCGACCTTTAATATTGAATTAGAGCTCGTTTGATGGAGTTCAATTCATGATCATGAGAAATGCACGATATATACAATTTTCTGACAAAGTGGAATAGCTCAAGTGGTTAGAGCACCACTACCTAGGCCTTAGGTCCTGGGTTCGAGTCATGGGGAGGGGAAAATAAATGGGTATTTAACTTGTAATAAAAAAAAAAAATGAGAAATGCACGATATGAAAGTATCATATTATATATTTATCATGTATTGTATTTGTACCCTAATCCTTCCAAATATAGTTTTTTGTCTAATATTTATCTTATTGTTGTGGTTATATTGTGATCTACTTGGATATTCAAATGCCACTCATGCATGGACTTATGTAGCTTTCAAACTCATAAGTATATTATATATAAAAAAGAAAAACGATTTTTTTTCTATCCAATTTGAGGTATAAGAATCTCATGGTTTAATTGATTTTAGTTTGTGAGACATGCATTTAATTTGAAACCAGATAATTTTATATTTTTCCTTACTTGCTTTTTTTAAAAAAAAAACTAGAATTATATTAATCAATATGCATACTTTAGTTACGGAATGACTTAGTAATTAGTATTGACAAATTTTTGTATGCAAAAATTGCACATAAATAAAATCCGCGTAATTGGATTCTAACCCAACCCAATCTTCAGACCTTCATTTTCATCGACGATTTCATTTCACTGTTGAATATGTCGTGTCTGCTGAGAAAATAATTGTTGGGTAGCAAATATCCTAACAAGATGATTAATAAAATTTTGATCAAGTAATTAAGAAGGATTAGAATTAGTGATTGTGGAGAAGTTTGTAGTGTTTTCAGAAAAGGTTGATAGCTAGAATTTAAATAAAACTAACCAAAAATATATACCGAATTAAAAAAAAAAAAGCAAAAGTTAGGAAACTTATTACGAGACAGGGTGGGCATATTTTAATGGTATAAGAATTATGATTTCAGATTATCTCAAAATTTTAAATGGATAAAATTACACATTTGGCTAGAAGTTCGAACTCATTTCACGCGTAAAAGCTGAGTATGTAATTTTTCGGTGATTTAAAAAAAAAAGTACTAAATTGGTCAAAAACTGTTCAGGATTGTATTGTGTAACCTAGGACTAAAATTTATAACACAAAAAAAAATTAGGTTTTATTTTGTAATGTATCTAAGTTAGAGGACAAAAAAAAAAAAGAATTAATTAGGCTAATGATTTCACCTATGTCTTCAAGTTCAAGAATTTTTTATCGCTTTTATTGCTAGTCGTATTTAGGGGTGTGACGGGTGTACCATTTCTCATGGCACCCCAACCTTTGGTTTTCTATTTGTGAACTTAACGCTTTTATCTTTTCTTTTTTCCTTTTAATTCAAAAACTTTTTATTGTCTTTATTTTATTTTAATGACCATTAAGATTTGGCGATCTAATTGTAGGACTTGGATTAATTTTGCAATTTATTTATGCTAAAATAAAATTGAAGCATTTAAATTAAGTGTAGATGGACCATGTAATGTAATGATGATAAGTTGCAGAAATAACAACATTTTACATTTGTTTGATTCATCGATTGAGACGTTGTTATGTTTCAATTAATTCGCCTCTTAAATTTGTTGCAACTTCCTAGGAAGATAAAGTTATTACAAATCGACAACAAATTAATACTACTCCACCCATTACTTTAATACTACCATGTTCCTTTTTTATTGTCCCACTTTTATTACCAATACAAATTTATTAGTATTTTTTTTTTCAATAATGCCTTTAATAAATAGCAAGTTTTATTTATAAATAAGGGCATTATCCTAATAAATTATAAAATTGGTTTGTGTGTGAGTTAATGAAATGTGACACATAAAAAGAAACAAAGGTAGTATATTTGAATTCGATATGTGCATTTTTTTTTAATTGATTGTTTGGTTCATAAGCTTGGTAATATGAGAAACTCAAGAATGGAATTTTATTTTATTGTTGACACAAAAATGGAACAAATTAGAAACAAAGAAGACACACAAAATTAGAGAGGCAAATTAAGATGGAATATAATTTGTTTATAGCAAACTTCTGAAATTATCCCCTCTTCTATTTTTCAAAGAGACAATCGAATTAATTAATTATATTAATTGTATTTTTAAGGTTAAATAATTCTCCCATCTAATACTACTCGTTTATAAAAATAAAAGACAAGCCATGAGTTATATATATGCACTCAAGTATTGTAAACCCTTTTTTATATACCATTAAAAAAAAAAAAATCACTACCAAATATGACAACAATCTAACGGAGCACACGCTTTTTTTTATGTGCAAGATGCATGGTTTGAATCCTCCCATATTTTTCACACATTTTTTTTCCTGGAACAATATGTATTTTACAATTAAATACACTATTTCTTTGAGACTTTGACCAATTTCATTATTTGTATTTTGTACACTCTTTTTTTATTGTTTAATTTTATTATGCACATTAAACTGTTTTAAAAAGAATATTATTCACACTATTTTATTTTCACCCTCCAAACATAATTACTTAAATTATCATTTTATGTATCTCACGAGTCACAATACTCCATCATACCCCAAATTTATCTTCTCTACACATAAATTAATAAATATTTCATTCGTCCCACAATTACTTTCACACTTTCCTTTTTGCGACGTCTCACAACAAAATTTACACCCTTAAAATGAAAAACTTTTATAAACTTCATCCTCACAATATCCTCAATTTTACACAAATGTCATTGATTTTTCTCAACACATACACAAAAGTCAACTCATTTATTTACTTTATACATAAAGTTTACAAAATTACCCTTCAAAACTTCAGTCATTATTACTCTTTCTTAATATGCATGTTCATCTACATATGAAAGTAATTTTGGGACATATGGAATATTTATTAAAACATGTGTCCGAATAAAATAAATATAAGGTTGTGTTTGGATGGAGGGATTTAGGTATGAATTTTAAATTCATAATCTAAATTCACTCCACTTGTTTGGATTAAAAAGTAAATGAACATATTTCAAATACTTAACATCTTTTTTTAGTTAAAATTGAGAGAATTTTAAATACTCACTAAAAAATGTCATTTGAAATTTATCTATTTTAAAATCATTTCATTTGAATATCTTTTCAAATTAAATCCCCTCATTCAAACACAACCTAATGGATTTAAACGAAGGTATCAGTAGTATTTTTCAGCTAACGTGGAAGTGACCGTAAAATTCAAAAATGAAATTGAGCACAAGCACGAAATTGAGCTGTTAAACGAATCGAGCTGCTCGTGAGCTCGGCTCGACTTGTTCGTTAAATGAGTCGAGCTCGAGCTCGTTAGATACTCGATTTACTAATGAGTCGGATCGAGCTCGATTTGTTAGGTTCGATATCTAAATTTTTTTCTTTTAATTTCATTAGGCTCGTTAAACTCTTTAACGAACCGAGCTGAACTCATTTTTTAGTTCGTCAATATTATCGAGTCGAGCTCGAACTTCAAATACTCGCCTCGACTCGAATAACAGCCCTAATGACAACCCAAAAAAATGTGATAATTTCGAATGCATAAAGCGAGTACATAGATGAAGTGAGTACATTCAAGTGATAAGTTTTATTGAAAGATATGTAGTTGTGGTCGAGAACAGAAATATTCGAGAATTTCTCAAAAAATGATTTTGATATATTCAATTTTTGTATTCATCGTATATATGGGGAATTAGAATGTTTTTTTCATAATATTTATAAAAAGGGTTAATGATATCGATAAATATCCGTATTCAATAACAATATATAGAACCTAATATTGAGAGAATATAAAAACATATAAAAAAATGTCGATAAAATTACAAAAATATCAATAAATATATAATATTGTGTGTAAATTTATTACAAATATAAAATTTGTTCAATTTTTTTTTAAATTATGTATTTTTATAATTTTTAAATTTTTAAAAATTTAATAATATTAATATCGGATAAATATCCACAAATTTAAGATATCCATATTTGTGATTTAGCCCACTGAGGAGGGTGTGTACCGTGATAGCTGATAAGTAGCCTTTACACATGCACTAGAATAATGTGGTCAAACCCCCACCCACCCCCAAAACAATATAAGAGAATCTTAAAAAGAACAAAAGACAAAAATTAAAATTAAAAAAACACTTGCCATTACTAATAATTCATATTCGATCATTTAAAAATTCAACCTAAAAAAAAAAGGACATTTTTACACTTCTAATTACAACAGAGATTGAACCATTCTTCCAAAGAAAGGAGAAACGATGTGGAAATGGGGAAAAAGAAAACTAATTCTTTTTTTTTTTTTTTTGACATGGAGAAAACTAATTCTTTCTAATACTCTATATTTATATATATAGAGAGAGAACATGCATGAATATGATTATATCATATCATCATCGTATATTGTATACTATCTCCATACATACCAGTTCACATTTCCCTCTACACATTTCTATTTTCATTTTTTTTTTCTCTCATCATTTTACTATTAACCCCATCTAATTAATAATTTCGTTCATTTCAAATTTTTTTTTTAATGATTTCGTGATTAATTTAATGTTAACAAAACCATGTTTATTAAATAAGGGGTGAGTTTAAAAAAATAACATTGGCTGAGGAAGTTACTTAATTAATAGTGTTTGAGATTTTCCCATAAAAAATTATACACCAATCCAAACTTCACATTTAAATTATCCATTGTTCACTTATTACTTACTACTATAGTGTCTCCTTTTTTTTTAATTGTTTTTATATAGTACTCCCTCCGTCCATGAAAAGTAGTTCCATTAGCTTTGTATTTCTTGTCCATCAAATGTAGTCCCATACACTTTATGAAAACTATCACCCTTCAATCATCACTTAATTACTCAATTTGTCATCAACTTTATTCACAAACAATCACTTTATTCACAATAGACCCCACAATACCCTATAATACATTAATACCCTTACTTTATCTACTTTACCTACATTTTTCTTAAAACTTGTGTCCACCCTCCATGGAACTACTTTTGGTGGATGGAGGGAGTACAATTTGAAGGCATGAGTTTGCTATATATGGAGTATTACTTTATTGTTCCGTACCGTCATAAACTTTTTTATTTAATTTTTTACATAAATTAAAGAATATAGTATAAAATGTGTAATTAATAGATGTAATATAGAAAAAAATTAGAAAAAGATATAAATGAAAAAAATGTAGAAAGATGAAGTGAATTTAACTCCAGAGTCCCATACTAAATGCCACAATTTTACCATTTAGAACGTTTCAAATTAAGTTACCAATTTTCATTTTTGTCACTATCTCTCTCTACCTTGTTCCTTTTTACGGAGTATCTCTTTTTACATTTTATATTTCCCATTTTTATCTACTTTTTCTTTATATATATATATGTATATAGCCGTTACATCAATACCACATTATCCATTTAATATTATTATTTTAAAAAAGTGTGTAAATATTAAATGAGACACTTTACTTGAGATAGAGGGAGTATTATTTAAGGAAATTAAAATTGTTTGAAAAGTTAATGGGTGAGACTAGAGGTGTTATTCGAGCCGAGTAGTTAAAGTTTGAACTCGACTAGACAAGCAAAAAAAGAAGCTCGAATCGACTCGTTAACGAGTTTCACTTGTAATTAGAAGAAAAGAAGATATTGAGTCTAACGAGTCGATTTCGAGCCGACTCGTCAGTAATTCGAATATATATATATATCTAACGAGCCGAGTTGAGCTAATGAGCAACTAAGTTCGTTTAACAACACTATGCGGGACGGAGGGAGTATTTTATTTTGTGTAGTTTGCTCATCTTAGTTTGTTATAATTTGCTCAAACTTTAAAATTTACTCAATACACATCTTCAAACAACGACAATAGATTCGTTTGATGAAATATAGACCAATATTGCTCTTTCATCAATTAAAAGGGATGAATATTTAACTTTCCATAAAAAAAAAATATTGCTCTTTCATGTTAACAAAATAAAAGGATATATATTGCTCTCTAGGAGTTTGGTGTTGTTTGAGTTGATGGACCACTCACGAATTAAATCTATTATTCGTGTTTATATTTTTGAAGTTTGTACAGTAACTAACCTTGACAACTATATTAAACAAAAATGTATTTTGTTTGGGATTGATATCAATTTGCAATGTTACTATGACAATTTTATCAGTTTACAATTGCAATACATAGATATATGTAGCAACCAGTCAATTTTGCAGAGTATAAGTTGCAATCGATCATCATAATCAGTGACCGGATCCATAAATTATAGATTGGGGGGCCCAATTTATATTAATACAAAATATTTATATATACAAAAAATCATTATAAAATTTTATACATCTTATTTCATTAATTTAAATTTAACGATTTTTGTTATGTTTTGAAAGAAAGTAATTTTGATTGTTCTAGCTTGTGAAAAAGTATACAAATCCGATCATTGTTGAGACTTTAGCCACTATTAGTCAAATGTAGAACTTAAAATATACTTCCCCGTCCATAGTGATTTTTATATTTTGATTGAGTCACTTTTTAAGAAATGTAAATTTAGTGAAGTGTGAGATCAAATAAGAAAGAATCAGTGTGGGTGATTTAATAATGTATAAAATAGATTTTGTGAGGTCTAAAAAAAATTAGTGAGGTGTATTAATAAGAGAAATTGTGAATATAAAATGATATTGTAAATGTATCTATTTTGTGAATTATTTTTATATTTGAAGTGTGGAAGTAATCTTAAAACATAAAAATATAATATAAATAATTACTAAAAAAATATATAATATATATAAAAAAAATGGTGGGAGCTCAGTGACCCCTACACATTTACTGGGTCCGTCAATGATCACAATCTAAGATCAATTTCATATAATATAAGTTATAATAAATCAATTTCGTACATGATAAATTGCAATTGAATAAATAAAAAACCGCACATGATGCAAGAAAACAGTTATAATACATGTTACAAATTAATAAACATTAAATAACATACATATATAAAGTTAATGGAGTATCAATTTACAGCTTGTAAACTTTTTTCACGATTACATCAGTGAATTTCGTATAGTATAAGAATTAAAAAAGTAGTACCAATTACAAACTAATAAAAGTAGCATGATTAAAATTGTTATTTAGTGCTCTCTGTGGAATGATATAAAATTAATGGTGTTGGAATACTTAAACAACCATTTAACAGTCAAATCCTCGCTCATGGTCAAAGATACTTATATAGGAATCATATTAAACCTGGCATGTTTATAATCAAATTTATTTGAAATTTTATCATTAAATATTGAGTTTGAGCACCAACTTATTCGAGTAGCATATGAATCTAATTAATAATTTCTATTTTATTCTAAATACATAGCATTGACTGCCAACAACATTAGAATTAAAGTTTGAGGTTTTAATTTTGCCTTTTGCGAATATTCAAATTTATTTATTAGTTTCATTAAATTAGATTGAATAAATACAAATATATTTTATACCAAGTTTGGGTGTAAGAACAATATTATCTAGAAACACAAAATCCAAATAAAATAACATTAAAACGAAATCCTTATGAAATTCGGTTATTGAAATTATGGGTGATTTAATTTGGTACGTATTTGGTAGTTGGATAGTTTTGAAAATCAATTATTTAAATTTGGATGAATATTAATATGTTTTTTTTAATTAGACGATGATTTAACTTTTATATCAAATCAATGTATAAAATTATAAGAAAATGAATTATTATATTATTATTAATTGAAGCTATAATGAATAGATGATTGTGTAATGATTGAAGTTATTATATTTATGTAAAAGAGTTGAACAATGAGTTTATAATTAATTAAATATGAAAGTTTTTAAAACTGATTTTTAAATCACAGAAATATAACCGGATGTTTAAAAAAATCGAAAGTAAAAGCTTAATAGATCCTACATTCCTACTTTACTAACACAAAAAATTAAAATATAATTTGTGATTAAATTTTCAATTTTATTTCCCACAATTGACAAATTATTACATATTCTTGACACAATAAAGACATCTTTATTGCATATTCCTATACATATCATTTAAATTCTGTCACACAATAAAGTGTGCGTGCGGAACAACCCTAAAAAATTTCCCAAGGCGGCAAACACCAAATGTTTGCTCCACGAATTCCCGAAATCACCCCTACTAAAAAATTGCCATGGCGCCTTTTCCTCTAATATTTTGGCGGGGTTGGAATTCGTTTAGAAAGAGAGGGCCTTTTGGTCTTTTCGCATCGGTGCGCGCCTTAGGGTTTTCATAAACTAGTATATAAACCCCCCAACAAAAATATTTTCACAATCGCCCCCCAATCGCGCTTTCTCTCTCTAAAACTCCCTTTGTCGGTTTTCAGTCCTTATCTTTGCCTCTCTCACTCTAAACCCTACTCTCCAGATTGATTCACGGAAAGCTGCTGCTGCTGAAGTGATTTCGTTAGCTCATTTGAGTATCTGGAATCTGATCGTTGCTTCTAGCTGAAGAATCTCATGTTAATCTTCTGATTTTCTCGAATCGTGTAACTTCAAGTGGGTTGATTACTTAGCTCAAATCGTTAATTCCGAGCTTGAGGACGATGGATCTGAGTGATAAGGTAATTGATCGCGGTTTCTCATCATCATTTCTCAATCGAATGATCGTGATTGTTTGTTTAATTTAATTAACGGCGTTTGATTTTTTTGTGTTTTCAGGGTTCAGAATGTGAAGAGATGAGTAGCCCAACGCCCACCGTTGATAGGGCTTCATCCGACGGCTCAAATCTCAAGACGTGTGTTGATTGCGGTACCTCGAAAACCCCACTTTGGAGAGGTGGTCCAGCTGGACCCAAGGTACAAATCTTTGCTGCTACTGCTTAATTTATTTTTTAAATTAGTTTATTTGATTTAATAATTAATTAATTAATAAATTTTGTTGTTTTGCCTGTGCAGTCTCTGTGCAATGCATGTGGGATTAGGAGTAGGAAGAAGAGAAGGGCCCTGATGGGAGTAACAAAAGAGGAAAAGAAAACAAAAAAATCAGCTGCAAGTGCTAAAATTACTACCAACCAGCAAAGCAACAGCAGTAACAACAGTAGTACCAGCAGCAGTGGGGATAGTACCTCCAAGATTAGGGCATCTTTCAAGAACCAATTTTGGGCATTTGGGAGGGATGTGGCTTTGCAGAGACCAAGATCAAACACAAATAGGAGGAGGAAATTGGGAGAGGAAGAACAGGCTGCTTTTCTTTTAATGGCTTTATCGTGTGGCTCTGTTTATGCTTAGGAGTTTTGTACCCGGTGCGGTAGTTGTTGTACCCCCCCTTTTTGCCCTAATCCAAATCAAGAAAGAGGGTTCAAACGGGCTTTCGTGTTTCTTGTTAGCATAAATGAAATTTAATTAATGTTTAATTATTTATCAACTAATTCACTTAATTGTTTGGTTTGATTGTGACGTAGTGATCCAGTTTTTTTATGCAATCATTTGGTAGAAATATAATCATACATTATCATCATAAAATGAAAAAGGGCGTACGTGAATCATTGGGTTTGGATTTGGTCACTATAATGATACACAAAGAAATTTAAAAATATTTTTTCATTGAATATATCTTTGAAAAACAATGATTTTATAGCCTTTAAAATTAGGTAAATCAAGTGGAATTTTGAGATTCCTGCAAGGAAAAAAATAATTTCATTACCCAAAATTGAAAGATCCATGTATTCAGACTTTACTAGAGTAACTATAAGTAAGAATAGAATTAAAAAATTCAGATGAAAAGTATTATTTTCTGATATAAGTAGAGCATAAAATAAATAAATCATATGATATGCGAATCTTATATTTATCTAATCTTTTATTATCCACTAGTCTAAGATTGGAGGGAAAAATGTTCGGTCCAAATTTTTTTGTGTCTTGGAAATGTTTTGGTCCTCACACATTTGATCTCCATTCTTTCCCTCCCAAATTGAAGTAGAAGAATTCTTTTCATAATTACCACAAATGTACATGATCGTATTATTTAAACTCTTATGAAATGATTAATGAAGTTAAAATTGTTGTAATAGTATTAAAATAAGTCTTTATCTCACTAAGCGATCTCTTTAATTATTATGTTCGAAAATAAAAATGTGTTAGAAAAGATAAAATGTTAATCTTACTTTTCTATTTTATAAATTACAAGAATGTATACATACTTCTGAAATGATTAATAAAATATTACAACAATAACAAACTAAGTTTATCCTAGTATGGATTATTATACTAATATATAATGCTCATTGTGCTTGGAATTGAAAATGTCTTAGAAAAGACAACATTAATATATTAGGTCCAAATTAATTATTTTCCATATGTCTTTTATTTGCATTTATTTTTACGATGAACTTCTATATATCTCCAAATTTCACCAACTATCATAAACTTTTCGAAATCAAATAATTCAAAATAATATAATGTGATCTTTTATCTATATAATATTTCACGGGTGGTTGTACATCTATGGGTTGAGTATCCCTTATACTTGTGTTAATAGCAAAAGCTTTTACCGTTTCAAAAAAAGAAGTATGAGCATACGGCTGGAATTATAGAAAAATGAGGTATTGAGACTCTTATTAAACACAATTTTTTTAAAAATAAAATACGTTTTTCATTGTCCATGCTACTGAATTAATAAGATAATTGTTTTCTAGGATACACAGTAACGGACCTAAGTGCCTAGGGAGTCAGTGAGCCCCCCACTAATTTTATAAATTTGTTAGGGGTATTTTAGTAATTTCATACATATTATGGGTCCGTCACTGAGGATACAACGATAAAAATAATTATACTAGCACTATATCTTGTTTGAGTCAAATTGAGATGTTTCCTTCAAATATGAGCGGAATGCCAAAGAAAAAAAAATTGAAAAACAATGTTATGTCCCAACTAATGTAATATATTTTTTTATAGAAATAAAAATAAAAGAAAGTTTAAATACAGGAGAATATATAAACTCTTAATATATTTTTTGCCTTTCTTGCACCAAGTCTCTAACTTCTGCATTATAGCTTCACACAGCATGTCCAAAACTTGAGGTGGTGGATAACCCTACAAGGCCTCAAATGGTGTCATCTTAATTCAAGTATGGAAATTTGAGTTGTATTAATACTCATATAAGGGAAGCCACTTATATAAGTTATATCATACACCTCAGGTATCCCTCTACACATTGGTTCAATCTCTCAATCTGTCCATCAATTTGTGGGTGGCCAAACTCACCCTAGCTATATTAAACAATTGCTTCCGAAATGTGTTTATAAAGATCTTATTTCTACTTTGCAAGGCTGCAAAAGTCTGAAATTGGTAATCCGGCATTTTGATATCGTCTAGCGCCTAGGCCACCTAGATTTTTTAAATTTTCTTTTATATAAACACATTTTTTTTCACTCCTTAAACAATATAATTTTGTCAAAAAATACCATACATCAAGGAAAAGCCATAAGCATTGCTTAGAACCACTATTTCCTTGAAAAAATTTGCACGATCACCCAAATCGAACTCCTACGTTAATTAAAAAAGTGAAAAAAAAAATTATGGACGCCTAGGCAGCCGTCTAAATCCGCCCTAGACACTGTTGAGACTGATTTTTTTTTTTAAACTCTTAGAAAAGCAAAATCAAATCGGTTACCCTAGGCCGTTTTTTGCAATAGTGTTATTTTGAGACAATGCTCCTAGGCATGGCCTATAGCCTATATATATGATCTAAGAATATCTTAGCTACCCCCTTCAGCTGTATATGGATGAGACAATGCCAATAAATGATACTCCAATATTTAGAAAATCTATTACTACTGTTAGGATCATATTGTTGTTCCCTTATTTTATTTCTTTGTTGTTCATTATTATAATATATATAATTTTTAATGTCTGTTTGATTCATACTTTGGACCCTAAATTCTAATCCAAATCTCTTACCTTCTATGCATCATTTTCATAGGTGATGTTTATTTTGAATTTTTGAGTGGTTTTGAAAATTGGTTTTTGAAATCTTAATTTTTAAAACTTTGATAAATAGTAAATATGTGTGTTTCTTTTGAGTTTTGAAATAGTAAAAGATTTTAACTTTATGTCAAATTAATGTGTAAGATAGAATGAAATTATATTATTTTTAATGAGATTATAATGATTAGTTGATTGTTTATGTTTGATAGGATTGGTTTTAAGTTGATTTAAAAAATTTATTTTTAAATTCCGAAGTAGAGTGTAGGGTCTTAAAATTTAAAACCGATTTTTAAAATCAAAAGAAAACCTCACCTCTGAAAAAAGAATGTACTCCCCTTATTTGAATTTAAATAAAGATTGATACGTATAATTAATCAACCTCGCAGTGTCTATTTGTCTTGCACACTAAATTAATTGATACAGCAAGCATTGAGAATATTGATGGGTTAATATTTTCAATAAAATAAAAGAAAGATATACATTCTTTAAATACCTAAAATGGTACAAGTCATTTTAATGAAAAAGGAAGTCCAGTTGATACTTTATTCAATTCTTGGGAGTTTGAGAAATTATAACAAAATCTGATTTTTTAAATAATTATAAATAACAAGTAAAATTAAAAATTAGAATAACTATATAAAAATTTAACTAACAGAGTGTTTGATAGCATTTACACACATTTATACTTATTTCCACATTTTTCTTCACAATTGGCAATATAATTCCAGTATCTTAAAGGCAGTAAAAAAAATAAAAAATAAAAAGGCCAAACAATCAATAAATTGCATAGGCAAAGCTGCAAAATACTGTATCTAAATACTGTAAAACTATTCAATATTTTTTGGAATAAGTTTGTTATATACGGAGTATTCACATTTTGTGATTTATGTTATTATTAATTTTGAAGCACTATAGAAGTAGTAAATTGAATTTTAATATAATATCTGTCAAAGCGAGTCAGTTGGACCGATCGGCCATCCAGACTAACAGCTCAGATTGGGCCTCATTTTCAATGGACCGAAATGAACCGGGCTGGCCCAATACTTAGTTTTAATAATAAATTAATTTAATTAAAAGCTGGAAAATATAAAGTAAAAAGCCTAAATGGAAAGAGAACCCTACAAGCAATTCCTTCCTCTCCCTGATCCAGCGGCGCCTCCGGCCACCACCGGCCACAGACTCACCCTCGCCGGCGCCGGTCACAGCCACCTCCACCTCCACCACTCCAGTCTCCACTGTAAGTTGAAAACCTTTCTTGCTTTTTGCTAATACTGATGCTCAAAAAAAGGCAAGATGTTCATTAACAGAAATTAAAATTACTTGAATCTCAGGTTTTCCATTTTTCTTTTTCATGAATAATATATCCACAATAACTTTTATTTTTTTGGTTTAAGTAAGTTTTTAATGTTTCAACTTAATCTCTCTTGTCCATTGTTCTTTGTTATGATAAATTATTCAATGTCTTTAGTGATATTTACATGGATAGACTATGTTTAGTAGATTGCATTTTAATTGTTTATCGATGAATTATAAACTACTACTTCGTTTGTTTAATAATACTAGAAACAGAGACTAGATTGCAATTTAATTTAAAATTCTACTTGTCAAATTCTGTGTTAAATTCAATGTTTTTGCATTATACTCCATTTAATACTTATGTACATAACTTTTAGGATGGCACAAGACAGCATTCGTATGGGACCAGTAGATGATTCTGTTCTGAATGAACAAGCAACACATCGTTCGAACACCATATACGTAGACAACGCTCAAGATGATAATGTGTTTACGCTATATCAAGGAGCTCAATGTATTTTTTGGACCAATAGGGAAAATCCAGACTTGAAGGATGTACAACTTCACCCTCGTGTGATGGATGTGTTAGAGGTGATGGGCTTTTACGGTCCTTTTAGATGTGGAGCAGTGAAACTTGATCGTCATCTTATCACTGCACTAGTGGAGAGATGGCGCCCAGAGACACACACCTTCCACTTTCCTGTTGGAGAGACCACTATAACATTGCAAGATGTTGCTATTATATGGGGGCTATCGATAGACGGAGAACCTATTATATGTCCTGAACCAAGACGCACATTTGTTGAATGGCAAGTATACTGTAACACTTGGTTAGGGTTCGAGCCGATACGCGTGGAGATGAGGACCAATAATGCGATCAACCTAACTGCAGTTACGGAACATCTCAAGTGCCAACATATTGATTGGAATACACCACAAGTGCATGTTGATCAATATGCACGAGGGTGCGCACTTCTATTGTTGGGTGGTTTATTGGTGCCCGACTCCTCTCGGTCGTCTATCCGATTATTATATTTACATTTCTTGGAGGATGTGACGAGAGCTGGAACTTATAGTTGGGGAAGTGCAGTATTAGCCTTTTTATATAGAGAGCTCTGTAAAGCATCACAAGCTGGTGTTAAAACCATTTCTGGAGCATTGTCCTTATTACAGGTAATTGTTAATATTTAATAACTTTTTAAATATTCATTTTTATATTTTACATATTTGTCAAAAAATATTTTATTCTTATTGCAGATTTGGGCATGGTCGAGAATAATTGTTATTCAACCATTGAATATACGTAGCATGCTTATAAGAGGGCCACTATTTGGTGCGAACAATCGCAACCTGGGGCTTGCTCCATATGGTTCTAGGTATGCTTTGTATAAATAGAATGCATTTTTTATTTATAATTATTGCGTTATATATATTGAATCTATACCAATTGTAGGTGGACTAGCTATCATGATCATACTAGAAGTGGGAGAAACTCTATTCGTGTATACAGAGACATATTTGATCGTTTGTTAGACTCACAAGTAAGCAATTATCTTGTATCACATGACATATTTGTTATTTTGCTAAACTTACAAATAAGTAATTTTTGTGCAGTTTGAGTGGGAACCTTATGACATGGATTCACTAGACATATCGAGTCTTTCAAATCGTTGCCTCACAGAGAATTGGTTGGCAGAGTGTCCACTAATCAATGTTGGTATTGTGGAGATTCATCATCCTAATAGAGTGCTGAGGCAATTCGGTATGATCCAAGGCATTCCAAATTCGATACATGTCAGTCATTCAGCTTTGCACGAGCTCAATCGCAGAGGGCGAGAGGGTTTTGACTGGGTTCGTCTACATAACGATTGGATTGTACAATGGAATGGTAGAAGACCGTATCAACCAACCGTGCGCATCAATGGAGGTGTTTCTGTCAGCACTGACTATATGCAGTGGTACCGTCGGATTACACGAAGAATAATTTCACCTGATGAGTACACTATGGAGGTTCGGGGCTTCCAACCATCAAGAACTTCTGAACGAGATGTTTTGGTACAAGTTCATTCATTTTTTACGTTCGTAATTAATTTGAACTCAGAAATGTATATATAAGTCTACTAATTTTTCTTCCTTGCAGGTCCAAGGGTTCTCGCGCCTTAGAATTATTCACCGTCGAACTAGAATTGAGGATACAGCCTCATTGGTGGATATGTATAATATGATCGTCAATTTGCTCGATGAGGTGGAGCCTATACTACAAACACTTCCATACCTAGAAGATCCACCTGCTGTGGACAACACAGAGGCAGAACGAGGGGATTACAAGACATCGAAACGTAGTACCTCAAGACGTGATGATGCTGGACCTTCAACGTCTAGAAGTTGAAGATGTTTCTTAGTAGAACCGTGTGAAAATGATGTACCTTCAATGTCTTGAAGATGAAGGAGACGTTCCTCGGCAAAATCGCACGAGTCTCCTTATACCCCATATGATATGCTCGGAACTTTTACACATGGTATGTAATTTACATAATTATACTAGTAAATCAAAATGAGGTTACAATTTTTATTAATATGTATTATATGGTGTTCTTACTTTTGACAGATGCTTCTACATCAAGACAACCTGAGTTTGCACCATCTGTGTATGCGCCTTGTCCATAAATGATGGAGTACGTAATTTATCAAACTATTTATTGTAAATTATTTGTTACACTAACCAGTCAAGTAAGCTTACATATATTATTGTTACAAAGTGACAGATGTTGAATCGTCAAGAACAAGAAGGCTTGAAGATAGACATGCGCAGACCAAAACCGTAACCGGATGAACGCACGGTTTGTAACTGCTGGTTTGGCCGAACTGTAACCGTATAAAATCCCGATGATTAATTTGCTCTTGTGGCGTTCCACATCACTAAAACAGATTCCACATCATGCCTCGTCAGCAGCCAACTAGACTAATGTGGAGTGAAAACTCAATGACAATCATGTTATTTCAAAGACTGGTAATTAATTCATAAGACAAAAAATAGTTGGGCAACCGGGTCATTGATAATTAATTTTTGCTGAAAAGAACCTGTGATAATAAAAGGATTGTGAATCAAAATTTAAAAAGATAAAGGATCAAACGCTGATTAGACAAACCATTTGTAATTTTTTCCGTCTTTATTCACACTTTAGTTTTCTAGAACTAGACTACTTCCACTTTAGTTTCTTTCTGTGTAACTCTATTTTTTAATAAGTGAGAGACTGAATTTTATTATTATTTTTTTTTAAGTGAAATTTAACTCCTTTTTATTAAGTCGATATTGAAACAATTTTCCACTTCATCTTTAATACACTTGGTTGACAAGAAAATGAGTCAACAAGATTTCAATTTCCATAACAATATTTTACTAAAAATTGTCCAACACAAAAAAAATTTGATTAAAATTAGTGATATTGTTTACAAGTTAGTAAATAAGTTTTTATACACTTTTGAATAAATTGTCAAAATAATTAAAATCAAAATGTTGAAAAAAACATTTTCAGACAAATTAAATACATTTTTCAATGGGCTTTAATTTTCAAATTCACTCACGGTCTTTATTCCCAACTCCGCGCGTATATAATGTGATGTGAACGAGGCATGTAATCTGAAGAACGCCTATAATAGGGTGAGACGAGCACGGATTAAAGCAGCAGCCGGTCAAAGAGAGAACCAAGGCCTAAACAATGATATGGGCAGTGGCGAGGCCCAAGAGGAAGATCCAAGTTAATAAAATAGAAATTGTATATGACTCAATTAGTAAGTTAGTTATTGGGCCAAAGAGTCGGTTAAGAATGATGTTAGAGCATCTCCAATGGGTGTGAGGAATCCTAGGTGGATTTTTACCTCTCACTCAAAATAAGGGTAGGACACATTGTGGAGGTGGTGATGTGGATGAAAGAGAGTAAATGGGGTAGGAATACTTCTACCCAAGTAGAAGTAAAAAATTAGGGGAAAATAGAGTAGGATAGAGAGAGAGTGAACAACACATGCAAAAAAAAAGAGAACAATTTGGAGAGTGTAACTCACTTGCGAGAGTGAACTTTAATGTGGTCCCAACTATTTTTTATTTGTATTATTTTTTTGGGTTAGAATGCATTGAAGAGGTAGAAGTTTTTTGAGATAGAAGTAAAAACTTTTGAGGTGTCACACATGTGTCAAACTTAAAACCTAAAAATCATCACCCACAATGTGGATGCTCTTAATTGCAGAATTGTACTTGGCCTTATTATACAAGGGCTGATGTATTTTCGAGAGAGATATATGAAAATAAATTTCTTCTTGCGCAAATTCTAATTTGCAACCGTCTTTTCTTGCTGACCTGAGTCAGGGAATCGCCGAAAAATTCAGTTGTCGTTCGTGGTTCTCATCAAATTGGTGCTTTCATTGAGAGAGTTCGAGAACCACGACAGAATGGATGGGACGCACAGAGAAAGGATCGAACTTCTTTAGGCAAGATTCGATCAGTTGGAGATAGGTTTCTAGACGGTGGGGGATCGAGTGGAGAAAATGGATCACACCATGGTAAAATTGGAGCGTATGATGAACAGGGGGGATGAAGGGAGCGATCATCGTCAGAATCGAGCTCATCGTCGAGCAGAACGGAAAGTTCATCCACCAGTTCAGGGGAGGAAGAGAACCCTGTTCGCAATCACGAGGGAAGGGAAAGAAACCGCCGAGAAAATAAGAACCGTGATGATTGGAAAAAAGGGAAGCCCAAGTTATTTTGCCCCACCTTTAATGGAGAGGAATCGATTTCTTGGTTGAGCCGAATCAACCAATACTTTGATCTGAACGAGATCGAACGAGGAAACAAGATTAAGTACGCTGCTTATGACCTTGAAGGGGAAGTTAATATGTGGTGGCAATGGTTAAGTCGGGTCTATAAAAAGAAAGATAAGAAAATCAAGTGGAAAGACTTCGAGCGTGAACTCTTAATCAGGTTTGGTCCATCGAATTACAACGACTACGACGAAGCACTGGCGCACATCAAACAAACCGAAACATTACGTTGAAAAATTGGCAAGTCGGGTGCAAGATTGGCCGGAAAAGACGTTAGTTGGAGCATTCGTGGGCGGATTGAAATCAGAGTTAACATCAGAGGTCCGGGTCTTTCGACCCAAGAAGTACTCAGATGCTATAGAAGTGGCTCGCATCAGGGACGATTACTTGAATATGAACAAACTTGGTGTTCGACCCGAACAGAGGAGGTTTAGCAGTAATACTACTGAACCAACAACCAGAGGAAATGTCACAGGGGTAAACAACACGGAGACAAGTACGAGGGCGACCACCAATGGAATGAAGCGATTAAACTGGGAAGAAATGCAGAAACGAAGAGAAAAGGGGTTGTGCTTCAATTGTGACGATAAGTTCATACCGGGGCATAAATGCAAGAACAAACAAGTATTCTGGATTGAGCCGACAGATTCGGAAGAGGAAAGCGAAGAAGAGAATATGGGAGTGACACCAGATCAATCAGCTGAAATCTCTATGAACGCAATCACGGGGGTCCACGGGTCTAAGACACTTAAATTCACAGCATGGGCGAAAGACCGTCGAGCAATAGTACTAGTCGACAACGGGTCGTCACACAATTTTGTAAGCAAGAAATTAGTGGACAAGCTCAACCTGATAAGCACGGAAGTGGAACCGTTTCGGGTACGAGTCACCAATGGCGACCGCCTTACGTGCAAACAACAATATGAAGAAGTGTCGATTCCGATACAGGGGGTGACGATTAAAGCCGATTTGTACGAATTACCTCTAGTAGGACCGGACATCGTGCTGGGAGAGCAATGGCTAAAAACACTAGGACGCATAGTCACGAACTACAACTCTGGAATAATGGAGTTCACACACAATGACCAGACAGTCACATTACAGACAAGCACCGAACCGCAACCAATGGAAGTAGGCCTGAAGAGCATCAAAAGAATGTATAAAATGGGATCGCAATGTTATGCCATATATATTGAGAAACACAGATCAGCAGCGCCAGAAAAGAATCAAGAAATGAGGCAAGAATTAACACGAATGTTGGGGGAGTTTGCATAGCTATTTGAAGAGCCCAAAAGGTTGCCACTAAAAAGAGCCTTCGACCACCTAATCCAACTAAAAGATGAGATGCAGCCGATAAATCCATATCGATATGCCAATTTCCAAAAAGAAGAGATCGAGCGCCAAGTCCATGAGATGCTACAAAATGGGTTGATACACCCGAGTACCAGTCCCTTCTCATCGCCAGGTTTGGCTAGTAAAGAAGAAGGAGGGCACTTGGCGATTTCGTACAGATTATCGAGCCTTGAATGCAGCAACCATCAAGGATCGATTTTCTATTCCAACGATTGACGACATGTTATATGAATTGGGAGGCGTTAAGTACTTTACGAAACTCGATTTAAGGGCGGGGTACCACCAAATAAGGGTAGCCGACGAGGACATCCACAAAACGGCTTTCCGGACACACCAAGGCCACTACGAGTATTTAGTCATGCCCTTCGGGCTATGTAACGCCCCCTCAACTTTTCAAAGGGCTATGAACAAATTTTTTTAAAATTACTTACGTAAATGCGTTCTAGTATATATATATATATATATATATTTTTTTTTTTACGATATCTTGATTTATTCCAGGTCTTGGGAAGAACATTTGGATCACCTACAGACTGTTTTCTAGATTCTGCAAAACCATGAATTGTATGTGAAACAATCCAAGTGTGCTTTCGGAGAAACAACCGTTGAATACTTTGGGCACATCATAACGGTAGAAGGGGTTCGCATAGATCCAACAAAAATAACAACAATGCAAGAGTGGCCTAAACCCAGAAACTTGAGGGCCCTTCGCGGATTTTTAGGCCTCACAGGATACTATCGGAAGTTCGTAAAAAACTACGGTACCATAGCTCGTCCCTTAACTGACATGACGAAAAAAAGACAATTTCAGTGGTCCGAGCAAGGAGAACAAGCCTTCGAGAATTTGAAACAAGCTATGACAACTACCCTAGTGCTTGTAATGCACAACTTTGAGTTAATGTTCGAAGTTCATACCGATGCAAACGACTATGGAGTAGGAGCAGTTCTTGTCCAAAATAATCAACCACTAGCTTATTTGAGTAAAGCCATCGGGGTAACGAAACACGAATGTTCAACATACGTTAAAGAGATGATGGCCGTGGTAGAAGTTGTACGGCTATGGCGAACATGCTTATTGGGGCGAAGGTTTCGGATAGTGACAGACTAACAACCACTCAAACACATGTTAGAACATCGAATAGTCACCCAGAACAACAAAAGTTCATCGCCAAATTAATGGGTTTTGATTTTGAAATCCAGTACCGTCCGGGGAAAAAAAATGTCGTAGCCGATGCATTGTCGCGAAGAGATGAGGAAAGAGAACTAAATGCCATCACTGGACCCGTCTGGGCGATCTGGGATTTGATTCGAACAACTTATAAATTGCACGCCGACATTCAAGAAATACGTCGTAAAGTAGATCAACATAATGCAGAGAGCGATGACTACGAATGGAGGGATGACATGCTGTTATTCAAGGGGAGAATATGGGTACCACATGCAAATGATCTAAGACGGCAGATTATGTATCACTTTCACGACTCCAAGATTGGGGACCACTCGGGTATCCACCGAACATGGGCGCGGATATCTTCCACCTTCTATTGGCCAAGCATGAAGCAGGAGGTACGCAAGTATGTGTTGGGGTGTGATTCATGCCAGCGAGTAAACAATGACTCAAGAAAACCCAGCGAGCTGCTACAGCCGTTACCCATACCTGACAGAATTTGGGAAGACGTAATAATGGATTTTATTGAAGGGTTACCTTGATCGAACGGGTACAACGGCGTCCTCGTCGTTGTAGACAGATTAACGAAATACGCACATTTTATTTCCTTAATTCATCCATACACCGCAAAATCTATAACTCGTATATTCATTGTTAAACTACACGGAATCCCTCGTTCCATTATCACTAACCGCGATCCAATTTTTGTTAGCAATTTTTGGAAAGAATTCTTTAAGATGCAGGGCACTCGCTTAGCTATAAGTTCGGCATATCATCCGTAAACCGACGAACAGACGGAGGTGACGAACCGGACGCTCGAGCAGTACTTAAGGTGCTTCGTACACATAAATACGAGAAAGTGGGAGTCCTTTTTATCATGGGTAGAGTATTTGTATAATACCACGTACCATACGTCAACCAATACTTCGCCATTTGAACTGGTATACAGACGACACCCACCGCATCTGGTGAGTTACCCCATAGGCGAATCCCCAAATGCGGAAGTCGATCGAAAATTGTACGAGAGAGATTTGCTGCTACAACAACTCAAAGAGACGTTACATGGGTCGATCAATTGAATGATGGAATTTCACGACAAGAGCTGTCGTAGACGTTATCTCAGAAAGCATTGTATAAGCTCGGAAGTCGATATTACAGACCATTTCAGATTCTGGAACGGGTGGGAGAAGTGGCGTATCGACTTAGTCTAACGGAAGAGGCTCAGATTCATCCTGTAGTTCATGTTTCACAATTAAAAAGGTGATTGGGAAATGGAGATGTGACGAGTGGACGACAACCAGCCGTGAATGACGATGGTCAGTTATTAATCCGACCAGCGCGAGCAAAGGAGTACCGGCATATCAAGCGAGGAGGACGATTTCGGTGGGAAGTTCTCATTAAGTGGAAAGATTTACCAATTGACGAAGCTACTTGGGAGCAATTGGATGAAATGCGTACTAGATTTCCAAATTTAATCCTTGAGGACAGGGAAGTTCGCGAAGAGGATAGGAATGATGTGAACGAGGCGCGTAATCTGAAGAACGCTTACAATAGGGTGAGACGATCACGAATTAAAGCAGCAGCCGATCAAAGAGAGAACCAAGCCCAAAACAATGATATGGGCCGTGGCGAGGCCCAAGAGGAAGATCGAGATTAATAAAATAGAAATTGTATGACCCAATTAGTAAGTTAGTTATTGGGCCAAAGAGTTGGTTAAGAATGATGTTAATTGCAGAATTGTACTTGACCTTATTATATAAGGGCTGATGTATTTTCCAGAGAGATATATGAAAATAAGTTTCTTGTTGCGCAAATTCTATTTTGCAACCGTCTTTTCTTGCAGACCCGAGTCAGGGAATCGCCGGAAAATTCAATTGTCGTTCGTGGTTCTCATCATAATGTAACGACTCCCTCCGCATGATAAAAAATGTCTCTTGTTTTGTCACTTTTCATGAATTTTGAGGATAAAGTTGTGTCCTCCACCCGCAAATCTCTTATAGGCATCCACACGACAACAGCCGCACCCGGTGTCGTCATGTTGAGAGGCACGACCTCCACCAACGCCTCTCATAAAGGGAAAAAATTATGTTAGTAGAACCCACACCTCTGTATACATACAACCCTTCATATATTTTTCTATTTTTAATTTAACTAGTTTTTTGCCCGTGTATTTTAGTTTTAATATTTGTGGGTTGTAAAAGAAGAAGTAAATGTCCTTGTACATAGAGGTATATTAAAACATTCACACATAAAAAAAATCCAAAGCATATCTTACTTCGATCACTTGCTTTTATAGTTTACTTGTTTCGAACAAAGTATAAAACCTAGTAAATTTAATCAAGTAAAGTATATGAAAACTCAACTCATTCACCTCCTATAACCTCCCAAACATTTCTCATTATTATAAGATTTATAGTCATAGTCAGAGAAAATATGATCAAACACCGATGGCGTCCCACATTAAGTTATGATATAAGCATAAACTTGCATTTCTTTACCATCAAGTAATCTCCAATGACCCTTCAAACCAGAAGAGTTGTACATAATGGTTTAAACTTTAGAGTAAGATCAGAGTATATACGAAAGACAAAATGCTTACAAGGAGACCTATTGACTATAGTAGGTAACATTTAACACTAAGTTACAAAATAACTAATTTCAATTAAACACATAAAATTCATATGCTTACATAATGAAGAATTCCTTTTGTGGTGACATCAAATGCACCTGCAATTCCACTTGTTGCATTAATCCAGTCAACGATTCTTTGTCTATGTGCATCTTGATTATGATTCATCTCACCATACGTGTAACTAAGTGAATCACATAACTCCCCCACATCAAAGTAAGGCTCAGTTGCTTCGAAGATCAAGTTTCCATCCATCATAATTAACCAATTTCATATTTGTGTGTTCACGTAGCACATAATGTAATCACCTTGTGCAACACCTCAGTTAAACAAATAAGTTCTATGTAGTTTGCTATCTATCTATGAGTTAGCATGTTACACCTTATAAGGAAGATGCATGCATTAGAGGTATTTTTTATTTTTTAGTTGGCCTCCCCCAATCAATAAATTAACTATATGTATTAGTCTTCCCGGCCCAATATATTCATCTACTAATTAATTTATTTCCTTTTCTTCCAAATCAATCATTCAACATTAAAATAATCCATGCTGATACAATTCTCACCATTCACCAAATTTGTAATTGTAATTTTAATTTATATATCCTTTGTTTTAATTTGTTATTTGTTAATTTATTATTTTAATTATTCTCCAATTCTCTGAATATTTAATTCATAATTAGCATTTAATTTAAAATTAAACCTTCAATTATTAATTAATGTATTTATAGAATTTATTTTCTAGTTCAAAGATAAACAAGAATCTTAAATTAATTGTTGGCTAAGAGTTAGAATTTGAAATTTAATGTAGTCTTCCAATTAATTAATTTGTATTTGATTCTTTCGTAGATAAAAAAGCTACGAATAATAGATTTTTTCGTTGAAAGAAAGAATAAAAATACTCAAATATTTCAATTAAATCCATTTATAAATAATGATGAAAGTCGTCCCACAAAATTATTAAGGACGATCCGGGATTACGACACAAACATGAAAGCATCTCATTGACAAGCGTTGGAAGATCATACATCTCATTGACAAGCGTTGGAATACTTTTAACAGATTGTAAGTTTAATATTAAATTTTTAAAATTTTATGATAATTAATATATTATATATGAACTTGTTAGTGTGTATTATAAATTTAATTGCTTTAAACTTTATTGTGCCCCCCAATTACTTATTATTATGGATCCCACATTTCCCACATTGAAATCAAGTGGTGATAATTCTGAAAATCTTTCTCGTCGATCTCTTGAAATCTAGTCTTAGCTTCCATTTTCTGAGACAATTCCTTGCTCATTCCAATTTTATTTCCTGATGCAATCATTTTTATCGCTAAAATACAAATAATATGGTTGCCATTTGCCAATATATCACTATCCAATGACATTAAAAAATATAACAAAGCCTTTTTCACCTGTTGTGATAATAAAAAGGACGATGGATAATTTAAATCATTAATAATTAATTTTTGCTAAAAATAATCTATTGTGAATTGTGATAATAAAACAATTGTGGATGAAAATTTAAAAAGATAAAGGATTAAAAGCGAATTTTGTCATTCGACAAAAGTTACGTGACCATTTGTAATTTTTTCTATGTATTTATTCACACTTTGGTTTTCTACTTAAATTCCCAAAAATACACTCAATCATTTTCTTCAATGTACAATAATAAATTAATACTCGATTAATTAATAAACTCTCTAAAATAATAGTTTTGGCCGGTCCCGACTTGGGGATAGGATGTTAAATTAATAAACTCGCTAAAATTATAAGATAATACATTTTTATAATTTATATAGACCCCATATAAAATATAAATTAATAATTTCTGGGTTGGTCTCTTGTAGACTTAATTCCTTATAAAGAATTGAGTAGTCCACTTTAAAAAATGGGTAGGATGAACAATAAAAATAAAATACGCGAAAAATATGTATGTTAATTGATATAGCTTAAACTATTGGACTTACACTTTTTAGTAATGTTATGCTACACATTTTTAGTCATATTTTGTTGCACTTTTCAGTTGTAGTTGTAAACACAAATTCGTGAATTAAATATAAAAACGCGAAAATGGTAAACAATTTTATTTAATTTCGGATTAAAACCGAGTATTTGTGGGTTACAATCTCTAATTTTCTCCTCTGATTCTCTCTTCTTGAACTTCTTGAATTTCTTGAGCTTTTTGGGGTCGAATCTGCAGCCGAATCCGATCCGATCTTGTACTTGGGGCTTTATAACGTTAATCCAAAGGTTTAGCACCGTATTATTGGATTAAACATTGATTTTAGGGACTTTTATTATGAACGTCGTTTGAAGATCGTTCTTGAACTTGGGAATTTATAACGTTAATCCAAAGGCTTGACGCCGTATTTTGGATTAAACGTTGATTTTCGGGACTTTTTCGGGACTTTTTCGGGACTTATTGGGACTTTTCCGTTGAAGATCCACGAAGAACTTTGAAGAAACGCCGAATCGAAGAGGCTTAGCACCTTGGTCTCCACTCGAACACTGCTTCTTGCTGCTTTGCACGAAGAACGCCTTGAAGAAATGCCGAATCGAAGGGGCTTAGCACCTCGATCTCCACTCGAACGCTGCTTCTCGCTGCTTTGCACGAAGAACGCCTTTGAAGCTCCTCCGCTTGCTGAAGAACACTCCAAAATCTCTGCAGAGAATTTTAGAGCCTTGAATGCTTCTGATTTTGTTGATGATCAAAATGAATGAAATGAGGCCTCAATAGGTGTAGGCCTGGAGATTTTTGTGCAAGTAGTTAGGATTTCGAATTTTGAATTACTTGGGCTCAATTTGATTTGGGCTAAGAATACCCTATTTGGGCTCAATTTGATTTGGGCTCAATTTGGTTTGTTGGACTTTAGAGGCCCATCTTCATTTATGGGACTTTAGAGGCCCGTCTTGCTTTATTGGACTTTAGAGGTCCGTCTTTATTTATCGGACTTTTAGAGGCCCATCTTTATTTATTGGGCTTCGAAGATCCATTTTTAACTCATTGATCTTTCAAGGCCCAATTAATTGGAGGCAATTAAATATTAATTAATTATATCTTTATTTTAGGAATTAAATTTATTCCAATAAATAAATAATAAATTTAATTAATGTTTAACCCGTAATTTCCACGCGTCGCAATTTAATTCGTAATTGAATTTTTCCTCGTCTACAAATTGCCCCCTCGTATTTCATCCACAAATACATTTGTCTTTGAAGTGGATGAATTGCGAAATTATTTCAATATTTTCCCCATACCTAAATTTTGTATTATTGGACTTTATGAATTGTCACAATTAATAAAATTTATCTCATGGGCTCAAATAGTGTAGTCTTTTGGGCCAAAATGAACAAACAAGTTCATGAGTGTATGGAGTGTTTCAAAGCCCAATTCTTCCTTCTTACAATTAGTCTAGTCCAAGAAGAAGGCCCAATTGTATTTGAATATCTTTCATCCGTAAATCACAAAATATATGTCACCAAATCTTTGAAATATGATTTTCCAAGAATTGTGGAGATTTAGTTGAGATACACCAAAATATGTGCTTGTTGATCCTTATATTTTCACCCCTTCAAGCCTATATAAAGGATGCCCTCCTTCAATCATCACTTCACAATTTCATCTTCAATCATTACTTCACAATTTCAACAAAGAAGTGAAGAAATTATCATCGAGTTCACGAGGTAACATACTACGCTGCTCTTCATTTTATTTTATTTCTAAACGTATATGCATGTATATAGCACATATTAATTTTGTCAAGAACTATTCTCTTGTTTCTAGTTTTATTCTATATGCATGTATACGTTTGTCAACAACCATTCTCTTGTTTCTTGTGAAATTATATCATTTAGAGTAGCAATATGACCTTTTGTATTTACTGTGTATTAGTTTGTCAACAACCATTCCTCCATTTTTTTTTTCTTGTTTTGCACTGCACACATATATACCAAGACAATTTCCAAGGCAGTAGTGAATCTTAAATTCACAGAATTCGAATGAGAATCGTGGGTGTCCCGTGGGTCTTTTTTTTTTTTTTACTCTTTCGAATCTGTGAATTTAATGATTTAGAGGAATTTTTAGCCCAAGTCAATTTTTTTTTCAATAGCCCTTCTTAATCAAATTAACCAAATTCGAAAGGGAGAGTGGGTTTTCGGTCGTCGGTATATTACTTTCTTTCGAATTTGGATAGTTTGAAAGAGTGGGATTTTGAGATTACTTGTTTTGGGCGTCTGAGGGCGAGACGGCGGAAGGAGGCGCTGCTTCAGGTGGAACGTAGCGGCGCTGGCTTTAGGCGGTGTGCGGCGGCGGACGACTCACGGCGACGGCCTGCAACGGTGGGTCGACAGTTCTGGGCGAGGCGGTCTCCGGTTGTGGACGACGGGCTTCAGGCGACGCGCAGCGACCTTCAGGCGACGGCGGTCGGACAGCGGCGGCGCTTTAGGCGGAGCTTGGTGGTCGCTGGCTTTAGGCGAATCACGGTTGACGACGGGCTTCAGGCGACGCGCGGTGGCCTTCAGGCGACGGCGGTCGGACAGCGGCGGCGCTTTAGGCGGAGCTTGGTGGTCGCTGGTTTTAGGCGAAGCACGGTTGACGACGGGCTTCAGGCGGCGGCCATAGTAGGCGGGGCGATCGCTAAACGTGGACGACGAACGATTCCAGGCGAGGCAATGTTGAATGCAGCGACGGCGGATGGCTTCAGGCGACGCGCGGCGGTGGCGGCCTTCAGGCGGTGCGCGGCTGGAGTGCAGCATCGGCGTTGGAGTTTGACCGAACGCGGCAGCGTGGAGCGCAGCGGCACTGGAGGCGACTGATGTCCGGTTGCAGCGGGCGGCGGCGGCCATGACAGCTGGGTTGCGGCGGCGGAACCCAGACAAGGCGGTGTGGAGTGCAGCGGCGGCGGCATTCCAGCACCGGCGGTAGTGCTCGGTTTCCGGCGGAGGTTCGCCGGTGATGAGGCAGCCGACGGGAGACACCAATTGGTTTATGATTTCTGCCCTTTTTAAGTGAAGAAAATAGGGCAACATATGATGGATTTGGGCTTGACTCATTAAGGAAATGGGCCCAATAAAGTGTCCCATTTATTTAATTAATTCAAAATAGCCCAATGTGTGAGAAGGAATAGTGGGCTCTCTGGGTAAAATTAATTAAAACAGGCCCAACTCCTTATTTGTTAAATTAATTTAGGATAAATGGGTTTTCTAGCTTTAATTAATTGTCGTCTTTTTACGATAAATTTCCTAATAATTTTATTCTTCTCTTCCCAGGTTTTTTTTTTTTTAAAAAATGGTTCACTTCAAAAATACCGCTACTTCTTCCGGAGCTCGTCATTTGGTGATCCTTAATGACAAACGCCAACCTTTAGAGAAAGGGACCCATCTACGTGTATAAATGCCCCTTATTGGTAACTCTGCACAACCTTGGCCCTTAGTGAATGCTGGACTTCACTTGGACAATTGGTCGCATGAGATATCTTTGAACAAATCGACGAAGGCATGGGTTCTTGACAACACTTCCCATCGCAACGAGATTGAAGAGGATGTAAGTCATCTACCAACCTTGGGGAGGCATATAGTTATGGGTAAGGACAATTGGAGAGGAGCTATAGAGTTTTCTGGAGAATTCAGTTATCACAAAGGATATTGGGAGTGGACTGAAGACGTTTTGAGCCGATGTGAACATACCCTCAGGGACGCCAGGATTTATTATGCTGTCTTTGCCTCCCTTTTCACTTACGACTTTAATTCTGAAATTATCAAAGCTTTCTGTGAGGCATGGTGTCCATCTACAAATACGTTGCTCACTACCTTTGGAGAGATGTCCATCTCATTATGGGACGTGCATGAGCTAACGAATCTTCCTCTAGATGGTTGTCTATACGACGAGGTGACACCTGACGCACCCGAACTTTTCGACGAGACTGGGGATTTATGCCTTCCAAAGAGTTGCAAGTACTTACTCCACGCTTACCACATACTTCGTGGGGGCGTTTCTAGGGGTGGCGTATCGATTGATCAATGGATCGCATTTTGGTCAAGAAAAACTGGAAAGTATCGTCAACCTCCCACACGGAGTGAGAAAAGGAGAAGTTGTCGTCCTAAGTCGACTCATAATCCTCTTGGGAGTCTTGGAGTCCATAAGCCATGGTCCGATGCAGAAGTTACTTTGTTCAAAACACTCAAGATTGAACCGGCCCAACAAGAAGAGACATATCTTGCTGCTCATTTAGCTTGTTGGCTTTGCATATTTACCCTTCCTAATGGTGAAGTGAATATGATACGTCCTGCTACTTTCAAAATGGCTAGTTTGATGGTTGTGGGTAAGACAGTTAATCTTGTTGTACCGGTCTTGGCTAATATTTACAGAGGTTTGAATCGGATTTCGCTGCACCCCGAACCGTCCCGAGCCCGATCTGCCTTTCCGGTTCATTTTGTGTACGTTTGGTTAGCCCGATATTTTAGGACTCATTACCCTGCTGTTCATGATCACCGTGCCCCTATAATGGTAAAGTATTCTGGAGAGAATGGTGCTAAGTACCATAACCCTGCGGAGGCTCGTAAACGGATTCATAGAGGAGAGTCTGCCGAATGGACATGCAATATGTTAAATCGGAAGCAACTTATCTCTTATGTTGATACCGGAACTGGTCAACGGGCTAACTGGAGTTACTTTGTCGCTATTCGATCCAATTACCTTACTTGGAGGCAAGGCAATCGTTTTATTGTTGAACCCTACAGTCCGCACCGATTTAGCCGTCAGTTTGGCTTTTACCAAGAAGTTCCGGGAGAGTTGATTTTTGATCTTCGTGAAACCCCATTGGATAATGGGACGCATTATTGGCAGTCTTATACTTTGCGTGGGTCTCGTGCTAAAGTGTGTTTACCGATTCCCCCCGTAAATGCTAAGTCGTATTCTTCGTCAGATTACAAGAAGTGGTGGGCCCAAGCCCACGGTACTTACTTAGAAAATCATGTCGACGACTTGATCAACTCGAAGCATGACGATATCTTGGAAGAAGATGTGCTAGTTATTGATAGTCATGATCCTTGTGGAGAGCATGATGAAGATACTTCTCGAAAGCCGGCTGATCCTCCCTTGATTCCTGAAGTTGCGCAAGTGGTTGAGACTAACAAGAGAAAGAGTGTTTCTCAGTGCTCGAAAGAGAGTCAAGGTAACAACGATGATCGCCATTGGAAACGGGCCAAGAAGGTTACCAAAGCTTTAGTACCTTTGGAGGAATCGGTTAAAGACTCCTTGAAGAAAGAGGTTTTCGTCACTCACTCTTCTCTTACTTTCCATTTTTATACCACTACTTTACTAATTATGTTCACATGTCTACTTTTTCAGGCGATGGTTGACATCTTTGGTAGTAATTATGGATCAGATGAGGAAGAGGCATCGTCTTCGGTGAAGATTTTGAAAGCTTCTTCCCCTATCAACGTTGGGAAGCAGTGTACTCAAGCAGTTTCAGTATTTCAATGTGATAAGTTCTTTTTTGATCGTGAACGAGACTTTGTTTCGTCTACATGGAAAGCTCTTCAAACAAGAATCATGGAAACCCCTATTAACTTCTTATCTTCTATGAAGGAGGAAGTGTTCATTGCATTCACGAGGTTACAGACTTATGCCCAAACTGAACTCCCGACTATAGAGGCGTCTTTGATATCTTTGTTTGAGAGAGCCGATGCTCATGATACGATGAGGTCTAAATCTTCCGATGGATGTCCTAAGGAGGCTCTTAATCAACGGTTGACTGAAATTAAGCATGCCCTTCACGAGGTTGAGGAGAAACGTGCTGAAAATCTTTCTCAAGCCGAGGCTATCCAAACAAAGCTTCAAAAAGTCAAGGATAAGGTGCGACGCTTGAAGGAGTTGAAGAAGGAGAAGAAAGTATTGACCCAGTCTTTGGAGGAAAAAGAAACATTAGTTCAAGGTTTTGATACCGAGATCCTAAATTTTCAAGACGAAATCTCCACTATCAACAATACGCCCCCAATAGAAGATGTTGTAATTGAAGGCTTGAAGAAGACGAAGACCGAGCTAGAGGAGGCTTTAGAAGAGTTTAAGGGTTTAGGCCTCTTTATTTAGTTGCTTTATGACCTTTATGTTTTTCCTTGTTTTATCTGTTGTTTTTCATGGATATTTTGCTTCGCACACTCCATGTATCTATTCCATTTTTGCTTTGGCACTTTGATTAAAATTTTCTTTTCTTCGTCTATATCTCACATGTTCATATTCTTCAATGCTTGCTTTTGTATATTCATCGAGATAAATGAATTGGCCCTTTTTGGAGAATAAAGATTCTCTATTAAAAGAAAACCCTAAAGCCATAAGTTCACATGTCGAACCAGAGGCCGGAGCGCCGTTAAAACCTTGCCTTGGAAAACCCTCCTTATGGACAAAACCTGGGTCAAGGGAAAAGGTACACCCCTCTACAAAATTGAAGTACAAAATCAGAAATACAAGGCAAAATAAGGTTTGGGCATTGCCCCCTTCACTTTCTTCCTTCTTTGTTTTCTTCATGCTTCATATGTTCGTCACTTTTGTGTTCATCGATCCGACTTTAACTTATGACTGTACTTAGAAATATACTAAGTTGCCTACGTACCTCTTTAAAGAGGATCAAGTCATAACGTAGTTCAAGCAAAATATGATTTATATTTTGGGGGGGGGGGGGGGACCGTTCACAGTTTATACTCATGCGGGCCAGGAGTGACTATTCTTTAACTACTGTAGACAAAGTATGGATTTAAGTATTTAACCACTAAAATGCCTTTAGTGGAGTAAGTTAACAGTTTAACCACATGTATTTACCTTTGGTGGTTGTCGTACACAGTTTATACTCGTGCGGACCAGGAGTAATAAGTAGTTTAGTCTCGTACATCATGGAGTAACAAGCAGTTTAGGCTCATGCGTTCTTGGAGCGACAAGGAGTTTAGGCTCATGCGTTTATGGAGCATTCTTGTTTTCTTTACGCGTAGTAGCGTTTCAAAAACTTCCCGTTTATAGGACCAACGTTCACACCATCTTCAGAAATCAGCTTGTAGGCGCCGTTTGTGTAAACTTCTTTAACAACATATGGGTCGTCCCACTTAGGCAAGAATTTATTCCCAACACGGTGAGTTACTACGATAGGCCTTCTTACAGCAAGAACCAAATCACCAACTTGAAAAGAACGTATCCTCACTTTCTTGTTAAACGTTCTGGAAAGGCGGGCTTGATAGCATTCGAGCCTTTGTTGTGCTTCCAATCTTTTCTCATCTAAGGCTTCCAACTCTTCAAGACGCAAACGTGCATTCTCTTCTTCCGTCAGCCCTTCTTGTATCGCCATCCTTAGAGATGGAATCTGTTTCTCAAGGGGAACAACTGCTTCAACACCATACACCAACGAATAGGGAGTAGCTTGTGTAGGCGTTCTGTAAGTAGTTCGATATGCCCATAGAGCTTCATTCATCTTTTCATGCCAATCTCACTTTGACTTGGAGACTACTTTCTTCAAGAGGTTGCACAAAGTCTTGTTGAAAGCTTCAACGAGTCCATTAGCAGCTGCGTTGTACATAGAGGATTTCCTTTGTTTGAAGTCAAACTTGTCACAAAGTTTGTCGATGTGACTGTTACTGAACGATCTTCCATTATCGGTGATGATGTACCGAGGGACCCCGTATCTAAAAATGATATTGACTCGAATAAAATCAGCAACATTTTCTTTCTTCACTTCTCTCAAAGGTATGGCTTCCGCCCATTTAGAGAAGTAATCGGTTGCAGCTAGGATGTAGAGATGACCGCCTGATGACTTCGTTAGTGGTCCCACCACATCTAGACCCCAAGCATCGAATGGCCACGAGGCAACGGTTGGGTGCAACAGTTCTGGGGGTTGATGGATAAGGTTGGCATGAAACTGACAAGCTTGACATTTTCGTGCGTAATCCATACAGTCTTTCACCATTGTTGGCCAGTAATAACCCATCCTCTTCACTCGAAAGTGTAACTTTGGCCCTGACTGATGAGCGCCACAAATTCCGGCATGCGCTTCTTCCATTGCGTGGGCGGCTTCACCATTACTAAGACACCTTAAGAAGACCCCATCAAATGATCGTCTATAAAGCACACTCTTGTAGTATATGAATCGAGGGGCTCGACGTCTGATATCCACTCTTCGCTTCGGATCACTTGGCAACTTATCGTATTTCAGGTAGTCGACAAATGGCTGTCGCCAATCTTCTTTTTCAATTTCGAATACCTCAATAACATGACTTTCACCTTCTTTATCATCGTCATCCTCAAGTATAGGGGGCACAACCCAACTTTTACATATTGGGATACGGGCTTTACTTTCGGGCAATGCTATTGCTGAAGCAAGTTTTGCTAAAGCATCAGCTTGTTTGTTGTCTTTCCTTGGAACATGCTCAATTTCCACGTCTCCGAGATAATTCATGAGTCGGCGAGCGTACTTATGATAAGGAAGCAACTCCGATTTCCTAACCTCGTATGATCCAAGCATCTGGTTCACTATCAACTTTGAATCTCCATACACCCTGAGATGTAGTTGCTTAATATCGACTGCCATTTCCAACCCAAGTATGAGTGCTTGGTACTCAGCAACATTGTTTGAGAAATTCTCTATTAAAGTGAAAGAATAGGGCAATACTTCTCCATCAGATGTTACAAACACAACTCCAGCACCAGCTCCTTCTTTATGGGCGGACCCATCAAAATACATCTTCCATGGAGGGGTTATTTCAACATTTAGGACATCTTCGTCTGGAAGGTCGTCACATAACTCCCATTCTGCAGGCATTGGATGATCGGCTAAGAAATCGGCCAGAATTTGTCCCTTGACAGCCTTTTGAGGGACGTAAATGATCTCAAATTGTTGCAACTGGAGATACCATCTTGCGAGTCGATCCGAGAGAACTGGCCTAGACATAACATACTTCAACGGGTTTGCTCTCGATACAAGATGGATGGTATGGGCTTGGAAATAATGCTTTAACTTCTGGATCACGAATATAAGAGCCAGACACAACTTCTCAATTGGAGAGTACTTCAATTCATTTGGAGTCATCATTCTACTCAGGTAGTACAAAGAATTTTCCTTTCCCGACTCGTTTTCTTGCGCCAGCAAGGCTCCAACTGAACGCTCTTGAGCAGCGATGTAAAGAATCAACGGACGTCCGGGCACCGGAGCGATCAATACTGGTGGCTTCATCAAATATGACTTGATGCTTTTGAAAGCATTACTGCAAGATTCATCCCATTCAAATGGTGTATCTTTCTTCATGAGACGACTAAATGGTTGACATCGTCCGGCTAAGTTTGAAATGAATCTTCTGAGGTATGCCAACTTTCCTTGTAGGCTTTTAAGCTCGTGAATGTTTCGAGGTTCCGGAATCTTTAAGATTGCATCAATCTTTGCTTGCTCGATTTCAATCCCTCGCTGGCGAACCACAAATCCAAGAAACTTTCCTGATTTGACCCCGAATGCACACTTCAAAGGATTCATCCTAAGCTGGTATCGCCTCAAGCGTTCAAAAACCACCCTCAGGTCTTGGAGGTGATCATTCCTCCTCTTTGATTTCACGACTAAGTCATCAACATAACATTCAACATTCTTGTGAAGCATGTCGTCGAAAATCCTTTGCATGGCTCTTTGGTATGTTGCGCCTGCATTCTTCAAACCAAATGGCATCACTTTGTAGCAGTATATTCCTTTCGGGGTTCGAAAAGCAGTGAGCTCTTCGTCATTTGGCAACATACGAATTTGATTGTAACCTGACGACCCATCCATGAAACTTAGAGCTTCATGACCCGTTGTTGCATCGATCATAAGTTCGGGAATAGGTAACGGAAAATCATCTTTGGGACATGCAACATTCAAATCCCGAAAGTCAACACACACACGAATCTGTCCGTTCTTCTTTCTCACCGGGACAATGCTCGAGATCCATGTAGGATACTTTACTTCTCGGATGAAACCTACTTCAATAAGCTTGTTCACCTCAACTTCAATTAACGGAACAAGATCTGGTCGGAATCGGCGTTGAGTCTGCTTGACTGGTCGAACTCCCTTCTTTACTGAGAGATGGTGTACTGCTACTTTCGGGTCCAGTCCCGGCATCTCTTTATACGACCATGCGAATACATCTCTGAACTCACGTAGTAGTTCAATGTAAGTTTCTTCCTCATCATCGGACAATAAAGCACTCACATAGATTGGTCGCGGGTCGTTAACATCGCCCAAGTTAATTTCTTTCAACTCATCAATAGTTGTCTTGACACCCTCTTCGAGTTCTGGAGGAGCATCCTCTGCATCCACTTCCTCCACTTGAACATCTTCGCATTCGGTGATGTAATTCACAATTGCGATGTCTTCATTGTATTCATTTGTTTTCGTAAGGTCCACACGTGATCTTATTCGACCATCTCTTCCTCTAACTTGGATGGTTTGCATAGTGTTGATAACATCAAAGACGTACCGTTCTCTGATCATTCGAGTGATCCTTCTTTGTGCCCTTTCCATATCTTGTGGCACTTGCTGCTGAATGTTGTAGGTACTGACAAAATTGGAAGAAGCTACACTCTCTGTATCATCTTCTTTGTCGCTATACTCGAGAACAATGGTTTGCCTTCTGGCTTTGGATACACCCCCATATGCTATTGTCAACATATGCTGCCTCTTCATGCGGGATTGCTTTGAGCTCCGAACTCTGGAAACACCCAACTTTTGATGATGGGTTTGTGGCCCGAGTCTATCAAAGACTGAGGGGCGTTTCATCTTCTTACTCTTCTTGCTAGCAGACTTCCCAAGTCTCTCAAAGACCGAAAGTCATCTTACCTTCTTACCATCTTCATCGAACGCATCATTTGTCGATGAGTATTCTTCTTCAGAAATGTGGTTGGCATTGGCTCTTTTAATTGCAATGCGAACCGGATTCTTTGTGGTATAACCAAGTCCCATTTTGGTACTCTTTACGGCATAGCCGCTCTTTCTCAACATTTTCTGGGTGTCATTAAGTCCATGTTCTGACTGACTAACAACCTTCCCCAATGCACAGTTTTCCCGTGTATCATACCCGGCTTTGACTAAGAGCTTGTAAGCTTTAGGACCGTAAAACTTTGTAACATCATGTCCCATTACCTCTCCATGTTCCACCTTAGGTCCTTGAGTAGGACGAACAAACCCCTTAATTGGCTGTGAAGATGGCTTCTTTCCATCCAGTTTAGTTAACGACAATGTTAACTCCTCCAATGCCTCAACAATAGAGGGAACTGATTTGTTCTCTTTGAGGCGAGATGTTGATGCCTCCTTGCAGTCCTTCCGTGTTGGACCTTCCTCGTTCTTTGGTTCTTTCGCACCTCGAAAGAAGTATTTGGCATCAGCAAAGTACGACTCTGCCTCTGTGAAAGGTTTATCATCTCCGACCACTGTTTTCACAACCCCTTGACTAAAGTATTTGAAGCATTGATGTAGGGTAGAAGGAACCACACCATTTTCGTGCAGCCACGGGCGCCCTAGAAGCATGTTATATGAAGTCCTGGCATCTATGACGTGGAGAGTTACAGTCGATGTCATCCCACCAATTAGCAAATCCAACACTATGGTGCCAAGGGCCCTCTGTCCTTCCTGATTAAATCCATGTATCATCAAACGACTGCCTGCGAGTTCATCCATATGTATCTCCATCTTTTTCATCACCCGTAAGGGTAAAATGTTTACCCCAGAACCTCCATCAATCAATATCCGATTTATTTTCTGCTCTCGAGTATGGCCAACTACGAATAGTGGCCTGTTATGGGATTCTGGACCAAGCATTAAGTCTTCATCTGTGAAAGCTATCGTTGAAAAACAATCATTAGCTTTGTCATCGAGACCATCGTTGGTCTGAGGTCGTTCATCATCTTCCTCGCTAGTCATGTGGCAAGAGAGGTCTCTACATGCGTTGTTGTTCTCAACTGTGACAGCATTTGCCGTTGTCTCACTATCCTCTAGCAAGATCTTTCCTTCCTTGGCTAGCTGCATAACTTTCTCCTTGAATATGAAACAGTCTTGGATTGGATGCCCTACCAACCGATGGTATTTGCAATACTTTGGGTCATCCGTTCGCCCAGCTTCATCCGGTCGTTTCATTTCTGGTAATTCGATGAGGTCATTCTTGATCAGGTCATCGAACATTCCGGGGATGTCAGAGTCTAGGAATGGATACTGTTTTTGTTGTAATTCCCCCAGACTTGTTCTCCTTTGCCCCCATTCTTGGGCGACGCCTTTTCCTTTACTCCCCGTATCAGTTTCACCCTTTCTGAATTTGACAGTAGTAGCGGTCACTGCCATGGATTCTTTATTCGAATCTTTAGTGAAAGGTTTGCCCCCTTTCTTAACTTCCTGCTTGTCTTTGAACTTCCAAGGCTCCTGAGTTGGCGGCCCTCCAGCTCTGGTTGTAGACATACTCAGCTCCATATCGTGAGCTTTAGTCGCCAAATCTTCAAACGACCTTGGCCGAATTGCTTGTAGGATATATCGAAGACCCCATTGCATTCCTTGAATACACATCTCGATTGCCGAAGCTTCGGTCAATCTATCCTTACAATTCAAACTTAAGTTCCTCCATCGGTTTATGTAATTTATTACCGATTCCTCCTTTGATTGACGAGTGTTTGTCAATTCAATCATGCTCACCGTTCTACGAGTGCTGTAGAACCGGTTGCGAAATTCCTGCTCCATTTGCTCCCAACTGTCAATCGAGCTAGCTTCCAAATCGGTATACCAGTCGAATGCATTGCCCTTTAGAGAGCGTACAAATTACTTTACCAAGTGATCTCCGTAAGTGCCGGCATTGTTGCAAGTCTCTACGAAATGAGCAATATGCTGCTTTGGATTGCCCTTGCCATCGAACTGTTGCAACTTTGGAGGTTGATAACCAGCTGGCATCTTCAAACTGTCAATCCTCTTCGTGTAAGGCTTGCTGTAGGTGAATGAGGACTTGGGATTTTCCTCCAACTTATCTTTGATTGCCCCAAGTATGATTTCTACAATCGGTCAACGGGCACCAAACCATCGGGAGAAACTTGTAAATCTTTAAGAGTTTGGTCAACTTCCATTGGCTGGCGTTCACCAGATGTCTCAGCATCATGCCCTTCGACTTGCTTTCCTTTGTCTGTATTGCTCATCAATTTAGCAATCCGAGCATCTTGTTCGTGGACATGTTTCGTGAGTCCTTCTATGGCTCGAGTTAAGCTTGACAATTGCTCCTCAATAGTCGTAGTGTCTGTCGCCATTGCTGAGGCTGTGCTTGAATCTGATGAGCTTGCTGTGGAACGAGTAGGGGAACATGCTGGATTGTTCTCCTCATTCACAGTGTTGGGTGGTGGACCCTCTGCAGTAGTCTCCTCTGAAGAAGACGATGACTTCGAGCTTCTTGACATACTCCTCGTGACTACGTTCACGTCTTCAAAGTCAAGACCAGCTGATCCGGATGCAACACCTCTCTTGATCTTAATCTTGATTGGTGTCATCGTCGAGACTTGATTTGTTAGAAGAGTAGAGATGAGAGGTAGAGATTGTCCCACCGGGCGTGCCAATTTGTAAACACAAATTCGTGAATTAAATATAAAAACGCTAAAATGGTAAACAATTTTATTTAATTTCGGATTAAAACCGAGTATTTGTGGGTTACAATCTCTAATTTTCTCCTCTGATTCTCTCTTCTTGAACTTCTTGAATTTCTTGAGCTTTTTGGGGTCGAATCTGCAGCCGAATCCGATCCGATCTTGTACTTGGGGCTTTATAACGTTAATCCAAAGGTTTAGCACCGTATTATTGGATTAAACATTGATTTTAGGGACTTTTATTATGAACGTCGTTTGAAGATCGTTCTTGAACTTGGGAATTTATAACGTTAATCCAAAGGCTTGACGCCGTATTTTGGATTAAACGTTGATTTTCGGGACTTTTTCGGGACTTATTGGGACTTTTCCGTTGAAGATCCACGAAGAACTTTGAAGAAACGCCGAATCGAAGAGGCTTAGCACCTTGGTCTCCACTCGAACACTACTTCTTGCTGCTTTGCACGAAGAACGCCTTGAAGAAACGCCGAATCGAAGGGGCTTAGCACCTCGATCTCCACTCGAACGCTGCTTCTCGCTGCTTTGCACGAAGAACGCCTTTGAAGCTCCTCCGCTTGCTGAAGAACACTCCAAAATCTCTACAGAGAATTTTAGAGCCTTGAATGCTTCTGATTTTGTTGATGATCAAAATGAATGAAATGAGGCCTCTATTTATAGGTGTAGGCCTGGAGATTTTTGTGCAAGTAGTTAGGATTTCGAATTTTGAATTACTTGGGCTCAATTTGATTTGGGCTAAGAATACCCTATTTGGGCTCAATTTGATTTGGGCTCAATTTGGTTTGTTGGACTTTAGAGGCCCATCTTCATTTATGGGACTTTAGAGGCCCGTCTTGCTTTATTGGACTTTAGAGGTCCGTCTTTATTTATCGGACTTTTAGAGGCCCATCTTTATTTATTGGGCTTCGAAGATCCATTTTTAACTCATTGATCTTTCAAGGCCCAATTAATTGGAGGCAATTAAATATTAATTAATTATATCTTTATTTTAGGAATTAAATTTATTCCAATAAATAAATAATAAATTTAATTAATGTTTAACCCGTAATTTCCACGCGTCGCAATTTAATTCGTAATTGAATTTTTCCTCGTCTACAGTAGTGACTTACAATTTTCAACAATATGTTAAGTTATAGTGACTTACATTTTTAGTAATGTTATGTTACACCTTTTAGTCGTATTTTGTTGCACTTTTCAGTTATAATAACTTACACTTTTCATTAAAATATTGTGTTGCACTTTTCAAGTATATTGACATGCACTTTTTAATAAATAATGTGTTGCACTTTCTAGTTATAATGACTTACATTTTTCATTAAAAGTTGTGTTGCACTTTTCCATTATAGTGACTTACACTTTTTAATAAAAAAAATGTGTTACACTTTTTAGTAATATTGTGGGCAAATTTTTTTACATATTGCAATTTTAAAATGAAATATTGTAATTATGGTAAAAATTAAATTTATTTTCAATTTAAGCATAGTTCTGTCTACAACCCGCAACTATTTAAGAGTTCTGTTTTCAACACGCGACTATGAAATTGTTTAATTTAATTAACAAAAAATATATATAAATATTTTCAATTTTGTCTTCTAGTAAAATTCCTTCTGCCACGACTATGTCAGACATGAAGAAATTGACACGACAACACCAACATTCAGCATGCTTGACAAGACAATACAAATTTTCTTTTATCTTCCAAAATTTTCATAAAATCCTACTCAAAAAATTTAAAATTCGAAAATTAAAAAAAAAAAATTCTTCCAAAATTTTAAATTTTAAAATACTTATCACTATCAAAAATTTAAAAATTCCGAAAAAAAATCAAGATTTCAAACTTTTTTTTTTTAAATTAAAATTTTTTGGATAATTCAAGATTTCAATGGAAAAAAAAAAATATCAAGATTTCAATCTTTATTTTTGAAATCGAACTGAAAATTCGAAAATTTTGGAAAAAAAAATAAAAAACTACCGTCAAGTTTGTTAATTTTTTTTTTTGTAATTCATATTTTGTATTAGGTAGTTATAGTTTATTATATTTGTAATTTAACTTGGTTGAAGATTTTAAATGTGGAGTCAAGACTTCGTGGAGAATTGAACATAAATCATTAATCCAAGGTATTTTTCTCCTTTTTTTCATTTATTTTTGTAATATTTACTTCGATTATTTTCAATCTTATGATATCTTAAAATTTATGTATATGCTATGTTGGGATGTGAATCCTATAAACAATGTTCTAGTTGATGATTGTATGTTTTGATGGCCAAAAGCAACTTAAAGTTAGTAATATATGTGGTTCTAAGTCATCTTAACTAAGTCATCTGATGAGAAACTGAAAATGAGATTACTGATCTTAATGATATCTGAAAGTAAGATTACTGATCTTAGTATGGAAACTGAGAATAAGTTTACTGATCTTATATGAAATATTTGAATCTGAGTTACTGATCTTATATATATACACTTACTGATCTTATATGGTTACTGATCTTATTGTGTTTACTGATCTGATATATGAACTATTAGGAACTAAGCTGATGTTTTGTATTGTATAGACAGCTTATAGTATAGGACTTACATGTACTCATCTGTATATAGTTCAGTTGATGTATGGATATGTTTTATATTTGTAAAGTTGTATTTTATTGTACTCAGCATTGTAAAAGTTCAGAACAGTAGTTTAGAACACTAGATTAGATGAAGATCAGAAGACTATGAAGACTCAGAGGACTACTTCAGAATAAGAAGACTTCAAGAAGAGTTGAAGAAGAGCTTAGAAGAAATCTGGAGAAGTTTTGAACAGTTTTAAGTTACTGTGCTGACTGACTCAGCAGAGTAAAAATCCGAAGAGTAAAAAATCAGAACAGTAAGTTACTGTGCTGATTTATCAAAATTGAAGAATAAGTTTGGAAAGCTTATTTAAAGAGTAACTGAAGATTTATTGAAGATATGCTGACTAAGAAGGAAGTTACAAAGTCGGTTACAAGAAGAAGTTACAAAAACAGTTTTAGAGTTAGTTGTAGGGATGGCAATGGGCCGGGTCGGGCCGGGTACCTAGATGCCCGGACCCGACCCGTTTCAATTCGGGTCCGGGTCGGGCCGACCCGTTCGGGTCACGGGGCGGGCCGGGGCAAATCGGGGCGACCCATTATAATTTTTTTTTATAAAAAAAATTGAAAAATAATTATTATTTTTAAAAACATATAACATAAAATTTAGATTTGTATTGAAAAATAAATAAAATAGTGTTAGAAGCATGTTTATAAATTTATTTTCACATTTATGAAGGTGAATTATTTTTATATATATTAATAAACATCAAAATATTGAAGATATATTATATTTCTATGTATAATATATATAAAAAATTAATATAAAAACGGGTCACGGGTCCGACCCACGGGTCGAGGGTGATACCCGGACCCGCCCCATTTCAATACGGGTCCGGGGCGGGGCGACCCAAATAGCACGGGTCGGGGCGGGTCGGGGCGGGCCGGGTTGAAATTGCCATCCCTAGTTAGTTGAGAGTTAGTTCACAAACTGCTAACTATCATACTAAGTTCTATAAATACTGTGTGATCTCCTACTGTTAAGACTACTGATCTTAAAAGCATTCACAAGCAATCTAAGTCTACAGAGCACAAGAAGAACTCACAGAGTTGAAGGAGATTAAAGAAGAGAAGCCACAGAATTGAAGAGAAGAATCAAAGGCTATTCAAAGAGAAGTTTTACTTTTCAAGTTTAAGTTTGTATGTTGTAAAACAAGTGTGCTAGTTACTTGGAAAATTACTAGTAGATCGAAGATATACCTGGAGGTATAATCGATAAGATCACAGTCTTAATCTTGGGACTTTAAGCCACAAGAAACTCAAGAAGGAAGAGTTAATAAAACTTCACAACTGGAGTTGTGAGAGTGGATGTAGACATTTGTCGAACCACTATAAAATTCTGTGTTCTTTACATTTTCTGTTTGACTAAGAACATTAAGAATTTACTAAGCAAAAGATCTAAAGAAAAGTTGAGTATAAACTAGTAAGGCCCATATTGTTTTGAAAAGTACTGATCTGAGCTGAGTAAGCACAGTACAGTACATAAGAAGACTAAATTCCGCATTGCATATTCTGATATTTTGAAAGAATTTTAAAAGTCTATTCACCCCTCCCCTCTAGACTTTTACTAGCTTACTCAATCTTAACTCAACTTTGGGACCAACAAGCTATTATTATATTATGGTGTATTATAATGTCTCTAAAATATGAAATGGGTTTATAAAATAAACTAGTTATTTTAATTTTGAAATGAGTTGATTGAAGTTGTGTTATATAACTTATATTATGTTAGTGTAGTGACTTTATGACAATGCCCGTTTTTGCTACATTTATTTTATATAAAAATTAAACAATAGTTTTTGATCTACTATGAGTTAAGAACACACTCCCACAAGAATCGTGTCAATCCGAGTTATATCCTAGGAGATATGAATTTTTGAATTTTATGTGACAAATACGTGCATATTTTGTAGCAGTATTGAAAACGAACCCAAAATCCCCCATTTTCAACAACTAAAACTCATGGAAAAAATTTTATATGTATTAATAAATTCAAGTAAAACCTACTAATAATTTAAATAGTAGGTTGGATATAAGTAGTTGATTGAAGTTGCGTTATCTTCTGTTAGTGCGAATTTATGACAATGCCGTTTTTCTTACATTTATTTTCTGTAAAAATTAAATCATAGTTTTTAATCTACACTGAGTTAAGAACACACTCCCAAAAGAATAGTGTCAATCCTAGTTATATCCTAGGAGATATAAAATTTTGAAGTTTATGTGACAAATACGTGCATATTTTGTAGCAGTGTTGAAAACGAACTCAAAACCCCCATTTTCAACTACTAAAACTCATGGAACAAATTTTACATGTAATACTAACTTTCAAGGACAATCTACCGTTAAAAATTTAGAATTTTTTAAATAGTTATAATAATTTCTAGAGGTTGGATATAGGTAGTTGATTGAAGTTGTATTATCTTATGTTAGTTCAGTGAATTTATAGGAGTCAAATTTTCTTAAAAACTCACACGGGCCCTCAATCTCGATTTCTTGTGTGGTCTTGTCACCTGACATAACATAGTCGCACTTGGCAGAAGGAGCTTTACTAAAAGACAAAATTAAAAATATTTATATATATTTTTTGTTTTTTAAATTAAACAATTTCATAGTTGTGGTTTGAAAACAGAACTCTTAAATAGTCGCGGATTGTAGACAGAACTATGCTTAAATTGAAAATAAATCTAGTTTTTACCATAATTACAATATTTCATTTCAAAATTGCAATATATAAAAAAATTTGCCAATATTGTGTTACACTTTTTAGTAATATTGACTTACACTTTTCAACACACACATTTTCGAAAAAAAATTACCAATAAAAAAAATTAGAAAAAAAATAAAATAATAGTAATAAAAAAAATTGACCAAGTCAAAAAATTTATTCACAATATTCTTGAATATTTAGGGTTTAGGGTTGACCAAGTCAACTCAATTTTTTATAAGGAATTGATTCTATATAAGACCAATCCATAATTTCTTATATACTATATGTTGGATTTCGGTGCCGCCGGCCGCCACTCCGTTCTCAGGTTACACGAAAGGGCTCAGACTCGTGTGGGATTCTATCCGGATTTATGGGAGACAATCAAACACAAAGATGAGTAGCACTTCACCCTTATTGTTTTCCCACTCCCCAATCTAACGTTTACATCATGCGTCTCATTGTTAATGGAGGGGTGACTAAATATATGGGGAGATTGCCAATCATTGTTAATGGAGGGGTGACTAAATATATGGGGAGATTGCCAAGAACTAGGGCAACAACAAGTTGGACCATTGTGTGAAGGCCCAATGACCAAAATCACATTTAGGCTAAATCCCAACACTACCTATTACATGAATGATTTATGAAAGATTCTTGAAAAAATGACAGAATTGTCTTTTTTTTTTTTTAAATCAATTTCACCTTGAATCTTGTCTTTAATTTTCCTTATCATTGTAAGAACTTCTAGTTTCGTTTTCCATAACTCACAAGAAATAATTCAACGTGATTGCTGATTTAATAGCCTCGTAAGTGTATATGTCCAAAGTAATACAATGAACACAAAAAGCATAGTGATATAAAAGATTGAAGGATTCTTTCAAATTAGGCCCTTCATTTGATATACAATAATTAATTACAGGTGAAAATTTGAAAGATTGCTTATTAATTAATAATTATTATTAATTTATAGATAAATTAATAACTCTTTTAATTAATAAATTTTAGTGTACCAACATTATTAATTTATAGAGTTTCTAGAGTTAAATCATGTAACTCTTTTTTTTTTTTAATAAGTGAGGGACTGAAATTTATTATTTTATTTTTTTAAGTGAAATTTAACTCCTTTTTAATAAGTGGACATTGAAACAATTTTCCACTTTCATCTTTGATACACTTGGTTGACAAGAAAATGAGTCAACAAGATTTCAATTTCCATAACAATATTTTACTACAAATTCGTCCAACACAAACAAAAGAATTGAAAAAAATTAGTGATATTGTTTACAAGTTAGTAAATTAACTTACATTCGCCTTTTGTTTGTATTAATAAGTTTTTATACACTTTTGAATAAATTGTAAAAATAATTAAAATCAAAATGTTGAAAAAAACATTTTCAGACAAATAAAATACGTTTTTCAATGGGGCTTAAATTTTCAAATTCACTCACATCAACGTTCTTTATTCCTATATAATAATGTTGACTATTCATTCTCCTCTGCACATTCATTACGCTCAAATATTTTAGTAAAATTTTTTTTAACACTATTGAATAAATTGTAAAAATAATTAAAATCAAAATTTTCATACAAATAAAACACAAAACATACCATTTTTCAAATTCATATCAAACGTAGTGTAAGATATTAAGATTAGTTTATTTTCAGTTTATTAGTTATAACTGCTAATTAGTTAGTTAGTTAGTTTAATTAAGGATTAGTATATAAAGGGCGTTTTTCCCCTTTTCTGTAATGCAATTTTCGATTCATTCATCACTTTTGCAAAACATTCATCTTCTCTCAAAATTCAGTTTTGGTGATTCTTCCAATTCTTGATTCTATGGCTTGATATGGTATCAGTTTTACAGCCGATCCTCAATTCCGCCTATTTCTTCGTTCTCCGGCGTCTTCTCCGGCGAGCCTTTTTTTTTTTTTTTTTTTACCGTAGTTTGAGCGTTTTGCTCGTTTTATCACCCTTTCTCTCCGATTCCGATGGCGCCCGATCCCCTTTCTCTTGACCCAGCCAAGAATCCCCTTTCGCCTCTCGCCCTACATCATAACGATAATCCAGCGGTCGCCATCGCCCTCGATCCTTTAATCGGATCGAATTTTGTCAGCTGGAGTCATGCGATTAAGCGTGGCCTGAGTGTCAAGAACAAGCTTCCTTTGATCGACGGTTCGCTGCCTCAACCTATTGAGGAAGACGATCCTGCCATTTTCGCAGCCTGGGTTCGTGCAAATGACCTGGTCTTGATGTGGATCCTCAACTCGATCTCCCCTGAAATAAAGCACACTCTGGAATACTTCTCCTCTGCGCAACAGGTATGGGATGAATTAAAAATCCGTTATACTAGTTCTGATGGTACTAGAGTTTACCATCTAGAGAAAAACCTTAGTTCTATTGCTCAAGATAATCAATCTTTAGTTGCCTACTACAATCAATTCAAGAGTTTATGGGATGAGTATCTTAGTTTTAGGCCTATCTTGTCTTGTTCTTGTGATGCTTTGAAAATTTGTGTGTGTGATATCCCTAAGAAGATTTCGAAAACTCAAGAACAGGATGCAGTAATGAAATTTCTTGTTGGCCTTGATGATTCTTATTCTGCTATTCGAAGTCAACTGCTTTTATCTTCCCCATTCCCCCCTTTGGCTAAGGTTTTCTCCCTTTTATTGCAAGAAGAATCTCAGAGGACCCTTAACACTCCTCATTCTGTTAATCTTGATTCTGTGGCCATGTTTTCTAAACAACCTATTCAAAAATCCTTTAAAGATAAGAGAAAGCCTCTCTTGTGCACCCATTGTGGGGGCACCTCACACACTGTGGATAGATATTTTCATTTAATTGGTTTTCCCCCTGGTTGGAAGGGACCTAGAGGTTCTAGGAATAAAAATGATAACACTACCTCTGCCAATTTGGCTTTTCCTCATCCCACTAAGGAGGATCCCCTTCCATCTAACCCTTTGGTGAACCATGAATTGTTTGATCAATTTTTGAAATACACTAAGACACAGCAGCCACCTCTAGCTCCAACTTCACCCCATGCTGCAGCTGGAGCTTTTGTCCATCACTCTGACCAGCCACAGGATACAGGTATATCTCTTTGTTCTCAATCTGTTAGTTCCAATTCAAATATCTCCACTTGGATTTTGGATACAGGTGCCACAGATCACATGACCTCTGATTTTTCCTTGTTTTCATCTACCCCTTGTAAATCTAACATCAAGATCAGCCTCCCTAATAATGCCACCTCCACTGCCACTTTTATAGGGAACATAAAATTGAGTGATTCCTTAACTCTATATAATGTTCTTTATGTCCCTGACTTCACTCACAATTTATTGTCTATATCTCATCTAACTAGATATTCTAGTTGCTCTGTGAATTTCTTGTCTTCACACTGTATTTTGCAGGACATCCACACCAAGACAGTGATTGGTTCTGCTGATCAAACTGGAGGCCTCTACATTCTCAAGATTGCTTTACACCCTGTACCCTCTGCTCTTCTTTCTAGCACTCATAGTTTGTGGCATTATAGACTAGGGCATATCTCTAATAAATGCTTGTCTACTATTGAAAATCTGAATGTAAGACCTAGAGACAAATATCATGTTTGTAACATTTGCCCTTTGGCTAAGCAAAAGAGAAGACCCTTTCCTATTAGCACTTCTGTTTCTACTTGTGCTTTTCATTTAATACATTGTGATGTATGGGGGCCATTCTCTACTGTTTCTCATTTAGGTCACAAGTTTTTCTTGACCATTGTTGATGACTTTACTAGATGCACTTGGATATACATGTTGAAGCATAAATCTGATGTTCTGATGTCTTTGCAAAACTTTTCTAACATGATTCTTACTCAATTCAATGCTAGAATAAAGATATTAAGGAGTGACAATGGTACTGAGTTCCTATTACATGATTTCTATCATAACCTGGGTATAATTCACCAAACCTCTTGTGTGGAAACCCCTCAACAAAATGGTTTGGTTGAGAGAAAACACCAACACCTTCTCCAAGTAGCTAGGTCTCTCCTTTTTCAATCTGGCTTACCTTTAAAATTTTGGAGTGAATGTATTCTTACTGCTGCACATATCATTAATAGAATTCCTTTGTCTATTCTTGCACACAAATCTCCTTTCCAGCTTTTGTATGCCAAGAATGTTGATTATTCATACATGAGGGTTTTTGGTTGTTTATGCTTTGCTAGCACCCTCACTGCACACAGGCACAAATTTCAACCTAGAGCCACTAAATGTGTCTTTTTAGGTTACCCTTTTGGTACCAAGGGCTACAAACTCTTGGACATATCTTCTGGAAAGATTTTTATCTCCAGGAATGTCAAATTTTTTGAGCATGTTTTTCCTTTTACTATTTCCACTTCACCTCTCCCTGCCTCTGTTGAACATAACACTCATTTGCATGCTCCACCTATTGATGATCAGTGTTCTGATTCTTGTGATTCCCCTTTTATATTTGATCAGCCTCCCCCCTTGAATAACACTCAGGTTGATCATTCTCTTGGTAGTACTGAATCTGCTCCCCCTGTTGTTATTAATCATCATGCTCCCTTACGAAAATCTGATAGAGATAGACATCCCCCTGCATATCTTGATGCTTATCAAACTACTTTACCCCCATCCTTTTCTGGTACCACCTCTTCCATTAAAAAGAGCAACAAATATCCTATATCTGATTTCTTGTATACAGGTAACCTTTCTACCTCCTTTCTATCATATACAGCCAACATCTCCCAAATCATTGAACCTACCTCTTATAAACAAGCCATGAAAGATGTTAATTGGCAAAAGGCCATGGACATTGAGATCCAGGCCCTTGAAAAGGCCAACACTTGGACCCTTGTCCCTCTTCCTCCCTCTAAACATACTATTGGTTGTAGATGGGTTTATAAGGTCAAATATAATTCTGATGGCTCTATTGAAAGGTATAAGGCCAGGCTTGTGGCCAAGGGTTATACTCAGCAAGAGGGAATTGATTTTTTTGACACATTCTCCCCTGTAGCTAAGATAACCACTGTTAGAATTTTGCTTGCCATTGCTGTTGCTAAAAATTGGCACTTACACCAACTTGATGTTAATAATGCTTTCTTGCATGGTGATCTAGTTGAAGAGGTATATATGTCTCCCCCTCCAGGTTATCATACTCAAAATAGAGTGTGTAAACTCAATAAAAGTTTGTATGGCCTTAAGCAGGCATCTAAGCAATGGTTTCAAAAGTTATCAGAGTCTCTTACTTCTGTTGGTTACATTCAATCTACTGCTGATAACTCTTTGTTTACTAAAACCACTGCCTCTTCTTTTACTGTCATACTTTGTTATGTTGATGATCTGATTGTTACTGGAAATTCTTTGCATGACATTATTGCTATCAAGGATTATCTCCATGCTCAGTTTACTATTAAAGATCTTGGCTCTTTGAAATATATTTTGGGAATAGAAGTGGCCAAGAGTCCTAAGGGCCTGCATTTATGTCAAAGGAAATATGTTTTGGATCTTTTGCTTGAATTTGGTTATCTGAACAGTAAACCTTTTACCACTCCTATGGATCAGAAGCAATCTTTTATTGATGCTAATGCTACTCTTCTCACTGATCCTTCCATTTACAGGAGCATAGTAGGCAAGTTATTGTATCTAACAATAACTAGACCTGATATTGCATATTCAGTCCATGTCCTTACTCAATTCATGAGCAAACCAACCACTGCTCACATGGCTGTTGTCCATAGATTGCTTAGATATCTTAAAAGCAATCCAGGCCAAGGCATCTTCTACTCCTCCACTAACAATTTTAAACTTCATGCCTTTTCAGATTCAGATTGGGCTAGGTGCCAAGTTACTAGGAGGAGCATTACAGGCTATGCCATATACTTGGGTGATTCCCTCATATCTTGGAAATCCAAGAAGCAGCCTACAGTAGCTAGATCTTCAGCTGAGGCAGAGTACAGAGCCTTGGCCACTACCACTTGTGAAACACAGTGGATCCTCTACATCCTTAAAGATCTTCACATCATCCATGACAAGCCTGCTGCTGTGTATACAGATAGCAAATCAGCTCATGCAATGGCTCACAACCCCTGTTTTCATGACAAGTCCAAACATATTGCCATTGACATGCATTTCACAAGGGAGAAGATACACAATGGGACCATCAAGCTCATTCACATACCTTCTCAAGACAATTTGGCAGATATTTTTACTAAACCTTTGCCTCCTGCATTGTTTAGTCTTTTTAAATCCAAATTGGGCCTTGTAAATATCCATGCCCCATTTGAGGGGGGGTATTAAGATTAGTTTATTTTTAGTTTATTAGTTATAACTGCTAATTAGTTAGTTAGTTAGTTAGTTTAATTAAGGATTAGTATATAAAGGGTGTTTTTCCCCTTTTCTGTAATGCAATTTTCGATTCATTCATCACTTTTGTAAAACATTCATCTTCTCTCAAAATTCAGTTTTGGTGATTCTTCCAATTCTTGATTCTATGGCTTGATATAAGACCCGCAAATTTCACGGGATTGAAAAAAATATATATATTATTATTTGATAATTCATATCATCTTCAATCATATTGACAAACTTTTGCATAAGTTCAGGTTGATTAAAAGAATGTGTTGTCATTTGTGTATGATTGTAATATGTGAGTCTTTATCTAATAATGTTTTATCTAATAAAAGAAATTGAAATTAAGATAATTACATGAAATGATAAAATATTATTGAGTATACAATATTATTTTTTGTTAGGAGAACAATTATGAACATTAGAAATAAATATGTAATACTTTATAGAAGTTTATAGAAAGAGGGGAGAGAACTAAAAAAAATAATTGAACAAAATTTAAATTGAAGAAAATAATTGAGAAGTGGGAGAAAAATTTAAGAAAATTAAAAAAAAAATTAATTTTTTTAAAGAATGTTGAAAAAAAAGATAAAATATAAATTATTTAAATTTTGTATAAATAAAGAATAAAAAAAAACAATTATTTAAGAAATAGAAGAGGTAGAAATATTTAAGGAATTTTTTTTTAAAAGTAAAGATCCCTAGAAGAAAAAGGAGAGAGAGATACATTATTTAAGAAAAACTGTGCATTTAACAAGTACGGAGGGGTTTATAGCCTGGACCATTCAATAACTGTGCATGAAATCTTAATGGGCTTAAATTTGGGCATTGGGTAAGGGGCGCGGCTAAAGGCACCCAGGATTCCTATGAGTACACCCAGGTAAGTTTTTTTTTGTGAAAAGGGTGCAGCGAAATGACGTTTTTACCCCTCTTGTATATTTTTAAAAAAATCCCCGGATGAGTACACCCACCTCCTTTCTAAATCGCAGGAATGTAGAGAGTCATCACAACTCTCAATTCCAAAATTTCCATTTCTGCAATTTAGATTTTTAGAGCTAAGATGGGGTCGAAAATGGTCGATTATGATGCAATAACTACGAGTGGTGGTGCCAAAGACTCGTTTGTAAGTTATTTATCATGTTTTGAAAGTTTTTTTTTCGAAAGTGAAAGAGTTTTTATATTTAGGGTTTTTGTGTGTTTGTGTTGGTGTTTATGCTTGTTTTTTTTTGCATCTTATGACTCTATAGTGGTATGTAATTGAAATAATATGCATTTAGGACATACATTTTGACATTATGTATTGCATTTGGTCATTTTTCAAAAAAACCCCTTTTCGCGACTGGTTTTGCGAAGAAGACGACTATGTTCGTGTTTTTTTTTCGGACATTGATGTGTTGTCCGAAAAAAAGACTGGGACAAATCTCTTTTGTTTTGAACTTTTTTTCGAACATATCTCTTATGTTCGAAAAAAAGTTCCCAACATTGGGCCAATGTTCGAAATTTAGTTCCGCGAGTTTTACTTGGTCGAATTTCAAACCCAAAACTCTCTGTAACGAACAAATTTTCGAACATTGGGCTTATGTTCGAAAAAAAGTTCCCAACATTGGGCCAATGTTCGAAATTTAGTTCCGCGAGTTTTACTTGGTCGAATTTAAAACCCAAAACCCTCTGTTGGGAATAAATTTTCGAACATATGCCCAATGTTCGAAAATTAGTTCCCAACATGACACCAATGTTCGAAAATTAGTTCCCAACATGAGACCAATGTTCGAAAATTAGTTCCCAACATGACACCAATGTTCGAAAATTAGTTCCCAACATGAAACCAATGTTCAAAAATTAGTTCCCAACAAATAAGCCATGTTCAAAAATTTGTCCCGGACATGTCCTCCATGTTCGAAAAACCAGTCAAAATTCGTTCAATTTTTCCTAAACCGTTTCATTTCTTCCTAAACCATGCCAATTAGATGCCCATTGGTTTATTTTCATCCTAACACATCAAATATTGATACATTGTACACATAAACATGATTATAACACAAAAAACTAACCTTAATCAACACATGCATGAAATTAACACCAAATTCAAAAAACAAAACCTAAACCCTACAACAATAAAAACAATGTTTCAATCAACAAAAACCGAAATTAAACACGCGTCCTCCTCTTCTTCTCAAATATAAGCAAGAAAAACTAACCTTTAACCATTTTTGCAAAATGAAAAAAAAAAACGCTTCCTCCTGTTCTTCGAAAAAACGATGTAGTGGGAGTGGGGGAGAACGGTGCTCTCTCTCCTATTCTTCGACGTCGCAGGGAGTGTGCGAAAATGGAGTGGGAGGAGTGCGAATTTTGGTTGGGGGAGATGAGAGGTTTGGGAAGATGGAGGGTGGGTGTACCCAATCGAGAGAGAAGAGAGGGAGAGAAGGGAGGGAGCGAATTTTTGGTTAAAGGAAGCGAGGGCATTTTTGGTTTTTCCAGGTGGGTGTCCTCATCCGATTGGCGTGTGTCCTCATCTCCTGGGTGTACTCATAGGATCGCCGGGTGCCTATAGCCGCGCCCTTGGGTAAGAGCCTCAGTCCGTACCCTAACTAAATAAAAGGCCCGCCCAACCTTTAAGCCCAATAGGCCCACTTTTGGGGGCACCCTAGTAATTTCCGCCCAGTAGCTAGGATTTCGAAATTTCATAAAATACGCTAAACCCATCATTCGCCTTCTGCAGACTGTCGCCGTTCCTCTACCTCCAGGTAAACAACGCCCCAAAATCTGGATTTGAGTGTTGATATGTGAACAGATTCTACTTCAATCTTTTCTATTGTAGTTGTATATTAACCTGTCTCAAATTTTCTCTGAATCAGAATCGAGAAGAGAAGAGAAGAGAGAAATGGCCAAGTCAAAGAATCACACCGCTCACAACCAATCGCACAAGGCCCACCAGAACGGCATCAAGAAGCCTAAGCGCCATCGCAACAGCTCCACCAAAGGGGTACGTATAATTTGAATCTCTATTCTATCAATCCATGTGCTTGTGTATTCAAGGGTGTTGACACTGAATCTACTTATCTAAATGTTTAGATGGACCCCAAGTTCTTGAGGAACCAGAGGTATGCAAGGAAGCACAACAACAAGGCCGTTGAGGGCGCCAGCGAAGAAGAGTAATTTTCCAATCCCAAGTGATGTGTTTGTTTCTTGAGGCTGGGAATTGTGGTTTTTATATAATCGTTGACTTATGTTTCGATTTAGGGTTTTGATTCGTTTTGTGTTAGATTATAATATCATTTTGTTTTTGAGTTGAAATTATCAATGTTTAATCATGGGATCTTTCATTTAATAGTTTAATGTTGTTTATGCTATTTTTTAGCTTTTTTGTGTGTTCATGGATATTTTGTGTGAATTTATATTGCTGTTATATCCCACATGAGCATCTTAGGCTGTGTATTTTCCAAGAATAACTCAAGTGTATATATTATGCATATTACGAATATTTGTTTAGAGCATACAATGTACTTATATTAAGGATATATCTTTGATTGTTGAGAACAATTTTCCTAGAATGTGCGTGGGGGTAGTTTTCTGTCTACAAAATTGGGTGCGAGATGCTAAAAGCTGTTCTTGTTTGAGCTTTATATGGTCTTGAATATAGCTTGTGACTTTAGATTGTTATCTGAAATTCCACATGAACATCCTATGTTGGTACTTTCCTGAACACATATGTTTATACCTTAAATTGTGTTGTACTACTAAAGGTGGCTAGGTAAAACTTGCACACATCTTGTTGATGTGAATAAATCGGCAGTGATTTCTTTATTGCCTGTGGTATATGTGATGCTAAGTAGCACTGTTGACTGGGTGTGCATCTCACCTGTGTGGATGTGGTGAGATACATGTCTTTTGTCTGGTTGTGATGCCCATTTAGCAAAGAATAGAAATGATCATTTGTTTGTGAGAAGAGGTCTTTCCTAATCTTTGATTGCTGCATTTGATCTTCTTTGAGTTCGTTTTTATGTGAAATGGTCTTTTGATTCGTGGATTGTGTATACCTCTGTTAAACATTAATGTTGATATTAAACTAAGACAATCATTTTCTTTTTTGTTATGTGGGTGTGAACTGTGAATATTGCTGTCTATTAGAGCATCCACAGAGTGGGGGAGGATTTTTGGATTTTTGGGCACGTGTGCTATCTCAAAAGTTTTTTACTTCTATCTCAAACAACTTCCACATTAAAGCCTACTCTAACAAGTGAGTTACACTCTTCAAATTGTTTTTTTTTTTTCATGTGTGGTTCACTCTCCTTCAATCCCACTCTCCTTTTCCCACTTTTTTACTTCTACCGGTAGAAGTTCTTCTACCCTATTCTTCCTCTCTCCTCCACATCATCTTCCCCCAACCCCTTCTACCCTTTATTTGAGTTAGGAGTAAAAATCCACATGGGACTTCTACCCCATTGTGGATGCTCTTAGTATGACATTTTAAGTAATATTTGTATGATGCAGTAATGTTAATCAGGGTGAAAAGCGTAGAATTCTATTGTTTAATAGAAGTATGGTATTTTTTAATTTGATTTTGACGAGGGAATTTGATTTGAGTAGACATTACAAATGAATGTATTTAAAAAATACTTAGATTTAAAATCTTCTCAATTTTAACTAATCAAGAACTAATCAAGTGGGGTGAATTTGAATTGTGGATTTAAAATTATATATTTAAATCTATCCATCCAAATGCAACCTAAGAGAATTTTGACAAAAATATTACTATATGACAATGGAATCTGTATCAGTAGAGCATTGAAATCGCATTTTACTAAATAATGAATTGAGCACATACGTTATGTGTATTCCTTCTATAATACATGAATAAAAAAGAAACCTAAATCTTGTCATTTCAGCCAAAATTTGTGTCTCATCACCGCACACCTGATCTTCAAAGTGTTGCAAAAATGAATTTCCTCCCTATACACGGACTGGTTCACTAACTTGCTTCGCAATATGTGGGTTCACCTGTACAAGTGGAAGTTCTCAAAACCATAAAGTTGAATGATCGTAATATATACTACATATTTGCTAACGGGTCCAGTGGTTTGATACCATGTTGGATATGATACGTAAATTTTTCTTATAAATTTTGAGAGAGAGGCATATAATAAAAAATAACAGAGTGGAAACAATTTCTCTTTTGTGTCATTTTCTCTCTAAATTAACATAAAGAAAACAAACTAGATACATTTCCTACAATGTTTCTTGTTAGAAGTCTTTGATGGTGACAGTACGAGATATTGTGCAAATTTGGTTGTGTCTAGTCATGAATATTGATATTTAATAACTGAAAAGCTTACCTTTGCCGATTTGTATAGCTCATCGAGAACTTCAGACAATGTTGGATGCGCATGAACAGCAAACTTGATGTCCTGGTACAAACAAAAGTGATGCTTAGACTAATAATGTCCATGTAACAATAAACACCTTCCAACTTCACTTCTGTCTTGATCAAATGATGAGTGCCCCATACCTGAATACGTGTGCCTAATGCCATAGCATTAGACGCTTCGTGTATGAGATCTGCGGCGTGCAACCCAAAGATGTGAACTCCAAGTATTTCGCCATTGTCGGGTCTGTATATCAACTGCAAATAACACCACCTCGGAATTGAGTGATTTTTACAAATGCTTTGAATAATTTGCCTTACCATCCATGCAACAGAATAGTAAAGCATGGATTTAAGTTGAGAACAAGAACCCAGAGGACTAATTGAGCAAAGAAACTGAGAATAGAGGAAAATGATTTCTTTACTCAAATGATTTTCAAGCAGAGAAAATTATGCTTGTATACAGAAGCAAAAAGAAGAAGAAGAGCAAGAAGATATAACCTTTGCAAGTCCTTCCCCCTCGTTTTCAGCCAGGGCCTTGGTGTTAGCCTTGAAACTCGTCTTGGCAATACTTATCTCAAACCCCTCTTTTTCAGCTTTTTCCTTTGCTTGTGGCTGCAAATTAAAACCACCAAGAATTAAATCATATTAATATACAGAAATTAATAATATAAGATCTCTCTAGAGAGTCATGAGTAAGTAAGCCATCTAAGACATAAGTACATATGGACAAACAGATTTGCATCATTTTTCTTTTCATTTTTTGTTTAGAAAGAAACACAAACATTTTGTATGGAAGTAACAAAATCATCTTGCTCCGAGTAAAATGCAAGGTTAGGTTACCTCAGTCAATCCAACCATACTGATTTCAGGATGAGTGAAACATGCTGCTGGAATGCTTAAATGGTTGAGCACGTGATCATTTCCAGTAAGTTGTTCAATAACTGCAAGATAAAATACATAGCAACAGTTAAAATTGATATAGAATCAACATACTGATTTTATTAGGTATAATCACCTACCAGAAATTCCTTGAGCGCTTGCTGCATGGGCGAGCATCAACTTACCATTTGCATCACCAATGCAATACAAGTGTGGAATCTAATGATAGAAGTCTCATGTCAAGCACAATAGGAAGTTGTTATAAACAGTTTAAGTGAGGAAGGAAGGCATGGGTAACAAACCAGTTTTCCATCTGCATCAATTACTCTCATGCGTTCATCAACAGGAACAAAACCACGTTGTGTCTCCACATTAATCTGAAATCAAATGAACAATATATCAGTTTTTCATAAATTGAATATGATGAAGTGAGAAAGCTCGACTCATTTCAGACAAATGAACTGTGGTATTTTCTGGCAATCACAATGCATGTGGAAGTGACAGAATACAAGGACCATTATTTGTAACCAATGAAATCATCTTTCTTTTAAAAGATTAGCATATTTTATAATTTAACACAAGTTTACTAAAACACTTACATTGTCGAGTCCTAGGCCCTTAGTAAATGGAGCCCTTCCGGTCGCAATTAATGCTGCATCGACCTACAATGAACAGAGTGTTAAATTGCCTCACAAAACCACCAAATGAAATTAAATGATCACAACGAGTTGATGGCTACAGGAGTGGCACCAGAGAAATTAGGATGAAATCAGTGATTTTTGTTATGTAAGGCAGTCAAGAAGGGAGAAGGTCATTGGGAAAGAACATTTATTACCTCCAATGTATCTTTGAGTTCTTTTGTCTTGGCATCAGTAAGCTCAATAGTCACTGGTTTCCCATCTTTTGCAGGAGTTATCTTTCACATTATGAAAAAAATCAGCATAGTAGAAATGAGGGTACATACACGCAATAAATCATCAGGCATAATTCAATACCTTTGTTGCAAATACTCCAGTGTAATGATCAATTTTCCTTGGATTTATCAGAACTCTTTGAGCTAATTTGCCTATCTCAGGATCAAACCCAGGCATTAGTTGATCCAAAGCTTCAATGAATGTAACCTATACAATAATAGTGTATTTTTTTAGCTAAGAATTTAATATCTGATAAGATATCAAATCTTCAGCTAAGCAAACTAGCCAAGTGAGAGATTATAATAATACTAGGCTTGTAATCAGGATAAAATGAAATATAATGGGAAAATATCAAAAAACAGATTTTATGGTATTAAGGAAAAAATTACATGAGAATGAACTTACATAATGAAGATGAAATTGATTCAAGGGGGAAAAGGTGGAGGAGGTGAATGCCTCACTCAGTAAAGGATAAAAAATAAAGCAGCAGCACGGTTTATTACTATTGTATTTGTAATCAGTAGAAATACCTTGAAGGAAAAATGTCAAAAATCATCGTATTATATCAATGTAATCAAAATATATTTCAGACTTTTGTATTAGGCAGAGCCAATTAAAGCATAGTCAATTTGGCAGATGGTTCGACAAAACTTTATAGGAAAATACAACAGATCAGCCAGGATACTAAAGAGGAGAAATTCACAGAAAAGATTAACAGAATGCAATAGAACAGGAAAAGGGAGGACCAAGCTCTTTTTCTAGATCTCTCTTTCTGACTACTGATGAAAAACTAGTTTAAGGAACTGAGCGCTATATTCTAATTTTTGGAGGTTGAAGATTTTGAATAAAATTGGAAAAAGCTCGTCAAGATTACCTCACTACCAAGGGCGGTGTATACATCACTAAACTCAAGTCCAATATAACCACTTCCAACTATGGCAATCCAATCTGGAACGAATTCCAATTTAAGCGCATGATCGCTGGTGATTACAGTCTTCCCTGCAGATTGGAGATAACCATAAACATCTGAATATGCTGAAAACCATAGGAAGGCGGTAAATACGATCTTAGTAACAAAATATACAGGACTGGTGCAAGCTTTAATGGCTGAATTTATCTTGAAACTGTCACTGTTGCAGCATTTTTCACTCTGTGTATTCCATTTTCTCTCCAGCTGTAGTCTCATGTGCTATTAGTAAGCTTATCTCAAAGGGAATGATAAAAGATATCCTGTAATGCTAGTCAATTAAGTACATAATGAAACTGAAAAGAGAAGAGATGATTCTGGTCCAAGTATTTTTGTCTTTCCCTTTCCGGTTGACTAATCTATTTATCCTACTTCATCTCCCCCTTGCTACTATCAATTTGTAAAATTGTCAAAACAACCATGGCACTTCTTAGATCCATATCAACATAGATTAGTCTATAAATTTCAGAAGAAGCTACATGTCACAAAAAAGATCTCATGCAGAGTTTTGGACCACAGACCTCTTCGAAGAAAACCACAAACGTGATTTACAGCAACCATGCAATATAGCTCAGTAAAAATTGCAGTTAATGTAATTGACCAAAAGATACCATATTATTTTCATGAATATAGCTTTAGAGAATAGCATGTACAACATGTTAATGTTTTACATGATTGCATACAAATCACAGCTTTTTAGTTGAAGAAAGAAGTTGAAAAATGAGCAAGTGAGGTAGGATATGTGCATTCATGTGGCATAACATATTTATCGTGGTGTAGAGCCCTGTAAGCACGTCTAACTGTAAAAATAGTAATTCAAAGTCGAAAATACTACCATCAACTTCAATCCCTTTGGGAACAAAAGGAACTGAACCCGTTGCAATAATTATGTCCTTTGCAGTAACCAAGTTTTCAGATGAACCGACCTTTCCATATTTGACCTTTTGAGGGCCCTGAAATTATTACGCTGCAAAGGTGAAAATATATAAAATTTGAGACCCATTATAGCATGCATTTCTTTCATAATACAGGATTCTCCAATAAGTCTAGAATGTGATAATGAGTTATTTGAACTTTTTGAATATGATTCGAGACATACCACTATGGTGCCAAACCCTGATAAAATGTCCACCCCTAGTGCCTTCAATGAATTAGTTAGATTACCACGAATTTTTGATGCAAGATTACTAGCATGGTCAGCCACTGCTTGCCGATCATAACCAGCAGCTGCAACCTATCATTGGTGGTAGAATACAAAATAACAAGTTAGATAATATTCTCAAGGATTAAAGAAGTGTCAAGGCATGTGATTAGAAGCTATAGTGACGAAAACGCGATATTCGACCAATATTAAGAGCTAAAAGTGATCATAGACTAAAGTGTAAACAATTACTACCTCCGTCCCACAAAGATAGGCCTATAGTTATTTTCACACATTAAGAAATGAAAGTTATTATAGTTAGAACATTAAATCTTTGCTTAGTTCTGCCCTTATATCTACTCATTTCCCAATTCCGACGACAATTACTAGTACCCAAATATTGATTTGGAAAAGCACAAGATACATTAAATAGGAGCAAAGGTGGAAATGAAATATTAATGATGTAAAGTATAATAATTGGTGTTTGTGGGACGGGCGAAAATAGGAAACAAGCTTACTTTGTGGGACGCCGGAAGTATATAAATTTATGATCAGTATATGTCAATCCTTGTTTTAGGGATGAAATCGATGATTTGGAATCTCGCGTGGACAAACGACAACCAGGTTCAAACAGAAGTATATAAAAGGCAATAACAATATGTCAGTATAATAATGTAATGCATAGACAATCAGCTGGAGCACTTGTGGCCATCAAGGAAAGTCCAAGGCTTACATCAAAATAGCATGTCAAGCTCCATACTAACATATGGGATAAAAATTAAATTCATAAATTTTTAGGATCTAATTAAGGTAGAGCAGATTATGCACCTGCAAACCCAAGGATTTCAAGTGATGGTCATCTTGAAGTTCACGCATCCTACCACTTACAGCAAGTAGAGCTTTTGAAGGAACACATCCCCTATTTACACAGGTTCCACCCATAACATCACCCTCGATGATAGCTGTTTTAAGACCCTGAAAGTGAGTAGCAAATTCATGAGCATTGTACATCAGCTAATAAAATCTACCATGTATTTCATCAAGTTAATGATAAAGAGGAGTTATTATATCATTTCACATCATTACAAACACATGAAGCCAATGAAATAATATAGTTTCTCAACTAAACCAGTTAATTACTTAATCATGAATAAACACTGAGCTCAAAACCTCAATCTCAGAACTTAATAATATACCTCAAAGATCAGAAATTTCACATATTTTATCTAAAGCCGAGACCACAAAACTCATTAAAGGCTCAACTCAACTCCTTGATCTGGGAACAACGGCTACTCCAGTAAAGGATCGTTTGCTTTAATGGACAGGATAGATAAGTAATTATCCCTCATTCATGGGACAACTAGTCCGACCCCTCCCCCGTGATCAATTATCCCTCATTCATGGAACAAGTAGTGTGTCTTTACCGGGACATCAATCCATCACGGATCGGTGTCACATGAATTAAACACATAATAAATGGGATAGAAGTATCCATCCCTCCTAATCCAACAAAGCAAACATGCCATAAGTGTGAAACTGAAATGCAGCCTTAATGGTTGAGAAGCAGACTTTGGCATAATGAACAAGAATACAAGTAAACAAAATAAAATTAGTGTGCTTCCATGATTCAGCTCAAGAACTCAGCATAGGAACTTATCAGGAATCATAATGTGTGAATATGGAAACTCATTGCCCCAAAATCAAACATACAGTATATCATTAATCATAAAGCTCAAAATCCCAAAGTTTCACTTTCACACAACACTGTAGAATATTTAGCTCAAAACACCATCAGATAAACCACTTAAACCCTTAATTAAACGAAACGAAGGCTCCTACTTTCTCAACGGCATGTAATGCAGCTCCATGGCCTCCAACACCAGCTCCAATGATGACGAGATCATAGTCAAACGACGTCGGAGGGCGGCTCCCATTGTCGGTGGCGGCAGCCAATGCTGAAGAAACCGTCTGCCTCCGCGGACGCGGCTTAGACGAAACAATATTGATCCTCCGAAAGTGGCAGTTTTGGAATTGAGAGAGCGAATGGAATCCCAACGCCTCTTTCCGGAGGCCGCAGAGCCGGAAATTCGAATGTGATTGGAGTGTAGAAAGAGGCGAAACTGAAGCCTGCATTTCGGGATTATTGGTGTGAGAGAATACAGAGGTGAGGTTTTTCTGTTCGGGACAGTTGATGGATGCCGGATAAAACCCCCACCTGATGCTGACGTGGCGCCAAAGTTAGCAGCTTAAGCATTTTCTTTTTTAACTGTTCTATCGAGAACTGAAAAATGCTCTGTTTTTTTTTTTTATATAATAAAATAATATTATACTTAAAAAAAAAAAAAATTATTACTCCACATTAATATTTACATTTTGTTTTACCCAAGAGTCACTTCCTTCTTGCTTGATAGGAGGATGATTCAAGATGGGATGGATTCCTATCTTAGATCACTTTCAAAACAAATTTTAGTTGACTCACAATTATCTCATTTATGAGATCATTTGTATTTAGGCTACGTTTTAGTATGATTTTATTTTTTTATCTTTTATTTGTATCTTTCTGACCATTTTAGGATCGTTATCAAATAAGATCTAAAATTCTCATCCATCAAACTAATATAAATGCTTTTGTATCCTAGATTTGTAGTTTTGGGCCTTTTGGCTATAAATTTATTCTAATCTCCCATAAACTTAACACTACCCACAACCCGGCCTCAATCCAATCACTTGCTACTTTTAGTGGACAAAATAAATTTTGTGTCAGTTCTCCTAAAATTCATCACATAGTCTATCGAGGTTCTTGTTTACTGAGATGTAGTTTTCTCTGTATCGCCGTTAATGTCCAACTAGATAGCCTCCGACCTAAAATTTCTTCCTACAACATCTGCAAAGCTCTTCTTTACCGGAGGGTCAATTATTTAATGATGGTATTCTTCCACCTTTTTATCTAGTCTTTGGCATCCTAACGTTTGTATTTTGATACACTAATCCGCAACTTATAACTCTCAATCCACAATCTATCAAGTATCTTTCTCAAAGTTACTAATATTATTGCATCCCTCGAAGCGTGCAAACGCAAATCTCTAGTTTTTCATTTTCTTGACTGGAATAACTACCTCCACAACCTTTTATATAGTGCTCGAGAATATTCTAGATATTTTTGGCATACCAGTCATCGAGAAAGTTTGTTATGTAAAGGGGCGGTTCGAGAAAATTTCATTTTACGTCCTGTAACTTAGGCCTAATCCAATTTATATCCTTTAAGTTTGTACTTTTTCAATTTACGTCATTTTTGGTTCAATTTACGTCCTTTCCGTCGAAAAATTTTAAAACTCACCGGAATGTAAGGAATAAATTGGGGTTCCGGCCAAATAGTCCAATTTACGTCCTTTAAGTTTAAAAATTAAAATTTAATAATTAAAATTTTCTAAAAATCTCATTAAATATTTAAAAAATCTAAAAGTATCTCCTTAAAATTAAGAAATATAAAATGTGTAAAATAAAATTCAAAATATATCACTAAAATTTCGAAAAAATATCATTACAAATTATAAAATGTGTAAAATAAAAATAAAAAATACAAAAAATAAAAAAAATAAAAAATTCTACAATTCAAAGAATGGAAAATGTGTAATTTAAAAATTAAGAAATTCAAAATCTCATTAAAATTTCTAAAAATCTCATTAATTTATTAAAAATGTGTATATTAAAAATTACTAATTCTAAAAATCTAATAAGAATAATAAAAATTATTAACATTTCATTAAAAATCAGACTTGATTCGGACTCGTCTTCCATTAAAGTTCTGCTCGAACTCTTAAAAATTTTGGGTCCCACGAGATTTTCCAACTCACCGTCAAGGTTGAGTGTAAGTTCCACACCTTGATCAATTATTAATTAATATTCTTCGAAAACCTCTTGTCATCAAGAGCTTTAGTAAATATATCAGCCAATGGTTTTTCAGTAGATATATACTCCAACCTAACAACTTCCTTTTCAACAAGATCTCTTATAAAGTGATGTCTAAGACTTATATGCTTTGTTAATGAGTGTTGCACTGGATTTTTAGATATATTTATAGCACCAGTATTATCACAGTACACAGTCAAAACATCACTAGGTAAGCCATAATCATGAAACATTTTTTGCAACCAAAGTAATTGAGTACAACAACTCCCTGCTGCAATGTATTCTGATTCTGCTGTTGATTGAGAGACACAGTTTTGTTTTCTGCTGTGCCAAGAGATCAGATTGTTTCCCATATAAAAGCAACCACCACTTGTGCTTTTCCTATCATCACAGTCACCTGTCCAATCTGCATCACTATACCCTATTAAGGTACAGTTTGTGTCTTTGCTATACCAGATACCTAAATCACTTGTTCCTGCAACATACTTAATGATTCTTTTAACAACATTCATATGTGATTCTTTGGGGTTAGCCTGGTATCTAGCACATAAACAAACACTGAACATAATATCAGGTCTACTAGAGCTTAAATATAGAAGACTGCCTATCATTGATCTGTACAGTGTTGGATCAACATTCTGGCCAACATTGTCTTTACTCAGTTTCTGAGTTGATCCCATAGGAGTTTGCATGTGTTTAGCACTCTCTAATCCAAATCTTTTTACAAGACTTCTAGCATACTTACTTTGTGAAATAAAAATCCCATCTTTTTGCTGTTTTATTTGCAATCCTAGGAAGTAATTCAAATCACCAACCATGGACATTTCAAATGTAGATGTCATTTCATTCACAAAGTGTTTAAGCATATTGTCACAAGTAGAACCAAATACTATATCATCAACACAAATTTGAGCAATCATAATATCATTTTTATCATGTTTGATGAACAATGTTCTGTCAGCTTCTCCTCTTACAAAACCAAACTCAATCAAGAAATCTGTTAACCTTTCATACCATGCTCTAGGTGCTTGTTTCAAGCCATATAGAGCCTTTTTTAGTTTAAAGACATGATCAGGGTAATCAGGGTTTTCAAAGCCTTTTGGTTGTTCAACATAAGCTTCTTCCATAAGAATTCCATTTAGAAAAGCAGCTTTAACATCCATTTGGTGTAATTTTATATCAATATAACATGCAATAGCAAGTAATAGCCTAATGGATTCAATTCTAGCAACTGGAGCAAATGTTTCATCAAAGTCTACACCTTCTACTTGTGTATATCCTTGAGCAACCAACCTAGCTTTATTTCTAATTATGTTTCCCATCTCATCAGTCTTGTTTTTGAAAATCCATTTAGTCCCTATGAAATTTACATGGTCTGGTCTAGGAACTAATGTCCAAACATCATTCCTAACAAACTGATTAAGTTCTTCATGCATAGCTTCAATCCAATTCTCATCATCTAATGCTTCTTTAACAGTTTTAGGTTCAATCTCAGAGTGATAGCATTCATGATTAACTTTACTACACATACATGACATACATATAGACCTTACCACATCCTCCTTTGAGTTCATACCCATTCTTCTTCTGGTTTGAACACCTGTAGACTGTTCACCAATGATTTGGTCTTGTGGATGATATTTCTGAATCCGTATTGAGGGAGTTTTCTGGAGATTATACAGATTTTCAGGATCTGCATTATCAGATGTTTCCTCTGGTGTGTCATCTTTCTTCTCAACATTCAGAACCTGTTCAACATTTTCAGTATTGATTGGAACATCAATCAAATCTGATATGTCTTCATCTTCAATGCTTTTACCTGTAATACTTGTATCATCATCAAAAACAACATTTACAGATTCTTGTACATTATCAGTCCTAAAGTTATACATTCTATAGGCCTTGCTATTTCTTGAATAGCCAAGGAAGAACCCTTTATCACTTTTTGAATCGAACTTATGCAACTGATCCCTGTCATTCAAGATGTAGCATACACAACCAAAAACATGGAAATATTTAAGGTTAGGCTTTTTGTTGTTCAGAATTTCATAAGGAGTTTTAGTAGAATCTGTTCTAATGTAAACTCTATTGGCAATATGACAAGCAGTATTAAGAGCTTCTGCCCAAAACCTTTTGGATAAGTTCTTAGAACATAGCGTGACTCTAGCCATTTCTTGAAGTGTTCTATTCTTCCTTTCTGCAATGCCATTCTGTTGAGGAGTTTTAGGTGATGAAAACTCTTGTATAATACCTTTTGATTCACAAAACTCAGTAAATGAACTATTTTCAAATTCCCTTCCATGATCAGACCTAATTCTGCAAACTTTGGAATTGAAAACATTCTTAAATCTTTTATACATAATTTTGAAAATGGAAAAAAGTTTCAGATTTATCTTTTAAGAACTCAATCCATGTGAATCTAGAGTAATCATCAAGCACAACTAGAGAATATTTTTTACCTCCAATACTTTCTGTTTCCATAGGACCCATAAGATCCATGTGCAGTAATTCGAAGCAATGTTTGGTTGAGCAATGTCCCAACATTTTGTGAGACACCTTGACCTGTTTGCCTTTTTGACAAGGTCCACAAACCTTTTTATCTGAAAATTTCAGATCTGGTAAACCTGTAACAGCTTTTAATCTAACAAGTTTATCAAGTTGTCTGTAGTTAGCATGTCCAAGTTTGTGATGCCACAATGTACTATCATCAACTTTAGCCTTATTACAAATAAGTTTAGATTCAATAAGATAGCAATTATCAGCAGACCTGTTTCCTATCATGATATATTCAGAATCTTTGTCTAACACATAACATGAATTTTTGTCAAATTTCACATGCAAATCATCATCAAATAATTAACTAATACTTATAAGATTGGCCAGTAATCCATCAACTTGCAGAACATTGGATAACTTAGGAAAACCAGGAACATTCAATGTCCCTTTACCAATGATTTTCCCTTTAGATCCACCACCATATGTGACATTACCACCATTATAAACAGTATAATCAGTAACATAATCAATTTGACTTGTCATGTGTTTAGAACAACCACTATCAAAGTACCATAATCCAGGAATACATGCTTTTAGAGACATATGAACAACATTGCAAGATGTATTTTCTTTTGAAACCCATGTAGATTTACTACTGTGTGATCTTGAATGTTGAGTTATTCCAGGCAATACAGAATTTTCCAGATGGTTTTTATTTTTCAAGCATTGAGGACTTTTATGACCCTTTTTGAAACAGTAATGGCATATCACATCTTTTGCATTGATCTGGGTCTTAGCAGAAACATTAGCATTGCAATTAACTTCAGCTTTTACAAACACAGTAGGTTTCTTAGTTTCAGAATTTTTGGACGATTTACCTTGATAGCCAATACCTGTTCTTCTTGAGTTGTTGGTCATAAGGGAGTCTTCCAGTTTCATCTTCCCTTCAGATAATCTTTTAAAACTCATTGAGGCTTCCTTCACTCTTTCTTCAAGCATAGATATTTCAATATCTTTTCTTGTTAGAATAGCTTCAAGCTTAGTAACTGATTCTCTTAAATCAGAATTTTCAAAATTCAGAGACTTAATTACATGATTAAGTTTCTCAGTTTCAGAAGATATCTTGAAAACTTTTTCATTTGTTAAAGGTTTTTCATAAGAATATTTCTTAAAATCAAGAATTGACACTTCTAGTCTTTCTTTAAGTTTTGAAATTTCCTTATCCTTCTTTGTCAAAAGACTTTCTAGTTTAAAAACAGTATTAGACAAATCTTGTATGTCAGCATCTCTTCTGGATAAACCTGTTTTACTTGATGTACCTGTCTCATAAACAGAACTTGTAAAACAGTTAACTTCTGGAATATCATTATTCAGTGATTTCCCAAATGATGGCACATTTGTCCTCACATCGTAATAGTCATCCAGATCATCATCAAGAGTATCATCATATAGAATTCTAGTAGAGAAGGCTTTTTCAAGGTCTTTTTCAGGATCATGTTCAACATCAGACTCATCACTTAAGGTAGCACTGAAATTAAGTTTCTTTTTTAGAATGGTGTTGGCACATTCATTAGCATAATGACCATTGTAGATGTTGTTAATTCTTAAATGTCTTAACATTATCAACAACATCTAAATTTGACCTTCCGAGATTTTTTCTAAGTCTTTTCTGAAATGCTACATTAAATGTTGACCTAAATGTTGTCGCATTTCTGGCAGGATCTAGAAGCTTCTACAAGGATCTGGAACCTGGAAGATTCCAGAACATTGGAGAACATGCTAGAACAGCCTAGATGCATTTAGAACGACCTGGAGCAGGCTAGAAGGATCTAGAAAGATCATGGAAGTTGTGGAAGTTGAGTTTCCTAAAAAATAGGACCTCAATGTGGAAGCCTCTAGAATTCGTATCCCACATCTATAAATACCCATTGAAGGCTTCATAATTCAGTGTGCTCTATTCGATCAATATCCTAGACCGAGCGTTCATCCCTGTTAGGAAATTGTGGCCAATAGTTCTACATTTTAGTTCATACGTTGTATACCACCCGTATGACTGTGTGTCTTCTTATCTATTGAGAGTGTAATCATTAGATAGACTAGGCATTTCGACAGTGTATAATGTATACACTTAGTTCATTTTCTAGACTTGGCACCTGCCTCGTTTATAGTTTCGTTGTGAAAGTTATTGTTGTAACATTTCACACAACATTTGTACTTGAAGATAAGTATTGATTTTACGCCATAAGGCAGACATAGATTTTTATTTATACAATCTATGTTAAAAGTATTTCCATTGTGTCTCGTTTGTTTTTAGTGTTTCAAGTCTTCCGCTGTGAATCTTAATTTCTGATATTCTGTTAGAGTCAGTGTTGCACTATTTGTCTCAACATTCTGTGCAACATTTATCTACTTATACTTAAACACTTCTACACACACCACCCAGCACACTTTCAGTTGGTATCAGAGCCGATACCTGACGACACTAGGTTAGATCTTTGGTCAAGTGTGTTTTTAGTTTAGTTTAGAAATGGAAACACATCACATATCCACTGCACTTAGGCCACCCGTTTTAGATGGTTCGAATTATTCTTATTGGAAGCCTAAGATGCGTATGTACATCAAGCCAATTGATGAACGTGCTTGGAGGACTGTACTTACAGGTTGGGAAGCTCCAAAAAGACCAGCAGACGCAGATGGTGAAGTTCAACTCAAGAGAGAAGTTGATTAGACGGCTGATGAAATAACAACAGCAAGCTACAATTCTAAAGCTTTAAATGCTATCTTTACTTCTGTTGATGTTTCAATGTTTAAAATTATATCTAACTGTTCTACTTCTAAAGATGCATGGGACAGGTTGCAAGAGCATTGTGAGGGTTCAGACAGTGTTCGAAGGACTAACCTTCGAATGTTGGGGACAAAATTTGAGAATCTCCGAATGAAGGAAGATGAAACCATTTCATCCTACAATGAAAGGTTAAGTGAGATAATCAATGAATCACATTCTCTTGGTGACCCTATTTCTAATGTTAGAGTAGTTCATAAGATATTAAGATCTGTTCCTAAAAGATTTGATGCTAAAATTTGTGCTATTGAAGAGGCAAAAAATACAGATACATTAAGTCAAAATGAGTTAGTGAGTATTCTTAGAACATATGAAATAAACACTAATCAAGTTGATGAAAATGATGCTGATAAGAAAGTTGTGGTTTTTAAAGGAGAAACATCAAACATTTCTGAGTTTCAACCTATCATTACTGAAGTTGATTCTGATGAAGAATTGCTTGATAAATGTCTCAAGGATCCTAACAACATTGCCTTACTTACTAAGCACTTTAATAGGTTTCTTAAGAAATCTGTGAACAAATCTAGCAACATTCAGCCTAAGATTCAAATCAACACATCAACACCTCAACCAGAAAGGAGGAAAGGTCAATTCACACCAAGACTATCAAAGAGTGAAGGTAAACCAAGGTATGATCCTGAATTTCGAAAATCAGTTCAATGCAATGCTTGTTCTGGTTATGGCCATTATGCAAATGAATGTGCCAATACTAGACTTAAGCAAAAACTGAATTTTTGTGCTACCTTGAGTGATGATTCTGATGATGATCTTGATGAATTAAATCAGAATGAATATTCTAATTTTACCAGAATTGATTATAATGATTCCTCAGATGATGATCTGGATGAAACAGATTCTGATGTTGTACCTGATGCTTCAACATCTACAGCAACATCAGAACAGAGTCACCCAAATTTGAACTGTTTTAATGGTTTAGTTGATGATGCAGGAAAAAGGACTGATGACAATGAATACCAAAAGTTGTTAGATGATTGGAAGAATCAGAAAAATCACCCTCGATTCTCTAAATAAAAGGAATGAGGATCTGACAGACACAATCACCAAGTTAGAAGTTATTCTTACCAAAAGAGATCTGGAAATCTGTAACTTAAAGGAGAAACTGATAAATTCTACTTTATGTTTCAAGAAATATTCCAAGAGTGCTTCTGAGGTAAATAATGCTATAGCTACTGGTAAGTCTAATAATCATGGTTTAGGTTATGATGGTACTACTGCCTCTATTTCTGATAAATTTAGAAAACCTGTGAAATTTGTTAAGGCAAATGTTGACACATCTGGTGCAACATCTGCAGAAACAGAGTCTCACAAGGTTAAGAGAAAGTATATCTGTCATTTCTGTTTCAAAATTGGTCATATTCGTCCTTACTGTATAAAGTTGTTTGAAGAACAGAAAAACTTGAAAATGCTGCATAAGAAACTGTCACATCCTGGTAAACAGTTTTTGAAATCTGCATGGAAACCAAAAGCTACCTGTAATGTTGTTCATACCTCCTTAAAAACATGTCTACCTGACTTATGGTACTTTGATAGTGGTTGTTCTAGATATATGACAGGTCGTATTGATTTCTTATTTGATTATGTGACCTTGAATAGTGGTAGTGTTACATATGGTGGAGGTTCTGAAGGAAAGATTGTTGGTAAAGGAACTTTGAATGTTGAAGGTTTTCCTAAGCTTAAAAATGTATTACATGTTGATGGCTTACTTGCAAATTTGATTAGCATTAGTCAACTTTGTGATGATAATTTGCATGTGAAATTTGATAAAGATTCATGTTATGTTCTTAATAAAGATGAAGTTTGTGTCATGACTGGTACTAGGTCAGCTGATAATTGCTATCTTATTGGAACAAATATGTGTAACTTGTCAAAACATGATGAAAATGTTCTATGGCATCAAAGATTGGGTCATGCAAATTACAGAGCAATGAAAAAGCTAATCAAAGCAGATGCAGTAAAAGGAATTCCAAAACTTAGGTTTCACAACACCACTGTATGTGGACCATGCCAAAAAGGTAAGCAGGTAAGAATGTCACACAAAATGCTGTCACATTGTACTACACATCGATGCTTTGAATTACTGCACATGGATTTGATGGGTCCTATGGAAACTGAAAGCATTGGAGGAAAGAGGTATTCCTTAGTTGTGGTAGATGATTTTTCTAGATATACCTGGGTAGAGTCTTTGAGAGACAAATTTGAAGCATTTGCTGCATTTAAAATTCTTTATAAGAGGTTCAAAAATGTGTTTAACTTGAAAGTTGGCCGTATTAGAACTGATCATGGTAGGGAATTTGAAAACAGCATGTTTAATGATTTTTGTGATAAGAAGGGTATCTTGCAAGAATATTCATCTCCTAAAACTCCACAACAAAATGGAATTGTTGAAAGAAAGAATAGAACTTTACAAGAAATGGCTAGAGTTATGCTTACATCCAAATGTCTTGCTAAGAAATTTTGGGGAAGAGCATTGAATACTGCATGCCATATTATTAATAGGGTTTTTATTCGTTCTGGCACTAATCAAACACCATATGAGATTTTGAACAACAGAAAACCTAATGTGAAATATTTTCATGTATTTGGTTGTGTGTGTTATATTCTGAATGATAGGGATCAACTTCATAAGTTTGATTCTAAAAGTGATAAAGGTTTCTTTTTAGGCTATTCTAGAAATAGTAAAGCTTATAGAGTTTATAACCTTAGAACTAACACTGTTCAAGAATCTGTTAATGTTGTGTTTGATGATGATAAAGGTCTTACAAATGACAAGGATGAAGAAGATGTATCACAAGTTACTGACACTTCTGAGAATACACTGAAGTCTGAAAATGTTGCACCAAATGTTAACACATCTGGGTCAACATCTACAGAACAGTCAGCTGTAAATTCACAGAATGATCAGTACATTCCCAAAACGAATCCTTCTTCAAAAATAGGCTAAAGTCATCCTTCTGACCAGATCATAGGCGATGCTACAGTTGGAGTGCAAACAAGAGGAAGAGTAAGATCAAACAAGGTAGATGTGGTAAGAACAATATGCATGTCTTCTATGTGTAATGTTGTAAATGCTGAATGCTATTTATCTGAAATTGAACCTAAGAGTGCTAAAGAAGCCTTAACTGATGAAAACTGGATTAATGCTATGCATGAAGAACTTGGTCAGTTTGAAAGAAATGAAGTGTGGACACTTGTTCCGAGACCTAGTCATACTAATGTCATTGGAACAAAGTGGATATTCAAGAACAAAACTGATGAATCTGGTAATATTGTTAGGAACAAGGCTAGGTTAGTAGCACAAGGTTACACCCAAGTTGAAGGAGTTGATTTTGATGAAACTTTTGCACCTGTTGCTAGGATAGAATCTATTAGATTACTGCTAGCTATTGCATGTTTTATTGATATTAAACTTCATCAAATGGATGTAAAGGCTGCATTTCTAAATGGCATATTAAATGAAGAAGCATATGTTGAACAACCTATAGGATTTGAAGATCCACAGTATCCTGATCATGTATATAAACTTAAGAAAGCATTGTATGGTCTTAAACAAGCTCCTAGAGCATGGTATGGTAGGCTTACTGACTTTCTTTTGGAATATGGATTTATTAGAGGAGAGGCAGATAGAACTTTGTTCATTAAGCACACTGAAAATGATATACTAATTGCTCAAATATATGTTGATGACATTGTGTTTGGTTCTACTTGTGATAAAATGTTGAGTAAATTTGTTGAGGCAATGACTGCAACATTTGAAATGAGTATGGTTGGAGACTTGAACTATTTTCTAGGTCTTCAAATCAAACAATGCAGTGATGGTATTTTCTTTTCCCAGAGTAAGTATGCTAAGAACTTGGTTAAAAGATTTGGTCTTGAGAATTCAAAACCAATGAAAACTCCTATGGGATCTTCTTTGAAACTTTGCAAAGACAGTGCTGGAACAGATGTTGATCCAATACTTTACAGATCCATGATAGGTAGTTTACTGTATTTAACCTCTAGTAGACCAGATATTATGTACAGTGTGTGTGTTTGTGCTAGGTACCAAGCTAATCCAAAGGAATCTCACCTGAATGCTGTGAAAAGGATTATCAAGTATGTTGCAGGTACAAGTGACCTTGGAATCTGGTATACTAAGGACACCAACAACATTCTGATAGGTTACAGTGATGCTGATTGGGCTGGAGATATAGATGATAGAAAGAGTACGAGTGGAGGATGTTTCTACATGGGAAACAATCTTGTATCATGGCACAGCAAGAAGCAGAATTGTGTTTCACAATCTACTGCAGAATCTGAGTATATAGCTGCTGGAAGCTGCTGTACACAACTCTTGTGGCTGAGCAAGATGTTCCATGACTATGGTATTGAGAATGGTATACTTACAATCTTTTGTGATAATACTAGTGCCATTAACATTTCTAAGAATCCTGTACAACACTCACTCACAAAGCACATTAGCATAAGACATCACTTTATGAGAGATTTAGTAGAGATGAACATTGTGAAGTTGGAGTATATACCTACTGAAAAACAAAATGCTGACATTTTTACTAAGGCATTAGACCATGAAAGATTCTCAATCTTGAGGAAATCTCTTGGGATGAGCACTATCTGAAAAATTCGGATGGATGTTGTCACAAATGCGTCAGCATTTGGGACAACATCATGGGTTGTAAAATTTTATAAGTTGAATTTATTTCTTACTTAGTTAAATAATTCCTTTGTAAAATATCTACGAATCTAAGAACCTTGTAGTGCAAAAATAAACATGTCTTACACCTCTCAAATGCATAAAAATGAGAATGTTATTAGCATACTAAAAGATGTACCAAATCACTGAGTAACTATGGAGCACGGAGTTCACTACTAGTCTACTACGATGCCTTCTTTTCAAAAGGTGATTCTTTGGTAAAAACATCAATATATTTGTAATCCATTAAGTAAGTATGGGGCACGGAGTTCGCTACTACGATGTACTCTACAGGAACAATGGATCAATACAAATTAGATGCTATAACACAAAAAGAAAAAATATGGTGCAACACAAATGAAGCAAATTCATGTAAAAACCGTGTTGAGGTGTTTGTAACAGTTTTGAGCACAACATTGCCTGATTCAAATTTATTTTTATAAGTAGTAATTATTTAATTATTTATTGAGATTTATTTTATTTATTTAATTATATAACTAACCCACGTTTTTCTTATTTTTCAGATTATGCTTGGACTTAGTCATTATTCTAGAAATTTCTTAATTATTTAATTAATTAATAAAATGGATTTTTCCCACTAATTAAACCATGATCAAGGTTGTGGCTAAAAATGTGGAGCACTATCACATTATTTCTGGAATTAATCGTGTTAACCTCCAACTACACACACATTCTCTCCATAAAACTCAATTAATTGTGATTTATGTTGCTAATTTGCTGATTGTCGAGCTTTGTTAAGTACACTTCTTGCAGAAATTGTATTTGGCCGTGTATTTCCAAAAATTGTTGTATACACTCTCCCACCTCGTGCCTCGAAATTCAAACCGTCCCTTTAATGGCTGGAAACCAACCTCAATCTCACTTTCACTCACACTCTGTTTCTGAAACTTCCAAACAAACTGCCCAAAACTCTCTTGAAATTCTTGCTTCAATGGCTTCGCAACAATCCAACTCCTCAAATGCCAACTACAATGTCTCTGCAACCCCATCAACAACCACTCCTGTTCCAACAACTACCCAAATCCCACAAGATTCGACCGTTGAACAGTTTACGAAAGCTGTCGAAGAAGTGTCTGCAACTCTTAGAACTACCGGACATCTACCCGTAATGCAATTCGGAGATATCACTGTGGATATCTCAAGTTATTTGGCCGATCAAACTGCTCAAATGACTGCTGCAACAAAAAGCCCTAATCCTACTGTTCCAGTTTCAACGGAGGAACATGTCGAAACCGTTGTTGAAGGAGAAGCTACTGCTGCATCCGATTCTGAGGATGAAGAAATGGAGGACGCCCAAGCTTCTGACAGTGGTACAAACTCATCTCTCTCACTTTCTGAAGAGTCTGCTCCTATTCCTTTCAAGAAAAATGCACAGAAAGGGAAAAGACAGAGAAGCCCTGTACAAAGAAGGAGATCGTACCGTGTATTCACTCGTGTGGATTATTCTGAATCCATGAGAAAGAAGAAGAAAGCTGGAGCTGATGCTGGTGAACCCATTCAAGTGTTCACTGAATCTGATGAAGAAACCGAAGTTGCCACTGTTGCTGCTAAGAAACCAAAGAAAGTTGCTGTTGAGAAACCATTACAGAAGAAAGCTGCTGCTGATCCCAAAGGCAAAGGGAAGGCCAAGATGATCCCTGAAGAAGAACCTGTTGAATCAGACTCTGATTCTGATTTCAATGTTTGCCTAAGAGACATGCAAGAATCTATTAAGAAGAATGCTGAGTCATTTGCTGCTGCAAAAGAGTCCACACCAGAACCTGATGATGGTGGAAATGGGGACAGCTCATCTTCTGAGGCAAATAGCTCATCTGCTGAAGCAAAGAGCTCATCCAAAAGCTCCTCTGCACATGATGGAGACACTGATCCTGATGAGGAACTACCTTCTGAGGAAGACAGTGAAGGTATCTCTGATCACTCTAATTATGTTGAGAAAAGGTTAGAAATTTACTCTAAGAGGAAGCTGTTGATTGAGAAAATAATTAATGTGCCTGATTTTGATAGTAAGGGGATGATTAAGTTTTTAGAGGATAGAAATCTGTTGAATGCTGTTACATTTGGTGAAGCTTTTCTTACAAACTGGTCTTATGAATTCTATGCCTGTATGAAGAAAAGTTATGGAAAAAGAAGTTCTAGGTCTTATGGTACTGTTAATTTTAGGGGGAGGGATGTGCCATTCACTCCAGAACTTATTAATGAGTTATTGCACACTCCTAATGTTGATGAGGATGATGATCCAGATATGGATGTTGTGATTACTGCAATCACAGGGGGTAGAAAGACTAAGTGGACTAGGAAGATGCTAGCTAGACACTTAACCTCCTTACATTCTGTTTTGTATAAGCTGATCATATACAATTGGATTCCCACTACCAACACCACTAAGATTACAAGAGACCAAGCCATTCTTATGTATAGGATTTCTATACTTAAGAAGTTCAATCTGGGACATACTATCTTTCACCATATGAGGAAATTTTCTGGGAAAACTACTGGGAAAGGAAATCTGCCCTATCCAGTCTTGATTTCAAACTATCTGAAGCACCATGGCTTCACTGCTAAGAAGACTGATGTTTTGAGGGGGAGAGTGCCACTACTTTCTATTGCTCCTGCCTTATTGATTGGGGACAGAATCATTGATCTGCCCATAGTTGCTCCTGGTACTGATAGTCCACAGAGATCTTCCAGACCCTCTACTTCTGCTCAACCAGGCCCTTCCAGAACACATCAGAGAAATGCACCCCCAAATGTTGAGAACATTCGTGTCAACATTTCTGGTAATGTGTATCTTTCACAGGAATTCATCAAACTACAGTTCAAGCACTTGCAGGAAACTATTGATGAGCTCCAGTTCCTGAAGGATAGGTGGTCCAGTATGCTTTCACCTACAACAGGGGGAGTACCACCACCACCATCAAATTTAAATGTGGTGATTGAAGAATTGAATGATGATGGAGTTCCTACGGCTGCTGCTGCTGGTGGTGAACCTGATGCTGTTGTGACTGATGTAGTTGCACATCTTGCTGCTACTTACTTTGTGGATGAAGCTGATGATGAAGATGCTGAGATGGAGACCCTGTATGGTGATCTACACTGATGAACAGGGACAAGCAAGACATGGGGAGATCTGAATATATCATAATGGTTACTGTGCAGGAAGTTGATGCTGCAGCTGTTACCACATCAATATATGCCATTTATTCAGTTCAATCTCTGTAATTAATGTTTAAGTATTCTGAAATTCTGATACACTTGTTATTTATTTTCTTAGATGTTAGTTTGTTTATTTGTTACAACTTGCTTAAATTATGGTTACATTTGATGATATCTGTTTACTGCCTTTGCTTAATATGTTTACAGATTATCATGTGTTTACTGCAGGTTGCTGAGTATTTGTTTTGTTTACTCCTCTTTGCTCTGATTTTTTTATTATTTTGTTTTTGTTAGTGTCTTACTTAGATTCTAAGTTAATTCTTCCAGTTCAACTTATTATCTTAGTATAGTTACTTATGTTGTGAGTAAGTGTATAGTTTATACTTATTCTATTTTGGATAAAATAGTTTTGATCCTTTGGCACGGATCATTATGAAATTATCCTTGATCTTCATTTGATTTGATCCAACGATTACAACAGGTATTGTCTTGACTAGTGCTTAGCAATGATGTCAACCTCAACTAAGTACATAAAACTGAGTATGTATATAAATATATGTGCATCAAGTGTGTTGTAGTCGAAAGGTCAAATTGGGGGAGATTGTAGATGTTGTTAATTCTTAAATGTCTTAACATTATCAACAACATCTAAATTTGACCTTCCGAGATTTTTTCTAAGTCTTTTCTGAAATGCTACATTAAATGTTGACCTAAATGTTGTCGCATTTCTGGCAGGATCTAGAAGCTTCTACAAGGATCTGGAACCTGGAAGATTCCAGAACATTGGAGAACATGCTAGAACAGCCTAGATGCATTTGGAACGACCTGGAGCAGGCTAGAAGGATCTAGAAAGATTATGGAAGTTGTGGAAGTTGAGTTTCCTAAAAAATAGGAACTCAATGTGGAAGCCTCTAGAATTCGTATCCCACATCTATAAATACCCATTGAAGGCTTCATAATTCAGTGTGCTCTATTCGATCAATATCCTAGACCGAGCGTTCATCCCTGTTAGAAAATTGTGGCCAATAGTTCTACATTTTAGTTCATACGTTGTATACCACCCGTATGACTGTGTGTCTTCTTATCTATTGAGAGTGTAATCATTAGATAGACTAGGCATTTCGACAGTGTATAATTTATACACTTAGTTCGTTTTCTAGACTTGGCACCTGCCTCGTTTATAGTTTCGTTGTGAAAGTTATTGTTGTAACATTTCACACAACATTTGTACTTGAAGATAAGTATTGATTTTACGCTATAAGGCAGACATAGATTTTTATTTATAAAATCTATGTTAAAAGTATTTCCATTGTGTCTTGTTTGTTTTTAGTGTTTCAAGTCTTCCGCTGTGAATCTTAATTTCTGATATTTTGTTAGAGTCAGTGTTGCACTATTTGTCTCAACATTCTGTGCAACATTTATCTACTTATACTTAAACACTTCTATACACACCACCCAGCACACTTTCAACCATATCCAGACACTACAAGAAAACTGCAATTTAGTCGCGAAAAAATTTGTCACTAATTCTAATATTTTCGTCGCTAACGTGAGTTAGCGATGAAATAATTTTGTCGCAGGATTTGTTGCTATACGCCCGTCGCTAACGTGTTTGCGACAAAAAAAATTAATTTTGTCGCAAATGTTTGCGATGAAAATCAAATTTTCATCGCAAAATATTAGCGACTAAAATTTGAGTTTCATCGCAAAATATTAGCGACAAAAATTTGAGTTTCATCGCAAAATATTAGCGACGAAAATATAAGTTTCATCGCAAAATGTTAGCGACGAAAATATGAGTTTCATCACAAAATGTTTGCGAGGAAAACCAAACATTTGTCGCAAACACGTTAACGACGGGTGTAAAACAACAAATCCCTAACTCACATTAGCGACAAAAATATTAGAATTTTTGTTGCTAATATTTGGCTATGATATCCGATTTACGAATCATTCTCTAAACCCACTTCCGTACTCGACCAACCCAACCTACACCCACACCCACACCCGGCCCAACCCTCACCCGACCCACCCCAACCGAACCAATTCAATCGTTCTCTAAACCCACTTCTGCACTCGACCCGCACCAACACTCGACCCGCCCCGCCCCAACCCGTACCCAACCCACACCCGCCCCGCCCCAACCGACCCCAACTCAACCAAACCCAACCCGACCCGCACCCACATACCCCCTCCCCCATTTTATTTAAATAAATAATTTATTTGGTCTCAGTGGGAATTGATCCCGGGTGGATGGGCGCCCATAGCTGGGCGCCTACCATTCGGGCAGACAACTCTTTGGTTCAGTTTTTAATATTAATTATATACGTATTCAATTGTTACTAATTTAGTTGTTTTTACTCATTTAATAATTTATTTCACATTTATTAATTGATTAATTTTTAACTTGTAACAACTATATATGTATATATACATGTGTATATATATTGTAATTTTTAAAACAATTCCAATTGTAAAAAATCAATGTTACTTTAACAATTTAAAAAAAAATAATAAATATTACAACCAATTTTCATTCTCCCATCTTTAATTATGTCCATCTTCATTTGCATCATCATATTTTTAAATATTTTTATAAATATTCATACTGATTTATAAGACATAAAATTTGGAGAATTATTAAACATTTAATTATATAAATCGATTTTCTTGTTTTAATAAGCATAGTTGATCTAATATTAGCCACGAAATATAATTATCATTGTTGTTCTTATTATTAACAACAAAATAAAATAATTTGATAAAAGTGTAGCGATAAAATATTTTAATTTTGTTGCAAATATTAATTCCAAGAAATTAGCCACAAAAATATATTTCATCGCAAAATAATAGCGACTAAATATAATTTTCATTGTTGTCCTAATTATTAACAACAAAATAAAAGAATTTGTTGTTAGTTTAGCGATGAAATATTTTTATTTCATCGCAAAAAGTAATTTCAATAAATTAGCCACAAAAAATTATATTTCATCACAAAATATTAGCGACAAAATATAATTTTCATTGTTGTTGTTCTGATTATTAACAAAAAAATGCAGCAATACGTTGCTAGTATAGCGATGAAATATTTTAATTTCATCACAAAAATTAATTTCAATAAATTAGCCACAAAAATTTCTATTTCATCGTAAAATATTATAGACAAAATATAATTTTCATTGTTGTTCTGATTATTAACAACAAAATGAAGTAATTTGTTGCTAATATAGCAATGAAATATATAAATTTTGTTGCAAAAATTAATTTCAAGAAATTAGCCACAAAAATTTCAATTTCATCGCAAAATATTAGCTAGAAAATATAATTGTCATTGTTGCTCTGATTATTAACAACAAAATGATGCAGTTTGTTGCTAATAAAGTGATGAAATATATAAATTTTGTTGCAAAAATTAATTTCAAGAAATTAGCCACAAAAAATTCTATTTCATCGCAAAATATTAGCAACAAAATATAATTTTCATTTTTGTTCTGATTATTAACAACAAAATGAAGCAATTTGCTACTAATATAGCGATGAAATATATAAATTTTGTTGCAAAAATTAATTTCAAAAAATTAGCCACGAAAATTTCTATTTCATCGCAAAATATTAGCAACGAAATATAATTTTCATAGTTTTTCTGATTATTAACAACAAAATGAAGCAAATTGTTGCTAATATAGCGATGATATATATAAATTTTGTTGTAAAAAATAATTTCAAGAAATTAGCCACGAAAATTTCTATTTCATCGCAAAATATTAGCGACGAAATATAATTTTCATTGTTGTTTTGATTATTAACAACAAAATGAAACAATTTGTTGCTAATATAGCGATGAAATATATATATTTTGTTGCAAATATTAAATCTAACAATTTAGCAGCGAAAATTTATATTTCGTTGCTAAAAATTGATTTTAGCGATGAAATTTAGATTTGTCGCAAAATTTTCGTCGCTATTTCCCCCATTTCTTGTAGTGAGAACATGCATCACATTTAACATTCTTCCTATAATCCTGGTCAGATCTAAACCTGTTTCCTCTTTCTAATTGTCTAGCAGGATTAAAAGTATTCTTCCTAATAGGCAATTGTTGAGTATTATTAATCTGAACCTTAGGTTGAATGTTGTCTTTGAATCTCTTATTCTTCAAGAGAGTCTTAAACTGTTTAGTAATAAATGCCATGTAATCAGGATTATTCAAATATTCCTCAATATCATCATCATCAGAATCAATTTCAGTAACATAAGGAGACTTTCTAGAACCTGATGATGCAGATGATGAGGAATCACCTTTGAAAACAAGCACTTTCTTTTCATTATCAGTCTTTTTAGTAATGTTCATCTCATAAGTTTTCAAAATACCAATCAATTCATTTTGGTTTTAACACATCAGTATCCTTAACTTCTTTTATAGCACATATCTTAGGTTCAAAACGTTTAGGAACTGGTCTAAAAATTTTATGTACTAACCTTTGGTTTGAAATTGGATCTCCAAGAGAATGAGCTTCATTTGAAATCTCGGTCAGCTTTTCGTTGTAAGATGAAATGGTTTCATCTTCTTTCATCCTCAGATTCTCGAACTTGGTTCCAAACATACGTAGTCTGGTCCTTCGTACACTATCCGATCCTTCACAATGTTCTTGCAACCGATCACATGCATCTTTCGATGAAATGCAGTTTGATATGATTTTGAACATTGAAGCATCAATTGAGGTGAAGATTGCATTCAACGCCTTTGAATTGTAACTTGCGGTTGTGATTTCTTCAGCCGTCCAGTCGAGCTCTCTTTTGATCTGAGCTTCATTGTCTTCATATGCCGCGGTTCTTGGTTGAGTCCAACCAGCAAGAACACTCCTCCAGGCTCGTTCATCAATGAATTTGATGTACATTCTCATCTTTGGTTTCCAGAAGGCATAATTCGTGCCATCTAGAATCGGAGGCTTTAGTGCGGGTGAAAGTGGATACTCCATTTCAGATTTACACACTTTAAGCAGAATCTCTACTTAGTGTATCAAGTAGTTGGCTCTGATACCAACTGAAAGTGTGTGTGTGTGCGTGCGAAATCAGAGATGTTGTCTGTCGTGTTGGCACTGTCCAGACAACACTATGCAGCGGAAATTAAAATGCACATTGTGAAAATGGAAGTATTCAAAATTTGCATAGATTATAAAATAATCTATGTTGTTCACTATATAAAAATATGTGAAACGAGTACAACCTCTTTGAGGTGTATAAAAACACTACGAAAGTGTATATAATTTACTAGATCCTATGAAACTATCTCCCTCATAGATCTAATCACACAACCTAGTAAATAAGACTATGTTCAAACACACTACTATTCGGGTTTACAATAATGTGAAGAACTACAAGAAGAAACAATGATTTTCCTAACTAGAAGCGTATATAGCGTTCAATAGAGTAGTGATCAATTTTAGCTTTTCTTCTTGTGTATCTTGTGTTGAGGGCAGCTTCTGTATTTATAGGCTTCATGCACGAACTGCCATCAACTCCCATGATCATCACAGCCGTGAGATCATGCGGTTATAAACTTCTCTCCACCACTCCTAGAATTTAGGGACTTGTTATACCATGTCTAATAACTTCTCACTCCCACGCAATGGCATGACTTGGGTGTTGCCCACGTCTTCTAACTGCTCTGGGGACATCATTAGACAACAAGCGTAAGATTGGAGTTAGTGAGAAAAGGAAGGGCAAATTCTGATGTTGTCATAAGTGTTGGGAACATTAAACACAACACTCGGCTGTTTGTGTTGGATCATTAAACTAAACACTTATATCAACATCAACAAAAATGAACAGTAATTCAAATCAACTTTTTTTTCCAAAGAATCGGTACATATCATCATTAGAGTCCCTAAGTCTTAATTTTATAAACTGGATTAATAAACATAAGAAAATGTCTCTGAATAAAAATAAATACAGGTTTCGCAAACATTTTTTTGGGAGATATAATTCTTCTTCTCAGACAAATGCCTCGATTGTCATCAATATTTAAATGAATGGATTTCAATCAGACTCGTCATCTGTAAATTATCATCACTGAAAAACAATTATCGTCCCCTTCCTTAATTTTAGTTAATACTGAAAGACTGTAATTGCAAAAAAAAAAAAAAATTAAAAATGAGATTAAAAAATAAAGCTTCTTCAGTTCAGGTCTCCATAATTCTTCCGCACGGAATATTCTCAGAAGAACGGAAGTTATGATTTGATCATCAGGCTAATCAGAAAACGAATTTTATGCAACAAAATAAGGGGAATTTCTCAGAAAATCAAATAAGATGAGATTAAAGATATCGAATGCAAAGCTATTCTGTTTAAAAGAAATGAAAACAGATTCTCTTCAGTTTAGGTCTCCAAATAGATTCAGCACAGAATTATTCTCAAGAGATAAAAGGTCATTTATAAAAATCATCGTTAAGGAACAGAAACAAAAACAACTTTTTGAGGGGGTGTTTTTAAACTCTACAAACGGCTTCCAGAATCACTTTTTTTAAAGCTGCCCTCTCACAGCTTTTACTTTTGAAAAATGTTTTTAAGTTGTTTATAGAGTTTGCAAACACCCCCGAATCAAACTCAAAATATAAAATACCCGAAGAAGAGTATAAAATGTAAGATGGGAAATGAAAATCTGGAATTGTACCTTCAATTAGAGTGAGAAAGGATGCTATGGAAGAAGAACCGCATAGCTTTGAAGTTATATAGTGTAGAATTTTAAAACCCTAGTAACCTGATTTCCAATTGGGCTGACATTTATGGGTTAACAGTTAACACAAAAGGAAAGTGGAGAAGGCGGGCGTCGGGCGAGAGGACGGATTGGCGCGGCCAGAAATGTAGAAGGGGGATGGAGGGCGACGCCTCACTGTGTGCACACAGTGAGGGTGTGGGATTACAAAAGGAAAATTTGGTATCTAAACCTAAGGAATTTGCATAAAATTAAAATTTTAAGTTGAGCAGGCCGGGTCGGAAAAATATATGGGCATAAAATTAAAATTTTAAGTTGAGCAGGTCGGGTCGGAAAAATATATGGGCCAAATATAATAACTCTAAATCACAAAATGGGTAATTTACACATAATTACACATAAACTATTTGTAAAAAATTTTTTGCGATAGAATAATAATAATAATCAAACACTTTATATAGAATAGGGACAAGTATTAATTTATTGTCCAAAATTTCTGTTTAGTTATTAAAGCAGAAGCTTCTGCTTGTGAATTTGATTAAATTTAATCACATAAACAATATTAGTAAACTGAGTAAGTTCAGCCTAAACAATTTGAACATATCAATTAACAGTTTAAAATAAATAAATACTACTCGTACTAATTTTTGAATAAATTAGAATCATTTGCCTAATAAATCAATACAGTTTAAAATTAAATTTGTTATTCCATGAGATGGATATTATTTGTAAACTTCAAATTAAATTGAACCATAATAGATCAAATTTAATGGGAGCTCTGACTTATTCATATAAGATGAATATGGAAAACGTATTAGACACATTAATGGAATTATTCATCAAGGAACATGCAATTCTTTCACACATTATATCAAACATCTTGAGTGCATCAAATAATATTAATCTACATACAACATATTTTCACAAAACTTTGCCAATCAATAAAATACAAAAATATCAATAGTTAGATCAAGCAACTTATAAGCTAGAAAACTCAACCACTAATTAAACTCATAATTAAAAACACATCGGCTAATTAAACTCTTAATTAAGAACCCAGCGGCTGTGAATCGAGTAGAGTCTGTGGCCAGAATTTTTTTACGTGAATCGGGCAGAGTCTGAAGCCGAATTTCGGATGTGAATTCTTTCAGCGAAATTGATCGATGGTGACAGCAGAGTTGTGAGGAAACGTGGTGTGGGTATTCTAGCGTTGTGGTCATGGGTTCCTAATTGTATTGTGATAATTAGTTTGGTATTAATGCATTAATTTATTAATTTACTAATATCACATTCAATTAAAGTGTCTTAATTGTAATAAGAATCGGGTTTTTTTTTCCCCTCTAAATCTCCACACTTAATTTAATTGTAATTAAATTAATATTACCATGCACATTAATTTATTAGTGTAATAATAATCTTATAATATTATGAATAATTTACATATTATCACACTTCAAAATTATAATGCGTCAATAGTGTATTTATTAGGTTATTGATTTTACAACGTGACAAAAGAGATATGGTATATATTAGACCCTTTTTTTGTAGTGCCCTCAGCATGGCTTGGGCCTGGACCTGGTTAAGCGGGTATAAGATGGGATGTTAATCCCGCAAACCCGTATTTGGATCTGCTATATATAAATATAGTACTTCAATATTTATTAATATATATGTTTCTATTTATATAAACTTATATGCATATTATTATAATATACTCCTACAATATTTGTGTAAAATTATTTAATATGTAATTTTTTTTTAGTATAAGATGATTAGATGAATATAAAATGTTATTTTAAATAATAAAATATTAAAATAAAAATAATTAGTTAAAAAGTTATGCATGACGAAGCGTGTAGAACTCGGTGGGTCCTCAAGTGTGGCGGGTCGGGTCCTAGGAGACCCGCTCCGTTGCAATGCATAATATAATAAGATTATTTAGCTTAAAACCTCTCAAATCACTCTAGAATCTCACTTGTGTAATTAAAAATACAAAATAGCACTCAAACAAAAGAAAGAACTATGAGGAAGACAATCAACACATAAAGATTTAAGTGGTTCCATCATCTATAAATATATAATACACCTACGGATTACCATTTTTAGTTTCGGCGGGAAACTTTATGGTCCATTGATCGTTTTCTTCATTTTGATCTTGACCGTTCATTTGGTCTTCTGTATAAATATGGTAACCATCATTTATTATTTTTAATTAATACCTTTCATTTATTGCCCTTCATCTTAACCGTTGATATTTCTAGATTGAATTGTGTCCTTTAGATCAATTCCTTAAATTTTGTAACGTCTTTCTCATCTTCTCTATAAATTCATCCATTTTGTTTGTCATTCTCACATTCTCTCTTTTGTACTGTTCTTATGTAGTTAGTATTAGTGTTGTTTTTCTTTTATGATGATGTATTGCTCTAGGATTAAAAATTTGAAATTATGTATTTTTTTGTATTTTCATTTAGATATGTAGTTTAGTTATTTTATTTTTCCTTTAAAGACTTGAGATTTATAGAGTTTTGAAGATTTTAGTGTTATTTTATTCGTCCAAGATTAAAGATTTGCTGAAGATTTCATAAAAAATTTCAAGATTCTTGAAGATGTTGGTGTTATTTTTGTTCGTCAATGCTTGAAGGTTTGTTGAAGACTTCTAATAGAATTTATAGTTTTTTTATTTTTTATTTTGTAGATTATAACCTATTGAAAATTTATAAATTTTGTAGATTGTAAATCTCATGTAAAATATTTATTAATTGATATCGATTTAAATATCATTAGTACACTCACATAAATTATTTATATTGAAAAACTATCAAGAATCACCATTTTTCTTCATCTTAATCCGAAGATTTGTTCATGCAGATTTGGGGAAAATTTTATTTTTAGTCCTATAAGTTTGATACATTCCAAAATAAATCCTTTAAGTTTCAACTTTACAAAATACGTCATTTACCTTTCAATTTAATCCTTTTCTACATCAATTTTAATCTTTTATCTTTAAAGTTGCCTTAATATTCTCTTTCCGGTGGAATGTGTTGACTTCGTACAGCATTTTTGTCATCTACCACATAATTATCTTTCATTTATATATACTTAAAAAATATCATGCAACATCATTAATTGACTATCAATCAATAAAAAATAAAATCTCTGCATCTATTAATTGAATATCTATCAAATTTTCCTGTAAACTCCCAAGTTTAATTAAAAACAAAATTGAAATATGCACCATTGATAAAACAATTTTATAATTAAAAATATTTTTTTTGACAGGATAATTAAAAATAAAATTGACAACAACTAAATTAAAACATAACAATTTAAAATATATGAACCTGTTCATATCAATTGATGCTTACAATATAATAATATAATAAAGTTGTATTTCAATCTTTTCAAAAACTAACATTATTACTCTCTCTATTGAGATAATTCCTCCATCAACTCTGTTGAGATAATTCCTCCATCAACCAATATTCTCTTCATACCGTACAACATATGAAGTTGTATAATCTTCTTGTAGAAGTTGTTGAGGTGGAGTAGGTCCAACCATAGAACAATAGGCATTCTCAAAGGTTGAAATTGACTTTCACAGCTAGCTTGATTGAGTAAAGCTTGGCTGAGAGCAGCCTCAAAAGCTTCATTATCTTCCTCCATTATACCCATGGAAGGTTCTGGGTACCCCTCTGAACATCAACCTGCAAGAATCAAATTGTTCAGGGCGTAACAAATTTCACTTAAACTAGTGAAATAAATTTCTAGCAAATATGTAACACTCACATTGGAAGGTCTCCCTCTTTTTTTCCCTGTGGTGGGTGGTTCACTCACCTAAAAAAAACCATAACAATTTGTCAAAATATATTCAAAACATAATAATTGCTAACTCAAAAAAAATGGTAATTAAACTCGAATATTGCTCAAAACAGTTGTATTATTTATACACATTCTTAAAATAAAATTATATGTAAATTTTATTGAGAACTTTTTAAAATATTGAAAACTTTTTAGAACTTCTTAAAATATACCTCTAGTCAATTAATTTAAATAGACATGAATTGGGCAAATTTCCGTGGGCTCTTCCTATCATTGTGAAGCAGAATTCACCGTTCACCCACCAATAGGGAACGTGAGCTGGGTTTAGACCGTCGTGAGACAGGTTAGTTTTACCCTACTGATGACAGCGTCGCAATAGTAATTCAACCTAGTACGAGAGGAACCGTTGATTCGCACAATTGGTCATCGCTCTTGGTTGAAAAGCCAGTGGCGCGAAGCTACCGTGCGCTGGATTATGACTGAACGCCTCTAAGTCAGAATCCGAGCTAGTGCGCCCGCCGTCCGCTTGCCGACCCGCAGTAGGGGCCCCCGGGGCCCCAAGGGCACGCGTCGTTGGCCAAGCCCGCGCGGCGGAACAGCCGCGCCGGCCGCCTTGCCGGCCGCCTTGAAGTACAATTCCCATCGAGCGGCGGGTAGAATCCTTTGCAGACGACTTAAATACGCGTAACAAAAGAAAAAATTAAATAGACATGAGAAAGAGAAAGTATATAGACATAAAAAAAAGTTTATAGTCATATGTATTCCCATGTAGTGGTGCATATTTCAATTTTATTTTTAATTGAACTTGAGAGTTTACTGGAAAATTTGATAGATATTCAATTAATTACGTGGATGCAGTAATTTTATTTTTTATTGATTGATAGTCAATTAATATTGTGGCATATATTTTTTTAAGTATATATAAATGAGAGATAATTATATGGATGAGATGACATTTTTTAAATAAATGTACTACCAAAGTCAACACAGGTAAAGGACGTATTTTATAAAGTTGAAACTTAAAGGATTTATTTTGGAATGTATCAAACTTATAGGACTAAAACTAAAATTTTATAGGACTAAAACTAAAATTTTCCCGCAGATTTGCGTAGCATTCGCCTTAGCACACTGCAGTCTATCCTCGATTTGAAATATGAACAAAAATAGGTGATACAGATATTTACCAAAAGATGTGGTCTTTTGATTCAGTTGATGACTTTTTATTCACCATAAACAGAGGCTTCTGTAGTTCTATTGGCCTTTTTGTTCTAAAAATTTAATTTTTTGTACATCTACTTTTCATCCCCACTTTTTTTTTTTTTTTGTTATAGGGTAGAAATCAATTATCATATAATTTTTTAGTATGACTTCAGGCAATGTGATATTATTAAATATTTTCTGTTATAATAAAAATTTATAATATTTATGGAAAAATTAAGAGAATTGAATCTGAATTTAATTTATTTACTTACATGTTTATTCATTTATATTTTTACTATAAATTGACTAAATCAATACTAAATGTAAATACCATCTTAATTGAGTTAAAATTAACCATTTTTTTTTATTGTATAGCTCTTTTATTGTATAGCGTTAGCTGTTTTATTGTATAGCGTTAGCACGGGAAATTTTAGAATATGAAAAAATAAATTAACCCATTTTTTATTGTATAGCGATAGCACATGAACACATTGAATTTTTCTCTTATTTTCATTATCACTTTTTTTTTTTTATTGTTTTATGGTATAAATTAGTTATGTTTTTATCTATTTCATATAGATATAACAAATAGGCAGTAAATAATTATTATTAAAAATAAATGCATAATTTACACAATATAAAGATTTCTTCTCCATAATCAACTTCAATTAATTCCTTATGGGTTTTATACATCTTTGACAATGTATTATATAATTTATGATTTAAAAAAAATATTATTTTTTATTTGTTTTATAAAAATGTACACACATATATATATAGGTTAGGTAAATGTGATATTATTAAAGATTTGTTGAGATAATTAAAATTTGTAGTAATATTTATGAAAAAAATTGAGAGAATTGAATCTAATTAAATGTAATTTATTTACTTACATGTTTTATTCATTTGTCTTTACTATTGACTAAATCAATACTAAATGTACACACCATATTAATTGAGGTAAAATTAGATCGATCAATTTAATTAATAATCATACCATATAAGATAAATATGATGATACCTTTATATCAAATTTAAGGAAATATTTAATATTAATTTTTTGATTTTCTTAAATGCAATTTAAGGAAAAAGATTTTTTCAGTTTCCTTATTTTAAGAAAAAAAAGACCAGATCACTTAATTTTTACACTTTTTCTCTCAATTATAAAATTACGGAAATGATATAGAGTCCACCAGTCGGCACACAAATAGTGTCCATCGCCTACGTGACATGTCACGTCAATAAATTCTTATTTATATTTAATTTGAACTTTATCTCATATTAATATTTGATTTAATTTTATCAATATTAAAATTAAAATTTAATATTATCCCTGTTAAATTACGCTAACTACCGTCATTAATCTTTTCTCAAATCTTTCCATCGTCATTAATTTTTTCTCAGAATGTTTTCTCCACAAAATAAAAATTAATCTCATTGTCATAACAAAAATTAATGCTAAGTATAATAGTGCGTTTAATTTTGTATATAATCATGTCATGTAATTTGTTATAAATTTAAATTTTATTTATGGTACATTTTGGTTTTCAATTAATCATTAAATACTTATTTAGTACTCCCTCCATTTTTGAATAAGTGTCACTTTAACATTTTTCAACAAATTAAGATATTAAATTGTGGTCAATATTACCCTTCATTAATGATAAATAATTTTAATATTACATTTTTGTTTAATAAAGAATGTAGTCAAGAATGTATGTTGTATTCATATGTACAATATTTATGATTTTTCCATAATTTATGCTACTATATTAATTGAAATTGAAGGCAACTTATTTTATAAGGGTAAAATTGTCAAAATTAAAGAAAAAAACATAGAATGACACTTATTATAAAAATAATTAAAATGGTAAAGTGACACTTATTTAAAAGTGGAGGGAGTATTTGTTTAAGTTATTTTTTTTAATTATGGATATGCATTTTGTCAACTATTATTATATAATAATTAAAGACACGGTTTAATTTTGTATAAAGTTGTTTGACTAATACTTTTAAAAATATTCATAAATTATGATCTTCATGATTATGGGAGAACTTGGAAAGGAGGGTAGGGGATGGAAACAACACCTTATTCTGGGAAACTGTTTGGGCAGGGGGAGAGTTACTAAAATCCAAATATCCAAGACTATATAACATTAGCTTGGACAAAGATAGGAGGATAAAAGAAATGGGGGAATGGGAAAATAATGAGTGGGCCTGGAGGTGGAGATGGAGAAGGGAATTAAATGATAGGGAAACTGTTTTACTTAACGATTTGCTCACCGTGATCAACAGGTACAAGATCACAAAAGATGTGGCGGACCAATGGATTTGGAGGCCATCAACAAGCGGTACTTTCTCAACAAAGGAGACCTATGATTGGCTGCAGAAACAAACAGATACGAGCCTACAAAACAGCGACAGGAATAGAGGTTTTGGAGCAATTTGGAACAAAATAACCCCGTCCAAGGTAACGATACATGCATGGAGAGTCATCTTGGAAAGGATACCCACTAAGACGAAGCTGCTAAGCCGCAAAATTCTGCCCCAACAAGCCGATACAAGCTGCCCATTATGTAGAAACGAGCCGGAGACGGTGAGACATATTATTTTCGAGTGCCCTTTTTCTCACCAAATCTGGATGGAAGTGATTAAATGGCTAGGCGTGCAAACCGCTCTCTCGTCTGAACCAATGGGTAGCTTACTCCATTTTAGCAAACTACTCAAAGGAAAGGATGGGAGAATGATTCTTACAAGCCTATGGGAATGTGTGGTGTGGGCTATATGGAAAGGGAGAAATGCAGTGGTGTTCGAGAACGAAGAACTAAATCGGAGCAAGGTCGTCGAGAAAATTATCTCAAGGACGTGGAGTTGGATTACAACAAAGGAGATCAAGTATGGAAGGATGGAGTTCAAGGAGTGGAGAACTCAACCAATTCGGGCACTGGGAATGTAATGTTGCCCTCTGGGCTTGCTTGGCTGCCTTTGCTGCCTATGTCTCTTTTTCTCATTCTAGATGGTATTCCTCATGCCAGATGTAAACTCTGAAATCATACTTTGCTTTCTAATTAATGCAATTATTTTACCGATCAAAAAAAAAAAAAAAAAAAATGATCTTCATGATTATGACTTTATTGTATATAATTTTATCATATAATTAAAATAAAAATATAATCTAAATATTTAGTTATTGAATATCAATTAATTTATATAATAAAAACCAACTAATCCATAAAAGTTGTCTATTCAAATATTCTATTAATTAACTTTAATAATGTATGTTATACTAATAGTGTACTACTCCCTCCATTTTTTATTAAATAACATTCTAACAATTTTTAACAAATCAATATAATAATTTATAGATATTTTACCCGACCCTTCATTAATGTTAAATAATTTTGGAAAGAATCACAATATTTTGGAAAGCAATTAATTGGCTAGAGTGGACAATTCAATTTTAAATTAAGACTAAAAAAGAAAAAAGTCTAAATCAAGGTAAAGAAAATTGAGGGATTATAATGTATAAGGGTAAAATTGTGAAAAAAATGTAGAATGACACTTTTTAAAAATATTAAAAAAGGCAAAGTGACATTTAATAAAAAAAATGGGGGTAGTATTAATTTTCATGATAGTAATTACATTAATACTTAATATTTTTAAATCTATGTAAATTTCCATAAAACTTAGTAACCATTTTATCCATATATTTATATCATTAAATGAATTGTTGAATTTAAAAAATACAAAATTCTTGCCATGATTACATCTATTATGAACAAAAATGGTTATGGTGCAAAACAATTACCCAAAACTAATGCCACGATTACATCATCTAAAATTAATACCATTATTACATTCATTTATGATAAAAATCGGTTATTATTTCAATAAATTATTATTTAATTAAATGGATGGTTGAATTTATAAAATACAAAATTTATGTCATGATTACATCCATTTATAAAAAAAATGGTTATGGTGCAAAAACTAAACCAACAACTAATGCCACTGTTACATTCATCTAACATTCATGCCACTATTACATCCATTTATGATAAAAATGGATTATTAATTCAATAATTTATTATTTCAGAAAATGAATTTTGTTGAATTTAAAAAAATACAAAATTCATGTCATGATTACAATCATTTATGAAAAAAATTGTTATGGTGAAAAAATAAACAACAATTAATGCACAATTACATTCATCTAAAATTAATGCCACTATTACATCTATTTATGATTAAAATTGGTTATTAATGTCATGACTCATTATTTCATTAAATGGATTATTAGATTTAAAAATTATAATTAAAATTCATGTCATGACTACATCCATTTAATGGAAAAAAAAAAAGGTTATTAATCGTCTGATTCATTATTAAATGAATTGTTTGTTAATTTGTTGACAATTTTAATGAAATGTTGTTTTGTTTCCTTAATTGATTATTAAAATGTATTATAAATAGTGTCATTTGGAAGACATTATTTTATTATGGATTCATTCTTTTAATTAGTTATATTGATACACTTCTCTTAGAATTTTCAACAATATGGATCATTATAATTATATTGATATTAATTCACTTTCCAATACTTTTTTCAGTGATAAAAATATTTTATAGGTAAATTTACTATATTTTATGTGTACGTTAATATTTATATATACTTTTGCATTTTAATCTAATTTTTTTATTTATAGTTGGAGAATAATTAATGCAGAACAATGATTTAATGATATACCAACATCATTAGTATTCACCTCATTCGCATGACTTTTGTATTCATTATGTTCCGTCAATCATTTTGAACTCATTGATAAAATGGTTAGTAAGTTTTAATAATATTTTTGTTATTAATAAGTTTTATTTTTTTTCTTTTCAGTAGGAAACATGCACCTTTTAGTTATGTAAATTTGAAGAATTGTTTATTAAATTTTTCTTATACCCTTATTAACCAATCCGGTATGACATATGTTTTCAAGACAAAATTTTTATGATGATAAATGATATTTTTCACATGGTTAGGCAGATGTTAAGAAATTTAATGATCTGCATTTCAGTGATTTTATAACCTTCTTTAAGCATGATTCATAAGTGATGTATTTTAAAGTATATCATATAAATTGTATTCTTAAAGAAATTGGTTGTCCAGATCTAATTTCAGATTATTATAATGTTTCTGGTAATTTTTATATTTATTTTTACATTTTCTTTATTATTTATAACAAAATATTATATTATAATTTTTTTTTTGTAGGTATGAAGAAGAAAGATTATTTTATTGGTGATGTTTTTCAACTATTTGATTACAAATTGGTAATTTTATTAATAATTTTATGTTGTTTTTATATCATTATAGTAAATGTCTAATTAATTATATATTTTTTTATCAAGTTAATTCATGAAATTATGAATAAGATATATGGTTGAATTTTTCTACAATCTATATTCATTAAGAAACCTAACAGTGAATGTTGGGTTGTTAAGTTACGTGAATATAATCGAGTTTAGACATTTGTCGAAGATTTTAATTTGTTCATTAAAACAAATTCTATCCAATTACATGATTATATTACGATGTTTTATGATGGACTATCTAATTTTTGGATTAAAGTTTTTTTCAAAGATGGTCTCTTACTTCCTTCATTTTCAAATAATATTCAAATTCGTACCAAAGGTGTATTTATTTTTAGTATTTGTTCTTATACATTTATATTGTTGATTTATATAATTAATCTTCAAAATCATATTCTTAGGCAAAAAAATGGTCTAAAAGTTTTAGGACTGATGAGGCAACGATGCCCGTATTTTTCAAAGTTGACGCTGAGGTTGTTGTTGTGATTGTTGGTGACCATGATCAAACTCTTAGTAATTGTGATATTGTTGTAGAAACTCGTGTTGGTGAACTTCAACGCATCACAGAGATAAATCCATCCTACCTTAATTTGTAATATCCACTTCTTTTCTTATATGGTGAGGATGGATGTAGAGAGGATATTCCATTTTCTACACTTGCATTGCATATAACTGGAATGCGTAATTCTGTTAGTTTTAGAGAGTACTTTACATTTCAACTTCAACATAGAAATGGTGAACCTTCTATGATTTTATCTTAAAAAAGGCGTACTCAACATAAAATTGTTGATGTGTATACTATGGTTGAGGCTGGTAGACTTAAATACATAATGACACATAAATCAAAGCTTTGTAGTGAAATGTATACTGGTGTTCAGGATGCAGTTTTAGATGGTGGGACAGATGCACGTACATCGGGAAAGCGAGTTGTTTTGTCACCTTCATTCACTGGAGTTGCACATTACATGGTCCAGAATTATAAAGATGCAATGACAATTCGTAGATGATTTGATTATCCTCAATTATTTATAATCTTCATGTGCAATAAAAAATGGCCTGAGATTGTATGTTTTTTAAAACAGAAAGAACTTAATCCTAAAGATCGTCTAGATATATAATATGTCGAATATTTCAGATTAAATGTGACAAATTATTAAATAATATTCGAAAGAAAATAAATATTTGGAAATGTTAAAGTAGATATTTTAAAAAAAAAACTTTAAATAATAATTTTTTGTCAAAATTATTTATTCACTACATTTCATCTTTTAATTTTTTATTTTTTTTTCAATTTTATTTGCAGTTCTTTGTACTATTGAATTTTCAAAGTGCGACCTTCCCCAAGCTCATATATTGGCGTTTATTGAAAATCACAATAAGTTTTTTATATTTTTTAACTTGCTACATGAGATTTTTATTATAATTAATTATTCTTTATCTCATAATTTAAAAAAAAAAATTGTTACAATTTACATCTGTGAATGATATTGATCACATTATTTCTGATGAGTTACCTGATAAGAAAAAGAGATTAATTTTTTTTTAGTCCATTAAGTTGCCACGATTTTGATTTTAGTCCACTTGATTATCACTTTTTGAATTTAGTCCATGAGTTTCGTATTATTTTGAAATCAGTCATTTGACTGGCTATTGAAGGTATCTTAACCTGTTATGTCCACGTGACAATTATTTTTATTTTTCTATTTATTTTTTTATGAGTGTGTAATTTTTTTTTGAATTTTTTTTTTCAAATTTCAAATTTTAAAAGATAATGGGGGTGGAGAGGGTAAAAAACACGAGTTAGGTAATTTAAACTGGTTGGGTCATTCTCCTTCTCCTTCATTAAAAAAAAATAATTGCCCTCAACCCCTCATTCTTTTTCTTCCCAAAGAATTGCAAGTCGATCTTCCCCAAACACAAAAAATTACAGGTCTTGTGGCTATTTTTTTCATTCTCACTCACCATCTAGAAAAGTCGCACCCTCATCTTTTTCCCATCTCCTGCCCTAATTTTTTCATTTTTACCATCTAAAAAAATCGCACCCTCATGTCTTCTTCATCCCTCTTACCAACAATTTCCAACTGTCCATTGTGCACTAAATTGATGAAGGTTTTTCTTCACATCTGAAGCATCCCTCCACCATCTCTCTAAATAAGACATCTCTTCCCATATATCAGAACTCTCAAATTTTCCAAAGCCAATGTCTGACTAACAAGCAACTACTTCAATAATTTTGTTTTAGCCTCAAAATCAGAAGGCGTACTAAATTAGGCAGCTAACAATACCAGAATTCAATGCAATTTTTAGAGACATGAGAGATGAAGAAGATATGAGGGTGATAAAAATGAAAAAATTAAGGTAGAAGATGAGGGTGCAATTTTTCTAGATGGTGAGTGAGAATGAAAAAATCAGCGCACAAGACCTATAACTTCTGGGTTTGGGGAAGACCTGCAATTTTTTGGGAAGAAGAAGAATGAGGGGTTGAGGGCTGATTATTTTGTTTTAATGAAGAAGAAGGAGAATGACCCAACCCGTATTTTTTACCCGGTCCGCCCCATTTTCTTTTAAATTTTGAAATTTGAAAAAAATAATTCAAAAATAAATTACACGCACATAAAAAAATAAATAGAAAAACGAAAATAATTGCCACGTGGACATAACTGGTTGAAATACCTTCAATAGCCGGTCAAAGGACTAAATTCAAAAAGTGGTAACCAAGTGGACTAAAATCAAAATCGTGGCAATTTAATGAACTAAAAAAATGTAATCTCTAAGGAAAATGATCGAAAGTATTTTAATGTTGTTTGTGATTTAATGATGCATGGTCATTATAGTTCTACAAATCCACGTTCTCCTTGCATGACCGATGAAGATTCATGTACAAATTATTTTTCTAAAAGAATTGTTTTAGAATCTTTTATTGATGAAGAAGGGTTCCGTTTTGGATAACAGACACGTTGTTCCCCATAATCGGTATTTTCTTTTGAAGTATGGTGCACACATCAATGTTGAATGGTGTAATCAATCAAGATCTATAAAATACATGTTTAAGTATATCAATAAATTACATGATCGTGTTAATGTATAATTCTTTCAGAGTAATAAACAAGTTGGTGGAAAATCAAATTTAGATGAAGTTAAAATGTACTATGATAGTAGATACATTTCCTCATGTGAAGCTGCTTGGAAAATTTTCGAGTTTGAGATTAATTATAGAAATCCTCCAGCTGAACGTTTGGGATTTCATCTTCCTGATAAGCGGACTGTTTTATTTGGTGATGGTGCATGTTTGAAATCTATCTTGAAATGACCATTGATAAAGCAAAGCATGCTCTTAACTTGGTTTGAACTCAACAATAATTCTTCTAAAGCAAGAAATTTGACTTATGCTGAAATATCATAATTTATTGTATGGAAGCCAAAAACTAAAGAGTGGGTTGAAAGAAAAAGAGGTTTTTCAAACATTCCTCCCGGTTCTGGTGAGGACTGAGGCACATTAACTCTTGAATATAGTTTGTGGACCCCAATCTTATGCTGATTTGAAGAAATTTAATGGAGTAGTTTATCCAACATTTCGGGAAGCTTGCTTTGTTAGAGGTTTGTTGGACGATGACAAAGAGTGTGTTGATTGTATGGAGAAGGTTAGCCATTGGCCTTCATCATCTTCAATGAGATATTTATATGTTACGCTACTAACATCAGGTTTGTTGGGTCGACCTTCAAAATTATGTATTTTTCATATATTTTTTTTAAATTTAATTCTATTATAATTATTCAACTTCATTAATATGCAATTCATTTAAAGCCAGGGTCAATTACTTACTTTAATTCATTTATAATTTACTAAGAACTTTGATTGATTAAATAATTTTATATAATTTAATATTAACCTTAAAAAAGCAAAATTTTAGGGATATAACACATTTTGTATGATTGTAAATTTTAATTGAATTTGAGATTTTTTTTTATAATTTTGATTTTAAGAATATAAAATATTAAATAATCTTTTTATTTATTTTAACAATATTATCTAAGAAAAATATAGTTAATAAAAGATAATATTTTACATTAAATTAAGATTTGATTCGTATATGTAGTTTTTATGTATATATTTTGAGATAGATAAAATATATTTTAGTATTTATTAATTATCTAAATCAATAACACTTAAAATCAATTTGTATATCTAAATCAATAAGAAAGATGTGTATTAGTGGAAAATATTCATATATTATTTATATTAAATTATTTTTTTATAATGTTTTAATATGTGAAATTATTTTTATTGAAACAAATGTAAATCTTTAAATGATATACTATGATAAATAATAATATGATTTATTACACGCATGCTTACTTATCATATCAAATAAAAATATCGATTTAATTCTAAATTTCAATTGTCTTGCATAAATTTATCACTCATTTACATATAAAAAAATCAACTATTTTATATTAATTTATTTTAGAATAATTAACTAAATGTAAACCTATATAAATAATAAGTAATAATGTGATTTGTTATATGCCAATTTATCATTTAAATATAAATATCTATTTAATTAACTCTAAATTTTAATTACTTTGCATAAATTTATCACTCATTTTCTTGTGGAATAATTAAAATTTTATATTAATTTATTCTAGCATAAAATATCATTTCAGATGATTAAATTATTGTAGAATTAAGAATAACAGATGATGCAAACTTTTATATGGAAGACTTAGTCAGCATGTTTGAGATTTAAAGGCAAGATTGTAATTAATGTAGCCTCGAGTGGTATAGCTTCACTCCTTCTTTCTGGTAGGCGTACTGCTCATTCCACATTTGTCATTCCAATTGATGTTATTGAAGATTCTACATGCAATATTCATCAAGGAAGTCTTCTTACTGAGCTTTTGATTAAATGTGATCTTATAGTATGGGATGAAGCACCAATGGTGAAGAGATATTATGTTGAGGCTCTTGATACGAATTTGAAGGATATTATGCAACTCACATATATATGGACCATGGTCATCTAAATTGCCTTTTGGCAGCAAGACTGTTGTGTTGGTGGTGATTTGTTTTCATCACATATTACCCGTTAGTCCAAAAGGAATATCACGCCACTATTAATTCATCTAATTTGTGGAATATATAATTGTACTCTTCTAAACTTACTAAGAACATAAGGTTGCAAACCCTGAGATTGTACATGAATTGAATTCTTTTTCTAAATGAATAACATCTATTATAGATGGTAGTATAGGATCAGAGATCGAGTACGAATGTGATGTACGTACAAATTCCTAAGGATATTTTGTTAAAGGGTGGTGATGATCTGATTTTGTTGGGATATGAATCCTATAAACAATGTTCTAATTGATGAAAGTATGTTTTGATGGCCAAAAGCAACATAAAGTTAGTGATATATGTGGTTCTAAGTCATCTTAACTAAGTCATCTGAATATAAGCTTACTAATTTGATGAGAAACTTAAATTGAGATTACTGATCTTAATTGTATCTGAAATAAGTTTACTGATCTTATTTGGTAATATTAAGAGTAAAATTACTGATCTTAACTGAGTTATATGGAATAAGATTACTGATCTGAGTATGGAAACTGAGAATAATTTTAGTGATCTTATATGAGATATTTGAATCTGAGTTACTGATCTTATATATTTACTAATCTTAGATGCTTACTGATCTTATATGTAAGTTACTGATCTTTTGTGTTTACTGATCTGATATATGAATTGTTAGGAACTAAGCTGATGTTTTGTGTTGTATAGACAGCTTATAGAATAGGACTTTGATATACTCATCTGTATATAGTTCAGTTGATGTATAGATAGGTTTTATATTTGTAATGTTGTATTTTATTGTAATCAGCATTGTAAAGTTCAGAACAGTAGATTAGGAATAGATTAGAAGAAGATCAGAAGACTAATGAAGACTCAGAGGACTACTTCAGAATAGGAAGACTTCAAGAAGAATTGAAGATAAGCTTAGAAGAAATCTGGAGAAGTTTTGAAAGGTTTTAAGTTACTGTGCTGACTGACTCAGCAGAGTAAAAATCAGAACAGTAAGTTACTGTGCTGATTTGGTGAAATTGAAGAATAAGTTTGGAAAGCTTATTTAAAGTGTAACTAAAGATATATTTGAAGATATGCTGACTTGGAAGTTGAAGGAAGTTACAAAGTCGGTTACAAGAAGAAGTTACAAAAACAGTTTTAGAGTTAGTTCACAAACTGCTAACTGTCATACTAAGTTCTATAAATACTGTGTGATCTCCTACTGCTAAGACTACTGATCTTAAAGCGTTTACAAGCAATCTAAGTCTACAGAGCACAAGAAGAACTCACAGAGTTGAAGGAGATTAAAGAAGAAGAAGAGCCGCTGAATTGAAGAGAAGAATCAAAGGCTATTCACAGAGAAGTTTTACTTTCCAAGTTTAAGTTTGTATTTTGTAAAACAAGTGTGCTAGTTACTTGTAGGATTACTAGTAGATCGAAGATATACCTGGAGGTATAATCGATAAGATCACAGTCTTAATCTTGGGACTTTAAGCCACAAGAAACTCAAGAAGGAAGAGTTAATAAAACTTCACAACTGGAGTTGTGAGAGTGGATGTAGACTTATTGGTCGAAGCACTATAAAATTCTGTGTTCTTTACATTTTCAGTTTGTTATTTGTTTGAATTGTTTAACTAAGAACATTAAGAATTAACAAAGATAAAGATCTAGATAAAAGTTGAGTATAAATCTAAAACTGAAAAGTACTGATCTGACTCAGTAAGAACAGTACTATTCAGAACACTATTCCGCATTATAAACTCTGATATTTTGAAAGATTTTTGAAAGTCTATTCACCCCTCCCCTCTAGACTTTCTTAGCTTACTCAATCTTAACTCAACTTTGGGACCAACAAGTGGTATCAGAGCAGTAGTTCTTTGGACTGCTGTTTCTTGATAACCTTACAGATCTTGAGGGATATCTTACTGATCTTGCTGTTATTTCTTGATATTTGTCACTATCTGAATACTTGAAAACTATCTACTATATTACTGATCCTATTTGTCTAATCAAACATGGATGACACTAATGTGAACAAGCTGCCTAAGTTCAAGATTGCAGATTATGACTACTGGAAGCTTAGGATGGAGGCCATCTTTAGCTCGACCCATGATCTAATGGTGTCTGTGGTGACTGAAGGACCAATTGTCATCATGGTGGAAAACACTGCTGTTCTGGATCCATCTAAACCAGTTGGAGCACTGGTCCCTAAACCAAGGTCAGAACTGACTTCGGAAGAAATGAAACAAAACAATTTGGACAGTCTTGCCAAGAACTACATTTTACATACCTTACCAAATGAGTATCTTGGTAAAGTACTAAAATGTAAGACTGCAAAACAAATGTGGGACAAATTGGCTATTCTTTGTGAAGGTACTACACTGATCAAAGAAAGCAAGTTATCCACTGTTGTCCAAAGGTTTGAATCATTTAAGATGAAGCCAGGAGAATCAATTGATGAGTTGGATACTCGATTTACCAAAATTATGAATGATCTTGATGTATTAGGAAAGACTTATACTGACAGAGAAGTTAACCTGAGAATCTTGAAAGCCTTGGATGAAAGGTGGAAAATGGTCAAGATGATCATTAAAACCACACAAGACATTGATTCTTGGCCAGCAGAAACTATGTTCCAAACACTTAAGGCACATGAGTTTGAGTTAGATGAAGAAGATCCTATTACTGTGATTCATAAGGATAAGGATGCCTCTAAGGACATAGCTTTTAAAGCCTCTACCTCTAAAGGGTCTAGATCATCTAAGTCTAAGGCCTCAAGCATAAAAGATGAACTAGATAGTTCTGATCTTAGTCTGAAAGATCAGATGAGCCTTATGATCAAAAGATTTGATAAACTGAATAAGAGGTATGGTAGGTACAAGAGATTCTATAAGGAAACTAAGGGTTCTAATAACAGGGACTCTTCTGTGAACAGAAGGGATCAAAACTCTTCTGAAAGAAGGGATGAGATCTCTAATGAGAACAGGAGAGATATGAACTCATCTGAAAAGAGAGATAGAAAGTATTCTGATAAGAAAGACAGGAACTCAATTGACAAGCATGACAGGAACAGAAAACATTCTCCACCTAAAAGAACTTCTAACAATCCTGTTTGCTATAATTGTGATAAGCCAGGTCATTATGCTTATGAATGTCCTGATCTGAGTTCTGAAGATCGAGAAGAAAGGAAAGCCAGAAGAGATCGAAAATATGCCAAGGGTAAGAAGGCAATGATGGCCTACAATGACTCTGATTCGGAATCAGAAGAGTTACCATCGTCTTCATCTGACTACCCCTCTAGCAATGAAGATGAAGCCTTCATAGCAGATGATGGACTGGTAATGATGGCCAAAATAAATGATGAGGTATCATCTGCTAACTCATTTCAATCCTGTGACAATTCTGACACTGATGAAAGTGTTGCTGCTGTTAGCAGTGTAGGAAGTAGTCTTCATCATTCCCAAGGAGTGACTGAAGAAGACCTTCTACAAGCTAACAAAGCATTCATTGAAATTAGTGATGAGAATATATCTTTAAAGCAAGAAATCATTAATCTGAAAGAAGCTCAGTCAAAAGTAGATCCTAATATAGCTGTCATAAATGCAAGGCTATCAGAAGAGTTGTCTCAACTCCAAGAAAAGTATGCATCCATTGACAAAGTATATCAGGGTATGCTTAAAACTCAAGCTAAAGAGACTAATGAATTCAATGAGTTAAAGATTAAGTGTGAAAAACTTGAAGAGCGCAATAGATTCTTAGAATCTGAAGTAGTGAGCCTAGATCGAAAGCTATCTGGGATGATTAACTCTACTAAGGTTAATCAAACTATCTCAGACAGATATAGAGCTCCAAATGATAAAAGAGGAATAGGTACTGATCTGCCTAGTTCATCTACTTCAGAATTTAAGAACACTAATGGAGCTAGTACAAGTTCTTTGCAACTAGATAAAGGAAAAGAACCTATGACTTATGATGATGATCCAAAACTCAAAGTACAGTCTAAATACATCCCTCCCACTACCAAGAATGGTAAAATGAAGAATGTATTAAGACCAGTACAGTCAAGACCATACCAGAAGAGTTATACTCCTCTGACCAGGTCAGATCAGTCCTGGAATCAGAAGAGACAAACTCAGAACAGTAGGTCAAGACAAGCACAGGCAAGTTGGGAACAGCCTAGACCTCCTTTCATAAGGCAGTCTCAGCTGTATTCAACTAAACCTAGGAGATTTGTGCCTCATTATCATAACAAACCTGTTCTTTATCCTCCACCTTTATCTTATAATATCATTGGTGAGGAAAGACCAAAACGCATCTATAAGCCGTATGGTCCACATGCTTTTAGACCATATTCAAACTATTACAGGCATACTGATCTTACTGAAAAAGGGATAGAACCAAGGAAAGGCTATCTCAGAAAAATAGATCCTAAGTCTGCTGATAATTCTGAATTGGTTAATAAAGTACTGTTCTGTGATAAATTTGGAAGAAAACTGAAGAGGTCCCATTTATTCAAATCCTCAATGTTCATTTGGGTACCTCTCATTACTAACCCCCAAGGACCCCAATAAACAAGGGTACCTAAGTTATTAAGATCACTACCTTGCAGGATCGACTGGACTTATACAAGAAAGGTGGTTCAGTTGGTGAGACCTGGTACATAGACAGTGGGTGTTCACACCACATGACTGGTACCAAGGCCTTACTTACTGACTATCATGAGAAGGAAGGACCAAAAGTCATCTTTGGTGATAGCTCAATAGCAATTACAAAAGGATTTGGATTAATCAAGAATGGAGATGTTGAAATCCAAGATGTCTCCTATGTTGAAGGTTTGAAATACAATTTTTTATCTGTATCTCAACTCTGTGACAGGGGATACAAAGTTCAGTTCAAGACCAGAAGATGTGAAATAATAGATAAAAGGACTCACAATGTTCTACTTGTTGGCACAAGACAAGGAAGTGTATACATTGTGAATTGGAATAGTTGTCCTAAGAATGCTTGTCTTATTACTAAGAGTCCTAAAGAAAACAGTTGGCTCTGGCATAAACGCCTCTGCCACCTGAACTTTAAGATAATCAACAAGATTGCTAGAGAACATCTTGTTGAGGGCATTCCTAATGAAATCTATTCCAAATCACAAGTATGTGATTCCTGTCAAAAAGGTAAACAGGTAAAGGTTTCATTTAAGTCCATTCCAACTCTTTCAACAAGCAGAGTCTTAGAACTCTTGCATATGGATCTCCATGGTCCTATCAACCCTCCTACATTGAATGGAAGAAGGTATACTCTAGTTGTAGTAGATGATTACTCTAAGTTTACTTGGGTAGTCTTTCTACACAAAAAGAGTGATACACAAACACTACTTCCAGATCTATTTAAGAGGTTGCAGGTTGAAAAAGGTCATCCCATTGTCAAGATTAAGAGTGACAAGGGGACTGAATTTATTAATTGTTACATCTCTGACTACTGTTCTAAGTCTGGCATACAGCATTTGACAAGTGCAGCCAGAACCCCTCAACAAAATGGTGTTGCAGAAAGGAGAAACAGAACACTAAAAGAAGCTTGTAGAGCCATGATTGCAGAATTCAACACACCTCAGAAATTTTGGGCAGAAGCTATTAACACAGCTTGCCACTCCCAAAATCGAAGTGCTCTTAATAAGGTGCATGGTAAAACACCTTATGAGGTATGGAAAGGCAGAAAACCAAGAGTTTCTTATTTTCATATTTTTGGATGTAAGTGTTTCATTCATAACAATGGCAAAAGTAAATTAAATGCGTTTGATGCAAAAGCCGATGAAGGGATATTCTTAGGATACTCTTCTGTAAGCAAAGCATTTAGAGTGTTTAATTACTCTACCCTATGTGTGGAAGAAACACCCCATGTAGTCTTTGATGAGAATGTGCAGGACTCTGCTGATCATCAGCTCAGTAAGAAAATAGACAAATTACAGCTTCATATCAACAATGAAGATGATGATACAGGAATATATGAATCTGTACAAGCATATAATCCTTTCCTGAAAGTCCTAGATCAAGATTCTGATAAAGAAAAGGTAAAAGACAAAGGCGAGTCATCTAAAACTTCTGAAATACAAGAATTGAATGACTGCTCTCCTGTGAACAAATCTGCTGATATAAATGATACTGATCTGCATGATAATTTGCATGATAAAAATGATGATAGCATTTCTGTTAAGAATAGAAGGACATGGAAGTCTGCTCATTCTACTGATCTGATTCTAGGTGATTCTAGTATAGGTGTTAAAACTAGAAAACAATTGTTTGATTCCAAGGAAGAACCTAGTAAGTCTCTATTTTGCTGGTGTTGTTTTCTATCATCTATTGAGCCTAAAACTGTGATTGAAGCCTTAAGTGATAGTAACTGGATTATAGCCATGCAGGAAGAACTTAATCAGTTCACTAGAAATGAAGTTTGGAAACTTGTTGATAGACCTAGTAATCATAATGTTGTAGGCACTAAGTGGATTTTCAAGAACAAAAGGGATGAAAATGATCTTGTAGTTAGAAATAAAGCTAGATTAGTTGCTCAGGGCTACTCTCAAGCTGAGGGTATTGATTATGATGAGACTTTTGCCCCTGTAGCTAGACTAGAAGCTATAAGATTGTTCCTTGCTTATGCTGCACATATGAAATTTACTGTGTATCAAATGGATGTGAAAAGTGCATTTTTGAATGGTATACTTGCTGAAGAAGTTTATGTGGAACAACCACCTGGTTTTGAAGTGAATAGTCACCAAGTATACAGGTTAAAGAAAGCACTCTATGGATTGAAACAAGCCCCAAGAGCATGGTATGATACTCTTTCTCTATTCTTACTTGAAAATTGTTTTACAAAAGGCAAGGTTGATAGAACTTTGTTTAGAAGACAAGAAGGTAATGATATATTACTTGTTCAAATTTATGTGGATGATATTATTTTTGGATCACCCAACAAAAACTTGAGTGAAAGCTTTTCCACACTCATGCAAAGTAAATTTGAAATGTCTATGATGGGAGAAATGACATATTTTCTTGGTCTTCAAGTAAAACAAACTACAGAAGGTATTTTTATGAATCAAGCAAAGTACACTAAGAATTTGCTAGATAAATTTGGTATTAAAACCTGTAAGACAGTTGGTGTGCCCATGCAACCTACATACAGAATGGATCCTGATGAAGGAGGTAAGTCTTCTGACCAACCTCACTATCGTGCTTTAATTGGCTCTCTACTCTATCTAACTGCCAGTAGACCTGATATTGCTTTTTCTGTTGGAGTATGTGCAAGATTTCAAGCAAACCCCAAGGAAAGTCATCTGGAAGCTGCCAAAAGGATATTGAAATATCTAAAGGGGACCATTAATCGAGGATTATGGTATCCTGCAGATGATGATATATCTTTAAGTGGTTATTCAGACTCGGACTTTGGAGGTTGCAAAATAGATAGAAAATCTACTTCAGGTTCATGTCAATTCTTAGGAACTAAGCTCATTTCATGGTTTTCAAAGAAACAAACAAGTGTGGCAACTTCTACTACTGAAGCAGAATATATGGCTGCAGGTAGTTGTTGTAGTCAGCTCCTTTGGCTAATACAACAACTCAGAGACTACAATGTTGTAGAATCTAATGTACCTATATATTGTGACAGTAATAGTGTCATTGCCATCACACAAAATCCTGTTCTACATACTAGATGCAAACATGTTGACATTAGGCATCATTTTATTAGGGATCATGTTGAAAAGAAGAATATTAGGATGGAAAAGATTCATACTGATATTCAAAGAGCTGACATTTTTACAAAACCATTGGCTGAAGTGAGATTCAGAGAATTGTGCATTAGTTTAGGATTGATAGATATGGATTCTGTTTGTATATAGAACTGTGCTAACATTTCAGGTACTGATCTTATACCAAGAAGGACATGAAGCAGAAACTAAGAGCAGTACACCAAAACTCAAAAGTCAGAAGAGACAATCAAATGTCAGATCACTAAAACAGGTAACAAGGTTACTAAAGTGACCTTCATCCCAATGAGGAAGCTTGTAAAGCTGAGGGACACTGAGAACATACATTAAGGGGGAATCTGTGATTTCTTAAAGATCCTTTTGTTGACTCAGATCACTAAGTCACTTTAGCATAAACCTTGATGTGATCATTAAATTAAATACATTTTTACTGATATGTACTGTAATTCACCAATTATTGATGAACTAACATTTTTACCAAGGTGAAACAGGCACAGAAGAGGAATTCTCCATTGAAGGGGGAACTGATCTGATTACAGATTTGAAAAGTCTACTAATCTGATCTGATTACAGACTATAGCAGTCTACAGATATATTCTGATTAATAAATTGACTTGTCTACAGAATTGTACTGATTACAAAGCTTCTTTGTCTACAGTACTGATCTGATTACAAATCAGTTATTCTACAGAACTAATCTGATTACTGACTAATCTGTCTACAGAAAGATTTGTTTACTACTAATCTGTCTACAAGAAATCTACTGATCTGAGGATTACTGTGCTGATATCAAAAAGGTGAAATCAGGACAATTGGGTACTGATCTGAACACTACTGTGCTGACCCATCTACTGATCTGGAATCTACTGTGCTGATTCATCTACTGATCTGATTTCTAAAAAGTTTACTCAGCTGATCACAGTACTCAGCTGATCCAGATAAGTGAAATTTTCTTTAAATATAAGTAAGAAAATGAAGTGAAATAGTTTTGGAAACTACTGTGCTGATCTGCATCAGAACAGTCTTTTGGTTTAGGTTATTCTAAGTCAAAAATTGTTCAAATTTTAGATTACTAATAGAGAAGATTAATACACTCTTCTGTTTCTAACCTAAAAATTGTGGTGTATTTATCAAACACAAATTGGCTCCAAAATTAAGGATGGTACTAGAATATGAACAGTTTATTTTTAAAACTCGAATTTCGAGACTTAATCCCAACCATTCCTTGTGATAATCAACTTTAATCCTAGCCCTAGATTGGTTTTGAATTTGACAAAAATGATCACTCTTCATCGTCTTCGTTCTTACGAGTTCATTTCTGGAAATCTCATAACTTCATAACTACTGATAAATCTGGTTTCTACAAAATTCTCAAATGGCAACTATCAATATTATCAATGAAACTAACGAAGTTGCAGGAACATTTGATTCAAATTTCTGGGTTCGCGAAAAGGGCATTTTTGTAGAAAATGTTGTCTATTTCAGTGGCCGACACAACGCTGAAAATCAAGCCATCTTGACAATGTGCGAGGAGTGTGGGCTGAGGAAATTTCTGGAATCATCTCCACTCAATGTCTATGAACCGGAGGCAATGAAATTTTATTTACAGCTCAAAGGAGATAGCAATGGTGTTCACTCTATGATTTCTGGGCATAAGGTCACTATTACTAGGGAAATCCTAGAAGTGATGTTGGACTTGCCTCAAGGCCCTGTAGACATCATGAATTACAAAGCTGGAGAGGAGAAGGAATGTGTAGGAAGATGGTCAGGAGTTGAAACAGAGTCCTTGACTACTCTGAAGAAGGATGTTCTTCCTACTGGTCTGCAGTTTTTGATGGACATAGCCGGAAAATGCTTGTTAGGGCAACATCATAGCCAGGATGCTTTATCAAGTTCCAAGATTCGAATTATAGCTGCAATCATTGACAGAGTTCAAGGTGATTGGCAAGGATTTTTCTTGGAAAGGCTGCTGATTGAGAAAGAAAAAGTTTTGTTCGATGAGGATACTATGGAATTTTCGATTAAATCGAAATTAGGGTTTGGAAGCAAGCTAAGTTTCTTGTTGCCTCAGCTGGTTAAAAAGCCGTATTGGAGTAATCCCAAGAAATTCCATCATGGGAAATTCTTGATGAAGAAGGAGTCTGTTCGTTTTGAACAAGAGAACCCTCTGGAACAACCTCAAGAACTTGAAGCACAAGAGTCTGGAGCTTCAATGTACCAATCTGAGGACAATCAACCTGAAGTTAGATCGAAGACAAGGCATGATCCGAGCAGTATTAGACCAAGGAGAGGAAGGTCTGCTACAGCTGCCTCAGAGCCAACAGTCAGATTTGTGGAGACTGTGGTGCAATCAAGCTCAGAAGAGCAAGAGGTTAGTGTTCCTAGTCCGATTGCTGTGCATAAAAGAACTAAGTCAAGAAGTGCTAGGAGGAAGTTAATTGTTGTCTCTCCTACCCCTTCAAACTCTGAACCAAGTCAAACTGAAACCCAAAACCCCCAACCTTCATGTTCTGGGCAATCAGAACACTATTTGTCTGTGACTCAGAACACTCCCCATTCATCCCCTCAGAACACTAATTTTTATCCTACCCCAATTTCTAGTCCTCAACATCAAACTTCACATCAACCTTCACCACATCAATCCCCAACACAGATTCATGATCACTCTACTGAACATGAATTTGAACCTTCTACTGAACCAATTGACATTTCATCATCCCCTGAACCTGAATTTATTGCTCCTAAACCTGCTGATTTGTTGGAGTACACTATCTGTGATAAAGAGGATAGAATCAGGATAGATTTGAGGATAGCTTTGTTGAAGCAATTTCCTGGATTGGATGAGAGCTAAGTTGAGTTTGAGAAACTCCTTAGGATAGGCACATGGGTGTATCTAAAGAGGAGTACTTTGAAGGAGAATTTGGCTATAATGGAAGGCATGGGAGGTGCTTCAATCTTTGATGATTGGGAAGCAGAACAGATGCAAGCAGCTGGTGTTAACTCTTTTCTTGAGTTAGTTACTCCAGAATCTGTAGCTCATCTTGTTGAAAGGCTAACAAGTATCAAGTATTCTGTTGAAAAGGTTGCAACTCCTAATTCAGATGAAGATTTGTTTGTGGAAAGTGAAGAGAAAGGTATTGATGAAGCTGAGGATGCTGCTGAAAAAGAGTATATGGAAATTGATGAAGATGTTGACAATGCAACAGAGGTGTTTGAGAACACTATTGTTATTGAAGAAACAGAAGCCTTGGAGAATCAAGACTTAAATGCTGAAGAGATGGAAAGCATTCCAATTCACTCTGCTGATCCTATTATTCTTGAAGATGTGCAAGAACAGATCAGAACAGGTCCTATTGAAAAGGAATCTGAGAATTCAGACTTTGAGATGTTGAAAAAGCAGAATGCAGAGCTTCAAGCAAAATTGGAAGATGCTGTGAAGATGTTCCAAGAAGCTACTGACAGAATGAATAAAATGAATTCTGAACACTCCTATGAAAAGGTTATGGAATATACAATGTCCAAAATTTATGATCTTCATAGATTGCAAGAGAAGAACCTTTCTCAAGTGTTGCATAAGAAGCTGGAGCAACACATATCTTCCTTGAAAGAGTGGCATGATGAAGCTAAAAAGGGGGAAGATAAGACAAGGAAAGTGATGGAACAAACTCAGTCACAACAAGCTCAGTTGGTTGTGAGTCAGGATGAGTTAAAAGAAGAAATTGCACTTCTGAATGAGAAGCTGAAGCTAAGGAAGCCACAGAAGCAACAAGGTCAAGAGATTGTTGAGAAGAGACCTGATATTGCTGAAAGTTCGATTCAGAAGAAGAGGAAGTTAGTCTTGTCTGATGAAGAACAAGAAGAAGAAGAAACTGGTAGACTTACCAGATCAAAGAGCAAATTGAAAGTTGGAATTTCAAGCTCAGAGCAAGAAAAACTTAATGTTTTGAAGAAAAAGAAAGCTGAAGAAGCAGAACTGAAAAAGAAGAAAGAAAAGGATATCAAGTTCTTAAAAACAAGATTTGATAACAAAGTTGCTGCTTTGAAGAAGAAATTGAAAGCTCAAAGGAAAGCTGAAGGAAAAGAGTTTGACAAAGATTTTCAAGATGAAAACTTTGTGGATTTTATTGTTCTAACAGAGAATATGGAACATTGGAAGAATCTAAAGAAGAAGTGGCAGATTGCAAACTTCATTGTGAGGAAGTTTGGTGATCATTCAAGCAAAGAAGCAGAATTTATTGATTTTGAAGAGTTCATGCTGAACATTGATCAAGAGTTCTGGGAAGACATAGCACAAGTTGCTGCTCGTGCTGGAACCAAGATCTTGTGTCCTGAAGAACCAAATTGGGAACCTCCAAGACTGTAAAATGGAGAACCTGATTACAAGGAGATCAACAACATAATTGCTGAGATTATCAAAGAAGAAGGAATAACTGATCATCAACATATGATGGATATCAAAGCAAGGATGTATGTTGCATTCAGAATCTGAAAATACAGAATGAAGATGAAGGACAAGCTCAGAAGATAACATTTCTATCCTTAGTCTTTATTTCTATATTTTTTTGTGTGTTACATATTTTGCTAGTATGTGCAATATGTGAAATATCTGATCTGATTGTGAATATGATATGATTTCTGAATTGATGAACTGTTATGATTGACTACATACTTAACTACTGATTTATTAACATTTAAGTAGTTTTGGCTTCATCAAAAAGGGGGAAATTGTTGGGATATGAATCCTATAAACAATGTTCTAATTGATGAAAGTATGTTTTGATGGCCAAAAGCAACTTAAAGTTAGTGATATATGTGGTTCTAAGTCATCTTAACTAAGTCATCTGAATATAAGCTTACTAATCTGATGAGAAACTTAAATTGAGATTACTGATCTTAATTGTATCTGAAATAAGTTTACTGATCTTATTTGGTAATATTAAGAGTAAAATTACTGATCTTAACTGAGTTATATGGAATAAGATTACTGATCTGAGTATGGAAACTGAGAATAATTTTAGTGATCTTATATGAGATATTTGAATCTGAGTTACTGATCTTATATATTTACTAATCTTAGATGCTTACTGATCTTATATGTAAGTTACTGATCTTATATGTAAGTTACTGATCTTTTGTGTTTACTGATCTGATATATGAATTGTTAGGAACTAAGCTGATGTTTTGTGTTGTATAGACAGCTTATAGAATAGGACTTTGATATACTCATCTGTATATAGTTCAGTTGATGTATAGATAGGTTTTATATTTGTAATGTTGTATTTTATTGTAATCAGCATTGTAAAGTTCAGAACAGTAGATTAGGAATAGATTAGAAGAAGATCAGAAGACTAATGAAGACTCAGAGGACTACTTCAGAATAAGAAGACTTCAAGAAAAATTGAAGATAAGCTTAGAAGAAATCTGGAGAAGTTTTGAAAGGTTTTAAGTTACTGTGCTGACTGACTCAGCAGAGTACAAATCAGAACAGTAAGTTACTGTGCTGATTTGGTGAAATTGAAGAATAAGTTTGGAAAGCTTATTTAAAGTGTAACTAAAGATATATTCGAAGATATGCTGACTTGGAAGTTGAAGGAAGTTACAAAGTCGGTTACAAGAAGAAGTTACAAAAACAGTTTTAGAGTTAGTTGAGAGTTAGATCACAAACTGCTAACTGTCATACTAAGTTCTATAAATACTGTGTGATCTCCTACTGCTAAGACTACTGATCTTAAAGCGTTTACAAGCAATCTAAGTCTACAGAGCACAAGAAGAACTCACAGAGTTGAAGGAGATTAAAGAAGAAGAAGAGCCGCTGAATTGAAGAGAAGAATCAAAGGCTATTCACAGAGAAGTTTTACTTTCCAAGTTTAAGTTTGTATTTTGTAAAACAAGTGTGCTAGTTACTTGTAGGATTACTAGTAGATCGAAGATATACCTGGAGGTATAATCGATAAGATCACAGTCTTAATCTTGGGACTTTAAGCCACAAGAAAATCAAGAAGGAAGAGTTAATAAAACTTCACAACTGGAGTTGTGAGAGTGGATGTAGACTTATTGGTCGAACCACTATAAAATTCTGTGTTCTTTACATTTTCAGTTTGTTATTTGTTTGAATTGTTTAACTAAGAACATTAAGAATTAACAAAGATAAAGATCTAGATAAAAGTTGAGTATAAATCTAAAACTGAAAAGTACTGATCTGACTCAGTAAGAACAGTACTATTCAGAACACTATTCCGCATTATAAACTCTGATATTTTGAAAGATTTTTGAAAGTCTATTCACCCCTCCCCTCTAGACTTTCTTAGCTTACTCAATCTTAACTCAACTTTGGGACCAACAGATTTCTACTATTGTTGATAGCATTTATCCCAATTTTAAGAATATGATGGATGATCATGACTATTTACAAAGTAGAGCTATTCTTGCACCCACGTTAGATGTTGTTACGTCAATAAATGAGCACATTATTTAGTTAAATGAAAAGGAATCACGTACTTATTTTTGAACTCTGACAGTCCTTGCAAATCTGATTTGAATGTTAATAATTTGTTCGATGTCCATACTTCTGAATTTTTGAATAGTTTGAATTGTTGTGGTGTACCTGATCATGAATTGAATTTAAAAGTTGGAATATCGTTAATGTTATTGAGAAATATAGACCACTCAAGCGGTCTATGCAATAGAACCATAGTTGTGTCATTTTTGAGTATCTTTCTCTTTATTTATTTATTTATTTTCTATCGTTTAAAATTTTGCATTTGTTATCTATAAATTTAAAATATAATATTTTGTCTAATGCGTAGGTTGGTTATAACCAGGTTGGGTGAATAAGTTCTTGAAGTTAAGGTTCTAATTGGAAATAGTGGTGGATATATAATTGGTATTGATATCGATCGAGACTTATATTGACACCTTCAGATCATAGATTGTCTTTCAAGTTTCAACGTAGACATGAGTTTTCGTTGATTGTGTCATATGTTATGACTATTAATAAAAGTTATGGGCAATCGTTTTCTAATATATGTGTTTTTTTTTAAAGCGTGTATTTAGTCATGGTCAATTATATGTAGATGTATCTAGAGAGTGGGTTGAAATAAAGAATGGTTTTTCAATCGGACGTATTTGTTACGTTCCTCTTAGTTCTGGTGAGGACTGATGCACATTACCTTATGATACTCTTAAATGTAGTTCGTGTACCTCAATCTTATGATGATTTGAAGAAATTCAATGGAGTAATTCATCCAATATTTCGGGAAACTTACTTTGCTAGAGGTTTGTTGGACGATGATAGAGAGTATATTGATGGTATGGAGGAGGCTAGCCGTTGGACTTCAACATCTTCGATGAGATCTTTATTTGTTACGCTACTAATATTAGGTTCGTTGGTTCGACCTTATAAAGTTTGAGAAAAGTGTTGGAGACATCTGTCTGATGATATTTTTTATAATGGAAGAAGAATTATGCACTTTCTAGGTATGTTTAATTATATTCCTTTTTAATTTAATTTCATTATATATAATTATTTAATTTGACTAATTTGAAAAGCATTTGAAGTCAATTGGTCAATTGATTATTTTAAATTATTTGTGAAATATTGAGAACTTTAATTGATTAAATGATTTCACATAATTTAATATTTACCTTAAAAAATCAAAATATTAGGAATACAATATATTTTTTATGATTTTAAATTTTAATTGACTTTGAAATTTTTTCACTTTTTATAATTTTGATTCTAAGAATAAATAAAAAAAAAGTTAGATAATTTTTTTACTTATTTTATAATTTCTGAAACTTACTAAGAACATGAGGTTGCAAACCATGAGATCTGATGAAATTGTACATGAATTGATTTTTTTTTTTGAATAGCTTCTATTGGAGATGGTAGTATAGGATCAGAAATTGAGTACAGATGTGATGTACAAATTACTGAGGATATTCTGCTAAAGCGTGGTGATGATTCGATTTCTAATATTGCTGATAACATTTATCCTAATTTTAAGAATATGATGGATGATCATGACTATTTATAAATTAGAGTTATTCTTACACCCACGTTAGATGTTGTTAGGTAAATAAATGAGCACATGAAAAAGAATCACGTACTTATTTGAACTCTGACAGTTCTTGCAGATCTGATTTGAATGTTGATAATTTGGTTAATGTCCATACTCCTGAATTTTTTAATAATTTAAAGTGTTCTGATGTACTTGATCATAAATTGAATTTTAAAGTTGAAACACCAGTAATGTTATTGAGAAATATAGACCACTCAAGCAACCTATGCAATGGAAACATGTTTATGTCATATTTTTCAGTGTCTTCCTCTCTTTATTTTTATCTATTTTCTACGTTTAAAATTTTTACATTTGTTTTATCTATAAATTTATAATATAATATTTTATTTTCTGGGTAGGTTGGTTATAATTAGGTTGGGTGATAAAGTTTTTGAAGATAAGGTTCTAACTGGAATTAGTAGTGGTGGATAATTAGTATTGATACCGCGACTTACATTGACACATTCTTATCCTAAATTACATTTCAAGTTTCAACGTAGACAATTTTTTTTGATTGTGTCATATGCTATAACTATTAATAAAAGCCAGGGACAATCATTTTCCAATGTATGTTTTTTTTTAATGTATGTATTTAATCATGATCAATTATATGTAGTTGTATCTAGAATAACAAACCGTCATGATTTGAAGATCATATTTATATCATGACAACAATCGTGATTGTAATATGATCACAAAGAACATAGTGTTTCATGAAGTTTTTAGGAATGAATGAATTTATAATAATTTAATTTTTAAGTTTTATAACTTTTTCTTAATTTACTTTTTATTAAATTACTATTAATATTAGATTATTTTATTATTTAATTGAATGTAAAGTATATCACCAAAATTACTGTAATATTCTTTAACATCATATAGTAATTGAATCATTTTGTCGTATTAAAAATATACATATATTTAAATATAAGACATTAAATTTATATATATTTGCATGCTAACTTTTAATTTATATAGTATTTAACATCAATTTAATTAGATTTCAAGATTAATAATTTAATCTAAAAAAAATATTAGTACATCTTAAAATTTTAGATTTTATTATTTTTTTAAATTCGATATAGTATAATAAATACTTCAATAGTTAAAAGTAATTGTTGGTCCTTGGTGGAGCATACACAAGTGCATTCCCCCCCCCCCCATACAATGCACTTGTGTATGCAAGCCCATACCACTTGTTGGTCCTTGGTGGAGTATAACACAAGTGTTGGGGGGGGGGGGGAAATGCACTTGTGTATGCAAATTCTTTTCTTTTGACAAATTGGTCTTATCAGGCAAGTTGTCTCACAACTGGCCTGAGTGTGAACTTTGATAGATACTTGTCCTACTGATTACTATTGAGTGATCAGTTGGCTAAATATCTAAAAGAGTTGCTAAGTGCGGAATGTGGTTGGCCTTTGACTTAAAGAAATACTCCAAGTTAATTTCTGAAAAGATACAAGTAATCAGGGACTTTGTCCAAAACAGATTTTCTTACTTACTGAGTTATGTTTCTTTAAAATATGTTTGAATGAAGTGAAATTAAGAATGCAGTAAGTAAATGGCACACAAGTTTATAGTGGTTCAGAGACTCAAGCTCCTACATCCACTTTCCCTGATTGAACAGGATAATTCATTCTCAATGGAATTAGCTTGTTTTATAGTGCCAAGGTGCACTGATCAACAACACTCTCTTAGTGTTTTGATCCCTAGGATAACTTGAGTCCTAGTGCTCAATCTCACTGAGTTAAGACTGTGTTTCACTCTAACAGTCCTTAACTCCTCACTTCTACAACAAACACTCTCTTCCCTAAATGAGATAAGGTTTGAGGTTTGGTTCCAACTAGTAGAGATATCCTTTACAATGAGAACAGATGTAAAGGCTTAGGATATCTCAATGCTAAGCTAAGATGTTTACAAATATTGGCTTAGCTGACTTGAAGTGATTCAGGAAACTTGGGATTCTTGAGAATAGCTTGGTTTCCTTTGAAAGCTTTATATGAGTTTGATAGCTTGTAGTTGGATTTTGAATCCCTTTGATCACTTCTGTATTTATAGGCAATTTGAACAACTAACCGTTGGAGGGATTAGCAATTCAAATATGTCTATTTGCAGCATTATTGAAACGGCTATGAAGCTTGGCATCCTTTTATCCACTGTGTAAAAGGGCTCTTCAATGGTTGCTTGAATGAATGTGTTGACTTCTGAAAAATGCGGCTGAGATGACTTGTGACAGTTTCCAAATAAGCACACTTTCCAAGGTTGATTTGTGGCAGAATCTACACTCAACCAACGGTCAGATGGGACAAGCTCCCTGAACATTCTTGCTGTTGTTTTAGAATGTTCCAACATTCATTCAATGCTTCACTCTTTAATGCTCTAAGTCTTCGATGCTTGGTTCAGGCATGATTGGCAATAAATGCTTCATTGAATGTGTCTTCTGTAAGCTTTTGACATTCAATTCTCTTGATCATTTGTACTTCAACTGTCTTGATCTTTTGCATTTATGAGCACAGCTTCAGTGTTCTTGATCTCTTCAGCCCGGTTGTCCACTTGGTCAGCTGTCCTGATGCTTCAGCAACTTTGGCCTCAAGACTTAATACCTATCAAGCTGTCTAACATATAACTTTGGACAACTATCCTGAACTCTAAAATCTCACAACATTTCTGAGATTTTAACTTAAGCATTCTACAAACTCAAGTGTTCTGGGACAACTTGCCTGAACAATAACTTGAGCATATCTCAACTAATCTGTACATCATCAATCAGGGGTTTTGGTATCTAGATCAAAATCATTTTATTCCCAACAATTTCCCCCTTTTTGATGATGCCAAAACCTATTACAAAGGGACCTTGACTTAAACTAAATATTACCTTCAGGATGAATGAACTGTTCAACTTTCCTGAAAGAAACTGTTAGCACAATAAATCAAGTATATGTGTCATGTCAGGTTAGTTGAGATAATGAGTTGTTATCTCTTGATAGAAAATCATTGGTCCTTTTATATATCATGGAGCATTACAGATCAGAAAATTAAAAGGACACACTAACTGATACAAGAATATAAAATAACAACATCATCAGCAATCATAAAACAAGAGTAGGGAAGAGATAAACTTATCCATTAGAGAGTTCCATCATCTTGGGGAGCAATGCCATATTGAGCCCAGACCCTTTTCTTTAGCTCCCAAATATCCTTGTTGGAGCCTCTAGGGCCTATCTTCATCTTCTCCATCTTCATGATGTTGATGAACTCCTCCAGAATCTTTCCCTCATCAATCAAGTTCCCATTGAACTTAGGAGGCATGTACAGAATTGGACCAGGGGCCTTGAACTCCACTCTAGCCATATCAGCTGCTGCAAACAGCTTTTGGTAGAGGTCCCTATGATTCTCAAACATGAACAGGACAAAGACTTCATCTACACTCTCTCCAAGCCACTTCCCGATGACATAGAAATCATATACAAAACTTCTCTTGGCCTCCTCCCATGCATCATTCAGTGAGATTGGAACCCACTTATCATGGTGAGGGTACTGAGTGTCCCATCTTTGCAGCATTTGAGGTTTGAGTCTTTTGTATGAAGCTCTCCTTCTTGGGGCTTTGAAATTTGCCCTTCTTTCATCCCTTGCCTTGTTGGCCTCAACCAATTGCTCCCTCCTCTCTTTAGCTCTCTGAAGAGCTAGCTTCTCTTGGGTTTCTGGATCTTTTCCAAAACCTTCTTCAAACAATTTAGAGGGATCATCAGCAAGTTTGGGCACACCAACTTCAGGCATTCTGTCCTGTACTTCCTTTTCAATTTCTTCTTCTTCAATGGCAGGCAGCCTGGCTGCTTTCTTTAATCTTTTTGATTGCCTTGCTGGAGTAGATTCATCAGACTGAAATTCTGATGGCAAAGTCAGGCTGGTTGGGAATTCATTGAAGGCTTGCAGTTCCTTCCTCTTTCTTTCAGATGACCTTGTCACCTTCCCCCTTACTTCAGCAGCCTTCTCTTTAGGTTCAAGTCCTGTAGACTCACCACCTGGCCTTTGAAGCTTTCTTGCCTGATTTTCCATAGCTGACATCATGGACTCCTTGACAGCTATTTGAATCTGCTCTTCCTCAGTCAAATTTTCAACATTCATTGGGCCTTTGCCTTTCCCAATGTCTTCTACTGCTTCCTCCTCAATCTCAGGGACCTTCTCCTTTCCCTTGGATTCACCAATCACCAAGGTTCCCTTTGCCCTTGCTCTCTCTCTTTCCCCCTTTTTGGCATTATCAAAACACTGGGGCTTTAGTTCACTCATTGAGACTGAGAGGTGTGAGTGGGCCTGAGTGAGGGACTTCAACTCCTGCAGTAGATAAACATTCTCATCATGAATGTTTTGCATTTTATCATCTGCCATGCTCAAGAAGGTGTGAACAGGCTTCATCTTTTGGGAAACTATGGCATCCAATGTGGCTTTCAGTGATTGATCAAGTTTGGCCTGAAGTTGATCAGTGAGGTTGGCCACAACTTGATCAGACACTTTGGTCATGAGTTCAACAGTGAACTTCTCAGCAGCTTCCTTCACCATTGCAGCTTTCAACTCTTCTGCCTTCTTTCTCTGGGCTGCTGTCCTCTGCCTTAAAGCATCCTTGATTGTCTTTCTCAAGGCTTTCACATTATGTTTGTACAAAGTTTTGAGACCCTGCTGCTCTTTCTTCACAGATCTTGTGAATTTACCCATAGCATCTTTGGCTTTTGTCACTTCAGTTGAGACTGTTTGCAGTCCAGTTTCAACTCCACATATTCTTGCATCAAGAGTAGGCAAGATCACTTCTTCTGACCCTGTGAGCCTCATCTCCACAGAGGCTAGAGTCTTGCCTTGGCCATCTAAGGTATCAGCAGTGGTTGCATGAGCCTTCTCAACTTCCCTGACCAGAGTGTCCAACTTCTCTGACTGTTCTTCAATGATGGATGCAGTTTGAGTAGCAATCTGAAAGTGAGCCTCAGAGGTGTTGGCTTGTTCAAAGTAGATCTGGTTAAGTGTGGACACATTTGCTGATACTACTTCAAGATCAATGTCAGCATCAACTGGTATATCTGTCAGGGAGGCATCTGCAAAAATTTGCTCAAGAGTGACAGCAACTGAATCTGCAAAACTGACAGTGTTAGTAAAAACTCCCTCATCACCCTCTATTTCTTTTTCTCCCATAAAGTCTGATACATCAGCACCTTCTCTCTCATTTTCAACTATATTCTTTTCTTCTTCATTTTCAAAAGAGAGACTCACATTCACTGGAGAATCAGGCCTCCTTTCACCAAGGGATTCATCAAGTTCAGATTTGACTTGAAGAATAGCCTGACTCTCATATTGGGCTGCACCCAATATTTCTACTTCCTCACCCTCTATTTGTGGTGCACTCAAGGAACCAGTGATCACACAATCCTCACCATCATCTCCCTCTGATTTTTCAGCACTCACAACCTTTTCCACTCCTTCAATTTCTAAACCTGACACCTCTATATCCTCAACAGGATCCACAGAGGGCAGTTGTTGGGAGATCACAGTGCTTGGGCATCCCAAGTCCACTGAGTCATCCTGAATGACTAAAGGCTGGTCAATGTCCAACTTGCCTGACATTGATGAGGCTTTAGCCAAACTAGCTTCTCCTATGGAAGTCTCAGCATTGTCAAGTTGTGCCTCAGGTTCAGAGGAACCATCCTTGGCCAATGCATCTTGGACTGAGTTACCATCTTTGGTCAACTCCTCTGAATGATCAGAGTCCTTCACAGAATGAAAAGTCAAGTAATGTACCTGAGCTGAGTTGATACCTGGGGGATTGGGATTGGTGTGATCATCATCATCATCATCATCATCATCATCATCAGATGGGCTGTCAGGATGCTTGATTCCTTGTGCTATCCTCTCTTTTTCAGCAAGCACCTTCTCATGAACAATGGTGCAAAATAGGGCCTCAGTGGTTAATACACTGGTCTTCTTTACATTTGCAAAATGTAGCAGCCTATTTTCCTCAACCTGCCACCAGTTGGCACCCTTATCCTGAATAGCCTGAGCTATTTCCATAATAGTTCTATCTTTGATCTCAACAAGTGCTCTGAGATCATAGAATTGTTGTTGCAGCCTGGGATAAGCCTTCAATCCTGGATATAATTCATCCACATTGGCTCTTGCAATCTGCCTCAACATCCCCTCATAGGTGTACTCTTCACCACTATCATCTCCAGAAGAGTTGGTTTGGGATTCAGGAGGGTTGGAATGGGATTCAGGTAGGTTGGGTTCAGACGGATTGGGTTCAGGAGAGGTCAAAACAAGTTGGGATTCAGGTGCTTTTGAGAGCATTGTGCCTGAAGAGGTAATTGGAATGGCTGGAATGGGTGGAAAAACAACTTGATCACCTTCTTGAATAGCAGTTTCAAGAAGTTTGGTATAAGAGAGAAGTCTTGGATCAAGTGGGGAAAAGGGTCTATCTTCAAGATTGACCAAATCTGCCAGCACATCAAGACCTATTCTATCAGGTGCACCTTCAGGGGAGTAAACTTTCTTGGCAATGATTGGGGCATCTTCAGGAGTCTTGCACTCCTCTTCTTCTTGCCTTGGAGATATTCTTCTAGATTGAATATCAGGGGAGTTGGCTTCAGGGCTGTTGGGTTTTGACTTGGATTTGGAGTTAGACTTGCTTGCCTGTCTAATCTCCTTGAAGAATTCTTTCTTCTTCTTTTCTTCTTCCATCAACCTCTGCTTCTCAGAAGTCTTGATGATTCTTCTTCTCCTTTCATACCTTATTGGCTGGTCAAGGTCTCTGAATTCTGTGATTGTTTCAGGTTGTAGTGGGACAATCTCTCTGAATACTTCACCCTCTTCAGGAGGGTTGACTCCTTCCTCAGCCACCTTCTCAATTTCCTCAGAAGTGGCTCCTCCACTTCTTGACTGGCTTTCAGGGGAAGATTCACTTAGAATTTCCTTCATCTTCTTCATCTTTGGCTGGATTTTGGGTGATTGTGCTTTCCTTTTCCTTGGAGAGGCTCTGGTTGCTGGAACAGTTGCAACAGTTTTCTTAGATGCAGCCTCCTGCTTTCTCTTTTCTGTCCTTGAAGACAGCTTTTTGAACATCACCTTTTGTGCAGAAAAAGGCTTTGGCTTTGCTTGAAGATGGGTGTAGTGAGCAAATCTTTCCAAGAGCAGGCTGGCTCTTGTGCAAAATTGGAGTCTTCCTTCAACCACCACCTTGTGGTGCTTCATCTCCTTAAACTTAAATTTTTCATTCATCATCTTGTCAAGAATGAAATTTTTCCAGTTGAACTTGACTCTCTTCTCAGCAGAGTCAATCACAGCAGCCATCACTCTCAATTTAGGCATACTGATTTGTTCAACACTCCCTGAGTGGCTCAACAGGCTCTTTACTACACAATCAAACAAGTGTCTGTAAGGAAGCTTTAAAGTGTTCTTGTTCTGAGCACTTACAAGTTTCTTTGGTTCTATCATCCAAGAGTAGTAGAACTCCTGATCATCTTCTGCCTTGTACATTTCTGGATTCATGCCTTCAGAAGGTAGCCCAAAACTAGCTTCTAAATCCTCTGTAGTGAAGATGATTGTGTGTTGAGTTTCTTCTTCTTCATCTTCCTCAGCATATGTGAGCTTAGTGCACACATCTCCCTTTTTCCCTTTCCATCTGAGATGGGCAAAGAATTCTGCCATGAATGGATTCAGGCAGGAATCAGGCTTGGTGCCAAGGAATTTTTCTAGCCCTGCCTCCCTCAGCCATTGGAGGACTTGTTGAACTTCTGAATCTGGGCTATCAAAAGCTACCAGCTTTTCAAACCAAAGGGAATTTGGGTTGCTAAGATAAGAGAAATCAATGTCCAAAGAGGAATCATTGAAGTCTACAAGCTCTTCTCTCTTAATCTTAGGTGCCATGGATAATATGAGAGATTGATAGTTTTTTTTTTTTTTTTTGGAGAGGAGTTGCAGGTTTGAGAGTATGCAGAAAAACTTAAGGGTTTTTGAAATTTTGAGTGCGTAAAGATGGTAGTGAAAATTGAGGAGTTTATATATGTGGGGAGTTTATTAACCGTTGGTTAAGAGAAACTAACCGTGGGTAATAGGTATGACCAATTGGATAATATGTGGTAGTGGGATTGAGGCGGTTTGATGGAAGTTTAATGCAAATTAATGGTCTTGATGAAGGCTCAAGAATTCATGAAATCCCAATTAAGATTTCTGCATTAAATGCTGATTTGCCTTTTTGGTGGTAAAAATCTTTATAGCACACTCCATCCTAAAATGGCCTACTCTCAGACCAAGAAACCTCTTAAATGTCTAATCAATGCTAAAAATAGCAATGATTATCCAATTAACTCGGACAAACATCCTGAGATGTGCTTTGGTTTCTGTGAAGGTCAAACTGCCTGATTACCTTGCCTGAGTGGGTCCCAAGGTTGCTGACTGGGTCCCACTTGGACAAATCCCCTAACCAACATTGCTGAACATTATAGGGACAACCTTGCTGAGTTTCCCTCTTTGGCTGACAGCTTCAGTGAGGTTGGTCAACTTTGCTGAAGTTCAACTTTGATGAACTTCCCCCTTCATATGAGCTTTCTTTCCTCATTTTTCCATCTTGCCTGGATCAAGTAACCCCAATTCAGCTGACAACTCCAAGAACCTTGCTTCAGCTAGAGGCTTGGTCAAAATATCAGCTTTTTGCTTATCAGTGTGGATTTTGACAAGCTTGATATCTTTCTTCTCCACATGATCCCTTATGAAATGATGCTTGATGTCCACATGCTTGCATCTGGTGTGGAGCACTGGATTTTGTGAGATGGAAATTGCACTATTGTTGTCACAGAATATTGGCACTTCATTTGTGATGACTTTGTAGTCTCTAAGTTGTTGCCTGAGCCAAAGTATCTGAGCACAACAACTTCCAGCTGCAACATATTCTGCTTCAGTTGTTGAAGTTGCAACTGTATTCTGCTTTTTAGAAAACCATGATATAAGCTTGTTCCCCAAGAATTGACATGTTCCAGAGGTGGATTTTCTGTCAATTCTACATCCTCCATAATCAGCATCTGAGTATCCAGTGAGCTCAATATTGTCATCAGCTGGATACCACAATCCAAGATTCTCAGATCCCTTGAGATATCTTAGAATTCTCTTGGCAGCTTCAAGGTGGCTTTTCTTTGGATTTGCCTGAAATCTTGCACATACTCCAACTGCAAATGTGATATCAGGCCTACTAGCAGTGAGATATAGCAATGATCCTATGATTCCTCTGTAGTTAGTGGAGTTTGTTGACTCTCCACCTTCATCAGGATCCATCTTCCAGTTAGTATTCATAGGAATTCTGACTGGCTTGCTTGTTGCACATCCAAATTTCTTGATCATGTCTCTTGTATACTTGGCCTGATTGATGAATATTCCCTTCTTTGATTGAGTGACTTGAAGTCCTAAGAAGAAATTCATCAATCCCATCATGGACATCTCAAATTTGCTTTGCATGAGTTTGGAGAACTTCTCACATAACTTCTCATTTGGAGATCCAAATATAATGTCGTCCACATAGATTTGGACTAACAAAATATCATCTCCTTCACAGATTCTGAACAAGGTTCTGTCAACAGTGCCTTTGACAAAACCATGATCTAGAAGAAACTGTGATAAGGTGTCATACCAAGCTCTTGGAGCTTACTTTAAGCCATAGAGGGCTTTCTTCAATCTGTACACCTTGTCTCCTTCCTCAAAGCCTGGGGGCTGTTCCACATATACTTCTTCTTTGAGCACCCCATTGAGAAATGCACTCTTCACATCCATTTGATACACCTTGAATCTCATGTGAGCTGCATATGCTAAGAAGAGTCTGATTGCCTCAAGTCTGGCCACTGGAGCAAATGTCTCATCATAATCAATCCCTTTAGATTGACAATACCCCTTGGCCACCAATCTTGCTTTGCTCCTCACAATGATGTCATTTTCATTTTTCTTGTTTTTGAACACCCATTTGGTTCCAATGACATCTTGATGAGTTGGCCTATCCACCAGCTCCCATACTTCATTTCTGGTAAACTGATTCAGCTCTTCTTGCATGGCTATGATCCAGTTGGTGTCTTGTAGTGCTTCCTCAATGTCTTTAGGTTCCTGTTCTGAAAGAAAACAACAAAACAGAGCACTTTCTCCATGAAATCTTCTAGTTTTGATCCCTTCACTTGGATTTCCAAGTATCAGGCTAGATGGGTGGTCTTGCAACCAAGTCCTTCTAGACCTGATCATTTCAGGAGGATTGTCCTCATCTGAAGTTGGATCACTAGTTTCATTAAATTCAGGAAAGTTGATTGAAGAATCAAGTTCAGGATCATATTCAGGGGTGTTGTCCTCATTGTCAGATAAGTTGACATTTTCATTGGTTCCCCCTTGAATAGTGGATCCATTAACTACCTCAGCATTGCCTGCTTCTTCATTGGTAGTTGTTACCTGGTTTTGAACTGGGATGGGGTCAGTCAGTTCAATTTCTCCTTCAGGTTGGTTTTCTACTGGTTGATTGCTATCAGGTAGGTTGTCCAGTTTTTGATTTTCATGAAGTTCAGGCTGGGCAACATCCACAAACACTGTCTCCTTGCTTTGAAGCCTTAATCTGGTTGTTCTTTATGTTATTTCATCAATATTCAGGTTTCTATCCCTGAACTCATCAATAGATTCATCAAACACAACATGAGGTGTTTCTTCCACAATAAGGGTTTTGCAATTGTAAACTCTTTAAGCTTTGCTGATTTGTGAATATCCAACAAATATTCCTTCATCAGCTTTGCTGTCAAAAGCTTTCAATTGTTCTTTCCCATTATTATGAATGAAACACTTACAACCAAATATGTGAAAATAGGCAACAGTGGGCAATCAACCTTTCCATATTTGATATGGAGTCTTACCTTGTCCTTTGGTGATTAAGGACCTGTTTTGAGTGTGACATGTAGTGCTAATGGCTTCAGCCCAGAACCTTTTAGGCAGTTTGGATTCAGCAATCAAGGTTCTAGCTGCCTCCTTCAAGGTCCTGTTCCTTCTTTCAGCAACCCCATTTTGTTGAGGTGTTCTTGCTGCTGAAGTTTCATGTGTGATGCCATTCTTGTTGCAGTACTCATTGATGTATGAGTTTATGAACTCAGTGCCTTTGTCAGATCTGATCTTGACAATGCTTAGGCCCTTTTCATTGCTCAATCTCATCATCAGTTCAGGTAGTTTGACTTGGGTCTCCTTTTTGTTCAGCAAGAATACTACCCAAGTGTACCTGGAAAAATCATCAACAACAACTAAAGCATATTTTCTTCCATTTATACTTACTGGGATTATTGGCCCAAATAAATCCATATGCAGTAGTTGAAGAACTCTCTCAGTTGAGATGACAGGTTTTCCTTTGAATGAGGCTTTGATCTGCTTTCCTTCCTGACATGGCTGGCATATGTGTTCTTTGGTGAACACTTGATTTGGCAGCCCTTTAACTAGAGAGTTTCTTGCAATTTTGTTGATGGTTTTGAAATTCAGATGATTCAATCTCTTGTGCCATAGCCAGCTTTGCTCATTTGTGCTTTTGGCAACAAGACAAATTGCTTCAGGGGTTTTGCTCCAATCTGCAAAATAGACATTTCCCTTTCTCACCCCTGTTAGTAGCACCTGTTGTGTTGATTTGTTTTTGATGGTACATTCATTTGGTGCAAATTCAACACAGTATCCTTTATCACAAATTTGACTTATAGACAGCAAGTTATATTTTAGGCCTAGGACATATGAGACATTAGTAATTTTAACACTACCAATGTTTAATGTACCATAACCTCTTGTGATCCCTTGAGAGCTGTCTCCAAAGGTTACTGAAGGACCATCTTTTTCTATGAAGTCTGAGAGAAGATCCTTATTTCCAGTCATGTGCCTTGAACATCCACTGTCCAGGTACCATGCTGTTTTCTTGTTGATGCTTCTTTTCTTTTTGTGGTCCTTGCAGACCTGCAAAGTCAAAATTTAGGTACCCTTTGAGTGTTGGGTCCTAGAGGGTTAGTTGTACCTTTTGGAACCCAAATCTGCCTGATTACTCTGATTGATTCAAAGTGACTAACTTGGTTTCCATTTACATCTACATACACAGTTTGACCCTTAAATGCCTTGGGTGATCTCTGTGTATAAGTGTTAGCTTTGTAGGGTTCAGGAGAGTTGGTGAATTTCTTTGGGACACTTCTCCTGAAGTTACTAAGCTTAGGTGCAGCTGGGTAAGACTTTTGAGGATAGGTTTTTGGATGGCCTTTTCCATTTGGCAAGTAAGGTCCGGGCTTCCTGAATGTTTTATACCCATCAGAGGGGATTGGCCTTAATCCATTCAGTTGAGGTTGCCTCATTTGAGTTGGCCTCTTCTGAACAGGTTTTGGACAACTCCTTTGATGATGATTCAGATAGGTTGGCCTTCCATTGGTTCTACCTTTCTGAACCTCATTCCTCCTGTAAGCAATGCCTTTAACCTTTTCCAAAGGTGTGGGTTTAGGTACATTGTTTACCTGAGTTGGTATAAAAATTCCTTTACCTTTATCCTTGATCAGTGGTTGATTTACTTCAATTTCATTTTGTTGTGCCACTGATCTCACAAAAGTCATCTTAGAATTGCTTGATGAAGCAATACTAAGACCAGGTGAGGGTTCAAATGGATTATAACCTAATCCACCCTTTTGAGCAAATGGTCTTTGAAACCCTTGAATCTCTTCTATTGCCTTAGCAGATTTGTTCAAGGCAGACATTTTCATTTTTAAGCTCCCCTCACTCAATTTTAGAGTATCAAATTCACTTGAGAGATTGTCAAATTTTGCTTGAAGAATTCTAAGATCAAAATCCTTTTTCCTCAAGGCCAGTTCTTGATCATCAATCAACTTTTGTTGTTCAGAGACTTTGAGAGACACTTCCTCAAGTTCTCTCACAATCTGCTGATACAACTCAGTTGATTTAATGTCAAGCTCAGGTTCAGGAAGGTTGGGAGTTTGAGCTTTCGAATTCAGTAGCTCATTTTCTCTGAGTGCTATATTGCATACTTCTCTTAGCCTGGTGAAATCCTCAAATAGTTTTACAAAGTTGAGTTTTAAGGGGATTTCACTGGACTCATGTGTGTTATTTGAAGAACTGGAAGAACTAGAAGATGAACATACCTCATCATTTTCCAATGCCATTTGACAGTCATCATTACTGTCACTGTTGGAGAATAGTCCATCATCAGAAGAGTAGACACTCTCTTCACTTGCTGAATCTCCAGCTACCATAGCCTTCCTGTTGTTCAGCCTTTTATCTCTTTTATTCTGCCTTTCCTTCCTTTCTTTTGCACTGAGGTCAGGACAGTCATACTGAAAGTGACCCTTCTTCTGGCAGTTGTAACACACATCTTCATCATCATTCTTCTTGCTTGAGGACTCCTTCCTCCTTGATGATGATGGTTCACCTTTGCTGAATTTCTTCCTATCAGCATATCTGTCTTCTTTCTTTTCATCAGAGACTTTGTCCTCTGATTTATGTTCAGGAGAACTGAATCTCCTTCTAGTTCTGTTATCTTGGTAGAACTTCTTGTATCTACCAAATCTGGAGTTGAGCTTCTCAAATCTTCTAGCCATGAGTGCCAGCTCCTCCTTTATTTCAGATTTTGAAACAGATTGAGAGGATCTTTGAGTAATCTTCTTTTCTGTTTCAGCAGCTTTGAAGGCAACCCCTTTGTTTGAGGAGGATGGCTCTTCATGCACCTTCTTTCCGTTGAGATCAAACTCATATGCTTTGAGTTCAGAGAATACTTGCTGCATTGGCATGTTGTCAAGATTGTTGGTATTTTGCATCATGACAGAATATATGTCCCACTTGGATGTGAGACTTCTCAAGATCTTCAAAGCAACCTCTCTTTTGGCATAGAACTTGCCAAGAGAGTTTATTTCATTCATGATGTCAGTGAACCTGCCATCAAGATGATCAATAGTTTCATTGGCTTCCATAGAGAATTGTTCATATTTTTGGATAGCCACTTGAAGCTTGTTCTCCTTGATCTTTTGGGTACCTTCACACATAAGTGCTAAGGTATCCCAAATCTCTTTAGCTGATGTGCAGTGGTACACTCTTCCCATCACTGCATCTGGAATTGTCTGGTACAATGTGTTCATTGCAATGTAGTTCAGGTTGTGCCTTTTTCTTTCTTCAGCTGTAAAGTCATCTTCATCTTTTGGCAGCAACTCCCTTGGATCAGCTTTTTGAGCATCAGTGAGCTTGGGATTTGCTTTAGTGAATGTAAATGGCCCTCTAGTGATGACTTTGAGCATCTCATCATGCTGGCAAGCAAGATGTGCTCTCATCCTGATCTTCCAGAAATCATAGTTCTCAATTGAGAACATTGGCAGTTTGTGATGAGAAATATGGTTGACTTGGTTTGGACCCATATTGTTGATGGTGTTGACAGCATCTCCTGGAACTACATTGTTAGCCATTTCAACAGATGTAATATAAGATGAACACAAATAGGTTTTTCAGAAATTTGGATCAGTTCAGTGACCACAGAAAATGTGATTTTTGAAAATCAGTTGGATTTTCAGAAGCAGTGGTCTTTGAACCCCTGCTCTGATACCACTTGTTGGTCCTTGGTGGAGTATAACACAAGTGTATGGGTGATTCACGCGTTATGCAACACTAAAATAAACAACCGCAAGTGTACGGTGTCTATCGTAGCGTGATAAGCACGAGGTCGATCCCACAAGGAGGTTAAGCGTAAAAGTAGTAGTTTGCTAGTTGAATTCTAAATAGACGTGATCGAATAAGTTGAGTGTTGAATTACCCCTACGATTGCCTAACTATGTGTCACAAATAGACAACGAAAGAGTAAATATAAAGTCGATCAACTAAACATGCAAAATAGGAAAACGAAAGTGAAACGATTGTAACTCAAAGAGAAAAGGTGGGTTCCAAGGCAATTGTAGTTCTTAGATGTCCGTTTATGAATGTTATCTCGTTTAAATGGCCATTAAGGTTATCCCATATAAGGTGATCACACAAGAAGAATTAATCGATCTCCCGATACAAACTAATCCAAAGACGCAATGTAATATAAGCTCGTATGTCTACATCACAAACATTACACCATCTAAAATAGCTCCTAAGATCATTTGATTCCCTCTCCGATAATTAATCCTCTCCCGAGATCATAATAATACCGGGTTGCATATTCGCATACGATTAAATGGAATAAATCTCCCGATACTACCCCAATTAACAATAAATCAAGCAAATCATTATGGCCACTAACAACATGCTTTACAATGAATAATTGAATATGCAAATACGAGATAAACACCAATTAAAGCAAGAAATTACTCATAAACATCAATCCAAGTCTTACAATGCCTTAGAACCACAAATGTGTTTAGCTAACTACTAACATAATCAAATTACAAAATCCAAATGAAATAGCTAAATAAAAAGGAAAAGAAAGAGAAAGCTTAGTCTAGAATGAGGTAGAGAATGGAATTTGGGAGCTATTGCATCCTTTCTTCCTTGATTTGATGAAGAGATAAGAGAAATATGGCCAAAACACCTTCAATTATGTGTAACTATGTGTGGATTGGGGAAGAATGTCTTGGGTTTCAAGAATGAGGCCTTATATAGTGTTGGGGAAGGGTTTGGGTGCCAAAATTGCAAGTTGGTCCCTCAAAAATGAAGAAAATGGCCAAATACCCCCGAGAGCAATGTCACCCGGCCGGGTGGCTCCCACCCGGGCATGCCACCCGGCCAAAAGTCGAAGCTACCACATTTTGGGCCTTGCCCGGGTCGAAACCACCCGGCCGGGTGGGTTTCACCCGGGCGAAACACGAACATATGCCAAAATCCGCCTAGGCCGAGCTGAAGTGGCCCGGCCGGGTGAGTCCTACCCGGCCTCAACGCGTGTTTCCCCCCTTGCTTCGTCTTCTGCCCGTGTCAAAGCTACTCGGCCGGGTTGATTCCACCCGGCCGGGTGATGTCTACCCGGCCATGTGGTTTCTACCCGGCCACTTGTCTTTTGGCTCGTCCTCTCGTTTTCGTCCTTTCGTTTCTTGAGCTTCCGACCTCCGATCGACTTGATTCTTTTGCCTATTCCGCTCCATTTTTCGAGCCGGATCCAATGGTGCACTCCTCTTCCTGATCCAGTAAAGTATGGTTGGTGTTTTGCTCCAAATTCCATCGTATTTTCTACAAAATCGACAAAACGCAACCTTTCTCTCATTTTGGCTCAAACAATCATAATCAATGCATAAATCAATGAATTCCACATCAAAACATGCTTCACATGTGCCCCTAGAACGTGTAAATTCCACCCGAATCAAACCCCCCCAAACTTAAAATGTTGTTTGTCCTCAAACAACTAAGCACTTAAAGCAATGAGGGTGGAATGATCACAATGGAATATTCAATGTAATTCACACATGCAAAGTAAGATGTAATGATATCTCTTTCTCAAAGTGCATTTCTCAATGAAGTTCATAGGCTCAATATTGCAATCCACATTCATAGATCAAAGAATGCACAAGTACACAACACATTGTGATGGGAAACATAATCCAAATGCTCAAGTCCTCTACTCACATGATGGAGTGTTTCTCTCAAACACACAAACAAATTAAGGATATTAATGCACTCATCAACCAAGTCATGCTATGCAATCACCATATGCTTGCCCAACTTCTACTTTTTACACACACTCAAATGCTCAACAAAGTGATCAATAGGACTTAATCAAGGATGTAACATTGACTCTTTGGACAAGGTGGGGTAAATTTGGATGAAGTAACTCATAAACTAGTGGAGAGCGAGAGATAAAGACGTATAGACACATCTCAAAAACTTCTCAAGATAAAGTTACAATTGCGCGGATTGCAACTCAAAAACTCTAACTTCCACAATTTATTTGTACTCTTTTAAACACTTTCTACACCACCAAAACCATTGAACACTCTTTTTTTTTTTTTCTTTTTAAGCTTTTGGGGCTCTTTGTCCCTCTTTTCTTTTCCTTGATTTTCTTTTCATCTTTCTCTTTTTCTTTCAACTTTTCCAACTTTTCTTTTCACCAAAGATATTCATTCAAGCACATGTTTTCCACTTTGTCTTTTATCCTCCACTAGATGTAGGTATCAAAGGCTCAAAAAGGCTAAGTGGTTAACATTGTAGTTTGCCAAGAAAATGAGGAATTAAACTCAAGGGGCTAACTACGGAAAATTACTTTGGTTTTGGGAAATTTTGGCTAAGTGACTTTTCTAGAACAAGATGGCCTATATCACATCACAAAGTTTCACACAATCATGCTTTCAAACAAGAACTTGGGCAAGTTCTAGGATCACTAGCAATAACATAGTCCACTCTCAAATGAACTAAACCGGATTACATGCTCGATTTAAGGCTCAATTCTCACCGGTTTATTCAATAGGACTCTCACATTCATCAAATGTCCCCAAGCAACAACACATCATATATCCATGCTATCCAAGATCACAAATATGAACACAATCATGATACTATATCCAACATCAATCATGCTTACATTCAAAGCAAATAGACATCACCACAACTACTCAACAATGGATCCCAATGACTATTCATGCTCACATTTCACCAAATATCCACTACCCAATCATGTGATTAAAACCAACTTAACCAATATAAACATGTGAAAACCAAGTGTGCGCCGGTGCAAAATGTGACACAAGTAGAATGACGAACCGGTGCAAGGGTAACAAATAGTAGAGAAATAAAAGAAAAATAACTCCCCCAAACTTAGAATTTTACTATGTATAAATTCTAAGTTTGGGGCTACAAGTTGTTACCTCCCTCCTTGCACATCCAATGCTTCTTCAAGGATCACCATTGCAACACTTGCTTCCTCCACTCCAAAGTTGGTTTTGCTTCCTTCTCCATTCTTCAAGATGTGATATCCATAGTGCTCTTCATCCGTACCTACAAAATAAACCAAGCTATCAACACTACTAAAGCAATAAAAACATGAAAGCAATAAAACCTTGGGTTGCCTCCCAAGAAGCGCTATTTTTAACGTCCTATGCCGGACGGTTCTCCTTGAGGGGAATATCAAGTCACCCCCTTGTCACCCTTGTTCTTGACCTTCCGTGCCCATACAACTTTCTTAAGTCCATCAAAACATCCACTAGCTAGCCCATCCGGCTCCTCAACCATGTCATAAGATGTTGATGCCTCATTCATCCTCAAGTTTGCACAAGTAGCTTTCTTTGATTTGGGGGAGTTTTCTTCAAAAACTCCCCCAAACTTGGCCTTCTTGCCCATTTTCAACTCATTCTCTTCCCTTTTGAGGTCTTTTTTTACAAAGTTGACCTTGAACTCTTCTTTCACCTTCTCTTTCATTGGCTTTGGAGAGTGATCTCCTCTAGAGTGCCCATACTCTCCATCTTCATCATCTCGGACTTTGATGGCTCTATAAATGTTGAACGTGACTTTCTCATCGTTCACTTGAAGTTTTAGCACTCCTTTCTTTACATCAATTTTTGCCCCACCGGTTGCCAAGAACGGCCTTCCCAAAATCAATGGCACATACTTATCTTCCTCCATATCCAACACTACAAAATCCACCGGGAATATAAACTTATCAACCTTAACCAACACATCTTCCACTATACCCAAAGGGTATGTTACGGATCTATCCGCCAATATAAGGCTCATTGTGGTTTGTGTAAGCTTTCCCAAACCAAGTGACTTGAATATGGACAAGGGCATGAGATTAATGCTTGCTCCCAAATCACACAAAGCTCTAAATGTACCTCCATCTCCAATAACACATGGCAAAGTGAAGGATCCGGGATCTCTAAGCTTTTGAGGTAGCTTTGCTTGAATGATCGAGCTACATTCCTCGGTCAAATGCACCGTTTCATACTCCACCATCTTCCTCTTGTTGGACATAATTTCTTTCAAAAACTTGGAGTAATGGGGCATTTGTTCTAGAGCTTCGGAAAAGGGGATGTTGATGTGGATCTTCTTGAACATCTCCACAAACTTGGCAAACTTGTGATCCAAGCCCTTCTTCTTCAACCTTTGAGGGTATGGGAGAGGTACCTCATTTTTGCTCTTGTCTTGAGGAGGGATTGCCTCCTCACTCTTCTTCTCCCCTTCTTTCTCTTTCACTAAGCCATCATCTTTGTCAACACCCTCGGGTGCTATTACCACTTCCTCCTCCAACGGCATCTTGGGCCCTTCGTAGCTTGTCCCACTTCTTAGCCTTATGGTATTGCATTGCTCCTTGGGATTTAGCTCCGTGTTAGAGGGGAATTGCCCCGGAACGTGTTGCTTTCCAATGGCATTAGAGAGTTGGCTCATTTGCTTCTCCATGGCTCTCATGTTGTTTGCCATATTCTTGATCATTTCTCCTTGTTCATCAAATCTTTGCCGAGTTATGTTATCATTCTCTCTAGTCTCCCTCATGAATTTCGTGGTTTCCCCCATAAAAGTGCAAAACATATCCTCCATTGATGGCTTTGGTGAAGGCTCCACAATAGCCCCATCTCTCACATTGAAATTTGGAGGTGGGATGATTGCATTCCTTGTGTTGGCATAGGAGAAATTCTCATGTTGCCTCAATCCGGGATGGTATTGATTCGGGTTAGGAGGATTTTGCCTTTCATTCCAACCTCTTTCTCGGAATTGACGGTCCCTTTGATTGTTCATATAATGGGCCTCTTCATATTGTTCATCACTAGGTCCCATTAATGACTTGGCCGCCATCATCGAAGTTAACTTGTCCATTTTGTTGGACAATGTAGCAAAATCATCCGACTCCTTCGTGGAAGCAACTTTCCGGGCTTGCCTTCTCTCGGATGGCCATTGATGTCCGTTCTTTGCCATCTCCTCTAGAAGCACATAGCCTTCATCCGTCGTCTTTCCAAGCAAAGAACCTCCACCGGCCGAGGCATCCACCATTCCTCTCGTTCGATGGTCCATCCCATTATAGAAGTAGCAAATCAATTGGTCTCTTGAGAAACCATGTTGAGGGCAACTTCTTATCAAGTCTTTAAAACGCTCCCAAGCCTCGGCTAACGACTCATCATCGTCTTGCATGAAAGAGGAAATTTCCCCTCTTATCTTGATGGTCTTGCTTGGTGGAAAGTACTTCATGAGAAAAGCATCCACAAGATCGGCCCAATTTTCGATTGTCCTTAGATCAAGGGACATGTACCATTGCTTAGCACGATCACGGAGTGAGAATGGGAACAATTGGAGACGGATGTAATCTTGAGGGACACGATTGATCTTAACCGTTCCACTTATCTCTAGGAATTGAGATAAATGGAGGTTAGGATCCTCCTTTGACAACCCTCCAAATTGGTTGTTTTGAACCATCATGATTAGTGCCGGCTTGAGCTCAAAGTTATGAGCGTCAATGGGTTCCCTACCCGCTCCTCCGTATGGTCTTGGGACGGGACGGAAGTGATCTCTCAAGACTCTTTGATTCCCATTGTCCTCTTGTTGCTCTCCATCTCCTTCCACGTTTACATTCCCTTCCATCCTCCGGTTGAGGTTGTCTCTTATGCCTCCTTGTGGTCGATTACCACCATTCCCGTTAGGCTCTACGATGCCTCCAACATCCTCTTGATTCCTTTCTTCTTCCACTATTGGATTCTCTCTTCTATTCATAGCTTCCAATTCAATCCGTCTTCTTTCGGCGTTTTGTCTTCGACAACTAGCTTCAATTTCCGGGTCTAGAGGTAGCACTTCTTGTTGATTCCTCCTAGATCGGGTGATCATATGCCATGTCTAGACAAAAGTTCAAACGAAGTAAGAATCACAAGTGAAATCAAGGTAAAACTAACAAATATTTTTTTGAATTTTTGCAAATAAAGAAAGCAAATAAAATGTCTAAACTAAAACTCTTCTAGCCTACACTCTAGAGCTATAAAAACCTCCCCGGCAACGGCGCCATAAACTTGATTCACGCGTTATGCAACACTAAAATAAACAACCGCAAGTGTACGGTGTCTATCGTAGCGTGATAAGCACGAGGTCGATCCCACAAGGAGGTTAAGTGTAAAAGTAGTAGTTTGCTAGTTGAATTCTAAATAGACGTGATCGAATAAGTTGAGTGTTGAATTACCCCTACGATTGCCTAACTATGTGTCACAAATAGACAACGAAAGAGTAAATATAAAGTCGATCAACTAAACATGCAAAATAGGAAAACGAAAGTGAAACGATTGTAACTCAAAGAGAAAAGGTGGGTTCCAAGGCAATTGTAGTTCTTAGATGTCCGTTTATGAATGTTATCTCGTTTAAATGGCCATTAAGGTTATCCCATATAAGGTGATCACACAAGAAGAATTAATCGATCTCCCGATACAAACTAATCCAAAGACGCAATGTAATATAAGCTCGTATGTCTACATCACAAACATTACACCATCTAAAATAGCTCCTAAGATCATTTGATTCCCTCTCCGATAATTAATCCTCTCCCGAGATCATAATAATACCGGGTTGCATATTCGCATACGATTAAATGGAATAAATCTCCCGATACTACCCCAATTAACAATAAATCAAGCAAATCATTATGGCCACTAACAACATGCTTTACAATGAATAATTGAATATGCAAATACGAGATAAACACCAATTAAAGCAAGAAATTACTCATAAACATCAATCCAAGTCTTACAATGCCTTAGAACCACAAATGTGTTTAGCTAACTACTAACATAATCAAATTACAAAATCCAAATGAAATAGCTAAATAAAAAGGAAAAGAAAGAGAAAGCTTAGTCTAGAATGAGGTAGAGAATGGAATTTGGGAGCTATTGCATCCTTTCTTCCTTGATTTGATGAAGAGATAAGAGAAATATGGCCAAAAACACCTTCAATTATGTGTAACTATGTGTGGATTGGGGAAGAATGTCTTGGGTTTCAAGAATGAGGCCTTATATAGTGTTGGGGAAGGGTTTGGGTGCCAAAATTGCAAGTTGGTCCCTCAAAAATGAAGAAAATGGCCAAATACCCCCGAGAGCAATGTCACCCGGCCAAAAGTCGAAGCTACCACATTTTGGGCCTTGCCCGGGTCGAAACCACCCGGCCGGGTGGGTTTCACCCGGGCGAAACACGAACATATGCCAAAATCCGCCTAGGCCGAGCTGAAGTGGCCCGGCCGGGTGAGTCCTACCCGGCCTCAACGCGTGTTTCCCCCCTTGCTTCGTCTTCTGCCCGTGTCAAAGCTACTCGGCCGGGTTGATTCCACCCGGCCGGGTGATGTCTACCCGGCCATGTGGTTTCTACCCGGCCACTTGTCTTTTGGCTCGTCCTCTCGTTTTCGTCCTTTCGTTTCTTGAGCTTCCGACCTCCGATCGACTTGATTCTTTTGCCTATTCCGCTCCATTTTTCGAGCCGGATCCAATGGTGCACTCCTCTTCCTGATCCAGTAAAGTATGGTTGGTGTTTTGCTCCAAATTCCATCGTATTTTCTACAAAATCGACAAAACGCAACCTTTCTCTCATTTTGGCTCAAACAATCATAATCAATGCATAAATCAATGAATTCCACATCAAAACATGCTTCACATGTGCCCCTAGAACGTGTAAATTCCACCCGAATCAATGGGGGGGGAATGCACTTGTGTATGCAAATTCTTTTCTTTTTGACAAATTGGTCTTATCAGGCAAGTTGTCTCACAACTGGCCTGAGTGTGAACTTTGATAGATACTTGTCCTACTGATTACTATTGAGTGATCAGTTGGCTAAATATCTAAAAGAGTTGCTAAGTGCGGAATGTGGTTGGCCTTTGACTTAAAGAAATACTCCAAGTTAATTTCTGAAAAGATACAAGTAATCAGGGACTTTGTCCAAAACAGATTTTCTTACTTACTGAGTTATGTTTCTTTAAAATATGTTTGAATGAAGTGAAATTAAGAATGCAGTAAGTAAATGGCACACAAGTTTATAGTGGTTCAGAGACTCAAGCTCCTACATCCACTTTCCCTGATTGAACAGGATAATTCCTTCTCAATGGAATTAGCTTGTTTTATAGTGCCAAGGTGCACTGATCAACAACACTCTCTTGGTGTTTTGATCCCTAGGATAACTTGAGTCCTAGTGCTCAATCTTACTGAGTTAAGACTGTGTTTCACTCTAACAGTCCTTAACTCCTCACTTCTACAACAAACACTCTCTTCGCTAAATGAGATAAGGTTTGAGGTTTGGTTCCAACTAGTAGAGATATCCTTTACAATGAGAACAGATGTAAAGGCTTAGGATATCTCAATGCTAAGCTAGGATGTTTACAAATATTGGCTTAGCTGACTTGAAGTGATTCAGGAAACTTGGGATTCTTGAGAATAGCTTGGTTTCCTTTGAAAGCTTGATATGAGTTTGATAGCTTGTAGTTGGATTTTGAATCCCTTTGATCACTTCTGTATTTATAGGCAATTTGAACAACTAACCGTTGGAGGGATTAGCAATTCAAATATGTCTATTTGCAGCATTATTGAAACGGCTATGAAGCTTGGCATCCTTTTATCCACTGTGTAAAAGGGCTCTTCAATGGTTGCTTGAATGAATGTGTTGACTTCTGAAAAATGCGGCTGAGATGACTTGTGACAGTTTCCAAATAAGCACACTTTCCAAGGTTGATTTGTGGCAGAATCTACACTCAACCAACGGTCAGATGGGACAAGCTCCCTGAACATTCTTGCTGCTGTTTTAGAATGTTCCAACATTCATTCAATGCTTCACTCTTTAATGCTCTAAGTCTTCAATGCTTGGTTCAGGCATGATTGGCAATAAATGCTTCATTGAATGTGTCTTCTGTAAGCTTTTGACATTCAATTCTCTTGATCATTTGTACTTCAACTGTCTTGATCTTTTGCATTTATGAGCACAGCTTCAGTGTTCTTGATCTCTTCAGCCCGGTTGTCCACTTGGTCAGCTGTCCTGATGCTTCAGCAACTTTGGCCTCAAGACTTAATACCTATCAAGCTGTCTAACATATAACTTTGGACAACTATCCTGAACTCTAAAATCTCACAACATTTCTGAGATTTTAACTTAAGCATTCTACAAACTCAAGTGTTCTGGGACAACTTGCCTGAACAATAACTTGAGCATATCTCAACTAATCTGTACATCATCAATCAGGGGTTTTGGTATCTAGATCAAAATCATTTTATTCCCAACAGTAATTAATTTTATATTTATGATAATAAATAAATATATACTCCCTCCGTCCCACAAAGATAGCTCCATATTTCTTTTTGGGATGTTCCAAATTATAACTCTATTTCCTCTTTTACTCAAGTATTAAGTGTTCTATTGACAATTTTACCCATAATTAATTAAGACAGCCACAAATTTGGGAGTATGAGATACTAAGAGTAAAATTGAAATATTTGCTAAATTTAACTACATTTATTGATATTTCTTAATCTGTGTGTGTAAAGTCAAATGGAGTTATCTTTGTGGGACGGAGGGAGCATATGTTAATACTATAAGTTAGTGATATTATTATAAAATGATTGCACTATGATATTATAAAAAAAATTAAAACATTGAGACATTTTTCAATATTTTAGACCGTGCGTCAGCACGGGTGCCCTACTAGTTAACCTAATCCACCATCACATCAAGTACCCTAAGATCACTATGATTATGAACCGGACCATATGAGTTTACAAGCTACAACTCGAGCCTTAGAATGAATCAGCCTCCACTCTATATATACAAAACATAAGAAAATTAATGAACAAGTGTCGTCAACTTGACTTTTGATGAACTTTGAGGGTAGTTCCCCTCCATAAATGTAACAATTATTTTCTATGTAGGCTTCAAATTAAAACTCATGTAAAAATACATAACCAATCCAAAGTTATGTCCTCTCAAAGTATGCACCAGAAAGCAACTGACTCGCAATTTAGCTGACAAAACTCTCAAGTTGATAAAATTCCAACTTCTCTATTACAAGTGAACGACTCGAGTAGAATATGAAGCAATGAAAGATCAATATGAAATGCACCAGCCAGGAATCAAACCCGAGCCTGTAACGTGGCAGGTTACTATTCTACCGCTAGACCCACTTGTGCTTTTTATTGTATTTAAAAGGAAAAACATATTATTACTTGAAAATGTCGTAATTTGGGCTTTTAAAGTACACTTTATAGGGCCCAATAAGCCAGAGATATACAAGTCTCTTTTCTAATTTTAAATTTCCTTCAAAAAAATAATAAAGAGCAAAAAATTGGTAGCATAATAAAGTGATTAAATATCCACCTTTAAACGTGGCCCCTATACTCTTGTCAATTTTTGGACCCCACCCCCATAATCTGTTATTGCCTTCCAGCGAAGCTAATGCCACGTGTTCCCTTTTCTCCCCAACAATTTTACTATTTACATTATTGGTCCTCCATCTTTTTATGGGTGTAAATTGTAAAATGTAAAAACATACTACAGTACTAGTGAAGTAGTCAGCAATCAGCATTATCGGTCGAGCTTGTTTGTATAAAATTCAATACTATAACTTGAATAGTTTGATCAATAAGTTTAAAAAAAAAATCTAGTTATACAGTGAATTTGGTTTTTGACAATTTTAAAAATAAAATAATATTGTAAGGTTATTAATTTTAAAGTGTGCAAGTAATTTTCGAGCATTTTAATAAAAAAAGTGTGCAAGTAATTACGTCAGAAGAGAATATATTTTTGTATTCAATTGGATATATAAAGTTATTTAAATTAAAATTGAGTTTTATTGAATTATATCAAATGTTGAATCAAATACTGAATTGAATAAATTAAACATTAAAATTCAAGAATATTATACACTTAATTACAGGAGAGAATTTGTAATAAAATTATAAAGATTTGTAATAAAATTATAATTCAAACAACACCCTATCACTAAAATCATCAATTTGCCACCAAATTTAAGTGAAACAGTAAAATTGATCTTCAACTATTCAACTCAAATTTTAACTAAATGAAAATGTTTTATTAGAATATTTTTAATTTTATCTTTTTTATATTCAATTTTATCAAATATTTAATTTTATAACATTTAAATTAAATAAATTAAACAACAAAATGATAAAAATACAAATTGATTTCGACAAAACACCAAATTAAATTACATAATACATCACAATTACATATTAAATTACATAGTACATCAAAATAATTAAAATCAAAATAAAATAAATAAATAAATATATAAAATGTTAAACACAATGAATAGTGTGTGATGCAGATAAATATGTAGCTCTTTGAGAAGTCGTCACGTGGAAACAGGATAAATTATGATAGTTATGATTAGGTCAATACACCGAAGAAACAAGATTAATATACCCCTGGGCTTAAGCAGGGAAATTAGAGAAATCAGGGTGATTGGGCCCTTAGCCCATATTTGGAGAGATTAATAGCCCTTGGGCCTGGAAGGATCCGGCCCAAATAAAGGACGAATAATCCATCTTTTCTAGCCAAGTCAAAAGAGTGGGTCAACCCACGAAGATAGGGGGCGGATATGCTGAAGAACCAAGTCTCCAGGTAAAGTGAGACCGATTCTTTAGGGAATGGGCCAAAGATATAGGGAGAACGAGTCTTTCCCCCTCCGAAAAGGGGGGCCAGGTATAAAAACAGGTTATTTCCATATTCTTACTTACGTTTTTGACATAATATACACATCTTTTATGAAATACACACTGAATGGAGAAAAACATAAATATATTCGCCGGAATTTCCCTAGAGATACAGGGCAATTCCTCTTCGATTTCGCCTACAACCGATTCTGACTTGAGCGTCGGAGTTTCTACGCCGGAGCCCTCCTCCGGCGTACTTTTGCAGGTCATTTTCGGATCCTCAAGGAGATTTGTTTGAAGACCGCCGAAGATAAAACGAGTGATTTGATTCGTGATTAGCAGTGCTCGTAGAGGAACGGCTGATATCTCAGGGCGTTCTTTTTCGACGCATCAACTGGCGCCGTCTGTGGGAACATTTCTAGCTAAGGCGTGAGAAAAGTTCCATATTAACATATTAAATGGGTGGAGGGCACGATTTGACGAAGCAGACTAAGGAGAAGGGAGATTCCACTCCTCTTCCCTTTCCTCCGCCCCCACCAGGTTTTCCCGTGAATAGAAATTTGGGGAAACAACCTGTAAATCCTACAGTGGAAGATATCCCTTCCGTCCAAGAGGGGAACACGGCGGGTACCTTGGAAACTTCGGGAAGTGGTACAGATAAGGACACTCCACAACCCAACGCTCAACCGGAACTCTTCACTGTCTCTCAAGACCAATTGGACGTGATGATAGAGCAGGCAGTAGAGAGAATAATTACATCTCGTGGACTTCGCCCTCTTGGACCTACTCCACCAATTAATGAAAGAACAAAGCAGAATCCACCGGAGCATGTCATCGATTCGGCTCTAGTCCCTTCTAAGAATGAAGGTTTCCCCCATAATCAAGAAGAAAGGGTACCTTCTCAAGCCGAAAGAAGTGTTCTTGATCGCCCTCCCAGGAGGAATACGGAAAGGATCCCTGGTGATACCATTCTGGATACGGGGATAGAAGAGAGCACGGATGACACTTACCACGGAGCGGTTAGTGACCAAATACAGGCTCTACGGAAAGAAATGAAAGACATGCAGAAGCATATGAGTGACAACGTAAGTAAACCTTCTTATGTTACTGGTTATCAATTTTCATCCACTATTTTACAAGATGAACTGCCTCCTAACTTTAAATCTTTAAATTTCGAATATGATGGCACCACGGACCCGTACGAGCATCTGATGAGGTTCGAGAATGCCGCCCTATTGCATCGATACGGAGAGGGCGTCAAGTGCAGGGTATTTCTGACTACCCTATCTAAAGCGGCACAGCAATGGTTCACCCAGCTAGGGCCAGATACTATCCATTCATGGTCGGAGTTCAGTGAGCTATTCTTGCACCAATTCGCCAGCGCTAGGAGGCAACCTAGAGCCACCCTCACCTTGTTTAACATGCGACAAGGGGAGAATGAGAGTCTTCGGGCTTTCTTGAAACGGTTCAATCAAGCGGCCTTAGAGGTACCAACAGCCTCTTCGGAGGTCAAAATCAATGCTCTCACTAATGGGCTGAGGGACGGAGACTTGTTTACGTCTCTAGCCAAGAAGCTGGTACGGACCTTTGATGAATTACTAAGGAGAGCAGAGAAGTACCTCACCCTGGAGGAGGTGAGGAAGGCTAAACGATCTTGAACCAAGACGATAGTGGGTAATGGAGAACGAAGAAGGGAGATAGTGCCGAGGAGGCCCAGTCCAGAAAGACATCGGAACGCGAGGGGGCTGGGAAATATAAAAGGAGAGGAAGCTGCGCCCTGGAACTCCAGGGGAAGGATAAGGAGGTATACCCCTCTGAGGATCGAGCCGGCAGAGGTTTTAGAAGTGGCAGGGGACCATCCCGATATGAAGTTCCCCTACTCACGAAACAGGGACCCCCAGAACCCCAAGTCAGATAGATTCTGTAGATTCCATAATGACTATGGTCACGACACGAACCAATGCTGGCATCTGAAGGACGAAATAGAAAGAATGATTCAAGCAGGCCACCTAAAGGAATTTATTTTTAGAGATCGACAAGGTCCCAGAGGGCAGAAAAGAAAAGACCCTGAGGGCAAACCAGAGGAGAATAGAAGGGAGCAGAGAATGAGCACGAAAGATCAACCACCCCCTCCTCAAAAGAGGGGAACTATTCATATGATTATGGGTGGCCCCGCTGACGGAGATTCCTTTAGACAAAGGAAGCAGAGCGTCAGGTCATTGAAGAGTGGAAGAGACATGGAATGTCGTGAAATAGGAAAGATGACAACAGCCCCTGATATCCATTTCGGACCAGAAGACATTGGAGAACCCAGAGAGATACATAATGATGCCCTCGTCATTACCACGGATATAGCGGGATATGATGTGGCTAGGATCTTTGTAGATACGGGAAGCTCCGCTGATATCATGTTCCTAGCGTGTTTTAAGAAGATGGAATTAAACATAAAACTCAGACCAGTGGAGACAGCCCTCTATGGATTTTCAGGGGGTGCCATTCAACCCCTTGGTTCAGCGTTATTACAGGTAGGGTTAGGAACTGCTCCTAACAGACGCGTGCAAGTGATAGAGTTTTTGATAGTGGATGTCCCATCATCATATAATGTGGTTATGGGAAGACCGAGTTTGAATATTTTTCAGGCTGTGATTTCCACCTTCCACATGAAGATGAAATTCCCTGCCTCGGGGGGTGTGGGAGAGATAGGTGGAGACCAGTACCAGGCAAGGAAGTGTTATGTAGAATCGGTCAAGATAGCAGACAGGGCCGTATTCCGAGGGATGGAGAGATTTAAGGGTGAAGACCCTGAGTTGAAAAAAACAGAAAGTGGGTGAACTAGGGCAAGAGCAACCCAAAGCCAAAGCAGATGAGGAATTAATGAACATCGAGCTCTACCCAGGCAAAGTGGGATTCACAACCAGGATAGGTACACATTTGAACCCTGAGCTCCAGGGAAAGATGATACTCGCCCTCAAGGAGAATGCGGATATTTTTGCTTTCACAGCGACGGATATGACAGGTATCCCTCCAGAGATAGCAATGCATTACCTTAATGTGGATCCCAAGGCTAGGCCAGTGAAGCAGAAGTTGAGGAACTTCGGTAAGGAGAAAAATCTCATTGTGAAAGAGGAGATCGATAAGCTGTTGAGTGCAGGGCATGTGAAGAGGGTGCAGTTTCCTGAGTGGCTGTCAAATGCGGTGCTAGTATCTAAAGGAGATGGCAAGTGGAGAATGTGTATCGATTTTAGAGATTTGAACAAAGCATGCCCAAAGGATCATTATCCCCTGCCCCGAATCGACCAGTTGGTAGATGCCACGTCTGGGTTTGAATCACTCAGCATGATGGATGCGTACCAAGGGTACCACCAAATCCAGTTGAACCCCCTTGATATACCAAAGGAGCCACCTATCAAAGAATGGTAGACTCGGTGTTCCGAGGGCAGATAGGCAGGAACATGGAGGTTTACGTGGATGATATGCTGGCTAAAAGTGTCAAGGCAGAGGAACATATTGGCGACCTGAAGGAGATATTCCAGGTAATCCGAGAGAATGGTATTAAATTAAATCCGGCTAAATGTTCTTTTGGAGTAGGGTCAGGGAAATTCCTGGGATATATGGTGACCCAAAGAGGGATAGAAGTTAACCCTGCCAAGGTGAAGGCGGTGCTCGACATGCAGCCCCCTCGGAATTTGAAGGAATTGCAAACCCTGAATGGTAGGATCGCAGCTCTTAGTAGGTTCATATCAAGGTCAGCAGAAAAGAGCCACCACTTCTTCAGAACATTAAGGAAGGGGTCGAGGTTCGAGTGGGACGACCAGTGTCAGAAAGCTTTCGAGTAACTCAAGCTTCACCTTGAACAACTTCCGAAGCTGACGAAGCCCTCTCAGGGAGATGTGTTGCTCTTATACCTTTCAGTAGGGGAACACTCCCTGAGCACTGCCCTGATGAAAGAGGAAGGTTCCACACAGCAACCTATTTATTACGTGAGCAAGGTCATCCAAGGGGCAGAGATCAGGTATTCAGAGGTGGAGAAGGCAGCCCTAGCGGTGGTGGTAACGGCTAGGCGATTACGCCCCTACTTCCTGTCCTATAAAGTTATGGTGCGAACTAATTTCCCTTTGAAGCAGACACTAGGGAGAGCAGACTTATCAGGTAGAATGGTCAGATGGGCAGTAGAATTACAAGAGTACGATATTGATTATGAACCAAGGAGGGCCATCAAAGCCCAAGCTTTAGCAGACTTTATCCAAGAATCTACCAGAATGGAGGAAGAACAAGGCTGGAAGGTATATGTTGATGGTTCCGCATCCGCTGTAGGATGTGGAGCAGGGATAGTGTTGGTTGACCCTGATGGCCAAGAAGTACAGGTAGCCATCAAGTTCCGATTCTCAACCTCAAACAACGGTGCAGAGTATGAAGCCCTGATTAGAGGGGCTAACATAGCGGCAGAGTTAGGGGCACAAAAATTCACCCTGTACTCCGACTCACAGTTGATAGTACAACAGGTCAAGGGGGAGTATCTTGCCAAGGATGAAAGGATGATCGCCTACCTAGAACAGGTAAAGAAGTTAAAGAATAAATTCCAGACCTTTGAAGTAATACAGGTACCAAGAGAAGAGAACGAGAAAGCAGATGGGCTATCTAAGCTGGCTAGTTCTACTGAATTTGAGGGACACGGAAAAATAACCCTGTTAGTGGCGGACCAATTAGCCACCGAGACCCTGGTCGGAGAAATAACAGCAGGAGATGACTAGAGGAGAGAGATTTGGGAAGAGCTGAAGAAAGGACAGGTAACTCCAATGTCCAGAGAAGCCAAAGCTTGGAGAAGGAAATATTGTATCTTGGGGGACCAATTATACAAGAGGTCCTTCGCTCAACCTTATTTAAAATGCCTTTCGAAAAGAGAAGCAGAGCTAGTGATTAAGGATATTCATGAAGGTTGTGCATCTAGCCATGAAGGCTATCAGACTATGGTGAAGAAGGTATTTAGAGCGGGTTTTTATTGGCCCAATATAATCAGAGACGCTAGGGAATATGTGAAGAAGTGCGAGAAATGCCAGAAGAACGGACCCCTAATACGAGTACCTGCAGAAGAGATGGGGGCCATGTACTCGCCCTGTCCCTTCGCCAAATGGGGAATAGATCTAGTCGGACCCTTCCCCCTGGCACCTGGGGGAAGGAAATTTTTTATTGTGGCCGTGGATTACTTTAGTAAGTGGGTAGAGGCTGTACCCTTGGCCAAGATAGAGGAAGATAATGTAATTCTATTTCTGGCTAGACATATTTGTTGCAGGTTTGGAGTGCCCAGAATATTGGTCTCTGACAACGGGACACAATTCAATGGGGAGAAGGTGAGAAAGTGGTGCGAAAGATGGAATATCATACAAAGATTTACTTCGGTGGCCCATCCACAAGCCAATGGACAAGTGGAAGTTACAAATAGAATCCTAGTAGATGGCATCCGAACGCGATTGCAAAGAATAGGAGGAGGATGGGTAAAGGAGCAAGATAATGTTCTCTGGTCTTATAGGACCAGTCCCAAAACAGCCACAGGGGAATCTCCCTTTTATTTGGTGTATGGAGCAGCGGCGGTGATACCCCCAGAGGCCAGGTTTGGGTCACACAAAATTACATATTTTGAAGAGAAGAAGAATGAGGAGCTGATGAGGGAGGCCCTGGACCTGGTAGAGGAAGAAAGAGAGATGGCAAGACTGAAAGCGGAGAGATATAAAAGCAGGATCAAAGCAGCTTATGATCGCAGGGTGATTCCTCGTTCTTTTAAAGTTGGAGATTTAGTACTTCGAAGAGCAGACGCCCTGAAAAATACAGGAAAAATGGAAGCTAATTGGGAGGGTCCCTACAAGGTAGTACAAGTACTAAAAGGCGGAGCATACAGACTCCAGGACATGACAGGGAAAGAGATATTGAGGCCATGGAACGTGTGCCACTTGAAGAGGTTTTATGTTTGAGGAAGGTGTTATCCTTTTACCATCTTCCCCTTTATGAACAAATTTTATGTTTACTTTTCATTCGAATAATTGCTTCACCGGCACTCTTTTTCCCTCTACGTGGGTTTCCCCTTGGGGTTTTACCACGGAGAGGTTTTTAATGAGGCCGGCATAGGTTCCCCTTATTTGCCTATGTTGATAAACATTTTGAATCAATGGAGCATAGTTTTTGGAAAATTTCAACAATTTCCTTTAATGCATGATTAATGTGGTGATGAGATGATTTTTACACTCTAATGCTATGATGAGATGACCCTTATGCATGTTGATTTTATGATGAAATATTTCTCATATATTGAATATTGTGTTGAGATAACTGCCAAATGTCCATGTAATGAGGGTAGAGATAATAAATGCATTTAACATAAGATGATAGATATATTGCAAGATAGAGAAACATACACCAATTCATAAATATTTTACCTAAGGATAACTCCCAAAGTTTCTATACGCGACAGCCTCTAAAGCTAGGGGGAGTAGGGGATATGGTAGCGGAAGATGTGATTAACCTGCCAATAATCCCTAAGAACTCTTACGAGTATAAACAACTTCAGGGAGAGTATAATCCCTAAGAACTCTTACGAGTATAAACAACTTCAGGGAGAGTATAATCCCTAAGAACTCTTACGAGTATAAACAACTTCAGGGAGAGTATAATCCCTACGAATCTTAACTTAAGGGAGAGTATAATCCCTACGAATCTTAACTTAAGGGAGAGTATAATCCCTACGAATCTTAACTTAAGGGGGAGTATAATCCCTACGAATCTTAACTTAATGGAGAGTATAATCCCTACGAATCTTAACTTTTGGGAGAGTATAATCCCTAAACATTCTAACTTTTGGGAGAGTATAATCCCTAAACATTCTAACTTTTGGGAGAGTATAATCCCTAAGAACCCTAACTCCGGAGAGAAACTAGAAGCAGTATCAAGTTATCAAGTAAGTATAGAAACATAAACCCTATACTCTCACTTAAGACTTCTTTGTGAGCTTTAGAGCCTTTACGCGTCAAGAAAATGCTGAAGACATACTAAATTCATAAGAAAAAGCAAGGTAGGAACCACATTATGTGTCTAAACAGCAGAAATATAGATATATATGTATACGCATGCCAGGGAATAATATGCAAGTACGAGGTTGAGCAAAAGCAGTGTTGCAGAAATCGGTTCTAGGCGCCGACTAGTCGGCGCCTAGTCGCTAGGCGGGAGGCTTCCGAGGGGATTTCATGCAAATCGGCCAACAAAGTCGGTTGGGCCACTAGTCGCCGCCTAGGCGGCCTAGTCGCCGCCTAGGCGGCTGATTCCGACTAATCGCGTTTTTTTTTTTTTTTTTTTTTAATTTTAAATTCCAAAACGACGTTTTATACTTAGTAAATAAAATAAAAAATAAAAAACAAAAATTACCATTACATTTTAATTTACCTTACAACAAATTGTGAAACATTAAAAAAAATGAAGAGATTACTACCGACAATCAACCAAATGCCTAACTTAATTAATTTAGTTAATTGAATATTTTGACCATTTCATGTGAAACATTGAAACATGATTTTTTTGTGATGTGAATTTGGGATATTAATTTGAAACATGTGGAAATTAGTTGTTTTATCTTTAACTCTTTATTATGAACTGTTTTTTTTAGTATTAATTATTCTGTATTTTTTAGTTTTGTCTTTATTATGAACTTTTTTTTAGTATTAACTATTAATAATTCTTTGTTTTAAATTTTTTTAAAATTTACAAAAAAAAAAAAAAAAAAAATCGGATTTCCTAGTCGGCGCCTAGGCGCTAGGCGGACAGAAAACGCCCGATCAGCGATTTCCGATTTCTACAACCTTGAGCAAAAGTAAAGCAGGAATATTCAAGACCTAAGGCACCATGCCTAGGCCCTCCACAGAAAAACCCCGGAGTGTGGAGTCTCCGGAAAATACCAAAAAGGGCCTTAGTGGCCTTAACAAAATAAAAACTGTTTTAAGAGTACCAAAGTGATATCAGAGATCTAAAGTTATGAAGAAAGGGGAACGTCACTCTTCCCCCCAAGACCTTCTCTTATCTCCTCAACTCGCCCACTGGAGTCACCTCCCTCCCCCTTCTCCATCAGAGCACCTGCTGCCACGGTAGCCACTGGAGTTGGGTTGTCCACATGAATAGGGAAAGCCATATCCTTTGCCGGTGCAAGATCATCCAAGTTCAGGGTAGCATCTTTCAGTTCCAAAACTGCTTTCCTCATCCCAGGTAACCACCAAGGGGTATTGATGTCCTCCTTAGCATCTCCAGGGAACTTAGGGGGAGTGTCCAGTTCGTCCAACCGAAGGGCACGAGTATACTGACCATTAAATCCTGGAGCAGAATGTTCAGTTACGGCGTTAGAAAACCCATGGTCAATGAAATGGGGGATATATGCTCCCATTGCCCCTAAAAAGCTGCTACTCTGAAGAAAGGCCTCCAACCACTCCCGATGCAAGGTACCTAGAAATTTTTTACCTATGGCAGAGGTAAACATGGACTCTATACATAATTTCATACCAGCCAGAGGAAGAGTAACCTCCAGTTGTTCAACCCGTTTACCAAACTCTTTCTTCAACGAAGAAACCTCCTCCGACAACCTTGTCTTCTCCGCTTGAAGTGTCTTACATCTCTGGTTAGCCTCCCGTAACTCTGCTTCGAGTATCTCCTTCTTTACTTTCTCCAACTCTACTTGGCTTTGGAGATCATCCACTAGCTGAAGGGACTGGAGAGCTCGTTCAGACACATTGGAGAATAGGAGACCAAACTACACAATGAACAATCTAAAAAAGTAAAACATGTATACTTTTTTCTTATTAAATTACCTAGAAATATATCTGCATGAAGAGTCTACCTGAGTAAAGCTGTGGGCGGCATGCACAACTCGCTCTTCGAGGGACAGAGCGTTAAGGGCCTCGATAGCAGGGGTCGGAGTATGACGCTTTATGAACGTCAGGAGATGATCGACATTAATCTCATCAGAAGCGTCGGAAGCGACATTAGGCAAAGACGATTTGGTCTTGGACTTCTTCTTCCTAGAAGCATCAGAGACTGGGGGCAATGTGGAAATCAGGGCCTTTTCAGTGGATGACCTGGTACGTTTAACGACTGACCCGGTGGCAGGTTTCACTGGGGAAGGAGGAAGTTGAGCCTTTGAGGAACTTTCAGGGGCCGGAGACTTAGCAACCATTGAGAGGGGAGTGGCATCGCGGGAGATTTGAGTTAACCAACTCATGGCTGCACAAAGAAACATGAAAAAGGTGTTAACCATCACAACAAGGTGAATTTTGAAGACAATACAAAAAAAGGAAATGATATTACCATCGTCGGGACCTAGGGGATAATCGGGGCGACCAAAACCGAAATGAGAGAGGGCTCTAGGATTCTTATAGATACTCATCACGTCAAAAAAGCCATGGGCAGAGACATTATCATTTAAATGATTCATAACGTCCAGGTTTAAAGTAGAACAAACGGAAAGAGGAGGACGAGGTACCCCCGGATTCTCATAAATCCACCCCTCATGAGGAAATTCCCAAGGAAGAGGATTTGTAACAAAGAAATAATAGTATTTCCAGTCCTGGACCCCTTCATGGAGCTTTTCCATGAATTTGCCGGTCCTGGAGGTACGACCACTAGCATAAAAAAACCCGTCCGCAAACTTGCACACGTATTGGGTTAGAAAGAGTTGAGCTGAAGGATCCCCACCGTTTCCTCTCATCAGGATGTAAAAGCCTAACATTGCGCGTATAGCGTTGGGGGTGAACTGGTTCAGAGGTATGCGGAGATAGGTGAAAATTTCACAAAGATAAGGGTGGATCGGGAAACGGAGGCCCGCTTTTAGTTGAGCCTCCCAAAAGGCTAAGGTATTATGACCTGGAAAATTAGGGCGCTATTTCCTATGGGCAACCCTAACGGAATAATCGGCGGGGAAGATCCCTGAACGGATAAAAGAGGCAACACGCTCAGGAGTAAGGATCGAGGGACCAGAAATTTTGTCTTCCAAAGCTTGGTCAGTTACGGGAAATATGGGAAACGAGTCGGAAGTGGAACTCTCCATGGATATGGAGTTTGAGGAGGATGACATAAGGATATTGTAAATGAGAAAAGAAGGGAATGAGTAGATACCTGGAGCAAAGTCGGTTTTAGGAGTGATGACGGAATGGCCGCTAGACGTGTGTAGAGGAGTTAAAATTGCAGAAATGAAAGAGAAGATGAAAAATAGATAAGTTTGGAAGGAAGGAAAAGGGGATTTTTTGGGGAAAAAAAGAGGTTTTGAAATAATTAGGTAAAGGAGAGAGAAAGGAGAGAACCGAGGAGAATTAATGGCACCCCAATCAGAAGGCGCGTGAATGAAGAAGGGCGGCTTGATGTTAGCCCTTGAGTGTACGCGCGGTTACGTATTTCGAGGGCAAGATGGCGTGTGGAAGTGCAAAAGGCCTGAAGCCTTCTGAGGGTAATTATTACGAAGGGAATCAAATCAATGATATTTCGAAGGATATCTTAAGGAATGGAGTACATCTTTAATATTTATCTCAATGTTATTGTTTTCCTACTCTCCTAAAAATTATTCCTTTTATGAGAGTAGGGGGGAGTGGTTGATGCAGATAAATATGTCGCTCTTTGAGAAGTCGCCACGTGGAAACGGGATAAATTATGATAGTTATGATTAGGTCAATACACCGAAGAAACAAGATTAATATACCCCTGGGCTTAAGCAGGGAAATTAGAGAAATCAGGGTGATTGGGCCCTTAGCCCATATTTGGAGAGATTAATAGCCCTTGGGCCTGGAAGGATCCGGCCCAAATAAAGGACGAATAGTCCATCTTTTCTAGTCAAGTCAAAAGAGTGGGTCAACCCACGAAGATAGGGGGCGGATATGCTGAAGAACCAAGTCTCCAGGTAAAGTGAGACCGATTCTTTAGGGAATGGGCCAAAGATATAGGGAGAACGAGTCTTTCCCCCTCCGAAAAGGGGGGCCAGGTATAAAAATAGGTTATTTCCATATTCTTACTTACGTTTTTGACATAATATACACATCTTTTATGAAATACACACTGAATGGAGAAAAACAGAAATATATTCGCCGGAATTTCCCTAGAGATACAGGGGAATTCCTCTTCGATTTCGCCTACAACCGATTCTGACTTGAGCGTCGGAGTTTCTACGCCGGAGCCCCCCTCCGGCGTACTTTTGCAGGTCATTTTCGGATCCTCAAGGAGATTTGTTTGAAGACCGCCGAAGATAAAACGAGTGATTTGATTCGTGATTAGCAGTGTTCGTAGAGGAACGGCTGATATCTCAGGGCGTTCTTTTTCGACGCATCAGTGTGAGTGTCAAATTTTCCACACACTATTCATTTGTGTCAAATAGTCACCAAATTAAATTCTCCTTTGGAGACGTCTTATACCAAATTTGTTACTAAAACTGCTCATTAATCTCTCCATTGGAGATGGTCTAAGAACGAATTCTGAAAGTTAACAATATCACATGAAGGGCATGTGACTAATATGGCTTAAAACCCAAGTAGATATATTGATATTCAAATTTGGAAACAAATACTCGCCTGATCACAAAAAAATGTGCTCACTTTTTTTTTATACATGTTTTTTAAAAAATTATATTTTAATTATAAAGAATATATTTAAAATAATAAGTAAAGAATATATTTGATAGATACTTAATTTATTAGTAAAGTAGAAAAAATATTTAAAAGTGAATTATTTAAATAGAATAAGCATATTTTTTGTGAACCCAAAAAAAGAAATGAACACACTTTTAGTGGATGGAGGAAATAGATATTTTTTTCATCAAAGATTAAAAAAATAATTAAATAATAGATATAGTAGTGATATGATTGAAAGAGGGAGAGAGATAGATAGAAAAAAATAAAATATAAAGAGAAGTGTAAGAATAAAAAATTTAAAGCATTACAAAAAAAATATGAGAAAATTATAGACGAACAAACTAAAATGATGAATAGCAAAGAAGGTAAGGGTTAAAAATGTAATTTTGTAGGGTACTTTGTACTAGAAGTCTAGAATGCTAACCGTCTTTGCATCTAGTTTTAAAATCAACGACCCTACTAAATTATAGTATCACATGAAAATCAATAAAACTTACAAAGACTAGTGTTGTTATTCGAATCGAGCCTTAACGAGACTCCGCTCGACTCGTTTAGCTTAATGAGCCGAGCTCGAGCTTGTTAGATACTCGATTTACTAACGAGTCGGCTCGAGCTCAACTTGTAGGCTCGATAACTAATTTTTTGTAAAAAATTACATTAGACTCGTTAAACTCGTTAGACTCGTTAACGAGTCGAGTCGAGCTCAATTTTTAACTCGGTAATATTATCGAGCCGAGCCAAGCTCGAACCTCAAATACTCTGCTCGACTCGGCTCGAATAACAACTCTACAAACGACTCATCAAAAAATTAAATCACTAAACTTACTGTTAGTATATATATGGGGAGTTTTCCAATTTTTTTATATACGTTACAGAAATTACATATTAAAAAGTGTTAGTGTTATTTTTTATGAATAATACAAGTACAAATTATTTAAAAATTCATGTAGTAAATTGAAAAGTGATAAGTATTAATAGATACTAACAGATAATATTAGTATATTACTAACTGAAATTTTTTAGTATTATTTTATTAAACAGTGCCAAACTTTATATACTATAAATTCTCATTTGTATTCGCAAAACCTCCATAGATTAGCGGGCCAACAATAATTTAAACGGGTTAGGTGCAACCCGAAAAATTATGCAAATGGGTTGGCCGAACACTAGAAAACGAGTGCACAAATTCTTATTTTGTGTTTAGGGTGCATTGGAGACCTTTTCTTTATTTGAATGTAAAATACAATTTAAATGTGTTTTCTCTCATTCTTAATCCCATGGTTTTCAACTAGAAATATTGTAAAAAAATAAAAGAAATGAGTTATTTTCTATAAAGGTGTTGAATATAACAACCAGGTCGACATTGTCTTTTACTGATGGGTTTAAAAAAACCTTGCGTTATTGTCGGAAATACTAGGCCTACTATTTTTTTGTTTTTATTTTCTACTTATTTATTTATACTATTTGTAATTAGTATGAATTTGTAGGTATTAATTAATTCAATTTGAAAATTGATATAAATATCTAATTGAGTATATATAATAAGTTATAAGTCCAGGAATGTAGAATCAACACAAATTTTAGTGGATATTAATTAGTTATGAGTAGATAGATTAAGGTATAATGGGTATTGTCGGGTTCAATTATAAATAAATATAATTGTTTAAATAATGTGAATAATATTATTTTTAAAAAATAATGAGAATAATAATATTGTATGGAGGGTTAGTAACAATAATATATTCTCTTATATTCTCAATAAGCATTGTTTCGACCTCTCAAATAAATATGTTATTTTAATAAGATAGATCAATATTTATTAAGAGTATACATATAATAATATTTATTTTTTAATATATGTACATCAATTTAAAATGATACTCCTCCGTCCCACAAGAATTTGCACACTTTCCATATATGGATATCCCATACCAATTTGCACACTCCATAAAAGGAAATATCTTCACAATCCTCACCCTTGAAATATACTCATATTTACCCATATGCCATTACTTTTCCACACGTAATCTACTTTTTACTTTACATTATTTATAAAAATTTACAAAACTACCCCTCAAAACATCAATCATTACACATTTTTTTACACATTTCTTAAAATGTGTGCACGTACCTCCGGGACGGGGGAGTACTTACACTGTTTTGAAAAAAGATATTTATACAGAGATTAAGAAATATGACAAAATAAATTTACTTATTAAATGTAATATGAATGAAAGAGAGCAAAATTAAAAGAATTACTATAAGAGAAAAAAGTTAGGTAATTTTTATTTTGACTGGGATTAGAGTATTATGTGCGCGCAATTAAAACTAGTTTTGCAATAGAAAATTGCAATTAATGTGTAGAAATAGCTGTCCAGCCATGCAAACATGGCCAGGCTGGAAAGGTTATATATACACCATTATCAAACCATTAATAGCATTAAAAGTTTCTTGATCCAAGAAACAACTTTAGACCTTTTTTTTTTTTTAAATAGTTGTTATATAATTTGATTTTATATTGCAATCTCCGAATATACAAGGGTGAAGGTGAGTTAAACCAAATCACAAACTACTCATGCTTAATTTGAAAAAACAAAATCAACATCAACTCGAGTTTAAGTTATTTGAATAGTTATAGAGCTTAAATAATTGTAGACTTGTGAGCCTAATCAATTTTAATTACGTTACGTCTCAAATAATTGTAGACTTGTGAGCCTAATCAATTTTAATTACGTTACGTCCCCCCGTATGTCTCTAGTCCCAAAACAAGGGCCCTTAATATTTGGTTGATATATTAGGCTGGAAGAAAACAAAATATAGTACCTTTTCTTTCATTAAATGTATTAAATATTCAAAATATAAATAATTATTATTTTAATATTCAATAAATAAAGATATATTTAAATATTTATTGCCAAAATTTTGATCTGTGTAAAAAATTGGTAGTTGAGACGAAGGAGTATTAATTTTTCCACCGATTCATGGGGTTGGTTGGAAAAAAATAGTGGTCAGCTGTTTATAATTATTATAATTCAAGCTAAGGAATTAGGTGCATAAATAATACAATTAAAACTTGATAGATTATACAAAATTGACTGATTTTCTTACAAAATCCTATAAATTCTGTGACAAGAAATTAAAGAAAAAGGTTGGACCTAAATTGCCAAGATTACTTCACTGCTTACAAGGTTGTACCAGAAGTGCCCTCCACAATTCCTCTGTTTCTTGATCTGATCAACAATTGCTGTAGGGTCAATTCCGGTATTCCACACTCCTTCTCCTCTGCCAAGCTTGAAGATCTGCGAATCTGACACTTTATTGCCCCCTTTTTTTTCTTTTCTTAGAAAGAAAAGATTATTTAATTTTAATCTTAGAAAAAGAAATTACTAAAAAGCATAATAATAATGAAAAAAGCTGAGGGAATTTTCTTGAATGGTGATGATGATGGTGGAGGGGTATGAAAGTAATAAGGGAAGTACGGCACCATTGGGTTCGGCGGCGGCGGCGCCGGACCGGTGGGGTACTGCTGAGGCGGCGGTTTGTAGTATCCACCGCCGCCGGAAGGTGGGGTGTATGAGTAAGATGTTGGAGGTGGCGGCGAGTTGTAGTAGGTGCCTGAGCTGGGAGGAGAGGGCGGCGGAGGGCAGATGTTGGTGGCGGTGGGAGTCGGCGGCGGCGGCGACGGTGGTGGCGGAGAGGGCGGCGGCAGCGATGGGGTGTTGCAAGGGTTGTCACAAGCTGAGCACATTGTGCATTCAATTTGGTACTTAGATCCCTCCCATGTGGCACTAACATTCTTGTTGGCATTTACAAGAAGAAATTCATTTTTTGATGCAAAAAATAGAATCACTAACAAGAAAATTTTGAGATTGTGATGATAATTTATCACCATTTCTTGAAAATGAAAAATATTTTGATGAAGGGGAATTGAAGATCAAGAGAGAGAAAGGGGGAGTGAGAGGAGGTTTGTGAGAAGAGTATATAGTGTGGGGGAGTCCCCTTTACTTAGAGGCTACACTAATTAAAGGGAATATAATGGGATTGATATTCTCTTTTTTCACTTTTCATTGCCACTTATATATACTTCCCCTACTGTTTTTTTTTTTATACAGAATTTAAAAAAATAAAGTAAGCGGTTTGGGTATATTTTTCATTAAAAAAAAAAAAGAAAGATGATGCACTTTATACGTTTAAAAAAAAACACAAATAATTGTAGATATATTAAAAAGGGTTATCACAAATGGGCTTTCGAGTTCTCTCTATTTGTTAACTTAATTACATTAATTACTAATAAATTAATACTCTCCCATGTTTTTTGACATTTTTTTTTCAATTTATTATTGAGTGGTTCAAGATAAGCTTTCATTTTTTTTTATATACTATACATATAATAATATTATATTTTTTAATCAATATAAAAAAATTAAACACCGGAAGGGGAAGTGTATGAAATAAACTATTAGTCCACTTTGCTTGTTTGGAGGAAATAGGGATGCTTTTTTGATATGAAAAAGGGTAGCACCGACACCTTTTACTGTATACTTTAAATGGCTACTCATAATGCGGGGTATTTCTGTCAATTTATTGTCTAAAAACAGTTCTTGATTTTATAATTTTGTTTCATTATTATTTTTGGTTTTCCAGAAATGCAGCTGCAGCTCTCTATTTTTATTTGGGATTTTATATTAATTGTAATGATGATTGATCATGCATTCATATATGCCGCTTAATTCACGTAGATCATATTTTAAAAGAAAAGATTACAAATGATGCATAGCATAACTCAATTTTATTTTTTACATAATTAATATGTTTCGTTGTGATTTATATATTTTAATTATTTTATTTTCAGATAATATAAATAGTGGTAATGGCTTCAATGAATGATGACGGTCGACATCTTTAATGGCTGTGATTTTGCAGAAAGAGTTTACACGTGTACCGTTGGAAGGTGGTGGTTTCACACGGTAACGTAATAATGACTTACCCAAATTTGTCAAAAAAAAAAAAACTTTCTTTCTTCTTTTCATTTTATTTTTCAAAAAACACATATGTCAATTCTTTTTTTTTTGAGGATACACATATGTTAATTCTAATACAGTAATAAAATAATGTACTGGCCCCTCTCCTACAGTTTTATGCCTGATAAGTAACTCACTTTTACTATTTATGAAAAAAATTTATAATACTCCGTATATATGTAAATTGTGTTACATGTACGAGGGAGTACATGATGGAGAATGATAGTCTTATAAAATTATGCAATTTATTTAATTAGTCAAAATTAATCAACTAAAATTATGCTATCTATTTAATTATTCCAATGTATCCATTTATGTTTCATTTAATTTATTGTCATTAAGAGTTTTGACTCTTCTATTGTAAAATTCTATAAAAAGAGGATGTATGATGCATTTGGAGATATTCAGAAATTATATGAAAATCCTTAAGGTTTTATCCTTAATCGTTGTTGTGTTTATTCCGGATATTTCGTTATCGAAATCAACGGTTCTCACTTCATTTTATCCTTAATTGATATTGTGTTTTTCCGGATATTTCTTTAAGAAATCAACGGAGTTTCTCACTTCAATTGAGACGCTTTCGCTGTCTACATCAGTTGGTACTCAGAGATCAGTTACGATTCTTGATGATGGCTCCATTTTTTTATAAATATTTTGATGAAAGTTGTGGTTATGAGGGACCACCAATTTTCGATAAATATTTTGATGAAGAATGTGGTTGTGATGGATTGCCAATTTTCGATAATTTTGTCGATATTTTAGTTGATAATGTTGATGATGGCTATAGTGGCCCTCCAATTTTTGACGAGGAGAATGAAAATATTGTTATAGTTGTTGACAAAGAGAATGAAAGTATCGTTATAGTTGAAGATGTTCATCCCAATACCATTGACTCAACAGTGGAGGTAGGGAATATTTATTTTGTGATTTTTACTAATGACAATGAAAAGCACACTGCTCTAGCGACAAGATATCAAGTTGTTATTATTTTGTGGCCAAAAGAGTACAAAGATGTTCCAGCTTGTCTTCGCACCTTTCCAAGGAGAATGAAGTTAATAGCGATTCGAGGTCGAATCGTTTTCAACCGATGGAGAATGAAGCTGCAACGGATAGTCTTCTAAAATTATGCAATTTATTTAATTAGTCAAAATTAATCACCTAAAATTATGATATATATTTAATTAGCTCAATGTATCCATTTATGTTTCATTTAATTTAGGGAGAATTACACTATAGACCATTTCACCCTAAGTTTTTGTAAATCAAGGAAAATTTATTTGCTATTACATATCAAGCCAAAATAACAAATTGAAGTACAATTATACCCCTAATGTGTTGATACAAATTTAAATTTTGAAATAATTAGATTTAAACTCTATAATTATTAGAAAGTCAACTAGTAGAAGAGAATCAATAAAATATGGAAGATATTTTCCTCGAAAATCGCGCACTCCTATTAATTCAAAAACAGTTTCCTTATACATCAACTCCACATTAATTCCTCCCAACATTGGAATTCTCTCGCCATTGAAGGTGAAAGAAGATAACGCAGAAGAAGAAAAAAGCTTGTGCGTAGAATACTTAAAGGTATTTAGAGCACAAATCGTGTCTTGCATGTTATTATTTTTCGATTGTTACTAATTAAAATGAATTTCGAATTTAAAAAAATTAATTTCAGCAAAATTAGTATTATTATTATAAAGTCAACTATTAAAAAACAAAATCTGTAAAAATATTTCTAAAATTCTTCCCATTTATAACTTTTCAAAATTTAAAAAAATTATTAATCTCCAAATTCGAATTCCATAAATATGTTGTATATTCTCATTGACATTAAAAAAAATGTTGCATATTCTCATTGACATTAAAAAAAATGTTGCATATAGAAAAAATTGTTGCATATTCTAATTGATATGCAAAAATATGTTGCATACCACTTTTATAAATATGTTTAATTTATTATATTTGGAAATGTCAATATGCTCAAGATTATTATTGATAGTTTAAAATTGTTTAATATTTAATTTTATATAATTAAAATACAAATCTATAGTATATGAAAATTAAATAATCTCGAAAGAAAAATTGTATAACAGTACTATAAAATTTATAATTTATTTAGATAAATTATTTTAATACTTTTTTTTTTGGGCGGGGGGATTTTAATACATTATTTTGATAACATGCATATTATTTGACTGTGTGGCAAAACATGATATTGTGATTATATTTAATAATATTTGAAAAGAATATATTTAACGCATATATTTTGATATATGCATAAAATAGTGCATACATTAAATGCATATATAAAATATGCGTACATATAATTATATACAGTCAAATCTTAACGCATATCTTTAATCTCCTCCTCACCGTCGACGATCTCCTTGAACCCGTACGACCGCTTCGGCGACCTTGCCACCGTTTTCTTCTTCTCCGGTGCAATCACAAAAATTCCACCGGCAATAAACAAAACCAGCTTCATTAAATCTGGAGAAATCCCATGATTGATGACTTCAAAACACCCCACTTGCGAGATAAGCTCGCAAATTTTAAAACACAAAATTACATACATTGAACAGATCGACGACGTCGTATTCGAGTGGATCTGGCCGAACCTTGGACAGAATTACATAGCTTGTCGGTGCAACAATGGCAGTTCGTGACGGATTTGGCCGAACCTTGAACAGATCGACGCCAAATTTTTAACAAAAATTAATGACGATGATAGAGGTTATCATCGATTCATGGAGATAAACGCTGAAATTGAATGCAGTTTTTTTGGAGGAACTAAGAGGGAGACGATGAGAGATATTGATTACGCTGAGAGATTTTTGGATGGAAAATTGGAAATGAATGATTCAATTGAAAATAAATCTAATAAGGAAAATTCGGCAAAAAATGAGGAAGGTTCATTCAATTTTAATATCAATTCTTTTAATATATTGATTTGAGGGCATATTAGAAATGTTAAATATGGATTTGTCTTAATTTGTAATATCAATAATTTTTGTCTTGAATTAAAAGATGGGTTAGGATCTTGGTCTATAATGTTAATAAACTCTTTAATTTATTGTCATTAAGAGTTTTGACTCTTCTATTGTAAAATCCTATAAAAAGAGGATGTATGATGCATTTGGAGATATTCAGAAATTATATGAAAATTCTTAAGGTTTTATCCTTAATCGTTGTTGTGTTTATTCCGGATATTTCGTTATCGAAATCAACGGTTCTCACTTCATTTTATCCTTAATTGATATTGTGTTTTTCCGGATATTTCTTTAAGAAATCAACGGAGTTCTCACTTCAATTGAGACGCTTTCGCTGTCTACATCAGTACATATGCGACTATAGATGTCTATCGGGCTAGCCCTAACCCTCTGGGCCAGCTCTACAGGGCTACGGGCTAAACGGGTTAGGGCCTTAACCGGTTCATATTTAACGGGCCTACAATTGTTGGGACCTAACCCTAACCCTAGCGGGCCACGGGCTAAACGGGCCACTAACGGGCTACCATATTTTTTTTTCTTTTAAAATTAAAGGTCTTAATTGGCACGTCCAACAAGCAAATAAAATAGAAAAATACATAATTTGTTAATGATCAGTAAATGAGAAAAAAAAAGTATAATTTAAATACAATTCTAGACCTTATTGGTCCTTAATATGACCAAATAAAGCTAAACAAATATCATAATCTAATAAAAAATAGTAATAATGACTCATGGATGGTAATGGGCGGCTTCTTAGTTATAGACTTATAGTTATGGTTATTGGTCAAATGACTCAAAATTTGTTCTTAGGTTATTTATTAAAAAAAAAAAAAAAAAGGTAACAACTCGGGCTAGCGGGCTGGCCCTGTAGCCCTGCGGGTTGGCCCGGTTTAGCCCACGGGCTAACCGGTCCGGGTCAAAAAAGCCCAGTTTTAAACGGGCCTATAATTCATGAACCCTAACCCTATATTTTTTAGGGTTAAACGGGTCAGCCCGGTTAGCCCGGCCCGGATAAACATCTCTATATGCGACCGACTTATACACATTTTTGTCATGTAATATATCGAGAAATATTTTCTAAATTCAATTTAGGTAGATGATAATATATTTATGAGATACTCCCTCCGTCCCACGTCCACAGGAATTTGTACACTTTCCATATATGGATGTCCCATACCAATTTGCACACTCCATAAAAGGAAATATCATCACAACCCTCACCCTTGAAATATACTCATATTTACCCATATGCCATTACTTTTCCACACTCAATCTACTTTTTACTTTACTTTATTTATAAAAGTTTACAAAACTACCCTTCAAAACATCAATCATTACACTTTTTCTTACACATTTCTTAAAATGTGTGCCGGTCAAAGGGTGTGTAGAGATGTAAACACACACTCATTTAATAATTGTAAAGAAGGAAATACAAAACAAAATGTATTTCATATATGGAGTGTTACAATGTTTACAATGCTAAAGTGCATAAAGTGCATAAGGAATACAAAAGACCCTAATCTATATTTATAGACTAAGTAACAACTAGTATTTACTAACTAACTACTAACTATTCAAACTAACTAACAAAGGGAAGTTACAAAATGAAACAATACATGTTTATTGTGTTTAGTATAAACACACTACTTTATATTACCCTTTACAGGGTGCAAGTTCCTCCGAGACGGAGGGAGTAGTTTCTTATGCAAAATATTGCACGTGCAATATACGTCTACTTCATGTTATTTCAAAACTCGTGAGTGAATATCTAAATTTTCGGATTAAGATCTTTCAAACACGAAGATCATGTCACCCACATTATTATCATGTGCAAAATCAAAACATAGGATAAAATGCGGAGAAAAATCGTGAATAAACAGATGAGGAGGTCCAATACTCTCAAAAGACACATAGCTACATCGTATTGAAGAGCAACAAGGAAAAAATATGTGATGAAAAACCTTGTAAAGAAACAATATAAATTGAATGGCTTGTACAGCCGCGAGAAAGAGAGAACAAAAAATGACTTGCAAGATCACAAGACTGAAAAAAAAAAAAAAAAAAACCATGGAAGAATGGAAAAAACACAAGAAAGAAAGAACGCAAGACTGCAAGAGTAGTACTGCATAAATTTTATGTTCATACTTCATACCATATTTGCACATCAATCATTTTCTAATTTATCAAACTTATATTTCATGTGATTGTTTGTGATATTAATTACGAGTTTTAGTACTTTTAGGTCATGTTTGATAGCTTAAATTAAATTTAGATTAACTATATACTCCATATCATTTTTATTGATTGTTTGATAACTTAGATTAAGGGTAGATTATGCTTTAAAATTTATAAAGTTTAGTTATCATCTTAATTTTAGATAATCCATCTTTGCTATCAAACATGCTCTTCCAATAATTGATATTAAACCAAACTTAAACTAGCATTCATCTCTCAAGGTGTAGGTATATATTTGTAAAGTAATTTCAATTATGTGAAATCTTTCTTACAAGTTTAATCGAATCTTTAGAATTTAGACTTATCAGTATACAAAGATAAATCTTGAACAATTGTGTGTGAATTGAGTTCTAGTCAAAGTATTTTTGTAACCTTAATTACTATGAAGATTCAGTCATGTATTTATATTTATAGTAGCTCTTCAAAATTAGTTGTTAGTTTATCAAATGCTTGACCTTAGATAACAAGTTGTTTGATACAAAATGACCTTCTTCTCTTCCGATCCTTCATATCTTCTATCTTGAACATTTTCCAATCTTCTATGTATTATGTTTCTACTTCTTATTATATCCACTGAGTTGATCTGCATCTTGTGGATAGGTGTGTAGAGTTTTTTTTTTTTTTTGATAGAAAGTTAAATACCCATCCATTTTTTCTCCTCCCCATAACTCGAACCAGGACTTAAGGCCTAGGTAGTGATGCTCTAACCACTTGAGCTATCCCACTTTGTCATAGGTGTGTAGAGTTGATTTAATAATATTGATCAATTGGCCAATTTAGTTTTTCGTCAACTGTGACCAAGACCAAGTCCTATAGTAAAATAGTTGATCTTTACAAATTCAGTTTAATCACCTATTTATTACAATATGTTTTGGCATAATAATCATCAAATTTTAATACAAAATTTTCAACAACATATAAAAAGTCACAATATAGTAATATACATATCTTTATGAGACGACGCAAATATGGGAAAACAAGAGTAAGAATTATTTGATATACTTAATACTTAATTCACCTTTTTAGATTACCGACAACTTAGGATTTCTTCAATATAAAGATCCCTCCTTCTATTTTTTATAATTTCAACTTTCATTTTTCTTTGTTTAATTTTATAATTCTCATTTTTTAAAATGAATACATTATTATTTCTTCACTTTTAAACTTTTACTTTATATATAAACAAATATTTTATCTTAAAATTCGCGCTTAACCTAAATAAGAATTATGGAGTATAAAAGTGGATGAATAGAGTATAATATTTTTTCAAATATAGTGAGAAGAGATTAGAAGTTAATATAACTACAACTATATACATAATGCATTTTTATTTGATAATGCCATCTAATAATTTTGATATAAAATTGATGCGAGATAAAAAAAACTTGAAATTTTAGAATTAATGATAAACCACTACTTGAAATACTCAAATCAATGAGGAGATATTATATATGTTAGATAAGTTTTTTTTTTTTTAACATCTGATGAGATGAAATTGAAGTTGATACTTACAAGTTACAACTATCAGTGTCTAATACATTTGCATATGATATAAATTAACTAATAGTAACGATACCTTTAGAATTTCAAAAAAATCGTTTACTATATTGAGGTGAAAGAAAAATTGACACATTTACAACTCAATGTATAATTATACATTTTTATATGAAAATTAACTAATAGTATTGCTATAAATCGAAGTGAGATAAGAAATTTTTGGTTGAGAAATCTGAAAATTTTAATTAACTATTATTGAGAAGGATATAAATTTAAAATGAAATAATTTTTTGAATTAGAGCTGAAAGGACGCGGTGCTCCTAAATCGACGACTGAAAATTTTGATGAATATATAGTGCATAGATATAGCATTATGATATACTGTACGTATTGAAATTGAAAATCGAAAATTTTAGAATTTATCTAATATTTTTATTTAGTGATATAATTTCTTGGGTATATTAGAAAATATTGAACAAGTAAAAGTACCTTTTGACAAACTTCAGTGACCGACCAAAATCAAGCTTTCCAGGCTGGTATTAAATTGATTTTTCTGTACCGTTACAAATAAACTTCAAAATTATTAACAAAAAGAAATAAATTGTCTTTTTAATTATACAATAATTAGGCAAAAAGTGAGTGCAGGGTACCCCATTGATGATGACATTTTTTTCCCTCAATATTCACCTTTTGTTTGCATTTATCCATATTGCACTTTCATCAATATGTATAAACAACCTTATGAAACAACGATAGATGTTAATGCCTTCATTTTCAATTAATTTTAGGTTATATATATAGTCAGTCCAAATGGAATCATTTTTTATAAGTTCGTCTCACAAATAATATTCTTAGAGAGCAGTACTGTCACCATCTCACACTATAATTTGTCTTAATTAATTAATTACATATGCATTAATTTATACAATATTCATTTGCTTTTAAATTTTAATTCAAAAATTTGTAAAATAACAAGTTTATTTTGCGTCCGGAAACATATCTAATTAACAGCTCAAGATGAGGTGATTAAAGGATTCACAGTTTTTATAATTAACTTTTAGAATAATTTAGAAAAGTATATACTTTATTTTCACTCATTTGATGGAATATCTGATTGCTCAATTATCATAATTATGAAATTATTACTTTCAAGTTATACTTTTCAAAATATGTTGATTGATAAGAATCCACCAAATGAATATACGTATAAAAGGGTTTATGTTTCTCTTTTTAATGTTTAGACTTTGAAATTCTTAGTAAATTAATTCAGACTTCATATTTTAAGATCGAGTCAGGAGGCACGTAACTTGTTTAATTTATTTTTTCTATTTTTTAATCATAAAGTCTAGTATGCACTCGAGTGCATGTTGTGCACCCTAGTTTTTCAGTAGGGGTGGGAATGGGTCAGGCTACCCGACAGGAGCCTACGGCTCGGCCTATTAAAGCTCGGCTCGACTCGGCTCGTTTAATAAACAAGTCGGGCTCAAGCTTTTTTAGAAGCCTATTTAACTAAATAGGCCGGGCTCAAACTTTTTCGTAAGCCTTTTAAGCCCAACAGGCCGGCCTATATAACTTCACACACACATACATATATATATATATATATATTTACTCTTTGATACAAAATTCAACTTCTTCCCACAATTTAATACAACCACTTTTAAATGTGAAATGTTTGTTTGTAAATGTGAAATGTACTAGAAAGTGATTGTACTACATTCTTCTCCCCACAATTTAATACAACCACTTTTAAATGTGAAATGTTTGTTTGTAAATGTGAAATGTACTAGAAAGTGATTGTACTACATTATAGTAAGGAATCCCCAAATGTACTAGAAAGTGATTTCCAGACACATATATATATATATATATATATATATATATATACACTACAAAAAAGAGGTGTTTTACCGACGGTTATGCCGACGGATATTCAGTCGGTATTGGCTCTTACCGACGGAATTACCGACGGATTTTATCCGTCGGCAATGAATTGGTCGGTAGTGGTTACCGACGGAAAATATGCGTTCGTCGGTATATGCCGACGGATTCAAACCAACCCGTTTTCAAATCGGGTCGCCTATACCGACAGATTCAATTCCGTCGGTAGTCAAGACAACCCGTTTTCAAACCAAGTTTTCAAACCGGGTCGCCTGTACCGACGGATCCCAAATCAATTTTTCGTCGGTAGATCCGTCGGTATATTTTGGACTTAAATTTTATTATTTTAATTTACCGACGGAATTTTCCGTCGGTAAGTATTAAATTTTTTTTTAAAAATGAAATTCCGTCGGCTCGCCCGTCGGTATTACCGACGCTACACCGATGGAATAGTCCGTCGGTAAGTACCAAAAATTAAAAAAAAAAATTATTTGCGATCGGGATCCGACCCGATCAAAATTGCTTAAATAATTCAATACACGATCAAAATTGCTTAAATAATTCAATACACAAATCTACATTACATCCAACAGAATAAACAAAATTGTGCTAAGGCATCGAATGGTGTTCCGGAATTGGCAGAGGATCGATCAAGTAAGAAGCAAATAGAATTTTGCTGCTGATTATGACAACTATACCCCTCACTAGGATGCTTGAAAAAGCTCTGTGAAATATTAAAACAACGTAGTAAACATTAACAAAAACTTATATGAGAAATAATTTAACAAGAATGTGAGTATATTAATATGTACCGTGGAGTATATTAAATTGTCCTTCGCTGACTCGACTCCATCCCTGCCATTTCAAAATCAATTCCAAAGAATCAAGATTCAATTGTCATTTTATATATTTAAACATAAATTAAATTATCATAAAAATTGAACATACCTCAACAGAGATCAAGTAACTTCATTAGGCTCGCATAGTTTCGATCGGTCTCAGCAAACTTCATTACTACAACATCATGAATTAAAAATCCATTCACTCTACTCATTTCATAGGCATATAAACAAGAACAAAAAGGGTTGATGTCATATCATTTTAAATAAGAAAGGAATAGACATACCAAAAAATGGGCAAATGGAACTAGATTCTGAAATGAAGGTCATATCATTTGAAAAAAGATCAACCATAATAAATCTCGCTGAGGAGATTAGGCCACAAACAAATGCTATCGGGCCTGATCTTGCAGCAGCAAATAAACTGATAATTAAGGTTTAAATACAGTACGAGTTCATTGCAAGTCGACAGGCATAACAACAAAATCAAGTTTGGATCCATGCATAATGTGAGAGATACAGCTGCATGTTGCCGGGGAATCTGAATCACACTAAAAATAAAAGCTCCATTCCCAAAGCGATTTGTATGTGTGCAGTGGCAATACCCCAAAGGAAATTCAATTTTCTTTGATCAAACCTTTGGAAAAACTAAAAAAACAAAGAAGGGATGTGCTCACCTGACTTGGACGGCGGCGTGTCGGGGAGGGACGGTAGGGTGTCGCCGGACTGCGACGCGTAGGGACTGCGACGCGGACGGTGGGATGGGCGGACTCCGGCCGGAGAAGGGGGTGGCGCCGCTGCGAACGTGGGCAAGGGGAGAGGGTCGGAGTGGGGGAGAGGGAGAGACATAGAGAGAGGGAGAGGAAAATACGCGTGAAATGAGAGGAAAGTTACATTTATAATCGGAAATGCCGATGGAAATGGCGACTGATATTTCGGTCGGCTTTGTCTCGTTGCTGTTAGCGACGGATATGCCGACGGATAATTCGGTCGGCTTTGGCTCGTTGCCGTTAGCGACGGATATGCCGACGGATAATTCGGTCGGCTTTGGCTCGTTGCCGTTAGCGACGGATATGCCGACGGATAATTCGGTCGGCTTTGGCTCGATGCCGTTAGCGACGGATATGGCGACGGTTATGTGCCGTCGGCTTTGGCTCGTTGCCGTTAGCGACGGAAATGGCGACGGAAATTTTCCGTCGCCCTTGAATTTTTAAAACCAAATGATAAATAATTAAATTATAAGTTATAACCAAATGATAAATAATGAAATCTTATAAATTGTACAAAATAAAATAGCTAGGTTACATTAATTTAATATTCATCTTCATCGCCCTTGAATTTTTAAAACCAAATGATAAATAATTAAATTATAAGTTATAACCAAATGATAAATAATTAAATTATAAGTTATAACCAAATGATAAATAATGAAATCTTATAAATTGTACAAAATAAAATAGCTAGGTTACATTAATTTAATATTCATCTTCATCTTCATCTTCGTCTTCATTTTCATTATTTGCGACATCTTCCTCTTCCTCCTCATCTTCTTCATCCTCATCTTCTTCATCCTCCCCCTCGTCATGTTCATCCTCCTCCTCATGTCCACTATCGTTTTCAATAACAATCAATTGTGGATTTGCAGCCGTCAAGTCTACCGAAAGATTAAAATCTCCCGCAAACACTTCAGTTTGATTCTCTATTTGTTCCATTTGAAACAGAGGTTCATCTTCATCGTTGTTTTCCTTTTGGGGGACCTCCACCATTGACCTTGCCTTCACTTTGCAAACAGCGTGCCATTCTGATCTATTACGTTTTCCAGCTCCTGGATACGTGCAGTAGTAGACTTGAGATACCTGAGAGGCAAATACAAACGGATCATCCCCGCTATACTTCCTTTTCGAATTAACATCCACAAGCTTGTACTCCGAATGAATTTTGGTTCCTAAAGGGGATGTGTCAAACCAATGGCACTTGAACAACATTACGGTTTTCACTGGATATCCCGGATATTCAATTTCAACGACTTCGTGCAACACCCCAAAGTAATCACTTACATCTGCATTGTAATTCGCACCCCTAAGACAAACACCACTGTTGTTAGTCGTTCTTGTTGATGCATACTCTGATGTATGGAACCTATAGCCTTTCACAATATAGCCGTTGTAAGTCCTCACACGCCGTAGTGGTCCTTGGCTGAGATCCTGTAAGAACCGGCTCTGAAAATCGTGCGATTGTCCCTATACGTATAGTTAAAATTAACATTAATCAAAACAATTATTTGTTCACGTAAAATTCAATTAATGATACTCACATAACGTTGGAACCATCGGGCAAATTGACGTTGAAGACTAGTATCTATGTCTCTATCTGAGATGTTTTGATCTGCATGTCGTAGTTCTTGTGTATACATCCTAATAATTCACAACACAATTAGATGATAAATGACGCACGTTTAGTGCTATTTAATTAGATGATAAATATATGAAATACTTACTCAATGTAAGGCTGAACTTCATCACAATTCAATAACACGTACGTTTGTGCTATTTCAGCCTCTGTGTGTGTTGACCAATATCGTTCAGTGGCTTTTCCTATAGGTCGCCCCTTAGACTTGAATACAGAGAGCATGCCATCGACTTCTTGTTGCGTACCTCTACCATCGAAGTTACGTGGTTCATTCCTAATCCTCGTGTTGACATGGTCTTCAAAATAATATGAACAAAACATGCCAACCTCTTCATTCAAATACGCATTAACAATCGATGCTTCGACGTTTGCCTTCTGTTTAGCATTGCGCTTCAAGTTGTGGAGATACCTAAAATTATAATAGTTAACAAATTAAAATAAGGCTCCTTGTACTAAAAACTAATTAAATGAGAGAAATAGAATTGTTCACCTCTCAAATGGGTACATCCACCTGTACTACACTGGACCACAAATCCTAGCTTCATACGCTAAGTGAACAGGTAAGTGTTCCATCGAGTCAAAGAAGCTAGGTGGGAAAAAACGTTCCAACTTACACAAAATAACTGGAATGTCTCGTTCCATGACTTGTCCAATTATAGTAATTATCAACGAACCCATTCATAACAACGTGGCATAAGACTTCATCAATGCTTTTAAATGATCTATTCTTACATTTCTTAGCATTACACGGACACCTAATACAATCCTCAGACATGTAATGTGGGTGTAGCTTTGCAAATTCAACAAATGACACGAGTTTATCATAAAATTCAACATTCACATTTCCTAAAACGAGCCTAGGAGTACAATACATCCACCGACGATCCGGCAATTCCATCTGTTAAACAATTTGACCAAATTAAAATTACACACTAAAAATTAAACACTAAAAGTAAAAATTATGTAGTAAAATTACACACTAAAAAATTAAACACCAAATTAAAATTACACACTGAAAAACATACCTTAAATTTTCGCTCCAATCCAAATTTTTCCCTTATTTTTTGTTCCACTCCAAAATTTTCGCGTGTTTTAAGGTTATGGAACATTTTTCAATACTACATGCCGACGGAAATGTCAGCCCGTCGGTATATCACGCGCCGAAATTCCGTCGGTATTGCCAATATCGACGGACAATTTCAGTCGGTAACACATATTTCAAATGTATGTCAAATCAGTCAGATTACATCGGTATATCCCGCGCCTACATTCTGTCGGTATTGACAATACCGACGGATAATTTCAGTCGGTAACACATATTTCAAATGTATGTCAAATCAGTCAGATTCCGTTGACCAAATTTCAGTCGGTAATTACATTGCCGACGGAAATTTCCGTCGGCATTAAAACATGTGTAAATACCGACGGAATCACTTTCCGTCGGTAAAAGACGCGTATAAAAAAAATTAAACTGCATATTCTTAACACTCCAACCACACTCAAAACAACCTACTTCTTCACAAACATCAAAAATTAAAAAAATACAGAAACTCATGTCTTCATCTTCGACATCCATGAAAATTGTGGTATGCCATTGTGGAAAAGAAGCTCGTGTGTGCATGTCGAAGCAAGAAAAAAGCAGAGGTAGACTATTTTATACTTGCCCAGATTCACTAAATGGTAATGGATGCTCCTTTTTTGTTTGGGCCGATGAACACGAAATTCACGGACAAGGAACGAGTTCACACGGAATGTTTCCGGGCATGGTGAGGAGAATTGACTCACTTTTGCTTGAAAATCAAGAGCTCAACAACAAGTTGAATCATGCGCAACTAGTTGGGGATATGTATAAGGATACATCTGACCAACTAACCTCAGAATTAGGATTTGAAGCTGGAAAAGTTGAAGAGCTAAAGAAGCAGAGGAACTTTCTTGTTGTGGCCATAGTATTCTGTGTTCTACCCTATGTGATCAAGTTTATAGGTTGGATGTAATCCTAAGTTTATGTCTCTAATATGTATTGCTAAATTTATGTAATGTTAAGTGTATGCATGTAATGTAACCACAACAACAGCCTTTCTTCAAGGCAATTTTCAATGAAAATGTTGTTTATCTATCACATAAAACATCCAAATTTAAATATACACATTCTTAACACATAAAACACACATAACTAAAATTAAACAACTGATACTTAAACATAAAAGTAAATAGTTCAACAAAAATGCAGATAAAAAATAAATAGTTCTACGAGACATAAAAGTAAATAGTTCTACGAGACATAAAAATAAAATTGTTAAACACATAAAAAAAAAAAATTATTCAAAGTCACTCATGGACCAAAGTCCCACAAATCAACATCAACGTCGGCGCCACCACCGAACTGCTGACCCATGATCTCATCATCCTGCTGCATGGTCGGGACATAGGCTGAGTGGGCTGGGGGGCTGAGGGGCCTGGGGGAACAGACACGTTCACGTTGGCCGTCGGTGGAGGAGCTTGCATGGTTCTCCGATAAACCTCCTCGATCCTCTCGTCCGACCACCCCATCTCTCGACCCATATTCACATGCATGTAATGGTTGAATTGTGCCATCGTCACATCAGGAGTTGGGGTGGAAGATACGGAACCCTGCGATGCCGTCTGGGACGGACCAGCGCCGGAAATGACATCAGCGCTCATACGACCAAGGCCCAGAACTCGTCCGCGGGTGGTGGGGGCAACTTCCAAATAAGCCCGGTCCACCTCCTCGACTGTAGGGGCACTGCTGGTTCCGGCTTAAGTAGGGTCGACTTGAGTTCCGATCTCGGCCATCCTCCGGTTCATCTCCAACTACATAATTAATAATTTTAAATTAATAGAATAAATTATAAAAAATGTATTTAATTAAACAATTTTATTACTTACGTGGAGGTTAGTTGTGCGCCCGTATGTGGATTGCTGTGTATCAGCATTAAACGGATGAGCAATGCTCATCCGGTCCAAGTGAGTGGGTACACGCCCCGTATCCCGTTCCTAATAATTAAATTTATGTATTATATATATTAAATATATAATTAAATTTATTGAAATTAATTAAAAAATTAATAAACACTTACAATGACCATCGACTGCTCAAGGATGGACCGGGCTCCAGTCCGATGCCTGGATATCCCACCCCTATCGTCGGATCTCCGGTTGGCCTTAGCAATCTCACACTTCCTGATGTACTCCGGATCCAGCCACTCCCTCGTCAATGAATCCCACAACACAACATCATTATCATCCTTACCCAAGCTCTGCGTCGTCCCATCGCTCCGCCATGCCATTCTCCATTCGTACATTAAATCCTTATACCGCTGTTGCGCCGATTTACAGAAATACTTGAACATAGCCTGGTCTGAGTACATATTCCGATCCCAAGTGGTTTGTTTCTGCACATATAATAAATTGTTTATTATTGAACAAATTAACAAACATTAATTAAATAATTAAGTAATTAATTACTACCTGAAATTCCTCGAAGTACGCCAACTTTTTTTGTTTTGGGACCTTCGACCAGGTAATTGCACCCGCAGAGATCGGTAAAGAGCCAAAAGCAATCGTGCATGCCCTGGAGACCTCGTTACCAGGTAACAATCTGTGACATTAATTAACAAACAAAACACATTATAAATTAAAACGAACGTGAAATTAATTAATTATTAATTATTAAACAATAAAAGTATTTAATTACTTACACTCCTCCACTTGTAGCCCAAACGCGCTCCCGGCCATCCCGAGCAGGAACAACAGGATGGTCCCGGACAGACGAATGAGACGACGACTGATCAGGTGACGGGTGTGGAATGGGTGGCGGAGGCGACGATAATGGTGTTGGTGGCAGTGTAGGCGCCGGCGCCTCGGGTCTAAGTTTGGATCGACTCTTCCTCGATCGGCTACGTGACCCGGAGGCCCCGTGAGATCCCGAGCCACCAGAGGCACCAGCACCATTTCCAGTCATCTATTTAATTTAAACATTTAAATTAATAAATTATATATATAATACTAATTAATTAATAATAAATTTCTTAATTTAATAAAAAACAATAATCTAATAAATTAAAATTTAATCCCTAAATAATAACCTATTTTAAGAAATAATAACCTATTTTAATAAATAATTTTTTATTCAATCAACAATACCTAATTTAATCAATAATAACCTATTTTAATAAATAATTTCCTATTTTATTCAACAATAACTAATTTATTCAATAATTTCCAACTTTAATTAACAATTTTCTATTTTAATTAACAATCTATAACCTAATAAATTTAGTAACAATTTTTTCTAACTTTAAAATAACAATTTCCTAATATAATTAACAAAGCCCCTAATTTAATCAATAATTTCATAATTAGTAAATCAACAATATTAATCTAGCTAATTATAACGTACAATATCATAATTTAATTATGTAATTAACTCCACTCCAATGTATATGCAAATTAAACAATAATATCAATTATATATATAACATCAATTATGCAAAACATGCAATATCGATCTTAACAAATCACATCAATTTATTATAAATAACTATATACATCAACTAGCTATACATATAGGCAATTATCCACTTACAATATCAACTAATTAATTAGATATATCAACTACATAATTCAAAATAATTAACTATATACATCAACTACAAACAATTAATTTCATATTAATCTATATAACAATTTAAATTAACACATGCAATTTAATTCATAATTATAGGCAATACATATATAACTTAAAAATTAATTACTAACAAATTAAGAAAGCGTACCGTATAGATTTTCTAATCGAGTCGAGAGATCACCTCGGCCGAGCCTCTTCTTCGCGCGATGAAGATGAAGACGGAAGGAGGGAGGAGGGAGGAGGGAGGGTTTCTGTAATCTGTTCTTCAGTTTATATACAAAAAAAAAAATTGCCTTTACCGACGGAAATTTTCGTCGGTAATGACCAGATTAATTTTGGTAGTTAATGCGGGTCGGTTACCGACGGATATTTCCGTCGGTAATGACCACATTTAATTTTGGGAGTCGATCAAGAAGGCGGTTAGTTAATGCGGGTCGGTTACCGACGGAATATTTACAATACCGACTGAACAATCCGTCGGCCGGTGACCCAAAAACGACACCGTGTAGAGAGTTCTGAGTGTCCGTCGGCATATCCGTCGGTATCCCGTCGGGAAAGCCGACGGAAACTGAATTCCGTCGGCAGAGTCTTCTGACTTTGAATTCCGTCGGTAATCCGTCGGTACAGCCGTCGGAAAGGAAATCCGTCGGTATACATCCATCGGCATAAACAAGCGTTTTTGTAGTGTATATTGTATATATTATAAGTATATACTTATATAATATGTGATTTTCAAATAAATAAATAAGAAAATTTAGTAACACTAGTTATATTTTTCTTTGTAATAGTTGAAAAAATAGTTGGATATTTTTTTTTGGAACATTCTATTACTTGCATTTCTTCATTTTGAGATTTAAAGAGTTAATTTTTATAATTTGATGATAATACTGTTGTAGATTTTTTTTTAAAAATACGCTAAAGAGGCCTTTAAAAGGCTTTCGGGCCACGCCTATTTATTAAAAAGGCCAGACTTGAGCCTTTAAAAAAAACCTATAACAGGCCATGGGCCAGGCTCGGGCCTAAGAAATACTATATAACAGGCCAGACTTTTTTTCTTAAAGCCTACCAAGGCCTGACCCATTCCCACCCCTACTTTTCAGTTTTACTGACTTACACTTTTTGATAAATGGTGTTGCACTTTTCAATTATTATACTAAAAATATTATTATACAGTTTAATAATTGAAAAATGCAACACCATTTGACAAAAAGTGTAAGTCATTAAAACTGAAAAGTGCAACATGGACGAGGGTGCACAACATGCACTCGAGTGCATACTAGACCAACCATTTTTTAATATATAGATTATTGAAGCGAAGCTTATGCATCCACAAATTTTGATTTACTAATATCTCTCTTTTAATCATTCTTGATTAACAAATTTTTATTTAGAAACACATATATATAGTTTTGGTAAATAAAAAGTGTCACACAATTTATAATGCATCTAAAAGTTTTTAAAATATCAATGTTTACATAGAAGGATTTCAAAAGGATTTTTTGTGTGTGTGTGCTTTTTTTTTATTTTTTTACCAATATTTTGGAATAAATGATTCCTAAAATGATTTCAGGACGTCCTTTTTATCATTTTGTGAAAGCTTATTTTATTAAACAAGTGTTTTTATTAAAGTTGAATGGATTTACGAATTAATAAAATAAGTTTTGATGAAATGTAAAAAAAAAATCATAAAATAATAATTCAATACTTTAAGAGCTTTAAAAAAAATAAAAGGTACTTTAAAGACATTTTGAAATACAAATGTAAATATTTTAAAAAACTTTGAATGATGCCCAATTTTAATTATTCAGAAGATGACTGGAGGCAACATTTGAGTAGACATGACCCTTGTTTGGTTGGTGGTGGTCAGTCACTATCCATGACAAACCACTATTCAAGACACTCTTTATATAGCGCTTTATGCTATCTTATAACATTATAAATTTTGGATTAGTTGAAGCATAATAGATTCACAAATCACAATTAAAAGTTATCTAAACCCCTTTCCATATAGGTATATATGGGTACGTAATTTAAAAAGTGTAATAATAAGTAGAATTTTGAGAAATAATTTTATAAATTTTTATGTATAAAATTAAGAAATGAATTGACTTGTACGTAAGTATGGAGTCAAAAGTAATGACATTTTGTATAAAATTGTGAATATTATGAGAGTATAGTTTATAAAATGTTTTATATTTTAAAAGTGTGAGTTATTGTAAGACGTTTCAAAAAAAAAATGTAAAAATTATTGTGAAACGTTCTAATATAGCATTTGTGTAAAAAAAGAATTAGAGATAAGATCATCTCCAACCACAAACTCTAAAATGAAAATCTTTAAACTCTAAAATATAGTTTTTCGTACTCTATTTTAAAAAAATTTCTCCAACCATGAAACTCTATATCTTACTCTATTTATTATTTTATTCATTTTCAATATATTACAACCATTAAATAATATATTTATTTCATATTTAAATTAATTTATACAATTAAATATTCAATTAGTAAATTAAATATTATTGGTTTTATCAAAATCGTAAAAAATTAACTTGTAATTTTTAATTTTGACCCGTTTTTTTAGCGGAACTTCTAAAAAAATAAACTTGTAATTAAATATTCTCTATCTAGATCCAACATTCCGCCGTACTACTATATCATTTTTTTATTATTTGTATTTATATTTCTTTTTAGTTTGTGTTCACTTATTTTAATATTTCGGTGTTATATGTAGTTAGATAATGCATGTATGTCCGTTTTAATATGTAATGTATTTAATATATAATATATATTTTATTGTATTTTACATTATTTTTTTATTGGTAATAATAATAAAAAAATTAAATTACACAATTAAAATTATATTATAAATTAGTATAACATTATAATTATATTTAATAAATTATTAATATAGAATTGTAATACAGAATTATAAATAATATACTCCCTTAGACCATCTCCAAGTGAGGGATAATTGAAGTTTTAACTTTAAAAATTGGGTTAAAATTTGAATATTTAAAAAAAAAAAAGGGAGTATATTTTAGGGAGGGATTTGACGCGTAAAATTATAAAATCTGAGGATTTTAGAGTAGAGGGTTGGAATTTGGAAATAGTAATGATTTTTGAGGTGTTAATTAAGTTGAGTTTTTATAACCCAAGCCTATTGGGCCGTGTAAAAGTTTTTTGGGCGCGGCTAAAGGCACCCAAGGATCCTATGAGTACACCCACGGGAATTATTTTTAACACAAGGGGTATGTAAAATGACGTTTTTACCCCTCTTGCACTTTTAAAAAAAAACAGACGGATGAGTACACCCATCTGTTCTATTTCACTACAGAATCATCTCCACCACCAACAAAACACAAAAAATCAACACCATTCTTCAACAAAAACACAAAAAATCAACAAAAATAATAAAAAAAAAATCTTAAGATGTTCGAAAATATTAACCGAATAAAATTAAAATCTACGAAAATTTTTACCCAACAAATTCAATATGTTCGAAAAAATATTCAAAACATCTTAAATTTGTCCGAAAAAAAAAATCGAACAAGATGTTCGAAATTTTTTTAAAAACAAAAACTGAATGTTCGAATTTTTTTTCAAAACAAACACCCATTGTTCGAAAATGTTTCCAAAACAAACTCAACATGTTCGAAAATAATTCCCGAAATTCTAAAAACCCTAATTTTCCTACAACTCCTAAAATTTTAAAAAACCTACCTTGAAATGGGCAGCGCGAGGGCAGGGGTGGCGGCGTTCAAAGCTGCGACGTGGGGAGGGGAGGAGCGGCGCCGCTAGGGAGGGAGGGGTAGTGGGCGGTGTTCGAAGCGGCGACGAACGATTCACCCTTCTCCAGCGGCGGCGGTGTTCGAAGCGGCGACGTGGGAAGTGAAGCGACGTTGTCGCCGCGTGGGGAGGAGCGGCGCCGCTAGGGAGGGAGGGGTGGTGGGCGGACGAGGGCAGGGGCGGCGGCGAATGATTCGCCCTTCTCCAGCGGCGGCGGCGTTCGAAGCGGCGATGTGGGGAGTGAAGCGGCGCTGCCGCCGCGTGGGGAGGGGAGGAGCGGCGCCGATTGGGAGGGGGTGGTGGCGGCGCCGATTTGGGAGGGAGGGGGAGGTGGGTGCACCTGTGTGTTAAAAATGTGAGAGAATGGGAGGATTGTGGAAGATAAAGGGTTTAGATAAGAAGGTTATTTTTGACATTTCCACGTGGGTGTCCTCATCCGTTTTGTGTGTCCTCATCGCGTGGGTGTACTCATAGGAAACCCGGGTGCCTTTAGCCGCGCCCAAGTTTTTTTTATATTGGCCCACTTCGGTTTCTCATATGGCTCAACATCAAGAAGAATAGTACTCCGTAGTATGTTTTTTTTTTTTTTGGAACAAAAGAATAGTATGTTTGACAAAGTGGGATAGCTCAAGTGGTTAGAGCACCACTACCTAGGCCTTAGGTCCTACGTTCGAGTTATGGGGAGGGGAAAAAAGGGATGGGTATTTAACTTCCATAAAAAAAATAAAAAATAGTATGTTTACAATTCGAGTGAAAGAATTACACTTTAACTATTGTTTTTTTGTTTCTTTGAAATATAACTATTGTTTATGTTTATATAAAAAATATATCTAAAATAACAGCTAATTACCATATAACTAATACGGAGTACTTAACAAATTAACTACTAATTATTTGAGTTGAACTTTTGATACACAATTACAATTTACAATGGGTAGGCCTCGGAAAAGAACCCTAAGGCTATGAAAGGAATGCTGATAATATTCGAAATATCACCTGAGTTTAAATTGAATTTTTCATGAGAGTTCTTTACAGGACATGGGGATCTATAAAACTATATTATAATGAGAGTTCTTTACAGGACATGGGGATCTATAAAACTATATTATAAAGACTGACAGAGATTTTAGGAGGCAGGGCTGGGGCGATTCCATTCAAATATTTGGGTCTTCCTATTGGAGGAGCAAATGTTGGAAAAAAGAAGAAGCGTGGAACCCTCTCATGGTGCGTTTTCATTGGAGGTTTTCACGGTGGAATAAGATGATGAATCTATCTTTCGATGAGAAAATCACTCTCATTAGTTTGTCTCGGCTCTACCACTACATTTTTACGATGAAGAAGAGTGAGGAAGAAGATGGATGGAACGACACCGTTTAGGAGGAAGAATAATGGTAGTAATAGACTAGAGTTTGGGAGTGTATTCATCCCTTGGTTTATTTGTTGCATTTGTAAAATCGCATTTTGTAATCAAAGTCGCGTTCGCGACTTAGCTTTCGGCATGGGTCGGGTATATAAACCCGTAATTCACCCATGAACTACTCATCGTGTATATTCAGAATTGTTTCAATGAAAATAATGGTTTCTCTCTCCCTCAATTCTTTCTAATTCTCCCTCCAATTCTACGATTCTATCGCGTAATTTCTAACGATTGCTTCAATCGTTTCAGTGGTATCAGAGCTAGATTGATCTCGCTCGTAGTCTGCATAATTGTTGTAAAATGGTGAACAACACGGATCGGATCAGTTCACTGGAAACTGAGGTTGGAACTGTCGAAATTCAAGTGAATTCACTCGGTGATCAATTCACGGAGCTGCGGAATGAACAAACTGAAGGAAGAAATGAATTGCTCAAGCGGTTTGATCAACAAGTAAAGAAGTCCGAGCTGCTGAAGATTCAGCTTATGGAATTGCTTAAGCAACTGAGTGATTAGTGTGAAAATTGCTAGAAATTCATGTATTTAATTTGCATAATTTTATAGGATTTTGTGCATTATTTACACTAATTTGACTCATTGCTCTTGATTTGGAGAAAAGGGTGTTGTTTGCTATTTTTATAGGAAAAAGAGCATTTTTTTAGAGCAAAACCACGCCTCGGAGAAATGAGACGAATGAAATCGAAAAGTTAAAATTATTTGGGTTTAGCAATTAATTTTTGCTACCCATTTAATTAAATTGTTTGAGCCCAAAAATTGAGCCCATCTTTGTGGCCCATAATCAGTAGCCCAAGTTGAAGAAAATCGGGTGTGCAGTAGTTGTTAATTAAATTAATTCATTGGGCCATTTAACATTTAAAAGCAGTGGCAGAAAAGAATTGGCCCAAGCAGATAGCTGAATTGAGAAAGCCCATCTCCATTTAAGCAATTGGGCCGCTACGTAGCAGCAGACCCATTTTCCACCACCTGGCCCATCATTTTGTTTTAATTAGCTGAAGGCCAGTACGCTTGTGGGAAAACACACACAGACGCGAGGATTGGCGACGCAGAACAGAGAGCTCTCCATCGGGGGAGAAACCCTCCTCTCCTCCAACCACTCCACTCATTAGATAATTAGCTTGTTCTTTTCATTTCTTAGATAGATTTTAATTTAGTGTCTCAATTTAATGTTAGCTTTGGAGGATTTGAAGACAAGAGGTGATATTTTTCTATTATTGCAATTTTAATTTAGTAATTTCATTTTCATTCATGTTTTGTAGTTTAATTTCTATTAGTTTTATTTTAGTTGTTAATTTAGACATGGGCTAATCTCCAATTGTCTTGGGTGTTGATGTTTTGATGATAATTAGTGTAGTTGTGGATTAATTGCATGATTAGCTTAGAATTTGGGCGTTGATGTTTCTAGAGTTGTACTTTGATTGATTCATTTGGTTGATTAACCCTATTAGCGAACATTTTCGATTATGTTTATTGCAACGAGAGTTGGGTAGCATGATTGGGAGTGTGAGTGTGAGCTTTGGTCAATTGAATAGAAGTTAATTAGTAATTAGCTCACCCGAGAGGGGTGTTAATGGCTAGACCGACAACCTTAGACACTAAACGAGTAGAGGTCGTCTAGGAGTTTGGTGAGAGGGCGTTTCATAGGCATTAGTAACCGTGTTGAAAGTGCTTATGCAACACTATCTTAGGAGCTTATGGTATTTGGTTAGATCCTATAATTGCTAATCAATGCACGATGTTTACATATGCCTTTCGAGGGGGTTTGCACACTTATGTGATAGCCTTTAGCTTAACCAAAATTTGTAGTAAAATCATGTAATTGGTTCACTAGTTCACTTAATTGCTCACAAAACGGAAACACCCGAGGCAATACACTTCCCTTGCACTTTCATCTTTTTGAGAGTTAGTTATAGTTGTTTGCATTAGTTGTTTATTTTCTTAGTTGGTATTTGTTTTATCCTCCTATTTAGCTTCTATAACACCATTTTAACTTATAGTTTCGGGGCTCCACATTCCTTCAACTAGGTCCTTGGACGATAACTACTAGGTCGTATACTTACTCAACTATAACGAACCCATACGCTTGTGGGGATTGTTATTGTTGTACTAAAAAGTGTGCAAAATACGAACCAAGTCACTGAGCTCGAGTAAGGGGAAAGCTCAAGAGATGAGTGAAGGAGAGGAGTGTTCTAAGACAGTGAGGAATGGTGATGATGATCTTAAAGCTCGAAAAACAGATGGAATATTACCAACACCACCTATTCATACCAGGATTCCAGAGCGTGGAGAGTTTGGTGCTTCAAAAGGCTTGGATGTCAATTCTAATAGCAGATCCAGGGTTGAAGCTATACCAAAAATGACAGCAAAGCATGGGGGAAGGTATGATGCTAATTTCCCTAAGATGCATCATTTTATGAAGAAAATGATATGAACAATCATCATTATCCTCATATCACTACTGGTGCTACTAAATCTCAAGATAGTCATAACACTTCTAGAAAACCTAGAGTTGATTTCCCTAAGTTTAAAGGTGACAAGCCTAGGGCCTGGATCAGAAAATGCCACAAATATTTTCTGTTTAATCCTCTCACAGATCAGGAGAAGATCTTGTTAGCTGCATTAAATATGGAAGATGAAGCTGACAATTGGTTTATGGATTATGTGGATAGGAAAAATGATTTGACTTGAATTGAATTTGAGAGGTTGGTAATAGAGAGGTTCACTAATCCTGAAGATGAGAATGTAGTGGGGAAATTCCATAGACTTGTGCAAACTTCAACTATGAGGAAATATGTTAAAGAGTTTGGGGAAGTCAAGTCATATGTGAGTGATGAACATCCTTTCTTAATTGAAGATATTTTGTTAAAAGTAGGGGTGGGAATAGGTCAAGTCGGGTCAGGCCTTAAGAAAAAAAACTTGGGCCTGATATATAATATTTGGGCCCAAGCCTGGCCTGTGGCCTATTATAGGCTTTTTTTAAGAGACTATGCATGGCTTTTTTAGTAAATAGGCATGACCCAAAAGCCTTTTAAATGTCTTTTTAGTGTTATTCAAATTTATTTTTTTACTGCATTACCAATAAATCATAAAAACCAACTTTTTAAATCTCAAAATGAAGAAATAAGAACAATAAAAAATTAATCAAAAAGTCCATAAAATTATACTCAAATGCAAATGTTCATATCAATTATTTTTAACTATTACAAAGAAAAATAAAATAAAAAAATATATAATTTCTTCAAGATAATCTCATTATATATTGAATATTATTTATTATATCTCACATATCATGTATTATATTATATATTTATTGTATTTTTATATATTATATATTTATACATATAGAAATAGAGTTAAATAGGCCGGCCTGTTGGGCTTAAAAGGCTTACGAAAAAGCTCAAGTCCGGCCTATTTAATTAAAAATGCTTTTAAAAAAGCTTGAGTCTGGCTTGTTTATTAAACAAGTCGAGTCGTAGGCCCCTGTCGGGTAGCCTGGCCCATTCCCACCCCTAGTTAAAATTTTCATTGGTGGGTTGAAAGAAGAGATAAGTCATGCAGTTCAAGCTTTTCAATCTACCCATTTTAATCAAGTTGTTCAGATGGCTATCATGCAAGAACAAGTGATCAGTAGTAGGGAGAAAGTGTTTAAGCCAGGTTTTAAAACACCTTGGAACAATTCACAGAAATCACACGAGAGTGAAAAGAGCAAGCCAGCTTTTGCTAAAAGGTTAACACAAGCTGAGATGAATGTTAGGAGGAAACAAAATTTATGTTTCAACTGTGATGAGACCTTCCACATCGGGCATAAATGCAAGATTTTTTTTGTGATAATGGCAAAAGAAGAGGAAGAGCTTGAGGAGCCTGATGAGTTGGAATTTGAGGAGGATGAAGTAAAAGTGGGTGTAGAACCCTTAGTTTCTCTACATGCCTTAGCTAGACATCAACATCCAGATACTATCAAGGTAGTAGGTAAATTGGGGAATCAAGAGATCACAATTCTCTTGGATTCTGGAAGCACACATAGTTTCTTAGATCCTAACACTGCAAGAGGCTGGGGTGTGTGGTGGAGTATACATACTCATTAGTGGTGACTATAGCTAATGGTAGCAGAATTGAATGTAATTCAAAATGTTCTGGTTTTGAATGGACAATGGGGAGCTGCAAGTTTACTGCACCAGTTAGGATATTAAGATTGGGAGGGTGTGACATGGTCATTGGAGTGGACTTGTTGAGTCAGTTGGGACCTGTCACATTTGATTTCAAATTGCACATAGTGCAATTTCAGAAAAATGGGAAAATCATCACCTTGCAAGGGACAGGAGATGAAGAGATCAAAATAACCATGATCTCAGGAAAGCAGCTAAAGAAAATGGTGAAGAGGAAACCGTGTGAGGGAATGGGGTATCTCTGCTATTTGAAGGGGAATCCTGAGTTTGAAAAATGCTCAGTAGCACCTGAACTAGAAACTGTTATTGAAGATTTTCAGGTGGTATTTGCATCCCCAACTGAACTTCCTCCCGAGAGGCAATTAGACCACAAAATTGCCATAACAGAAGGAGAAAAGCCTATAAAGCAGCATCCTTATAGGTACCCTTATCTATAGAGGCAGGAAATTGAGAAGTTAGTCTCTGAGATGCTAGAGAGTGGGGTCATTCAACCTAGCAACTCTCCCTACTCCTCCCCAGTGTTATTGGTGAAGAAGAAAGATGGCTCATGGAGGTTTTATATTGACTATAGAAAATTGAACTCTATAACAATCAAAGATAGCTATTCAATACCCCTAATTGAAGATTTATTGGATGAATTGGGGCAGACTAAGGTATTTTCAGAAATTGACCTTAGAGCAGGGTATCATCAGATCAGGGTTCACCCCCCTGACATTCAAAAAACAGCTTTTGTCACTGTTTCTGGCTTATATGAGTTTGTTGTCATGCCTTTTGGCTTGACTAATGCACCTGCCACTTTCCAGGCCATTATGAACAAACTCTTTGAACCTTATTTGAGGGACTTTGTCCTAGTGTTCTTTGATGACATTCTTATCTATAGCAGGGATATGCAAGAACACATTTCTCATTTGACAAAGGTGCTACAAATTCTCCTGGAGAACACCTTAAAATCCAAGGCTTCTAAGTGTGTTTTTTGGGCAAATTAAGTAGAGTATCTGGGGCATATTATTACTGATGAGGGTGTGAAAGTTGATCCAAGTAAAATTAAAGTGATGCAGGATTGGCCAGCACCGAAATCTTTGAAAGAGTTGAGAGTATTCCTAGGATTGACAGGTCATTATAAAAAGTTTGTAAAGCACTTTGGCATTATTGCTAAACCCTTAACTTTCTTAACTAAGAAGGGTCAATTTATTTGGAATGATGAGGTAGAGGCAGCTTTTCAACAACTTAAAGCTGCTATGATCTCAGCTCCCATTTTATAGTTGCCAGATTTTAAGAAAGAATTTATTATAGAAACAAATGCATGCTATGGAGGGATATATGTTGTTCTGTTGCAAGGAAAGATGCCTATTGCTTTCCTACGTAAGGCTTTGGGTATTAAAAACTTGGGATTATCCATCTATGAAAAGGAGTTTCTGGCAATTCTAATGGTTGTTGATAAATGGAGATGCTATTTGATCCATGCCCCATTTATCATAAGAACTGACCACCAGAGCCTCAAAGGCTTGATTGAGCAAAAAATTTACACCCCACCTGCAGCACAAATACCTTACTAAGCTATTGGGGTTTGATTACAAGATTGAGTACAAGGCTGGGCATGAAAATATAGTAGCTGATGCCCTTTCAAGGAGAAATCATGCTCATGGGGTTTGCACTGCCCTATTTATGGTGAAACGTCATTGGGTTGAGGAGATACAAGAGAGCTATGATGGTGATAGTTTGGTTTCTGAGGTGATGACTGATATCCTTACTACTCCATACAATCTATCACTCTATTCTTACGGTGGAGGTATTATAAGATATAAAGGGAGAGTTTATGTGGGCACTGCTACAGAACTAAGGGTGAAGTTAGTTGTACATGTGCACACTTCAACTCAAGGGGGACATTCTGGAGAGGCTGTTACTTTTCAGAGGATGAGAGGAGTTTTTTGGTGGCCAAAGATGATGGAAACTATTCATAAGGTGATTTCAGAATGCTCAATTTGCCAGCTTTGCAAACATGAGCTGCTCAAAACTCCAGGGTTAATTCAGCCTCTACCTATTCCTGATCAGGCATGGACTGATATCTCTATGGATTTCATAGAAAAGCCACCTAAATCTAATCACAGAGATACAATTTGGGTAATTGTGGATAGATTAACAAAGTATAGCCATTTCATAACTCTCTCACATCCCTTTACAACCTCAGACTTGGCTCAGATCTTTATTTCAGAGATCTACAGATTGCATGGATTACCAACATCCATTGTTTCTTATAGGGATAAGGTATTCACTAGTCAGTTTTGGCAACAACTGATGAAACTTCTAGACATTCAGCAGTTGTTGAGCACAGCTTATCACCCTCAGACTGATGGTCAGACTGAGAGGGTGAATCAATGCCTAGAATCCTATTTGAGATGCATGTGTGGGAGAAACCCCAAGCAATGGGCTCAGTGGTTACCACTGGCTGAGTTCTGGTACAACACCAGTTTCCACTCAGCCATAAAAAGATCCCCTTTTGAGGCTCTATATGGCTATTGTCCTAAATTCTTATCATTTGGTCCACTGATTCAGAGTTCAGTACAAGGAGTAGATGACCTTATGTTCACTAATCAACACATATTACAGCAATTAAAACAGGTACTATACCAAGCCCAATATCGCATGCGTTTCTATGCTAATCAAAACAGATCAGAAAGGGTGTTTCAGGTGGGAGATTGGGTTTACTTGAAGCTCAAGCCCTATAGGCAACTTACACTGCGGAAGAGCCACATATGGAAGTTGAGCCCCAAGTTTGCAGGCCCGTTTAAGGTCGTGCAGAGGGTGGGGTTGGTTGCCTATACGTTGGCACTGCCAACAATAGCTAAACTACATCCTACATTCCATGTCTCTTTGCTTAAAAAGAAAGTGGGAAATGGAGATTTGGTTTCGCAAGAATTACCTGAATTTGATGAAGATGGGAAAGTTCTTCTCTTGCCCTTGAAGGTGCTCGCTCGTCGCTTGGTACGGAGGGGCAATTCTCCAGCTTCGGAGGTGCTGATTCGTTGGTCTCATCTACCGGATTCGGAAGCCACTTGGGAAGACTACACCACTTTCTCCAACCTTTATCCACAGCGGTTCCCTTGAATTTTGCTCGAGGACAAGCAAGGTGTTGAGGAGGGGGTAATGTTACGATGAAGAAGAGTGAGGATGAAGATGGATGGAACGACACCGTTTAGGAGGAAGAATAATTGTAATAGACTAGGGTTTGGGAGTGTATTCATCCCTTGGTTTATTTTTTGCATTTGTAAAATCACATTTTGTAACCAAAGTCGCGTTCGCGACTTAGCTTTCGACATGGGTCGGGTATATAAACCCGTAATTCACCCATGAACCACCCATCGTGTATATTCAGAATTGTTTCAATGAAAATAACGGTTTTTCTCTCCCTCAATTCTCTTTAATTCTCCCTCCAATTCTACGATTCTATCGCGTAATTTCTAACGATTGCTTCAATCGTTTCATACATCTCATTTTCCAAAGCCCTAACATGTGTTCTTAAAGCAATTTCTAAATACCAAAGGAATTTCTTATGCCCAATCATACCAATCACTTAGCAGTGTGTGTCGTTTAATTCTCTAGTTTTTACATATTATTTTTTCAGTATATTTGATATTTTTATGAAGTGACATATTCAAAATTTACTTAGAGAGGATAAAAATCTTTTTTTATATATGTATATATTTAATTCAAGAGACGAAGTCATATAAAATGAAGATGTATATAATTACCCATCCCAAAATTTGTCCATGCGCAGTCAACTATATTATGTTTTCTTAGATTATGGTAAAGTGTTCTCCCTATTCCATAAAAGTTTATACTTTCTATACTCTTTCATTTTCGTTCGTCTTACAAAAGTTTGTACATCCAAAAAAAAAAAAAAAATCTTCAAAAGTTTATAATATTTATATATTTACACAAAAAAATATTATTACTTTAGGAGTATATACACACTCAATTCAATTAATTTCTTTATTATTTTTTTATGGACAACATTATGTGACGGAGGGCGTATTTATTTAAAATAAACAGTATTGTCCAGTCTCTCCCTTACGAAAACTAAGAAAAAAGTCCAATCCCTCCCCCACATAAAAATTACTTATAATAATAATACTCCATCCCTAATAAAAAAAAAATAGAAAGTGGCACATGAGAGGGAGATCAATCTTCTGCGTAATCAACGTGCCGTTGCAACGTGCACAACACAAAGACGTCAATCTCATTTGTGCAATCAAAGATAATATTATTATTAATATTTTAATATTGTTGTTTTACATTTTATTTCACAAATAATTGACATATATAATATGGTGATATTAAAATATAATTAACATCTTATAATATTAAGACGATACATGTTAAAATTTAGTAGGTGGAACATCGAGTGAAACTAACAAAATAAAACGTATGAATAAAGTAGATAAATGAAATAATTTAACTTTGTAATTTTTTTAAATTACGTTCTCATAGCTTTCAAAAAAAATTCATTTTCTCATAAAAGACGTTAAATGGCCACTATCTACTTAATTACCTGCATCAGTCGCATACTCGTAGGTATCAATTGGGTCAATGCATTTTATTTATTTATTTATTTGACGAGGAAATTGATAGGATTTATACTAGTTTTCAAAATATGTTGTTTACTGTTCAAAAAAAAAAAAAACTAGTTTTCAAAATAAACCATTTTTTTTTATAATAAATAAAAATAAATAGTTTATAAACGCACAGTATTCTCGAAAATTTGTCCAATTCCATTTATGCATTTACAACTTTGCCACTAGAAGAAGTTCAACATTCAAAATTTAAACTTCCAAAAATCCAACGGATCCCCATTTCGTATGTCCCCACCATAAAAGCAACAGCAATTCTAATTCATTGTATGTCCCCACCATAAAAGCAACAGCAATTCTAATTCATTGTTTAAATTTGAAATCTCACGCTTAATTCATACTTAAAATTAAAATTTTATAAAGTATAAAGTTCTCATTTTATTTTTTTAATACAATTAATTTTATACTCTCTCTCCATCTCGAGTTAAAGCTATCTATGCGTTTTGAACATGAAAATTAAAAACTGATAAAAAATAAAAGTTGAACAACTTTAACTGAAATAGAAAAAATACACTATAAAATAACTCACATACGAATGGATGACATAAAATAACTCACTATAAATTCTTACTATTTATGAAGAATTTCTTTGTCTACATTCCAAAATTTCAATAGAAACATACCTCAAAAGAATGAAGCCTACCAAAAATTTTATATGAATCTCTTGAACTTTGCAATTGAATTGCATTTTAAAATTCTGGCATTAATTATTTATTACAATCATTATTTTGCTTGACAATATTAATTATTTTTGCAAACAAAATGTACAAGAGTCTTACTCTCATTATATAAATTATTTCTCAAATGAAATAAAAACACATTTTATTTATTCAATCTTTTTAGGTAGAATACTGTCACCCATTTTTAGTAAAAAATTGAAAGAAACCTAAAAAAATGAGAGCGGGAGAAAGGGTGGAAAGTGAGGAAGAAAGAGATGTAGAAATAGAAACAGCTCCCAAAATGAACGGGACTAAACAGGAACAAGAGGAATCCACCGAAGAGATCCTTTTCTTTACTTTTTTTCGGAAGAAAAGACGAATCCGAACAAAATCGATGAAACAGAAGAAATCCAAGTGAATGGGAAAGGAAAAAGAATTTCATGTGATCTATATTTATTTTTTATCCATCAAGAAAATTTTAAAATAATATATTTACCCCTTAAATCGATGGAGTCGATCTCCTATGCACTTGTAGCTGCAACACGACTCCGCCCATATCCCTACTAGTGGTTAAACGAGGCTCCCCTTTCGATAGGTTTTTGCTTTTTTTTTTTTTTTTCAAGATAGGTTAAGGGCGTGTCGAAACGATCGGTAGCTGCTTAGTCTCATCCAACTTAAAGAAAATTTTCTTTGTACTTATTTTTTTTTCAAAGAAGAAAGGGGTCGATTAGGCTCTTTCCCTTCTACTGCTATTGCGCTAGCAGGTACTACAAGCCCTCTGTCCCACGCATCTAACCAACTTGCACGGTTCCCCGGTTTATATGAGTGAAACAAAGATAATAGTAATATAATTAAAATATGCATTAAATTTGAGTAAAAAATATAAAACAACAAACGTGTGATAAATACATTGCTTTCTAAAAAGCCAAAATTTCATTTGTATTATAATTGCAATATATCTCTGTCTTGAGCTGTTTCATTCGTCTGCCTCATTCTTTACGTAATGATTATACATTCTTCACATCATTATATTATTTTAATCACCTCCTCAGTGACATCCACACAGATTTTCATCGCACAATTCGATTCATATTTTGAAACAAATCAAATATAGTAATTATTTAAATGGAGCTCTATGTCATATAGATAGATGATCGAGAGTCTCACACAACTTTCTTAAAAAATAATGTATAGTTTATATTTCTATTTTATTTTATTATAGCATATGTTGTGTATAACAAAATATCAATTCTCTCATAAATATGTGCACATATAATTGATAATCACATTTTAAGTTTTAAATTTTGTTTATAATTATTTATCATATTTTCCTTATTTTCTTCCCAATTTGCTCTCGTCCACAATCTCTTTGAATAAAAGTTATATTTAACTTAAACACTCAACTCGTTATTACACAAATACAAAAGTTCAATCTAATTCATGATGACATGTTACATATACAGAATAGGAAATAAGAAATCTCATTTATACGATTTATTATGAGATGTTACATTGTAAGATTATCCAATAAGAAATCTAATTTTGTGAATTTCTTGCACTACTACCTAATAATACTACTCACTAATACAGCTTAATCTCAGCTGTCTTTCGCTCTTCAAAAAAACATCCTTCCCTCTCCTCTCCGCGTTTCCCATTTTCCATTATACTAATATATAGTACACACTTCTCTCTCATCAGAATATACAATTTCTCTCTCTTCATTCATTCTTTCTCTAATGTGTTTGAATTGAAACGCGCTCATCATTCACACAATTACAATGCTTTTCTTCGTCTCCCTCTTCCTCCTCATTCTCACCCAAGCCCACGCCCAAACCCGCACTCCTGACCCGGCTCCCGCACCCGCATCCGACGCCTGCACCGGAGTATTCCTTTCCTACACATACACCGACGGCAAACCAGTACCTCCCATCCTCAAATCCAATCCCACCCAACAGGCTTACCGCTTCGAATCTTCCCTGTTCATACTCAACAACGATTTGGAAGACCTCAAATCCTGGCGGGTTTTCGTCGGATTTCAGCACGATGAGTATTTGGTATCCGCTTCCAATGCTGTTCTCGCTGACGGCAATTCATTTCCGGGGAGCGTCGCTAACGGTACGACTTTCGCCGGGTACCCCAATCCGGATCTGATGACGGGTATCGAGACCGCCGGTGACTTGACCCAGATGAGCGTTCTCGTCGATTTGGTCGGAACCCAGTTCGGAGTTGGCCCCAAGAGTGTTCCTATGCCCAACAATATTACTCTGGTCAATGATGGCTGGGTTTGCCCCCGACCCTCTTCGCAAGGTATTTCTCTCTCAGTGATTTTGATCTTCTTAAGATATTGAATTTGGAGTGCTTTTAGGAGATTCGATTAGGGATTTGATTTATGTTAACTACTTTGATTCTCATCAGTAATTAGCTAAATTCTTTATTTCGACATTTTTCCTGATTTTTAGATGAATGGATTTTCACATTTGGAGATTTTGTAGGGCTTCGTTTGCTTTGGTGGTTGGTTGATTTTGTAAATATTAATTCAGTTTACAGAAACAAGTATTTAAATTCACATGTATGTGGGAATGCAAATTGTCACACTATATTTTACAATAACAAAATGTTATGTTGATCGTCATATGCTGCAATTTGCTTAGTTTATCTGCTTCTTCAATCCCTAAAAAATCATTGTTATCAGAGCATCCTTTGATTTGTTGCTGCTTGTGTTTTAACAGGGAATACAACAATGGAAGTCTGCTGCACCAGAGATCCAAAATTCAAATCAAACACGACATTAAACGAAAAGTTCTTACCTCGTCAAAAGGGCGATCTGACCATAATGTACGACGTTCTAAGAACGTACGAATCGAACTATTGGGCGTTGGTAACAATCGAGAATCACAACCCACTTGGTCGTCTTGATAACTGGCAGCTAAGCTGGGATTGGATGGAAGACGAGTTCATTTTCGCCATGAAAGGCGCCTACCCCTCTGTTGTGGATACATCAGAATGTGTTTTCGGCAAGCAAGGGCAGTCTTATCAGAACCTCGACTTTTCCACTGCCTTGAGCTGTGCTCGAAGGCCAACACTGATTGACCTTCCTCTATCCAAGACGAACGATTCGAATCTTGGAATGATACCGTTCTGTTGCAGAAATGGGACGATTTTGCCTCCGGAAATGGACCCTAGCAAGTCGAAATCGGCCTTCCAGATCAACGTTTTCAAGATGCCGCCAAATATGAATCGTTCCCATCTTTCGCCCCCTCAGAATTGGGAAATTGCTGGGCGACTGAACCCGGATTACAAATGTGGGCCCCCCGTTCGCGTGAGTGACAGTCGGTTCCCCGACCCAAGTACTGCATTGCCCGATTCCGAAGCAATAGCGAGCTGGCAAGTCGTCTGCAACATAACACAGAACAAAGGATCGAGCCCTCGTTGCTGCGTCTCGTTTTCTGCATACTACAACGAGTCGGTCATCCCGTGCCCGACGTGCGCGTGTGGATGCCCAAGTAATACGGATCGGACATGTAGTACGACAGCCCCGGCTTTGTTACTCCCGTCACAGGCTCTTCTTGTCCCATTCGATAACCGTACATTATTAGCCAGAGCATGGGGCGCTCTTCATCATTTAGGCGTGCCGAATCCGCTCCCGTGTGGTGATAACTGCGGCGTGAGCATCAACTGGCATTTGTTCACCGATTACAGAGACGGATGGTCAGCAAGAGTCACTGTTTTCAACTGGGACAACGACTCTTTTGCCGACTGGTTCACCGCAGTCGAGTTGAAAAACGGAGCTCCGGGATTTGAAGCAGCCTACTCCTTCAATGGGACATCCCTAGCCATAGATGGTGTAAACAATACTATTTTCATGCAGGGTCTTCCGGGGCTGAACTATCTCGTCGGAGAGACGGATGCAGCCGATCCTAAGAAGAATCCACGTATCCCCGGGAAGCAACAGTCGGTCATCTCGTTCAAGAAGAAGTTGACGCCTGGGATTCAAGTATCGACTGGCGATGGCTTCCCGTCGAAGGTTTACTTCAACGGGGAGGAGTGCTCGTTGCCCAAGATTATTCCGATGAGCGATGGTGGTAGATTTGACTCGTCTTTTTTCTTGTCGTTGATTCTAGCTCTTGCCGTTTTGGTCTCCTTGCAGCGATAGACATGACTACTGCTTATTTATTTGTTCATTTTTTTTGGTTATATTTCATGATCAAGAGGGGTTGTTTTTGTATTTAAAATTGGAAAATCATGATGTTCATGGTTTGTTTAGAACATCAACATTGGCACTGTAATATATACACATGTTAGTTTCACAGACTTATACATAACATCCTTGAGAATGTTTCTTTTCTGTGTTTGATTCAAAAACTTGCAATCATGTTTAGGAACTGACGGTTTAGAATCATTGGACACATTTTAATAATTTGAAAATTTTCAACAGAAGTTTTTTTTCATAAGTTGAAAAATCAAGTGAATCTGTCTGTATATATTACATTCATAACTAGACAATCAAGAAACTTTCATGAACTCGTCACATTTTTCAAACTACGATCGCCTAAGCTAAGTTTGCACGATATGCTTCGCATATTCACAGTCGTATAGTAAAGCAAACTAAGTGCGACGACCCTATTTCTAGCTGCAGAATCATTTTCTGGAAAGCGAAAAATGGAGGAATTTCCAGCATGTAAAATGCAACTATGTACAAAGTTCTTAAAAATCCAGCAAAATATTGATAACGGTTAACTTAACAAGGGTGCAGGCCTACGTGCTACACGGGTAGATTGTCATAATGGTAGCCATCGGAGCCAAACTCATTTTCGACCAGTCCCATGCCTTCGTGCTGTTTGTAATAGAACTACCATTAGATAATGAACATATTTTGTTTTTCATGCTAATGATGATAATAAGTTGGAAAAAAGGTTAAGAGGTAAAGAAACGAACCTGTTTAAGAATCACGCTCATGAGGTCCTCTTGGCCAAAGCGTTCCGTAAAGAGGCTATTCTGAAAACCCATATCAGGGAGTCTTTCAGCCTTAATCCTTATCGGGATGTCTGAAATAGACGAGCTGAACTGCTGACCGATGTTTGTAGTGTTGTTTACAGATGGAATCCAGCTTTGTTCGCTCTTCTGATTGGAAGAAAACCGTTGTTGATTCGATTGCTGTGGGGGTTCAAAGGTAGATCCAACACTTTGCAAACGCCAATCTTGTGTTCTATTCGAATTTAGATCGTTGAAAACATCATAATTAGGAACAAAACCTCTCGATTCTTTCACTTCAGCAGTGGCATCATCTTGAAGCTTAGAAGTGAGGCTTGATGGCCCACAAACATTGTCGATTCGTGATGAAACAGGCCGACCTAGAGATGATGGAATATTCGAGACATGACTCCCATTCGATTGGGGTTGAACCATTTGTATCAGCAACGAAGTGCCCTGACTTATAGATTGCTGCAATGTGGCCAACTGCTTTGAATCCATATTTGTTGGGACCCCATGAAGTAAGCTCATTTGCTTATCACTATCATTTTGTTGTTGTTGCCCTTCTACAAACCTTAACTTTTGATTTTCATACCCAAACATATTTCTTTGATCAATGAGAGTTGACTTGGAATTAGTTCGGCCAAGTTGGATTGTGGCAAGTCTTTGGTGCGGAATTTGACTGGAAGCAGCAAGGGCTTGAAGATCGACCCCACTGAGGGAGGACATCGGGCCGAACGAAGCATCTGGGGGGCCCATAAACGAGTTACCGAGACCATTCTGGTGATGTGATACTCCACTCAGCCTTCTAAGATATAGGCGATACTTCTGAAAAATTGGTAGCTTAGAGTTAGCACTTAGGGGAAAAAAACACCATAATTTGCTTTGAAATTATAAATACTGCCTTGAGGTTGTATTTTTCTTACATATACGCCCCTCAACGGGTGCAACTTGTGAAAACAGGGGTGGTGTTTTGATATTATTCGTAAAAGTAATTGAAGAAAAGCATAAGTTCAAATCGAATTGGAATCGAGCAACCAAAATTATCCAACCTGAAGATGGCTCGCAACGTTTTCTCTTGTAAGGCCAGGGACATTCATTAATTCCAGGATTCTTTTAGGAACAGCCTCTGCAGTAACACATAGAAATCAAATAAGCAAAGAACTTCAAGCAACAGAACTATACACACAGAAGTCAGCATAACCAACACATATTGGTCAATAAGAACAAATTAACCCGAAATAATAGTACAAATTAAGCAACTATCTGAATTTATTAGCAATAAAGACATTTATCTTCTATTTTCAGGAATATTTAAAAGTGACACTGATTAGATGGCGTTAAGTACTCAAAGGCCAAAGCTATAAAAAGACATTCATTGAGTTTTAGGTCATTTTGGGTACAATCTTCTGATTATTAAATTGGAACAATGAATTTTAGTACTAGTACGAGCTCTAGTAAGTGATCTTTCGGGTAATATCGCCATTGAAATTTAAGAAATGTGGAGTTTTATTAGAGAAAGGAAGATGTGAAAGAAAAAGGAAAGGCAAAAGACTTACCACTCTGTCACATCCCGATTTTCGAAGGCTCTAGAAAAGACTAACTTAAATCGTAAATTTATTATAAAACCCAAATTTTTTATAAGAGCCAAACATGCTTAAATTTTGTAAAAAAAATGCAGTGGAACAAAAAAAACCATGCTCAAGACCAATTTACTAAATCCTTAATAAAGTTAGTCTCTCTTTGAAACAAGATTCAAACGAGAAGGGAAGGAGATCCATACTGTCGATTCCAAGATGATTAACAGCCATCACAAATTGCTGATGGAGCTCAACGGACCAAACAACACGCGGTTTCTTCAATGCAGATGAATCATCCCTATCTTCAACGTCATCTTCCTCGTCTTTCCTTTTCTTCGAATTCTTCCAACTTCCTTCATTAGCTGAAGACGAATAATCCACATCTTCGAACAATTTTTGCTGCCTTTCCTCATCGTCCACACTTCCAGACTGTTCAAAATCCCTCTCCTTCCACTCATGCTTCTTTTTTCGAACCACATGCTGCCATATGTTCTTCAATGCCTCCATTCGAACAGGCTTTATAAGATAGTCACAAGCACCGTGTGTAACGCCCATCATCACCACATTTTTGCTATCGTCTGCTGACATCACTGAACCCCAACAATATCAAAGTTAAATTTAACTTGTTGACAATTACAAGACGAAATAAAATCTCAAGACTTGTAGAACAAGAAGATACTGACTTATAACTGGTAGATCCATCTCGAGTCCAACATATTCAAGAAGCTTAAAACCATCCATATCAGGCATATGAACGTCGCTTATAACAACGTCGTAGCCATTTTTGTTATCTCTGAGAAACGACAACGCAATCTCTGCTCGATTGCACGTAGTAACTGAAAAAAACATTTGAAATAAGTACTACAAAAGAATAAAATGAAATAAGCCTAAAACTGATCTAATTTCATATTCCTCAACCCCTTTTCTCCCAAGAGATGAAATCTTCTTAATTCTCATATTCAATCATGCAATGACTACTCAAATATGAAATTCCCAAAAATTGAATAACAAGAACATACTACATATTCTGATATAAGAGATCTTATATCTTTATATACACACATATATATATCTCAAACCCTACAAAGAAAACAAACACAAACACATCAAGAAACAACCTTATAACAACATTTACTCCCTCCCTTCACACATAATTTGCACTATTTTCTTTTTGTTGCCCACACCTAATATAAACACTTCTATAAATAGAAATATTTAAGAGGGAATTGAAATTATACCTTGGTAGAGACAATTTTTTAGCATCTTTTCCAAGATCCTTAAACAAGTGGGATCATCATCAACAACAAGCACTCTCAGACCGGCCGGAAACTGGTCGGAAAGTCCATCGGCGGAGTTCCACGAAGCATTTGAAGTCGTGAAAGAATGGTGTTTGACGCCAAAATCCATTTTCTTGTTAAAGATTCAAGAAATTAAGTTAATTATGGCATGCAAACAGAAAACCCCAGATGGGGTAGTTTTAAAATAGAGAATTTTGCACTTATTCCGAGCAGAATTTATTTGCAGGGGCAATAAACCATAGGATAAGATAGAATCGAGTAGGGGGAATGGGAAGATTGCAATCTTGAAAGCTTTTCCTAAACTAAAAGGGTTTTGCTACACTAATGAAGATTGAACAAGAGATAATGAATTTTTTTGAAGTTCTTGAAATTTGAGGGCTGTGTTTGTATTAAATGTTTCAGTTAGTCTTTTTTTTTTTTTTGATTTTCTTGGGGGGTGGGGTGTTGGGATATAATGGCTAAATGTGTCACTCCCTGGAGTTTGGATCCAGCTCACAAACCCCACGCCAGCAACATAGTATTTTTTTTTTCTTATTATTAATAAATATTCTTCCACTATATTAAATATGACTCATAGGACCATATAATTGAATTGATTAATGGATATATTTTGGCATGATTTATACTACATACAAAAAATTGTGATGTTTTTAAACCAGGAAAGTATGGGGATAAACATGTGTGAGCTAACTAATAGTATATGAAACATATTCCATTTAGGCCATGTTTGATAGCTTAGATTAAACCTAGATTAACTATATATCATTTTTATTGGTTGTTTGATAACTTAGATTAAGGGTAGATTATGCTTTAAAATTTATAAAGTTTAGTTATCATCCTAATTTTAGATAATCCGTCTATGCTATCAAACATGCCCTTAGCATATTATATACTCCCTCCATCCGGATTAACTTTATAGGTAGATTGACACGTAAATTAAGAATGTGTAATAATGAGTGGAGTTTTGAGAAATAATTTTGTAAAAATTTATGTATAAAGTAAATAAATGAGTTGATTTTTGTGTATGTGTGGAGAAAAAGTAATGACATTTGTGTAAAACTAAGGATAGTGTGAGGGTGAAGTTTATAAAGAGTTTTCCATTTTAAAGGTGTAAAATTTATTGTAGAACGTTCCGAAAAGAAAAGTGCGAAAGTTATTGTGGAAGAGAGTATAATTCACCTTATACAAGACTCCCTCCACTATGACATATTCGTGGGTAAATTTGAAAATTGTGTAGGATTCCATTTCATTTTTAGGTTTTTTTAATAGAATATTACTCCCTTCGTCTTAAATGACTTTCAGGGTAGACACGTAAATTAATAAAACGTAATAATAAGTAGAGTTTTGAGGGGTAGTTATGTAAATTTTTATGTATAAAGTAAAAAAAAAAAAAGTGACTTGTGTGTATATATGTGAGTTAAAAATAATGACATTTTGTGTAAAATTAAAGATATTGTGATGGTGTAGTTTATAAAGAGTTGTTATTGTGGGACGTTTCGGAAAAAAAATTGTAAAAATTATTGTAAAACAGAGGGAGTATTATTTAAAATTTGGATTAATAGTGTATGAGTGTGTGGTGGTGTTTAGAAGATCATCTACTCAATTGGCGCCCAAAAGAGGCAAAGTCTAAAATGTGACAGGCTGAATTTGGAAGAGGGAGGGACGCCAATTAGTGGTAGGAGTGTTCAAAAAAAGACCGGACCGGAAAAAAGACCGGAACCGGTCCGGACCGACCGGTTAGATTCCGGTCCGGTCTCCGGTCCGGGAAATTTTGGATTCCGGTCTTCCGGTCCGGTCCGGTCCAAGACTGGAATTTTCCGGTCCGGACCGGTTTGGACCGGATTTTTTTTTTTTTTTATATTTTTTTACTAATACACTCTCAATTATTTTTCAAAACCAAGTAATGTGTTGAGATCTTATTACATTTTTTACAAATATATAATTTAACAAACATATTTAATTTATTTTTAGGGTCAAAAGATCATTAATAACAATGTAAATAAAATTCACATTGACGTAATTAAGAGCAAACACTTCATCAATCTTGTTCTTGCTTCCATAAATTAAAAAAAAAATTAAAAAAAAAATAAAAAAATAAAAAAAAAACAATTCCGGTCCAACCGGTCCAAACCCGGACCAGATAGATTCCGGTCCGGTCTCCGGTCCGAACTTTTAGTAAGATTCCGGTCCCGGTCCAAACCGGTCCCGGTTTTGGACCGGTGCACACCCCTAATTAGTGGGTGAGCAAAGTCTAAAAAGTACTCCCTCCATTCCATTTAGATAGGTTTGTTTGACTTTTTACAAAGATTAAGAAAATGTATTGGGAAGACACAATAAATAAGTCAATAAATAAGTAAAATTTCTATTATTGCCCTATTTAATGAATGTTATACTTTCTAATGTAATTAATGCATAGAGTTATATTAGTAAATAAACTAAAAAATGTTACTTTATATGGAAACAAATCTATTTAAATGGGATATCCATAAAAGGAAAACAAGTCTATATAATTGGGACAGAGGGAATATCATAAGTGTTTGCACCACAAAGTGGACTCACTTTTTAAGAAAAAAGTGTAATGAGTGGAGTGTTGAGGAGTAATTTTATAAAGTTATATTAATAAAATAAAAAATTATTGGAAAGAGAGTAAAAGTAATGATATTTTGTATAAATATGTGAATATTGTGAGGGTGTGTTTATGAGAGAGTTTCTTTTATAGGTGTGCAAACAATTGTGAGAAAGACAATTGTGAAAAAGACAAATAAGGTAACTGTGCAAACAGTTGTGAATATTATAATGTGGACTATCACAGCAACATGGAATTTTTGCTCCTCTTCAAACAAAAATTTAGATCCATCTCTAGTCGATACATGGGACGGATCCTCACTTTAATTTTCGAATCATACTCTTTTAAAATTTAATTATGGTGGTAAGTCGGTAATCAATGTTTTTAAACCTGTATTGGCCGATTTGACCGATTTAATCGAAGCCGGTGATGTTTTTTTTTTCTTTTTTTTTGACAGGTTGATGTTCTTAATTACTAAGAAATATTACGGAGTACTTTTTAGTTTGTACGGGTTTCATTTGCAAAACTGGTCAAAACTAGGTTTGCACAAGTGACTAAAAAAATCATTTTTTAAGTAATTTTTAAATTCAACAAAAAAATTAATTAATGAAGGCCTACAATTTGTCCATTACTTGTCGTGTGACATATACGGAGTATAATATATTATGCAATTTTTGTCTTAAATAGTAAATATTATAATGTGAGTATCAACTATTTAGTACAGTAAAACCTCTATAAATTAATAAACTCTATAAAATAATAAAATCTTTCTCGAGCCTTTGTAAAAAATCATCAAATTCGATAAAATAATAAGATAATAATTTTTCGAAAAATCCCTTTATAAATATTAGGTCTCATTAAAACTCTAAATTAATAATTCATAAATATTACAATTATAAATATTATGGTAATTTGCTAAAATATGAATCTATTGTACCTTGACTAAGATTTTGCAATGACTTTTAGATGAGAAGACATAGCTGGGTGTGATGAATTATTTTATTTCCATATTGAGATTTGTATAGTGGAGTATATGTTTCATTCACCATGCATGAATATATTTAAGTGCAACGAATTAATGTAAACATATAATGTATACGATGAATATATTTAATTAGTTACAAAGAATTGGTTGATCCATGAAACATATATGAATTTATTTATTTCCAATACATATATATGCACTAAATTTGTTGAATTTAAAAATTCTCTCTTTTAATTAATAAATATTAATTTATCGATAAATTAATACCTTTTTAAATTAATAAAATTTCATAGTCCAATGTTATTAATTTATAGAGGTTTTACTGTAGGTGTAGGTCGAACTAGTGAGGTTCATTGAAAACATTGAAAGTAATAAAGTAAATATAATTTGTATCAATTTCATTATGTATTAGCTCATTACGTTATAAGTTAGAATCACTGCATCATTAGGTACCCACTTTTTCGATGACAATTTAAATTATTACAAGTTATTTTTATACAAATTTGAACTGATTAATTAAAATGAATTATTCGAATTTGGTTAATAGCCTCTGAAGGCAATATTCTGTAATTCCCGTTTCTTTGATGGTCAAAAGAGCATGAGAATACCCTTTGTTGTTTCCCATGAATTCCTTAAAAGCATAATCCACAAAAATATTACTCTATTTATTTATTTGTATCTCTTAATCTTCATTTATAAATTATGATTAAATTATATTATAACTTCTTAATTTGTAATATTATTGATATTACCTCTTATATTATAACTTCTTAATTTGTAATATTATTGACATGTATAAAGTGAAAAAAATAATTAATGTTAAAAGATAATTATGATGACATGTGTTAAAAATTCAGATAGTACCGTATGTTAAAAATGACACGAGTGAATGAAATCGAAAGTTTCATCTTAATTATAATATTTTTTTAGCTCGACTTAACACGTACTTTTATTTAGTAAATTTCTTTTAAAACTGAGAAGAGTCGTATATCAAATACAAATAATAAAAATAGAGAAAATTTTAAGTTGTAAAGTCTTTTATAAATTTTCAAAAGAGAATTAAATTGCAAGCAAAATTATTTAATTAATTTTGTTAATTAAAAGTCACATGTCAACTCCCACTTCTTGTCTTCAATCAAAACCTTTTTTTACCAATACAATATGAGTAAAATCATCGTGATTCACTTTTACTTTTTACTTAATAAATAATTTTTTTTCATACTTTTTCTTACAACAATTAGAATATTTGTTCCATCTTTTAATAAAAAGGAGAAATAATAATATTATTATGTATAAATTGTTACTAGCTTTTTATGAAGAAGATATGCTTTTAAGGTGTCTGTAACGGAGCAGATTTTCACGCGCGGGTTAAATTAACACCTTCAACGAATGAGATTACACCACGTGGCATTGTGGGAGGGGGCGGGGGCGGGGCCCCGTGGGGTGCAGGTTTAACAGAAAGTACGTGCAACTTTTTTTAGTTGCTTTTTCATCCCTGCAAAATTGTGCCTTTTTTGCAGTTTGCCCCTCGAATGATTAGTGCCATCCCACTCCCACCCTATTTAATTACTCACCTCTTAAATTATTTTTTAACAAAATCAAATTATAATAAGTTTTACACTAAATCTAATTTATTTATTTACTTTATTAATAACATTTTACAAAAATACCTCTTAACACTTCACTCATTTATACATTTTTTTTTAATTTGTGTGTAAAAAATAACAATTTTGGAATGAAGTATATATTATTGGACTTTTAAAATTAATATACCAAAAACATAATCCCTCCTATTTTTAATAAGCATCGTCTAACCTTTCATCTACTTAACAAATTAGATGACGTTTTACACTTTTTAATATATAATACATTTTCTTAATTTAATTTTGAAATTGTTTAAATACTTAAATAAATATGTTATTTAATGAGATAGATTATCATTTATCAAGGATATAATATAATAAAAAGTTAATTATTTTTTAATATATATGCATTAATCTAGAATGACACTTATTTTAAATAAAAAATAGTAATAAATTAATATTAATTATTATAATCTATTTAAGGCCCACGAATAATAAATAAAATACACATATTTTTAGTGGTTTTGAGAATGACTTGAACCCACAAATCCATCATATATTCTTATTACTTATTGGAGTATGTTATAAACAAGTACAACTAGCTACAGTTCGAAATTAGATCAAATTATATGTTCATTTTTTTATATTTCATTTAGAACATGAGAATAATTCATATCTTCTAAAGTTTGAGTTCAAATCCAACAAATTATTATAAGTAGTATAGATTCAAATGTTATTGGGAGACTCAATACCAAAATAGTTTCAATTAAATCAAAGGTATATCCTTCTAAGCACTAGAAATTACCAAAACACCCCAAATATGAAAATTTATAAATGTAAAACACAATTTCTCTCATATATATCAACAATTAGTCATCTATTTATTCTTCACATATTATACAAAAATTGACTTGAGAGTCGGAGTTCTCACACTAAGAAGCTTCCTCGATGTGCTTTTGCAGGTCCATCAGATTGAATTTAAATCATAGAGTTTGGAGAAGATAATGAACCAACAATGTACATTTTTATCCGTAAAAAAAAATAAAAAATCAATGAAATATGAAAAGTGAATTAAACTATATATTTATTTATTTTTAGCTTAGAACCTCTAAAAATATGAAATATCTACATTGCATAATTTCAATTTACCACTTACATATATATTGATCATATATCATCCAATTATTAGTTTTACTTTTTTCAATTTTAGTTTTGATATTAAATGTGATTATATGAATATTCTTATATTGCTAAAAAAATTAAAATAACACTAGATAGTTAAATAAAGTTAACTTTATATTGCACCCAAATAAAGACCTATTGGTGATTGTTTTCGGAAGTGTAACATAACAATAAAAAAAAAAAATTGGCAAATTTTAAGATTGTGTTGCTTAATATTTTATGAATTTTAGATTGGTAGTAAATGCAAGTCCCACCTTAAAGAAAACTTGAGCCTCAATTTTGTTGACACTGAGATAGTTTTGTGAATGCTTAATTCTGAATAAATCCACTTTTTTATATTAATATCAATTTAATTATGATTTTTAGGATTATTTAAAAAAAAAATCTTTTATACTCCTTATTGATTGCAATTTTATACATATATTTTTTTCGACTGATAATCAATGACATAATTTGCCGAAACGTACTTGTGTATATTTGCCACGTCAAAAGTAATTAAAACAACATGAAAGATTTAGCACCGTATATTTTTATAATAATCCCGAATGCTGAATTTATTTAGAAATTAACCCTAAAATAAAAGAATTTACTTTTCTCTTCACTACTGTACCTATAAACTACTGTACGTACTACTATACTATATCCTAAAAAAAAAACTATGTATCCTACAATATATCTATGAGTTAACAATTCACAATTAACACAACATATGTTTATAAATTCACAACAAATTATACTCTCATCCAGAAACCATCACAAGAACTACACTTAATTAAATCAATGTTTATACCCTTAAATTAATAGGTGTATATATAATCTCGATACAGACGAGGATTTTTTTTTTTTCCCGAATCGTTTGCAATTAAATTCTATATAATTGACTGATAATATGGTTGTCTTTTTAGTGAGTGATAATATGATAATTACATGTGAAAATGATGGATATATAAACCGGGCACCAGCTAATTCCCACTTAGATACCGGCAAATCCTACTATTATTTTAATGCTAGATGTACGTGTGAGGTGTTTATTAATTAATTTTCCCCCATCTAATTATTTTTATAACAAATTCATAAGATAACGTCTTTTATTTTTTATTTACTGAAATTGATACTCTTCGATCTTGAATTTCATGGTGCACCTTTCGTATTTCAATTGACATGATATTGTTCGTTTTGAATTAAATCTTTGTTAATGAATTTCTTTAAAAGGTTTTAGTTTTATATCAATGAAAATACTATTTCATTTTTTTATTTTATTTTTTATGTAAAACTTGTTTTATATCCCAACAGAATGACAGATAGATTAATAAAATAAAGTATATATAAAATAAACCCCAATGTATAATATATAGAGTCTGATATAGCGATATTATTGGGCGTCAACATCCTGAAAAGCATCTTCAACTTACGTATAAAGCTAAACATTTATGCATGGAAATTAATTAATAATTTTGCACTTATGATTAACTCAATCAAATAATTGCAAAGAAATATTTACGTGAAACGACTTTTACAACAGTCACGTGTTCTAATATGATTAAAACATCTGGGCAAGGGGCTGATTATGACGAACCATCTTTGGATAATTAAAAAAATTATGGGAATACAAGAAATGTAAAAAAAATAAAATAATTTGCATGATTAACTCCACGGACACAATAGATGATTTCGTTTTGTTCGGATGGATATGACGATCACTAAATAACTTTAGGTTAAAATTAGAGATACAAAAAAAATATATATATATATATATATACTCTCTCCATTTTTTAAATGTAGTTTCATTGGTTGAGGCACACGTTTTAAAAAAAAAAAAGTAGATAAAAAAGATAATTGTGCATGGAATTCATTGTAAATAAAGTGATTGTTTGTAAATAAAATTGATGAAAATTTGAGTAATTAAATGATGGTTGAAGGGTGATTATTTTTATAAAATGTATGCCACTACATTTTGTGAACGGAGAATATAAGACAAATGAAAATATATTTTGTAAACAGTACTTTATAATGTGAACATTCTAAATACTCACTCCGTCCCACAATTACTTTCACGTTTTTCTTTTCAGGATGTTTCACAATAACTTCCACACCCTTAAAATGAAAACCCTTTATGAACTTCACCCTCACAATATCCTCAATTTTACACAATTTTTTTTTCTACATATACACAAAAGTCAACTTATTTATTTACTTTATACATAAAATTTTACAAAATTACTCCATAAAACTCACTTATTATTATATTTTTTTAATATGAGTATTTATCTACATATGAAAGTAATCATAAAACGGTGGGAGTATTATACTACTATGAAAGATCAAAATAGAAAATTGAGCTTAAACTCAATATACAATGTGTGAGCTCAATAAATTTACGGTCAGGATTTAAGACATTTTAACAACCAAAAAAGGGAAAAATTAAAGGAAATATATGTATATATCAGTTTTAATTTAATGTTTATTTTTTTATTGGTGATTTAATTTAATGTTTATATGAATGGAAAAAAAAAAATGGTATGAGCTGTGTTATGGCACCGACTGAGTGAAAAAGACACGTGGCTGGGCCTTGGGCTATGTGTAGACCATTGGTAATAGGGGCATGGTATAAATGGGCCAACGCGGCGAAAGTACTTGGGCTGGGACCCAATTCAACAATTTTTAGTGGACACTATTTTTTTGTTTTAATTTTAATCAAAATAGTGGTCAACTATATTAATTCATGCACTGCAAATTTCAATGTTTTATTTTGTCAATGGACTCTCAATTGTCTTTATCAGTGGAAAGTTTTTTCTTTCTTTGGTTCAACCTTTCGACAAATTATGATACTTGTGATGGTTTTTATCTATTGAAGGGATTGAACAATCGCACCTCTTTATTAGTTTTTTAACAAATGGAATAATCAAGTCTGAATCATTTAAAATTCATTATTAGGTGGGTAAAATTATTTTCAGTAGTTTCGTGTTTGCATACTTCTTAATTAAGGAGTAATAATATTAAGTGAATAGTGAAATATTGAGATAAAAGAGAGATATGCACTAGAAAATATATAGATAGATAATGAAATATGGAAAAAAAATGTAAGTGAGTAACTTAATTCGGAATGTCTTTAAAATAGTAAAATGAGGCTCGTAGTCTAGGACGAAGGGAATACTACTTAATTTAAATGAGTCGCACTTGTGTGCATCCAATTGTACTATGCAATTGAACTTCAATTTCAATTTGGTTTTAATGTGTCAGTTAAAAATTCAATTGAACAATTCATCCAATCGAATTGCTTCGCGATAAAGGCAACAAAGGGCATAAAGTCCTCGCGTAACCGCTTCCGCAATTCAGACTTGTACTGCGCTTAAACCTCCAAAACGACGTCGCCTTGTAATTCAGCCATGGTTGACGACGTCGTCATTCGTTACATCTAGCTTATGTTGGCGTCGTTGTTAGATAAGTTTCGGGATCCAAACAAAAACTAACATAAATTAACATTTTTTATTTTTAAAATGTTAAATATGTTATATCTAAATTATATTTCGTCAAAACACATAAGAATTTATCTAAAATAATGTACTAGAAATTTTCAACTAGTATAGACAATGACAACATTTCAATCTTGAAGCCTATCTATAAGGCAACACAAGCTTTGGATAGATAAAAGGATACAAGAAAGGGATGGATAACGAGGAGGTGGCAATGGAATATAACACCCAATTACCATACCCTAACTTTAGAGACATGATTGATTCCTTGTGACATTGAAATTTATAAGAGTTGAAAAGTATTCCTACAAAGAAAATTGATGTGCCAAGTTTTATTAACCTCACACTTGGCAATTCATAATATGGGGAACATGATATGAATATGGATAAATAAAATTACATTCAATAATCGGTTATAGCTTAGTCTTGTTTGAGAGTGAATATGTAGGATAAGTAACTCTTAATTTTGTCGTAGGACTTGCACATCATATTATCTTCACAAGTTCTTTTACAATAAGTTATTTATGTATATATGAAGTGTTTTAGATTCTAAACTAGATGAATAAATATTAGCAAAAACTTATATGCAATATTGCATACATGCAATATGACTAATTAAGGTAAATTAAGTTAAAATTTGTGGGTCAACGCGGGTCAACACGGGTCAACCTTAATTAAAATATTTATTTTCACTCTAATATACTATTATTTTACTACATGACTAAAATTATGTTACTACAAGAACTAAATTTTGTCACTACAAGGTCAAAAGTGTATTACTACAAGTCTAAAAATATTCTGGACACTTATTTTTTGGGTGCAAAATTATTAAAATAATTTTGACTTATTCGGCTACTACATGACTAAAACAATATTACTACAAGACCAAAATTTTATCACTACAAGGTCAAAAGTGTATTACTACATGTTCAAAAATATTCTGGAGACCTTATTTTTTGGTAAATTTTTCAGAATATTTTGACTAGTATTAAATTTTTGACCTTGTAGTGGTAATATTTTGGACTTGTAGTAACAATATTTTTATCATGTAGTAAACCACCTGTTTGCAATCCGCGAATTTTCTGGGCAACCCGGATCCAGGCTTATGACCCGCGAATTTTTTAAAATTGACTTAATTTGACTTTTAAACTTTGAATTTTGACTTGCCTAATTGGGATGGAATGCATATATACAATATTTCACATAAGACTAACCCATAAATATTTTACAAATTTTATGATAAAAAGGCAATATTTTTTCTCTCCCAAAAATTTGTAACACTGACCAGTACGCTTTCAAGAAATTTTTTGGAATAAATTCCAATCAAGACGAACTTATATATCTACTCTCCCTTGTTAATTAGTTACACATTTTTACATTTTGCTATTAGACGTTTTTTTTTAAAGTTATTTATTTTTGTCAATATTCTATTATCTCTTTCAATCTCAATATTCTATTACACATCAAATATTATATTTCTTAAAATTTATATAAACAATAAAGAGGTAATTTGACGTACGTATGCTTTACTTAGAGTTGTACGTGACTTGAACTATACTAGATTAATGATCATTTTACACTTATTTTATTTATTAAACGAAAAACTACATCCAACTTTATTTAATATGTTTTTCATATCAAATTTGAACTAGCTTTTTAACTATCGATATCCAATAATTCGATCTTATTCTCAATCCTATACTTTTTCAAATTGGTCCAGGCTATATACCCCTCTACACTTGTTAAATATACCCCCTTCTTCATTTATTACCTCTTTTATAAAATATTCATTAGATAGATACATTCCCTCTAAACCCTAAAAATCTAACCCTAATTCTAACTTTAACCCTAACTTTTTGCAGCCACCACCAACTCCGCGGTCGCGTCGCCGCCGCCACCGCCACCACCACCAACCCCAAGGCCGCCGCCACCAACCCCCACGGCTCCTCTCCTACATTACCAAAAAATTCAACAGAAAAAAAATGATTAACATATTTTCGACACTGGTTTGTCGGCAATAAGGTATATGGTCGATAATAAGGTATATGGTCGACAATAATGCATCGACCAAAAATACTCTCGTCGAAAGAAAAAATAAAATAAAAATAAAAATATTTCGACAAAATGTGCTCGAAAATAAACACTTTCGTCGACAATAATTTGTAGACGAAAGTGTTTATTTTTTAGCACCCTTTGTCGAAAATTATAAAAAAAATAAAACCTGCATTTGCGTTTTAGGGTTCAGGTGTGCGGCGGTGGCGACGGCTGGGCGAGGGAGGGGCGCGACCTTGACGAGGGAGGGATGGTGCCGTCACCGATAGTTACAACAATTATATAAAAAAACGAAAAAAAAGGGAGGAGGGGACGGGGCGGCTTAGGTGGGGAAAGGCAGGGCGGCAGCGCGAGGGAGGAGAGTGGACGCCGTCGTCGCGCTGTTGCAGAAAGTAGAAAAAAAAGTAACGAGCGGGTGGAGGAAAGAGGGACGATGGTTGCGGGCGAGAAAACTGGGCGATGGGTGGCGACGGGCGATGATGGGTAGCGACGCTGGAAAGAGGATGGGGTGGGAGGAAGGAAAGAAGAAGTGGGGGAGATAAGGAAAAAAATAGAGTTTAATGGGGATACATTTATCATACACAATTTTGATAGAAAAGGGTATATTGATATTATAAGGGGAGTACATCTAACATAATTGATTTTGAGGTATTCATCAATCGGGGTATATTTAACAAGTGTGGAGGGGTATTTAGCTTGGCCCTTCAAATTAGATAAAAGGGTAAGCGAATAGGCCCACAAATTAAATTGCTTTTTTGTAAGGGTTTGACTATATGCACCTCCATTTCGTAGAGATGCACTCCCCCGATTTATACACTCCTCAAATTTTAGGTCACCCCCTCAAATGTCATAAATACCCCTCCTTCATAAAAATCCTATTACTATCCACACCCCTCAAATCCTCCATCTTCTTCCTCCTCAATTTCTTCTTTCATCTTTTCCCCCACCCCTCACCACCACCGCCGGCGACCTGCCCCTCCACCACCCGTCGCCGGCGACGCCACCCCCTCCCTCCCTCGCCGAGCCCGTCGCCCCCCCCACCGCCTGTAAAAAAAAAAAAACAAATCGCGGCCGTCCCCTCCCTCCCTCCCCCTCCCTCGCCGAGCCCGTCGCCCCCCTACCGCTTGTAAAAAAAAAAAACAAATTGCGGCCGCACGCGGCCGTCCCCTCCCTCCTCCTCTCTCCCTTGCCGAGCCCGTCGCCCCCTCCCTCCGATGCCGATACACCCCACCCCACCTGGTTTCCCCCCTTTCCCAATGTTAGGGTTTTCTGCATTTTTGCAGAAAACCCTAGTTTTTTTTTTTTTTTTTTTTTCAATTTTCGACCATATAAGTTCGATTAAATACACCTTCGTCGACAAATTGTTGTTACGAGAGTGTATTTGGTCGACCTTACATAGTCGAATTTTAAAAAAAATTGTTTTTTTTAAATTTTCGACCAATCGTTTCGACCATATACATTTCCGTCGACAACGATTTGTCGACGAGAGTGTATATGGTCGACACTGGTTGGTTGAAAATTGAAAAAAATTTGTGATTTTTTTGAGTATATGGTCGACCATTTCTGTTTTTTTTTTTAGTTGATGGTCATCGGAAATGGTGTCGCCGACGACCAGAAGTTTTGTGTTAGGGGAAGGTGAAAGAAATGAAGTTGGGGTGCATTCACTAGGGATGGTGCATCTAGCATAGTGTATATTTAATGAAGGGTATTTTAGATTTTTTACCTATTATTTTATTAATAAAATTGAAAGGGGGAGTGCATCTCTCCTTAATGGAGGTGCATATAGTCAGACCCTTTTTGTAACTGGGCTTAATTTTCTTCAGCTCAGCCCATTATGAATATTTTGTTAAGCAGCAATTATTGAAGAAGTAAGCGGCGTCGTTTGGAAAAGTGGAGTCAAGTGTCGCAATCAAAGTGAGTACTGACGTTGTAATGGCTTTCCAGCTGGTGAAACGACGTCGTCGTGTTACGTCTAACTCGCCTTTTACCACGAGGAGGACTAAAATGACACTCCACCAATCACTTCCATGTATCTACCATTATTTTTGTTACCAAAACTTTATTTTTTATGGTTTACCTTTTCTAATTTAGATATACCCTTCACCCTTCATATCTTTCACGGATAGGAAGACACCTTTACCTTTTTAAGATAGTGTAATTATAAGTTGAATTTTATGGATTAAATTTATAAATATTTATGCATAGAGTAAATAAATAAATTGATTTGGGTGCATGGGTGAACCTAAGTAATGATATTTTATACTCCCTCCGTTTTTTAATAAGTGTCACTTTGACTTTTTAACTAATTTTAAAATAAGTGTCATTCTGAGTTTTTTTCTTTAATTTTGACTATTTTGCCCTTATTCATTTACCATATATATTGTTCATAAATAAATTCCATAAACATTGTTTATACCAAAATTAATTTGGTTTATGAATAATAGCTACATTCTTGACCACATTCTTTATCAAACAAAACTTCTATATCAAAATTAGCAATAATTAATTAAGGGTAATATGGACCACACTTTATAATCTTAATTTGTTGAAAAATGCCAAAGTGACACTTATTAAAAGATGGGGGAGTATAAAATTGTGAATATGGTAAATATGAAATTTATAAAGAGTTTTCATTTTAAATTTGTAAAAATTACTATAGAGACATTTCCAAAAAGTAAGTGTAAATAATTAAATTTCATTTGGAGAATCGAAGATTAGTCTAGGGGACGGTCCACGGTTTGTAGGGATTAAGATCACCTGTTTCACTTTCTATGTTTCATAATGTTATTCCACTATATAAATAATTGACATGTGTCATATTAAAAAAATAATCAACGTCATATAATACTTGGGACGACACGTGTTAAAGATTCAATAGAGCGAAACACCAATGAAATACGAAAAGTGGGACCGAAAAATCAAACCGATGTTTATAGTGAGGGGTGAGAATAAAAATGAATTTGATACTCCGTACTTAAAAGTGATGGTAAAATGAATATGATTATATATATATATATATATATATATATAAATATAAAATTTTCGAATAACTCACTTTCATTCCTTCCAAAAAAAGGTTGAGTATGCGTATAATAACTATCAAAACATTATTCACCGAATCAAACTTCCCAATCAAATATTTCATTTTCAATCCTCATCATCGATCATCAGTTCCACCAACTAATTTTTGTTATTCACTCCCATTCATAATCAGACATACCTTAGATGTATATGCACAAATATGTGATCATCAAGTTGAAATTCATGTTTTTTTTGCATGAAAAACAATTTCAGCTTAATTGTGGTGCCTAGTATTGTATTGATGGTTTGGAATCCACGACTCCATAGAAATGTGATACTTGAAATTGAAACATATGTTCTGAAACCCTTCACGCAACCATTAGATAAAAAATTACGTGAGATGATTTTTGTGAACAATGAGATATGATCAACGTTGAATTGGTGAGCGGGGAATGACTTGTATTTATAGGAGTAATTACAGTATAACCTAATTACATGATTTTAGGAAAAGATAAATACAAAAGATAAATACAACAAATATGTCCTATATACAAGGAATGTTTTGACTATTCCTTAATATCCCCCGTCAAACGATGCGTGGGATGAGGAAAAACGCAGAGCTTGGATCGAAGGAATTCAAACGTCGGGCGAGGAAGGCTCTTCGTGAAGATGTCAGCGAGCTGGAGATGTGTGGGGACGAACTGTGTGAGTAGCTTGCCAGAGGTGACGAGCTCGCGAACAAAGTGACAATCAATGTCGATGTGCTTTGCCCGTTTGTGTGCCACTGGATTTTGGCTGAGGAACATGGCGCTGTTGTTGTCGGAGAGGAGAACGGGGCGAGCTGGTAACGGAACGCGGAGCTCGCGGAGTAGAGAGATTAGCCAAACGACCTCGGCAGCTGCATTGGTTAAGGCACGATACTCCGATTCACAGCTGGAGCGAGCAACAGTGGGCTGCTTCTTGGCACTCCAGGACACCAGATTTGCACCTAAGAAAACTGAATAACCATAGATTGATCGGCGAGTTTCCGCACAACGAGCCCAATCTGCGTCCGAGTAGGTGACCACAGAGGAGTCTGGTCGTCGAGTGAAGGAAAGACCAAAGTTGATAGTGTGCTTAATATAACGAAAAATCATCTTTACTGCCGAGAAGTGGTCGCTGGTCGGCGCCTGGAGAAACTGGCTGACATAATTTACCGAGAAGGATAGATCAGATCGAGTAATGGTGAGATACTGGAGGGCGCCCACCAAGGAGAGATAAAGAGTTGGATCCGAAAAAAGGTCACCAGTGCTGACCAGGGTTTTGCCCGCGGCCAAGGGAGTGGCAATGGGCTTGGAGTCTTGAAGTTTGGCTCGCTCAAGAATCTCGCGAGCATATTTGGACTGCCCGACGAACAGCCTAGAAGGGGTGTAAGAGATTTCCAAACCCAAAAAGTAATTAAAGCGACCGAGACCTTTGAGTGCGAACTCCTTGTTCGCCCTAGCAATAAAGCGAGCAACAGTGGCGGGGTCATTCCCAGTGACAATGATATCGTCCACATACAAAAGTAGATAGACGACCGAGGAACCCTGAAATAGGTATAACAGCGAGGAGTCAGACTTGCACGCCTTGAAGCCAATGCCGAGCAGGAAGGAGCTGAACCGCTGAAACCAGGCCAAGGGGGCCTGGCGAAGACCATATAGGGCCTTCTTTAGTTTGCAGACATGATCCGGGAGCCGAGGATCGACAAAGCCAGGAGGTTGAGCCATGAAGACTGGTTTCTGGAGATACCCGTTAAGAAAAGCGTTCTTGACATCCAACTGATGGAGGGGCCAATTGTTTTGAATAGAGAGAGCCAAGATAACACGAACAGTGGTCGCCTTGACAACCGGACTGAAGGTGTGCGAGAAGTCTGTGCCAGGGATTTGGGTGAAAACCTGAGCGACCAGTCGGGCTTTGTGTCGTTCAATGGAATCATCCGATTTGTACTTTGTTCTAAAGACCCATTTGGAACCAACAATGTTCGCATCCTCAGGGCGAGGAACAAGATCCCAAGTTTTGTTAACTCGCAAAGCATCAATTTCTTCCTACATGACGGCCAACCATTCAGGGGACTTGGCTGTAGACTTGAAACCACGGGGTTCCGATGAGGTAGTGAGGGCACTGAGCAGGGCAGTGGAGGCCAAGTTTAGTGGGTACTTCGGTTTGAAGATCCCAGATTTAGCTCGCGTGATCATTTGGTGGTTGGACCGTGGTCGCTCCATTGGTGGGTCAGTGGTCGGCAGAGGTTGCTCGGCCGGTGCAGGGGGAGCAGGTGGCTCCGCAGTAGGGACTGGCGGAGGAAGTGGGTCCTCGCCATGATCAGAGATACATGCCGAGCAGGGCATGGTTGAAGTAGGAGCAATAGACTCAAGAGAGGAGTCATTCGAGGAGCCCAGGTCGGCGTCCAAGAAGGAAGAGACCACTGCATTGGTCGGCAGGGGCCGAGCAGAACCTGAAAAAGGAAAGCAACCTTCATCAAATATAGCATGTCGAGTAACAAAGACTTTGGAGGAGTAGGGATCATAACACCGGAAGCCCTTGTGAAGGCTACTGTAACCCAAGAAAATGCATGGTCGGCTGCGAGGAGAGAGCTTGTTCGAGGCATAATCGCGTAAGTATGGAAAAACCCGACAACCAAAGGGCTTGAAATTCCCATAGAGAGGCATAGTACCGAACAAAACCTGAAACGACGATTGACCAGCCAAAATGGAGAATGGAAGACGATTAATGAGATGTACTACAGTAGCAAAGGCATCGAACCAAAATTCACTCGGAGCACGGGCATGGAAAAGCATGGAGAGACCAGTTTCAGTTATATGGCGATGCTTTCGCTCGACGCGACCATTCAGCTGGGGTGTGTAAGGGCATAACACTCGATGTAATATTCCATGGTCGGTCATGAAGGTGCGAACAGTCTTGTTAACGAACTCAGTACCACCATCACTCTGAAAAACTTTTAGAGATGTCGAAAATTGGGTGCATACAAACTTGTGAAATGCGACCAATGTAGCAAAAAACTCAGATTTCGCACGGAGAGGATATATCCATGAGAAACGAGAAAAGTCATCGGCGAACACAACACAATAGCGAAAACCAGAAACCGCAGTTACGGGGGCGGGACCCCAAAGGTCGCAATGAACTAAATCAAGAGTAGCAGAAGCGCGTTTTTCATTAATGTGAAAAGACAAACGTTTACTCTTGGCCAACTGGCAAGAGGTGCAAACAGTAGGGTTCGGTAAAACGGAATTAACAAATATATGCCCTAATTTATTTAAATCCTTAATAACATCAAAAGGAACATGTCCCAAACGAGAATGCCATAAATCGAAGGAGGCGCGAGCAGCACCGGGCTTCTTCAAGGCAGCGACCAAAGCTGGGAGTGCTTATTCCAACACGTACAACCCCTGTTCACAATGCCCCTGAGCCACCACCTCCTTGGTAGCCCGATTCTGAACAACAAATGTCTTGTCAGAAAAGCAAACATCAATTGGAAAGTCAGACGTGAGCTTGCTAATAGATAAAAGATTCTTGGTGATATGAGGAACAACAAGAACATCTAGAAGACTAATATCCTTAGAGATTGAATGCAAACCAGCATGAGAAATCCGTAGTGAGTGACCATTACCAACAATAACCTGACCATTACCAGAATATGGAGCCGAAGAGTCCAGATGCGAGGTATTGAAAGTCATATGAGCCGAGGCTCCTGAGTCAACATACCAATCCGAGGAGGCCGGCGAGGAGACTGTGCAAGCTGAGTGAAAGGCTTGAGCAAGGTTGGCGGATGGTTCCTCGGACAGGCGGGCGGATGGGCGAGCAGGGAGACGAGGATCTGGTCCGCGAACAAAACGTTGAGGGCATTTGGTGGCATAGTGCTCGCTACGACAAATTTGGCAACGAGGGACGTAGGATTTCCGCCCTCCGCGACCACCAGAGAAGTCGGAGCGACCACCACGAGAGAAACCAGAAGGGCGACCAACAGTATGGTCGCGAGTGTTCGAGCGAGTAGAGGGTTGATCGCGAGCATAAAAGGCAACTGGAGCGGGTTCGGTGAGATCAGGCTTGTTCATGATCTCAAAGGCAATTTCCTGATGTAGTAAGTCACGGAAAGCAGGCACAGGTGAGAGGGTCATTCTGGTGTCGGCAAACCCGCTGAATTTGGGGCCAAAACCTCGTAGAAACCAGTGGGACATGTCAGATTTGTCCACTGGTTTGCCAATGACGGCAAGTTGGTCGCACAATGCCTTAAAGCGCCGACCGTAGTCGGCAACAGGGAGAGAGCCACCCTTGAGGAGAAGGAGCTCCTCACGAAGTTGGGTAATTCGTGACTGGGAGGAGTGACTGAAAGCATCCTCCAGAGCAAGCCAAGTGTCACGGGCCGTGTCACATTGAACGACCTCGGCCAGGGTTTCTTCAGTGAGAGAGGAGAGGAGAAGGGCAAGTACTTTCTGATCCTTCGATTTCCAGGCAGCGAAGGTCGTGTGAGTGGCGGCAGGGGGGGGGCGGATGTGCCATCCACAAGGCCATAGAGATCGGCACAAGTAAGCATAGGGACAACCTACTTCTTCCATAGGAGATAATTGGAAGAAGAGAGTTTCACTATAACCATATGAATAAGGACATTCATAGGGATAAAAGAGTCTGCCATTGAAGGGAGATGATCGAGGGGGACAAGCTCGATGATAGGTGAAGTGGCGGCGGCGACGATAGAGAGGGAGAAAGAGAAATTAGGGTTAGGGTTTAAGATCGTGTTTAGGCTGATATCATGCGAACAATGAGATATGATCACCGTTGAATTGGTGAGTGGGGAATGACTTGTATTTATATGAGTAATTATAGTATAACCTAATTATATGATTTTAGGAAAAGATAAATATAACAAATATGTCCTATGCACCAGAAATGTTTTGACTATTCCTTAATAGTTTTATAGAGATATCATAGAGATATCGTACATAAACTAACTTCTATCTCTTTTAAATTGTTAAACATCAATTTAAATTATACTCCGTTTCAATGTGAGACGGTCTCAAGCTCCCTTCATAAATTACTAATATTAATTGTTTCTAAATCATCAATTTGTAACTGTAGTATAAGCTCGTAATTAAAAATCTAAAATTACCCCATTAAGTATGAAACTTCAATGCATAATTAAAATCAAAACTGATGATTCTAAATTACGTCTCTAGAACAAGTTTGTACAGTCTAAATATTGGTATTAAATAAAGTGTTCATTAATTTGGATTTTCCATACATAAATAGAAAAAAACAAATTGTGAAAAGACTATTCTCATCCGAAATTATTTGTAAAACTTTTATACATAAATGGAGAGACAATACGAGTTACTTCCATGTCAATTTTTTGACCCGAGTTTTAAGTAAATAAGTGATATTGGATGGAGAGATATTATTAATACGAATAAGATTATTTTGAAAAAAAATGCAAATATGAAATCGAATAACTAAGCAAAAAATTGAAAATAATTAAATTAGTCTTATAAGTTATCAGTTATACTACCAAAATTTACAGTCACGAGCACATGTCTATTTATTGAGTTTTACGTGAAATATTATTATTAAGAGATAAAAATAATAAAATATTTAAAAATCAATCTCCCAAATTCCCAATGTGCAAGAAGCAGCTAGCATTCAAGCATTTGTGAAATGTTGAGCGTTAATTTAGTGACGAAGCATACCCATAAATGAAAGAGTACATAACGCATAACTGGTTGTACCTATTCCAATTCAGGTAGTGGCAGCTTTGTAAATTCGTCTAAATGCAAACCCAATTCGATATCAACAAACATACATAGGAGTAGTTTGCAGAGAGCTTCATTTTCATCATTTTCTCCGAAGTTTCTCTTCTTCACCGTCCGTTTCTTTTTCACTTTTCCTTTTGTTTTTAATATGAATAAATGTAGTTGACTTCATTTCTCACTCTCAGTGTGTCTTAGCCGAGTGGGTTTCTCAAAGTCCTCAGTGTAAACCCATTTTCTTGAACAAAAATGGACTCTGATTCATGGGCTCGATTTTCAACCTATTCTAGGCGTTACCGATCTCGTTCAGGTTTGTTTGATTCTAAAGATTTCAAGATTTTCGGTGAAAAGCCTCTTCTTTTTAGGATAAATTCGAATTTTTTTTCATTTTCTGATTAGGGTTCTTCCATGATGAGAAGGGAAATTTTATATCTGTTTACAAACATTTCTTGTAATGGAATTGTGGAATTAGGGTTCTTATTTGCTTTAAAGAATTTAGGCTGCTACTTAAATACTTGTTTTTTATTTTTCAATAGTTAATTTATGTGCTTATGATGAAGATGTAAATAATTGCCTGCGCTCTTTTTAGCTTTAACTTGTCATTATCTTGAAATGTTAAAGAATTCAAGGAAGTGTAAATGAAATTGAAAGTATGGATTTGGTAATCTGTGTAGAATGTGCAAGAATGAAACGTTTTCTTGCAACATTACAGATGTGTATAACGAAGAAGACTTGGAAGGCGAAGATGAGCAGAAGGCTGAGTATTTATGTCCATTTTGCACCGAGGATTTCGATATGGTTGGGCTGTGTTGTCATATTGATGAAGACCATCCTGTCGAAGCCAAGAACGGGGTAATTTACCGACCTTATCGTTTCTCGTTTTTCATGTTTGTTTGTATATGATACTTCAATTTTGGTTAGATGTAAAACTCTTTCTGTTAGAGCCACTTTCGTATGATTATGTGTTACTTATGTAGGATCTTGGGTGTTTTGTATACATGGTAATGATCAGAATGTTGCCTTTTGTGATTGTCGAAATGCGATTGGTTTACATATTTGTTCGCTTAGTTACTATAAATTGTGATTGATAAAAGAATGAATTAGGTCAATTCACATTTGTAATGGATTAAGGCGGTGTCGTTATGCATATTCCCGACACGTGTTGAGTGCATGTTGAATTTGGATAAACAATCAAGAACATGCAATGCGTGTCATTTAATTGTTTGCAAAAGCTGAGACTGCAACTACCTCACTTTGGTATTTATATCGTTTGTTTCGATCCCAACTGGCTGGATGGTTTCAATTTTGATTCTTAATTAAAAAGAGCGACGTGTCTCTTAGATCGTCTTACATTGTTTGATTCAACACAAACTTGTCTTTTCTATTTGGCATTTTCATGGTTGATTATTATTTATTGTATTGTGTGTTTCAGTTAATGTATGATGGAAATATTCATTTATGCAGGTATGCCCTGTTTGTGCAAAAAATGTTAGATCGGATTTGATTCGCCATTTGACCGTGCAGCATGGAAGCCTTCTTAAGATATCCTTTTTTTAGAGTAACACTTAGTAAAAACATCAATTGCACAGTGAATATTCTGAATGCAACAAACAAGCTTCTTCTTGAAATTACCACACACATTTATGCACATCATGTTGTTCTCCTTGAACTTAAATCTTACGTGCAAAGAAGGAGAAGATTACGCAAAGTGGGGTCAAATATTCCATTCTCATCAGTTTTTCGGAAAGAGTTTAGGGATGGAAGTCTACATTCCCTTCTCGGTGACGGATCTTCATTTCCGGTTTCGTCCCTGCAAACGGAATCCGACCCACTCTTATACTCGTTCATACACAATCCACCTGTGGACGACGAGCCTTCCAGTGATCAAGCGATGTCTTCAGTGGAGGCTTGCTCGTTCGTGGATGACTCTGTCGAGGATTCAGCTGATAGGTATGATTAATTCTTCCATCATAATGGATCTCATATTTTTGATTTCTTTGGCTAATGGTTTTTTTTTAAACTGTGAAGGCCTCAAGAGCGTGCGCTGTCTGATGAAGATTTGAAAGAGAAGGGTCGAAGATGCGAATTTGTTCAGGGGCTTGTGCTCTCTACTTTTCTTGATGATATGTTATGAAGAGAATGTTAGGAAGGGAGAGATTTAGTTTGGAGAAATTGAGGATGAGGGAAGAAGGCTGTACTTTGTATTGTGTAATATATTAATAATGAAATATGTATGTACCTATGAACGTTTAGTATTTGCTCTCTGAGGAGGGGCAACACCTCTTAAATACTCTCTGTCTGGTGTTGTTGTAGGTTGGTTGGAAATGAGAATGAGCATAGAGTAATTTTAGGCTGTGTTTGGATTGATGGATTTGAGTCTATGGATTTCAAATTCATTGTTCAAATCCACCCTATATGTTTGGACAAAAAAGCAAGTTAATGGATTTCAAATCTATGATATTTAAAACTAAGTAAGAATTTTAAATTCATCCACGAATCTAATCATTTGAAATTTAAGGATTCTTAAATCCATTCATTTTTAAATTCGTTGTATTTGAAATGACTCTTCAAAGCATATTTTGTCAGTTGTCACGTTTGAAGGGAGAAATGTGTAGCAACTTCTATCTCTCGTGAGTGTTGTGCGACATAAAAACAAATGGAGGGGAATTGACTTTCTAGCCTTTCAAAACTCACCTTTTTTGGGAGTGATAAAAAACAAAAGTAAAGTCGCCAACAAGGGCCTAATCCTTCGACCTCATGGTCCACCAGGGCTTTCTCCGATTTGAGAAAGAGATTTCCCCTCGACCTCACTACTGTCAGCCTCGTAAGAAGGGCATTCGTGGGCAGCTTTTGAGAAGGAATAAGTTGTCTTAAGCCTTCCCCTCTTACAATTGTGAGTTTTATTTTCTATCAGACTAGAAGCAAAGTCTAGCGAAATCACCTTGGGATGAACTTCGTTCGACTGATTACCCACATGAAAGTTATGTTTTTTTTGTAATTGTATGTAAATTTTACGAGTATATTCTCATACAATTATGCGAACCACATTTAATCTAAAAAAACCCTCGAAAAATATGATTAACCATCTCAACCAAACCCGCAAGGTCAACTCTGAAATGCCTTGTGGATTACAAATTCCATCACATTCTCCACCCACTATTGTTGGATCTAAAAAAATAAAAAAGAACGTCACCCGTTGTAAGTTATAGATTCCATTAGATTGTTTAGATTCTAAATATTATGTAAATTATCGAATCGGGTTCAAGTATTTTAAGTTTTAATTTTCACCAAGGCGAGATCGAATCAAAAGAAAATTGAGTTCTAGTCAAGTTTCGAATTATTAAATTGAGTCAAGTTGAAATTTTACATTACTCGACTCACTTCATTTGTAATTGTACCCTAGGCTTATGCTCTTTCGGAGGCCTACTATGACATATTTTGAAATTAATGCTCATGAAAATAATTTTTGTAATATTACCTGCTCAATATTTTTTAGGTTGAGGGTTGATTATAATTTGTATAAATCCAACGAGTTTTGATGAATTTATGAAATACGAGTTATATGATATTTAAATATAAAACTGAAACACAGCAACATTTTATATTACAGAAGACTTTATCTTCCAATGTGACCAACATGAAAACGTTGAAAAAACTCATGCACTTGCCAATAATTTAGATAATTAGTAATATTTAAACTCGTGTGATAGGGGTATTCATGTTTGACTTCTAAAGAATTAAAAAAAATTAAACCATACAATAAAAAAGTGTTAGATGCCGGAGGCCTCTGCCCATTTTATTTTATTTTAAAATTTTCACATTGGGTATACCATCACGAGGACTTTGACCTTTTCAAATATTTTTCCAATTAATTATGAATAATTAACTAACCTAATTGATTTTAATTCATTGAATGAAAATCTTGTGCCGACGAAGCTGATATCCTTTATTGCCATAACAAATATCGATGATATCCTTTACAATTTACTCCAATTAATTAGCAACTTATAATCATTTCTAAGAACTCTTATTTACATATTTAAAATGAAAATTTGATTTTTTTTTTGTTGGTCAATTAAAATGAAAATTTCATGAGTTGAGCTAGAGTGTCTTTTCTTAATTTCCAACTCTGTTTTGGTCAATTTACTCTTGTTTTTATTACTGGTATAACTTAGTTGTTCCTCGTAGCTATATATATCGTTTTGGATTAATATACTTGAATTAAAATTTTAATTGCCTCAAAAGTTTATACAAAAATTTAAAAATGATTGCTTTTTAAGTAAATTAATTAGGAAGAAACTTGCCGTCTGGCCTCCTAATTGACTGGTTAATAACATAATCAATTAGCCTTTTGAATTAAGATCACAATCACACAAATATAAAATAGGATAAAGTTGTTGCAGAGGAACTATGAATTTATTCTGAAATTACTATGTTAACCCTCTCTTTGCTTATAAATAAGCATTTAGTTTTCTCATAATTAAAACACATGAAACTAGTTTAATCATGGGTGTGATCATTGATGAGTTCGAAGTGAGGTTATCGATTGCGCCATTAAAGTTGTTCAAAACATTCATCCTTGATATTAACAATTTTTTGCCAAAAGTCCTCCCTTCTATTACAAGCTACACAAATCTAGATGGAGATGGTGGAATTGGAACCACTAAATTGGTTACTTTTGTTGAAGGTAATTAAATTTTTACTTCATATTTATATTTATATGCAATTTTAATATTAGAAGAGTAGAGATAATAGTTTATATCTAGGGAGAGTATATGAGAATCAAAACTTGACTTTTTATATACCATGTATGTGAACTGATCAGTACATTTCTTACACAGTACTTTTACTTTATTACGTTTTCTTAATTTTCGTGTGTGTAAAATATGCAGGAGGCGAAGTCCATACTACAAAGCATAGAATAGAGGAAATTGATGAGACGAAGTGTGTGTACAAGTATACAGTATTTGAAGGGGATATTGTGGATGAAGATATTGAGTACTTCACTAATACTGTCAAAATCGAAGCGGGTTCAGATGGAGGGTGTGTGTATACATACACTAGCGAAATTCACACAAAAGGAAATGACAACTACAAGACACAAGATAAGATCAAACAACGCAGAGAGAGGACTAAAGCTATCACCCATGCTATTGAGGCATACCTCCTTGCACATCCTCATGATCATTAACAATTTTAATTAAAGAAACATCCATTATTATTATTATTATTAATTACAAGCTCTTCATTAGGTGTTGTGTGGTATCTTGTTGTTGTATTTATATATATTTAAAATAAATGAAAATTTATTTTTATTATGCATGGTTGCATTCATCTTTTTGACGTGTTTTTATTAATTAATTTTATCTACAAATGTTATTACATTTTTTTTTGAATATATATGTTAATCGATAATTTGATATATATATATACACACACAAATTATATAAAAAAATTGAGTATATATATTATAGAAACCATTTATAAATAAATGAGTTGTCTAGTCTATTGCATATCCACGTACCAAGCACGGTCAACGGCCGCCCACCGCCTTTTACCTTCATTTATTTATATACGTACATCACGTATATTAACACTATTCTATTATTCTCAATATTCAACATGAAACATGTATCGTTGAATTTTAGAAGCAAAATGCAATACTACTATTTAATTATAAAGAAAGAATTCCCAACTATAAAATGACGTTCCTAACCTAGTAGCCATGCCTCAAATTTACATTTTCCTCATCTTATAGGGTGATGCAACCCTGATTCACTATTTGAAATTAGGGGTATGAAAATTCTCGAAGATCGCATTAGTTTTTCATTTTCTTGAGTTTCTTTGATATAATTAAGTTTATATATCTTTCGCTTTTTTTTAATTGAATTAGATAGTAAATTAGCCACCACTAATGTAGGAATTTGTAAATATAATTCTACAATAAATCTATATATATATATTTGCAAACTTCTAAGGTGCCACATGTCACCACCATATACTTCTACCTCAAACTCTTTTACTAAAATATCTCCATTTCAAAAATACTCAACTCTCATTCATTCTAATCTTTATTTTTTAATCTCATCCATTCATTTTATCTCTTAATCTTAACTCTTCATTCTTATTTTCATCTCCTATATAAATCTCATATCTTTCTTTCATTTCAATCACTCAACCTTTCACATTCTTATTTTCATCTCCTATATAAATCTCATATCTTTCTTTCATTTCAATCACTCAACCTTTCACACTGTTCATTATATAATCACTATCATTGTTTCATTGAAGATCGATGTATATTATAACAATATCGAGAGGGAGTACTCAGTTTAAGCTTTGGTGACCGATTTTTTTTCTTATGTGTTTCTCCGAGAGGGCTTCATCAATTTCAATGGTGGAGGACAAGCCACAAACCAGATCTTATCAGATTTCGATCGAAGGCTTTACGAAAGTGAATTTTTTTTGGCTAAGCATAGTTTTTCTCTAAGTTTTGTTTTCATATGTTGTACTTTCAAGATGTATAGTATCCATTTCTCCTGTCAAAAAAAAAGAAAAAAATAGGCTTATGATCATTCTCCTAAATGTATAATATCAATTTTCTCCTTCAATGCTTATTCATTTTTTCTTAATTCACTTCATTTTTTATGTTTCTGCAGTTCGACTTTCTTTTTCTCTTTTCTCTTTTGTTTTTTTTCCATCTGTATATGATTTGGTAGTGGTATCTATCATACCAAACAAATACTGTAATATGTATGTTCACTCTTTCTTCCATTTATTTTAATGCATTTGACCTATCAACTGGTCAAAAATCTGTTTTTATTTTTATGTAATTTTTTTTTTATATTGTAGATTTGTAATGGAACATTTGCTTGAAAATATGTCAATGCGAGAAAATATGTAAATAAGAATGTAACTTCTACTTTATATAAATTGTACAACTGTAATGAAACATTCAGATTTCTTATATATAGAAATATTTACTTTTATCCCTATATACACAAAATTCTAAATCAATATTACATTTCTTTATCATTCTAATGATTTCTCTAGGGTTGGCAACGGGGCGGGTATGGGACGGGTTTGGCCTGTCCCAGGACCCGCCCCGCCAAAATTTTTAAGACCCGTTACCCACCCCGCCCCGCCTCAAAACCCGCATAAACCCGCCCCGTCCCACCCCGCGAACCCGGCGGGTATACCCGCCCCGCCCCGCCTTCACTTTTTTTTTTTTTTAAATTTGTTATTTAAGAACAGTAAATTAAGGGATTGAAGGATTGAAAAAACGTAAGAATAAATTAAGAATTGAAAAAAAAGTAGAAAACTAACCTTAAAAGTGGAGAATAAATTAAGAATTGAAAAAAAGTAGAAAATTAACCTTAACTAAAAGTGGAGTGGGGACTGTCGGCGACTCTCGGCAAGCGGAAAGAAAGCAAGTGGTAGATTTTGTTATTGAAAAATGTAATTATTATTATTGAAAAGTTGTATATATTTTAAATGAAAAATGTAGTTTTTATTATAGAAAGTGGTAGATATTTTAACTGAAAAATGTAATTCTTATTATTGAAAAGTGGTAGATATTTGAACTGAAAAGTGTAATTCTTATTATTAAAAAGTGGTAGATATTTTAACTTAAAAATGTAATTTTTATTATTGAAAAGTGATAGGTATTTTAATTGAAAAGTATAATTCTTATTATTGAAAAGTGGAAATTTTGTTACTGAAAAGTGGTAGATATTTTAACTGAAAAATGTAATTTTTATTATTGAAAAGTGGTAGATATTTTAACTGAAAAGTGTAATTCTTATTATTGAAAAGTGGAAATTTTATTACTGAAAAGTGGTAACTATTATTATTGAAAAGTGAAAATTTTGTTACTGAAAAGTGGTAGCTATTATTAGTGAAAAGTGGTAATTTTGTTAGTGAAAAGGGGTAATTTTTATTAGTGAAAAGTGAAAATTTTATTAATGAAAAGTAGAAACGAAAAAAAAAATTATTAATGAAAAGTAGAAACGAAAAAAAAAACGTGAAAAAAAAACGAAAAAAAAATTATTAGTGAAAAGTGGAAATTTTATTAATGAAAAATAGAAACGAAAAAAAAAACTTAAAAAAAAAATATTAATGAAAAGTAGAAACGAAAAAAAATATTCGAAAAAATAAACGAAAAAAAGAAACGTGAAAAAAAAAAAAAATTATTAGTGAAAAGTGGACATTTTATTAATGAAAAGTAGAAACGAAAAAAAATAAAGGAAAAAAAATGAAAAAAAAACGAAAAAAAATAAACAAACGAAAAAAAACAAGTTTGGAAAAAAAAAAGAAAAAAAAAACAAGTTTGAAAAAAAAAATGAAAAAAAAAACGGAAAAAAAAAACGGAAAAAAAAACGGAAAAAAAAAAAAAAAAACAACAACTTTGAAAGGATTTGAACCTGTGACCTCGTACTTATGAATGATATCTATAACCACTAGAACATTCATTACTTAGTTATATTTATTTGCCTTTATAAATAGATATAGGATTGAATTGTGTATTAGTGTGCACGTGCACGCTGTGCACAGGAGACCAACTCTTTAAAATATTATGAATTTCATGGGTAAGAATTGAATTAAAGAAAGATCACTATATTACCTTCTTGATTTAAGAATTACAGTTATAATAAATAAGATTAATTTTCTATTACTAAAAAGAACTTAGTATATATATCTATCTTGAATTTAATTATTGAAATAAAATTTAAAGAAATAATCAATTAAAATTGGAATAGTCAACACTAATTAAAAATATATATATATATAAATACAATTTTGAATTTTATAATATTTAAGCACGTAAGTTTTTATTTATTTATATATTGCATTATTTAATACAATTTTTTTTAATGATTATAACCAAACATAATACTGATGCTTATTTATCGGGACTTATAATAAAGTTAAAAGCTAATAATATTGGACAAGGCGCATCAGTGTCTAACAAATTTTGTTTTCGGGTATTTTGATCGAATTAAGTCTAAGAGACATAGTTGAAAGTCATGATGTGTCGATGTCTGATTTGACTTTTGGAGGAAAGTCACTTATTTTTTGTGGTTACTTCAAAATTCTTCATGTTATTTTCAAAGACTCTACACATTATCGAAGTACAAATTTTTCTGGAAGAAATGTTGATAGTAAAGTTTTTGTTTCGAGAATAACATTGAGTGTTTTGGATGACATGACTCTTATAAAATTTCAAAGGAGACAATTTCCAATTCTATTATCTTTTATAATGACGATAAATAAAAGTCGAGGTCAATCCATTTCTATGACCTTCCAAAATATGTCTTCACGTATGGACAATAGTCAAGAGTCCAGAACAATAATGAATTTGATGTATTATTATTATTATTATTATTTTTTTGCGTAAATTCAAATGGAAAAATATGTAAACGTAAAACAAATGTTGTCTATAATAAATTTTTTTGCAATATGGAAATTTCGTATTGATTTCTTTTATAAATAAATTTTGTGTCTATTGTATCATCACTTAACAGTTTTTATAAATTACAACATTTTTTTTCTTTGTAATTTGATACACCAAATTTTTATGTTTTGCAATTCAAATCATTGGTCAATTTTCTGACAACAATTAAATCATGATGTGATTATCAGAGCTATCGATATGCCACATAAATGTTACGAATGGTGAATAATATTCTTTTATATATTTTAAAACGTGCTTAACTAAAAAGAATACTAAAAAAATCATTTTAAACTAAAAAAATTGTTTTTAAAAATAAATCATAACTTAATTTAACTATTATCATTTCTCCACAAAACTCAAAAAGATAGGATTGCCTCCTCCAAATCACAGTCCACAAAAAAATAATGTGAAATTTTGCATATTGTTTTTATTTAAAAGAGTTTTTTAAATAAAAATATTGTATTGATCAGTCATGACATTTACATGGGCAATTGTGTAGAACCTTAATGTGAATTCGGTATATACACCATTCATGTGTTGGCGAAAAATAAACACATGCATCGAATTGTAAAACTTAAAAATGTGGTGTATCGAATTACAAAAAAGAAGAAGAATATGTTGTAATTGATAAACACGGTAAAGTTTGTGATTTTTTTTTTTTTTGCAATAAACCTTTTAATAAAATAAATTTACAAATCTATATATGTTTCAAAAATTATTTTTTAATTAATAAAATATTTTAAACCCCGCGTAAAACGCGGGTCTTACACTAGTTTACAATAAAAAAAAAACTAATTCAAACGTCAAAGTTTCAAATCATTATCTATTTCAATTAGATTAATTTAACATAATACAGCAAATTAGCAATTATAAATAAAAACCCTAAGAGTTGATCTTGTGTAAAGACATACACAAAGCTTGGATCACAATTATTGGATATATAATATATTTTATATATATTATATATTGTATTTATGTTAACTTTCCTTATTAACTTAGATTTGAGATATATATTAGATATGTTTTGTATCTATAAATACTCCCTTATGTAATCCTTTACGTTCACTCAATGAAATTATAATTTTCGTAATTCATTGTTTCTCTATATGGTATCAGAGCCTCTCGGCTCACGCCTCGATCCCACCCAAACCCTCGTAATCGTTGTTCGATATTCTTCGTCGTACAAAACCCACGATTACCCCAACCTCATGAAGACAAGTTTCTTCTTCCCCGTAATCGTTGTTCGACGTTCTTGTCGTACAAAACTCACGATTACCCCAACCTCAAGAAGACAAGTTTCTTCTTTCCCGTAATTGTTGTTCGACGTTCTTGTCGTACAAAACTCACGATTACCCCAACCTCAAGAAGACAAGTTTCTTCTTCCTAGTAATCGTTGTTCGATGTTCTTGTCGTACAAAATTCACGATTACCCCAACCTCAAGAAGACAAGTTTCCTCTTCCCCATAATCGTTGTTCGACGTTCTTGTCGTACAAAACTCACGATTACCCCAACCTCAAGAAGACATGTCTCTTCTTCCTCGTAATTGTTGTTCGATGTTCTTGTCGTACAAAATCCACAATTACCCCAACCTCAAGAAGACAAGTTTTTTCTTCCCCCTTCGACTACCCCCTTATCCCTCCCAACCGCCGATCACCCTCAGCGGTTGCAACAAACTCCCAGGTGATTATCCTTTTCCCTTCTTCTTGAATTCACTTACCATCATTGTAACCCACTCTGCAGCGTGCCTTCTACGATCAACCCACCCAACTTCCTTCACCGCTGCAAACTCTCATCCTCCCATAGTAGATTCGGCGAAGAAAATTTATGGGTGCCGCCTCGATCCAACCCTCCCCTATAGTCGTTGCTTGACGCCCGACGTCGTTCAAACTCCCGACTACCACCCTTAACCGTTGCTCGACACCCAACACCGATCAAAACTCCCGGTTACAACCCTTTCATGGTAGCCAATTTTGGTTGAACTCCAACCAACCGCCAGTATACAATCCCTCCTCCATGGCAGCACTGCAACTCCACCATCCAGCAGTCTTGATGGTCGTCTGTCCTCCTCGGCCTGAACAACCGCTCGCGACGCCATCTTCATTGGCACACGCATCTCAATCCCTCGCGGCCTGGCCTGCTTTGCTTCCCCTCTCGTCTTCAATTGCTTATGATCAAGATTGGACTCTCCTACGGTGCTCCATCTTGAGGGGGCGTATTGGATATATAATATATTTCATATATATTATATATTGTATTTATGTTAACTTTCCTTATTAACCTAGATTTGAGATATATATTAGATATGTTTTGTATCTATAAATACTCCCTTATGTAATCCTTTACATTCACTCAATGAAATTATAATTTTCGTAATTCATTGTTTCTCTATAACAATGACTTTTACTTATTTTATTTTTAATTAATGCTCTAGTTTTTTATTTATTCATTTAAATTATAGCATGCATATATTATCCACATATGGGATACTAGAATTGAGAAATAGAATGTGCTACAAATTTAGATTTTTTTATAAGAAAACTACAATTATTATATACTCGAAAAAAATAAGTATCATATTATTATGCCATCTAAAATCACACTAGAAGAGTCTATATTGTTGGACTTTATATATATATTCATATAAATAATACTACTAATATAGTGATTGAAAAAAAAAAAAAAAGCACGCATGTTGTTCTGACCGGTCTTTGCGGAGGCGCCGCCACTGCTGACAGCCGATAACCATAAGGCATAGTACTAAAATTTCCTAGTGATGTTCTTCAATTCAATATAAATATGGCATTTGTTTATAACTTAAAAGTAAAACTCAACTCAAGCAACTTTTAAAATCTAATTAATACTTATTTTTCTTGATTTTTGAAATTAAAACGAAATAAAAGAAAAATAATGGGTGTGATCATTGATGAGATGGAATTCAATTTAGCGATTGCAGGGGTGAGGTTATTCAGAGGATTCCTCCTCGACACCAACAATCTCGTGCCTAAAGTTGTCCCTTTTATTAAGACCTTCCAAACTATAGAGGGAGATGGTGGAGTTGGAACCGTTAAGTTGGTTACTTATGTTGAAGGTAATTACAAAAATTATAGTATTTTTATGCAATTATTAGTTGTTATATTATAAGACATTAATTGTAAAACAGGTGCACAATACGTAAAAGTATCTGTTGTTTCACTAAAATGTGTTAGTTGTTTTACCGATGTAAAACATGTGCGCGCGTTTTAAAATCGGTTTACACAAGATCAAGCCTATGTTTGATTGTTTTATGAATACTAAATTTGCTAATTAGGAATCTTCTAATCATGCAATATATGTACTCATTTTGAATAGGAGATGAAGTGAAGACTACCAAACACAAAATAGAAGAAATCGACGAGACAAAGTATATATCCAAGTACATTGTGCTTCAAGGAGATATTCTGGAGGATGAAGATTTCGAGTTCTATTCAAACACTGTCAAAATTAGTCCTAATTCGAATAATGAAGGTGGTTGTATATGTAAATACATCAACGAATTCCATACAAAAGGAGAAAATCGTCAAAGTATACAAAACAAGATTGACCAACGCAAAGAGTCATCTAAAGCTATTGTAGGTGCTATTGAGGCTTATCTTCTTGCAAACCCTCGTGAATACAACTAATTAGATAATTGATCATAATTAATAAAACTTTCATATTTTTGTTAGATGTGTGTGTAATTTATTGCTATTAAGTAAACACTATTCAAATGCGAGTCTTTGGAATACACTGCTAGGAATTAATTATAACAATCATTATGCATGTTAATCAAAGTTTAATACTGCATGTATGCTATATTTATACTGATATGACTGTTATACCTAGTCAAAGAGGTCAATCTTTGACAAGTCTATCCTAATCACCGGCTTATGTGGCGACGACCAGTCAACAAAGTCAAGCGACGACTGGTCAACAAGAAGAAAATGTAAGATAATTATTGTATTTAATATAGTTGAGTGTTCGCCCAAATATGTTGGCGAGCACATTCTAGTAAACTGCTCGCCCAAAGATGTTGGCGAGCAGATACATATCTAAGCCAGAGAAGGCAAGAGTTGAAGCTTTGGGAGATAAGAAGACGTGGCGACCAGGTTCTCCGGCGACCACGACGGCGAGTGACGAGTGGGTTTTTCCAGTTGCTCGGCATCTCGCCGAGGACGACCACCAGAGGCGGTTTTGCATTAAATGCGCCATCCCATCACCTTTTCGGGCAGAATGAAGGTCCAATCCGGAGGCTCCACGTGTAAAGGACGGGCAGCCCCTAGAAAACAGTATATAATGCCCAAATGGGCTCATTTGTAACACAAGTTGAACATTCCACCAAATCTCCCTACTCAAAGCAATAAACTCTCCCAAGCTTCTAAAGCTTTAGCTTCTCCAAGAAGCTATATCTTGTGTTCTTGTGTGTTCTTCATCAAGTTCATCATAAATCATCTCTTTAATCCATATAAACGCGTAATAACCCCCGTATAATTTATATGTTTGTATCGTGCTAAGCACAGTCCACATCCAAGTCAAACCCGAATTTAGTGCATACAACATTTGGCGCTAGAAGGAGGGGTGCTTTTACGTGTTCTATCATCAAAGTTTCGTCCGATCAACGAGCGATCGGTTAGCAAACTCCCTGTTTCAAGCTTTAATCGGTATATCTACCGTTTAGAGCATCATCTACGATCTTTACTGTTCTTCGTGTTCTTGAACATTTTCAATTTTTCGTAGCATATTTTGGAGTTTGATCTCCTTGTATTTGTGTTTTCAAGCTTCTTTTGTTATTGCTTTACTAAGACTAGTAGTTGTAATAGCACGTTCTTCTGCGTAAGAACTTTAATCTTTCGTTTTTTAGATCTTTACTCTGTAATCTAGAAAGACACTCTTTAAACGATGTCTAAGCATACTCCACAAGATAGGATCTCGCCATCCGGAGGGAACGAGCACCCTCCGGCTCCGGCTAATCCTTTTGCGAACCTAAACATGGGGGATATTATGAATGACCCCCAACACTTGAAAGACTTTTCAGACTTCCTCCTGGAGAAGAGGAGGCTGAACGAAAAGGAAGAGCTCGAAAAGGCCAAGGATAGGGTTTTCGTCGAGGCCCGCAAAAACAGAGGGAACGAGGATAACCATTCCTATCACTCACATCCCGATCACCCCCAAGATAAGGGCAAGAACAAAGTCGGCGAGCACTCCCACCATAGCCAGACGGGAGACTCACAGAGAAATTCGGTGTTCAACCGAATGAAAGACAATGACGGAAGGGCTCCTCGCCGAGTACCTTTCAACGTAGATGGCCGACCACATAAGGCCGACCACCACCATCGCACTGATCGAAGAGAGCAGGGCGACAGGGTCTCAGCTCTAGATCGAGTGGGACCAGGAAAGGGTTCGCGAACTCCGGCCAAGAGTTATCGCAGCCACCATTCCGACAGGCACTCACCCAGGCGATCACACCATGATGATCGCCCAGTCATTTCCCATGGGAGTCGACGTGACGAGAACGTCGTCCCACGAGCTCAAACTGCCGAGGAGGGGCAAATCGCCCAGTTCCTCGAAACTCAAAAATTAATGAAACAAGAGATGGACGCTCTGCGAGCAGAGGTGGTCGCCTCGAAGCAAGGGTCCACACTGCCGATCAGTCTGCCCGCACCTCCACTGAGTGTTGCTATCCTCACTGCCCCCATTCAAAGGAAGATCCAAATGCCCTCCATGGCGGCATATGATGGGATGTCCGACCCCAGAGTACACTTGTCCAAGTACTCCAACTACATGGCCTCAATCGGGGCAACGGACGCAACACAATGCAGAAACTTCTCCCTAACATTGGGAGACCGGGCTCATCGATGGTATACAACTTTGAGTCCCGGATCTATCACTTCTTTCCTTGAGCTGGGACACCATTTTCTGACCTACTATGGGTCTATCGCTGCTCGCCCAGCCTCAAAGCAACGTTTGGCGAACGTCCGCCAATCCCTGACTGAATCAGGCAAAGACTTCATCGAGCGCTTCGATAGGCTGGTGATCGATGGGGAGGCCGTGAACGATGAGACGAAGCTGATCTCAGCGGTTTCCGGTCTCAGGATAGGTACCAAGCTTTGGGAATCTATCCATCTTACTTTCCCCAGTTCTTATGCGGATTTCCGTACGAGGGCTGGAAACTTCATTCAGATGGAGGAGATAATGGACGCTGCCAAGGCTAACGAGCAGCCTGACACGTCCAAGAGAGTGTGGCCTAAGAAAAACACTAACACTAGGGAATCTTCCCAGCCCAAGAAGGCGACCACTCAAGCTGGCAGTGCTCGCCCAGCGAACTTCAGGCCATTCGAGGAGGCACCTGAGATCATCCAATTCAGGGAGGCCCTCACCGTGGATCCTAGGGGCATCTACGACGCAATAAGGGGGAAAAATCTGCTCCCCCAAGCAAAGCCCATGCATACGAGCGATGCAAATCTTGATGGTGGCAAATTTTGCAACTACCACAACTCCGTCGGCCACCACACCAATGGGTGCCGAGACTTGGTGAGAAATCTCTTCAAACTTTACAATGAGGGTAAGCTCACCCAATTCATCAAGTCCGGAGGTGGCAACGGCGACAACAGGGGCAAGAAATGTCGCGACGACGGCGGCGGCGACCTGCGCCAACAATTGAACCGTCCCAAGCTAACTCCTCCCATGCCAACACATACTGGTGGCGACATCGATAATGTGGGAGGAGAGTGCCATGTGATAGAAGGCCCTTTGGGGGGGACTCAATCCGGGGTCGCTCTGTCTGTTCGCCGGGCTCAGGGCGAACAGCGAGCACTCAACAACGTGCACCAGGTGTGCGTCGCTCCTACTGCCGAGAAGCCTCCTTCTCATCAAATCCGTTTCTCGGACGACGACCTGAACGGCGTGGTGCAGCCAAACAATGATGCGTTGGTCATCACGGGGAAGATAATGGGAACCATCGTCCATCGGATGATGGTCGACACTGGGTCATACACCAACATCCTTTTCAAGCATACTTTGGATGCTCTTGGTGGATATGCAGATTACATCGAGCCTTGCGACGATATAATCGTAGGGTTCGGGGACACGCGCAACCTTCCCATAGGGAAAATCAGACTAACTTTGGACTTGGCATCGTCAAAAGAGCCTGAAATGCATCATGCTAGGCAGCTCGACTTCTTGATCATCGACATGCCATCATCCTACAACGCGTTCCTAGGCCGACCTTTCTTCAGCGAGTTCAAGGCGGCCGCTTCAACTTATTATTACTGTATTAAGTTTCCATCCCCGGCGGGAGCTATAACCGTTAAGGGCGATCAGACACGGGCGAGGGAGTGTCTCGTCCGTTTTGCTAAACGTCATTCTAAGGAAAGCGCCATGGTTGGAAAGTATATTATGTGTCAAACTCAAACAGAACAAATGAACTACTTGGAGGGTCTTCCTAGCAAGTACAGAAAAATTGAAGTTGGGGAGTGCAGTCATCGTTCCGACGACCACCAAGTGGAGGCGAACGAGCACGCCTCCATGGAAGTGGAAGACCACACCCCAATGGAAATCGACGAGCAGTCAGACCCGGGCGACCAGATCCCCGGCGACCAGTCTCCAGAAAACTTTCCAGATCTGGAGCCTAGGTTAGGTTTTGAGCCAAAATGCGGAATTGAGGACCCTCGTTGGAAGGAGCCTAAAGAGCGGGCGACTTCAGCGGAGGACCTTGAAACCATCCAACTAAACGAAGCTCGTCCCGAACTCGAAGTGTTCATAGGTTCAAATTTACCAGGACATCTGCGATCGGACATGATCGCATTTTTGAAAGAAAACATCGGTGCATTCGCCTGGTCGCACGAAGATATGGTGGGCATTCCCACGAATCATGCCTGCCACAGACTAAATATTGATCCAACAAAAAGACCCATCACCCAAAAGCGAAGAAAATTTGGGCCTGATAAAAGCGCGGCTTTGGCAGTCGAAATCAAGAAATTGATCGACAACAAGTTAATAGAGAAAACTGGAACTGATCCTGAGTGGTTGGCAAATCCAGTGCTCGTCAAGAAAACGACCGGGTCGTGGAGATTGTGCATAGACTTCACAGATTTAAACGACGCCTGTCCAAAAGATCATTTTCCGATGCCCCACATTGATCACCTAGTGGATAATACAGCGGGGCACGAGATTTTAACCTTCATGGATGCCTTCGCAGGGTACCATCAGATTGCAATGCATCCCGACGACCAGCGACATACGGCCTTCATGACGGCGCGTGACATGTATAGCTGGAAAAGAATGCCTTTCGGTTTAAAAAACGCGGGGGCAACGTACCAAAGACTGGTAAATAAGATGTTTGAAAAGCACATCGGTGAGATGGTAGAGGTCTATATCGACGACATCGTTGTCAAAAGCTTGCGAAAAGAAGATCACCTACACCACCTTGCCATGACATTCGATATCCTAAGAGAGTACAACATGAAGTTAAATCCAAAGAAATGCAGTTTTGGAGTTAGCTCAGGAAAATTTCTGGGGCACTTGGTTAGCCAGCGGGGCATCGAGGCGAATCCAAGTAAAATTCAAGCAGTAATCAATATGCAAAGCCCAAGGAACGTGAAAGAAGTTCAGAGGTTGACAGGATGCCTTGCATCGCTGAATAGATTTATTGCACGAACGGGCGACCGTTGCAAACCTTTTTTCGACGCTCTGAAGAAAGGAAAGTTCGAGTGGACCGACGAGTGCGAGAAAGCTTTCGAGAAATTGAAGGAATATTTATCGGATCCGAAGGTCCTATCTAAGCCAGTCCCCGGCGAAATTTTATATCTATACTTGGCGGCCACTGACTGTGCGATCAGTTCAGTGCTCGTCCGAGCTGAGGGGAGCACACATCTGCCTATCTACTACGTAAGTCAAACACTGCGAGATGCGGAGTTGAGATACACTCCGATGGAAAAATTGGCATACGCACTAGTAATGAGTGTTAGAAAATTAAGGCAATACCTGTTCGACCACGAGGTGGTCGTCCTCACCACCTTTCCTCTCCGACGAGCACTGCATCGTCCGGATACCGCTGGAAGACTTCTAAAATGGTCAGTAGAGATCGGACAATTCGGTCTCACCTACGCACCCAGAACGGCAATCAAGGGACAAGTGCTGGCAGAATTTATCGTAGAGCTCACTTTCCCGGAGAAATTGGCCGAGGGAATCGAGCTTCCTTGGTCACTGTTCGTCGATGGCTCGTCGACGAGCACCAAAGCAGGGGCAGGAGTTGTCCTCATCAGCCCAACCGGACAGGCGTTTGCTTCGGCGATCGAGTTCGAGTATCGGGCGACCAACAACGAAGCAGAGTACGAGGCTCTGGTTGCAGGAATCAAGATGGCTATGGCCGTGGGCGCTAGAAAATTGAAATTTTTTTCTGACTCTCAGCTGGTTGTATGTCAAATCACGGGCGAATACGAGGCTCGCGGCGATCAAATGATAAAGTATCAAGACCTAGTGAAAGGATTACTCGAGCAATTTGATCAATTCCACATCGAGCAAATCCCTAGGGAGGAAAATACGCAAGCAGATGCGTTAGCTCGGCTGGCCACTTCAGAGGGGGAGGCAATATTTTCAGAAGCAACCATCACCAAAATTTCTTCCCCGTCGGTGAACAGATGTCAAATCTTGCAGGTTGAAGCGACCAGCGACGAGGACTGGAGGACGCCGATCTCCAAGTACATCAAGACCGGCGAGCTCCCGGACGACAAGGTGAAGGCGACCAGGTTGCAGCTCAGGTCCACAAGGTACACTATTATTGGCGACCAGCTGTACAAACGGGGTTTTTCAATGCCTTTATTGAAATGCCTCGGAGAAGACGAAGCGAAGATCGTCATGCACGAAATCCACGATGGAGTTTGTGGAAATCATACAGGGGGGCAAGCGCTCGCTCTAAAGATCATAAGGCAAGGCTATTTTTGGCTAACACTGAAGAAAGATGCAATCCATTACGCGCAGACGTGCAAGAGATGTCAAGCCTTCGCTCCCGCCATTCACTCACCACCAGACGAGCTCATCTCGGTGTATAGTTCGTGGCCTTTCGCGAAGTGGGGGATCGACATCATCGGACCTTTCCCACCAGCTGCTGGGGGGGTAACTTTCGTCGTCGTAGCAGTCGATTACTTCACCAAGTGGACAGAGGCAAAGGCATTGAAGACCATCACAACGGGCCAAATGACAAGCTTCATTTGGAAGAATATAATTTGCAGGTTCGGCCTACCGCGAGCGATAGTGACCGACAACGGACGTCAATTTACAAGTCAAGACATGATGGATTTCTGCTCAAGATGGAACATCAAGAAAATTTTTTCAACACCCTACCATCCACAATCAAACGGTCAGGTAGAGGCGATCAACAAAATCATCAAGCACACCTTGAAAGCTAAGCTGGATGGATTGAAGGGCAAATGGGCCGAAGAGCTGCACATGGTTCTGTGGGCATATCGGACGACCACGAGAAATTCTACTGGTGAAACTCCGTTCGCACTCGCGTTCGGAACCGAAGCTGTCATACCAGCAGAGGGGCAAGTCCAAACTTTTCGAGTAGCAAATTATGACGAGCAGCTGAATAACGATGCACAGCTCTCCGACTTAGACTTCCTAGAAGAACGAAGGCTAACAGCGGACGAGAAGAATGTGGTCTACAAGCAAAGGTCAGAACGTTACTACAACACCAAAGTACGTGCTCGCCAGTTCACTATCGGCCAGCTCGTACTTCGGAGGGCGACGGAGCAGTCCATTGGCATACTTGGCCCGACTTGGGAGGGTCCGTACCGAATAACGCGCACACTCCTAAACGGATCATACGAGCTTGAAGATCTCGAGGGCAAGCCAAGCAAGTACCCGTGGAACGCGGTCAAGCTGAAGAAGTATTACCAGTAAGTTTTTAAATTATTTCATATTTGTATAGTTTGTATTTAATCGTCATTTCAATTCAAGCAAAGTTTAAATTTCCAGTAAGTGTTAGATAAATTTGAAAGTTTAAGACAAGGCTCTGCGTAGCCATCTAGGATACAAAAGACGAGCACTCTTTCTTAAAAGATGCTCGCAAGGTAGTGGCAAAGACGATCACTACCCGTCAAACAAGGAGTTCAACCGACGAATGGTTAACTCTAAAAAGACGAGCACTCTTTCTTAGAGTCTCGCAAAGGAAAGACGAGCACTCTTTCTTAGAGTCTCGCAAAGGAAAGACGAGCACTCTTTCTTAGAGTCTCGCAAAGGAAAGACGAGCACTCTTTCTTAGAGTCTCGCAAAGGAAAGACGAGCACTCGTTCTTAGATGCTCGCTATAGAAGACGAGCACTCTTTCTTAAAGATGCTCGCAAGATAGCAACGACGATCACTATCTAAAGCATACGAACGAAAACAAATAAAAGACAATTTAAAGAGAAGTATCATAACATAAATCGAGAAACAGTGACGAGGACGATCACTCAATATAAAGAAAATAAGCAAACACATCATAAGCAAAAGATTCCCATTCATCAAAAAGCCTTAGAAGGCTGTAATTACAAAAAAGGCCTTAATGGCCGAACAGTCCTAAGAAAAATAAAACAAAGTACCAAGAAAACTAAACCACAGGAGCATTCTCCTCGGCAGGAGCATCTTGCTCACCAGCTACCCCCTCCTCGTCCAGAACCTCCACTACAGCAGGGGCACTCTGCTCGTCCTGTTGGGTTGGGGAGTCTTCAGGCGGGTTGCCAAAGAACACTGGAACACCCAAGAGCCGAGGAAACTGGAGTCCCATTTTCATAAGAGGCAATAGGGGCAAACTTGACTCAGCTTGAGGACTTTCATCCATGAGGAGGTCGTCTATGACGCCTCCGAGCACAGTAACATCCGTTTCTGGTTGAGCCTCTTTGAGTTGATGAACAATCTCATGGGCGGTGAGGGCGACTGATAGAATAGCCGCACTTGCGGCGACATCATTGCTTTCATCCCTCTCCTCGGAAACGGCGACCAGCTCTTGCCGAAGTTTGGCCAAATTTTCCTCAGTAGTCATGGCATTATTTTGAAGAATACCCACCTCGGCAGTCTTCTGTTTAAGCTCATTCTCGGCAGCATGGAGGCGAGCACGGAGATCTTCAATTACTTGAAGATCATCCTGATCTTTCTTCCGGACGACCTCAAGCTGGGCCTCAGATTCGGCCAGTTTGGTCTCAAGGTCGACCACCTTTTCCTCCGAGGCAGCCAACTGCCTGTCCACGCCCGCTTTATCCCTCGCCAGGCGAGCGAGCTTCACGCTTCTCTCCTCGCTGATCTTGCGATTATCGTAAATTTGCATGCACAGCTTCTCGACAGCAAAGGAGGCGCGGCTAATCTCAATGGCGACCTGCCTGGCATTCTCCAACGAGTTTTGATTGTCGACCTCCTCGACAAAGTTCGTGGTCAACGAACGGGGCATGTTCTTCATGGCCCTGACCAAGGGCTGCGGATACACCTCCTCGACGAGCGGATCCCGCGAGCGGTAGAAGCCGAGGAGTTCCTCGTTGAACGGTTCGATAACCGGGTGCTCGACAAGCCTGTTTTTTGAAGAAGAGTTTTAGAAAAGATACTTAGAATTTATTCACATTTTTCTCAAGAGAAACTTACTTGGCAACCCGGGCGGCGTCCCAGCCAAGAAGAGTTTTATCACCGGGGGCTCTCTGTCCGGAGGACGAGCTCCCAGCAACATCTTGCGCCCTCGTATTTCGGCGAGGGGGAGATGGTCTTGGTGGTGGTACGGCCAGTGTGGGGGGCGAACTACCCCTCGGCGGGGATCTCCGCGGCGAAGTGTTCCCCTCGATATTGGGCCCTAGCCACCGCTCGGCAGCGTTTGGGCGAGCAGTTCTCCCTCGCGTTTGTTTGGCAGCTTTTTTCGGAGGCGCCGCCGCGGACTCCGGTTTCTTCCTTTTGCCCGAGCCGTCAACGATCTGACGCTCCCGGAGAGCTCTCGCCGCTCGAAGCATCTTGCTCGACATGATTCGGTCAAGATCGAGGGTCGGAGGGAGGTAAGTGATAACCTTGTCAGGAACCACTACTAAAAGAGCAAAAGTTCAGTTTTCGAAGAGAAGGATTATTTAAAAAGAAAAAAATAAAAACTTGATGATATTTCTAATACCTGGAGGAAACTCTCGAGTAATGTGGTGGGGAGGTACTCTAAGGCCTGCCTGCTCGCGCATACACTCTCGGTTCAAAAACCGGCAAGACCTCTCCAAGTAGCGACGATTAAGCACGCAGCAAATATGATAGTGGAAGAGGGTAGTAAGACGGTGCTCGTCAGTCCTCGTGCGAGCAAGTTCACCTGCAAGAGCGAGGAGTTATTCAGTATAGACAAGAACGAGCAGAATTAAAAAACTTACCACGAATTCTCTGGTATTCAGTGGCGATAGGAATGCGTTCAGGTGATCCGTCTGGCCTGGCCGCACTTTTCCAGTCACCAGCCACCCACCACCAGTTGGTCTTCCAATCCCGGATTTTATTGGGGACCCCCTCGACCAGTTTAATATTATCACGGCTTTTTACATAGTAAAAACCATAGCCCACAGTTTTTCCGACCTCGGCCGCTTGAAGTAGGTAATTGATCTCCTTCGGGCTCAGCCAAGTGTTTCGACAACCATTCTCGGCCGCGATCAGGCCGAACAGGGTGAGGATGCCGATCAGGTTCGACCAACCATTAGGCAATATCTGAGAAGGGGCCACCCCCAGAAAGCGCAAAAAGTTTGTAATACTAGGGTGCAGGGGGAACCTTAGCCCTGCCTCCATCATGCCTATGTTGACGGCGACCATCCCCTCTGGCGGCTGGTCGGCCCTCTCGTCGGCACGGGGAACGAAGAAACAGACATCGGCGGGCAGCTGGTACCTCTTGCGAGAGTTTTCCAAGTGGGCCAAGGAGACACTGCTCGCATACTCACATGCCGCGTACATCGATTCAGAGGCTGTTCGGTACGGGCGAGGAACCTCTCTCGGTGGGTAATTTCGGTAATATTCGAAAAAGGCTTCCCTGGAGAGTTCGTCGCCGTCCAACCCCTCTCGACCACTCAATATATCCTTTATGCTCGCTGCATAGCGAACAACCTCGTCATGGTCCTCGCGGAGGCTGCTCGATAGAGTCTCTTCGATCCGAGCAAGGTCGATCTGTTCGCCCACCCCTCTATCTAGGCTCTGATCGCGCAGATCAGAGTCGGTCTCATCATCGTCCTCGGCATCGTTGCCGGCATCTTCCCTATCACTTTCAGAGGACCTTTCTAGGTCGATGACCGCCTCCGGTATATTTTTGGGAGCTCTCGCGCTGAAGGGTTCGGGGGAATAAATCCTAGAGTCCGAGGAGGATGCCCTATCCACTAAGACTAAGGCTAAGTTTTCGGCGCCACCGGATCTGGCGGCGCCACCATCCAACGGCGGAGAACCACTGCCGGAGCCACCACCAACCTCCATTTTTTCTTGAGAAATGGGGGAGAAAGAAGTTTCAAAGAAAGAAATGTAAGTTTGTTACCTTGATTGACGATCGGAAACCACCACAAACACGCCGGAAAAGTTCAAGGATTGAAGCCTGGACGAAAACTTGAAGAAATCCAAAAAATTGCAGGAAAGGAAAGTGAATTTATGAGGAAGAAGGCCATATTTATAGGCAAATATTTACAGGGGATAATGTGCAAAAAGCGGGGTCATTTCCGCAAATTTCCAAAAATTTTGGGGTCATTTCCGAATTCGAGGTCGGAAAGTGACCCCACGCGCGACCTTTGAGGTCGGCACGCGCCCCACGCGCTCAAATTTGAAATTTTAGGCGCCAATCACGCGTCTGACACAGGTCAAATCATACGTCACCAAAAGTGCTTCGGAAAGCGTGCTCGGCGTTGGAAACGAGGCGACCGCCTCCGTTTTACGTCATCAAGATTCCAAAATTGATTCGCTTGTCAAAAACAAATCTAAAGAGACGAGTACACTGCTCGCCTTACCATTCTACGAATGCGAAGAAAGGCGATCAGGGGGCAAATGTTATACCTAGTCAAAGAGGTCAATCTTTGACAAGTCTATCCTAATCACCGGCTTATGTGGCGACGACCAGTCAACAAAGTCAAGCGACGACTGGTCAACAAGAAGAAAATGTAAGATAATTATTGTATTTAATATAGTTGAGTGTTCGCCCAAATATGTTGGCGAGCACATTCTAGTAAACTGCTCGCCCAAAGATGTTGGCGAGCAGATACATATCTAAGCCAGAGAAGGCAAGAGTTGAAGCTTTGGGAGATAAGAAGACGTGGCGACCAGGTTCTCCGGCGACCACGACGGCGAGTGACGAGTGGGTTTTTCCAGTTGCTCGGCATCTCGCCGAGGACGACCACCAGAGGCGGTTTTGCATTAAATGCGCCATCCCATCACCTTTTCGGGCAGAATGAAGGTCCAATCCGGAGGCTCCACGTGTAAAGGACGGGCAGCCCCTAGAAAACAGTATATAATGCCCAAATGGGCTCATTTGTAACACAAGTTGAACATTCCACCAAATCTCCCTACCCAAAGCAATAAACTCTCCCAAGCTTCTAAAGCTTTAGCTTCTCCAAGAAGCTATATCTTGTGTTCTTGTGTGTTCTTCATCAAGTTCATCATAAATCATCTCTTTAATCCATATAAACGCGTAATAACCCCCGTATAATTTATATGTTTGTATCGTGCTAAGCACAGTCCACATCCAAGTCAAACCCGAATTTAGTGCATACAACAATGACAATATGGTGTCATATCATAAGATCAGACCTTATACCTTAATGGTAAGAACTGGTTTATTGAAGGAGAAGAATCAATTCTCAGAGATCATAACGAGATCAGATCTGATCAGAACAGTAATATTTCTATAGAAGAAAATATGTTTCAGAACTGAATATTTTAAGAACTCATACAGGAACCAGATCTCATCCTATCTTGAGTGCCTTTATAGAAACAAAGAACTCGTGGTTAATAAGCAGAAGATAGATTCCTCCAAAGGATTAGAGAAGAGGGATAATTTTAGTTCTCGAACCATTTTGTTTAAAAGGATTAAGTTTCTTATTTACAGATCATCGAATCTGAATGTGTCAGAATATCTCTGCCAAAATGCGCGCACTACATGGACAATTTATGTTTGTCAGAATCGTACGCTGACGTGGCATAATTCGTAACAAACCTAGAAATCGAGATTACTATTTTACCCTTCAACATAAGGTATAAAAGGTACCCCTTTTTCATTTTAAAATGTTGGGTCTAATCGTCGTCTCCGTTGAGATAAGATAGACACAGGCTCAGGCAGCTGGGATTGGGATACGTAGAGAGGAAACCAAGTTCATACGGTAACTCTCCACACTCAAGACTTTCACACTTAACTCTTTGTTATACTTCACAAAGAGAGAGAAGAAAGAATGACTCCAATAAGACTTGAGTGGGAGGCTGCCTAAGATATAAACAACTAGGGCAACAAGTTGGCTACGAGCCTTTTGTGTTAAGGCCTTGGGCCAAAACACTTGGGCCTAAGCCTAACAAATTCTCCACCTTTTTGGCCATCCCCTCTACAATCCAAACAATCCACAGGTCATCATCATCGCCTTAACACACACACCCACACATAGCACACACAACGCACACATAGCACACATAACACCTATTACACGCACATTGCATCTGCAAAAGCAACAACACAAAGTTTATACAAGGCATTAATAACAAATGCAAAGTAAGCTATCAAGGGAAACACAAACAAACACGTTGGACACAAAGTACACAAACAATAACAGTTTAGACACACAAGTCACAAGCAAAAACATAAAACATAATAAACATAGAGGCTGCAAAAACAATCTTAATCAATAGAATCAAAATTCAAAGTTCTCATGCAAGACCTATGTTTTTCAACAGAAAGGCACTTGGTGCCCATATCAGCAGGATTAAACTCAGAAGCAATTTTCTCAAGATCAATAATGCCCTTTTCAATTATATCACGTACAAAATGGTATTTAACATCAACATGTTTAGTTCTTTCATGGTATACAGGATTCTTACACAATTGGATAGAAGATTGACTATCAGAAAATACAACCACTTCACCTTCAAGTAAACCAATTTCAGAAATAAGACCTTTCAACCAAATGGCCTCTTTAGCAGCCTCAGTTATAGCAATATATTCAGATTCAGTTGTAGATAAAGCAACTACATGTTGTAACTGAGATTTCCAGCTAATACAAGAACCACATAGGGTGAACACATAAAAAGTGGTAGATTTCCTATTATCTCTATCATTAGCATAGTTAGAATCCACATACCCAACAAGTCTCACACCATTTGCACATTTAGAAAATTTAAGACATACCTCCATCGTACCCTTAAGGTACTTAAGTAGCCACTTCAAAGCCTCCCAATGAGGCATACCTGGATTAGACATATATCTACTCAAGCAACTAACATAATATGCAATATCAGGTCTAGTGCTTACCATGAGATACATCACAGATCCAATGGCATTGGAGTAAGGCACACTTTTCATCTCATCACTTTCAGACTTCGTCATGGGAGACTGAGTCTTACTTAACACAAAATGGGCAGCAAGAGGAACATTCACAGATTTAGCAGATGACATAGAGAATTTACTCAAAACCTTATCAACATATGAAATCTGACCAAGCAAAAGAATATGCTTTTTCCTATCTCTTTCTATATGCATGCCTAAGATCTTCTTAGCATCACCAAGGTCTTTCATGTCAAATTTATCATAAAGGCACTTTTGAACATGCTCAACAGTTTTAACACAAGGACTAACAAGAAGCATGTCATCCACATATATGAGCAAGAAAAAAGGCACAAAAGCACTTTCCTTAAAGTACAAACAAGGATCAAAAGAGCTTCTCTTAAGTTTCAAAGACATCATGCACTCATCAAATTTCTTATTCCACTGCCTAGGAGATTGTTTCAATCCATACAAAGACTTACGAAGGAGACACACATGTTCAGGGTTCTTAGGATCAACAAATCCTTCAGGTTGTCTCATGTAAATCTTTTTATCCAAATCACCATGCAAGAATGCTGTTTTCACATCCATTTGTTTAAGTTCCCAATTAAAATGAGCAACAAGAGCAAGCATTATGCGAACAGTGGTAAATTTGACAACAGGAGCAAAGATTTCAGTGTAATCTATCCCCTCTTTTTGAGTAAAACCCTTAGCCACTAATCTAGCCTTAAATCTAACATGTTCAGTTTCATCTTTAACCTTAAATAACCACTTACAATCCACAACAGAACAATGCATAGGTTTAGGTACAAGATTCCAAGTTTGGTTAACATGCAAGGATTTCATCTCTTCTTTCATAGCATTTAACCATTTAACTGAATTTTTAGACTTTAAAGCTTGATCATACGATTTAGGCTCATCATGGCAAGACTCAAAAGCATTAAAAGCATGCATATCAATGTGAAAATTATCAAATCTAGTGGGTTGCCTAATATTTCTCCTAGGTCTATCCCTAGCAAGTTGATAATCAGTCAAATCAACATTTTCAGGCACATTTTCCACATATTCAGCACCATTTTCATGCATTTCAGCAGGTAAATCAGTGTTTTCAGCAGGTAAAACATCATTTTCAGCATGTAAAACATCGTTTTCAGCATCAATATCAGCGTGATCAGTATCAGTTTGCACGTTATTAGGTCTAAATAAATGGGACAGCAGCTCCACCTCACTTGGAGCAGCCTCATTTTCAGGTAAAGACACAGAAGCATGCAAACACGGAAAATCAGATTCATTAAAGACAACATCTCTACTGATTACAACCTTAAATCCATGTTCACCTTTACACCACAGTCTATAACCTTTAACACCATCAGGGTAACCCAAGAAAACACATTTCCTAGACCTAGGTTCAAGTTTATCAGCTTTTTGATGAACAAACGCAGCACAACCAAATACACGCAAGTTAGAATAATCAACGCTTTTACCAAAAAACACATTTTCAGGACATTTACCTTTTAGGGGCACGGAAGGAGACCTATTGATTAGGTATGCAGCAGTGTGAACTGCTTCGCCCCAAAATTTCTTAGCAAGCCCGGAGGCAGCCAACATGCATCTAACTTTATCCATCAAAGTCCTATTCATCCTTTCAGCAACCCCATTTTGTTGAGGTGTGTAAGGAACAAATTTATGCCTTTTAATACCAGAATTAGCACACAAATTATCCATCAAATTGTTGCAAAATTTTAAACCATTATCAGTTCTAAGGCTTTTAATCTTTTTACCAGTTTGATTTTCAATAAGAATTTTCCAATCCTTAAACTTTGCAAACACATCAGATTTGTTTTTCAACAAGAAAATCCAAACTTTCCTAGAAAAGTCATCAATCACAGATAGAAAGTACACATTTCCACCATGGGTGGGCACACTAGCAGGACCCCAAACATCAGCATGCAAGTACTCAAGAATATCAGTGCAAGAAGAGGTATTAGGGTAGGGGTTTACAGGAAATTTCACTTTATGTTGTTTTCCTAACACACAAGAATCACAAAATGGAATGCAAGACAGATTTTCATCACCGAATGCACCAGATTTATGCAGAATTTCAAGACCTTTGTTACTCATGTGTCCTAATCTCTTATGCCACAATTCAGTCTTATCAGTTTTGACAACATTCACAGAATTCACATAAGAATCAGATTTTGTAAAGCAAACATACACGTTGTTTCTTTTAACAGCTTTGAAAAGCACCAAAGAACCCCTCAAAATTTTCATGCAACCTTTCCCCCATTTTCCCTCATAACCATAATCTTCTAATGCAGCACAAGAAATCAAATTATTGCTCAAGTCAGGAACATGCCTCACATTTTTTAGAGTAAATGAAACACCAGAGTCCAGTTTTAAGTATACATCACCAATTCCAGCAATATGACACTTTTTCTCATTAGCCATAAACACATAACCATGCTTAACCTCTTCATACGAAGAAAACAAATTTTTAAATGGAGACATATGAAACGTGCAACCAGAATCAACAAGCCATTCATTTTCACACATAGAAGTAGAATGCACAGAATTCACACATTGTTCATCATATATTTCAGTCACCATATAAACATCACCATCATGATTAGAACTGGAAGCCATGTTAGCATGCTCTTTATGCTGTTTCCTCTTAGGCTTACTACATTCCTTGTAATAATGACCAGTTTCACCACAGTTATAGCACTTACGATTCCTAGACTTAGACCGATTGTTATCATAAGACTTCTTCTTAGCAACAAATTCATGATTATCATGCTTTTTCTTGTTATGAAATCTAGTAGAAGATCTACCCCTAACATGCATGACTTCACCAGAATTTTTACTACTCTTCCCATGGTATTTTAATTCATGCTCTTTGCTCTTTAAGCCATTAACCACAATGTCAAGAGTAATAATATCTCTACCATACTTAATAGCAGACTTCATATCACTATAAGTATCAGGAATAGCATTCAACAACACAACAGGAGTATACTCATCAATGCCTTTATCACCCGTAAGCTTAATATCTTGAATAAGTTTATTAAACACATCCAGATTTTCATCAACCTCTTTATTCAAGTCAAGTTTAAACTGAAAAAAAATTTCGAGCAAGAAAGTTCTACTAGGCAAAGATTTCTCAGTGTACAACTCTTCTAACCTTTCCCATAACTTTTTAGCATCTTTTATCACACCAACATTTCTAAGCACACAGTCAGATAAGTGCAAGATTATGGAAGACACAACTTGTTTATTCATTACTTTTTTATGTTTATCAATTTCATCATCCTCATAACAGTGGTCAACGACTGCGTAAACATTTTGCTGGATTAGGATGCATTCCATTTTCTGTTGCCAGATACTGAAATCACCTTTTCCATTAAAGGGGGCCAACACATACGTAGGAGTATGATTGGCCATTTGTTTACACAGCTTTGAGCCCACAAAAAAAAATATATACAAGGAAAAAATAGTAGATTGCAAGCGGAAGCAGGCACACACAGGTCACCAAAATCAAGACCACAAAACAAAGGTAACAAATATCAATCACAAAGTCTTAAATCTACAGCACCAAAATTCCAAGCAAATAATCCCCGGCCAGGGGCTACGCTACGAAAATAATAGACAAGAGGTCAAAGCCAATTTACCAGAGCGAGACCCTAGGTAAGAGTCTCAAAACACCAAACGAATCTTCAAGGCAATCCCGGGACCAAGCAAACGTGCTGCCTAATTCCCGTCAATGACGGGGGCAGATCCCACGAGTGCCGCAGAAAATACTATTTCACCGAGTTGAAATTCACAACTGCTCTGAAAATACTCAAGACACAATAGTCTATCTAAAACTTTGAAATACAGGTTAAATGAAAATAATTAATTAGATATTAATCTATTAGGTGTACAAAACACTACCTAAATGAATAATATAAATTAATATTAAAAAATAACTTACTGTATAAAATCAAAATTTTAATAAATAAAAAACTTACCCAAAACGTTTACCTTACCAGGGCGAGAGGCAGAAAGCAGGAGAATTTAATAAATTAAAAGCTTACCTCCCTTACCACTCTGTTTACCTACGGCAATGGCTGCGCGAGGGGCGGCGGCTTCAGGCGACAGCGGCTTCCGGCAAGTGGCGGCGGCAACGGCTACAGCCTACAGGACAGCAGGCGACATGCGGCAGCAGCCTGGACAGCGGCGACGGCGGCTCCAGGACAGCAGGCGACATGTGGCGGTGGCGCTTCTGCAGGAGCGATCGGCGACGGCGGTGGTGCTGCAGGGATGAGCGGCGACGGCAGCGGCTAGGGTTTCGCCACGGAAGCGGCGGCGGCGGCGGCGCTGCTGCAGGGATAGACGGCGGTGGCAGCTAGGTTTCCGCCACAGAGTAGGCGGCGTCACAGAGACGGCGGCAGACGACGACCCGTGGCTCTAATACCACTGTTGGGTCTAATCGTCGTCTCCGTTGAGATAAGATAGACACAGGCTCAGGCACCTGGGATTGGGATACGTAGAGAGGAAACCAAGTTCATACGGTAACTCTCCACACTCAAGACTTTCACACTTAACTCTTTGTTATACTTCACAAAGAGAGAGAAGAAAGAATGACTCCAATAAGACTTGAGTGGGAGGCTGCCTAAGATATAAACAACTAGGGCAACAAGTTGGCTACGAGCCTTTTGTGTTAAGGCCTTGGGCCAAAACACTTGGGCCTAAGCCTAACATAAAAGTTTAAGTCATTTTTTCTATCTCATTACTATTCATCACTTAGTCCAATTTACCTTTTCTTCTTCATCACACTCGGCTAACTTGAGCGTCGGAGGTCCGTCGCCGGACACCCCTTCGGCCCGGTTTTCGTGCAAGTCCCAGCAACCAACGTCACTTTTCATCCATATCAATCCTTCAAGAACGTTCCAGGAGCTCATTTTAGGTATTCATCATTTTAAACATTTCTTTGATTGTGTTCTCTCTCATTCACTCGTGTGAATTTGATGAGGTCACATCACATATACGCCAAGAATTTTCCAGATTGAACCCCAAAGGCACACTTCGCGGGATTAAGCTTCATGCCACTTGCTCTAATCACCTCGAAAGTTTCTTCTAGATCTCTCACATGATCTCCTTCTTTTAAGCTTTCACCAGCATATCATCTACATATATGATGTGACCTTATCGAATTCACAGGGGTGAATGATAAGGAACACCATCAAAGAAAGATTTATAACCGGAGATACCTGGACGAGCTCCTTAAGAGTCTTTGAATGATTGATGAAAATGGAAGATGACGATTGCTCCCAGGACCTGCACAAAAACCGGACCGAAGGGGTGTCCGGCGACGGACCTCCGACGCTCAAGTCAGTCGAGGAAGATGATGAATCATAGAGAGATAAAGTGTATTTTGTATATAAAAGTGAATAGTAAAGAATGACTTAGCCTTGAAAATGAAAGGGGGTGCCTTTTTATACCCTAACATTGAAGGGTAAGGAAGTAAATTCGCCTCTAGGGTTTGCTACTGATTGGGCCACGTCATGGTACGACCCTGACACGTAACTAATTGTTCAAGTGATGCGCATACATTTGCAGTCCTGACACACCGAGATTTGCTACTTTGTTGTGTTTACTAATTTCTGGAAATGAAATTCATAATATATTTTTTTTGTATTTTCTGGATTGAGTATAAGTATAGAAGATAGATAGAAATATAGATGAAGAGGGAGAGAAAATTGAGAGAGAGAGATAGTACTGCTAATTTTCTGATAGCATTTCATTCAGCCAACTGTGGCATTTGTAACAAATAGGGGGGACCAACGTCCACTTTTGATATTTAAAGGAAATATAAGCTAGAATGGCTAATAAGAAAAAATACTGAATGCAATTAAATAAAAGATAAATGGGCCATCAACTTTCCAATTGAGACCAATTCATTTAATTCCTTGTCCCACTGCCTTCAACTCTTCTTTACCCTTTTGGCCCAATAACTCAATAGCTCCTTTCTTCTCTTTCGTAACACTTCCAGAATCTGACACCTTGACTTTCAAACTATTCTCAGTGCCTCCATCTTCATCTTTTGTTATCTCCTCTTGTGAGATCATAACATACTTCTTCTTATTAATCCCATAGGCCCTAAGATTCTATGTTTTGATTTTTTGATTTAATTTTTTTAAATTTTTTTTTTTTTGAAGATGATATTTACGCGTGTATCTAGGCGGTTCTCTTGCCTTTTCAAATTATACCGCCCATTGCATAAAGAACATATTTTGGATATTTTCTTTATCACTACAAACTTTCCTTATTCTGGTGTTGCTTTCCAAATTTTTGGTGAATATTAATCTCAAACTTATGGCGTTATTAGTGTCGCTTCTCAACTTTTGACAACTTCTTCTCAGATTTAAGGTATCATCTTTTTTCTTATTCTCCTGCTCCATCGTCTTTTCATTCCCTGGTTCTACATGTTTTTTATATATATTTTAAAAATAAAATCATCCACTTGACAGAGAAATATGAGTGTTTCTGAAGGCTCCCACTCTACTACATCAACCTCTGAATCTTATGGTTCAGAGCGCATAAATTCCCCCTATGAAAGCAGTGAGGAATTAACTTCCTCCGAGCTTTTACAATTTAGGTACACTGATGTAGGACTTAATCCCGAAAGTAGCACCTTAACCATTATTTCTACTAATATAACTCATTCTTGCTTTGGGCGACGACTAACCCGTAGGCCCTCAATCAAGGTTGCAGAAGTCAGAAATCGGTAATCGGGGGTTTTCAGCCTCCTAAACTATTGTGTGTATTTTTTAATTAATATATATTTAATAGTTAGGTTTATTTTTTTACTAGCCCAATAGTATTGGCCCAAAATTAGATCCAATATATATTATATAGGGCCAATTATTTAAATAGATATAAAAGCTTCTAAACCCTAATTCACGTTATTGATAATCATAGCTTCAACCTATCTTTACTAAGAGAGTGATTAGTGTGAAAATTGCTCGAAATTCATGTGTTTAATTTGCATAACTTTATAGGATTTCGTGCATTATTTACACTAAATTGACTAATTGCACTCGATTTGGAGAAATTGTGTAGTTTGCTATTTTTGTAGATAGACCAAGGTGTTTTGAATCAAATCACGAGAAAATCAGCAGTTGAATTGAGTCCATGAGTTGGCCACGTGAAAGAAGGTGAAGTGAGGGTCAAAATGAGACAAGAATCGAGCCGATCGGACACCCGAAGCAAAAGATATGCACAAAATAAGAAGAGGTTGGACGAGGGCACGCTCGAGCAAGACGTGCTCGATACAGCTCATTTTGGAGCAAGGAGAGGCACGGCCGAGCCTCTGGCTCGAGAAGGACGTCCTCGATACAGCAAATACGCGAAAGTGGGCGTGCACGGCCGAGCTGCATGGCACGGCCGAGCTGCATGGCACGGCCGAGCTCCTGAGAATGAAAAAAATCGCATGTGCAAATAATTAAAGTTGCTGCTTGATTTGGAGAGTACTACAGCAACTTAGGCTAATTGGAAAATCATTCCACCTGGCCCATACGAATTGAAGAAGCAGGCCCATTTAAAAAAAAGCATGCAATGAAGATGGTGTGAGGAATTACTTATTGGAGGACGAGACGCACGAAAAAAAGAGAAAAAGCAGCCATTAGAAGAGGATAGAAGCTCCCTAACATCAAAACTTCACCATCTTAGCTCATTTTCCTTCATTTAGCCATAGAATTTAGTTGATTTCATAGTTTAGTTGTCTATTTGAATTGTAATTTCATTTTCAAGCAAGGATTGAAGACTCCATTGAAGCATTTTAAGGTTTTGTCTACATTTTCAATCAAAGAGGTGATATCTTACTTTAATTTGAGTATTTTGTTGATTATTTAGCATGGGTTTGTTGATTATCCCTATTTTCTCTCTTAATTTCATTAAAATAGCCATGGGCTAAGCATTTTGGTGTTTGGGTGTTGTCCAATTGTGATGGAATTAATGTTATAGCTTGATTTCAATTGTGGAATTCATTGGTGGGGTTTATTGGTTAGGTTTATGGGTTTTGAGAGATCATTTTACAAGAACTCAATTATTAGGTTGTATTAGAAGCATGATTAGTGCAACGAGAGTTGGTTAATCTTGACGATAGTATAATCGAGGGTTGGGAGTCGAGTGAATTGAGTTAATATTGGTTTATCGCAACGAGAGTTGGGTAAATTTCATTAGAACCCCATTTATCTACATTAATTGCTTTAATTGACATTTAAGTGATTAGTGAGAAGACCATAGGAGTTTGGTTGTTAGTATTCAAGTGGAAAAGCATAACTAGCACTACTACACATTTTCACTTGGAGAGCTCTTTTTTCAATCAGCTCTCCAAGTGAACACTTGGAGAGCGGTTTTATTAAAAAAAAAAAAAATTGACTTAGAGAGCGGTTCAAAACCGCTCTCCAAGAGAAACTCTTGGACAGCGGTTGAGAACCGCTTTGCAAGACAGATTACAGAGCGGTTATACACTTGGAGAGCGGTTCATAACCGCTCTCCAAGCCCAAATTCTGGTCATAACCCTAAATCCCCCAAATTCAATTAATTCGACGCGTTTTCTACTCATTCTTCTCCTCCAACATTCATTCTCCTCCTCCAAGGCTCCAACATTCAAAACGCGTTTGCAACCTAATTTCTCCCCCAAATTAACAGTCGTCGTCGCCTCCTTCCTCGCGGCGTCGCCGTCACCGTCGCCTCCTTCCTCGCGGCGTCGCAGTTACCGTCGCTTCCTTCCTCGCGGCGTCGCCGTCACCGTCGCCTCCCTCACTCTCTCTTCTCGCGCCGTCGCCTTACTCCCTCCATCTCCCTCCTTGTGCCATCGCCGTCGACTTTCTCTCCAGCCGTCGCATCGCCTCCCTCTCCGTTGCCGTCGCCGTGCCGTACTCCTCGTCGCCGTCGCCGTACTCCTCGTCGCCGTCGACTTGCTCTCCAGCCGTCGCCGTCGCATCGCCTCCCTCTCCGTCGCCGCTGTAGGTACAGGTACGTACACACATATATTGCCCCCTTTTCTCCCTTTTCAAGAACACGGGTCCCTCTCTCTTTTTCGAATGTGTTTGGTAATTTCTTGAGTTTTTAAAGCCCTTCCCTTCTTTGACAATTTCATAGGGATTTTTATTTGAACAAACGGGGTTTCTGGATTTGAAGCATCAGACAGAAAAAGGCTGCAGCTTAATTTGTTGATTCTTGTAAGTTTTTCAGATCTGAATTGTTGTATCTACTGAGGTTTTTTGTTGTTGAATCAGTAAAAGGGGTGTTGATTTACTGTTTTAGGAGTTTTCTTGCTTTCTTTGCCGTTTTGAATCTTTGTTCAGATCATGTTCAATAGATCATGTTTGAATGGTAGGCTTTCTTGCCGTTTTGATTTACTGTGTATTGGTTTTCTTGCTGTGGAATTTGAATGGTAGGCTTTTAGATGAATCAGACAGGGGAAATAAGTCAATAGATCATCTTATGTATCCTAAATTGATGATATAACAAACTTTTGGACTTGTCTGCAGACAAATTTCTCTGAATATGATGGCCCTGAGAAAATTGTTATCCGACGGTACAGTGACTTTGTTTGGTTAAGAGACCGCCTTTTTGAAAAGTACAAGGGTGTCTTCATCCCTCCGCTCCCAGAGAAGAGCACTGTAGGTAATAAGCTGAAGACATGTCTTTCCTTCCCTCATGAGCAGTTGTAGATATTTGTTATTTTCCAGCTCGTAGATATGATCTTTTTTCACATTGAAATTAAACAGCATATTATTTGATCAAATCAATAAGTTCTTCATTTACACCTCTTTTTGGGTCACTGTCGATCTTCTTTTGAGCAAAATTCAACCAGATCAAACTTAGCATTATTCATTTGTTCGTCAAAATTTGCTCAATTATCTATGTGGCATCTGTTCTGTACTTTGGGAAGATAATACCTCGTGCTAGTGTGTAATATAAGCCGATTCCACTACAATAAATGTGGCTTATGGCTTCTATGTGTCGGATTTTGGAATAAAATTTGCACTATTGCTTCTATCTCGGGCTCGACTCTATACTGCTCCCATGGCTTTGACACCAAGTCAGTGATTTTATTATGCTCTGGCCAAATGGTCATGTATTATCCCCTGAACTTGGCTTCCTGTCTCCGTAGACTAGGAGACAGGTACTCGCATACATCTTGGATTCAAGTTGATGTTATCCAGAAGATCTTGATCAGAACGACCCATTGTGTCTCCAGAGCACAGTAGCTATTATTTTCATTTTTACTTGCTAATGCATTTTTACACAAGCTGATATAGCATGAAGCTGATTTGTGATATAAGTATATTTTTTTCTAGAATATTGAAATAACTGACAATTATATTGGCTTCTGTCATACAGAGAAATTCAGATTTAGTGCTGAGTTCATTGAGATGAGACGTCAAGCTCTGGATGTGTTTGTCAACCGGATAGCTTCACATCACGAGCTTCAACAGAGTGAGGATTTAAGAATATTTTTGCAGGCCGATGAACAGGTATTTCAGTAAGCTGTATCTCTTTGCTTTTTTCGGCCAAGAAATCAGACTGGACATCTGATTTTCTGCTATCTTATAGTTCTGGAGACAAAATCCTTCATTAGAAGTCAAAAGTCACGTGGAGAATATATGCATATCATGTATTTATATAGGATAGGCATTGGGTTGAGCGGTTTCAATTCTGACACCATTTAATTGATGCCACAGTATTCGGATTTGAATATCCTATTTGCCTTGAGGAAGTGGGGGATATTGCAATGCCCAACGTAATGGAATTAACAAGTTTATTTTAGAATTCTTATACTGCTACTTTGATTGATGTTATGCAAAGACTATTTAGCATTTTATAGGTGCTAACCCTAGCCAGTTATTATATTTATTGTTTTGCTCATTGGCAGTTATCAGTCTTGGATAATTGCTCTTAGTCTGTTTACTTCAAAAACCCTAGATCTTTTTTAGAAGGGGAATCATTTAACATTTTAACAAATTGTAGATAGAATCCCATATCAACTGAGTATGTATAAAAAATTCTAAATAAATGTTTTTGTTTTACTTTCCCCTTTCTGTTTCATATTCTTGTACTTAGTTTAATACAATATTTTGTGTGATCTGCAGACTATGGAAAGAGCAAGATCCCAGGAAATTGGTATCTTCAAGAAGAAGCCATCAGACTTGATGCAAATTTTCAAGGTACTATGCAGAATTAGTCACTATCATACTTGAGCAACAAATTGGTAAAGAATACTAGTTTGAGTTTTATTAACTCCTGTTATAGAGTATCAACAAATTGAAAAAGAATTTCCCAGCAGTCATCTAAGTTAAGCTCATTGTATGACATTTCAGTAAGGCTAGGGGGCAAATCATTTCATATCTGACTGGTATCCTTCACAATCTAGTCTCAAGATCTACTTTCAATAGAGTGAGCTGGATAGATGTTAAGGTAATTTAATTTAGTAAGTTATCAAATTAATAGAAAATAATCATAATAGTACTATTAATGCATACTTATAATTGCTAATTATATATAACAGGTTCCGAGCCAACGTGATAGTTATCATTGTGGACATTTTGTATGTTGTTATATTGAGGATATAATCAAGACTTATCAAACGACGATTCCTAACACGGTAAGTCAATTTATCGATTTATTTAAATTATTTTTCATTGAATAAAAATTCATATACTATATATCTAACTATATTGATTGATCGTTGTTTGCAGTTTATCTATAACCGTCCGCTCAAAACTTACAACGACAAAAGAATGGACAAATGGAAAAAAGATTGGACAGGGTACCTTTACAATCGATTTTTGTAAACATATAATTAAATTAGTATAATTTTTGGTAGAATGTAATGTATTAACTTATATATTTGTGATGTGATGATATTTCATCTTTTTGGTTTATATATGTTTTTGTACGTTTATTTATTATTAAGTTTTGATTTTGTATAAATAGGATTTTTAAAATATAAAATAATTATTAAAAAAATAATATAAATAGGATTTTTAAAATATAAAATAATTATTAAAAAAATAATACAAAAAAAAATACTTAGAAAGCGGTTTAAAACCGCTTTCCAAGTAAAATTGAAAAAAATATATATTACTTGGAGAGCGGTTTTGAACCGCTCTCCAAGTGAAATTAATAAAAAAAAAATTAATATAGAGAGCGGTTTTGAACCGCTCTCCAAGCTCTTATACTTAGAGAGCGGTTCATAACCGCTCTCCAAGGGCCTCACTTGCAGAGCGGTTTAAAACCGCTTTCCAAGTCCTCTTACTTAGAGAGCGGTTTTTAACCGCTCTCTTAGCTTGGAGAGCTGTCGCTTGGAGAACGGTTTTAAAGGCTCTCCAAGGCCCTTTTTCAAAGCTCTCCAAGCTCAATTTTGTAGTAGTGTAGGGATTAGTTTAATTAGGTAGAGTCGACCCCCCTAGCCGTGTGATTACCCGGGTAAGAAAACTTCTATTCATCCTCTCAATCCTAGGTGCTTGCTCGATTTATGCTTTAGAGATTGCTTCTACCAAATTCCATCCAATGAAGTACACATAGACTTCGAAATTTAACATCGATTCCACACAAGGACGAACACCCGAACACTACTTCTCTCACTTGATTTCTATCGTATTTTTCTTAGTCATTTACTTGTCATTAGTTGTCATTGGTGAGTTTCATTTACATTTCATTGCACAAAACATGAGTTTTCATTATATTCAAAGAACAACATGCACACTAAGGCTACTTTCACATACTAGTCCCACGGATCGATAATTTAACCGGGCCTTGCTTTTATTACACGCGAACCTCTTATACTTGAGGGGAACGTGTTGGTAAAAACACGTGTCAGAGAGACAAAATCGACGCTTAGACTCTTCGACGCCGCGATCGGTGCATAGATAGACGCTCAGATTCGGTGACGACCATATTCCCACCATTTTCCTTTACTTCTTCTCCCATTTTGCAAAACTTTCTGCATCTTTTTATCAGCACCCAGGCGGCGACTTGGCTGCCTAGGCGCCACCCAAGTAGATTTGCCCAACCGGTTCAAGCTCGGCAGTTCGAACCATCGATCACGGTTCGAAACCGGAACCGTCGCTAGCTTGAACCGAAATCGTGAAATACACGGTCCAGTCTCGGTTCGGCCATCTGGGATTTTGGGACCGCTGGTTCGGAACCACCGGTTTCATGGTTTGAACCGGCGGTTCTGTCCTATGTATATATATATATATATATATATATTTTTTTATATTAAAATTTCACATGTTGTTTACCCGTTTTTCATCTTCTTCGTCATTTTACATATATATGTTTTGTGTCACTGTGTGTATGTATAGTTTTTATATATATAATATATATGTGCTCTAGTGTATTTGTTATAGTAACGCCTAATGGAAAAAAAAGGATAGTTATACTACAAAAATGGGTTAATAGGAGGTGCCTACTCTGATTTTGAACAACTATTTAATAGGTTTGATTGGACATGATGAGTATTCGCTAATGTATGTATATATTCTATTAACTCAGGTCTATGTTTCCACCATTAAAAACTTAAAATTTGCAAACTTTGAGCTTCAAGCTATCACGCAATGGAGATTTTTTTTTTGAAATGGTTAAATTAGTTATATGTTACCCCACAACCCACGTCCTTCCTACTGTGTGTATATCTCAAATTTTAATTCATGAAAAAAAAGGGTGGTTCCAGAACCGAAACCGGCTGGAACCGTATCCAACGGTTTTAGAATCGAAATTGTCCATTTAATTCCCACGGTCCAGTTCCGGTTCACCCCTCCTGAGACCGTCGAACCGGCGGTTTCGAACCGGAACCGCCGGTTCATGAACCGTGGACAACTCTACGCCCAAGTCCGCCCAACCCAAAGTCGATTTGTTGTGTCGATTTGTTGTGCCGATTTGCAATAAATTGCGACGACCGTCATCGCCTTGCGCCTAGGTGGCCGCCTATGCCGATTTCTGCACCATTACCCTCAATAATGATTTCTAAAAAGGATATACTTAATTGAGATAAAGTATCAAAATCTTCTGAAATGGATGAAGATGATCTCCCAGATCTAAGGCGAGATTTGTCTCTGTGTCCTGATTTTTTATTAGATATTTCCCGTCCTGATGAAAGACTTGATCATTTATGTTATACATCATTAGCCTTTTGGACCCAACAACTGGATGTTGGAATTATTTTCCCTTACATTCTTTCCTTCACGAGGTATATTGCGTCACTAGGGTTCCCCTTAATCAATTTACCCCTTCCTCTATTCGAATCATTCATCTTTTTTATTTGATTATAAAAGCCAATGGGGGGAATCCTACAACACTGGCATTTTGAGGATCAGATTTCAAAAGCCCATCTCCCGAGCCATTATAGCGGCGAAATAGAGGGTTGTGGATTCAATTCTTGTGTTGTCTCCTTGCGTCTGGGTTCTTTTCACTCCTGTCACCATCACCCTTCCTCTATCATCTCTAATAATAAAGTCGAAGCCAACCAAGCCGTCTTTAAAGATTGTCGCGTCCGATTTTAGTTTCAGGGTGCCTTGTGGTGGTCGGCTCCACCGTGTAATTGGCGTAGCTTGGGGTTTTGGAAGGTATCGGGCCTCTGCTTGCAAGAATTCCTCGGCCATGCTCATGGATCGGGAGTAGGTCATAGAGGGGTCAGTGTGTTTCTGCTAAAAAACTTGGCAGTTTCTGGACTTCCAAATGTTCCAGGATAAGAAGGCAAAAATTGTGAAACCAAGTCACTCCACATACCATCAAAACCAAGTTTATCACACATAGCTCGAAGGAAATTCCATTCAACCCTATCATATGCTTTACTCATGTCAAGTTTCAATGCCACAAAACCTTTTTTTTCATGTTTTTTTTCAAGAAGTGAAAGATCTCAAATGCCACCATGGCATTATCAGTTATGAGTCGGTTGGGAATAAAAACGCTTTGATTTGGGGATATCACCTCTTGGAGAATATGTTTGAGACGGTTGGCAATGACTTTTGTAAAAACACGAAACACCACATTACACAAGCTAATGGGTCTAAAATCTTTTGGGCTCTCAGGTGATTTGACTTTCAGGATTAGCACAATGAAGGTATCGTTAAGGGGGGTCGGACCGGCACCAAAATTCAAGATTTGTAAGCAAGTATCAACAAAAGAATTACACACGGTGAGTTAAATTTTTTGAAAGAATATAAGAGACATACCGTCAAGTCCAGGAGCTTTTGTCGGGTGCATCTGTTTCAAAGCCTTTTGATTTCTGTTGTTGTGTAAGGTTGCATAAGGATCTTATTCAGATCTGCTGTGACCCGAGGTTCAACCGATTCAATGACCCGGTGAGTATTGCTAGTGGTGATTGACGAGAACAACTCCGTGAAATAGTCCTTCATCACCCGACCAACCTCTCTATCACCCTCAACCCAATCACCCTCAGTGTTCTTGATCCAACTAACTATGTTTCTCCTTCTCTGTTGGACTGCTTTTGCATGGAAAAAAGAGGTGTTACGATCACCGTCTTTGAGCCACAGTGCACGAGACCTCTGAAACCACCAGATTTCCTCTTGTTTTAGGGATTCCTCAAGATCTTTCTGTTTGAGATGAAGGTCGCGAACAACCTCCTCACTCTGGACCTGGGCCTAACAACTTCTCAATCTCGTGTTTCAATTTCTGCACCTTAATTGTCACATTTCCAAAGTTTTGCCGATCCCAGATTTTCAAATGTCTCCCACAATTTTTAATTCGCTGTTTAGTAAAGGGTGTATTGGGGATACTGTTATTCCATCCACGATCCACAATTTCGCCGCACATCTCGTTTTTGAGCCACATCTTTTCAAATCTGAAAAGTTTAGTTCTTTTTCCACAATGGGATTGTGGGATAGTTTGGAGGACCTCAATGAACAGTGGGGCGTGATCTGATCGTACTCGGGATACGTGAAAGACCCTCGATCCAGGGAAGAGTTGGCACTAGATGGGGTTGGCAAGGGCTCTATCGAGGCGCACTTGGATATTCGCATGGTCGGCTCTCCCATTGCTCCAGGTGTATTTGTGGCTAAAGAAATTTGGGTTGTGCGTTGAACATTGCCCCACATTTTTCCCACACATCCAAGGGGTATCATCCAACGAGGCTAATTGATTCATGAGCTGGAAAGTTTTATGGCGGTGCGGTTCGGCTATCCGGAGATGCCGATGAGTAACCACGATAAATTGTCGTCCATACTCGCTACCATGGTTGCGATGTGGTTCCAGAAGAAGTTTAGAAGAGATACATTGAGGTGGCCTTGCCACAGAAGGCATAAACCCCCACTTCTCTCGTGGCCCTTCCAGTGGACTAGTTTAGAAGAGATACATTGAGGTGGCCTTGCCACAGAAGGCATAAACCCCCACTTCTCTCGTGGCCCTTCCAGTGGCAGTCCACTGGGATGCATCCGTCAAAATGGAGTACCGTTGCACTAATTCGTGTCATTTAGGTATTACTCAGTTTTGTTTCTATGAGAAAGACGATACCCGAGTCTTTCTAATGTAGGAGTTTTCTTAGTGCTCGAACTTAACAATACATAGTTACAATGCAATCAAGATAGTCAGCTAGCTATAAGTCAGGAGTACAAAATTAAGCGGTATTTATACTAATCGTCAATCTTTTGACTGCCATCCCTTCCCTTTTCCCCTCTTTTATTATTAGTTTTTTTGATTACAAGTTAAATACCCATTCCCTCCCTTTTCCCCTCCCCATGACTCGATTATAAAATCCTGTGATACCCATCCCTTCCCTTTTCCCCTCTTTTATTATAAAATCATGTGATAGTTTTTTTGATTACAAGTTAAATACCCATCCCTTCCCTTTTCCCCTCCCCATGACTCGATTATAAAATCCTGTGATAGTTTTTTTGATTACAAGTTAACCTTCCCTTTTCCCCTCTTTTATTATAAAATCATGTGATAGTTTTTTTGATTACAAGTTAAATACCCATCCCTTCCCTTTTCCCCTCCCCATGACTCGATTATAAAATCCTGTGATAGTTTTTTTGATTACAAGTTAAATATCCATCCCTTCCCTTTTCCCCTCTTTTATTATAAAATCATGTGATAGTTGTGATAGTTTTTTTTATTACAGCTTTTCCCCTCTTTTATTATTAGTTTTTTTTATTACAAGTTAAATACCCATCCCTTCCCTTTTCCCCTCCCCATGACTCGATTATAAAATCCTGTGATACCCATCCCTTCCCTTTTCCCCTCTTTTATTATAAAATCATGTGATAGTTTTTTTGATTACAAGTTAAATACCCATCCCTTCCCTTTTCCCCTCCCCATGACTCGATTATAAAATCCTGTGATAGTTTTTTTGATTACAAGTTAACCTTCCCTTTTCCCCTATTTTATTATAAAATCATTTTTTGATTACAAGTTAACCTTCCCTTTTCCCCTATTTTATTATAAAATCATTTTTTGATTACAAGTTAACCTTCCCTTTTCCCCTCTTTTATTATAAAATCATGTGATAGTTTTTTTGATTACAAGTTAACCTTCCCTTTTCCCCTCTTTTATTATAAAATCATGTGATAGTTTTTTTGATTACAAGTTAAATATCCATCCCTTCCCTTTTCCCCTCTTTTATTATAAAATCATGTGATAGTTGTGATAGTTTTTTTGATTACAAGTTAAATATCCATCCCTTCCCTTTTCCCCTCTTTTATTATAAAATCATGTGATAGTTGTGATAGTTTTTTTGATTACAGGTTAAATACCCATCCCTTCCCTTTTCCCCTCTCCATGACTCGAACCCAGGACCTAAGGCCTAGGTAGTGGTGCTCTAACCACTTGAGCTATCCCACTTTGTCTAAAATCCTGTGATAGTTATTGGCATATATCTTATGAACCAAGTTATTGACATATTGTAAATAACACTTCATTGCCTTTGAATTAATAAATAAAGTATTTAAGTGATGTTGAATTTGAAGCCTTTCTTTTATTCTTGGCATTATCACTCAGATTAAGAAATATACTAAATATGCTAGTAAAATAAAAACCAAGCCTTAATTTTATACTATACCCTTATTTGACCATATATTTTTAATTAATAAAAATTATACATATAAATAATTAATTTTTGGGTTCGATTTATTTTTTTAAAGAACATTAAGTGTATAGTAATTAAAAGAAATTTAATGCGTACGCCTTTAACAAATATCTCTTATTATAGTTTTGAAAACGGGTGATTAAAAACGAAATATTAGGGATATGTAGTTTTGTTGGAGGTAGTGGTGCTCTAACCACTTGAACTATCTCACTTTGTCAGCATGACTTAGATTGCATGTGACCTTGATTAACCAATAATCTTGTAACTTGTAATTAAGATCATAATTATTCAACGCCTGAGTAATTAATTTTAAATCGATTAATTAATAAAATATAAAACTTAATTAGGCTAACAATCGTCATGTCGGAAGTATTGATAATTTATTCCGAAAGGACAATTCTAATTAATCTTACTTCACTTATAAATATGGCCATTATTTCACAAAAAACACAACTCGAGCAACTCTCTTCTACATTCAAGTTGATATATATTATTTTTCTTGGTTTATTTTACTAAAAAGAATTATTTTATTAATCATGGGTGTGATTATTGATGAGTTGGAAATTACAAGTTCAATTCCAGCTGCAAGATTGTTCAAATCTTTCGTTCTACATTCAGAAAAAATCTTGCCCAAAATCTTCCCTTTTTTTCAAGAGCTACGAAACCATAGAGGGAGATGGTGGAGTTGGAACCATTAAGTTGATCACTATTGTTAAAGGTTCATTTTCTTTCTTTTTTTAAATTTAATATATAAATATATTTATTTAATATTTTAATTGCTCTCTAATTAGTATATATGTCATCTACTTAAATATAGGAGACTATATCAAGACTTCAAAACACAGAACCGATCAAATTGACGAGGCAAACTATGCATTCAAGTATACTTTAATTGAAGGGGGCGATTTGGATGAAGATTTTGAGTACGTTACCAATTCTCTCAAAATCGAACCGGGTTCAGATGGAGCTTCGTCTTACAAATACAAGAGTGAATATCACACGAAAAACGATAATCACGATGATAACATACAAGAGAAGATCAAACGTGGTAAAGAAGTGGCTAAGGCTATCTTCCATGCTGTCGAGGCTCACCTCAATGAACATCCTAATGAATACAATTAAAGGAAATGATTTGTACGTGTCAAATGTATTTTGTATTAATTTTATGTAAAAAAAAAACGCATTAAATTCTCTTATTTTTAAGCGTGTATGCTCGTTCTTGGTCTACTTTTTGTATCTTTTAAATAAGCATATGGACGTGGTGTAATAATATTTTGTGTGAATTAATTTTTTTTTGGATTAATGTTGTATATTTGTGGCATTTATTTAATGTTTAAATTGTTTTGAATGTCACGTGAAAGGAGTATGTGGCATTTATTTACCTCGTGGACCTTTTTTTTTTTTTTTTTTGAAAGGTAAAGGTGATATGGATATAACAAAAGTTGAGTACAAGAGGTACTCAAATCCCGTTACATCATGTTCGACAAATAAAAATTAAAACCAGAGGCCCTAGATTATAAGCCTAAATACACTCCCATGGGTTTTGTTCTCAATCTAAAAGTGAACAACCAATTGACTTGTACGCCTTGAGCCATTTCCACGTGCTAAATTTGATCGAATCCAATAGTTCCTCCACCGAATAGTTTTTCGCGTTGAAGATCAATTCGGTACGGCCTCCCCAGATTTTCCAAATGGTACATTGCCAAAAGAGGCAACATACCTTCCTTCTTGAGGCAGTAGATCCATTGTTGCAGAACTCTTCCAAGTGCTCCATAAAAAATTAGAGTACATCAGTGGTTGAGATTTTAGGGGGCATTTCAAATGAAATGAGTTAAAATATATGGATTTCAAATGACATGGTTTTAGTGAGAATTTGAAATCTCTCTCAATTTTAACTAAAAAATGTGTTGACACAAATCTAAGTATTTGAAATTCATTCATAATCCAAACATGTAGAATGAATTTGGACTGTGGATTTGAAATCCATAAGCACAAATCCACCCAACCAAACGCACCCTAAGGTTACTCCATACCAGCAATGCTTTTGGGCACAAAATGAAGAGGTGCCGCACTGATTTAGGGGCAGAATTGCACCGACCACATGTTGTAGAAATACTATTCGGGTGTATACCTCTTTTCATCAAGTTGTCCACCGTAGCCACTCTGTCGTGTAGTACCTTCCAACTTAGTGCCGACACCTTAGAAGGGATGCCTTTCCACCAAATCTTCGGCCAAGGAGCAGCAGGGCCACCACTTTGATTCACATGATTTGATAAGATGTTGTACATTTCTTTTGTAGTGAATAAGCCGGTAGTCGATCCTTTCCAACATAGTGCGTCTTCTCTATCCAAATCCAGCTTATACCTATATATATGTGACCAAAGGAAAGCAAATTCCAACAATTCATTAGCACTAAATGGTCTACTCCATTTGAAAAACCAAGTTTCCCCATCAAAATTAAAAAACTCCCTCACTTTCCCACTCTTGTTACTGGATATGTTGAACAGAGGTAAAAATTTCTCCTTCAGACTAATTTTGTCATCTGTCCAGGGATCAACCCAGAACCTAGCATCAAACCCTCGCCCCAGTTTGAAATACAAATTGTCGAAAAATAAATTACCCTCTAGCCATTTTACACAAATCTCTCCACCACATCGAACACCTAGAAACATCTATCTCGTCAGAATTGAAAGATTCGTACCTAGATTTAAGAACCCCCACCCATAAAGAATTCTCTTCCCTAACCCACCTCCACAGTCATTTGCAAACCAAAGATTTATTGAAAATACCCACATCTCTCACACCTAACCCACCCGACACTTTGCTAAGACACACTTTATCCCAACTCAACCCACCTCGTCGACTTTCATTAAATAGTTTGCTATTTAAAATTTCAATTTTTTTTATTAGTAATTTTATGTCAATCGACCCTCTTATAAATATGATTTTTTTTTGTTAGATTTTGAATAGAAAGTGGACACAAAACCCTCCTAAAATACCACAAAACCATTCAATTCTGAAAATAGATTTGTAATTCACCAGTGTTATATAAATTGGTCAGTGGTCAAGACAATCTGAAAGGTCAATAAATGCCGTTTTTTTCCTTAAATTTTAACTTAATTATTGTAAATTTAAATTTAGGTTTAAAATTTGTGGTAAATTGCAATTTTAATCTCATGATAATTTTTTAAAGACAATGTTGGCACTATATTCTTTTTTTTGTCCTCTTTTTGTAAAAAGAGATCTCAACTAGGGGTGGTTTGACCGAAAATTTCGATATTGAAAAAATTCATACCGTTATTGTACCGAAATTTTATACCGATATCGTACCGTAATTTCGATATACCGAATTTTCAGTATTGCATATTGGTGTACCGATTGATATCGAAATACCGGTATATCAATTCATACCGAAAATATTGAAGCATCGTTTTATATTGAAATTAATTATTTAAGGTTTATTTTATTTAAGTTTTAATAATAAAAGGTATTTTAATTTAAAAATAATATAAAATTATAAATTATATTATAAAATTATTATTTTATTAAGGTTTCAGTATTTTAGTATTTCGGTATATTGATATACCGTTTCATACCGAATATCGAAAAAATTTCGGTATACCGAAATACCGTGGTATGATCATTTTTCATACCGTTATCATACATAAATTTTCGATACGATATCAAACCGTACCGAAATTTTCGGTATACCGAAGATTTCGATAATTTTGATATTTTTCGGTACAAAAAGCTTGGTATACCGAAATTTTGATATATTTACCCAACCCTAATCTCAACCGTTGCGGTTTCCAACCATTTTCAAAATTTATGGTTAAAACTAATTAATTATATATAATCCAATTAATTATTTAATTGAATATAATATATTTTTTTTGAATTACGTTAAATACCTTTTTTTTTTTTTAGGGTAGAATTACAAGATAGGAATATTGAAATTTCATCTCTCGCTCACCTATCTATTACAGATAAACTCTACAATAGACTCATATTCCAAACTCAATCTTGAGAGAGTGGAGAGTCACACAAGCAATCCATATAGTTCCTCGATCAAGAAAGATAGCAAATCTGCTTCAAAAAGAAACAAATTGTCGCCCACTACGACTCGCGCTACAAACTTCCCAAATCATAGAAGATGACCCAAGGACAGCCAGTGTCAAAGAACAACCTTTGTCAACCAAACAAAGCTTCCAAGCAACAAGAACCCACAAAGGGGCAGGATACCCAAAACAGGGGAAGAGGGCCCATAAGAGGGAGGATAAAAACAACAGTAAATAAAACAAGCAATAAAGAAAACAACAACAGTAAAAAAAACAAGAAACTAAAACGGGATCAACGGAAGAAACTCAACCATACGGTCACCGTGGCTCCGTCTGAGAGAATCTACACATTGATCCCAACAGGGAGACGGCTCTTTTGCGGTCCGACGGCGGTCTGGCGGTGATTCGACGGTGGTGAGGGCGGTCTGGTAGCGGATCTACTCAAACGATGGACGACGACGATCGATCAAAATAGCCTCTAGGGTAGAGGAGAGGGAGAGAATATTAGTGGGCGGGCTGATGAAGAAGATGAGCGGTGTTAGAGGGCGGTGGAGTTTTGGGGCTTGGGGCGGTGCTTATTCTTTACGCAACTAGAGAGAATATTAGAGAGAGAAGAGTGTTCTTCCAACTCTCACTTTACAATTTTTCATGATACTTGAGTCAAAGTATTTTCAATAATACAATTACGTTAAATACCTTCAACTTCTCTTCTCCATGACTCGAACCACTTGAGTTATCAAAAAAATGCAAAAGTTATATTTTCAATCAAATAATAGTTAGTCACGTCCAAACAAACCTTCAATTTGACTGTACACATTCTAATTTTAAACAATTATACTCAAATTTAAAAAAATCACAAAAAATAATTATCTTCTACGCGGTGAAACAAGAAAAAAAAATTGAATTCAAGTTACTTAAAAAAATTAAAACCTTAGATTTTAATAAAAACTAATAAAATTGTGTAAAAATGGAGATTAAGCGTACCAAATTTACTCATTTTATTTGATAGAAAACTTTGAATGTCAAATATATATGATTGAAACTTCTTCCTTCAAACTTGAACTCACTTTATTCTTTTTCTTATTTCACAATTTTTCTTCTGTTCCGTTTTTGGAGAATGATTTTTTCATAATTTTTTATTTTTTAGAATTGGATTATAATTAATTGTCTGAAATTGAAGTGTGTGTATTAATTAAATTTTTTTATATGGGTGCGTATAGTAATTAAAGTCATGAGGTGTGTATAAGAATTGAGGGTTTATTTAGCCGGCCCATAATAATTTAATGTAAAATTTGAAGAAAAAAAATCAAATCAAATAACAAAGATAGAGGACAAAAAAAAAAAAAAATTAATAAGAAGAAGCACCCAAACGACAAAGTGGATAGCTCAATATTTTTAGGCAATCAGCAATATTTTTGGAAATCAGGTTTAATAAAACAAAATAATCTAAATAAAACTATTCAATATTTTTTTTGGAATAAGTTTGTTATTAATTTTGAGGCATCATAGAATTAGTAAATTGAATTTTAATGCAATATATTTCAGTGGATCAAAACAAACCAGGCCGATTCGTCGGGCTGATCCAATACTTTCTTTTAATAATAAATTAATTTAAGGCCACAGTTATATACACACTAACTTATTGTGGACACCCACTGGCTTAGCACACACATCTTGGGATGAGGACACCCACACTGAAATTCCCAAAATACCCCGTCTTTAATAAATTTCAACAAACACCTTCAAACCTCTAATTTTTACTCATTCTTCCCCCTTCCCTCCCAGCTACGCCAACAGTGTTGCCGACCTCCCCTCCCAGTGTGCCCCCTCCTCCCTACTCTGTTCACGTCGACCGTTCGCATCCCTCCCCCATCTTTTGATTTTCAGGTTAGTTTTTTAAATATGCAAAAAAAAAAAAAAAAAATCAAAGATTTGTAATGTTCAGATTTTTTTTTCCAATTTCTTTGCTTCTTTGATTTATTATTCGGGTAAATTTCGATTTCTGTATTGATTTCAATTTTTGTTTGGGTTTTTTTTTTCATTTATTCTCATGTCAAAATGGCACGTGGTGATGGTGGAGACCATTTTGGCAACGGTGGTGGTGGGACAATGTTGAGATGAAATGGGGGTGGATGTACTAATCACAATAAATTTATTTAATTTTAGCTAGGGGTAGAACTGACATTTCGCATATAACTAATTTGTAAAAAAAATCACGGTGGGTGTACTCACTAAGTCCGTGAGTGCGTATAACTTTAATTAAAAGCTGAAAAATATAAAGTAAAAAACCTCAATTCAGAAAAGAGAACCCTATAATCTAATCTCCATTTGCCGCTTCTTCCTTCCTCTCCCTGTTCCAGCGCCGCCTCCGGCCACGTCCAGCCACCTCCGGCACCTCCAGCTACAGGCGCACCCTCACCGGCCACGGCCACGGCTCCACCACTGTAAGTTGAAAACCTTTCTTGCTTTTTGCTAATACTGATGCTCAAAAAATGCAAGATGTCCATTCACAGAAATTAAAATTTCTTGAATCTCAGGTTTCCGTTTTACTTTTTCATGAATAACATATCCCCAATAACTTTTGTTTGTTGGTTTAGGTAAGTTTTTAATGTTTCAACATCACATAATTAGGAACAGAGGGTTCAACTGTAGTTTGCAAATTTCTGATTCCAATTCTGATGAGATTTTTTGCTTTCGACTTAATCTCTCTTGTCCATTGTGTTATGTGTTCTAAAATATTCATCAACATTGCTATATAAATGATGTGTGAATCGGGGGAGTGAAACTACACACTGTTCTTTGTTATGATAAATTATTCAATGCCTCTAGTGATATTTACATGGATAGGCTATGTTTAGTAGATTGAATTTTAATTGTTTATTGATGAATTATGAACTCCTACTTCGTTTGTTTAATAATACTAGAAATAGAGACTAGATTGCAATTTATTTTGAAATACAATTCAGAAAAAGAGAGTCCTATAATCTATTTTGATGAATTATCCTCTTTACTGTATGTTCAGTAAAAAATTTTGTGTATTCCTCCCCGGTTAACCCAAAACCCTATCAAACGATCAAACCATAATGAGGGTTTTAACATTTTATTACAAACAGAGAGAGCCATGGATGAAACAGCGGCGGCGGAAGGTGGAGCAGCGGGGCCTCTCGGCGTCAGAGCCCGCCACATCAGAAAGAGGGCCCTGAAGAACAAGTCTATCTCCGTATCATTCAACGAAAAAGATCTAAAGTAAGTTGTTCTTTTCTTCTTCCATTGACAAAAATAGATTGTTTAGAGTGGTTCAAAGTTTAATTCTAGGCAGTTGTTAAATTGAGAGGTTTAATTAATTATGTGGGGTGTGTCTGTAGAGATTTTGTGGGTGGGTTTCACAAGAGGAAGAAGAAGAGGAGAAAAGAGGCTTTGCAGCAGCAAGAAGTAGCAAAACGCCGCAAACTCATTGAGCTGCGCAAAAAGGTTACACATTTAATTTGTAACAATTTAGAAATTTAAAATGCTTTTATAATGATTTACTATTTTCCTTGAATATTTAAATCTGGAAATAGATAAAGTTAGTTTTTACCATCAAATTGTTGATTTCTGATATTGAGCTTCTTTATGGATTACTGGTTTGAAACAGTCATCTCATAAATCGTAGAAGGTACTTCCATAACAATTTCTTCAGTAGTGTTACTATTCGTCATTATCGCGAATTCACGGCATGGTTAAACTTAACAAACCTCTAAATAGTTATTTTGAAATGTTTGTTTTGGGTTTATATTGGTTTTTGAAAACCTGTTTTTTGAAATCCTAATAATCAATAAGGTGTGTTTGTTTTGGGATTTTAAGTAAGGTGGGATTTTACTTTATGGCATATGATCATATCAATGTGTAAGAGTAAATATGATGTAATTTTATATTGTTGTTGGGTTCGATTGTAAAACATAGGATGAAGTGAGTTATGATTTATATATACTGAGAGAAAATTGATTGTATTGGACAGTGTGACAATAGATTTATAGGTGTTGTGGACTTGTGGTGATGATTTTAAAAACTGGGTTTCAAAATCCTGAAGTAGAACCAAATTTAGATTTGTAAATCCTAAAACTGGTTTACCCCAAAACATACACTGCTATAAAACTTGAGTATTTCTCCTACAAGGCTTCTGTGTGGTATGAAACTTGTATTGTTGATTGAGGATAGTCATAATTCAGTAGAGTCGATTGTTACTGGAAGTTTATATAAATGCATCTGGTGTTGATTTTTTTTATTTTATTTCAGAGAAAATTGGATAGAGATTTTGTTCAGTTTGGAGGAGCTCCACCTGAGTCGGGCCAAACGGGTGCTGAAGCTGATGAGGAAAGTGAACTTGATGAGGATAGTGAACCAGTTGAATCAATTTCAGGTATCATATCATACGTGTATCTGCTAACGTATTCTTAGGCGCATGTAAGTAGTTACTGGTTAGCTGATTCATTGCTTGAACATAGCAGTTAAAGGCCCCACTTTAGGTTGTGTGCCTTTTTTGTGCTTAGTTGACCGCGCGCCTCATTGTGCCTATTATCCTTTCACGCCAAAAAGCAGTTGTGTACAAATTTTGAGAAAAGTTAACTCGAAAGAATACAAAGGTGAATCATAAACAAGAAAACAGTGTTGAATTAAGGCCTATGGTTTAAGAAACTGTGAAGCAATCTCTTATCTGTTGCTGCAGTTTTTACTTACAATGTGGTTTAAGAAACTGTGAAGCAATCTCTTATCTGTTGCTGCGGTTTTTACTTACAATGAGAATGAGCACTAGACTATTGATCAATTGGTACCTTTGCTACATTTGATGTTTTTTGTGTGTTAATGCCATGGAGTGTAACTTCACATTGGCAGGGACGAAGATGTATGACAATGAGGGCGTGCAAGTTATAGTAACTACAAGTGAAATAACTCGGGAAGAAGTGGGCCCAGTTGTTAAGTCGGAGCTAGGAAGAAGTCAATCTGTTGAAGCATCTGAGAAGAGCAAACACAAAATCCCTGTAACTATCAAGAAGCAAGTCGCAAAGCCACAGAGAAAGAGATCTCGCCCAAAGCAACAGAGTAAAAGAGAAAAAAGGAAGGGAAATACAAAGAGTAATAAAAAGTAGTAGAGCCTATCATCTTGTACTCGTTATTTTCTTTGCACAATTTCTGTATAACCAAGACATTTCTTTTACATGGTGTCAAAAAAAAAAAAAAAGACATTTCTTTTACATTGTTCCTTAGTTTTATTTGGTTTGCATGCATTTAGAAACAAATAGAGGAAACTGAACATTTATGGATTTTGAAATTAACATACTATTGCTAATAGTTTCTGTATCTTCTCATCTCTCCTCTTGATTACTTGTATGATTTTTAAAGATCATAATAATGGGTTTTATGTGCACGCATATTGTAATGGATAATATTTTTTGAGAATTTTTTAAAATACTTAATCATATACTCCATATGATAGTAATTTATTAAATTTTAATGAATTGTTTGATTCACTTTACTTGTGAGCAAATGATGAGCAAATGAATGAATTTGATTGATTAATTTTATTTAATGGTGAGATAGACTTGTGTCTGAAACCCTTTAATTAACATAAAAGGATTTGTCTAAATTTTAGTATATCTATGCAAATGTAGGTTGAAATCCTTTAATTTTATAAGTCCACACATATGTATACGGTTGATTCCACATTTTTTTATCGAGTTTAAAATGTACAAGTGTACTAGTTTTAGGCCCAAGTTATATACCCCTCTAGCTTTGTTAAGTATACTCCCCCGATTTAATACTCTGCTCAATGTGACAAATGTTAGATGTTCATCAAATTACCCTAAATATCCTAATTCATCTTTTTCCTTATTTTCTTCTTTCTTCTTCCTCAATTTTTCAAAAAAAAAAAACATAAAACTAACTCTTTCTCTCACCCTCCCATCCACCAAACCGGCGCCCCTGCCCGGTGTCGGCGCCGCCCCCACCAGCATCGAGCCTCCTCCTCCCTCTGTCGGGCACGACCACACCTTTTACAGCGGCGCCTTTTTTTTCTTTCATTTTCTCTGCAACAACCCCCCCCCCCCCCCGTCCCCTATCATGCGCATGGCTCCAGCCGCAGTCCCCCATCCTTTTTTTTTTCTTAATTTTTGCATCGGCGGCGCTGCCCCTACTTCTCCCAGCGCCGCCGCACCATCCCCTGCTTGATTTTGCCATGGAGGTCACGGCCCCCACCTGCACGCATCCGCCTTCCCGTTGGCCACGACCCCCCGCACACAACTGCCTTTCCGTCGGCCATGGAGATGGAGGTATTTTTTTTTTCGATATGAGATTATCGACAATAGATATTATGGTCGACAAATTGTTGTCGACCACCATGTTTACGGTCGACAATCTCTTGTCGAAAAATCTGTTCTTTTTTTTTTCGAAAAAATGTTGTCGACGATGGTGTTTTTCGTTGACAAACTATAGTCGAATTTCTTTTTTAAAGATTTCTAATTAAAATAATTCCTTTTTAATTACTGGTCGGGGCCGCCGATGGAGTTGGGGGGGAGGGCGGCTGCTTTTGCTAGGGTTTGGGGGAGTGTATTTATCTTCGATATATTTTACAAGAGTAAATTTGATATTTTATATGAATATTAAATTAATAAATGGAGAGGGGGAGTATACTTAACAAAGCTGGAGGGGTATATAGCCAGGGCCCTTGTTTTATTAAGGCGTACGTGAAATATGGTGTACATATTTTAATGTCAATCAAATAATGTACAAAAGATTGAAAAATAAGGGCAAATATATCTTTTTATCATTTATATGGTGGGTTTAAATTCTATAAAAAAAAAAAAAAAAATTATACATATATTAATAAATACTATCGCACAAGAATTAAGAGTCATTTAGTACCACTTTTATTATCTTCTACTCCTATCAAATAAGATTTTTCATCTTTATACACCTCTTATATACTCTTACGGTATGTTTACTTTTAGTTTAAAAAATTAGGTTTTGAATTTCAAGATCTAAAACCCGTTTTACTTTCGAGATTTAATAATCGGTTTTCAAAATCCACTTAAAATCACCCCTATTAAACATATTGATTTGATATAAAATTATATTTATATAATATTACTCCAATCATTATATTATTTCTCAACAATAATATAATACTATAATACTATAATAATATGATACAGTTAATCATTACACACTTAATTAATCATTATAATCTCACCAAACAATAATATAAACTCATTCAATCTTACAACTTGATTTGACATAAAGTTAAATCCTCCACTATTCCAAAACTCGAAAAAATCACTCATATTACTATTTATCGGGATTTTAAAAACCCAGATTTTTAAAATGAGTGCCCAAAGTAAACACCCCCTACCCTTTACTCAATTATTTTGAGGGCCTCATATGTGGACTTTTCCACATAAACTTTTAATCATATCAAACGCGGGGCCGATGCAGTTGGGGGAGGGAGGGCGGCTGCTTTTGATAGGGTTTGGGGAGTGTATTTATCTTTGATATATTTTATAAGAATAAATTTGATATTTTATATGAATATTAAATTAATAAATGGAGAGGGAGAGTATACTTAACAGAGCTAGAGGGGTATATAGTCAGGGTCCTAGTTTTATTAAGACGTAGGTGAAATATGGTGTACATATTTTAATGTCAATCAAATAATGTACAAAAGATTGAAAAATAAGGATAAATATATCTTTTTATCATTTATATAGTGGGTTTAAATTCCAAAAAAAAATAAAAATTATACATACATTAATAAATACTATCACACAAGAATAAAAGTGGTGTATAAGAGTATATATGGGATGTATAAAGATTTTCCATCTTTATACACCACTTTTATTAGGGTATGCCGTATGTTTAATTTTGGTTTTAAAAATTAGGTTTTGAATTTCAAGATTCAAAACCCGTTTTACTTCAAAATTTAATAATTGGTTTTCAAAATACACTTAAAACCACCCTTATTAAACATATTGATTTGATATAAAGATATATGTATATAATATTACTCCAATCATTATATTCTTTCTCAACAATAATAATATAATACTCCCTCCGTCTCGTGATTACTTGCACACTTTTCTTATTGGGACGTTCCAAAATTACTTGCACACTCTTAATATGGAAATATTTCACAAAATTAATAACCTCACAACATCATTTTATTTTCAAATTTGTCACTCCTTTTTTCTATACATTTCACTTTTCACATCATCAAAATACCTAAAATATCCCTCTTTTATCTTACATCATCAACCACTAAATCCACTTTTCTTAAACAACGTGCCGGTCAAACTATGCAAGTTATTCCGGAACGGAGGAAGTAATATACTGTAATATAATTAATCATTACACACTTAACTAATCATTATAATCTCACCAAATAATAATATAATAATATAAACTCATTTAATCTTACAACTTGATTTGATATAAAAGTTAAATTCTCCAAAATTCCAAAACTCTAAAAACCCACTCATATTATATTTATTGAAATTTCAAAAACCCAAAATTTTAAAATGCGTGCCCAAAGTAAACACCCCTACCCTTTACTCAATTATTTTGAGGGCCTCACATGTGGACTTTTCCACATAAACTTTTAATCATATCAAACGCGGGGCCTACATGTCAAATTCTGTGTCCCAATTTTATGTTTTTACATTAATTCAAATACTGGACGTGGTGGAATAATATTTTGTGTGAATTAAAAGGTTTGGATTAATGTTGTACGGAGTATATTTTTATTTAAATATTGATCAAGATGTGGATTAATCTAAAATTAGGTAGCAACTTGTTTTAGATCTGTTCAGTTTTAGGTTGAAAATAATTTTCCTATTTTTGATAACTGGATGGAAGAAGCAGTCAATTGAAGAAGAAAACAGTTTTTTCCCATTAATTCACCTTTATTGTATTTAATTTTATTGAATGTAACGTGAAAAGTTATGTGACACTTATTTACCTCGCCATCTTTTATTAAACTTAAACACACCAGTTTGTTAATGGTGAGATTTTTTTTTTTTAATTAATACTTCTAAGTTTTAACCCTCATATAAATAAGAATTTTATTTTATTTTAAATTCTGAATTGAGAGTTTACACAAAACAATTCCCACAAAAGCATCTAAGTCTAAAAATAGAATTGCAATTCACCGCCTCATAATAAATGGGTCAATGGTCAAAGACAATCTGGAAGGTCATTTAAATGGGTCAATGGTCAAGACAATCTGGAAGGTCAATAAATGCCTTAGAAATCCACCAATAGAAAAAACAAATAGAGATATATAAGTGTGTAAGAGTAGTATTTAAAAAAAAAAAATTATAAAATTTAACAGATAAAAGAGGAAATTAGGTATAAATTTAGGTTTGGATTTGTGAAGCAAAAACTCAAATCTAAACTTTTAACACTATCCATATTCCATATAATTAGAGTAGGCTTTGGTGCACTCAAAAGTGTACTCATGCTTTCTTTTAAGTTAAATCTAATTAAATGTTTTTTTATATACGGTAAAAAATTAATTAATTTTTAATTATAACATCAATAATGATGGAGGTGTGAACTAAATGCAATTTTAACAAAAAAAATTACAAAACGTTTGAAATAATACATCATCATATTTTTATTAACTATTTTTACCTTGACATATGAGTATATATTAATAATATAACCTTCTACAGATTTTTTTTTTTGTACACATATAAAAAATATGAAGAAAATGTAGCTTGGTTGAACTTTGACTCACAGTCACATGTGCCCACAAATTATGGTCTCTCCCCCTAGACTTTTTTTTTTTTAAATTACATTAAATACCCATCACTTTTCTCCTCCCCATGACTCGAATCATGATCTAAAGTCTAGATAGTGGTGCTCTAACCACTTGAGCTATCCAATTTCGTCCCTTAGACTTCTTGTTTTAGTACTAGAATTTAGATATATTCTTGAAATTACCATATAAGAAAGAAAAAAAAAATAGAAAACTTGGCAATTTTTTTTTGTATACAATTGCAATTGAATTTTAAATAATTGTTAGAATCAAATTAAAATTTAGTTTAACATGCAATTAGGTGTACAACATAATCATTCAGATAACTTTGTATGCGGGCGTGTTACAAAACTTGGTCAGTATAAATGTTAAAAAAAAAAATTAAATTTCAATAGAAAATTGTCATTTTAATAGTTAAAAAAACATCATTCAACATTAAAAAAAAAAAGTTTTACATTTTAACCGTAACTATGTATCCAATCAATGAGATGACATATTTCATTTAGATGTTTTATGTTGCGTTTCGTTTTATGTACGTGTTATTAATGTTAATTAATATTGTAATTATCACTAATTAGTAATTACACGTTGTCATAAAAAAATAAAAAACTACAAAAAAAAATCTTCAAAATAAAATATCACTTAGACTTTCTCTCCCATCAATAAAGTAAAAATTAATAAACTACGACTAGAAACATCAAAATAAAATATGAAATTTGTGTTGTATCCAAGCTATGGTTTCGGTTAGGCAAATAAAAAGCTCATATTAAAAGAAAAAGAAAAAAAAATCTACAAACATAATTTTACAAGTCGAATCAGAAATTGAGACGTCATTAAAATCTTGTTTGGAAATTTTTTTAAAGAAACAAAACTCGAACCAAAAGAAAAATGTACACCCCACTAAAACAACTAAGATACAAACCTGTAAAAATATTTAATGCAGGAGGCTTTGTTAATATCAATAGAATGTGGTTGATACAAAATTTAACCTATCAAATATTAATGAAAATTGATATGTTACAAAAATGATAAGTTGTAATTGATAAACACGATAAAGATCGTAATTTAATTTTTACAATTAACCCTATTTTATAAGTTACAAAAAAAAGAGATACTTCGTCCGTTCTCACTTAATTTGACATATTAAAAAAAAATTTGTCTCTCCCTTAATTTGACATTTTCTAAAAATAAAACAAAACAATTTCTTTTCTTCTAAGTATCTTCTACGGAGTATCTTAAAATTACAACAAATATAATTATATTTTCTACATAAAAATCTATCTTTTTTGTCTTATTTAAAAATCTATTTTCAAAATACAATAATTTTATCTTAATACTCTATGAGAATATAACACAATTTCACAGCTATATCACAAATTTGTTAAAATAATTGTAATACATTCGTTTGAGAAAACTTAGTTGGAAAGAAATTCATACTATATACACGATTATGAACTGAAGAATTGTTCATTGAAGTATTTATATTTATTGTTTAATATAACTTATATATCAGTTTAATATATCTTACATTTTTAGCTTATAATTATTTTTTATTATATATAGAGCCATTATCAAACATGGATATGTGTCAAATTTAAATTTTTGGTTAATTTGTTGTATTTTTTCTCTTTATTTTAACACACAGCTGTCAATTTATGACAACAAGACTCAAATTGGGTAGAGTTTTACACCACATATATATATGTAGGATAGGGGTATGATGACAACTAAGAAGCTTTTGGCGGTGATAAAAGAGGAGAAAAGAAAATTGAATTTTAAATATCAATATGACTAGTTTGGATAACTTCATATATTTTATTTTTAAGGTTTAAAATTTAAGAAAAATTGAATTGATTTTTTTAAATTTAAATATTATGAAAATTAATATAATATAAAAAGCAATAGATTACAAATGGGAAAATATCATTTTTGGTCACTGAATTTTACCACTTTTCACATTTGATCACCCACATTTCATCACTATCAAAATTGGTCACTCACTTATTCGTCACTATCAAAATTGGTCACTCACTTATTCCTTCTCTATCAATTTTAATGCTGCGGTTAGAGAATCCGTCATTTACTAACGGAGAAAAGGTTTTGAGCCACAAATTTTATTTTCCCTCTTTTAATTCCTTACCCCTAAACTCTCAAAATCTTTTTTTTTTTTTTACTAATTTATCTTCAATTAATATTATTGGTGTGTGGTTAAGAAGGCATTGTGGACAGCTGCTAGAGAGAGCAACTAGAATTCAAAGCTTCAAGCAATGACTTAGATTAAAAAGCATATGACTGACTTTTGTAAAGAGAAATACTTCCCAGTGTCCAGAGCATACTTCAATGTTTTTTCAAAGTGTGATATCTTGACCAATAATATGTGTGAGAGCTCCAACTCACTCATTCTTCCTGCAAGAGACAAACTAATCATCACCATACTTGAAACAATTAGAAATATTATCATGGTGAGACTGCAAGTGAATAGAGATGCTGCACAATATGCCCTAAAATCAAATCAAGTTGACACTACAAAAAAATATGAAGGAAGCAGCTGAATGCATTCTTATGAAATCAGATGATTGACATTTTTAAATCATGGGACCATTCGAGAAGATGGGATTTAACAGGGATCCCTATAAACATGCTATTTCAGCTGAAATATCATGTTTACAGAGAATCCCTGTTAAATCCCATCTTCTACCGCTGAAATAACATGTTTACAGACAATCCTGTTAAATCCCATCTTCTACAACTACATGATTTTTGTGATATGTCTACAGTATGTTGTATGTTGGTCGCATGGTCCCATGATTTGAAAATGTCAATCATCTAATTTCATAGGAATGCATTCAGCTGCTTCCTTCATATTTTTTTTTTTTGAAAATGTCAATCATCTAATTTCATAGGAATGCATTCAGCTGCTTCCTTCATATTTTTTTTGTAGTGTCAACTTGATTTTAGGGCATATTGCATCATCCCATTTTTCTGCAGCATCTTTATTCACTTGCAGTCTCACCATGATAATGTTTCTGATTGTTTCAAGCATGGTGATGATTGGTTTGTCTCTTGCAGGAAGAATGAGTGAGTTAAAGCTCTCACACATGTTATTGGTCAAGATATCACACTTTGGAAAAGCATTGAAGTATGCTGTGGACCACTGAGAAGATTTCTCTTTACAAGCCAGTCATATGTTTTTTCATCTAAGTCGTTGCTTCCATTCTAGCATTGAAGCTTTGAATTCTAGCAGCGGCCCACAATGCCTTCTTAACCACACACCAGTAAAGAGGGAAAATAAAAGTTGGCACTCAAAACCTTTTCTCCGTTAGATAATGACGGATTCTTTAACAGCGCATCAAAATTGATAGAGAAATAATAAGTGAGTGACCAATTTTGATAGTGACAAATAAGTGAGTGACCAATTTTGATAGTGATGAAATGTGGGTGACCAAATATGAAAAGTGGTATATATCAGTGACCAAAAGTGATATTTTCCACATCTCGAAGTAAAATTATCAAAATTAAACTATAAAATAATCAGATTTTCTATAGTGTTACTATATTTAAAAAATTGTACTCCCTCAGTCTAATTTTATAATTCATTTGGTTGTCCAATTTTATTATGTTCATTCTTTTTTTTTTTGGAAATAATACTATTCACACTATTTTATCTCCACCCTCCAATCATCATTTATTTATTCAAACTATCACTAACTTTATTCATAAACAATCACTTTACCTATAAATGGACTCCACAACATCTCATCATATCTCCAACTTATCTACTTTATACATAAATTAATTAATATTAATTAAAACTCGTGTCCGAAGAAATGAGCATAATAAAATTGAACGGAGAAAATATATGTTATAAATATATTATAAAAAAAAGTTTAACTTTTACATACTATAACAATGAAAAAAGGCTTAAAAATAAAAAATGACTGTGAGTCTTGTGGGAGAGAGTTTGACATTTTAATACACCGCTACATTGAGAATATTCATTTTTATTATTGTGTTTCTTGAAAAAAAAAAAAATAGAAACTCCAATGAGTTTTGTGAGCATAAGTTGACTAGTCAAACTATTAGCTTCTTGGAAATTTACATACTTCTAGAAAGGGAGAATTAATGAAACTGAAAATGACGCTTAACCCCCTATGTTCACTTATAAAATACATCTTTCCTCTACCATCAAAGTATATCTGCTTTGGAAATCTGAATTCAATTCCTTTTCTTTTAAAAGAAATATATAATTATGTCTGTGATCGTAGATGAATTTGAACTGACTTGTTCTATTCCACCGTCACGTCTGTTTAAGGGATACATAGTTGATGCCGACAACCTCGTACCCAGGGTCTTGCCCATTTTCAAGAGCATAGAGAATGAAGGAGGCCACGGAGTTGGATCTGTCAAGAAGCTCACTTTTGCCATTGGTAATTTTTTTTTTTTTTTTAAATTTCTGTCGATCCATTTATATATCTACTAACACGTACGATTCTTTCATTAGGTTTAAGAATTAAATTTGATTCTGTCTTAATCATTGGTGGAGTTGATTAATTTAATTAATTAGCTTGTGTTAGTCATGCTTGCACTAAATTAATTAATTACCTTTATTTTAGTGGGTTTTTATTTTAATTGATTTTAAGGTCCTAGCTATTTAAAATTAATAAACACATACTCGTGATTTAATATTTTAGATACTAGAAAATACTTTATTTTCAGATACTAACCATTTTTTAAAACTTCCTATATCAATTAAATCATAAGTAGGCAGTCATTTCTTCATAGGCATGATCATATTCGAACAAGAAGACAGCTGATTAATTAGGGCCTTTTATCGAAAAAATTGTGTATATATACATCGCAGTGTTAGTTGATTTCACCGAAAAATAGCAGTGTTACGTTAGTGACATATAAAATGTACTTAATTAATTCTAGAAATTATGTGATTTATAATATTATAAATTATGTTAAATAGGGGATAACGAGCACTATGTGAAGCATAGGACCGATGTGATGGACGAAACAAATCGGGTATTCAAATACACAGTGGTGGAAGGAGGCGACTTGGGTGATGAATTTGAATCCATTACCAACACCATTAAGGTCGAACCTGGCCCGAATGGAGGATCCGTTTACAAAAACAGCACCGCGTATCATCCCAAAAGTGAGGACCACCATAAGATACAGGAGACCATCAAGCGGGCCACTGAGGGCTCCAAGGCTTTCTTCCATGCTGTTGTCGCCCATCTCCATGCAAATCCTGACGAGTACAAATAAAATATATAATAAGTCTTTTTATTTTAAAGAGTTGACGATCGAATAAATAAGTGATGTCACATGTTTGTTTTAATTATAGTATATGTGTATCAATGTATGTTTTTCATAAATTTGTTGGGCTTCAATAATAATATATGTTGATTAGAGTTTACAGTCTTGTGTTTTTATGTTGTTCAACGCTGGCTCCATGATGTTCATTTGTTTAAATTATACTCCATTAGAAATAATTTTTTTTTAAATGAATCTATTTGTTTTTTTTAATTTTTAATTAATCTATTAGGACACATTCTAAATCGCAGCACTAATTATTACCAAAAAAAATTACCAACGGAGGGAGTAACATTGAAAACAACAAATATCCGAATATAACACATTTAAAATACAACATCAATGGATACTGAATGCTATATACTCCCTCCGTTTTTTTATTGAGTGTCACTTTGCCTTTTTTAATATTTTCAAAATAAGTGTCATTCTACACATTTTTCTTCAATTTTGACAATTTTACCCTTATACATTATACTCCCTCCATTTTCTTTACATTGATTTAAGCTTTTTCCCTTTTGAATATAATATTGTAGCATATATAAATCATGGATAAACCTTAATTATTGTATATACATGAATATCATCTACAATATTGGCCACATTCATTACTAAACATAAATTTAATATTAAAATTAGTTATCATTAAAGAAAGGTAAAATGGTACATGATTATATATCTTAATTTGTTGAAAATTGTTAAAATGACACTTAATTAAAAGTGGAGGGACTATATTTTAAATAAATATAAGAATATCGAAGACTATAAATAAATTAAAAAATATAAATTAAAGATATTATAATATATTTGAGCAATATTGCACCAAATAAATTATTACAATGTTGGTACCAACAACAAGTTAAGCCAATAAATGAAAGTGTATTAGTTAAAATATTTAGAGGTGTAGTTCATTTGTTAGTTGTAACTTATATTTTAATAGTTGTAACTCATTTCTGGTAAATCTCCCACTTATAAAGAAGATGAATGATAATCATTTTAACCATGGAATTACAATCTTATTCTCTTTTCAATTTCATTGATATGAATACTATTCAATTTCTCCTTATTATGAATTTCACATGGTACCAAAGTTGTATATCGATTAATTATATTTATGATCGATTAAAGACGTTCGTCGATCTAGGTACGTTTCCGCAATTTGGTTTGAATGAACCTCATGAGTTGAATACTTGACTTGGTTCGTATTTTGCACACTTTTTAGTACAACAATAACAATCCCCACAAGCGTATGGGTTCGTTATAGTTGAGTAAGTATACGACCTAGTAGTTATCGTCCAAGGACCTAGAGGGAGTGTGGAGCCCCGAAACTATAAGTTAAAATGGTGTTATAGAAGCTAAATAGGAGGATAAAACAAATACCAACTAAGAAAATAAACAACTAATGCAAACAACTAAAACTAACTCTCAAAAAGATGAAAGTGCAAGGGAAGGGTATTGCCTCGGGTGTTTCTGTTTTGTGAGCAATTAAGGAACTAGTGAACCAATTACATGATTTTACTACGAATTTGGGTCAAGCTAAAGGCTATCACATATGTGTGCAAACCCCCTCGAAAGGCATAGGTAAACATCGTGCATTGATTAGCTTGGTTCGTATTTTGCACACTTTTTAGTACAACAATAACAATCCCCACAAGCGTATGGGTTCGTTATAGTTGAGTAAGTATACGACCTAGTAGTTATCGTCCAAGGACCTAGAGGGAGTGTGGAGCCCCGAAACTATAAGTTAAAATGGTGTTATAGAAGCTAAATAGGAGGATAAAACAAATACCAACTAAGAAAATAAACAACTAATGCAAACAACTAAAACTAACTCTCAAAAAGATGAAAGTGCAAGAGAAGGGTATTGCCTCGGGTGTTTCTGTTTTGTGAGCAATTAAGGAGCTAGTGAACCAATTACATGATTTTACTACGAATTTGGGTCAAGCTAAAGGCTATCACATATGTGTGCAAACCCCCTCGAAAGGCATAGGTAAACATCGTGCATTGATTAGCAATTATAAGATCTAACCAAATACCATAAGCCCCTAAGATAGTGTTTCATAAGCACTTTCAACACGGTTACTAATGCTTATGAAACGCCCTCTCACCAAACTCCTAGAAGACCTCTACTCGTTTAGTGTCTAAGGTTGTCGGTCTAGCCATTAACCCCCTCTCGGGTTAGCTAATTACTAATTAACTTCTATTCAATTGACCAAAGCTCACACTCACACTCCCAATCATACTACCCAACTCTCGTTGCAATAAACATAATCGAACATGCTCGCTAATAAGGTTGATCAACCAAATGAATCAATCAAAATACAACTCTAGAAACCTATACACCCAAATTCTAAGCTAATCATGCAATTACTCACAATTACACTAAATTCTCATCAAAACATCAACACCCAAGTCAATTGAGGTTTATCCCATGTCTAAATTAACAACTAGAATAAAACTCATGAAAATTAAACTACAAAACATGAATTAAAATCAAATAACCAACTAATATTGAAATAAGGAAAGAAAGCACCTCCATTGTCTTCAAATACTTAAATCTCACCAACAATAAAATGAAATACTAAATTGAAATCTATCTATGAAATGAAATAACAAATTAAACTATCTAATGAGTGGAGTGGTGGGGAGGAGAAAGAGATTTCTCCCCCAATGGAGAGCTGCCCTCTGTTTCGTGCGAGCTCCCTTCTGCGTTGTATGTGTATTCTCCTCCTATAATTCACGCCTCGGCTAATTAAACAAGAAGATGGGCCCAATATTTAATTCTTAAGTGGGGCTGCTTTCTAAATTAATTTACAATGGCCCTGCTTCTTCTCTCCCTTTCCCTAAAGCTCACGGCAGATTGGTATATGAGAGGTGGGCCTCTACTTCCTTTTTCCTTTTCCATTTGGGCCAGCTGAAATTGATAAATGAAATTGGGCCTCCATTATTTATAATTTGCGTGTATCTCCAGCTGCTGAAATTGAGCCATTTGAATGCCGGCTCCAATTTAATTGCAAGGGTCTGACTATTTACACCTCCATTTCGGTTTAGAACACTCCCCACGATTGATGCACCCCCCTGAAATTTAAAAAAAATAGATGCACCCCTCCGAAATTGTCTTAATTACCCTTTTCTCATTTTTATCTATATAATACCATTTTACTTAACACACCCTCCCTCAAATCCCTAATTCTCTTCCCCCATTTGTTCTTGCCGCCGCCCACCGCCCCTTGTCGCCGCCCCCTTGCCGCCCATCGCCCCTTGTCGCTGCTCCCTTGCCGCCCATCGCCCCTTGTCGCCGCCCCCTTCCTCCCGCCTCCTTCTCCCTCAGCCGCGCGCCGCCTCCTTCTCCCACAGCCGCGCGCCGCCTCCTTCTCCCTCAGCCGCGGCGGCTTTTCCCCTCCCTCCCTTCGGCCGCGACGGCATCCGCTCCCCCTCCCTCAGCCGCGGCCGCGACGGCCTTCCCCACACTCCCCTCGGCCGCGGCGGCATCCCCTCCCCCTCCCCCTCTCTCTGTTTTTCTGCAATTTATTTTGTGTTCAAACCATCGTGCTCCCTATCAAGATGCCGGCCACCCCCACCCCAGGTAAGTGTATTGCCGCCGCCGCCTCAATTTTGAAGTTTTAGGTTTTAGGGTTTTCTGCAATTTGCAGCAAAACCTTTTTTTTAAAATTTTTTTTTTTTAAAATTTTCGACTACTTAATGTCGACCATGTAACCTCTCGTCGACGACATGTTATCAACGAGAGGTTACATGGTCGACATCACGTAGTTGAAAACTTTAAGTTTTTTTTTTTTTAAAAAGTTCGACCTTCTTAGGTCGACCATATTCACTCTCGTCGACAACGGGGTGTCGACGAGAGTTTATATGGTCGACCTGAGAAGATCGAATTTGTAAAGTTTTTTTTTTGTTTTCGACAAATCAGTGTCGACCATATTCAAATATGGTCGACACTGGTTTGTCGAAATTTTAAAAAAAGAATTGAAATTTTTTAAGTTCTTGAATTTTTTTTGTTTGGGGGAGAAATTTTGTTGTGTTGTTGTTGTTCGTTGGTTGTTTTTTTTGTTGTTTGGTGGTGGCAGCGGCGGCGGGCGGAGGTTGTGGTGGCGGCGGCTGACAGAGGTGGTGGTAGCCGGATAAAACTTAGTTTAGGATTTAAAGGTGAAGGAGGGTGCAGTTAGTAATAGGGGTGCATTTAGTAGTGTAATATAACTTAAAGGGTATTTTTGGTTTTTTACATCATTATTTTATTATTAAACTCAGAGGGGGAGTGTTCTAAACTGAAATGGAGGTGTAAATAGTCCCACCCTAATTGCAAACTTCCTCAAGGCCCAACTTCTCAGTAAATTACTTTTAAAGCCCAAATAATTTAACTCTCAATCTTTTCTCCTTTCGACTCCTTTTCGATTTATTCCTTTCATTTGACTTCATAAAATAAATGAGGCGTGTTTTGCTCTAAAAATGCTCATTTTCCTATAAAAATAGCAAACAACACCCTTTCTTCAAATCAAGTGCAATTAGTCAATTTAGTGTAAATAATGCATGAAATCCTATAAAATTATGCAAATTAAATACATGAATTTCAAGCAATTATCACACTAATCAATACTCATTTCTTAAATTTCTTGAGTTTTATACTCATTTTTGCCAAATCTTTGATGGGTTTGGATTTCTACCCTTTTTTTTTCTTTTCAAGATTTCTTCTTTACGAGTTTTATATATGCTCGTGAATTTTTGGATTCAATTTCATCTTGATTCGAATTCATAGAGGTTTATACTCATTTCTTTGAGTTTCTTGAGTTATATACTCATTTCTTTACGGGTTATATGCTCATAAGTTTTAGATTCGACTTCGTCTTGATTCGAATCAAATTATGATATCTTATAAATTTCAGAGTTCTAGACTCTATTTTTCTGCCCTAAAATTATGAATTTTCTGTTTTCTATATTCTAGAGTTATATACTCTATCAGTTTTCTATCTTTCGTGTCTATCACGATTCTCTACTTTGGAAAATCATTTCCCACATTGACGTTCAAATGAAGATTTTGCCTCCCTATTTCTGTTCTTGATGTTGTCATGGCTACACTTATGGTTATCTTCAACTCGATAGCATATGGTCTCAACTCTTCAAGATTTAAAGTTTTTTTTAATAACAAGTTCAAGATGTGCTTGATTATCATCCATGCTCATCTTGTGGGAGGGTGTGAAGAATAACAACAAGTCAAGTCAACAAATAATCAAGGAATTACAATCTTATTCTCTTTTAAATTCTTGGGACGAGGTCGGTGGTCAAAACTGAGTGCAGGGAAATGGTTTAGGAAAAAACTAGGTAATCAAATTTCCTCCAAATTACAAGTAAAATTACGGAATTTGTTTAATAAAAATTTAAAATCAGTGTTTTCATAATTTGATCCAATTAGATTGAACACCTCTTTTTGATCCAATTGGTTGAACCAATTAAACTGACAACTAAAAATAATATAGAGTCATAAACAAAATAAAAATTAAAAGAATCAAAATAACTCAAGTCTATGCTCCATAATCCATGACGAAAATTCATACTCCCCCATCTCCTATTTGATGACACAAAATTATTAAACACGTACAAGTTTTAGCGAATGAATTTTTTATTAATATTATGAAAGATAAAAGATTTTTTAATTTTATAAATAATAATAAAGTTACTTTTTAGTGTAATAAAGTAGTGACATTTATTTTAATATTGTAATATTTTAAGAAAATTGTTTAAAAATATTTTTATTATTTTAAATAATGTGTCATCAAGGAAGGAACACCCAAAATAAGAAAATAGGCCAACAATTTGTATCTCACTTAATTTGACATTTTCTATAAAAGAAAATAAAGCAATTTCTTTTCTTCTAACTATCTTCTCATGTATTTTAAAATTACAACAAATATAATTATATTTTCTATATAAAAATTTATCCTTTTGTCTTACTTAAAAATCTATTTTCAAAATACAATAATCTTATGGGTAAATTCTTAATAAGTTATTTCACTCAGAATTTTATCTAATAGGGAATAGGTTTTTTTTTTTTTTATCCAATAGAGTTAAATTGACACTTAAGAAAATAAAGTTGTCCTTTTCCCATTTAAATAATTTCAAATTAATTAATATTAGACAGATTAACATCAAATCAATTTTGATAAATGCATATTCTCGAAAAAAGTAAATCTATCACCTTCCTTAATTCAAATATTCCTAAAAATAAGACAATTCAAATTAATTAGCTGACTTTGTGTATCTAAAAGATTGCTTTCCAAAATATTCTGTATTTAAATTAATAACTATCCAAGCTAATTTAAATTAATAATTCTGAATTTTATGATCCAGAATTAAATTACACAAGAGTCATAACACAATTAAATCACAAAAAAACTCATAAATTTCCTGAGTTTATAACATGATGAAGATGGTGCAAAAATTGGTCCAGTATGCAATACTCGTTCTCATACAATGCATATATATATGAAATAAATTATGAATTATAACATGCACAATGGACTGAATTTTTGTATGAAAATGCATATACATCAGGTAATATATGAAGGACAAAATGCATATAAAGGAATGCATATAAACATGACGACAAATATACATACGTATAGAAAGGAATGTACTAAAGTGCATGTAAACAATTTTGCATAAAAATATGCAAACAAAAGTGCATCTGAACATATATATATTGTAAAAGCCAAAAACTGACGAGTTTCGCACGCGAGTTGATTGAAGGAAGATGAGAGAAGCGGGTTAAAAATCGGGTCAGACCTGTTGGTAACAATCTGCGCAGGGTGCGCATTGCACACAATTGACGTCACTCCCAGTGTCAAGCACCATGTAAGACTGAGTTGGGGGGTTGCCGACTCCGACTCGGCAGAAGTACTCACAGTTTCCTTGACTCGTGCCGGAAATAACGGGACCCTCCAACTTTTCCTCCTCTAAACTCGGTCATGGCTTCGCCTTCTTCCAGGTGGTCTCGACGGTGGCCCACACCTTGCAAGACGGCAAGGGCTCTGCAATTTCTTCACGACGTCGGCCATGGTGGGGGCTCTACAAAATCTGTTCGCCATGGTGGGGTGCTCTACAAAATCTGTTTCCCCAAACAGCACAGATGAAGATGAAGATCTTCGTCCGACGACCCCCTGTAAAGACGACGAAGCCACGGCGACTTCCCCGGCCATGGCGGCGGCCACAAAGCTTCATCTTCGCCATGGCAGATCGACGACGGAGCTTCAAGGGCGGCGACCATGGAGTTTTAAGATTTCGGAAAGTGAGGATTTTCTTCAATTGGGAATTAAAGGTCTTCAATTCGGAAAGTCTGCATTTATCAGATCTTAAAGGTCAATAATTTGTTGAATGTGCCCTATAATTTGGGAATTAATTGATAGCAAGTAATTATGAATTTAAATTTCGAAATAAATGTTCAAATATATAAATTAAAGGAGTATATGAATATTAAGGGCATTTAAGGTTTTTTGACAATATTTTGACCTTATTAGGGAATTTTAAAAGTTGTAGTTTTTTCTTGCTTGAAACTCTATAGGAGTGAACTTATTAGTTAATAATCTATAATCTCTTGACACATAATTTTAGTACAGTCGTTTGAGAAAATTTAGTTGAAAATAAATGATTCCCGTATTCTACAACGCTAGAATAAACGACCGCAAGTATACGGTGTCTATCGTAGTGAAGTAAGTATGAGGTCGATCCCACGAGGAGGTATAGCATAAAAGCGTAGTTTGTTAACGGAATTCTAAATAGACGATGATCGATAAAGTGATTGTGGTGAATTACCCTAAAGTTGTCTATCAAGTGTCACAAATAGACAATTAAAAGAGTAATAGAAAATCGATCAAATAGCATGCAAACTAAGGAAACGAAGTAAAACGAATGAAAATTCAATTAAGAGAAGGTGGGTTCCAAGACAATTGTAACACTTAGATATCCGTTTATGAGTTGTACCTCGTTTAAATGGCTATTAAGGTTGTCTTCATATAGGGTGATCACAAAAGAAGAATTAATTGATCTCTCGATACAACTAATCCAAAGGAGCATGCAATATAAGTTCGTATTTCTACAGTACAAACATCACACCACCTAAAATAGCCCCAAAGATCATTCGATTCCCTCTCCGATAACTAATCCTCTCTCGAGATCATAATAATATCGGGTTGCATGCTTGCATACAATTAATGGAATAAATCTTTCAATATTATCCCAATTAACAATGAATTAAGCAAATCATCATGGACAATAACAACATGCTTCCAAAGAATAATCAAGCACACAAATAAGAGACAAACACCAATTAAAGCAAGAAATTAGTTCATAAACTTCAATCCAAATATTTACAATGCCTTAGAACCACAAATGTTCTAGCCAATCAACCACATGATCCAATTACAAGGAAAACTAAGATCAAAACAATAAAAAGTGAAAGGAAAAGAAAGCTTAGACTATTGTATGGTGAGGAATCAAATTCCCAAGCTAATGGTGGCCTCCTTGCATGAATTGATGGAGAATTGAAGAAGTAGATGATGAAAACCTCCAAGTGTGTGTGAGAATGCTTGAAGGAGAGGTAAGATGGTTTTGAATTTAAGAAGTGAGGTATTTATAGTGTTGGGGTAGGGTTTGGGTGTGAGAATTGCAAGTTGGTCCCTTGAAAATGGAGAAAATACAAGTTTGGCACCGAAAATGGGTTGGCCCGGCCGGGCGGGAGTGTTGGCCGAGAGTTCTTGAAACAGGGGGTAGGTCGCCCGGCCGGGCGGGTGATGTGGCCCGGCCGGGCCAATACTTCGAAAATGAGTGAAAATTCTGGATTTGGCCGCCCGGCCGGGCGGGAAATGTGGCCCGGCCGGGCCAAACTTTCGTATTGGTTCCTTCACTTTCGTCCTCCAACTTCGTCCCTCCGTATCTTGAGCTTCCGACCTCCGATTGACTCGATTCTTTTTGCTATTCCACTCCATTTTTCGAGACGAATCCAACCGTGCACTCCTCTTCTTGATCCAGTAAAGTATGGTTAGTGTTTTGCTCCAAATTCCATCGTATTTCCTATAAAATCGACAAAACACAACTTTTCTCTCACTTTGGCTTAAACAATCATATTCAATGCATAAATCAATGAAATCCACCTCAAAATACACTTCTCATGTGCCTCTAAAACGTGTAAATTCCACCCGAATCAAACCCCCTCAAACTTAAAATGTTGTTTGTCCTCAAACAACTAAGCACTTAAAGCAATGAGGGTGGAATGATCACAATGAAATATTCAATGAAAATCACACATGCAAAGTAAGATGTAGTGATGTCTCTTTCTCAAAGTGCATTTCTCAATGAAGATCATAGCATCATTATTGCAATTCACACTCATGAATCAAAGAATGCACAAACACACAACACATTGTGAATGGGAAACATAATCCAAATGCTCAAGTCCTCTACTCACATGATGGAGTGTTTCTCTCAAACACACAAACAAATTAAGGATATTAATGCACTCATCAACCAAGTTATGCTATGCAATCACCATATGCTTGCCCAACTTCTACTTTCTACAACACTCAAATGCTCAACAATGTGATCAATAGAACTTAATCAAGGATGTAACATTGGCTCTTTGGACAAGGTGGGATGAATTTGGGAATTTGTGACTCTTCTAGTGGAGGGCAAAGCTTGTTGTTTTACAATTTGTGCTTTTACTTTCAAAGTTTACAAACTCCATCCTCACTTTTCACCTTTTTTTTTTTTTTTTTTCAAGTATTCATCACCTCATCTTTTTGAACCATTTTTCTTTTCAAGCTTTTGGGGCTCTTTGTCCCTCTTTTCTTTTCCATTGATTTTCTTTTCATCTTTTTCAACTTTTTCTTTCAACTTTTCCAATTTCTCCTTTCACCAAAGATATTCAAGCACATGTTTCTCCACTTTGTCTTTTTATCCCCCACTAGATGTAGGTATCAAAGGCTCAAAAAAAGCTAAGTGGTTAACATTGAAGTTTGCCAAGAAAATGAGGAATTAAGCTCAAAGGGCTAACTACAGAAGATTACTTTGGTTTTAGGAAATTTTGGCTAAGCGACTCTTTTAAAACAAGATGGCCTATATCATATCACATCATCTCACACAATCGTGCTTTCAAACAAGAACTTAGGCAAGTTCTAGGATCACTAAAAATAACCAAGTCCACTCTCAAATGAACTAAACCGGATTTTATGCTCGATTTAAGGCTCAATCCTCACCGGTTTATTCAATAGAACTCTCACATTCATCAAATGTTCCCAAACAACAACACATCATGCATCCATGGTATCAAAGATCACAAATATGAAGACAACATGATACTATACTCCAACACCAATCATGCATACATTCAAAGCAAATAGACATCACCACAACTACTCAACCATAGATTCCAATGATTATTCATGCTCACATTTCACCAAGGATCCACTACTGTAGGTCCCTAAGTTGAGTTAATATCGAGGGAATCTAAAGAAAATGTCTAGAGGGGGGTGAATAGACTTTTCTAAAATCTTTCGATATATCAGAATTACAATATGCGGAATACGAAATTAACAATGAGCCCAATCAAAGTTTATACTCAACTTAATTCGAGAACTCTGTTTTATGTATACTCAGCTTGTCTAGTTCAGTTATGTAGTTCAATTAACTAACCAATTAATCAATTAAACAACAAACAAAACAGTAAAGTAAATCAAACACGAGATTTATAGTGGTTCGACAACTTGTCTACATCCACTCTCACAACTCCAGTCGTGAAATTCTTATTAACTCTTCCAATCGAGCAATATGTTCTTGTAGCTTTAAGTCCCAAGAAATAAGACTTAGATCTTCTCGATAACACTTCCAAGTGCCTCTTCGATCTAACTAGCTATTTTACAAGTAACTAGCAACTTGAAACAGTAAACGAAAATAAAACTTCTCTTCGTTCAGTAGTAGCCTTCTTTGATCTTCACTTGACTTGTGTAGCTTCACTTTCTGAACTTCAATCTTTGAGAGAAATTTCTTCACTTGAATCTTCAATAACGCTTGCAATATCAATATCTCAGTAGTATTTAACTAATGAATACCTTGGGGGTATTTATAGACTTCCAATTCCAAGAACTTTCAGTTGTGTAACAACCTTTTCTTGAAAACTAACTTGTAACTGATTCTTTTTATCCTTTCACGCGTTTCTTCAGTTAATTAGTTATTCCTTAACTAATTCCTTCAATTTAATCTTTCACACGCGTTTCTGTAACTAACTTCAAGTTGATCTGTCTTGTTTAAGTCGCACCTGTCTTGTCCAGTAGTAGTAGACTGCGTCTTCTACTTGTCTTGTGCAGTAGACTTCTTCAGATTACAACATAGAACTAATCTAGTCCTATTATCTAATCCTAACAAAACTATTACATTACTTTAAGCTTTTATAACACAAGCTTAGTCAACTTACAAATTTATACAACAAATCTATCTATTACATAGAAATATCATGAGCTCTATACAACAATTAAATAGCTCAGTAACAAACTTAAACAAATACTGTAAACACATATGAAGTACTTATAAATTGTACTTATCTTTTGTCTTTTGAATTCTACTGATCTGCTCAAGATGACTTCAACTTAACTAGACTAGATCAGTCAATACTTAGAAAATATTCAAGTCTTCTTTTGGCTTATCAAAACTTTATCTTTTATCTTTTATTCATCATTTAGGACTTGTTCTAGGATTCATATCCCAACAATTTCCCCCTTTTTGATGAAGCCAAAACTACTTGAATCTATTCATAATAGTAGACTAGTTAAGTAGTTATCTTGTCTTAAACATCAAATAGTACTTATCTTTTCATTCATTTTGAAATAAGATCAGTAGATATTACAAATACTTACTCAAAATAAAACTAAGTAATCAGAGCAACACAAACTAATCTTCAAAAAAAATTAACCCGAAAGAGTACCTTCTTCTGAATTTGGAACACAGAATGCTTCTAGGAGTCTCCTGTGAATAACACTTATATGATCTTCATCTTCAATCTTCTCCTTATCTAACAATTCTTCTTCAAATTTCTTGATTTGATTAACATCAACTCTTCTTCCTGAACTGGTCATAGGTGACTTCCATTTCGGAAAGATCGGTACTAAGATGTTGAAGTTTACAGCAGCTGATATTCTCATAATCAAATTCCAAAGCAGTTTGTTTTGACCTTCCATGAATTTGTCAAACATGGCATACAACTCGTCTGGACTTTCAGTCTCACCGTACTTCCGAATAATCCAGTGATCCAGTTCCCATTGCCTTTTTACTTTGAGCCATTCTTGACGATGCTCTTTGTCAATAAAGTAATCAATGAACTGGTCTTCCACTTGTTCTTCATCCGCCTTTAGCTTCTGCAATCTTTCAATATGTTTTTCTATCTTCTTCTTGCTTGCATAATGAGTTTCATCACTCTGATCAATAACCTTCTGCTTTTTCTCAACAATCTCAGTTGGTTCTTCAATTTCAATAGCTAATTTTCTCTTGACTCGTCTGGTCTGAACCTCAGCTTCTGGAGATGCAACACCTTTTCCCTTCTCCAATCTTTTCTGTTCATCAGACTTAGCTTGCTCCAACTCTGCAGTTTTAACTAACTTGCCTCTGCCTCTCTTAGGCCTTCTGAGATCTTGCATAGCTTCAGCAGCTTCCTTTGCTTCTGGCTCAGCACTGGATTTAGATTTTTCAATTTCAGCACTAATCTCAGCACTAGTATCCATTGGTTTTGTCTTCTTTGTCTCTTCCCCCTTTTTGGCTTCATCAGTAGCCTGGAGAGAGAAAAGAGAAGTGAAACGAGTCATCTCTTCATACATAGCCTGTTTCATTAGACTCGTAGCCCTTTCAATCTGCTTTTCATGCGAACTGTTTTGACTCAACTTGTCCAGCTTGGTTGCCACCAACTCCAGCTTTTGAGTAGACAAGTTCAACTCATTCTTAAAATGTGTCGCGGTCAAACGTAACTTCTTATTCTCATCAGTCATAGCAGAGATAAGTTGTTGAGCTTGAGCTAACTGATCATAAGCTTCCTTCCTCTGAACATCAGCAACCTCGATTCTTGCTCTATAGACTCTTTCCAACTTCCTGGATTCAGTAGCTAGAACACGAGCAAAATCGACTGAACTCTTCTCTGAGTATTCAACCTGATCTTGAAGAAATCCTTCAAGCTGCTCAAACATATGTTGTCTGAATTCATCATCTATCTGATTGACTGCATTCACGATCATATCTTTTGAACTTGTCACAAGGACATTACTTTGTTCAATAAGAGTCTTCTTCACATCAGATTTGAGAAAATCATTAATGGACGATTTTATAACACCTTTCAAATCACCTTTCAACTCATCTATGGAAGCAGTTGAAAAACCTTGAGATGACTGACCAACTTCAGCATGAATGGCTTCTTCCATGATCACATCATCAGCAATATCTATTACTTCAAGTAACCGGCCTTTTGTTGCAGTAGTTAAGACCTCGTCTTCGACTACGTCTGATTCTAGAAACACACTTCCAGCAATGGCTTTCAGACTTGGAAACGGACAATAAGGCACTATAGCTAACTTAGCTTCCTTAGCCTTCCTTATGGCTTCAGCCAAGTCCTTTCTCAACAAAGCGTGCAACTTCGCCATATAACCACAGAGTTCAATGGGAAGTAAATCATCAGAATATCGATTAATAAAAGCAAAATCTGACCTAGGACTGTTAGCATGATCTACTTGAAATCTGAACACAATGCCTCTCAACTGATTTGAGACATTGTCTAAGTCCAATATAGGATCAGTAGACTGGAGTTCTTCAGCTTGTGTGACTTCAGACATAATCACATTGTTGTCAAAATCTGAATCTGAAACTTGAATGCCTACATCAAATTTCGATTCTGAGCACATCAACTCATCAGGAATGCTTAGCAATCTCTTAGCAAGAGCAGTGATGGCATGAGCTGGGAATAACTCGGAGTGATCTTGAACACCACTGGTCTCCTTCTGTTCCATTTCCCAGTCCATAAAGTTTGAGATGCCTCCCTTTCCTAAGATGACTTCGAAAAGATCATCCGTGCCAGACTTCTTCAATGCCACCCAAGTGCATACTCTTAGAAGTTTTTCAAACTGTTCTGATTCATAGTCGACTTCAATAGCCGAGAGCTTCTTCTTCAAGTTTCTGCTCATCTTCGAACGGATTCTCTTCTCTCGTAGACTCATGGGATAATATACCAAGGATTCGAATCTAACTTCAGACGGGGTCTGAGTAGGTGGGGTCCCTATCTCAGTCGTTGCAGTGGCAACTGGCGTCCTATCTGAAGTAGATGGGTGAGGAGGTTCAACATATTCTGTTGAGGATAAAGAGAGATTTTGGACTGTGGTTTCTGGGGGCTCTAAAGTAGCTTGGTTTGGTGTGACAACTGTCGGAGTATCAGTTGTATCACTTATGGGAGTGTATAGGGGATGACTGGCTCTCAGCGGTCGTGCTGCCAGTGCTTGTGAGGTTGGGGGTACAGGTCGAGGCCTAGATCGATGTGATCTAGCCTTGGTTCGAATAGAAGTAGACGGGAGAGAGAGAGGGATTGAAACAGATTGAGTAGAAGAACCAACCTGTATACTCGACTCGACTGGACGAGTAGGCGATTCAACTCTCACTAGAGTGTACATCTCCGGAATTTGTTCACTCGACTCCTTCGCTTGAGTCGACTCTTCATCTGACTGAGTCTTCTCTGAGTCGTCTGCACTGGACTCTGCCTCTTCAGACTCGGCTTGTGAAGAACTGGATGAATTGGCATATGGCAACACTTCTGAATCATCAATTTGAACCTGCCTTGGGGCAGCTGGCCTTGCAGCAGCCTGCTTCCTCATCGCTTCAATTTTTAAGTAAAACTTAAGAGGATGAAATGGCTTTCCTTTGCTCCAATCACTCTTGTTGGGCAGCAAAAATGGAAGTAATATACTCAGCTTGTTTCCATATCCAACTGCTTGAGATACTACCCAATGTCGAGTATCAACATCCACCCTAACACTTCTTTCGAAGTACATCATCCTGTCAGCTATCAGCTTAAACCAATTACCCTCAGTGATCCCATCATAGATAGCTGCCATTATTCTTGTTTTGGCTTGGGTAACTGAGTCATGAGACCCAGTGGCACATAGAAGCATCTTGCTTGCTATGTCCAGCAGAGTGCGATATTTTTCCAAGAGTTCACCCTTCTTGGCTGTAGGAGCTTTACCATCCGGTTTCAGTTTCATCTTCTTCCCACAGAAGATGCTTAAATACTTCATCTCCTGTCCTTCAGCATACTTCTCCACATCAATCGTTCCGATGGGTAGCCTTAATCTTTCGAACATAACTTCCCGAGTGATTTCCACTCGATTTCCATCAATAAAGGATTCTATCACATTTCCCTGTCTATTGACGTTGGCATAAAATTCCAGAACCTCTTCCTCCAAAACAACTTGAGGAAACGCCTCTAGATAGGGCTTTAGACCGCATCTGATGCATTTGGTCAAGATTTCCATATTTCATTCCTTGTGATTGCCTTTGAAAAACAGGGATGGTTCAACATGCACCTTATTGTCATTTATGTATCTCCCGAGATCGAATGGTGCCTGCATGTTGGAACTTACATCGAAAATCGATCGAATAGACATGGTGAATGATTTGTTATGAATAAGGGAATAGATTGTGCAAGAAATCAACTGTCAGCAATTAGTAGAGTTATGAAAACGTGGGTTAAGATGTGTGCAAGTGTTTGGTTTTGTTTAAAACTGAATTTTTTTTTGATCCAACGGTCAAGATCGAAGGATTAGATCCAACGGTCGGGACCCTTGGCATTCGGTTACGGAACCGAGACGAAAATGTGATTTGATTTTGTAAAAATTGAAATCCGCCTTTCTTAATGGTAGAATTGAGGAGTGTACTCATCCGACCTAACATATTCGTATTTTGGCGCGAATTGAATGTGTACACCTCATTAACTGGGGGTGTATAAATCCAATTCTAGGATATTCAAATTTTAACACTATCAAATTACTTTAATACCCTTAATTTGTTTTGAATAAACACTTAACACATAACCCATTTAAATCAAAGAAAACTTAGCTTGTCTGTTCGAGTCCATCCAGAACAGATGAGTAGGCCTAATCTTCATAAGGCGAGTAGACTTAATTTCACAAGACGAGTAGTCTTATGAGTACTAGTCGAGTTCCCCCTTCGACTGTGCGTGTCTATTCTGAACGTTGAACAACTTTATGTACCTGTCTTATTTTGTACGACAGATAGTCGAGTAGAATATTTGGAATGAAATATTAATTTAAGTCAATGATCAAGGTTCAAACAAGATGACTGTTTCCAAACTAAAGAGTCAACATAAGGATCTTTAAGAAATCAAGGATTCCCCCTTAAATGTATATTCCCTTAGTATTACCCTCAGCTTTACCAGCTTCCTCATCGGGTTGGATGGTCAACTTGTCTGACCTTGTTTACCTGTCTGTTGAGTGAGTAGACGAGTGTTCTGTGCTTTCATGGTAACTTGTCTATTTCTCCTTTCTTCTTAGGACTGTACCTGTCTGGTTAGTATATTTCTACATACTAGTAGGATCAAGATCAATTAGTCCTAGACTAATGCATAATTCACGAAATCGGGCCTCAGCTAATGGTTTTGTGAAAATATCAGCTCTTTGAAAATCAGTATGAATCTTTTCCATGCGAATATCCTTCTTTTCTACATGATCACGTATGAAATAGTGTTTCACATCAACATGCTTACAACGTGTGTGCAGAACAGGATTTTGTGTAATGGCAATAACACTATTACTATCACAGAATATAGGAACATTTGATTCACAAATATTATAATCTCTAAGCTGTTGAATAAGCCATAATAATTGACTACAACAACTACCAGCAGCCATGTACTCGGCTTCAGTAGTAGAGGTAGCAACACTTGTCTGCTTTTTCGAAAACCATGAAATGAGTTTTGTGCCTAAGAATTGACAAGAACCAGATGTAGATTTCCTATCTATTCTACAACCACCAAAATCAGAATCAGAGTAGCCACTTAGAGATAAATCATCATTTGAAGGATACCATATACCACGATTGATGGTTCCTTTCAAATATTTCAATATCCTTTTAGTGGTTTCCATATGACTCTCTTTTGGATTAGCTTGAAAACGAGCACATACACCAACAGAAAATGCAATATCAGGTCTACTAGCAGTCAAGTAGAGTAATGAACCAATAAGACCACGGTAATGAGTTTGATCAGCACACTTACCATTCTCATCTGGATCCATCCTGTAAGTAGGTTGCATAGGTACTCCAGAAGATTTACATGTCTTAATACCATACTTGTCTAGTAGATTACGAGTATATTTTGCTTGATTTATGAAAATCCCTTCTGGGGTCTGCTTTACTTGAAGTCCAAGAAAGTAATTCATTTCACCCATCATAGACATCTCAAATTTACTTTGCATGAGTGTTGAAAAACTTTCACTCAGCTTTTTGTTAGGTGATCCAAAAATGATGTCATCTACGTAAATTTGGACGAGTAAAATGTCTTTCCCTTCTTGTCTTCTGAACAAGGTTCTATCTACCTTGCCCTTAGTAAAACCATTTTCTAATAGAAATTGAGAAAGAGTATCGTACCAGGCTCTTGGAGCTTGCTTTAGTCCATATAAGGCCTTCTTTAATTTGTATACCTGATTACCTTTGACTTCGAAACCTGGAGGTTGTTCAACATACACTTCTTCCGCAAGAATACCGTTAAGAAATGCACTTTTAACATCCATTTGATATACGGTAAATTTCATGTAAGCAGCATATGCAAGGAACAATCGAATGGCTTCTAGTCTAGCAACAGGTGCATATGTTTCATCATAATCTATGCCTTCAGCTTGTGAATAGCCTTGGGCGACTAGTCTAGCCTTATTACGAACAACTACATCATTCTCATCTTTCTTATTCTTGAAAATCCATCGAGTGCCAACTACATTATGATGTTTAGGTCTATCAACAAGTTCCCAGACGTCGTTTCGAACAAACTGGTTCAACTCATCTTGCATAGCAATGATCCAATTACTATCAGCCAATGCCTCTTTGATGGTTTTAGGCTCGATAGATGAGAGGAAACAACACCAGCAAAACAGAGATGGACTAGATTGTTCTTGCGACTCAAAGAGTTGTCGTCTAGTCTTCACACCAACAGTAGAGTCACCAATAATATTTTCAGTATTATGCGCTGATTTCCATGTATTTCTATTCTTAACAATAGTACTATCATCTATATCATGTACCGCATCATGCATGTCAACATCATTATCATCAGAAGATTTAATAGGAGTAGACGAGTCGACTAGTTTAGGCATGTCAACTGGTCTAGTAGAGTTACCTTGAGCATTTACCTTCTTCTGGTCATCTGACTCGAGAGCTTTCATGAATGGATTGTATGCTTGAACGGATTCATATACCTCTGAGTCTTTGTCAGATTCGATAGTTAACTCAGTAACTTTCTCACTGATCTTGTTGGTAGACGAGTCCTGTTGAGATTCTTCGAAAACCACATGTGGTGTTTCTTCCACACAAAGGGTTGAGTAGTTGAATACTCTAAATGCTTTGCTAGTCGAGGAGTATCCTAAGAATATCCCCTCGTCTGCTTTAGCATCGAATGCATTCAACTTGCTTTTCCCATTGTTATGGATGAAACACTTGCATCCATATATATGAAAATATGAAACTCTGGGTTTTCTACCTTTCCATACCTCATAGGGCGTCTTACCTAGTGCTTTATTGATAGCACTTCTATTTTGTGAGTGGCATGCAGTATTGATGACTTCTGCCCAAAACTTCTGAGGCGTATTATACTCTGTCAGCATGGTCCTGCAGGCCTCCTTAAGAGTTCTGTTCCTTCGCTCTGCTACTCCATTTTGTTGTGGTGTCCTTGCTGCACTAGTAAGGTGCTGGATGCCACGCTTAGAACAAAATTCTTTAATATAGCAGTTAATGAATTCAGTACCCTTGTCACTACGGATCTTGACAATTGACTGATTCTTCTCAACCTGTAACTTCTTCAACAGATCAGGCAAAAGTGTTTGTGTATCACTCTTCTTGTGTAAGAAGACTACCCAAGTGAACTTAGAATAGTCGTCTACCACAACAAGTGTGTACCTTCTACCGTTCAAAGTTGGAGGAGTTATTGGGCCATGTAAGTCCATATGTAGAAGTTCAAGAGCTCTACTGGTTGAGAGGGATGGAATAGATTTAAAAGAACCCTTTACCTGTTTACCTTTTTGACAGGACGTGCATACATGTGACTTATAGTAGACTTCATTGGGAATACCTTCCACAAGGTAGTCTCTGGCTATCTTATTAAGAACCTTAAAGTTTAGATGACAGAGGCGTCTATGCCATAGCCAGCCAAGTTCTCTAGGATTCTTAGTAAGTAGACAGGTGTCCCTCGGACAACTGTTCCAGTTCACTATGTACACACTTCCTTGTCTTATGCCGACCAGTAGGACTGTGTGTGTCCTTTTGTCAATGATTTCACATTTGCGACTCTTGAACTGCACCTTGTATCCACGATCACAAAATTGTGAAACAGAGAGTAAATTGTATTTCAATCCTTCAACATAAGAAACATCTTGAATCTCTATGTCTCCATTCCGAATGTAACCAAATCCTTTAGTAACAGCAGTGGAGCTATCACCAAATATCACTTTTGGTCCTTCTTGCTCATGGTAGCTTGATAAGAGAGTCTTGGTACCAGTCATGTGGTGCGAACAGCCACTGTCTATGTACCAAGTTTCTCCTGTTGAGCCACCCTTCTTGTATAGATCGAGTCGACCCTGCAATAGATGATATTTCATAATTTAGGTACCCTACTTGTTTATTGGGGGTCCTTGGGGGTTAGTCGAGTTCAATGGAATCCAAATGTACATTGGAGTCCTGAACAGGTTTGATCTTCTGAGCTTTCGACCATATTTGTTGCAAAATAAGACCTTGTTGTCCTTATCTGGCCTATCAGTCGAGTTTGGGTCTACTCTTTGGAGATAGCCTTTTGACTTAATCTCTACTTGAGCAGGCACTTGTCTATGATAGTCAGAGTAGGGTTTATATGCATTAGGTCCATACGGTTTATAGACATGTTTAGGTCTTTCTTCTCCTTTGATATCATATGACAAAGGTGGAGGATATAGAACAGCTTGTGTACGATATTTTGGACCTTCCTGTCTAGGTCTAGACGAGTAGAGTTGAGACTGCCTTATGAAAGGAGGTCTAGACTCTTGTCGTCTAGTCTGTACTTGTCTAGTACTAGTCTCCTCTGGATACCAATCCTCGTATCTGACCTGATTTGGTCGTCCACGATTCCTAGTCCTTTGTTGACTTGTCTTAAACGGAACAGGCTTGTTGTTAACTTTCTTTTTACCTCCCTTGGTAATTGGAATGTTAACTTGAGCTTGTTTTGGTACAGTACCTTTAGTTGGAGTGTCAATATCGTATATCATTGGTTCTTTTCCTTTATCATTAGTCAAAGAGCTTGAGATGAAAATAGTAGGGTTCTTAGGAACTTGAGTAGACGAGCTGGGTGTCTCAGCACCTATGCCTGTCTTGTCAGCAGGAGCCCTATACCTATCTGACAGTTCAAGGTTAACCTTAGATGAGTTAACCAGGTCAGTAAGTTTAAGGTCTAAAGTGACAACCTCGGTTTCTAAGAACTTATTACGTTCTTCAAGCTTTTTGAACTTGCTTTGTAAAACATTGAATTCATGTTTCTCAGTAGCATGTGTCTTAAGTAGGTCTTGATACAACTTGTCTGTCAATGCACACTTGTCTTTGAGTTGACTCAACTCTTCTTGCAAGCGTTCATTTAGGACTGTTATATTAGGATCTACTTTAGACTGGGCTTCCTTAAGATCAATGATTTCTTGTCTTAAGATGATGTTTTCGTCACTGACTTTAATGAATGCCTTGTTGGCAAGTAGGAGGTCGTCTTCAACTGCACTAGTAGAGTGCTGAAGGCTACTCCCTACTTTACTACTGGCAGTGTCACTTTCATCAGATTCTGATTCATCACAAGATTGAAAAGATGTAGCAGATGATACCTCTTGGTCGATTTTAGCCATGCAGCATAGACCATCATCTACTATGAAGGCTTCATCGTGATCTTGTTCAGACGGGTAGCTAGATGAGGATGATGGCAACTCGTCTGAGTCAGAGTCAGAGTCATCATTAGCCATCATTGTCTTCTTACCACGGTTGTATCTTCTTTCCCTTCGTGCTTTGCGTTCTTCTCGATCATCGGTACTCAGGTCTGGACATTCATATATGTAGTGACCTGGCTTCTCACAGTTATAGCACAAGATATCATTAGTAGCCTTTTTAATAGGAGAGTTGTTCCTTCGTTTATCACGTCTGTCAGAACGAGCAATCTTCCTACCATCAGACTCTCTATCTTGTCTGTTACCTTTCGAGACTTCGTCTCTCCTTTCGGACGAGTTTCGGTCTCGTCTGGTCTCAGACGAGTTCTTAGAAGCAGACCCTCTATGCTCTCTATAGAACTTCTTATATCTTCCGAAACGTTTATTCAGCCTATCAAACTTTCTAACCATGAGGCTTACCTGATCCTTCAGACTGAGATCAGTATCTAACTCGTCTTTCACAGAAGCAGACCTAGTCTTAGTCTTAGACCTGTCTACCTTAGACGAACTAGACTTAAAAGCAACGTTCATAGATACAACATGTTCTCTGTCACTACTTACTATAGGTTCATCTTCGTCTAAATCAAACTCATGGGCCTTTAGAGTTTGAAACATAGTCTCTGCTGTCCATACATCTATATCTTGGGTATTCTTAACAAGCATTTTTACCATTTTCCATCGACTATCAAGGCTTTTGAGAATCCTAAGATTGATTTCACGTGGAGTATAAGATTTACCAAGGACTTCCAAGTCATTCATGATTTTAGTAAAACGAGTATCCAACTGGTCTATTGTTTCACCAGCTTTCATATGAAATGATTCGAATCTTTGGACTGCAGTGGAAAGCTTGCTTTCTTTGATTAGGGATGTCCCTTCACAAATGATAGCTAAGCGATCCCACATTTCTTTGGCAGTTTTACATTTTAACACTTTTCCTAGATACTCATTAGGAAGAGTGTGTAAGATGTAATTCTTGGCCAAGCTATCCAAATTATTCTGTCTCATTTCTTCTGAGGTTAGTTCTGACCTTGGTTTCTTGACGAGTGTACCCACGGGTTGATTTGCGTCAAGGGCAGCAGTATTGGGGATCATGGTCACAATTGGACCTTCAGTGATGACGGAGATCATTAAGTCGTGAGTGGAGCTGAAGATGGCTTCCATCCTTAGCTTCCAATAGTCATAATCTTGAACCTGGAACTTAGGTAACTTGTTAGCGCTGATCTCAAGAGACATGATTTCAAGAAATAAGTGCTAAGTAGAGTTATGATCAAGAATAACAGATAAGTCAAGAACAGGGAGCACGAAACAGATATAACAAGAATATTTGATCAAGAACACGTATACAAGAACAATCAAGGACCAAGACTTCACCCTAAGTCTTAAGTCGGTTATCAAGAAACAGCAGTTCGAAAACTACTGCTCTGATACCACTTGTAGGTCCCTAAGTTGAGTTAATATCGAGGGAAGCTAAAGAAAATGTCTAGAGGGGGGTGAATAGACTTTTCTAAAATCTTTCGATATATCAGAATTACAATATGCGGAATACGAAATTAACAATGAGCCCAATCAAAGTTTATACTCAACTTAATTCGAGAACTCTGTTTTATGTATACTCAGCTTGTCTAGTTCAGTTATGTAGTTCAATTAACTAACCAATTAATCAATTAAACAACAAACAAAACAGTAAAGTAAATCAAACACGAGATTTATAGTGGTTCGACAACTTGTCTACATCCACTCTCACAACTCCAGTCGTGAAATTCTTATTAACTCTTCCAATCGAGCAATATGTTCTTGTAGCTTTAAGTCCCAAGAAATAAGACTTAGATCTTCTCGATAACACTTCCAAGTGCCTCTTCGATCTAACTAGCTATTTTACAAGTAACTAGCAACTTGAAACAGTAAACGAAAATAAAACTTCTCTTCGTTCAGTAGTAGCCTTCTTTGATCTTCACTTGACTTGTGTAGCTTCACTTTCTGAACTTCAATCTTTGAGAGAAATTTCTTCACTTGAATCTTCAATAACGCTTGCAATATCAATATCTCAGTAGTATTTAACTAATGAATACCTTGGGGGTATTTATAGACTTCCAATTCCAAGAACTTTCAGTTGTGTAACAACCTTTTCTTGAAAACTAACTTGTAACTGATTCTTTTTATCCTTTCACGCGTTTCTTCAGTTAATTAGTTATTCCTCAACTAATTCCTTCAATTTAATCTTTCACACGCGTTTCTGTAACTAACTTCAAGTTGATCTGTCTTGTTTAAGTCGCACCTGTCTTGTCCAGTAGTAGTAGACTGCGTCTTCTACTTGTCTTGTGCAGTAGACTTCTTCAGATTACAACATAGAACTAATCTAGTCCTATTATCTAATCCTAACAAAACTATTACATTACTTTAAGCTTTTATAACACAAGCTTAGTCAACTTACAAATTTATACAACAAATCTATCTATTACATAGAAATATCATGAGCTCTATACAACAATTAAATAGCTCAGTAACAAACTTAAACAAATACTGTAAACACATATGAAGTACTTATAAATTGTACTTATCTTTTGTCTTTTGAATTCTACTGATCTGCTCAAGATGACTTCAACTTAACTAGACTAGATCAGTCAATACTTAGAAAATATTCAAGTCTTCTTTTGGCTTATCAAAACTTTATCTTTTATCTTTTATTCATCATTTAGGACTTGTTCTAGGATTCATATCCCAACAATTTCCCCCTTTTTGATGAAGCCAAAACTACTTGAATCTATTCATAATAGTAGACTAGTTAAGTAGTTATCTTGTCTTAAACATCAAATAGTACTTATCTTTTCATTCATTTTGAAATAAGATCAGTAGATATTACAAATACTTACTCAAAATAAAACTAAGTAATCAGAGCAACACAAACTAATCTTCAAAAAAAATTAACCCGAAAGAGTACCTTCTTCTGAATTTGGAACACAGAATGCTTCTAGGAGTCTCCTGTGAATAACACTTATATGATCTTCATCTTCAATCTTCTCCTTATCTAACAATTCTTCTTCAAATTTCTTGATTTGATTAACATCAACTCTTCTTCCTGAACTGGTCATAGGTGACTTCCATTTCGGAAAGATCGGTACTAAGATGTTGAAGTTTACAGCAGCTGATATTCTCATAATCAAATTCCAAAGCAGTTTGTTTTGACCTTCCATGAATTTGTCAAACATGGCATACAACTCGTCTGGACTTTCAGTCTCACCGTACTTCCGAATAATCCAGTGATCCAGTTCCCATTGCCTTTTTACTTTGAGCCATTCTTGACGATGCTCTTTGTCAATAAAGTAATCAATGAACTGGTCTTCCACTTGTTCTTCATCCGCCTTTAGCTTCTGCAATCTTTCAATATGTTTTTCTATCTTCTTCTTGCTTGCATAATGAGTTTCATCACTCTGATCAATAACCTTCTGCTTTTTCTCAACAATCTCAGTTGGTTCTTCAATTTCAATAGCTAATTTTCTCTTGACTCGTCTGGTCTGAACCTCAGCTTCTGGAGATGCAACACCTTTTCCCTTCTCCAATCTTTTCTGTTCATCAGACTTAGCTTGCTCCAACTCTGCAGTTTTAACTAACTTGCCTCTGCCTCTCTTAGGCCTTCTGAGATCTTGCATAGCTTCAGCAGCTTCCTTTGCTTCTGGCTCAGCACTGGATTTAGATTTTTCAATTTCAGCACTAATCTCAGCACTAGTATCCATTGGTTTTGTCTTCTTTGTCTCTTCCCCCTTTTTGGCTTCATCAGTAGCCTGGAGAGAGAAAAGAGAAGTGAAACGAGTCATCTCTTCATACATAGCCTGTTTCATTAGACTCGTAGCCCTTTCAATCTGCTTTTCATGCGAACTGTTTTGACTCAACTTGTCCAGCTTGGTTGCCACCAACTCCAGCTTTTGAGTAGACAAGTTCAACTCATTCTTAAAATGTGTCGCGGTCAAACGTAACTTCTTATTCTCATCAATTTAATCTTTCACACGCGTTTCTGTAACTAACTTCAAGTTGACCTGTCTTGTTTAAGTCGCACCTATCTTGTCCAGTAGTAGTAGACTGCGTCTTCTACTTGTCTTGTGCAGTAGACTTCTTCAGATTACAACATAGAACTAATCTAGTCCTATTATCTAATCCTAACAAGACTATTACATTACTTTAAGCTTTTATAACACAAGCTTAGTCAACTTACAAATTTATACAACAAATCTATCTATTACATAGAAATATCATGAGCTCTATACAACAATTAAATAGCTCAGTAACAAACTTAAACAAATACTGTAAACACATATGAAGTACTTATAAATTGTACTTATCTTTTGTCTTTTGAATTCTACTGATCTGCTCAAGATGACTTCAACTTAACTAGACTAGATCAGTCAATACTTAGAAAATATTCAAGTCTTCTTTTGGCTTATCAAAACTTTATCTTTTATCTTTTATTCATCATTTAGGACTTGTTCTAGGATTCATATCCCAACAACTACCCAATATATGATCAAAACCAACTTAACAACAATAAGCATATGAAAGCAAAGTGTGCGCCGGTGCAAAATGTAACACAAGTAAAATGATGAAATGGTACAAGGGTAACAACTAGTAGAAAAATAAAAGAAAAATAACTCCCCCAAACTTAGAATTTTACTTTGTAAAAATTCTAAGTTTGGGGCTACAAGTTGTTACCTCCCTCCTTGCACATCCAATGCTCTTCAAAGATCACCATTGCAACACTTGCTCTTTCTTTCCAAAGTTGGCTTTGCTTCTTCTTCATTCTCCAAGATATGGTGTCCACAATGATCCTCACCCATACCTACAAAGAAACTAACCTATCAACACTACCAAAGCAATAAAACCTTGGGTTGCCTCCCAAGAAGCGCTATTTTTAACGTTCCATGCCAAACGGTTTTTTATTGAGATGACTATCAAGTCACTCCCTTGTCATCCTTGTTCTTGACCTTCTTTCCCCATGCAACTTTCTTAAGTCCATCAAAACATACACAAGCTAGCCCATCCGGCTCTTCAATCATGTTTTAGGAAGTTGACGCTTCATTCACTCCCAAGCTTGCATACGTAGCTTTTCTTGATTTGGGGGAGTTTTTAAGAAAAACTCCCCCAAAGTTGGCCTTCTTGCCCATCTTCAATTCACTTTCTTCCATTTCGGGGTCTTCTTTCACAAAATGTACCTTCAAATCTTCTCTCACCTCCTCTTTCATGGGCATTGGAGAGTGATCTCCCTTGGAATACCCATACTCTTCATTCTCATCATTCCGGAGTTTGATAGTTCTATGCATGTCAAACACAACTATATCTTGATTCATTCGGAGTTCCAACTCTCCATTCCTCACATCAATTATGGCCCCTCTGGTTGCCAAAAATGGTCTTCCCAATATCAATGGAATGTTTTTGTCCTCCTCCATATCCAAAACCACAAAGTCTACCGGAAAGATAAACTTGTCGATTTTGACCAATACATCCTCCGCTATACCCAAAGGGTATGTCATAGACCTATCCGCCAATTGGAGGTTCATTGTGGTTGGTGTGAGCTCTCCTAAACCAAGAGTCTTAAAGAGGGACAAAGGCATAAGGTTTATACTAGCTCCTGAATCACATAATGCTCTTAATGTACCTCCATCTCCAATGGTGCATGATAAAGTGAAGGATCCGGGATCCCTAAGCTTTGGAGGTAGCTTGGCTTGAATTATGGAGCTACATTGTTCGGTTAAATGCACCGTCTCATACGCCTCCATTTACCTCTTGTTTGACATTATTTCCTTCAAGAATTTGAAGTAGTGTGGTATTTGTTCAAGAGCTTCGGCGAAAGGGATATTGATATGAAGCTTCTTGAACATCTCCGCAAACTTGGCAAACTTGGCAAACTTGCTATCCAAGCTCTTCTTCTTCATCCTTTGAGGATATGGGAGATGCACTACATTCTTGCCTTTGTTTTGTGGAGGGATTGCCTCCCCACTCTTCTTCTCCCCTTCTTTCTCTTCTTGCTTCTCTTTCACTTGGCCATCTCCTTTGTCAACACCCTCGGGTGCCATTACCACTTCCTCCTCTAATGGCATCTTGGGCCCTTCGTAGCTTGTCCCACTTCTTAACTTTATGGCTTTACATTGCTCCTTGGGATTGAGCTCCGTGTTAGAGGGGAATTGCCCCGGAACGTGTTGCTTTCCAATGATGTTGGCAAGTTGACCCATTTGCTTCTCCATAGCTTTCATATGGGTAGTCACATCCTTGATCATTTCACCATGCTCATCAAGCCTTTGCCAAGTCTTAGCCGCATTATCCCTCGTCTCTCTCATAAAATTCTTGGTTTCCCCCATAAATGCGCCAAACATGTCTTCCAAATACGGTTTTGATGAAGACTCCACAATTGCTCCATCTCTCACATTGAAATTTGGAGGTGGTATGATGGCATTCCTTGTGTTAGCATAGGAGAAATTCTCATGTTGCCTCAACCCGGGGTGATATTGATTCGGATTAGGAGGGTTTTGCCTCTCATTCCAACCTCTTTCTCGAAAATGTCGGTCCCTTTGATTGTTCATGTAGTGAGCCTCTTCATATTGATCTTCACTCGGTCCTACTAATGACTTGGCCGCCATCAACGAAGTCAATTTATCCATTTTGTTGGATAGAGTAGCAAAATCCTCAGACTCTCTAGCAAAAGCAACTTTTCGGGCTTGCCTTCTCTCGGATGGCCATTGGTTCCCGTTCTTTGCCATCTCCTCCAAGAGCACATAACCCTCATCCGTCATCTTTCCCAACAAAGACCCTCCACCGGCCGAGTCATCTACCATCCCTCTTGTACGGTGATCCACCCCGTTGTAGAAATAACATATCAATTGATCTCTTGAGAACCCGTGTTGAGGACAACTTCTTATAAGATCTTTGAAGCGCTCCCATGCCTCGGCTAATGATTCATCCTCATCTTGTCGGAATGAAGATATTTCCCCCCGTATTTGAATGGTTTTGCTTGGGAAAAATACTTCATTAGGAAAGCATCCACCAAATCATTCCAATTCTCTATCGTCCTTAGATCAAGAGACATGTACCATTGTTTTGCACGATCACGGAGTGAGAAAGGGAATAATTGAAGATGAATGTTGTCTTGAGGGACTCGGTTTATCTTCACCGTTCCACTTATCTCTAAGAATTGAGATAAATGGAGGTTGGGATCCTCCTTCGACAACCCTCCGAATTGGTTGTTTTGGACCATCATGATCAACGCCGGTTTGAGCTCAAAGTTATGAGCGTCAACGGGTTCCCTACCCGCTCCTCCGTAAGGTCTTGGTATGGGGCGGAAGTGATCTCTCAAGACCCTTTGTTCCCTATCTCCTTCCGTGTGGACATTCTCTTCAACCCTCCGGTTGAGGTTATCTCTCACAACCCCTTGTGGTCGGTTACCACCATTTCCATTTGGCTCTACTACGCCTCCAACATCCAGAGGTTCCTTTCTTCTTCCACAATCGGATTATCCCTTCGATTCATCTCTTCCAATTCAATCCTTCTTCTTTCGGCGTTCCTTCTTTGACAATTGGCTTCGATCTTTGGATCTAAGGGCACTACTTCTTGATGATTCCTCCTAGATCGTGTGATCATAAACCATGTCTATCAAAGGATCAAACGAAAGTTAGAATCGCAAGTAAGCTCAATAATAGCAAACACAAATATTTTTGGATTTTTGAGAATAAGGAAAACAAGTAAAATGTCTAAACTAAAACTCTATTAACCTACACTCTAGAGCTATAAAAACCTCCCCGGCAGCGGCGCCATAAACTTGATTCACGTATTCTACAATGCTAGAATAAACGACCGCAAGTATACGGTGTCTATCGTAGTGAAGTAAGTACGAGGTCGATCCCACGATGAGGTATAGCGTAAAAGCGTAGTTTGTTAACGGAATTCTAAATAGACGATGATCGATAAAGTGATTGTGGTGAATTACCCTAAAGTTGCCTATCAAGTGTCACAAATAGACAATTAAAAGAGTAATAGAAAATCGATCAAATAGCATGCTGTTGGGATATGAATCCTATAAACAATGTTCTAGTTGATGAAAGTATGTTTTGATGGCCAAAAGCAACTTAAAGTTAGTGATATATGTGGTTCTAAGTCATCTTAACTAAGTCATCTGAATCTAAGCTTACTAATCTGATGAGAAACTTAAAATTGAGATTACTGATCTTAATGCTAACTGAAGTAAGTTTACTGATCTTATTAAGTAATATTAAGAATAAAATTACTGATCTTAACTGAGTCATGTGAAATAAGATTACTGATCTTAGTGTAGAAACTGAGAATATTTTTAGTGATCTTATATGATATATTTGAGATCTGAGTTACTGATCTGATGTACTTACTGATCTGATGTGCTTACTGATCTTATGTGTAAGTTACTGATCTTAGATATTTACTGATCTTATATGGAAGTTATTGAACTTACATGAGTTACTGATCTTATGAGTTACTGATCTTATTGGTTACTGATCTGATATATGAACTGTTAGGAACTAAGCTGATGTTTTGTATTGTATAGACAGCTTATAGTATAGGACTTAGAAATACTCATCTGTATATAGTTCAGTTGATGTATAGATAGGTTTTATATAATGTAAAGTTGTATTCTATTGTATTCAGCATTGTAAAGCTCAGAACAGTAAAATCAGAACACTAGATTAGAAATAGATTAGGAGAAGATCAGAAGATCAGAAGACTAATGAAGACTCAGAGGACTACTTCAGACTAAGAAGACTTCAAGAAGAGTTGAAGATAAGCTGAGAAGCAATCTGGAGAAGTTTTGGAAAGTTTTTGGTTACTGTGCTGATTGAGTCAGAAGAGTAAAAATCAGCAGAGTAAAATCCGAAGAGTAAAAATCAGAGCAGTAAGTTACTGTGCTGATTTAGTGAAATTGAAGAATAAGTTTGGAAAGCTTATTTAAGGTGTAACTGGAGATTTATTGAAGATATGCAGACTTGGAAGGAAGTTACAAAGTTGGTTACAAGAAGAAGTTACAAAAACAGTTTTAGAGTTAGTTGAAAGTTAGTTCACAAACTGCTAACTGTCATACTAAGTTCTATAAATACTGTGTGATCTCCTACTTGAAGAGACTACGGCTACTACTGAGAAATTACTGATCTTAGAGAAATCAAGAGCAAGTCTACAAGCAAGAACTCACAGAGTTGAAGGAAATCAAAGCAAGAAGAAGCCACTGAACTGAAGAGAAGAATCAAAGGCTATTCAAAGAGAAGTTTTACTTTTCAAGTTTAAGTTTGTATTTTGTAAAACAAGTGTGCTAGTTACTTGGAGAATTACTAGTAGATCGAAGATATACCTGGAGGTATAATCGAAAAGATCAAAGTCTTAATCTTGGGACTCTAAGCCACAAGAAGCTCAAGAAGAGTAATAAAACTTCACAACTGGAGTTGTGAGAGTGGATGTAGACATTTGTCGAACCACTATAAAATTCTGTGTTCTTTACTTTACTGTTTAATATCTGTTGATATCTGTTTAACTAAGAACAGTAGAAATAACAAAGATAAAGATCTAGATAAAAGTTGAGTATAAACTTGATTGGGCTCATTAGTAATCTGATTATTCCGCATTGCATATTCTGATATATTGAAAGATTTTTGAAAAGTCTATTCACCCCTCCCCTCTAGACATTTTCACTAGCTTACTCAATATTATTAACTCAACTTTGGGACCAACAAGTGGTATCAGAGCAGTAGTTCTTTGGACTGCTGTTTCTTGATAAACCTTGTAAATCTTGAAGGTTATCTTTACTGATCTTACTGTTAATTCTTGATACTTGTTACTATCTGAATACTTGAAATCTATCTGCTATACTACTGATCCTATTTGTATAAACAAACATGGATGACACTAATGTGAACAAGCTGCCTAAGTTCAAGATTGCAGATTATGACTACTGGAAGCTTAGGATGGAGGCCATCTTTAGCTCAACCCATGATCTTATGGTGTCTGTGGTGACTGAAGGACCAATTGTCATCATGGTGGAAAACACTGCTGTTCTGGATCCATCTAAACCAGTTGGAGCACTGGTCCCCAAACCCAGGTCAGAACTGACTTCAGAAGAAATGAAACAAAACAATTTGGATAGTCTTGCCAAGAACTATATTTTACATACCTTACCAAATGAGTATCTTGGTAAAGTATTAAAATGTAAGACTGCAAAACAGATGTGGGACAAACTGGCTATTCTTTGTGAAGGTACTACACTGATCAAAGAAAGCAAGTTATCCACTGCTGTCCAAAAGTTTGAATCATTTAAAATGAAGCCAGGAGAATCAATTGATGAGTTAGATACTCGATTTACCAAAATTATGAATGATCTTGATGTATTAGGAAAGACTTATACTGACAGAGAAGTTAACTTGAGAATCTTGAAAGCCTTGGATGAAAGGTGGAAAATGGTCAAGATGATCATTAAAACCACACAAGACATTGATTCTTGGCCAGCAGAAACTATGTTCCAAACACTTAAGGCACATGAGTTTGAGTTAGATGAAGAAGATCCTATTTCTGTGATCCATAAGGATAAGGATGTCTCTAAGGACATAGCCTTCAAAGCCTCTACTTCAAAGGGGTCTAGATCATCTAAGACTAAGGCTTCAAGCATAAAAGATGAACTAGATGGTTCTGATCTAAGTCTGAAAGATCAGATGAGCCTTATGATCAAAAGATTTGATAAACTGAACAAGAGATATGGCAGGTACAAGAGGTTCTATAAGGAATCTAAGGGTTCTAATAACAGGGACTCTTCTGTGAACAGAAGGGATCAAAACTCTTCTGAAAGAAGGGATGAGATCTCTAAAGATAACAGGAGAGACAGGAACTCATCTGAAAAGAGAGACAGAAAGTATTCTGATAAGAAAGACAGGAACTCAATTGACAAGCATGACAGGAACAGAAAGCATTCTCCTCCTAAAAGAACTTCTAACAATCCTGTTTGCTATAATTGTGATAAGCCAGGTCATTATATATATGAATGTCCTGATCTGAGTTCTGAAGATCGAGAAGAAAGGAAAGCCAGAAGAGATCGAAAATATGCAAAGGGTAAGAAGGCAATGGTGGCTTACAATGACTCTGATTCGGAATCAGAAGAGTTACCATCAACTTCATCTGACTACCCCTCTAGCAATGAAGATGAAGCCTTCATAGCAGATGATGGACTGGCAATGATGGCCAAAATAAATGATGAGGTATCATCTGTAAACTCATTTCAATCTTGTGACAATTCTGACACTGATGAAAGTGATGCTGCTGTTAGCAGTGTAGGAAGTAGTCTTCATCATTCCCAAGGAGTGACTGAAGAAGACCTTCTACAAGCTAACAAAGCATTCATGGAAATTAGTGATGAGAATATATCTTTAAAGCAAGAAATCATTAAGCTGAAAGAAGCTCAGTTACAAGTGGATCCTAATATAGTTGTCATAAATGCAAGACTATCAGAAGAGTTGTCTCAACTCCAAGAAAAGTATGCATCCATTGACAAACTATATCAGGGTATGCTTAAAACTCAAGCCAAAAAGACTAATGAATTCAATGATTTAAAGATCAAATGTGAAAAACTTGAAGAGCGCAATAGATTCTTAGAATCTGAAGTAGTGAGCCTAGATCGAAAGCTATCTGGGATGATTAACTCTACTAAGATTAATCAAACAATCTCAGACAGATATAGAGCTCCAAATGATAAAAGAGGAATAGGTACTGATCTGCCTAGTCCATCTACTTCAGAATTTAAGAACACTAATGGAGCTAGTACAAGTTCTTTGCAACTAGATAAAGGGAAAGAACCTATGACTTATGATGATGATCCAAAACTCAAAGTACAGTCTAAATACATCCCTCCTACTACCAAGAATGGTAAAATGAAGAATGTATTAAGACCAGTACAGTCAAGACCATACCAGAAGAGTTATACTCCTCTGACCAGATCAGATCAGTCCTGGTATCAGAAGAGACAAACTCAGAACAGTAGGTCAAGACAAGCACAGGCAAGTTGGGAACAGCCTAGACCTCCTTTCATAAGGCAGTCTCAGCTGTATTCAACTAAACCTAGGAGATTTGTGCCCCATTATCATAACAAACCTGTTCTTTATCCTCCACCTTTATCTTATAATATCATTGGTAAGGAAAGACCTAAGCAAATCTATAAGCCTTATGGTCCACATGCTTTTAGACCATATTCAAACTATCACAGGCCTACTGATCTTACTGAAAAAGGGATAGAACCAAGGAAAGGCTATCTCAGAAAAATAGATCCTAAGTCTGCTGATAATTCTGAACTGGTTAATAAAGTATTGTTCTGTGACAAATTTGGAAGGAAACTGAAGAGGGCCCACTTATTCAAATCCTCAATGTTCATTTGGGTACCTCTTGCTACTAACCCCCAAGGACCCCAATAAACTAGGGTACCTAAATTATTAAGATCACTACTTTGCAGGATCGACTGGACTTATACAAGAAAGGTGGTTCAGTTGGTGAGACCTGGTACATAGACAGTGGGTGCTCACACCACATGACTGGTACCAAGGCCTTACTTACTGACTATCATGAGAAGGAAGGACCAAAAGTCATCTTTGGTGATAGCTCAGTGGCAATCACAAAAGGATTTGGATTCATCAAGAATGGAGATGTTGAAATCCAAGATGTATCCTATGTTGAAGGTTTGAAGTATAATTTGTTATCTGTATCTCAATTTTGTGACAGGGGATACAAGGTTCAGTTCAAGACCAGAAAATGTGAAATAATTGATAAAAGGACTCACAATGTTCTACTTGTTGGCACAAGACAAGGAAGTATATACATTGTGAACTGGAATAGTTGTCCTAAGAATGCCTGTCTTATTACTAAGAGTCCTAAAGAAAACAGTTGGCTCTGGCATAAACGCCTCTGCCATCTAAACTTTGAGATAATCAACAAGATTGCTAGAGAACATCTTGTTGAGGGCATTCCTAATGAAATCTATTCCAAGTCACAAGTATGTGATTCCTGTCAAAAAGGTAAACAGGTAAGGGTTTCATTTAAGTCCATTCCTACTCTTTCATCAAGCAGAGTTTTAGAACTCTTGCATATGGATCTTCATGGTCCTATCACTCCTCCTACATTAAATGGAAGAAGGTATACTCTAGTTGTTGTAGATGATTATTCTAAGTTCACTTGGGTAGTCTTTCTACACAAAAAGAGTGATACACAAACACTACTTCCAGATCTGTTGAAGAAATTGCAGGTTGAAAAAGGTCATCCCATTGTCAAGATTAGGAGTGACAAGGGGACTGAATTTATTAATTGTTACATTTCTGACTATTGTTCTAAGTCTGGCATACAGCATTTGACAAGTGCAGCCAGAACCCCTCAACAAAATGGTGTTGCAGAAAGGAGAAACAGAACACTAAAAGAAGCTTGCAGAGCCATGATTGCAGAATTCAACACACCTCAGAAATTTTGGGCAGAAGCTATTAACACAGCTTGCCACTCTCAAAATCGAAGTGCTCTTAATAAGGTACATGGTAAAACACCTTATGAGGTATGGAAAGGTAGAAAACCAAGAGTTTCTTATTTTCATATTTTTGGTTGTAAGTGTTTCATACATAACAATGGCAAAAGTAAATTGAATGCTTTTGATGCAAAAGCTGATGAAGGGATATTCTTAGGATACTCTTCTGTAAGCAAAGCATTTAGAGTATTTAATTACTCTACTCTATGTGTGGAAGAAACACCCCATGTTGTCTTTGATGAGAATGTACAGGACTCTGCTGATCATCAGCTCAGTAAGAAAGTTGACAAACTACAGCTTCAGATCAACAATGAAGATGATGATGCAGGAATATATGAATCTGTACAAGCTTATAATCCTTTCCTGAATGTTCTAGATCAAGATTCTGACAAAGAAAAGGTAAAAGACAAAGGTGAGTCATCTAATACTTCTGAAATAAAAGAATTGAATGACTGCTCTCCTATGAACAAAACTGCTGATATAAATGATACTGATCTGCATGATAATTTGCATGATGTAAATGATGATACTGTTAAGAATAGAAGGACATGGAAGTCAGCTCATTCTACTGATCTGATTCTAGGTGATTCTAGTATAGGTGTTAAAACTAGAAAACAATTGTTTGATTCAAAGGAAGAACCTAGTAAGTCTTTATTTTGCTGGTGTTGTTTTCTATCATCTATTGAGCCTAAAACTGTGATTGAAGCTTTAAGTGATAGTAACTGGATTATAGCCATGCAGGAAGAACTCAATCAGTTCACTAGAAATGAAGTCTGGGAACTTGTTGATAGACCTAGTAATCATAATGTTGTAGGTACTAAGTGGATTTTCAAGAACAAAAGGGATGAAAATGATCTTGTAGTTAGAAACAAAGCTAGATTAGTTGCTCAGGGCTACTCTCAAGCTGAGGGTATTGATTATGATGAAACTTTTGCTCCTGTAGCTAGACTAGAAGCTATAAGATTGTTCCTTGCTTATGCTGCACATATGAAATTTACTGTATATCAAATGGATGTGAAAAGTGCATTTTTGAATGGTATACTTGCTGAAGAAGTTTATGTAGAACAACCACCTGGTTTTGAAGTGAATAGTCACCAAGTATACAGGTTAAAGAAAGCACTCTATGGATTGAAACAAGCCCCAAGAGCATGGTATGATACTCTTTCTTTATTCTTACTTGAAAATGGTTTTACAAAAGGCAAAGTTGATAGAACTTTGTTTAGAAGACAAGAAGGTAATGATATATTACTTGTTCAAATTTATGTGGATGATATTATCTTTGGATCACCCAACAAAAACCTGAGTGAAAGTTTTTCTACACTCATGCAAAGTAAATTTGAAATGTCTATGATGGGAGAAATGACATATTTTCTTGGTCTTCAAGTAAAACAAACCTCAGAAGGTATCTTTATAAATCAAGCAAAGTACACTAAGAATTTGCTAGATAAATTTGGTATTAAAACCTGTAAAACAGTTGGTGTGCCCATGCAACCTACATACAGAATGGATCCTGATGAAGGAGGTAAGTCTTCTGACCAACCTCACTATCGTGCTTTAATTGGCTCTCTACTCTATCTAACTGCCAGCAGACCTGATATTGCTTTTTCTGTTGGAGTATGTGCAAGATTTCAAGCAAACCCCAAGGAAAGTCATCTGGAAGCTGCTAAAAGGATATTGAAATATCTAAAGGGGACCATTAATCGAGGATTATGGTATCCTGCAGATGATGATATATCTTTAAGTGGTTATTCAGACTCGGACTTTGGAGGTTGCAAAATAGATAGAAAATCTACTTCAGGTTCATGTCAATTCTTAGGAACTAAGCTCATTTCATGGTTTTCAAAGAAACAAACAAGTGTGGCAACTTCTACTACTGAAGCAGAATATATGGCTGCAGGTAGTTGTTGTAGTCAGCTTCTTTGGCTAATACAACAACTCAGAGACTACAATGTTGTAGAATCTAATGTACCTATATATTGTGACAGTAATAGTGCCATTGCCATCACTCAAAATCCTGTTCTCCATACTAGATGCAAACATGTTGATATTAGGCATCATTTTATTAGGGATCATGTTGAAAAGAAGAATATTAGAATGGAAAAGATTCATACTGATATTCAAAGAGCTGACATTTTTACAAAACCATTGGCTGAAGTGAGATTCAGAGAATTGTGCATTAGTTTAGGATTGATAGATATGGATTCTGTTTGTATATAGAACTGTGCTAACATTTCAGGTACTGATCTTATACCAAGAGAAAGATAAAGCAGAAAGTAAGAGCAGTACATCAAAACTCAAGTGGTATCTAGACAATCCTATGTCAGATCACTAAAACAGGTAACAAGGTTACTGAAGTGACCTTAATCCCAATGAGGAAGCTGGTAAAGCTGAGGGACACTGAGAACACACATTAAGGGGGAATCTGTGATTTCTTAAAGATCCTTTTGTTGACTCAGATCACTAAGTCACTTTAGCATAAACCTTGATGTGATCATTAAATTATACATATTGTTACTAATCTGTACTGTTTTACACTTATATCTCATGAACTAACACTTCTACCAAGGTGAAACAGGCACAGAAGAGGAATTCTCCACTGAAGGGAGAACTGATCTGATTACTAAATTGAAGAAGTCTACTAAACTGATCTGATTACAGACTATATCAGTCTACAGATATTCTGATTAATACATTGACTTGTCTACAGAACTGTGCTGATTACAAAGTTTCTTTGTCTACAGTACTGATCTGATTACAATTCAGTTATTCTACAGAACTAATCTGATTACTGACTAATCTGTCTACAGAAAGACTTGTTTGTGGAAATCTGTCTACAAGAAATCTACTGATCGGACACAGTACTGATCTGAGGATTACTGTGCTGATTCATCTACTGATCTGATTTCTAAAAAGGTTACTCAGCTGATCACAGTACTCAGCTGATCCAGATAAGTGAAATTTTCTTTAAAAATAAGTAAGAAAATGAAGTGAAATTGTTTTGGAAACTACTGTGCTGATTTGCATCAGAACAGTCTTTTGGTTTAGATTATTCTAAGTCAAAAATTGTTCATATTTTTAGATTACTAATAGAGAAGATTAATACACTCTTCTATTTCTAACCTAAAAATTGTGGTGTATTTATCAAACACTAGTTGGCTCCAAAAATTAAGAATGTTTCTAGAATGTGAACAGTTATTGTTTAACTCGAAGTTCGAGATTTAATCCCAACCATTCTTTATAATAATCTAATTCAATCCTAGCCCTAGATTGGTTTTGAATTATAACAAAAACAATCACACTTCATCTTCTTCGTTCTTACGAGCTTATTTCTGGAAATATCTTAACTTCATAACTTCTGCAAAAAAAAATTTGATTTCTACAAAATTCTCTAATGGCAACTGTCAATATTATCAATGAAGCTAACCAAGTCGCAGGAACTTTTGATTCGAATTTATGGATGCGAAAGAAAGGAATTTTCGTGGAGAACGCTGTCTACTTCAATGGCAGACACAGTGCAGAAAATCAAGCTATCTTAACTATGTGTGAAGAATGCGGCCTACGGAAGTTTCTGGAGTCATTTCCCGCGAATGTCTACGAACCAGAAGCGGTGGAGTTCTATCTACAACTCCAAGGAGACAAAAATGGTGTTCACTCCATGCTAGCTGGACACAAAGTCACCATTACGAGAGATATTCTCGAAGTAATGTTGGACTTACCACAAGGTCCAGTAGATATCATGACCTACAAAGCTGGAGAAGAAAAGGAGTGCGTAGGAAGATGGACAGGTGTTGAGACAGAGACCTTGACAAATTTAAAGAAGGATGTACTTCCTACTGGATTGCAGTTCTTGATGGATATTGCAGGAAAATGCTTGTTAGGGCAACATCATAGCCAGGATGCCTTATCGAGTTTTAAAATTAGAATTATGGCTGCGATCATCGACAGAGTGGAAGGTGATTGGCAAGGATTCTTCCTGGAGAGGTTATTGACTGAAAAGGAAAAGGTGTTGTTTGATGAGGACACTTTGGAATTCTCACTGAAATCAAAGTTAGGGTTTGGAAACAAGCTGAGTTTCTTGCTGCCTCAGCTGGTGAAGAAACCATATTGGAGCAATCCCAAGAAATTCCATCATGGGAAGTTCTTGATGAAGAAGGAGTCTGTTCAATTTGAACAAGAGAACCCCTTGGAACACACTCAAGAAATTGAAGCAGAGGAGTCTGGAGCTTCAATGTACCAATCGGAGGATGATCAAACTGAGGTTCGATCAAAATCAAAGCATGATTCGAGCAGGACTACTTTAAGAAGAGGAAGGTCTGCTACTGCTGCCTCGGAACCAACAGTTCGGATTGTGGAAACTGTGGTGCAGTCAAGCTCAGATGAGCAAGAGGTTAGTGTTCCTAGTCCAATTGCTATTCATAAGAGGACTAAATCAAGGAGTGTTAGGAGGAAGTTGGTTGTTATCTCCCCTACCCCTTCTGATTCTGAACCAAGCCAACCTGAACCCCAAAACCCTCAACCTTCATGTTCTGGAGGATCAGATCACTACTTTTCTGAGACTCAGAACACTCCCCATTCATCACCTCAGCTCACTACCTTTGAGCCTATTTCTATTCCTACCCCTCAACAACAAACTTCACATCAATCTTCACCACATCAATCCCCATTACAGGTTCATGCTCACTCTACTGAACATGAATTTGAACCTTCTTCTGAACCCATTGACATTTCCTCATCTCCTGAACCTGAATTTATTACTCCCAAACCTGCTGATTTGATGGAGTACACTATCTGTGATAAGGAAGATAGAATCAGGATTGATCTGAGAATAGCATTGTTGAAACAATTTCCTGGATTAGATGAGAGTTCTGTTGAATTTGAGAAGCTCCTTAGGATAGGCACTTGGGTGTATCTTAAGAGGAGTTCTTTGAAGGAAAATTTAGCCATCATGGAAGGAATGGGAGGTGCTTCAATCTTTGATGATTGGGAAGCAGAACAGATGCAAGCAGCTGGTGTTAACTCTTTTCTTGAGTTAGTCACTCCAGAATCTGTTGTACTTCTTGTTGAGAGACTAACAGGGATCAAGTACACTGTTGAGAAGATTGCAACTCCTGTTTCTGATGAAGATTTGTTTAGTGAAGAGAAGGATGTTGAAGAAACTGCTGCTGAAGAAGATTTTATGGAAATTGATGAAGACATTGTCAATGCAACAGAAGTGTTTGAGAACACTGTTGAACTTGAAGAAACTGTTGTGATTGAGGAAACTGATGCTGTTGACACTCAGGATGTAAATGCTGAAGAATTGGAAAGCATTCCTATTCAACCTACTGATCCTATTGAGGATGTGCAAGAAGAGATCAGAACAGATCATGTTGAGAAGGTTTCTGATGTTTCTGAATTTGAGCAATTGAAAAAGCAGAATGCTGAACTTCAAGCAAAGATGGAAGCTGCTGTTCAAATGTTTCACGAAGCTACTGAAAGGATGAACAAGATGCATTCTGAACACTCTTATGAGAAGGTAATGGAGTATACAATGTCCAAGATTTTTGACCTTCATAGAGTCCAAGAAAAGAATTTGTCTCAGGTGTTGCATAAGAAGCTGGAGCAACACATATCTTCCCTGAAGGAGTGGCATGATGAAGCCAAAAAGGGGGAAGACAGGACAAGACAAGTAATGGAACAAACACAGTCACAACAAGCTCAGCTGGTTGTAAGTCAAGATGAATTAAGAGCAGAAATTCATATGTTAAATGAAAAGCTGAAGCAAAGAAAGCAACAAAAACAGTTAGGTCAAGAGATTGTTGAGAAAAGACCTGAAATTCCTGGAAGTTCAAGTCAGAGGAAAAGGAAGTTAGTTCTATCTGATGAAGAACAACAAGAGGAAGAAGCTGAAAGAATGACTAGATCAAAGAGCAAGATGAAATCTGTTATGACAAGTGAAGAGGAAAACTTGAAAAAGAAGAAAGAAAAAGATGTCAAGTTCTTGAAGACAAGATTTGATAATCGAGTCACAGCTTTGAAGAAAAAGATGAATGCTAAGAAGAAAGCTGAAGGACTGTTTGACAAAGATTTTCAAGATGAAAACTTTGTGGATTTCATAGTGTTGACTGAACATATGGAATACTGGAAAAATTTGAAGAAGAAATGGCAGATTGCTAACTTCATTGTGAAGAAGTTTGGTGATCATTCTAGCAAAGAAGCAGAATTTGTTGATTTTGAAGAATTTATGCTGAACATTGATCAAGAATTCTGGGAAGACATAGCACAAGTGGCTAATCGTGCTGGAACAAAGATTTTATGCCCTGAAGAACCTAATTGGGAACCTCCAAGACTGGAAAGTGGAGAACCTGATTATAAGGAAATTAACAACATTATTGCTGAGATTATCAAGGAAGAAGGAATCACTGACCATCAACACATGATGGATATCAAAGCAAGGATGTATGTTGCATTCAGAATTTGAAAATGCAGAATGAAGATGAAGGACAAGCTCAGAAGATAACATTTCTATCCTTAATCTTTATTTGTATATTTTGTGTTTATTTTATATTCTGTGATTAGTTGTAATATCTGATCTTATTTGAATATAATCTGGAATTCTGAATTGATGAACTGTTATGATTGACTACATACTTAACTACTGATTTATTAACATTTAAGTAGTTTTGGCTTCATCAAAAAGGGGGAAATTGTTGGGATATGAATCCTATAAACAATGTTCTAGTTGATGAAAGTATGTTTTGATGGCCAAAAGCAACTTAAAGTTAGTGATATATGTGGTTCTAAGTCATCTTAACTAAGTCATCTGAATCTAAGCTTACTAATCTGATGAGAAACTTAAAATTGAGATTACTGATCTTAATGCTAACTGAAGTAAGTTTACTGATCTTATTAAGTAATATTAAGAATAAAATTACTGATCTTAACTGAGTCATGTGAAATAAGATTACTGATCTTAGTGTAGAAACTGAGAATATTTTTAGTGATCTTATATGATATATTTGAGATCTGAGTTACTGATCTGATGTACTTACTGATCTGATGTGCTTACTGATCTTATGTGTAAGTTACTGATCTTAGATATTTACTGATCTTATATGGAAGTTATTGAACTTACATGAGTTACTGATCTTATGAGTTACTGATCTTATTGGTTACTGATCTGATATATGAACTGTTAGGAACTAAGCTGATGTTTTGTATTGTATAGACAGCTTATAGTATAGGACTTAGAAATACTCATCTGTATATAGTTCAGTTGATGTATAGATAGGTTTTATATAATGTAAAGTTGTATTCTATTGTATTCAGCATTGTAAAGCTCAGAACAGTAAAATCAGAACACTAGATTAGAAATAGATTAGGAGAAGATCAGAAGATCAGAAGACTAATGAAGACTCAGAGGACTACTTCAGACTAAGAAGACTTCAAGAAGAGTTGAAGATAAGCTGAGAAGCAATCTGGAGAAGTTTTGGAAAGTTTTTGGTTACTGTGCTGATTGAGTCAGAAGAGTAAAAATCAGCAGAGTAAAATCCGAAGAGTAAAAATCAGAGTAGTAAGTTACTGTGCTGATTTAGTGAAATTGAAGAATAAGTTTGGAAAGCTTATTTAAGGTGTAACTGGAGATTTATTGAAGATATGCTGACTTGGAAGGAAGTTACAAAGTTGGTTACAAGAAGAAGTTACAAAAACAGTTTTAGAGTTAGTTGAAAGTTAGTTCACAAACTGCTAACTGTCATACTAAGTTCTATAAATACTGTGTGATCTCCTACTTGAAGAGACTACGGCTACTACTGAGAAATTACTGATCTTAGAGAAATCAAGAGCAAGTCTACAAGCAAGAACTCACAGAGTTGAAGGAAATCAAAGCAAGAAGAAGCCACTGAACTGAAGAGAAGAATCAAAGGCTATTCAAAGAGAAGTTTTACTTTTCAAGTTTAAGTTTGTATTTTGTAAAACAAGTGTGCTAGTTACTTGGAGAATTACTAGTAGATCGAAGATATACCTGGAGGTATAATCGAAAAGATCAAAGTCTTAATCTTGGGACTCTAAGCCACAAGAAGCTCAAGAAGAGTAATAAAACTTCACAACTGGAGTTGTGAGAGTGGATGTAGACATTTGTCGAACCACTATAAAATTATGTGTTCTTTACTTTACTGTTTAATATCTGTTGATATCTGTTTAACTAAGAACAGTAGAAATAACAAAGATAAAGATCTAGATAAAAGTTGAGTATAAACTTGATTGGGCTCATTAGTAATCTGATTATTCCGCATTGCATATTCTGATATATTGAAAGATTTTTGAAAAGTCTATTCACCCCTCCCCTCTAGACATTTTCACTAGCTTACTCAATATTATTAACTCAACTTTGGGACCAACACATGCAAACTAAGGAAACGAAGTAAAACGAATGAAAATTCAATTAAGAGAAGGTGGGTTCCAAGGCAATTGTAACACTTAGATATCCGTTTATGAGTTGTACCTCGTTCAAATGGCTATTAAGGTTGTCTTCATATAGGGTGATCACAAAAGAAGAATTAATTGATCTCTCGATACAACTAATCCAAAGGAGCATGCAATATAAGTTCGTATTTCTACATTACAAACATCACACCACCTAAAATAGCCCCAAAGATCATTCGATTCCCTCTCCGATAACTAATCCTCTCTCGAGATCATAATAATATCGGGTTGCATGCTTGCATACAATTAATGGAATAAATCTTTCAATATTATCCCAATTAACAATGAATTAAGCAAATCATCATGGCCAATAACAACATGCTTCCAAAGAATAATCAAGCACACAAATAAGAGACAAACACCAATTAAAGCAAGAAATTAGTTCATAAACTTCAATCCAAATATTTACAATGCCTTAGAACCACAAATGTTCTAGCCAATCAACCACATGATCCAATTACAAGGAAAACTAAGATCAAAGCAATAAAAAGTGAAAGGAAAAGAAAGCTTAGACTATTGTATGGTGAGGAATCAAATTCCCAAGCTAATGGCGGCCTCCTTGCATGAATTGATGGAGAATTGAAGAAGTAGATGATGAAAACCTCCAAGTGTGTGTGATTGTGTGTGAGAATGCTTGAAGGAGAGGTAAGATGGTTTTGAATTTAAGAAGTGAGGTATTTATAGTGTTGGGGTAGGGTTTGGGTGTGAGAATTGCAAGTTGGTCCCTTGAAAATGGAGAAAATACAAGTTTGGCACCGAAAATGGGTTGGCCCGGCCGGGTGGGAAAGTGGCCCGGCCGGGCGGGAGTGTTGGCCGAGAGTTCTTGAAACAGGGGGTAGGTCGCCCGGCGGGGCGGGTGATGTGGCCCAGCCGGGCGGGTGATGTGGCCCGGCCGGGTCAATACTTCGAAAATGAGTGAAAATTTTGGATTTGGCCGCCCGGCCGGGCCAAACTTTCGTATTGGTTCCTTCGCTTTCGTCCTCCAACTTCGTCCCTCCGTATCTTGAGCTTCCAGCCTCCGATTGACTCGATTCTTTTTGCTATTCCACTCCATTTTTCGAGACGAATCCAACCGTGCACTCCTCTTCTTGATCCAGTAAAGTATGGTTGGTGTTTTGCTCCAAATTCCATCGTATTTCCTATAAAATCGATAAAACACAACATTTCTCTCATTTTGGCTTAAACAATCATATTCAATGCATAAATCAATGAAATCCACTTCAAAATACATTTCTCATGTGCCTCTAAAACGTGTAAATTCCACCTGAATCAATAAATTACATATTATGTATTTCAAAGTTCAATTTGATGAATAATTATACTACTAGTGTAAGACCCGCGTTTTTTAGCGGGATTGAAATAAATTTATAATATATTTTAATTTATTAATTAAAAAATAATCTTTTAAACATGTATAGATTTGTAAAAAAATAATTATGTTAAAAGATAAAAAAATAAAATGTTGTAGCAATATAAATTACGTCGAATATTGTGAAAGTAAAATTTATTCTAGGATATCCATGATCAGCTACCGGGACCAAAAGTAATGACACTTTTGTGTAAAATTGAAGATATTTTAAAAGTAAAATTTATAAAGGACTAAGTGCTAGTGTGAGAGTAGAAAATAATAAAACAAATATTTTTTTTCTATAAATTTTATTACTATAAAATAAAATCTTGTCTTTAATATTTTCAGACAATTATTTGTGTTGTATAATCAATTAGAGGCGATTTTTTTTAAAGAAACTTATTTAACCGTTGCAAATGTTAGAATGGATGCCCACCCCAAGAGATAGAGGGTCATTACATTCATGATGACTTTTAATGTTTCTAGTAACTCTAGCCATGTTGTGTGCCTTAGTATTGGCCACACAGTTGACATATTTCACAGTACAAAATGAAATAGAAATTAAAATTCTCTTACATTCCGAAATAAAATTTCAAAAAACTGAAAATTATGTCTCTTCTAAGTTCAATGCATCTGCAACCATTTTAGCATCCACCTCAACCTCTACACGCTCCAAACCACAATTCTTTATCCAAGAAAAGGTTTCGCCCTCATTCACTTGGTAAAGTCCTGAAATAACAGATGACCTCACCGTAAGAAATTACCCTCATCGTCGTGGACACTTTAATTAATTGGGCATTTGGTAATTAAATACTATGCGACACACAAATTTTACTAAGAATTTCATTTTATGCCATGTAACTTATGTCTAATTCAGCTTATATAATTTAAATTTCACTTTTTTAAATTTACACCATTTTTGTCCAATTTACATCCATTTGGCCGAAAATTGTCAAACTTACCGAAAATGTGAGCATGCGACTCGCATTTGTGGAATGAATTGAGATTTCGACAAAATAGTTCAATTTACATCCTTTAAGTTTGATATTTTAAAATTAATAATTAACCAATTCTAAAAATCCCATTAAAAATCTAAAAATCTCATTAAAAATATTACTCATTAAAATTAAAAATTCTAAAAAAATTTAAAATCCTAAAAGTTGAAAAATGTGTAAATTAAAAATTAATAAATTCTAAATATCACGTTAAAAAATCTAAAAATCTCTTTAAGAAATAAAAAAATATATCATTAAAATTTTGTAAATGTATAGATTAGAAATTACAAATTCTAAGAATCTTATAAGAATAATGAAAATTATAAATATTTCATAAAAAATATCACCTTGATCAATTGCGAAACCGTTTCAAATTCATTCTAATGAGATTTTATTTTACACATTTTTTTTAAATTTTATGAGACTTTTAGATTTTTAATGAGATCTTTAGAATTTTAGAAATTTTATTTTACACAATTTCATATTTTTAGAATTGTAAAATATTTAATTTTTATTTTTTAGGATTTTAAAATTTAATTTTACACATTTTATAATTTTTTGATCTTAATGAGATTTAAAGAAAATTATGAAATTTTTAGAATTTTTTTAATTATTATTTAAAAAATTTAAAGGACCTAAATTGAGTTATTTGGCCAAAATCCTAAATTGGACACTCTAGGACATAAATGGTAAATGTGAAAACTTAAATGATATAAATTGAATTAGACTTAAATTATAGAATAAAATGATCATTTATTTTTCAAAGATATGCAATTTTTTTGGAACTAATTTAAATGAAAAATACTTATTATTCGAACGGTAACCGGATAGTGAAAAAAATGAATAAAAATAGTTAGTGTCAATTAATATAATAGAAATTATTATATTACTAATGCACATTATATATATTAATTAATTTATATCAAGGATCCTTATAATTAGTACTCCGTAAAGTACATTTATGGTTGACAAATTAATACATTGATTTCGTCAATTATATAAATTGAATTTTCACACACAAAAATACATCCATATATTCGCGTGCTAGCAATACATATTTTAAAATAACAGTATTTATTTTGGATAATAATTTATACAAATGAATCTCCACCCTAAGTTTGTCAATTATGTTACTAACGTAATATTTTTTTTTGAGGTACCATTGAAAAATGGGTACAAATATAAACTCAAATTCAATTAAGAGATTGGGTGGAAGGTAACATTGTTATGTAGTGTCCGTATCCATAATAATATAATTAAATAATAGAATAAACTTAATAAATAATTAAATGTGCACAAACCACTTGCCAAATTAACTGCAAAACTTAATTGAGTAAATTATGCACAGATTAATTTAAGCTTTTAGCATATTTGCATTATATATAAGCCATCACCATTAAAGTCAATCCTCTATAAATCTGCAATTTAGTTTAAATACATACACAAATAATTTAAGAAAAAGTCAATTGTCAAATTAAAATTAAGATCAAGCACTTGTTTAAAATAATTAATTAGAACTTTAATTTTATGTATTGATTTGTACAACAAAATAATTACTTGATTTCATATGATGTTAATGATGATTGTTGAAGTAATGTTATACGAAATAAATTAATTGAAGAAATTAGTTACGACTACCATACATAATTAAAATACGAAATTTGGTGATCAAAGTTAAAAATTGATAAATATGTGATGATGAAAGAATAAATACGCAATTTTAAAGTCTTCCTAAATTTCGCTGAGTAAAAGATCAATGAGTTTTAGATTTTATTGGGAAAATATCACAAACAGTCCTGTAACTTTTGTCGAATCCGCGTTTGGTCCTTTATCTTTTTAAATTATCGTCTGTAGTCTTTTTATTATCGCAACAGGTCCTTTTCGACAAAAAATTAAAAAAATGACCTGAATTCACATGTGCCGGTCACGTGAGAGTCAAATTTCGGCGAATTTGCTTACGTGTCATTCCACATCACTAACTATTGAGAAAAAAAATCACAAATGATCCTGTAACTTTTATTTAATCCACATTTGGTCCTTTATCTTTTTAAATTCTCACATGTAGTCCTTTTATCTTTATTTTCTACAAAAAAAAAAAGCTTAAACCACATATTAATTAGACACCACACATAATTCTAAATTATATTTTTAATTAAAAAAATGGTTGTCCCCACATTTTTTAAATGAACTACTACTAATTCCTTTTTTAAAATTTGTACTCAGAGAAAAGTAAATATTATGTGTGATAATTATTTTACTCTACAGTACCCACCCTTCTTAGCAATAGTATTAGAAATTGTTAAACTCATCATATCAATTTACTTGTATTTGTAGGGAATACAAAATAATTAATTTTCATATTTCACTTTTCTAAGGTAATTGATTAATTAACTAATTATTTCCACATATATGGGTGTAACTCCATGGAACTAAGTATATACTTAGGGGGCAGGGGGCCATGGACACCCCATCGATCCCACCCTCTTTTATATATATATATATATTTTTTTTTTTTTTTTTTATATTAAAATTAAAATATAATATTTTAATGTTTTTAGTATTTTTTAAATTAAATACAATTAATGTTAGATTAATTTAATAAATTATTATTGATAAAAAGATGATCCTACTATATTGATAAATGTATTTTAGAAACTTAATTATTAATACACCCTTCATCTTCATCTGTGTATAGTGTGTATGAAAATTAAAATAGATATACAGAGGAGATAAAATAAGTGTGGTTGGATATATATATATATATATATATATATATATAAAAGAAGAATTATGCACACTTTATTGCATAAATATTATAATTATATATATATATATATTAGTGTTTTGAATTATTAAAAAAAATTGCCCTCCTTAACCACGAGTTCTGGGTCTGTCCCTGTCCCAATCAATGCTCAAGTGTATCATGACAACAATTTGAAGGTACGTAATTGATCAGAGAGTGAGGATTATATGTGGTGTCTAATTAATATATGGTTTAAGCTTTTTTTTTTTTTTTTTGTAGAAAATAAAGATAAAAGGACTACAGGTGAGAATTTAAAAAGATAAAAGACCAAATGTGGATTAAATAAAAGTTACAAGACCATTTGTGATTTTTTTTTCTCAATAGTTAGTGATGTGGAATGACACGTAAGCAAATTCGCCGGAATTTGACACTCACGTGACTGACACATGTGAATTCAGGTCATTTTTTAAATTTTTTGTCGAAAAGGACCTGTTGCGATAATAAAAGGACTACAGACGATAATTTAAAAAAATAAAAGACCAAACGCGGATTCAACCAAAGTTACAGGACTGTTTGTGATATTTTCCCGATTTTATTTTAGTGAATAAATTAGCCACTATCTTATACTCCCTCTGTCCCCAAAAAGTTTGTGGGTAATCTTGGGCACGATTTAAAAAAAAAGTGTAATGATGAGAGTGTTGAGGGGTAATTTTGTAAACTTTTATATATAAAGTAAATAAAGTATATGTGTTGAGTGTATAGTGGATCCCAAAAGTAATGACATAAAAGTTAAATATGTATATATTGTGCGGGTGGAGATTGTGATGATTATTTCTATTTTGGAGTATACAAACTTTTCGGGACAAACAAAAAAGGAAAGTATGAAAACTTTTCAGGAACGGGGAGTATATGAATATACAAATTAATGACAAATCTATTAATTAATATTCTAGAATTATGCATCCATAATTGAATAAATTATGCACTTACGTTAGAAACGTCATGAATTCGCTTCGCTAATTACTCCTTTTTTGTTTTTATCTTTTTTTTTTAATTTATTTTAACACGTGTTAAATTTGATATCTTATCTTATCTTAATACTCTATATTTGTGAGAATATAATGGTACACGTGTCACAATTTCATGCTCTATCACATCACAGTCTCTCTCTTCACCAAAATCCTCCATTTCAAAATATCTGCATTCTCAGGCATTCTCCTTAAAAAAAATATATTTCCTATTTTAATATCAAAATTATAATTAAATTTTTTTAATTATAATTATTATTTTTAATCTCTCTCCTCTTCAAATTTTTCCATTTCAAAATCCCAATATTGTCAAGCATTCTTATTAAAAATTTTATAATTCTCCTAATTTGTTTATCACGTTTCTTTCATTATTTATTAATTCAAATCTTAATCTTAATCTTAATACATTATATTTGTGAGAATATAATGGACACATGTCACAATTTCATGCTCTATCACAGTCTCTCTCTTCACCAAAATCCTCCATTTCAAAATCTCTGCACTTATTAAAAAAAAATATATTTCCTATTTTAATATCAAAATTATAATTAAAATTTTTTAATTATAATTATTATTTTTAATCTCCCACCTCTTCAAATTTTCCATTTCAAAATTCCAATATTGTCAAGCATTCTTATTAAAATTTTATAATTCTCCTAATTTGTTTTCATTATTTATTAATTCAAATCTTAATATATATCTTAATCTTAATTATATATTTATATCATATATTTGCAAACATTTTAACAAAGCCACGTGTTGCAAATTGATTAGTCTATTGCAATCTATTTTTTCTCAAATTCCTCCCTTTCAAATCTCTTTTTTCTCATTAATTTCACATTTTATTAATTTTTTTATTAATCTTAATCATTAATCTAACATACATTTTTTAATCTCATATTTTAAATGCATAATTTTGAATATTAAAATTTAAATGAAATCGAACTTTTGAATTTAAACAGAACTTTTAAAATGGAAATTCTCATATTTTAAATGCATAATTTTGAATATTAAAATTTAAATGAAATCGAACTTTTGAATTTAAACAGAACTATGATTCTCTTTTAATTTCTTTCTTTAGTATGCCATTTTTTTTTCTTATTTCCTTCTTCTATGTAGATTTTTTCCTTTTTTTTATGCATTTTTTTTTCTTACGTTTTTTTTTTTTGCCCTATTTTCATTTTAAAATAATAATTTTAATATTATTTACTCATAATTATTATTTTTAAATTTCAAATTATTTTAATCTTATCTTTTTAATTATTTTACTTTACTTTTTTTGCTTTTACAATTTTCTTAAATTTCTCTCATTTTTTTAATTATTTTACTGTTCTCTCTCTCTTATTTTTTATTTATAAATTTACAGTTTTTTAAATTATTTTTTCTAAAACTGTAAATTAATCGAAATTGGATGGTAATTTACGAAAATTATTTTTCTGTTCTCTCTCTTATTTTTTATTTATAGATTTACAGTTTTTTAAATTATTTTTTCTCAAACTATAAATTAATAGTTTTTTTCAAAATTGGACGATAAATCTTTTAATTTACGACGATAAATTAATAGATTTACGAAATTAGATTTTCTTGATAGTTATTGTTGTATATTTTTAATTATAATTTTTTTAATTTAATTATAATCAATTGATAGGTCACATCTAATTTCTTATTGTCTAACATAGAGTATATATTTATGACATTGATATGTTAGGTATGATTTATTTTTATTGTTTAGCGTGTCTCACATTGTATTAATTTTTGTTGTATTCATATGAAGTTGATTATTTCATTATATATTCAATTTAAATATCCATATTTTAAATGGATGTGTGTATACAGTATATATTAAATTGATGAATAATGGTTTTAAAAAAGTAATCAATTTAAATTCTAAAAAATTAAGAAAAAAATAATTAAAAATCTTTTAATTAATCAACCTTGAATAAATAGAATTGGTATTTATTCTTGATTTATTATTAATATTTTTTTTTGCATATTTAATATATATCAAATTATTGTACTAACTAGCCCTAAACCCGCGTTTTACGCGGGATCGATTTATTAAAATAATAACATTAGATTTATTAAAATAATAACTTTAAATATAATTTTTATATCTTTTTCCTTGTTAGAGTGTGTGAGAGTTAAACTTTTTTTTATTCTAAAATATTTATAACATATACATTTCTATAAATTTGAATATATATATTAATATTTTTATATTATATTTATATTTTTATATATATAATATTTTTTAATATATTAATAACATATGCATTAATAAAATTATGATTTTAATTGTAAAATTAAGAAAATATTTTTAATAAGTAAAGGCATTATAAAATAATGTTATTAATAAAAAAAATATAAAATTATAAATTTCTAAAAACTTCACAACGTTCGTGGAATGCCAGCATGATTTTTCACAATGACAAAATACAATAAAATTGACTTCTAAAAAATAAGGGGATGTTTGTTTTGGAATTTTGAAGATTTTGAAATCTAATGACTTATATGTTTTGTGTTTGTTTTTTTAATTTAAGTAGGTATGATTTAACTTTATAGTATATAATTGTTTATATAGGTTATTATAGATATCTATATAGAGTTGTACATATTTATAGGATTGACTTTTGTAGGGTTTATAGTTATTTGTAGGGTAAGATTTTAAAAATTCTAAATCTAAATTTTAAAGTAGAACATTGGTGAAATTTTCCATTCCAAAACAAACATCCCTTAAAAAGAAAGAACTGTGACATCTTTGTAGTAACCTATTTTCATGATACAAAATAGTCCTTAATTTTCACGTCTAAGTTTTTTTCCTTTCAATTTTAAAATTACAATGATTATATATTTAAATATAATAAATTAATATCATATAAATAATAATAAAATATAAAAAAATTATAAAAAAATAAATAAATTATTAAAAACGGTTCAATCACTCTTCATATTTATTCATCATATTTATTCGATCAATTAACTAATCAAACTTTGTTGAAAGATTTTAAATTTTTTTTATTAACAATTACTAAAACTTTTTAAAGTAAAGTTTCTTAAATTATTATAGAATACACCCACTCTCTAATTTTTTTATTGACAATTACTAAAAAAATCCTCTAAAATACTCCACAATTATTTTTGAATACATTCACACTCTACTTCATTCTTGATGATTGGGATGTATATAAAGAAAATACCGGTTCACTTATGAAGAAAATAATATGCAATTAAAAAAAAACTTTAACAAAATAAATACATACCCGTCCATGTATATTATAAATAATTATTTAACATAAAATTCAAAATTTATTATATAAAAATCGAACCTTGCTTTTCAATAGTCATGAAAATTTATTTTTCTCTAGTTAATAATTTATTCGCAAAAAAATATTTAATTTATTTAAAGATAAATATGCAATCCTATTATTATAATGGGTAAGACAAAAATAATGACATTTAAAATTAATTTTTATTTAAGGGGTATATTTATTAAAGAGTATTTATAAATAAATTAAAAAATTAGTATGATAATTTGATAAATATTAAATATATAATAAAAAATATTAATTATAAATAAAGAATAAATACCATTAGATTTGATATGTATATACCTTCCATATTTGTAAAGTTTTCTTTATACATTATTTATCCAATAATACCACCAATATAATTACTCTATTTCAATCTCTCCTCTTTAAATTTTTTGCTTTATTTTTTCATAAATTTTTATTTTAAATTTTAAATAATTATTTTATAAACCATTTTATAACAATTTTATCTATTTTAATTATTTTAAAATTTAAATAATCACATTATTTTCTCAACTAATTCAACATCCCTTTTTATTTTTATGCGTTGTCACTAATTATAAATACCTTTATCTATTTTAATTATTTTAAAATTTAAATAATCACATTATTTTCTCAACTAATTCAACATCCCTTTTTATTTTTATGCGTTGTCACTAATTATAAATACCTTTATCTATTTTAATTATTTTAAAATTTAAATAATCACATTATTTTCTCAACTAATTCAACATCCCTTTTTATTTTTATGCGTTGTCACTAATTATAAATACCTTTATCTATTTTAATTATTTTAAAATTTAAATAATCACATTATTTTCTCAACTAATTCAACATCCCTTTTTATTTTTATGCGTTGTCACTAATTATAAATACCTTTATCTATTTTAATTATTTTAAAATTTAAATAATCACATTATTTTCTCAACTAATTCAACATCCCTTTTTATTTTTATGCGTTGTCACTAATTATAAATACCTTCGATCAGGTCTTGATACGACTTCACAGTCGAAATATAAGTTTTCTAACAAATGTCCATTATACTCTCACAAATATAAAGTATTAAGATAACAATAATATAATAAAAAAATTAAAATTTTATTTATAAAAGAAATCAATATATAAAATTAACCCAAGACTATTAACCAAATTTTATTTATTATATACTGTAGGAAATTATTTATTTATTTATTATGATATTTGTAGTGAATAAGCAGAAGAAGTAGTATTATACATTATAAATTCCTAAACACTCCAAAACAAAAGGGCAAGTATTTTCAATATTAGACATATACAATGTTTAATGGGCAACTCATCTTCGTATGTCTAACAAAAGAAGATGATGATATCAAATAAATGAAAGAACATAATATTTTGTGTAAATAAATTGTTATTTAAAAAAATTATTAGAAAATTGATTACATATTTTTTATTTTTTATCCTGTAATTTAATATCCAATAACTTTTTAATGCTCCACAACGAATGCTACTACTGTAAAACCGAGAAAGATTTAGAAATAGTCACATTTTCAAATACAGGTGATAAGTGGTGTTTTTACAAATAAAGTGAAAGCTAAAAAAAATGTAAAAAAATAATAATTAAGTAGAAGAAAAAAAAAAGGTAACTAATTTTTTTTTTTAAATTGAAGAAACCGAGAAAGGAAAGAGAAGACCGAACATACCTATAGTAACTTATATTTTTGTTCCCTAAAGTTACATAAAATGGAGAATAAAAAAATAAAATGAAAATTAAGAGAGTAAACCAAAAAAATTTAGAGTACTACGTAAAATCGAGAAAGGAGAGAGAAGACCGAACATACCTATGCACACATTTTCATCGATGACTGACTTGAACGAATTTTAGTCTATATTTTGACTAACTACTTCCCCTCAAGCATAAGGGATCGTAGTAGTATACACGTAAGTATTTCGACCAAGTAGTATCGAACCACGGGAGGTGGGCTAGTGCAATGGATCCCTAGAGTTGTATGTCGTCATACTAATGTAGCTACGGTTTCGGGAGCAATTTGAACTAAAACTAAGAGACAATCGAAAGATAATAAATTAAGCTAAACGCAATGCTAGTAAGTAAAATTAACTACTAAACTAAGAAAATGAGAAAAATGACAATTAAAGTAAAGAACAACTACGAATCTAAATTCGGAGAAGTGCAAAGGTTGGGAATGCTTCGGGTGTTCTCTACCTAGTGAAATCGAGTGGGATTGTTCATACCTTTTTATGCTTCAATTTGGACTTGCTAGGAGCATCAAGATGCTAGGATGAAAATCGTTTCCCTTCGGGTACTATAGCCTTACGTCTAAGGTGTTCCCAAACCCGGTAATAAGACCTCTTCCTAATCCTCATCAACTACCTAAATAACCGTTCAAGTAATTAATGTCTCCTAATGGGGTTCTAATACGATTAACTCTCTCTCGACGAATTAAAAGTATAATAAACGCATTTGTATACCAACAACTCACACCATAAATTTAAACATGTTCATGTAACTCTCGTCTACGCTAAACATGCCTCAAAATATGGATTAATAGAAGCTAATTCACAAAGCACCAATAAAACCCAATAAGAGAAGTAATAATCCAAATATCAACAATAATCGAAGCATAAACAATTTGAACACTCAATATTCACATGGTTTCAAACACCCAAAGCATAAAAAGCTTAGCCCATGGTGTTTGAGAAAACATCCATGGCTAAAACAACAAAATAAAACATGAAAATGAAATTTACCAAACAAAAATTAAATAAAAGAATTGAGAGTCTTGAAATTCTTCCATTCTTACATGAAAATGAAATACTCAAATGATTCTAAACTAAAAAGCATAAAAACTATCTAATGTGTTTGAGGAGAGAAGCTCCTCAAACCTAAGCTATCCCATGGTGTGTGTGAATATATGAGTTAGGGTTTGAGTGGGTAAAAGTGAGGCAAAACCTCCCAATAATCTGATTTGGGGAGGTATTTATAGCTTGGAAGAGTGTTGGAGACGAAATTTGCACTTAGGCCCTTGAAATTCTTTAAAATTCTCGAATTTTCGCGCAGAAACGGGCTCAAACGGTCGACCGAGTGACCTCAAACGGTCGACCGAGTGAGATGGAAGTCCAGAAACTGACCTGGAAGCAGATTTCACTCGGTCAACCGAGTGGGTTGACTCGGCTGCCCGAGTGGAATCTGTTACAGTTTCACACTTTCTTGTTTCGATCATATCTTGAGCTCCCGACCTCCGATTGACTTGATTCTTTTTTTCATTCCACTCATTTTTTCGAGACGCATCCAATGGTGCAATTATCTTCTTGGTTCCATAAATTCTCAGATACGTATTTTGCTTCCAAATAAGTTCAATTTACCTAAAAAAATAGCAAAACACATACCTTTCTCATTTCAAGTGCAATTAGTCAATTTAGTGTGAATAATGCAACAAAACCCTCAAAATTATGTAAAATAAACACATGAATTTCAAGCAATTTTCACACTAATCAACCCCCCCAAACTTAAGGTGTTGCTCGTCCCCGAGCAACGAAAGAAATATAGAACAAGTGGGAGGATTGCGAAGAAATTCAATTAAGATTGAATGAGTGATTGTCAACTTTTCTCAATATAGTCAAGCCAAGAGGTAAAAATATCAACAAACAAATTCACAAGTTATGCTCAAATTCATGCCAGATTAAGTGCTCAATTCACAATTTCCTCACAAGTAAGTGTATCTCTCATCACTCAAAGTGTATATCAAGGAAATGTATGCTCTCAAAATCAAATCACACAAGTGCACCACCATATGCTTGTCAAATGTCTAAGTTCTCCACCACATGAAAGTGTTCAATCAATGAATCAATAAGGACTTCACATTTGGTTGTAATGTAGGCTCTTTGGTTAGGGTAGGGAAGATTTTGATAAAGTGACTAATAAACTAGTGGAGCAAGAAATAAAATGCCTAGAACATTTCTAAATCTTCAAGAGGAAAGTTACAATTGATCAAGTTGCAACTCCAAATTCTAAACTCCCATAATTCATTTGCTCACTCTTTTAAAGCACATTCTTCACCACCAAAACTTTTTGAACACTTTTGAACTTCAAGCTCTACCAAATTCTTGTGCACATGCAAGAGAGTTTTCTTTTTCGGTTTTTCTTTTATTTTCCCATCAACTTAATCTTTTTTATGCACAACTCACAATTCACCTTTTTTTTTTTCTTTTTTCTTTTTTTCTCTTCACTTTCCAACCAAACAAATCCACCAAATTCATATTTCACCTCAATTCAACTACATTTGCCAACATTCAAGCTCCACTAGTTCATAGGGAAAATTAGGCTCATAAAAGATAGACAAGGGGCTAAATATGTAGATTGCCAAAGAATATAAGTCAATAGGCTCAAAGTGGCTAACTACGGAAAAATTGCATTTGGTATGGAAAATTTGGCCAAGTGACTATTCAAAACAAAGATGGCCTTATATCACTTTCAAAAATCTCTCACAAAAAGTAGCCTCAAACAAGACAATTGACAAGTTCTAGAGTACACAAGCATGAATGATACTCACATGAAGGAAAATAGACCATAAGATATGAAAGTCTAAAGGCTCTAAAGCTCACAAGCTTGTCTAATCATGAATTAAGAGCACCAACTCAAGCACAAATCTTCACATAATCAAGTGAACAAGCAAGCATCAATCAATACCAACAAGCTCAACCAAATCTCAAAAACTAACAATCACCATCAATTAAGCATCAAACACCAACAATCCACAAGATATTTCATCCTCCAAAGCTCAAAACATTATGACAAACGGTGCAAAAAAAATGAAAGTAAACACACGAAATCCCCCCAAACTTAAATGAAACTATCTAGTTGAATGCAAAGTTTGGGAATGAGTGTGTTACCTTAGAATTTTGCTACCAACTATGCTCACTAAAGAAGCAAGATATCGTCACCAATTGTCCCTTCGACCTTTAGCACCAAAACACCACTACCCTTGAGCTCCACCATGCGTATCTCTCATCCTTGACCACCAACACCACACTCAACCTACAAAACAATAACTAAACAAAATATCACACAAAATACAAATCTAAAAATAAAAGAAAGTAATAAAGAATGGGTTGCCTCCCATTTAGCGCTAAGTTTAACGTCTTCAAGCCGGACGGAAATAAAAGAACTCATCGGAAAGGCCATGGATATCGGTCCTCCTTCCCATTGTATTTCAACTTTTGAGCTTCAAAATCATGGAGGCTCTCATGAATGGAAGACCAATCTCTTGCATCTTTCTTGCATATTTCTCTCAATGACCGTTCTTCTTGCTCTTCCTCCATCCTCTTTTTCCATTGCTCTCCATTTTTCTCAAGAATGCCCAAGCACTTCTCAATTTCTTTCTTTGGATCAAAGTGATCAAGAGGTAAAATGAAATCAATAGAAGCATCAATATCAAGTAAAGTGTAAATTGAAGAGTTTAAAGGTTTAGAAATGCTCATTTCGCTCTCCAACTCATCTTGGGATGCTTTTTGATCTTCTTGTTCTTTGTTGCTCGTGTCCATCAAAGGACATTCCTCTTTATCATCTTCAATCACCATTAAGCTCATTCCCATGCTCATGTCTTCAAGTGGATATCTTTTTGCATCCATTCTCTCCTTCATGTGTGCAATGAAGAGCTTTTCGATAGTAGTCCTACCCTGTGGCCAAAACTCATTGCTTTCCCACTCTTGATAATGTACTTGATGAAGCTCTTCCATAAGTGGAGGAGGAGGTGGACGATACACCTCTTGAGGTGGTGGGAGAGGATATGGATATGGGTGATATGGGTGTTGTGGAGGATAAATCATACCATGTTGATCATAGCAATGATTCAATGGGTATTGATTATATCCATCCATCTCAATGAAGTGCACACTTACAAAGAACCAAAGTATCAAATTTCTCAAAATGAAAAGAAAATAAAGCAAGTAATGTAGCTAACGCTAGTACTCAACTAACTCTAAGTCCCACTTATAACACTACGTCACCTCCCCGGCAACGGCGCCATTGACTTGAACGAATTTTAGTCTATATTTTGACTAACTACTTCCCCTCAAGCATAAGGGATCGTAGTAGTATACACGTAAGTATTTCGACCAAGTAGTATCGAACCACGGGAGGTGGGCTAGTGCAATGGATCCCTAGAGTTGTATGTCGTCATACTAATGTAGCTACGGTTTCGGGAGCAATTTGAACTAAAACTAAGAGACAATCGAAAGATAATAAATTAAGCTAAACGCAATGCTAGTAAGTAAAATTAACTACTAAACTAAGAAAATGAGAAAAATGACAATTAAAGTAAAGAACAACTACGAATCTAAATTCGGAGAAGTGCAAAGGTTGGGAATGCTTCGGGTGTTCTCTACCTAGTGAAATCGAGTGGGATTGTTCATACCTTTTTATGCTTCAATTTGGACTTGCTAGGAGCATCAAGATGCTAGGATGAAAATCGTTTCTCTTCGGGTACTATAGCCTTACGTCTAAGGTGTTCCCAAACCCGGTAATAAGACCTCTTCCTAATCCTCATCAACTACCTAAATAACCGTTCAAGTAATTAATGTCTCCTAATGGGGTTCTAATACGATTAACTCTCTCTCGACGAATTAAAAGTATAATAAACGCATTTGTATACCAACAACTCACACCATAAATTTAAACATGTTCATGTAACTCTCGTCTACGCTAAACATGCCTCAAAATATGGATTAATAGAAGCTAATTCACAAAGCACCAATAAAACCCAATAAGAGAAGTAATAATCCAAATATCAACAATAATCGAAGCATAAACAATTTGAACACTCAATATTCACATGGTTTCAAACACCCAAAGCATAAAAAGCTTAGCCCATGGTGTTTGAGAAAACATCCATGGCTAAAACAACAAAATAAAACATGAAAATGAAATTTACCAAACAAAAATTAAATAAAAGAATTGAGAGTCTTGAAATTCTTCCATTCTTACATGAAAATGAAATACTCAAATGATTCTAAACTAAAAAGCATAAAAACTATCTAATGTGTTTGAGGAGAGAAGCTCCTCAAACCTAAGCTATCCCATGGTGTGTGTGAATATATGAGTTAGGGTTTGAGTGGGTAAAAGTGAGGCAAAACCTCCCAATAATCTGATTTGGGGAGGTATTTATAGCTTGGAAGAGTGTTGGAGACGAAATTTGCACTTAGGCCCTTGAAATCCTTTAAAATTCTCGAATTTCCGCGCAGAAACGGGCTCAAACGGTCGACCGAGTGACCTCAAACGGTCGACCGAGTGAGATGGAAGTCCAGAAACTGACCTGGAAGCAGATTTCACTCGGTCAACCGAGTGGGTTGACTCGGCTGCCCGAGTGGAATCTGTTACAGTTTCACACTTTCTTGTTTCGATCATATCTTGAGCTCCCGACCTCCGATTGACTTGATTCTTTTTTTCATTCCACTCATTTTTTCGAGACGCATCCAATGGTGCAATTATCTTCTTGGTTCCATAAATTCTCAGATACGTATTTTGCTTCCAAATAAGTTCAATTTACCTAAAAAATAGCAAAACACATACCTTTCTCATTTCAAGTGCAATTAGTCAATTTAGTGTGAATAATGCAACAAAACCCTCAAAATTATGTAAAATAAACACATGAATTTCAAGCAATTTTCACACTAATCAATGACCACCAACTCAAATAATTCTTCTATTCTCTTTAATAAAAGAAAAAAATTAAGTAAAATAGTTGTGGACATCGAGAAAAAGAAAATAAAAATGAGAGAGAATAAAAACAAATAATTTAAGAAAAGTTTAAAAGAAAATAATTAAGAAGAGAGAAAAATTTAAGAAAATTGTTAAAAAAAAAAAAAGTGAACGAAAATTGTAAAAGAAAATTTAGGGAAAAAATAATTGAAGAAAAGTTAAAAAAAAAAATTGTAAAGAGGGAGAAATTTAAGAAAATTGTAAAAGTAAAAAAAAAAAGTAAAATAAAATAATTAATGTAGTATGTAGATATAAAAAAAAAAGAGTGAGAACAAAAAAAAATAATTGAAAATACAGAGGAAAAGGAAATTGTAAAAAAAAAAAGGTAAATGAAAATTGAAGAAAGTTGTAGAGAAGGGAAAGGAAAGAGAACTGAAACAATTATTTAAGAAAAATATAAAAGATCGAAATGATTGTAGTCTTGTAGATGTTCTGAGACCATAAATTTACCGTCATATAAAACGCAAGCTAAAAAATCATATTCTCATATAGACTAACCGATGGTTTTGGAATTATGATTTGTTCGATAATTTAACCGATAGTTCATGCGTTTTATAGTTGGAATTATGATTTGAATGTACGATAATTAAGGTGCGTATGGTTTTGGAATTATGATTTGTTCGATAATTTAACCGATAGTTCATGCGTTTTATAGTTGGAATTATGATTTGAATGTACGATAATTAAGGTGCGTTTTATAGTTGGAATTATGATTTGAATATACGATAATTAAGGGAGAATGTAGATGAAAATTATTGATAATCTAAAATTTAAATATTCAAAATAGATTTTTTTTTTAAATCCTAAAATATATTTAATTTAATATTTAATATATGTATAACTAATTTATAAATTTTAATATTTAAAATTAATATTAATAAAGTGAATTTAGAAGATATTTTTTTTAATACTTCGCATAGGTTAAAATTAATGATTAAGATTAATAAAAAAATAAATAAGAAGAAGAGCTTTTGAAATAAAATGAATTGAGAAGAGGAGACTAATATCACTAAAATATGTTTGTAGATATATAAAATATAAAATCAAAATTAGATAATATTTAAATTATATTAAATTTTAAAATAGGAGAATTAGAAAATTTTAATAAGAATGTCTAACAATATTGGAATTTTGAAATTTTGAAATGAAAGAATTTGAAGAGGAGAGAGATTAAAAATAATAATTATAATTTTATTTTAAGATTAAAATAGGAAAAATGGATTTTTTAATAGAGAGAGAAATGTATTAGTAGAAATCTATAAAAGAAATCATACATGTTGATAAGAAAGTAGAATGAGATCGTAAAGGAGAAGATGATATAATTAGATGAGATTAAGAATATATAGGAGATGAGATTAAAAATATACAGAATTCTGTTTAATTTAAATTTGAATATTAGAAGATAAGATTAAAATGATTTCAAATTTAAAAATAATAATTATGAGTAAATAATTGCATAATTTTTATAATCACTTTAAAATATTTAAATTAGAAAAGTTAATAAAAATGTTGATCCGTTGATCTAATTGAGAAATTATATCTCCATAATCATTCAATCCTCAATTCTTTCTTCTTTATTTGACATAAAATTGCAAGAAAAAAAATGAAGTAAAAAAATAAAAATTAATAAGTAGTGGAAAAAAATTGAAAAAAAAAAATGAAAATAAAACCAAAAAAATGAGGAAGACTAAGACATAAAAGAAAGAAAAAAAAAATGTAAGATTAGAAAAATTCAAATTCAAAATCTCTTGTAATATTGCTTGAGAGTGAAAGAATGAGAAAAAAATTTAAAAAAAATGAAGTAAATCCAAAAACAGTAGATAGAGAATGAGAAACTCTCTTTCTATGAGATGAAATTGCAAGAACACACATAAGAACCATGAGATCAAATTGAAAAAAAAAGAAAAAATAATCTCCCATAGTAAAGGAACCAAAAATAAAATAAAATAAAATTATAGAATCAAAACTGGGGTGAAACCAAAAAAAAATATGGAATCCCAACTTTTTAACAAAATAAATTTTAATGAATTAATGTATATAAATGAAAGGGAAAGGGAACGGGTTAAGGTAGAAGTTGAGAAAATATGGACTTTTTAATTTCAAAATACGTTATTAAAAAAATAAAAAAAATAAAGATTAAAATTTTAAAATAACTTTTAAATCAGGGTAGAGAATTTTGAAATAGGGGAGTGAGAGAAATAGATGAATTAAAAATATTAAAAAATATAAAATTTTATATAAAATATTAAATTAGATTAAATTTTAAAATGGAAAAATTATAAAATTTTAATAAGAATGTCTGACGAATTTTAATTATGATTTAAAATTTTGAATCATTATTTTGAGATTAAAATAGGAAAATAGATTTTTTTTAATAAGAATAATAATTATGATTAAAAAATTTGAATTATTATTTTGAGATTAAAATAGAAAAAATGATTTTTTTAATAAGAATGCGTAATAATAAATATAGAGTATTAAAATAATATAAGATAATATTTCAAATTTAAAAAGAATAATTATGAGTAGATAATATGTAAATTATTATTTTAAAATTAAAATAGGAAAAATAGATTTTTTAATCAGAATTGCTGAGAATGCAGGGATTTTGAAATAGACGATTTTGGTGAAGAGGGAGACTGTGTAGAGTGATAAAATTGCGACACGTGTCCCATTATATTCTCACAAATATAGAGTATTAAGATTAAGATTTTTAAATTTATTTATAAATAGGCACGCGTAAAAATTCTAACAGTAAAGTTAAATATTAAATGGTTAGTACTTTGTAGACAACCTCTTTAAATATTAAATGGTGTCTTTGTAGACCCTCCTTAATAAATATACAATTTAAATAAATGTAAATTAATGAGTTGTTGAGAAAAATAAATTTACTATAACTGACGTAATCACTCATTTTCTCAGTTATATATTTTGTGTAAATAATTTTTTTATAATAATAATGGACATTTATTTTGTTAAAGATTTTTTAATTGCATATTATGAAGAATGAAGGGTAAAAAAATTATATGTATTTGACTTTATAAATGATTATGTGGATGTGGATGTACAGTGACGGACCCAAAAAAATTGGATTGGGGGGCCCAATTTACAATACTATAAATAAAAAATAATATTATAAAATTTTATATCTACAAACAAAAATTCATTATAAAATTTTCAATATACCTCATTTTATTAATTTAAATTTAACGACTTTTGTTATGTTAATTTTTTTTTTTAATTTTAACTGTTTTAACTCATAATAAGTGAAACAGTGTTAAAATTTAACGAAATAAATTAAGAGTATTTTGAGTGATTTAGTGAGATTTAAAGGGAGTTTAATGAGGTTAAATAAATGAGAAGGGTTTAAATGTGATCTAGTGAGGTGTGTGGTGACAATTTTAGAAATAAAATAATGTAGGAGAGTATATTTTTGGGTGATTTAGTGAGACTTAAATGTAATTTAGTGAAGTGTAAAAGATAATTTAGTGAAATGTAGGAAAGAATGTGGACCCAAAATGAGTGACAATTTTGAAAATAAAATAATATAGGAAGATTATTAATTTTTTTAGATTATTTACGTATTATAAGTGTGCTAAATACTTTGAAATATCTCAATAAAAAAGTGAACAAATAATTACGAGACGGAAGAAATATATATATATAAAAAAAATTAAAAAAATCAGTGGGGGGCCCATGGGCCCCTGTGCATTACCTGGGACTGTCACTGTGGATGTATGTATATATAGGGTGTGAATGTATTTTAAAATAATTTTAAAAACTTTCTAAAGTGTATAAATGTATTTGACTTTATAAATGATAACTTTCTAAGGTGTATAAATGTATTTGACTTTATAAATGATTATCTGGATGTGGATGTATGTATATATAGGGTGGGAATGTATTTTAAAATAATTTTAAAAACTTTATAAAGTGTATAAAGTATTGTGGAGGATTTGAGAGAATTTTAAAAACAAAAAATCTGTAGTGAATGATTTTTAAAAACAATTTTGGAAATTCTCCATGATAACGGGGAGGTAATTTGTGATATCTTTTAAATATATAAATTTATATTTTTATTATTTTTAAATTAACAAATTTTTTAACAATATTTTTTAAAATATATAAATTTATATTTTTATTATTTCTAAATTAATAAATTAATTTTAACAATATTTTTTTATTGTTTTGATATATTTTATAGTATTTTTTTTTTTAAATTGCAGGTTTATGTCATAAATTTCCATCCGAACTAGAAATGTCACGATTTCTTCAAGGAAATGTTTGTTTTGAAATGGAAAATTTCACACAGTTTTACTTTAAAATTTAGATTTAAAATTTTAAAATCTTAACCTACAAAATTCAACCCTATAGATATTTATAAACCTTATATACATTCCTATATAAAATTATTTTACAATGCACATTCTTATTAAAAATATTTTTAATTTTACAATTAAAATTATAATTTTATTAATGCACATTTTATTAATATATTAAAAAAATATTATAATATATAAAAATATAAATACAATAATATAAATTCAAATTTATAGATATGTAATTATATTAGAATAAAAAAAAATTATTCTCACAAACTCTAACAAATAAAAAAGATATAAAAATTAATATAGTATTTAAAATTATTATTTTAATAAACTAACTCTAATTTTAATAAATCAACCCCGCGTAAAAACGGTAGGTATAGGGCTAGTTTCTTTATATTTGGTATTTAAATAGCATATTAATGTTTTCACCAATAATCTATTTCACAAATAGTTGACCTATAATTAGGTGGATAAATGAGTGCAATATAATAGGATTAATGAATAACGGTTACACTTTAAATTTTACAAAATTAATAAATAATAAAGTTTTAAATATTAAATATATAAACAACATACAATAGAAACCCTAATAAATAATTATAGGACATAATTAAATAATATTTATATATTTAAAAATAATAAATTCTAATGTTAGATAAATTGATTTTTTTTTTTTGAATTTATGAATTATTTACATAGTACTAAATATATATATATATATATCTATTAAATTAGATTTTATGAATATTTAACTAAAAAGTAGTAAAAAATTATTTTGTATTAGGGTTTAATTGGGAATTAATTATGTAATTATCAATGAAAATAATTTAGAATGGTGGGTTGTAGCTTATTAAATTATGGAAAATAATAATAGAATTTAATTATTTGAAAAAGATAGACTTAATAAATGTTACGGAGTACTACTTTAATTAAAAACAGACTTTGATATATTATCTCATATAAGCTTGATGACCTCAATTTTTATATATAAATTAATTGCTAAATTTTAGTTTGTATATTAAAAAAATTATCAGTTTACTAAATTTAAATTGAAACAGAACATTCCTTAATTTGTTATAATTACTAAAACATATTAATATGTAAAACACGTCTAATCTTTCATATTATTATGGTATATACTTAATTCCATAAATTAAGATAATCAATATTGTACTCCTAATCAGGAATTTCACAAATTAAGGTAATTAATGGAGTATAACCATAACACACAATTAAAATATCACACACGACATTTTAGACATATACGTACAACTTTTTATTAGAACATATATATATTATTAAGATTAGTTCAAGTAATAGTATTGTTTTGACTATTGTGAAAATAAACAATTTTAAAATAATAAATATTTATAATAATTAATGAGTTTCGATTGATAGTAAACATAAATGATTACTTCGGCCACAAAGTTCGGCTGGCAACGCATATTGTTTAAAGAGTATATGACAACACATATTATCTTTTTTTGACAATACAACAAGGATTACAAAACAAGCCAATCTTCGTCACTAAGACGAAGAATCATACAGTTCCCTGATATATTGAGGAGAAACATCTTCTATCCAATCATAAGGAAGAGAAGTGTTAGAAAATAAACTTTGAGCCAAAGCATGAGCCTCACTGTTTACTGTCCTTGGAATATACTGGCAATCCCAAATCGAGATACGTTGAATCATCTACTTGATTCTAATAACCATCTGACTCTCATCGTAGCCAACCTGCATCCTATTCATGATCGCGTTAATTGCATCAGATGAATCAGATCGTACACCATTGACAATAATATTCTTCATAGAGCATCTTTCTAGTGCCAACTCAATTGCTCGTAATTCAGCACCACAAACAGAAATTGGATTCTCAATTCGAGTAGCTCACGCACAAGTTAAAACCATTCTCGGACCAAAAACCACATAACCAATTGCAAAGAACTGTTTTTCGATATTAAAAGCCGCATCTGTGAATAAGAGATTACCTTCACAATGCGTTGGATATAATTCTTTTGCTTTGGTTATAAAATCCGAGCTAGTGTTTTCAAGTGTACTTGATCTTATAAAATCATGCAAATAAGATAAAGCCCATTTCACATTAAAACCTGGTGTACCTTGTTCAACATATCCACCATCCTGTGACGCACAATGAGTAAATTTGCATCTTTCAATCCAAATCGCCCAAGCCACCATAAATACTGAAGTCATTTGATTGAGATCAAGGTTAAGATAACACCACAAAACAAAATCCAAACCATCTCCTCCCAGCGCCTTTTTAACCAAATTCCATAGTCCAACCCACTTCCAAGTTTGTTTAGAAAGAGGGCATTGAAAAATGCAATGAATGGTGTCCGCCTGATTGAATCCACAACACTTACAAAAAAGATTAATCGGCACATGATGAACGACCAGATTATCCTCAGAAGCAATCAAATTCTTTGCTAATTTCCACCCAAAGATCCGAACCTTACTCAGAATCTGCAATTTCCAAAAACTTTTTGTAAAATCATGTGATTAGAGGGACCTGCTGTGTTCACAGTTTTGGATGTCAAAAGCCTTTGCTGAGCCACCTCATATCCAGATGAAACCGTGTACTCCCCATTCGAAGAATGAGGCCAAAACAGATGATCCTTTTCTTGTAATCCCAAAAGTGGTGTTCGTAAGATAATATCAGCTTCGTAAGGCAAAAAGGCCTGGCGAACCAAATGCTCATTCCAGATTCCTGAATTAAGAAGGAACCGATTTACATAGGAGGCACTAACCTTTGTTGACTGAATCCGCCCTTTTTCTAGGCCCATAACCCAATTATCCTTGAATATATGAGTATCTTCACCATTGCCTATTCTCCATAAAGCGTTTGAGTCAAGCAGCTCCTTACTCCACATGAGGTACCTCCAGACGAAAGATGGATTAGAACCTACCTCCACATCTGAAAATCTAGACTTTGCAAAATATTTGGCTCTAAAAATTCTTGCAATAAGAGAGTCTGGCATGCTGAAAATCCTCCACAATTGCTTTGCAAGCAAAGTTTTATTGAAGAGTACAAGACTTCTAAAACCCAATCCTCCATTCTGTTTGGGAGTACAAAGCTCAGTCCATTTTGTCCAATATTTCTTCCTCCCTGACTCAGAATCTCCCCACCAAAAACCTGCCATAATTCTCTCAATATCATTACAAATCGCAACTGGAATCCTAAAGCAAGACATTGCGTAGGAAGGGAGAGCTTGAAGAACTGCTTTGATAAGGACCTCATTTCCTCCCTAAGAGAAAAACTTGTGATTCCAGGATAATACTCTTTTCCTCACTCGGTCCACCAAATAACCAAATTTGAGTATTTTAGCCTTAGGAACTACAGATGGTAGCCCAAGGTAAAAGTCATGACTCATTGTAGAATTGATTCCCAAAATTAATTTGGACTGATCCCTGATATTTTGGTAAGAGGTGTTGCTAAATGTGATTGAAGATTTATCCCGATTCACAAGTTGTCCTGAAGCTTTCTCATAAATGTAGGTACAATTTGCTACCATCTGTGATTCTTCCTTTGTGGCCTTGAAGAAAAGAAGACTATCATCTGCAAAAAAGAGGTGTGACAAAATGGGGGCCGAACGAGCAATTTTAATCCCAGATATGGATTTTTCCTCAACTGCCTTGGAAATAATAGAAGAGAACACTTGTGCACAAAGAACAAAGAGATAAGGTGATAATGGATCACCTTGACGAAGCCCTCGAGTTGGAGTAAAACATTCGGAACTGATACCATTGATATTGATACAGTAAGACACCGAAGAGATACATCTTGTTGGGAATAAAATGAGCTATGTTTTGATTGTATACCAAAAACCCCCTGAGACATGCCTAAGTCAATGGAAATATGTTCTAAGAATGTTAGAATATATAGATTATAGGCTAGATGAGAAGCTGAAATGTTAGGCAGCTCTTAGACAATTAGATGCACAATTTGAGGGGGAACCTATGCTTTGAAGATGATCAAGATCAAGTCTCCCCAAGGCTCAAATTCTGGAACAAAGAGTAAGGACACTCTATGAAATCTAAGATGCTCTTATCAGGAGAGTTGTCCAGAGAAAATATTCTTAAAGCTCTGATCAGGAGAGTTGTCCAAAGAAGCTAGCCATATGCAAGAACAAACCTACCTAGCTCAAAAGGACAAGACTACTCAAAGGTTTTGGTCAGGAGAGTTGTCCAGATAAGCCAACTCTAAAGTATAAAGTGCTCTGATGCAAAAAGACCAATCATGCTGATCAGGAGAGTTGTCCAGAGGAGTTGTCTCAGCTAATTTGACCAAGATCAAGTGCTCTGAAAGCCTAAGATCAACTATGCTGAAGAGATTGAGACAACCAGTCCCTAAAGGTCCTCAAAGGAATGAGCTAAGACCATACACAAGAGGAATAAAGGGAAAGAGCCAAGTCATCTGAAGAAGAGCAAGCCAACCATGCTGAAAAGCAAAACTGCTGATAGTGATAAGGAGAGTTGTCCAGATGATAAGGAATGTTGTCCTATCATTGGATCAACCTTCAGAAGCCATGTCCAAGTCCTAACAAGAAGTCAAACATTGGGAAAAGTGCTGCAGAATGAAGACAAAACTGTTACAGCCGTTTATTACCCAAATGAGGACATGTCACTATCAAGAATCTGTCTTCCAGTTTGAAGAACTCAAGGAAGACATTTATAGCAATTTGGGGCTGCCTCTCCAACGGGCAAATCCTCCATTTTGTCTATAAATACAGAAGTGTGAAGACCATTTGAAAGCACCTTAACTAGCACCTTAACTAGCACCTCAACCAGCACCTCAACACAATCCAACTAAGCTCAAAGTTCTTACAAGCTAGAGTGCTTTCAAAGCTTTCAAAGACTATCTTAGTCTTCAAACACTTCTTCTAAGCTGAACCAAATTGTATATCCATACACAAGCTTAGAGAGATATCCTATCCTTATACACTGATCTTCATTGTAAAGGATATCTCATTAGTTGGAACCTTACTTCAATCCTCATATCTTTCAAGAGTGAAAGTGAGAAGGTTGTAGTAGTAGAAGTGGTAGGAGCTGACTGTTGAGAGAAGAACAGTTCAGTTCTGAGTTGAGAAGAGGGTACTAGGACTCTAGACATCCTAGGGATCAATTCACCAAGGAGTGGTGTTCTTGATCAAGTGCACCTTGGCACTATAAAACAAGTTAATTCCAAGAGTGAAGGAATTATCCTGTTAAATCAGGGAAAGTGGATGTAGGAGCTTGAGTCTCTGAACCACTATAAACTCTTGTGTTGATTTACTTTACAAGTACTTACATTCACTCAACACTGCACACAAAACTGATCTTTCAAAGATACACATTCAAAGACTGTGCAAAACTGTTTTGGACAACTTCCCTGAAGCTTAACTGGACTGTTTTACATTGACTAAGTGATTTCAGAAATTAAAGGAGTCTAAACTTAAAGGGCCAACCACTATTCCGCACATATAACTCCCCTAGATAGTTATTCAACTAAGTACTCAATAGTGCTTAGTGGATTGATTATCTTAGAAGAGTTAATCATCTTCAGCAGAGTTGTCCAAGACAACCTTGCTGAGTTCTGGCTTGATCTAGTTGAAAAGAATTTGCATACAAGTGTATTCCCCCCCCCATACACTTGTTATCTACTCCTTTCAGGACCAACAAGTGGTATCAGAGCAGGGGTTCAAAGACCACTGCTTCTGAAAATCCATCTTGATTTTCAAAACTCACATATTTGGTGTGGTCACTGAACTGATCTCTATCTGAAATCCATTACTTGTTGATTGATTGATTCTTATTGAGATATGGCCAACAACAATGCTGTTCCTCCACCTGCTGTTCAAGGATTAGACAACATGGCCACAAATCCAGTCAATCATATTTCTCATCACAAACTGCCCATGTTTTCAATAGACAATTATGATTTCTGGAAAATTAGAATGAGGGCTCATCTTGCATCTCTTCATACTGATATGCTTAGAGTAATCACAAGAGGACCTTTTGTGTTTACTCAAACTAACCCCAGATTGACAGATGAGCAAAGAGCAGATATAAGGGAATTGATTCCCAAAGATGAGGATGACTTCACTGCTGATGAAAAGAGGAAAGATAATTTGAATTATCTTGCCATGAACACCCTCTATCAAACAATTCCAGATGCAGTTATGGGTAGAGTCTACCACTGCACCACAGCTAAAGAAATTTGGGATACCCTTGCTGAAATGTGTGAGGGCACTGAAAAAATCAAGGAGAACAAGCTCCAAGTTGCTGTGCAGAAGTTTGAACAATTCTCAATGGAGACTGATGAGTCCATTGACAAATTTGCTGGTAGATTCACTGATGTGATGAATGAGATTAATTCACTGGGCAAGGTCTACACCAAGAGAGAGGTTGGACTGAAAATCCTAAGGAGTCTCACTCAAAAGTGGGATGTCTATGCTGTAATGATGCAGAATACCAAAGATCTCTCCACTATGCCCATGCAAAAAATATTCTCAGAACTTAAAGCCTATGAGTTTGACCTCAATAGAAGAAAGCCTGTTGAGGAACCTTCAAATCCTACTAAGGGAGTGGCATTCAAAGCCAAAGTTGCTGAACCAGAAATGCAGCCCACTCCCAGATCATCAAAGTCAGTCTCTAAGACTGAAATGAAGGAAGAACTAGCCTTGATGGCTAGAAGGTTTGACAAGCTCAACACAAGGTTTGGTAGATACAAGAAATTCTACCAAGATAACAAATTCAGGAGAAGATACAATTCCCCTGAAGATCAGGCTGAGGACAAAAAGCCTGAAGAGAGAAGATCAGAGGACAAGTCCTCTGATAGGAGAAGATCCAGTAGAGCTGAACCCTCATCATCTAAGAGAAGAGATGAATCCAAGAAGGATGATGATGAAGATCTGTGTTACAACTGCAAAAAGAAAGGGCACTTCCAATATGACTGCCCTGAACTAAGCTCTAAAGAAAGAAGAGAAAGACAAGCAAAAAGAGACAGAAAATTCACCAATAGAAAAGCCATGATGGCTGGTGAAGAATCTGATAGTGCTGAAAGTTTCAACTCTTCTGATGGATTGTTCTCCAACAGTGATGATGATGATGATGTCTGCAACATGGCTCTTGAGGATGATGAGGTATCCTCTACTTCTAGTTCACCATCATTTATCTCACAAAACACTAGTGAGGTTAACCTGAAACTTTCCTTGGGAAAGTTGATGGAAGATTTCACTAGATTACAAGAATTTCATGACAATTGTGTGAGAGAAAATGAAAGACTAGCTACTGAACTCACCAAGAACTCTGAGGTAGCTGTTGATGTCAAGTCTACTGAGTTGTATCAACAAGTCTTGAGAAAGCTTGAGGAAGCAAATCTCAGGATAGTTGACTAACAAAAGGAGATTGATGATCAACTTCTCTCTCAGAAAAGAAAAGAATTTGAACTTAAAATTCTAAATGCCAAATTTGAAAATCTCTCACATGAGTATGATATTCTTAAATCAAGTGAAGAGAGCCTGAAATTAAAGATGTCTGCTTTGAACAAATCCTCTAGAGCAATAGAGGAAATTCAAAGTTATCAAAGACCTATGGCTCAAAGAAGTGGATTAGGTTTTGATCCATTTGAATCTTCACCTTGTCTTAGTGTTGCATCTACAAGTAACACTAAGAGAATCTTTGTTAAGTCAGTGGCACAACAAGCTGAAAATGAAGTAATTCAGCCACTGAACAAAGGAAAGGGCAAATTGAATGAAATGCCTACTCAAGTGATTCAGGAGAATAGGCCAAAACCTAAGGAAATGGCCAAAGCTCCTGAGCACAAGAGGAATATTGGTCAGCAGAGTAGACCCAATGGAAGGGCAACTCTCCTGAACAATGTTCAGAGGAATTATCCAAGGTATAATCAGCCTAGGCCAACTCATCTGAGAAAGCCTCAGCTGAATAGACCTAAAGAAAACCATCCTTTAAGGCAGAATAAAATGAGACAACCAAAACCCTTCATGCCAAAGGGTAATGGTCATAAAAAGGCCTTTCCTCAAAGATTTCATCAAGCTGCACAAAGAACTCATAAGTTCAGAAGAGTGGTCAACTCCTCTGAAACTTACAGAGTTAACACATTCACACATACTTTCCCAAAGGCATTTAAGGGAAAGACAGTGTATATTGATGCACTAGGAAATCAACTTAGCCACCTTGAATCAATCAGGGTTATTAGGCAAGTTTGGGTTCCCAAAGGTACAGCTAACCTCTCAGGACCCAAAACTCAAAGGGTACCTAAACCTATCTAATTGCAGGTACCATTGGGCCACAAGAAGAGGAGCATGAACAAAAAGACAGCATGGTACCTTGAGAGTGGATGCTCAAGGCACATGACTGGAAACAAGGAACTCCTCTCTGATTTTATTGAAAAAGAAGGCCCAAATGTCACCTTTGGAGACAGCTCACAAGCAACAACAAAAGGTTATGGTACTTTGATGATTGGTAACATCAAAGTAACCAATGTATCTTATGTAGCTGGTCTCAAATATAATCTCCTGAGTATCAGTCAATTCTGTGATAAAGATTTTAATGTTGAGTTCTCAAGTGGAAAGTGTCTAATTAAAGATAAAACTCAACAAACCCTATTGACTGGAACTAGGAAGGGAAATGTGTATTTTGCAGACTGGGACAAGTCTACTGATGCTGCATGTTTCATTGCTAAAAGTTCTAGTGAACAAAGTTGGCTATGGCACAAGAGGCTAAACCACCTGAACTTCAAATCTATGAATAAACTTGCTAGAAATGCATTAGTTAAAGGACTACCTAATGAGGTTTTCATTAAGGAACATGTGTGTAAACCATGTCAAGAAGGAAAACAGATTAAAGCCTCATTCAAAGGAAAACCAGTCATTTCCACTAAAAGGGTACTTGAACTTCTACATATGGATCTGTTTGGACCAATTACCCCTTCAAGCATAAATGGTAGAAAATACACATTGGTGGTAGTAGATGACTTCTCTAGGTTCACATGGGTAGTATTTCTCCTTAATAAGAAGGAAACACAAGTCAAACTACCTGAACTTCTAAAGAGGTTGTCAAATGAGAAAAGCCTTAGCATTATCAAGATAAGATCTGATAAAGGCACTGAGTTCATTAATTCATACATCAATGAGTACTGCACATCAAATGGAATAGCTCATGAAACCTCAGCAGCTAGAACTCCCCAACAAAATGGAGTTGCAGAAAGAAGGAATAGAACCTTAAAAGAAGCTGCTAGAACTCTAATTGCTGATTCAAATCTACCTAAGAGGTTTTGGGCTGAAGCTATAAACACTGCATGCCATACTCAAAATAGATGTTTGATCACTAAGGGGCAAGGCAAAACCCCCTATGAACTCTGGAAAGGAAGAATGCCTAAAGTGTCATACTTTCATATATTTGGTTGTAAATGTTTCATTCACAATAATGGGAAAGAACAGTTGAAAGCTTTTGACAGCAAAGCTGATGAGGGAGTATTTCTTGGATACTCTCAAATCAGTAGAGCTTTCAGAGTATACAACAAGAAATCCCTTATAGTGGAAGAAACACCTCATGTTGTGTTTGATGAATCTATCTTTGAGATAAGGAATGATCAGTTGGAACCTGAAGAAATCACACAGAGGACAACCAGATTAAGCCTAAAAGACAAAGACACTGAACTCATAGAAATTGTCCCAATCAACCTACCTGAACATACACCATTGGACAACCATCCTGAAGGCAACCTTCCTGAGACAAATCCCACTGATGGAAATGATGAACTGAATGATCCAATCCCAGTTCACATCCAGGTAACAACTACCAATGAAGAAGCAGCTCCTGCTGAGGTAGTTAATGGATCAAATAATCAAGGGGGAACTCAAAATGTTGAAAATGCCAATGTCCCTGACATTGAGGACAACACCCCTGATTATGATCCTGAATTAGATCCTGCATTAAATTATCCTGAATTCTATGATCAAAATGACTCACCTTCAGTAGAGGACAACTCTACTGAAGAAATCAGGAAAAGAAGGACCTGGTTATCTGACCATCCTACTGACCTGATACTTGGTGATCCAAGTATAGGAGTCAGAACCAGAAAGTTTCATGGAGAAAGTGCTATGTTCTGTTGTTTCTTGTCAGAACAGGAACCAAAAGATATTGAGGAAGCACTTCAAGATGCCAATTGGATCACAGCCATGCAGGAAGAACTGAACCAATTCACCAGAAATGAAGTATGGGAGCTGGTGGACAGACCCTCACATCAAAATGTTATTGGAACAAAGTGGGTGTTCAAGAACAAGAAAAATGAAAATGATGTGATTGTCAGAAACAAAGCAAGACTAGTGGCAAAAGGGTATTGCCAACATGAAGGCATTGACTATGATGAGACATTTGCACCTGTGGCAAGGCTAGAAGCAATAAGGCACTTTCTAGCCTATGCAGCCCACAAGAGGTTCAAAGTATACCAAATGGATGTCAAGAGTGCCTTTCTGAATGGAGTCTTGAAAGAAGAAGTCTATGTGGAGCAACCACCAGGGTTTGAAATTGGAAACCAAGTTTACAGACTCAAGAAAGCTCTATATGGACTCAAACAAGCCCCGAGGGCTTGGTATGATACACTGTCACAATTCCTCTTGGATCATGGATTCACCAAGGGAACTGTGGACAGAACTCTCTTCAGAATCTCTGAAGGAGAGGACATCTTGCTTGTCCAAATTTATGTGGATGACATAATTTTTGGATCCCCTAATGAGAAGCTATGTGAGAAATTCTCCAAGCTCATGCAAAGCAAGTTTGAGATGTCCATGATGGGGTTGATGAACTTCTTTTTGGGTCTACAAGTCAAGCAATCTAAAGAAGGAATCTTCATCAACCAAGCTAAGTACACAAGAGAAATGATCAAAAAGTTTGGGTGTACAACCAGCAAGCCAGTAAGGATCCCTATGAACACAAATTGGAAGATGGATCCTGATGAGAGTGGTATTCCAACCAACTCTACTGAGTATAGAGGAATAATTGGTTCACTCCTCTATCTCACTGCCAGCAGACCTGATATCACCTTTGCAGTAGGTGTTTGTGCAAGATTTCAAGCAAATCCCAAGAAAAGCCACCTTGAGGCTGCAAAGAGGATTTTGAGGTATCTCAAAGGCACTGAGAATCTAGGCCTTTGGTACCCTGCTGATGACAATATTGAGCTAACTGGCTACTCAGATGCTGATTATGGAGGATGTAGGATTGACAGAAAGTCCACTTCAGGGACTTGTCAATTCTTGGGCAACAAGCTTATTTCATGGTTCTCCAAGAAGCAGAACACAGTGGCCACTTCCACCACTGAAGCTGAATATGTTGCTGCTGGAAGTTGTTGTGCTCAAATTCTTTGGCTAAGTCAACAACTCAGAGACTACAAAGTCAACTCTACTGAAGTGCCAATTTTCTGTGATAACAATAGTGCCATTGCTATATCACAAAATCCTGTCTTACACACAAGATGCAAGCATGTGGACATCAAGCACCACTTCATTAGAGATCATGTGGAGAAGAAGGATATCAAGCTAATGAAAATTCACACAGACCATCAAAAAGCTGATATATTAACCAAGCCACTTGCAGAGGCAAGATTTCTGGAGCAATCAGCAGAGTTGGGATTACTTGATCCAGGGAAGTTGGACAAATAAGTCCAAAGAAGCTCATTGATTAAGGGGGAAACAAACTCAAGCTTCAGCAGACTTGGTCAAGTCTACTGAAATTCAGAAACATGACCTTACCTCTTCAGGACACTTGTCCACAGTTCTTCAGGACACTTGTCCATGTAGGGTCAGATAAGTTGTCCTAGCTATCAAACCAAATCTTGGTATGATAAGCACCTATTTTTGGTGATCAAAACCTATTTCGAAATCTGTCCCATTGAAATACAGTTTTCACCTTTTTGGGATTTAATTTGTCTCCCACCCAAAAGGTCACTTTCCATGCATTAAATGCCAAGATTTAACTCTTGTTTGCATTAAACTTTTTGGGACATGATCTATCTCGAAAAATCCCCAGCCTTAAACAAACATTTAAAACCACCCACGTTTTGAATAAAACAGTTATTTCACTGTTACATTGGTTTTTGACCATTGGATCAAAAAATGGACAACTCCCCTGAAATCAATCCTAGCCGTCCATTTTGGATTTCCATTTTTGCTCACCTTTGAATTGCATCAAGACCTTACCAACTCATTGACAAACATTCTTTTTAGAATATTCACAAGTCTTAAGATATCCACAAACACTTCTTCCCCAAGTATTCGAAACCCTAACTCAAAAGTTCTTCAAACTCTCTCATTCTTCATCAAACCTTTTTCTGCAATTTTCAATGGCCCCCAAGGTTAGACCTGAGATGCTTGTAGATTTCTCCAATAAAGATCTAGACCTAGATTTTGGCTATCTAAGCAACAAGAACAATCTTCACTTCGAGCCAATTATCTCTTTTGAAAGTGAAGATCCTGAGGTTACTCCAACCCTGAGATGGTTGAGAAGGGCTGGTCTCCAAAAGTTCTTGGAAGAAAGACCAAGCTCTTGCCTGGAAAGCTATATGGCAGAATTCTTTGCCTTCCTCAAGTGGAGAGGCAAGCCTGAAGATGGTGAAGTATCAACCAGGCTATCCTACACAGCTGAAGGAGAGGAAGAGGAGAGATTCCATAGAGTTAGATTCTCCTCAGAGGATCTGGAAGGAGCCTTTGGATTGCCTCATGAGGGTAGGAATCCAGAAGTATATGGCACTGGACATGAAGAGGAAATAGCCCAAGAGTGGTTATTAGTTCCAGGCACTCTCTCCTCAACTCAAAACAAGAAAACTCTCAAGCCAGAGTTTCTAAATCTTTTTGAGGTAGTTGCAAAGAGCCTCCTAAGCAACACTGGAAGCCTAGAGCAGGTCAGCCAGCCAAGGATCAGAATCATGGCTGCCATTATTGATGCCAGTGATAAGGGCATCAAGTTTGATTGGAGGACCTTCATCATGTCTGAGATGATGAAGGAGAAGGCTAAATTTAAGGTGAAAACCCACAATAAGGTGGTGCTAGAAGGGAAAATCAAGTATTGCACCAGGGCAAGCTTGTTGATTGAGAGGTTTTCCCACTATTCCCAGATGCAGACCTTTGCAAAGCCCCTCCCAGCCCAAAAGATCCTGTTCAGAAAGCTCAGTAAGAAAACTGAGAAAAGAAGGATGCTATTGGCCAAGCCTGCTGAAGAACAGGAGGAAGAGAAGCCTAAGATGAAAAAGAGAACAAAGGCCAGGGCTGTCAAGACAAGGAAAATGTCTCAGAGAATCTCAGAAGAGAATTCAGATGCTTCAGCTGAGATTGAAGAAGTTGCTAGAGAAGGTGTACAAGTGCCATCTGATCATTCAGAAGAACTCAGGCAAAAGTACAATGAGACTAGACAAAAGTCTAAGGGTGATAAGAGAATCAGGGAAGTTGTCCCTGAGAAGGAAGGAAGTGGAAGTAGCAGGGCCAGCAAGAGAAGGGCCAAACCTACTGAAAAGGTGTTGGAGCTGCAAGAAGAGAGGTCTCTTCAATTGGCTCTAAGGGAGAGCAGAGCTGAAAGCAGGGCCAAATCCATGTCAAGGACCAATTCATCTGGAACTCCAGAATCCAAAGTCCCTGAAGGTCAACCCATGGAGGCCAACCTCCCTGAAATTCAGTATCTTGAGCTCAACTCCCCTGAAACCCATGTCACCCCTTCCAACCAACCCATTACCCCTGTAAATCTCACTAAGAGATATTCTCCTGAAGGAAATGTGCAAAGAAGTGGCATAGATGTGCTTGCTGACTTAGCAGTAGATGAGACAAGACTCCTGTCTCCCCTTGACTCATCCATGCTGAATTATTCAAAACTCTTAGAGCATGCACTCAATGAGCCAACCCCCTTGAGTAAAGCCCCTTCAGACCCATTGCTCTCAAAAGCAACTGAAGATCCTTCTACTGCACCCAACCCTTCTGAAGCCAACATCCCTGAACTTAATCTGCCTGAAGCTTTGATAGGAGAACCCAGAGCCAACTCCCCTATAACCCAAAGTCCCCATTCAAGTGGAGATGAGGAGGAGTATACCTATGAAAGTATGCTCAGAAGAGGAGCCAAGGCTACTGTGGACAGTTTGTATCCACAACTTGCTGAATTTCCAAGAATTCAGAAAGCCTTTCAAGATTTAAGGATGCTTGTTGATGTGAAAGACAAATCCTTGATGGAGATATCACAAGTCATCCAAGATAAGGGTGCAAACTGGTGGCAGATAGAGGAGAACAGATTGCTACACTTTGCTGGAGTTTCAAAGACAAGATTCCTCATAGATGAGGAGATTTTTGCAAAGTTGGTAGCTGATAAGATTGAAGAGGAGAAAGAAAGAAAAGCCAAGGGAATCAAACACCCTGACAGTGGCTCTAATGATGATGATTCCCCTAATGATCCCTCAAACCCTTCAAATCCCAACCCTTCTGAAACCCTTCAAACCAACCTCCCTGAACCCTTTCAACCCAAGTCTTCTGTAGCAGATAGACTTTCCAATCCTCCCAAAACCTATCATAGGAAAGGCTCTGTAACTTCAGAGGTGTTGACCAAGGGTGGTAACACAACCAAAGATACATCTGCCAATGAAGGTTCCTCTGAACCCAAGGCACAGCCTAAAGATGTTGAGGTTCCTGTATTAGAGGCTAGTTTGATTAAGGCCTATTCAGTGTCAGAAGAGTTGGACATTGATCAGCCCTTAATCATTCAGGATGACTCAGTGGCTGCTGATATAAGCACTGTGATCTCCCCACAACTGCCATCTTTGAACCTTGTTGAAGGTGGAGATGCTGCAGGTTTAGGAGAAGGAGTTGAAAAGGAGAGCATAGTTGAAAAATCAAAGGGAGTTATGGATGAAAGAGAGGTAGTCATCACTAAGATAGTGAGTGTACCACCAAATGAGGGTGGAATAAGTGAGGAAGGACAGGTTATTCTTGAAGTCAAATCTGAACTTCAGGAATCCCTTGATGAAAGGAGGCCTGATTCCTTAAGTGAGAACATTATCCATGAAGGGAGAAAAGAACAAGTTGAAAATAAGAAGAAGACTGCTGATGTATCAGAGTCTTATGTAAAAGAAATTGAGGGTGATGAGTGCTTATTTCCTAACTTGTTTGATTTATCTGATGTTGCAGGTCTTTCTCTTGACCAAATTTTTGCAGATGAGTTCCTCACAGATGCACCTATCCAAGTTGATACAGGCTCAGCTCAAGCCTTACTTGGCATGCAATCAGAGAAGTTGGACTCCTTGGCTCATCAAGTCCAATCTGCTCATGCTGAAACTTCAGGAGCATTGAATGAGCAAGGAAGGACTCTAGCATCTGTAGAAATGAGGCTCACTGGCTCTGAAGATGTTGTGCTACCAACCCTTGAGGCAAGAATCAGTGGTGTGGAATCTGGTCTTCAAACCATCTCCACTGAAGTTCAAAGTGCCAAATCTACCATGGAAGCCATCTCAGAGGGGGTCAAGAAAGAACAGAAGCTGCTGAGAGATAATCACAATGCAAATGTCAAAGCTCTCAGGCTCACTGTCAAGCAAGCTCTTGGAAAGAAGACAGCACTACAAAAGAGAAGAGCTGAAGAGCAAAGGCTAGCTATGGTCAAAGCTGCCTCAGAAAAATTTTCCCAAGAAGTGTTGGCCAACATTGCTGAATGTGCAGTGGCCAACCTCACTGAGCTCTTAAAAGCCCAACTGGATGCATCTCTGAAAACAGCCATGGAAGAGGTTGTCCAACAAAAGATGAAGCCTGTTCTAGCTTTCCTTAGCCTGAGCAGTGATAGAATGCAGAATATACATGATGAGAATGTATATTTGTTGGAAGAGATGAAGTCCCTAAACCAGGCCCAATCCCTGATGGCCTCAACAATGAGTGACCTCAAGCCCCAGTGCTTTGATGCTGCCAAAAAGGGGGAAAGGGAAAGAGCTAGAGCAAAAGGTGCCTTGGTGATTGGGAGTCCAGTGAAAGGGAAAGACAAAGTCCCTGAAGGAAAGGGAAAAGAGCCAGAAATGCTGAATTTGGAAGATTTGGATGAAGAGGAGCAGTTAGCATTGGCATTGAAGAACTCAATGGCCTCAGCTCAAGAAGAAAGGGCAAGGAAACAGCAAAGACCAGGTGGTGAAGTGTCAGGTTTGGACAAAGATGCTGAAGGTGTCCAAACCAGAGGAAAAATCAAGAAGGCCCAAGGAAAGAAGAGACAAATTGAGAAATTCACTGACTTTCCTAGCAGCCTTGATCTTCCACCTGAATTCAGAATTGATGAGGATGAGCCTACATCAAAGAAAGCCAAAACTGCTGAAGAGGACAAGTCTTCTGAATCTGGAAAAACTGCTGAAGGTGCCAAATCAACTGAAGAGACTGAAGAGTTATTTGCTGAAGGATTTGGATCTGAACCTAAGAAGAAGACAACTGTTCTAGCCCATGATCCATCAAAGCTGTTTCATGAAGGGTATGGCAAAGACCCTGAAACACAACAAAAACTGGCCATGATGAGGGCCCATGAGAAAATTGATCTAATGGAAGAAGCCAACAGAGCAAGAGATGAAAGGAGAGCAAACTTTCAGAAACCAAGAAGGAGAAGAGCAACTTACAGCAAGATGAAGCCTCAGCTTCTAATCCCAATGGACACCAAATATCCACACTTGGATAAATGGGTGCCAATTCAACTGAATGACACATGGGAAGAAGCCAAAAGGGAGTTTGTCTATGACTTTTATGTCATTGACAGATGGAATGGAGGAGATGCAAACTCTGCCTTCACTGAGTTCATGCTAGAGTACTACAGAGAGTTGTATCAACAACTACTTGCAGCTGCTGACATTGCAAGATTTGAACTCACAGCTCCCAAGCCAATCATATACATGCCTCCAAAGCTTGAAGGATGGATTGACCAAGCAAGAATTCTGAGGGAATTCACTGAGATCCTTAAGCTGAACAAGATGGTTCTTGGACCTAAGGGAACCAACCAAGAAGCCATGGCACTGAAAAGAAGAGTGTGGGCACAGTATGGAATGCTGCCACCTCCTGAGGATGGTCTTTGAAATGGCTAAGTCTTCTGACCTTACTTGAATGATCAACTATGCTGAAATATGGTCAAGTTTGCTGATGTGTTAATCTGGTTGCTCTGATCTGTTAAAGAATGCTCTGATACAAGTTCTGTGCTCTGATGCTGAAAATATCATTTTGAATTATTGTAATGAAGTGCTCTGATATACTTAAGTGTTATTGATTCATGCTCTGATATGTTAATTTCAACTATCAACATGCCTGTAATGATTTTTGAATGAATGATAGTTGAACTTATTTTGAATCATTAAACACAAGTCTCTCTATGCCTATCTTAAAACCTACTTGCAACAAAAACAGTGAATACACTAACACATTACTTTTCAGGAATATTGACCTCAGTCATGTCTTCTGAAGATACATGTTAATAGGTGTAGACAAGTCACTTTTGCTTAAGTTGTATAGGTTTTGGCATCATCAAAAAGGGGGAAATTGTTGGGAATAAAATGAGCTATGTTTTGATTGTATACCAAAAACCCCCTGAGACATGCCTAAGTCAATGGAAATATGTTCTAAGAATGTTAGAATATATAGATTATAGGCTAGATGAGAAGCTGAAATGTTAGGCAGCTCTTAGACAATTAGATGCACAATTTGAGGGGGAACCTATGCTTTGAAGATGATCAAGATCAAGTCTCCCCAAGGCTCAAATTCTGGAACAAAGAGTAAGGACACTCTATGAAATCTAAGATGCTCTTATCAGGAGAGTTGTCCAGAGAAAATATTCTTAAAGCTCTGATCAGGAGAGTTGTCCAAAGAAGCTAGCCATATGCAAGAACAAACCTACCTAGCTCAAAAGGACAAGACTACTCAAAGGTTTTGGTCAGGAGAGTTGTCCAGATAAGCCAACTCTAAAGTATAAAGTGCTCTGATGCAAAAAGACCAATCATGCTGATCAGGAGAGTTGTCCAGAGGAGTTGTCTCAGCTAATTTGACCAAGATCAAGTGCTCTGAAAGCCTAAGATCAACTATGCTGAAGAGATTGAGACAACCAGTCCCTAAAGGTCCTCAAAGGAATGAGCTAAGACCATACACAAGAGGAATAAAGGGAAAGAGCCAAGTCATCTGAAGAAGAGCAAGCCAACCATGCTGAAAAGCAAAACTGCTGATAGTGATAAGGAGAGTTGTCCAGATGATAAGGAATGTTGTCCTATCATTGGATCAACCTTCAGAAGCCATGTCCAAGTCCTAACAAGAAGTCAAACATTGGGAAAAGTGCTGCAGAATGAAGACAAAACTGTTACAGCCGTTTATTACCCAAATGAGGACATGTCACTATCAAGAATCTGTCTTCCAGTTTGAAGAACTCAAGGAAGACATTTATAGCAATTTGGGGCTGCCTCTCCAACGGGCAAATCCTCCATTTTGTCTATAAATACAGAAGTGTGAAGACCATTTGAAAGCACCTTAACTAGCACCTTAACTAGCACCTCAACCAGCACCTCAACACAATCCAACTAAGCTCAAAGTTCTTACAAGCTAGAGTGCTTTCAAAGCTTTCAAAGACTATCTTAGTCTTCAAACACTTCTTCTAAGCTGAACCAAATTGTATATCCATACACAAGCTTAGAGAGATATCCTATCCTTATACACTGATCTTCATTGTAAAGGATATCTCATTAGTTGGAACCTTACTTCAATCCTCATATCTTTCAAGAGTGAAAGTGAGAAGGTTGTAGTAGTAGAAGTGGTAGGAGCTGACTGTTGAGAGAAGAACAGTTCAGTTCTGAGTTGAGAAGAGGGTACTAGGACTCTAGACATCCTAGGGATCAATTCACCAAGGAGTGGTGTTCTTGATCAAGTGCACCTTGGCACTATAAAACAAGTTAATTCCAAGAGTGAAGGAATTATCCTGTTAAATCAGGGAAAGTGGATGTAGGAGCTTGAGTCTCTGAACCACTATAAACTCTTGTGTTGATTTACTTTACAAGTACTTACATTCACTCAACACTGCACACAAAACTGATCTTTCAAAGATACACATTCAAAGACTGTGCAAAACTGTTTTGGACAACTTCCCTGAAGCTTAACTGGACTGTTTTACATTGACTAAGTGATTTCAGAAATTAAAGGAGTCTAAACTTAAAGGGCCAACCCATATAACTCCCCTAGATAGTTATTCAACTAAGTACTCAATAGTGCTTAGTGGATTGATTATCTTAGAAGAGTTAATCATCTTCAGCAGAGTTGTCCAAGACAACCTTGCTGAGTTCTGGCTTGATCTAGTTGAAAAGAATTTGCATACAAGTGTATTCCCCCCCCATACACTTGTTATCTACTCCTTTCAGGACCAACACATCTCCAAATAATACTGATCCACTTCTGAGGAAAATCCATTTTCTTAAGAATTGACAAAAGAAAAGGCCATTCAATACGATCATACGCCTTGCTCATATCCAATTTTAATGCAGCATATCCAACTTTGCTCTTTGTTGATTTCAAAAAATGCATACCCTCATAGGCTAGCAAGGACAACACATATTATCTAAGAACATTAAGAACACGATATAAAAATAATTCAAAGTAAATAAGATCTGCAATATTTTTTTAGATTTTTTTTTTTATAACCAACTCTTCTATTAATTGCAAGAACATGTACTTGGGGAAGTCCGACCACAAAGTTCGGCGGATCATCCCAACAGTGAGGGCTCCTAAATATTCAAGAAGCCCTTATGATAGAATTTGACATCCGATCAGATGATCGGATAAGCATTAATAATGTAATATGATCAGAATCGAAAAAGCATAAGAAGAAACAAAAGCATATAAAAAAGAGAGTACGAAATAACAAAAAAGTGTAAAATTCTTTGTTTGAAACTGTGCACGTTTCTAAATTTTCTGAAAACGAATATTGACATTGAAAGTAAGAGGGTTATTATATAGGAGATTATATAAAGATCTAACGGTTAAGATTAATTTGTATATATGGATGAATTAGATTAAATTGAAAATGAGGAAACTGAGGTGATGACTGAATTTTTGAAATGAAGACCATTGAGATGAGAGAGATTGTGTCAGACGAATCAGACTGCGACACGTTGCACTTGAAAAAAGTGTAAAATTCTTTGTTTGAAACTGTGCACGTTTCTAAATTTTCTGAAAACGAATATTGACTAAGAGGGTTATTATATAGGAGATTATATAAAGATCTAATGGTTAAGATTAATTTGTTTATATGGATGGATTAGATTAAATTGAAAAGGAGGAAAATGAGGCGAGGAGTGAATTTTTGAAATGAAGACCATTGAGATGAGAGAGATTGTATCAGACGAATCAGACTGCGACACTTGGCACTTGAAAAGTTTGCAAATCTTAATACTCTATATTTGTGAGAATATAATGGGACACGTGTCACAATTCTATCACTCTACACAATCTCTCTCTTCACCAAAATCGTCTATTTCAAAATCCCTGCATTCTCAGGCATTCTGATTAAAAAAAATTAATTTTTCTATTTTAATCTCAAAATTATAAATTATAATAATTATTTTTAATCTCTCTCCCCCTCAAATTCTTTTATTTCAAATCTTAATACTCTATATTTGTATATTTGTGAGAATATAATGGGACACGTGTCACAATTCTATCACTCTACACAATCTCTCTCTTCACAAAATTGTCTATTTCAAAATCCCTGCATTCTCAGGCATTCTGATTAAAAAAAAAATTAATTTTTCTATTTTAATCTCAAAATTATAAATTATAATAATTATTTTTAATCTCTCTCCCCCTCAAATTCTTTTATTTCAAAATCTCAATATTGTCAAGCATTCCTATTAAAAAAAATAATAGGACACGTGTCACAATTTCATGCTCTATCACAGACTCTCTCTTCACCAAAATCCTCCATTTCAAAATCTCGGCATTCTCATTCTCAGGTATTCTGATTAAAAAAATATATATTTCCTATTTTAATATCAAAATTATAATTAATTTTTTTTAATTATAATTATTATTTTTAATCTCTCACCTCTTCAAATTTTTCCATTTCAAAATCCAATATTGTCAAGCATTCTTATTAAAATTTTATAATTCTCCTAATTTGTTTATCACGGTTCTTTCATTATTTATTAATTCAAATCTTAATATATATCTTAATCTTAATTATATATTTATTATCATATATTTGCAAACATTTTAACAAGCACGTGTTGCAAATTGATTGGTCTATTGCAATCTATTTTTTCTCAAATTCCTCCATTTCAAAATCTATTTTTTCTCATTAATTTCACATTTTATTAATTTTTTTTATTAATCTTAATCATTAACCTAACATACATTTTTTAATCTCATATTTTAAATGCATAATTTTGAATATTAAAATTTAAATGAAATTGAACTTTTGAATTTAAACCGAACTTTTAAAATGAAACAAAATTTCCGCATAATCTTTTATGGAGTATTCTATATAAATCTCAACATCTTTCTTTCATTTCAACAATCATAATTTTTTTTTCAATTTTAGTTTTTCCTCCTCCCACATATATATGTAGCCTAATATGTAGATTTTTTCTTTTTCTTACGTATTATTCTTTTTTGTCCAGCCTTGATAATCTTCTAATATGTAGATTTTTTCTTTTTCTTACGCATTTTTTTTTTGTTTTTCGGTATAATTTTTTTTTCTATCTATTGTTCTATTCTTATATGATTCTCTTTTAATTTCTTTCTTTAGTATGACTTTTTTTTTCTTATTTCCTTCTTCAATATGTAGATTTTTTCCTTTTTTTTATGCATTTATTTTTTTTCTTACATATATTTTTTTTTGCCCTATTTTCATCTTAAAATAATAATTTTAATATTATTTACTCCTAATTATTATTTTTAAATTTCAAATCATTTTAATCTTATCTTTTTAATTATTTTATTTTATGCTTTTACAATTTTCTTAAATTTCTCTCATTTTTTCAATTATTTTTCTGTTCTCTCTCTTATTTTTTATTTATAGATTTACAGTTTTTTAAATTATTTTTTCTATTGCAAACATTTTAACAAGCACGTGTTGCAAATTGATTGGTCTATTGCAATCTATTTTTTCTCAAATTCCTCCATTTCAAAATCTATTTTTTCTCATTAATTTCACATTTTATTAATTTTTTTATTAATCTTAATCATTAACCTAACATACATTTTTTAATCTCATATTTTAAATGCATAATTTTGAATATTAAAATTTAAATGAAATTGAACTTTTGAATTTAAACCGAACTTTTAAAATGAAACAGAATTTCCACATAATCTTCTATGGAGTATTCTATATAAATCTCAACATCTTTCTTTCATTTCAACAATCATAATTTTTTTTCAATTTTAGTTTTTCCTTCTCCCACATATATATGTAGCCTAATATGTAGATTTTTTCTTTTTCTTACGTATTATTCTTTTTTGTCCAGCCTTGATAATCTTCTAATATGTAGATTTTTTCTTTTTCTTACGCATTTTTTTTTGTTTTTCGGTATAATTTTTTTTTTATATGATTCTATTCTTATATGATTCTCTTTTAATTTCTTTCTCTTTAGTATGACTTTTTTTTTTCTTATTTCCTTCTTCAATATGTAGATTTTTTCCTTTTTTTTATGCATTTATTTTTTTCTTACATATATTTTTTTTGCCCTATTTTCATCTTAAAATAATAATTTTAATATTATTTACTCCTAATTATTATTTTTAAATTTTAAATCATTTTAATCTTATCTTTTTAATTATTTTATTTTATGCTTTTACAATTTTCTTAAATTTCTCTCATTTTTTCAATTATTTTTCTGTTCTCTCTCTTATTTTTTATTTATAGATTTACAGTTTTTTAAATTATTTTTTCTAAAATGGTAAATTAATTGAAATTGGACGGTAAATTAATTTACGAAAATTATTTTTCTGTTCTCTCTCTTATTTTTTATTTATAGATTTACAGTTTTTTAAATTATTTTTTCTCAAACTGTAAATTAATAGATTTACGAAATTGGACGGTAAATCTATTAATTTACTAAATTGGATGGTAAATTAATAGATTTACGAAATTAGATTTTCTTGATAGTTATTGTTGTATATTTTTAATTATAATTTTTTTAATTTAATTATAATCAATCGATAGTTCACATCTAATTTTTTTATTGTCTAACATAAGAGTATATATTTATGACCTTGATATGTTAGGTATTTTCTTATTGTCTAACATAGGAGTATATATTTATGACCTTGATATGTTAGGTATGATTTATTTTTATTTTTCAGCGTGTCTACAAAAGTTTCTAATGTAAATTATAAAATCAAAATGAAAACAATGTACATTTTTACAATTTTTTTGACCTAAAATTCTTTTAGAAATGTATTTTATATTTGAAGATCATGTAAATTATAAACTTAGGAATATCTCTCACATTGTATTAATTTTTGTTTTATTCATCTGAAGTTGATTATTTCATTATATATTCAATTTGAATATCCATATTTTAAATGGATGATTCATCTGAAGTTGATTATTTCATTATATATTCAATTTGAATATTCATATTTTAAATGATGTGTGTATACAGTATACATATTTTAATTAATCAACCTTGAATAAATAGAATTGATATTTATTCTTGATTTATTATTAATATTTTTTTACATATTTAATATATATCAAATTATTGTACTAATTTTTAAATTTATTTATAAATAGGTACGCGTAAAAATTCTAACAGTAAAGTAAAAATTCTAACAATAAAATTAAATATTAAATGGTTAAATATTAAATGGTGTCTTTGTAGACCCTTCTTTAATAAATAAAGACATTTATTTTGTTAAAGATTTTTTAATTGCATATTATGAAGAATGAAGGGTAAAAAAACTATATGTATTTGACTTTATAAATGATTATCTGGATGTAGATGTATGTATATATAGGGTGTGAATGTATTTTAAAATAATTTTAAAAACTTTCTATAAAGTATTGTGGATGATTTTAGAGAATTTTAAAAACATTTGAAAAATCTGCGGTGAATGATTTTTAAAAACAATTTTGGAAATTCTCCATGATAAAGGGGAGGTAATCTGTGATATCTTTTAAATATATAAATTTATATTTTTATTATTTTCAAATTAACAAATTTTTTAACAATATTTTTTTAAATATATAAATTTATATTTTTATTATTTCTAAATTAATAAATTAATTTTAACAATATTTTTTTATTGTCTTGATATATTTCATAGTATTTTTTTTTAAATTGCAGGTTTAAGTCATAAATTTCCATCCGAACTAGAAAAGTCACGATTTCTCTAAGGAAATGTTTGTTTTGAAATGGAAAATTTCACACGGTTTTACTCTAAAATTTAGATTTAAAATTTTAAAATCTTAACCTACAAAATTCAACCCTATAGATATTTATAAACTTTATATACATTCCTATATAAAATTATTTTACAATGTCCATTCTTATTAAAAATATTTTTAATTTTACAATTAAAATTATAATTTTATTAATGCACATTTTATTAATATATTAAAAAAATATTATAATATATAGAAATATAAATACAATAATATAGATTCAAATTTATAGATATGTAATTATATTAGAATAAAAAAAAATTATTCTCACAAACTCTAACAAATAAAAAAGATATAAAAATTAATATAGTATTTAAAATTATTATTTTAATAAACTAACTCTAATTTTATTAAATCAACCCCGCGTAAAAACGCGGGTATAGGGCTAGTATATATAATAAAGATTACAAAAACTTATGTAGTAATAACACAAACTATTTTATATAATAATACAATTTCTTTTATTTAGTAACCCGTTTTTTTCTAGTGTTTTTGTTAATGTAGTAACTCATATTATAATACGTAGTCACATATACTATCGCATGTAGTAAACACAATAACCATGTTGTAATGCAAATCATTTGATAAAGTTACATATAGTAACAAACGCATATTCAATGTAGTAATTTAAACTGAAGTATGTAGTAACATATAATTTTTTATATAGTAATATCGATTCTTTTATGTAGTATTTTTTTCTAAAATTTTTATTGATTAAGTAACTCACTTATAACATATAGTAACATATATTATTGCATGTAGTAATATAAAATAACCTCGATCCATAATAATAATTAAAGAATATTTAAAAAAATAGAAAATATTTAAAGATTAAGGCCGTCGTAAATTGCAGCGTTCGGCCGCGGTCTCGGGTGGTCGAAAACTGCTTGGAGAAGACGACTAAGTACAATTTCTACTAGTGGGTGTATTTATAAAAAACATGAGTGTCAATTGAACTGTCAGTGGGTGTATTTATAAAAAATGTGGATTGAACTGTGGGTGTATTTATAAAGAATGTGAGTGTGAATGACTGAAATGCATGTACAATATTTCACAAAAGATTTTATACCTATCAAACTCACATTATTGCACACTCACATTATTACATCAAACTTATAAAATCTTTTTTTAATGCCATTAATTTATTTCAAATTTTTCCATGATTCTTAATCTTTTCTAATCTCTTTCTCCGTAAAATAAAAATTATTTTCATGTCAGGGCTAAAACAACTTTTTAGAATATTTTAAAAAAATTTAATGTATCATAAATTAATAAATTCACTTGTATATAGCACAAAATAATAGAGAAATAAATGTCACATTGATTCGTGCTAAAGGATACGAAATACTAAAATCAACTTAAATAATTAAAGAGATAAGGGAAATATTTAATGATAAAAAGTTATTACGGCAATGAGATTAATTTTTATAAATATTTAATGATAAAAAATTATTATGGTAATGGGATTAATTTTTATTTCGTCATTTCCGAGTATGTATAAAGATTAAATTAAAGTGATGACGTAGTATTTATAATAATTTTCGAAACCATTAATAAGCTTTTTCAAATTTCATATGAGTATTAAGATAACTTTATACGTATATGTATATATATATTTTTTTTAATCTAGACCATTAATTTTGTTATCATATGTATATATATATTTTTTAATCTAAACCATTAATTTTGTTAAGTTTTAAGTAGTATGATTTTTAAAATGTTTTTTTTTTAAAAATATATTGTAGGTAATGAAATATAAAATTTTAATTTAATTTTATATGTGATTTTCGAGTGTTAAAACTGAACCAAAAAAGAAACCATAATTCAAGATTTTGTAGCCCATAATTAATTATGTAATAATATCAGACAAGATACTAATGATATCAGCCAAGATATCAAATAAAATATTATCTAAAATATCATTCAATATGAGCCATGACTTTTAAAATTTAAGAAAAATTGAACTGATTTTTTTTTTTAATTTAAATATTATAAAAAATAATATAATATAAAAAACTATAGATTATCAATCACATCTCTAAGTAAAATTATCAATTAATATGAATTAATCTATGAAATAATCATAAACTGTGAGTATATTTTTAAAAAAATTACTCCCTTCATCTCTAAAAAGTTTTCATACTTTCCTTTTTAGTTTGTCCCCCAAAAGTTTGCATACCCAAAATAGAAATAACTATCACAATCTCCACCCTCACAAAATACACATATTTACCCTTCATGCCGTTACTTTTGGGGCCCGACATACACTCAATTCACCCACTTTATTTACTTTATATATAAAAGTTTACAAAATTACGTACCCCTCAACACTCTCATCATTACACTTTTTTTTTAAATCATGTGCCCAAGATTTCTCGCAAATTTTTTGGGGATGGAGGGAGTATAAGATATATAGAGTATTGTTGAGGATTTTAAAGAAATTTTAATAATGGCCAATAAAAAAAACGTGAATGTGTTCTAGAATAATTTTAAGAAACTTTATAAGTTAATATAGAGTATTGTACAATATTTTAGAGAAGTTTTAATGAGTGTCAATAAAAAATTCTAAAATTTTCAAACTAATTAATATAAATATGAGGAGAATTTATTAATTAAAAAAAGTTTAAAAGGAGTATAATGATTTATAGATATATTTTATAATACACTTATTTATTATAAAGAAAATATATAAATACAACCATATATATTAAAATTTATAGAAATGTATATATATATATTATAAATATAGTAGAATTTTAAAAAAAAGTTTAATGAACTATATGTTTAAAAATTAATTTAATATTTAAAGTTATTATTTCTGAGAGTATTTGATTTTGAATAGATTGCCAAGAATATTTTAAAGTTATTATTTCTGAGAGTATTTGATTTTGAATAGATTGCCAAGAATATCCTATTTATTTTAAGTATTAAGTTCCATAAGAAAAAAAAGAGACTTGTGACCAACGATGACCATGAAGACTTATGATCAACCGGACTAGTCAAATTATATACTTCTAATAAGAAGGGAATAAGTATCATCTATAAAATTCTATCTTCTCTATTTCATTTTTGCTTTAAAATAATTTTTTCTTTTAAATAATTTTTTCTTTAAAATAAAATGGCTATGTATAGATAAGAAAGAATCACTGAGACCTTACTGTGTGATCAGAAAATCGACTATGTGATTTGTGTAAGTAGAGGACCGACCCTTATAATAATGTAAAAAGAGGACCGACCAACAAGACCGACCTATAGATAATAATAATGTAAAAAGAGGACCGACCAGACCGACCTAATAGATAAGAAGATAAGACCGTTCGTCTATAAAATTATCTTCCATCTACTTCAGTTTACTTTTCTCTGCTTCAGTTTACTCAAACGTTCAGTTTACTTTTCTCTGCTTCAGTTTACTCAAACGTATTCCTTTTTCTTTAAAATAACAATCATCATGTCTGTAATTGTAGATGGGTTTGAACTGAGTTGTTCAATCTCACCGTCACGTCTGTTCAAGGGATACATCGTTGACGCCGACAACCTCGTACCAAGAGTGGTGCCCATTTTCAGGAGCATTGAGAATGAAGGAGGTCAGGGAGTTGGATCTGTCAAGAAGCTCACTTTTGCTATTGGTAATTTGATTCTTTTAATTCTTTTTTTAAGTGATTACTATCCATTGGATCGGAGTATTAAATATAAAATCATACTATATGTTAAACAGGGGACTATGAGCACTATGAGCACTATGTGAAGCATAGGATCGATGTGATGGACGAGAAAAATCGTGTATTCAAATACACGGTGGTGGAAGGAGGCGATTTGGGTGATGAATTTGAATTCATCACTAACTCTATTAAGGTCGAATACGGTCCAGACTTAGGATCTGTTTACATAAACAGCACCGCGTACTACCTTAAAAGTCACAAAAGTGAAGACGACCCCAAGATACAGGAGACCATCAAGCGGGCCACTGAGGGCTCTAAGGCTTTCTTCCGTATGGTTGTCGCTCACCTGGAGGAAAACCCTCATGAGTACAAATAAAATAATAGGTCCTTTTGTTTTGTTTTAAAGAATTTCGAATAAATAAGTGAGATCACATGTTTGTTTTTAATGATAGTATGTGTATCAATGTATGTTTTTTATAAATGTGTTGGGCTTCAATAATAATAATAATAATATATGATGATATGTTTTTATAACCTTAATTTTTTAAAATTACATTATCATATATGTACTAAATTTTTTAAAATTAATCTTCTTGGGTTTTTTAATTTTTAATTAATCTATTAGGGCACATTCTAAAACGCAGCACCACTCTCATGAAACATAACATTTATATGTGCAGATGAGATTTTGATTTAATTTTTTTAGTTGCATAAAATAAACGAGAAATGGGCATATATATGTAAAACAAATGAGAAATTTAGATATACTCTGCAGCTTTCCAAGAAAAAATGGTGTATATATCTATACTCAGCATCTTAATGTGGCTGTGGCCTAAAAGATAGATATATACGGGCCATTATTAAAATGGGATAATGTACGGACATTTTATTTGAAGTCCATAGTTAATTCTGAACCTAAATGTCCACCGATAAATTTCCCCTCTTTATGAGTTCACCCCAGATTGTAAAGAGACTATAATACCCTTTAATTAATTAAATTAAAACATGCTCCCATCATTTTAAATAAAGTGTTACATTTTCATTTTAATTTTAACAATTTTACTCTTATGAATATAAAATAGCATAAATCATGTGAAAATCATATTTATTGTATATATGAATACTACCTACATTATTGGCTACATTCATTACTAAACAAAATTTTAATATTAAAATTATTTATCATTAATGAAGAGTAAAATGGTCCATAATTTAATATCTTAATTTCTTGAAAAATGTTACTAAAATGACATTTAATTAAAAATGGAGGGAGTAATTCATTGAAATCTTATTTGTACACCCACCAAATTCTAGTTGAGTCACCATCGAGCGCCGAATCACCTATATTTTTTTAGAAAATATAATTTTTAAAAAGATTAATTCTAAATAAATACACCACATTCAATTTTAATATCAATTTAATCACAATATTTACAATTATTGTAAAAAACTCTAATTTTTTATCGTGTTGTAATTAGATACACATTGATTGTGATAATTTAAAAAAAAAAAATTAATTAAGAACAAGTTTATCAATACATACACTTCTTAATTTTACAAAATTACCAACGGAGGGAGTAACATTGAACACCACAAAAATCCGAATATAACCCATTTAAAATACAATATCAATCAAATGGATTATTACAACGGTCGGTAGCAAACTGATGACAATGACAAGTTCGGTGGTCAAAATCCAGGGCAGGATAATGGTTTAGGATAAACTAGGTCTAGGAAATGAAATTTCCACCAAGTTACAAGTAAAATTATGGAGTTTGTTTAATCAACTTTTAAAATTCCGTATTTTCTTAATTTGATCAAATTAGACAGAAAGCCGATTTTCGAAACCAATTGAACTGACAATTAAAAACGTACAATATACAATTTACTTTATTTTATAGACAACGGTCTTCTCTTCTTATCTACACATAGGCGGTCCTCTTCTCTTCTTATCATTAATAATCAAAATAAATAATTTTTTTTTTCTCTTCTTATCTATACATGTACTCTTCTCTTCTTATCATTAATAATCAAAATAAATATTTTTTTTTAATTTTTATTTTGAATAACAAATCCACCGTCTCAAAATCCATCTTTTCACATGTGGTTCTCTTCTTGTTTCCTTCTTTTTTTAAAAAAATAAAAATTCATTGAATATATTTTCTATTCAAATTCGTTTTGATAAATTTAGAGTTTAAGATAGACATTTGAATAAACTGAATTCTAGGTTAAATTATCAATAAATTAGGTTGGATTTTTTACACAAGTTTCTGTTTCAAAATTTTGTGAGGAAACAAAATCGTTTGGGGGGGTTTAGTCGGGTTACAGAGTGCACGAGCCTTTGGCCGTGCACTTGCTATTATTCATTTTTTTTATATTATATAAAAAAAATATATATATATATATATATTTATAAATAAAAAAAAAAAAAACTTGAGTGGGCTGTGCCAAGCTTAAGGTCCGCCCTTGACTATAATAGGTTGTGATTGGGCTCCGGGAGGAAACAAAATTGTTACTGTATTTATTTATTTATTTTGCTAATTTTCTAGCTGGAACCATGGACAAACATATACTAATATTTAAGCATTTAAGATGTTCATATATATAATTCATATTTTGTTTATGAACCGAATAATCATAAAACCACCTACATACTATCTATATGGCCGAAAACATCGAGTACAAGTTCCTTCCTCCATTCTTGCATGTAACTAGAACAAATAGTACACAATCATATCTTTGCATGAGAAAGAGTTTTAGTATAACAAATATATAAAAAAAACAAAATACATAAAATTCTACCATACTTACCTGTTAACGTGTCGAGGACATGATATATTCTTTAATTCAAAATTCTTTATGTTGTATTTTTCATCCATTGTCGACAGTACCAAAATAGAGAGCATCTTTGCCAAGTTAATGAGTTTGACATGTCTACAACAACTATTCATACTATCATAAATTTCAACCACTCCGGCCTTCATATCAACTTTCAGTGCAAACCAATTGTCGAAACAATAATAAGGAATATACAAGAATCTACAACCTTTCCAAGACTTTCCTAACACTGGTGATTCCCCCTCGACATATAGAACTAAATATTTTACATTCTTGTCTTCAAAAAAATCTTTTTAATGCCATCAATTTATCCATTTCTTCTAAAATGGGTATTTCATCCATAAATGTATGAACTGTTTCAGCAAGTCGAACAAAATACGTATCCAGGATACATGAATATTGAACAAGGTATTTGCCCAAGAGGCTTGAGAGAAGATGGTCCCAGAATTAAAATCACGAACATGGAGCTAGACGGGAATAAAAGGCTTGATCGAGAGACCTAAGAGGCAAATACTCATATTGGATTAACCAACATACTGTGCTACTGTAATGAGCTGACTAACAGCAAACAAATTACTTTCGTTAATGCTGGGCAATTTAATTCTTATTTTGCTTTGCTTAACAATCATGTAATCATTTTGGGGTAATTCTCATGCCTCAACTTTGAATGAAATTTTTACTCACCAAAATAAAATAAAAAAGCATCAGATCAGATTTATGGCTGCCCTCATCAACAAACTCTACATGCACCAACAACAACAGAGCCAATGAAAAATAAATTTAACAAGAAAACAATATTTCTAAAAGTGAAAGCAAATACCAACCATAATTTCTTTACATCCATAGTCTACTCACAAATTAAGAAAACTCAAAGTTTTCAGGATAAAATACAAATAGAGCTCACAATTTTATTGGAAATAATTTTTTGAGAGTTCTAGAGCTATACAAAGCACCTGCCCAATACTAACCATAATTTGTTTACATCCCAAAAGCCTGCTCACAAATTAAGAACATTCAAAGTTTTCAGAAAAACCCAATAAACAGATCACTTCCTAACATTCAAAACCATAAACAAATCATAAAAAATCCAAAACAGAAAATGCATTGCATTGCAGACATCTAATTGAAGAACAACAAACAGACACGAAAATATCATTTTTTGATACAACAAGTTAATGAAGAACAATGGGAAAATTTCTAATTGAAGATAAATAAAAGTTTGAACATAAAATAGAATTTAAAATATTAAAAGTAGACACCAGGTATTAAGTTAGGGGTGCGACACAATTCCACATTTGGACTGTTGATATTTTAGGCGACATTAGAACTATTCTAAGAAAATCCCTATATTGTACTCTTTCCATCCAATTTTATAATAATCATTCCTTTTTTGAAACAATACTATTCATCTACTTTATCTTCACTCTTCTATCATCATTTATTTATCCACTTTGTCATTCACTTTATTTACAAATGGACCCCAAGACCCACTACATTCCACCATATCCTCAATTTATCTATTTTATTAATAAACTAATCAATATTTTAAAGAAGATTTAGTAATTGTCAATAAAAAATTCTAAAATTTTCAAACTAATTAATATAAATATGAAGAGTATTTATTAAAAATTTAAAGTAACATAATTAAAAAAAAGTTGAGAAGGAGTATAGAATTAAAAAAAAAGTTTAATCTATAAGTTTAAAAATTAATTTAATATTTAAAATTATTATTTCTAAGAGTATTTGATTTTGACCGACCGTCAAATTATCTTTTCTTGGAAATTTTCATGGTAAAGTCTCACTCCAGTGCATGTTGTGCACCCTAGTTGATGTTTAGAGCCGTCAAAACGGGCTGGGCCCGTTGGGCCAGACCGCCCCGCCACTAAAGATAGTGGGTTGGGCCAGGATTGACGGGCCGGCCCGTTTGGGCTGCGGTTTTTGGCGGGTTGGTGCGGTCTTTGGCGGGCTGGCCCGCCATTTTTTGATTTTTTAAAAAAATATTATGTTTAATTAAAAAATAATGCCCTTTCTAGGAATCGAACTCAAGACCTTACTGTTTGACTAATAGTGCTCTAACCACTTAAGCTATCCAACTTTATTTAATAACAATATATAATAAACCTAACTAATATTAAAAACTCTAGCGCATAACAGATTATATAAGCAGTTTCATTTTTTTTCTTCTTTCTTCATGTACTCATAATAGGGTATATAAAATATAAGTATATTACTTTAATATATAGGTATATTATTACTGTATTTATAATATATTATACAAATAAATATATATAAGATAAATATAATAAATATTTTGTAAAAAAAAAAAGTTGGCCCGCCAAAACCCGCGGCCCGCCTATTTTTGGGTTGGGTTGGAGTTTTGGTAGCCCGCCTTGCAAACGGGTTGGCCCGCCCCGCCCCGCCAAATGGCGGGCTTTTGCGGTTTTGGCCCGCCCCGCCCCGCCGGCCCATTTTGACAGGTCTATTGATGTTGCACTTTTCAATTTACTGATTTACACTTTTTAGTAAATGATGTTGTATTTTTCAATTATTACTAAAAATATTATTATACAGTTTAATAATTAAAAAGTGCAACACCATTTACCAAAAAGTGTAAGTCAGTAAACTGAAAAGTGCAACATGGATTAGGGTGCACAACATGCACTCGAGTCCATAGCAGACCAACCCAATTTTCATACATCTAGAAGGCTGTGTTGTGTAGATAAGAAGAGAATCAGTGAAAACATTCATCTATAAAAGACAAAAACTTGTGTGAGACGGATCCCTTTTAACCCATATTTCAAAATTTTGGGTAGGACACATATTTTTTTTCCAAATTTTGGTTTGTAAAAAAAGTGATAATGTTTAAGTAAAAAGTGATAATATTTTTAACAAAAGTGACTGTCACTTTTTACTTAAACACTATCACATTTTGTCCAAACATTATCACTTTTTATATATGAGAGCCGTCTCACGGATCTCAACGGTCTCACCCAAAACTAGCCCTCTATAAAATTCCTCTACTATCAGAGTTAGTTTTCAAACGTATTTCCTTTTTTTTAAATAATTACTCTTGTGCGACTATGTGACCGACTTTTTTTTTAAAATAATTACTCTGTGCAAATAAGAAGAGAATCAGTTTCCTCTACTTGAGTTTACGTATTCCTTTTTCTTTAAAATAATAATAATCATGTCTGTAATTTGTAATTTTCTATCTACTAATTTGAATTTTTGATTCCATTTTTCATACTACTCCCTCTGTCCACCAAAAGTGTGCTCACTTTTTTTTATATGTGCTTTTAAAAAAATCATATTTTAATTATAAATAATATATTTAATATAATGAGTAGAAAATATATTTGGTAGATACTCAATCTTGTTAGTAAAGTAGAAAAAATATTCAAAAGTTAACTATTTAAATAGAATAAGCACGTTTTTGTAGACCTCAAAAAAAGAAATGAGTACACTTTTGGTGGACGGAGGGAGTATATGTTAAACCATAGGACCAATGTGATGGATTAGAAAAACCATGTATTCAAATACACAGTGGTGGAAGGAGGCGATTTGGGTGATGAATTCGAATCCATTACCAACACCATTAAGGTCGAATACTGTCCAGATGATCTGTTTACATAAACAGCAGACAGGATCGACTATCAAGCGGGCCACGAATTAATAAATAAGTGATATCACATGTTTATTTTAATTATAGTATGCGTATGTGTATTTTTATAATCTTGATTTGTTTAAATTACATTATCATATGTACTAAATTTTTTTTATAATTAATCTTCTTGGGTTTTTTAATTTTTAATTAATCTATTCGGGCAAAACATAACATTTTTATGTGTAGATGAGATTTTGATTTAATTTTTTTAGTTGCATAAAATAAACGAGAAATGGGTATATGTAAAACAAATTATAAATTTAGATCTACACTCGGCAGCTTTCCAAGAAAAAATGGTGTATATATCTATACTAAGCATCTTAATGTGGCCTAAAAGATATATACGGGCCATTATTAAAATGGGATAATGTACGGACATTTTATTTGAAGTCCATAGTTAATTCTGAACCTAAATGGTCACTTGTTAAATTTCCCTTTTTTATGAGTTCACCCCAGATGGTAAAAAGACTATAATACCCTTTAATTAATTAAATTACAATATACTCCCACACTAATCTATGTTCATCTATAAAATTCATCTTCTCTCTGCGTATCAATTTACTCAAAGGTATTCCTTTTTCTTTAAAATAATTACTCTGGACAGATAAAAAGAGAACCGACCATAAGAAGAGAATCAGTGAAGATCGCTATGTTCATCTATAAAATTCATCTTCTCTCTTATTCTTTTTTCTTTAAAATAATAATAATCATGAAATTCTAATAATAGAGGTCCTTTGAAGTGAAGAATACCTATAAAATTTGTTCGAAAAGGTTTTGACCATCGAAAATGGAGGGTTTTTTTTTGTTTGTTTTCAAAACTGGTACACAAATTTCAGAAAATTCTACATGTACCCAATCTTCCAACTAAATTCACAAACTCTAATATGTCACAAATCTTCATATAAAACCTCAAAAATAGTTAACTTGAAATCAGGTTTATGAAGCTTTTACCTACAATCAAGTTTGTGCCCGGAGCATTTAAGAGCTTCGAGATCCTTGAGGGCAACGGCGGAGCTGGAACAATCAAGTTGATCACTTTTGGCGATGGTAAAATTAATTATAAATATAACACTCCTAATTTTATTTTGATATATTAACTTGTTATATATGTTCTAATTCATAAAATTAAAATCCATGTCAACGTACGGAGCAAATTTATTCTTTTAAATATGTCGAATATACATATATACAGTGTAACTAATATTTTGTCCTTGAGCTAGGTTTTTATAGTATGTTTATCAAAGAAAAGTGATTATATATGTTTTGTTTTTATTACATAAAAAAGGTAGTACTAATATATTAAAACTAGTTCCAGCTATGTACAAATTTATATATATAAACGCTTAAAATTTCTTTTAAAGGGGTATGTTGACAAACTTGATTATAAATGATACGGAGTACTTAATATTCATGAATTATATATATACGGAAATGATATAATGTCTACCGGTCTGCTTACATGGCAATGCCACATAATATATTTTTTATTCCATATTTTTAGATTATTTTCATTTTACATCATAAATCTTATCTTTCCATATAAATAGAATTAAAAAAAAATCATACCTAAAAAAAAATTACATAATTTTTAAAGGGTTAATTGCAAATTAAATCACAACCTTTCTCTAAATTGCAATTTAATCTAAACTTTTGAATAATTGCAAATAAAATCACCACCTTTAAATATTGTTGTAATTTAGACTTCAAGACAACTTCATTTGCACTCAAATTTGATGTTTTGAGATTAGATCGAAATAAAAAACAATGTTGTTTCATTAAGGAAGTGTCACATCAACTAGCCGCGTCAAATTTGAGCACAAATGAAGTTGTCTTGAAGTCGAAATTGCAATAATTTTTAAAGGTGGTGATTTTATTTGCAATTATTCAAAAGTTTAGATTAAATTGCAATTTAGGGAAAGGTGATGATTTAATTTGCAATTAACCCATTTTTAAAATAAATAAAAATTTATAAAAATAATAATAATACATGATTTGTAAAATAAATAACTTTAACAATGTATGAAATAAATCATTTTATCATAATAATTTTTTTACTGTAAACGTAAATAATTTAATTTTGTGAAAAAAAAATATTTAATACTCTGATGCGTCGAAAAAGAACGCCCTTGGATATCAGCCGTTCCTCTGCGAGCACTGCTAATCACGAAATGAATCACTCGTTTGTCCTTGGCAATCTTCACGCAAATCTCCTCGAGAATTCGAAAATGACCTGCAAAAGTACACCGGAGGGGGGCTCCGGCGTAGAAGCTCCGACGCTCAAGTCAGAATCGATCTTTTGGAGAATCAAAGTGGAATCCCCTTGTATTTCTAAGGGCATGTTTGTTTTGGGATGGGAAATCCGGATTTGGGATTTCGAAACTCCACCCTCGTTACAGTTTGGGATTTTGATTCAAGATTTCAAAATCCTACCCTATAAACCCTATAAAAGTCAGCCCTATAAATACCTACAAACCCTATATAAATACCTATAAAACCTATAACTCTATTCTATAAAATTAAATTCTACCCTATATAAATCCCAAAACAAACACAAAACATAAAAAGTATTAGGATTTTAAAATCCACTAGATTTTGAAATCCGGATTTCAAAATCCTCAAAATCCCAAAACAAACATGCCCTAAGGGAATTCCGGCGAATCGTCTCGTGTTTTCTTCTCAATTCAATATATATTTCGTAAGTGTGTGTGTACTGTGTAAAAAACGTAAGTAAGAATATAGGAATAACCTGCTTATATACCTGGACCCTTTCTTGGGAGAGAGAAAGACTCTTTCTCCCTATATTCTCGGCCCATTCCTGTAAATCCGGCCCAACTCCCTGAAGACTCGTCCCTCCTCCTCCAAGGCTGACCTATTCCTTTGACTTAGTTGGAAGAGATTAATCCATATCATGCGTTCCCCTTTGGGCCAAATCTCTGGGCCCAAAGGCTATTGATTCCCTTTTATGGGCTGAAGGCCCAATTATTCTAATTTCTCCTCTTAAGTCCAGGGGTGTATTAATCCTGCTTTCCAGCTTATTGACTTAATTATGATCATCATAATCTATCCCGTTTCCACGTGTCGACTTCTCCGAGGGCGACATATTTATCTACATCAACCACTCCCCCGTACTCTTGTAAAAAGATAATTTTTTAGAAGAGTAGGAAAACAATAATAAGATAAATCATACATAAATAACCTATTCCTTTAAATCCTCCTTCTCGTGTTTCCCTCAGAATATTGGCTGATTTAAGGTCTCTTCAATAATTATCTTCAGAATCTTTTGGGCCTTTTCCACTTCCACACGCCAATTCAATTTCGAAATCCAGTTTGCCCAAAGACCAACATTCAGCCGCCCTTCTTCAATCACGCGTGTTTTGATTGGGGAGCTTTTAATTCTCCTCGGTTTTTTCCCCCTTCTCTCTCCAGCATAATTATTTCAAAAAATTGTGTTCGCTTCGTAAAAAACTCCTCTTTTCTTTCCTTTCACACTTATCCACTCCTTTTTACTCTCGCTCCCATTTCTGCTATTAACTTCTTCACACGAGTTTATCGATCGGTCCATCACCTCCGAAAATCGACTTCGCTTCAGGTATCTCCTCTCCTTTCTCGTCTTTTCTTTTACTGTACCCCATGTCGTCTTCTACTCTAAACTCGTCAAACTCGACATCCCTGGAAAGTTCTACTTCCAACTCACTCTCCGTGTTTCCCATAACCGATCTCACCTTGAAAAATAAAATTTCTGGTTCTTCTCTGCTTCCTCCCGAACGAGTTATCGCCTTCCTTCGTTCAGGCATCTTTCCCCCTGATTACGTTGTTAGGGCAGCCCACCGGAAGGAACGCCCAAATTTTCCAGGCCCTAACACTCTGGCCTTTTGGGAGGCTCAACTAAAAGCGGGCCTTCGTTTTCCAATCCATCCTTACTTTTCTGAGATTTCCACTTACCTTCGCATACCTTTGAACCAGTTTACTCCCAACGCTATTCGTGCCATGTTAGGTTTTTACATTTTGATGAAGGGGAACGGTGGTGAACCCTCCGCTCAACTCTTCCTAACCCAATATATGTGCAAATTTGCCGACGGGTTCTTTTATGCATGTGGCCGTACTCCCAGGACCGGAAAGTTCATGGAAAAACTCCATGAAGGGGTCCAGGACTGGAAGGACTACTACTTTTTCATCACCAATCCATCTCCTTGGGAATTTCCGCATGAGTGGATTTATAAGAATCCTGGGGTGCCTCGTCCTCCTCTTTCCATTTGTTCCTCTCTGAATATGGATGTAATGAACAATTTAAATGATAACGTTTCCGCCCATGGCTTTTTTGATGTGATGAGTATCTGTAAGAACCCTAGAGCCCTATCTCATTTCGGCTTCGGTCGCCCCGATTATCCTTTAGGTCCTGATGATGGTAATACCATTTCTTTTCCCTTGGTATCGTCCTCAAGATTTGAACTGCTATGGTTTATTAACATATTTCCACACTTTGTTTTGCAGCTATGAGTTGGTTAACTCAGATTTCTCGTGATGCTACCCCTCTCTCGATGGTTGCTAAGTCTCCAGCCCCTGAAAGCTCCTCAAAGGCCCCTGTTCTTCCTTCCCCAGTGAAACCTGTTACTGGGTCAGTTGCAAAGCGCACTAGGTCTTCCACAGAAAAAGCCATAATCTCCTCATTGCCCCCTGCTTCCGATGCTTCTAAGAAGAAGAAGTCCAAGGTTAAGTCCTCTTTACCTTCCTCGGCTAACGCTACTCCTGATGCCCCTGGGGATATCAGTGTTGATCACCTTATGGCCTTCATAGATCGACATACTCCTATCCCTACTGCTGAAGCTCTTAATGCTTTGTCCTCAGAGGACCGAGTTGTGCACTCCGCTCATAGTTTTACGCAGGTAGATTCTCAATGTAGATATTGCTTTAAATGATTAATAGGAGAAAATATAGACACCTTACTTCTTAACGTTGTTTCTTGTGTAGTTTGGCCTCCTGTTTTCTGATGTATCCGAACAAGCTCTTCAATCCCTTCAACTAGTGGACGATCTCCAAAGCCAGGTAGAGTTGGAGAAAGTAAAGAAGGAGATACTCGAAGCAGAGCTACGGGAGGCTAACCAGAAATGTAAGGCACTTCAAGCGGAGAAGACAAGGTTGTCGGAGGAGGTTTCTTCGTTGAAGGCTCAGTTTGGTGAGCGGGTTGAGCGTTTAGAAACTACTCTCCCTTTGGCTGGGATGAAACTGTGTATCGATTCTCTTTTTACCTCCGCCATGGGTAAAAAATTCTTGGGTACCCTTCACCGAGAATGGTTAGAAGCCTTCTTGAAGAGTACCAGCTTCCTAGGGGCGATGGGCGCGTATATCCCCCACTTCATAGATCATGGGTTTTCCAACGCTGTAGCTGAACATTCTGCTCCTGGATTCAATGGTCAGTATACTCGTGCCCTTCGATTGGAGGAATTAGCTACTCCCCCTAAGTTCACTGGAGATCCTAAGGAGGACATTGACACTCCTTGGTGGCTGCCTGGGATGTGGAAGGCAGTGTTGGAGTTGAAGCAGACCGCCCTGAAGTTGGACGACCTTGTTCCGGCAAAGGATGTAGCTTTTCCTATCCATGTGGCCAACCCAGGTCCTGTGGCAACTGTGGCAGCCGGCGCTCTAGAGGAGAAAACGGAGGGAGGTGGTTCCAGTGGGCAGGTTGAGGAAGCAGGAGAAGGTTTCGAGGGAAAGAACGATGTTCCCCTCTCTTCATAACTCTATTTCTTTGATAACATTCCGGTACTTTTAAGACACTTTTCTTTTTGTTAAGGCCTTTAAGGCCCCTTTTGGTATTCTCAGGAGACTCCACACTCCTGCGTTTTTCTGTGGAGGGCTAGGGTATGATGCCCCTAATCTAGGATATTTCTATTTTATCTGCTACTTCATATCGTACCTGCACATTATCATTTGGCATGCACATATATATATATATATATATATTTTTGTCGTATATATGGTGTGATACCTGTTATGTTTTTCCTTTACTATGAGTTTGGCATGTCTCTAGTATTTTCTTGACGCGTAAAGGCTCTAAAGTTCATAGAGAAGTCTTAATCATGAAAGTATAATATTTCCTTATTTCTGTACTTACTTGATGTCTTGATACTGCTTCTAGTTTCTCTCTGGAGTTAGAGTTCTTAAGGATTATACTCTCCCAAAAGTTAGAATGTTTAGGGATTATACTCTCCCAAAAGTTAGAATGTTTAGGGATTATACTCTCCCAAAAGTTAGAATGTTTATGGATTATACTCTCCCAAAAGTTAGAATTCGTAGGGATTATACTCTCCCAAAAGTTAGAATGTTTAGGGATTATACTCTCCCAAAAGTTAGAATGTTTAGGGATTATACTCTCCCAAAAGTTAGAATTCGTAGGGATTATACTCTCCCAAAAGTTAAAATTCGTAGGGATTATACTCTCCCTTAAGTTAAGATTCGTAGGGATTATACTCTCCCTTAAGTTAAGATTCGTAGGGATTATACTCTCCCTTAAGTTAAGATTCGTAGGGATTATACTCTCCCTTAAGTTAAAATTCGTAGGGATTATACTATCCCTTAAGTTAAAATTCGTAGGGATTATACTCTCCCTTAAGTTGTTTATACTCGTAAGAGTTCTTAGGGATTATACTCTCCCTGAAGTTGTTTATACTCGTAAGAGTTCTTAGGGATTATACTCTCCCTGAAGTTGTTTATACTCGTAAGAGTTCTTAGGGATTATACTCTCCCTGAAGTTGAGATTCGTAGGGATTATTGGCAGGTTAATCACATATTCCGCTACCATATCCCCTACTCCCCCTAGCTTTAGAGGCTGTCGCGTATAGAAACTTTGGGAATTATCCTTAGGTAAAATATTTATGAATCGGTGTATGTTTCTCTATCTTGCAATATATCTATCATCTTATGTTGAACGCATTTATTATCTCCACACTCATTACATGGACATTTGGCAGTTATCTCAGCACAATATTCAATATATGAGAAATATTTCATCATAAAATCAACATGCATAAGGGTCATCTCATCATAGCATCAGAATATAAAAATCATCTCATCACCACATTAATCATGCATTAAAGGAAATTGTTGAAATTTTCCAAAAACTATGCTCCATTGATTCAAAATGTTTATCAACATAGGCAAATAAGGGGAACCTATGCCGGCCTCATTAAAAACCTCTCCGTGGTAAAACCCCAAGGGGAAACCCACGTAGAGGGAAAAAGAGTGCTGGTGAAGCAATTATTCGAATGAAAAGTAAACATAAAATTTGTTCATAAAGGGGAAGATGGTAAAGGGATAACACCTTCCTCAAACATAAAACCTCTTCAAATGGCACACGTTCCATGGCCTCAATATCTCTTTCCCTGTCATGTCCTGGAGTTTGTATGCTCCGCCTTTTAGTACCTGTACTACCTTGTAGGGACCCTCCCAATTAGCTTCCATTTTTCCTGTATTTTTCAAGGCATCTGCTTTTCGAAGTACTAAATCTTCAACTTTAAAGGAACGAGGAATCACCCTGCGATCATAAGCTGCTTTGATCCTGCTTTTATATCTCTCCGCTTTCAGTCTTGCCATCTCTCTTTCTTCCTCTACCAGGTCCAGGGCCTCCCTCATCAGCTCTTCATTCTTCGTCTCTTCAAAATATGTAATTCTGTGGGACCCAAGCCTGGCCTCGGGAGGTATCACCGCTGCTGCTCCATACACCAAATAAAAGGGAGGTTCCCCTGTGGCTGTTTTAGGACTGGTCCTATAAGACCAGAAAACATTATCTAGCTCCTTCACCCATCCTCCTCCTACTTTTTGCAATCGCGTTCGGATGCCGTCTACTAGGATTTTATTTGTAACTTCCACTTGTCCATTGGCTTGTGGATGGGCCACCGAAGTGAATCTCTGTATGATATTCCATCTTTCGCACCACTTTCTCACCTTTTCCCTATTAAATTGTGTCCCGTTGTCAGAGACCAAGATTCTGGGCACTCCAAACCTGCAACAAATATGTCTAGCCAGAAATAGAATTACATTATCTTCCTGTATCTTGGCCAAGGGTACAGCCTCTACCCACTTACTAAAGTAATCCACGACCACAATCAAAAATTTCCTTCCCCCAGGTGCCAGGGGGAAGGGTCCGACTAGATCTATTCCCCATTTGGCGAAGGGACAGGGCGAGTACATGGCCCCCATCTCTTCTGCAGGTACTCGTATCAAGGGTCCGTTCTTCTGACACTTCTCGCATTTCTTCACATATTCCCTAGCGTCTCTGATTATATTGGGCCAGTAAAAACCCGCTCTAAATACCTTCTTCACCATAGTCTGATAGCCTTCATGGCTAGATGCACAACCTTCATGAATATCCTTAATCACTAGCTCTGCTTCTCTTTCCTAACAATTTCTTGTTAGCATAATGATCATCTTCCAGCTTTTGCTTCTTATGAAGAGCTTCAACCTCTTCATCACCAATATCAGCTAGAATATCTCCTAATTCTTCTTTCTTCTTCTCTAGAACAAGTTTTCTCTTGACTTGTCTAGTCTGAACTTCAACTTCAGGAGATGCAATACTTTTTCCTTTCAGCAGTCTTTTCTGTTCTTCAGCTTGTTCAAGATCTGCCTTCTTGACTAGCCTTCCTCTCTTGGGAATTTTAAGATCTTGTATAGCAGTTGCAGCTTCCTTCATCTCTGGTTCAGCACTTGACTTTTCTTCAACTCTACTTGTCTCTTCCCCCTTTTTGGCTTCATCACTTGCCTTAAGAGTGAATAGACTAGTAAACCGAGTCATTTCTTCTTTCAATGCTTCCTTCATTGCTTCAGCCGCGAGCTCTATCTGTCTTTGATGCGTCTTGACTTGACTCATCTTGTCTAGACGATCAACAGTGAATTCCAATTTCTTTGAGTTAATGGCCAACTCATCTTTGAAATGAACAGCTGTCTGACGCAGAAGGGTATTTTGCTTAGTCAGCTCAGTGAGAATAGCTTGAGAACGCACCAACTGATCTTGTGCTTCTCGTCTTTGCTCATCACCTATCTCAATTTTTACCCTGTATAGTCTTTCCATCTTACTAGACTCTTCAGCTAACGACCTAGCAAATGAAATAGATCTTTTCTCAGAAAATTCAACTTGCTTCTGAAGAAAACGTTCAACTTCCGCATACAACTCTGTTCGGAAAGTTGAATCCATTTTGTTGACCTCACCAACAATCAATTCTCTTGAGGAGTCAACAAGCGACTGGTTTTGTTCAACTAACATGTCTTTGACCTTCGACTCTAAGAATTCTTCAATAGCAGACTGAACAGTATCTTTTAAATCCGATTTTAACTCTATAAGATATCCTTCAGGGAAACCTTGAGTAGACGACTGAGCTCCAGTAACAACTCCTTCTTGAACTTTCTCAACAAGTTCATCTTCTGTAAACATTACAGCATCCATAAACTCATCGTCTTCTTCTCCAAAGTTGAAAGAATCATCATCAGTAGACTTTCCAGACTCATCTTCTGACTGATCTGAAGTTTGGGTACCAGCTTCAACAGTTCCAGCTCTCAACTCTTCTTCCGATAGATCAGTCTGAATACCAATATCAAACATGTGCGATGCAGGCAATACATCATCTGGTACATTTAGCATTTGTTTTACCAGGGCTGTAAGAACATGAGGTGGGAGAAGTTCTGAATAATCTTGAACTCCACTATTCTCCCTTTGCTCCATCTCCCAATCCATAAAATTGGAGATACCACCCATGCCTTGTATGACTTCAAACAGATCATCAGTGGAAGATTTCTTCAATGCAACCCACGTGCATATTCTAATGAGTTTCTCAAACTGTTCTGATGAGGTGTCTATCTCAATAGACGAGAGCCTCTTCTTCATATTGTTGCTTACTTTAGCACGAACCCTCTTCTCCCTTAAGCACATTGGATAATAGACAAGGGATTCAAATCTAACATCAGATGGGGTCTGAGCAGGTGGGGTCCCTGTCTCAGTTGTTGCAGTGGCAACTGGTGTTTTGTCTGAAGTAGATGGGTTGAGGGGTTCAACATATTATGTTGAGGTAAGAGGGATTTGGATGGTAGTTTCTTGGGGCTTTAACATGGCTTGGTTTGGTTCGACAGTTGTAGGAGTATCAACTGTATCGTATATAGTAGTGTGTGGGGTTATGTTGGCTCGAAGTGGTTGTACTGCCAACACTGAAGAGGTTTTGGGTACAGGTTTGGCACGAGATCGAAGAGATCTGGCCTTGGTTTTAACGGGGAGAGAGAGAGGAATTGACAAAGCTCTAGAAGAAGTACCAACCTTTTCTTCTGTCGACTTGTCTGGTGAAGGACTCGACTCGACTCTCACCAGTCGATATTCATATAGTTCTTCTTCTTTCTTCTCAGGCTCTCTGTCCGAGTGTGTTTCTTCCGAGTCTCCTGCAGTCTCAATCATTGCCTCCTCTTCCACATACTGAACTAGTCTTCCACTAGTTCCAGCCTTAGCTTCTTCAGACCCTTCACTGCCCGACTCGTCTTCTCCAGAACTAGACGAGGCAGCTTCAATCATGGCGTCATCAGGATTGATCTGGACTTGTCTGGGAGCAGCAGCTCTTCTAGCAGCTTGCTTTGCCAGGGCCTCCTTCTTCAAATAATGCTTAAGAGGATGAAATGGCTTGCCCTTACTCCAACTAGTCTTGTTGGGCAATAAGATGGGTAGAATCACACTTAGCTTGTTTCCAAAGCTTACATTCGCAGACACAACCCAATTAACTGAACTGGTGTCGACTTGAACATACTTCTTGTAATACATCAACCTATCCAAGAAGAATTTCGACCAATTTCCTTCAGTGATTCCATCATGAATTATGGCCATTATCCTTGCTTTCTGAAGCGTCACAGAGTCAAAACTCCCGGTGACTCCTAGCAACATTTTTGATGCGATGTCAAGAAGAGTCTTGAATTTGTCGAGTAATTCCTTCTTCTTGACAGCAGGAATTTTTCCATCGCGATTCAACCTCAGCTGTTTTCCACAAAAGATACTTAGATACCTCAATTCTCTGCCTTCAGCATATCTCTCGATATCTATCGAACCAGGTGGCAATTTCAACGATTCTGTCAAAAATTCACGAGTGATCTCCACTCTCCTTCTTCCAACAAAGGCTTCAATCGAGTCGCCTTGTCGAGTGGCAGTAGCATAAAACTCTAATACTTCCTCTTCCAGCACAACTTCAGGAAATGCCTCCAAATAAGGTCTCAAACCGCATCTGAAGCATTTTATAAGAATTTCTTTGTTGTCTTCAGTGTGATTTCCTTTGAAAAACACTGATCCCTCCACATGCACTCTTCCTTCGGTGATGTACTTACCGAGATCAAACCTTGCTTGCATGTTAGTACGCGCATCAAATATCGAAACAATCGACATAGTAGAATGATTATGAAAATTAAGAAATTTCGAAAGATCTTGAGTGCTTGAGAAGTTATGAGAATCAAGAGATAAGAACTTGTGAGCAGTTATGAACGAGTAGTATGGGTTTTGTTAAAACTTAAGTGTTGAAATCAATGGTTGAGATTGAAAGATTTGATCCAATGGACAAATATGAAAGTCCTTTGAAATTCAGTTTTACGGAATCGAGAATATTACGTGATTTAGTATTGTAAAATTTGAAATCCGCCTCTTCTATTGGTAGATAAATGGGGTGTACTTATCTGACCTAGCATAGTAGAGTTTTGGCGCGAACTATGTATATACACCTCATTAAATGGAGTGTATAAATCCAATTCTTCGGGTTTTCAAAATTTCATTACTCAAATTACATATATATCCTTAATTCGTTTTGTTTAAGCACTTAGAGTATTTACATCATAGGAACACTTATCTTGTCTGTTCGAGTCTATCCAGAACAGACGAGTAGACTGAAATGTACCAGAAGAGTTCCCCCTTCAACTGTGTTTGTCTACCTTGAACATCAAACGACTATTTTGACCTGTCTTTTCTTGCACTACAGATTAGCCGTAATACATGTAGTCAAGTAAAATAAGTAAGATGAATATCAATCTAGCTCAACGTTCAAGGTTCAAACAAGATGACTGTTAACAAACTTAAGAGTCAACATAAGGCTCTTTAAGAAATCAAAGATTCCCCCTTAAATGTTTATTCCCTTAGTATTACCCTCAGCTTTACCAGCTTCCTCATCGGGTTGTTTGGTCAACTTGTCTGACCTTGTATACCTGTCTGTTGGGTGAGTAGACGAGTGCTCTGAGTTTTTGTGGTAACTTGTCTGTTTCTCCTTTCTTCTTAGGAATGTACCTGTCTAGTTAGTACATTGCTACATACTAGTAGGATCAAGATCAATTAGTCCTAGACTAATGCATAATTCATGAAATCGGGCCTCAGCTAATGGTTTTGTGAAAATATCAGCTCTTTGAAAATCAGTGTGAATCTTTTCCATGCGAATATCCTTCTTTTCTACATGATCATGTATGAAATGATGTTTCACATCAACATGCTTACAACGTGTGTGCAGAACAGGATTTTGTGTAATGGCAATAGCACTGTTACTATCACAGAAAATAGGAACATTTGATTCATAGATATTATAATCTCTAAGCTGTTGAATAAGCCATAATAATTGACTACAACAACTACCAGCAGCCATGTACTCGGCTTCAGTAGTAGAGGTAGCAACACTTGTCTGCTTTTTCGAAAATCATGAAATGAGTTTTGTGCCTAAGAATTGACAAGAACCAGATGTAGATTTCCTATCTATTCTACAACCACCAAAATCAGAATCAGAGTAGCCACTTAGAGATAGATCATCATTTGAAGGATACCATACACCACGATTGATGGTCCCTTTCAAATATTTCAATATCCTTTTAGTGGTTTCCATATGACTCTCTTTTGGATTAGCTTGAAAACGAGCACATACACCAACAGAAAATGCAATATCCGGTCTACTAGCAGTCAAGTATAGTAATGAACCAATAAGACCACGGTAATGAGTTTGATCAGCACACTTACCATTGTCGTCTGGATCCATCTTGTAAGTAGGTTGCATAGGTACTCCAGAAGATTTACATGTCTTAATACCATACTTGTCTAGTAGATTACGAGTATACTTTGCTTGATTTATGAAAATCCCTTCTGGGGTCTGTTTTACTTGAAGTCCAAGAAAGTAATTCATTTCACCCATCATAGACATCTCAAATTTACTTTGCATGAGTGTTGAAAAACTTTCACTCAGCCTTTTGTTAGGTGAACCAAAGATGATGTCATCTACGTAAATTTGGACGAGTAAAATGTCTTTCCCTTCTTGTTTTCTAAACAAGGTTCTATCGACCTTGCCCTTAGTGAAACCATTTTCTAATAGAAATTGAGAAAGAGTATCGTACCAGGCTATTGGAGCTTGTTTTAGTCCATATAAGGCCTTCTTTAATTTGTATACCTGGTTACCTTTGACTTCGAAGCCTGGGGGTTGTTCAACATACACTTCTTCCGCAAGAATACCATTAAGAAATGCACTTTTAACATCCATTTGATATTCGGTAAATTTCATATAAGCAGCATATGCAAGAAACAATCGAATGGCTTCTAGTCTAGCAACAAGTGCATATGTTTCATCATAATCTATGCCTTCAGCTTGTGAATAGCCTTGGGCGACTAGTCTAGCCTTATTTCTAACGACTAAATCATTCTCATCTTTCTTATTCTTGAAAATCCATCGAGTGCCAACTACATTATGATGTTTCGGTCTATCTACAAGTTCCCAGACGTCGTTTCGAACAAACTGATTCAACTCGTCTTGCATAGCAATGATCCAATTACTATCAGCCAATGCCTCATTAATGGTCTTAGGCTCGATAGATGAGAGGAAACAGCACCAGCAAAACAGAGATGAACTAGGTTGTTCTTGCGACTCAAAGAGTTGTCGTCTAGTCTTCACACCAACAGTAGAGTCACCAATGATACTTTCAGTATCATGAGCAGATTTCCATGTATTTCTATTCTTAACAGTAGCACTATCATCTATATCATGTACAGCTTCATGCATGTCAACATCATTTGTATCATCAACAGATTTACCTGGAGTAGATGAGTCAACTAGAGCAGGCATGTCTACTGGTCTAGTAGACTTACCTTGAGCACTTACCTTCTCCTTGTCATCAGATTCGAGAGCTTTCATGAATGGATTGTATGCTTGAACGGATTCATATACCTCTGAATCTTTGTCAGATTCGATAGTTAGCTCAGTAACTTTCTCACTGATCTTGTTGACAGACGAGTCCTGTTGAGATTCATCGAAAACCACATGTGGTGTTTCTTCCACACATAGGGTAGAGTAGTTGAATACTCTGAATGCTTTGCTAGTCGAGGAGTATCCTAAGAATATCCCCTCGTCTGCTTTAGCATCGAATGCATTCAACTTGCTTTTCCCATTGTTATGGATAAAACACTTACAGCCAAATATATGGAAATATGAAACTCTGGGTTTTCTACCTTTCCATACCTCATAGGGCGTCTTACCTAGTGCTTTATTGATAGCACTTTTGTTTTGGGAATGGCATGCAGTATTGATAGCTTCTGCCCAAAACTTCTGAGGAGTATCATACTCTGTCAGCATGGTCCTGCAGGCCTCCTTAAGAGTTCTGTTCCTTCGTTCTGCTACTTCATTTTGTTGTGGTGTCCTTGCTGCACTAGTAAGGTGCTGGATGCCACGCTTAGAACAAAATTCTTTAATATAGCAGTTAATGAATTCAGTACCCTTGTCACTACGGATCTTGACAATGGACTGATTCTTCTCAACTTATATCTTCTTCAACAAATCAGGTAGAAGTGTTTGTGTATCACTCTTCTTGTGTAAGAAGACTACCCAAGTGAACTTAGAATAGTCGTCTACCACAACAAGTGTGTACCTTCTACCGTTCAAGGTTGGAGGAATAATTGGGCCATGTAAGTCCATATGTAGAAGTTCAAGAACTCTACTTGTTGAGAGGGTTGGAATATATTTAAAGGAACCTTTTACCTGTTTACCTTTTTTACAGGCATCGCATACATGTGATTTGAAATAGATTTCGTTGGGTATACCTTCAACAAGGTAATCTCTTGCTATCTTATTAATCACCTTAAAGTTCATGTGACAAAGGCGTTTATGCCAAAGCCAACTGACCTCTTTGGGTGTCTTAGTAAGAAGACAAGTGTCCCGTGGACAACTATTCCAATTCACAATGTACACACTACCTTGTCTTATGCCGACGAGTAGTACGGTATGAGTCCTCTTGTCTATGATTTCGCACTTTTGACTTTTGAACTGCACTTTGTAACCTCGATCACAAAACTGTGAAACAGATAATAGATTATATTTCAAACCTTCTACGTATGATACATCTTGTATCTCTACGTCGCCATTTCGGATATAGCCAAAGCCTTTTGTGATGGCTGTAGAGCTGTCACCGAATATAACCTTTGGTCCTTCTTGCTCATGGTAGCTTGATAGAAGTGTCTTAGTACCAGTCATGTGGTGCGAACAACCACTGTCTATGTACCAAGTTTCTCCTATTGAGCCACCCTTCTTGTATAGATCGAGTCGACCCTGCATTAGATGATATTTCATAATTTAGGTACCCTCCTTGTTTATTGGGGTCCTGGGGGGTTAGTCGAGTTCAATGGAATCCAAATGTACATTGGAGTCCTGAACAAGTTTGATCTTCTAAGCTTTCGACCATATTTGTTGCAAAATAAGACCTTGTTGTCCTTATCTGGCCTATCAGTCGAGTTCGGGTCTACTCTTTGGAGATAGCCTTTCGACTTAATCTCTACTTGAGCAAGCACTTGTCTATGATAGTCAGAGTAGGGTTTATATGCATTAGGTCCATACGGCTTATAGACATGTTTAGGTCTTTCTTCTCCTTTGATATCATATGACAAAGGTGGAGGATATAGGACAGCTTGTGTACGATATTTTGGACCTTCCTGTCTAGGTCTAGACGAGTAGAGTTGAGACTGCCTTATGAAAGGAGGTCTAGACTCTTGTCGTCTAGTCTGTACTTGTCTAGTACTCATCTCCTCAGGATACCAATCCTCGTATCTGACCTGGTTGGGTCGTCTACGATTAGTGGTCCTTAGAAGATTAGTTCTAGGTTGAACAGGCTTGTTGTTACCATTCTTTTTACATCCTTTGGTAATTGGAATGTTAACTCGAGCTTGTTTTGGTACAGTACCTTTAGATGGAGTATCAATATCGTATATCATTGGTCCTTTTCCTTTATCATTAGTCAAAGAGCTTGAGATGAAAATAGTAGGGTTCTTAGGAGCTTGAGTAGACGAGCTGGGTGTCTCAGCACCTATGCCTGTCTTGTCAGCAGGAGCCCTATACCTATCTGACAGTTCAAGGTTAACCTTAGAGGAGTTAACCAGGTCAGTAAGTTTAAGGTCTAGAGTGACAACCTCGATTTCTAAGAACTTATTACGTTCTTCAAGCTTTTTGCACTTACTTTTTAAAACATTGAATTCATGTTTCTCAGTAGCATGTGTCTTAAGTAGGTCTTGATACAACTTGTCTGTTAATGCACACTTGTCTTTGAGTTGACTCAACTCTTCTTGCAAGCGTTCATTTAGGACTGTTATATTAGGATCTACTTTAGACTGAGCTTCCTTAAGATCAATGATTTCTTGTCTTAAAATGATGTTTTCGTCACTGACTTCAATGATTGCTTGGTTGGCAAGTAGGAGGTCGTCTTCAACTGCACTAGTAGAGTGCTGAAGGCTACTCCCTACTTTGCTACTGGCAGTATCACTTTCATCAGATTCTGATTCATCACAAGATTGAAAAGATGTTGCAGATGATACCTCTTGGTCGATTTTAGCCATGCAGCATAGACCATCATCAACTATGAAGGCTTCATCGTGATCTGGATCAGACGGGTAGCTAGATGAGGATGATGGCAACTCGTCTGAGTCAGAATCAGAGTCATCATTGGCCATCATTGCCTTCTTGCCACGGTTGTATCTTCTTTCCCTTCGTGCTTTGCGCTCTTCTCGATCATCAGTACTCAGGTCTGGACATTCATATATGTAGTGACCTGGTTTCTCACAATTATAGCATAAGAGATCATTAGTAGCCTTTTTAATAGGAGAGTTATTCCTTCGTTTATCACGTCTATCAGAACGAGTAATCTTTCTACCATCAGACTCTCTATCTTGTCTGTTACCTTTCGAGACTTCGTCTCTCCTTTCGGACGAGTTTCGGTCTCGTCTGGTCTCAGACGAGTTCTTAGAAGCAGACCCTCTATGATCTCTATAGAACTTCTTATATCTTCCAAAACGTTTATTCAGCTTATCAAACTTTATAACCATGAGGCTTACCTGATCCTTCAGACTAAGATCAGTATCTAACTCGTCTTTCACAGAAGTAGACCTAGTTTTAGACTTCGACCTGTCTACCTTAGACGAACTAGCCTTAAAAGCAACGTTCTTAGATACAGCATGTTCTCTGTCACTACTTACTATAGGTTCATCTTCGTCTAAATCAAACTCATGGGCCTTTAGAGTTTGAAACATGGTCTCTGCTGTCCATACGTCTATATCTTGGGTATTCTTAACAAGCATTTTTACCATTTTCCATCGACTATCAAGGCTTTTGAGAATCCTAAGATTGATTTCACGTGGAGTATAAGATTTACCAAGGACTTCCAAGTCATTCATGATTTTGGTAAAACGAGTATCCAACTGGTCTATAGTTTCGCCAGCTTTCATATGAAATGATTCAAATCTTTGGACTGCAGTGGAAAGCTTGCTTTCTTTGATTAGGGATGTTCCTTCACAAATGATAGCTAAGCGATCCCACATTTCTTTGGCAGTTTTACATTTTAACACTTTTCCCAGATACTCGTTAGGAAGAGTGTGTAAGATGTAATTCTTGGCCAAGCTATCCAAATTATTATGTCTCATTTCTTCTGAGGTTAGTTCTGACCTTGGTTTCTTGACGAGTGTACCCACGGGTTGATTTGTGTCAAGGGCAGCAGTATTAGGGATCATGGTCACTATCGGACCTTCAGTGATGACGGAGATCATTAAGTCGTGAGTGGAACTGAAGATGGCTTCCATCCTTAGCTTCCAATAGTCATAATCTTGAACCTGGAACTTAGGTAACTTGTTAGCACTAATTTCGAGAGACATGATTCAAGAAGATACGAATATCACAGTATAGTATCAAGAAACAGATGTTTTCAAGTTCAGCGATAAAGAACACGTAAGAGCACGTATAGACACGGACCAAGACTTCACCCAAGTCTTGAGTTGGTTATCAAGAAACAGCAGTTCGTAAACTACTGCTCTGATACCACTTGTAGGTCCCTAAGTTGAGTTTAATAACAAGTAAGCTAGTGAAAATGTCTAGAGGGGGGTGAATAGACTTTTCAAAAATCTTTCGATATATCAGAATTACAATGTGCGGAATACGAAATTAACAATGAGCCCAATTAAAGTTTATACTCAACTTATTTCGAGAACTCTGTTTCAGTGTTTACTCAACTTGTCTTGTTCAGTTATGTATGTTTAACAAGTAAACAGTTAATCAATTAATCAACAAACAAAAACAGTAAAGTAAATCAAACACGAGATTTATAGTGGTTCGACAACTTGTCTACATCCACTCTCACAAACCCAGTTGTGAAATTCTTATTAACTCGTCCAATGGAGTAATATGTTCTTGTAGCTTTAAGTCCCAAGAAATAAGACTTAGATCTTCTCGATTATATCTCCAGATATATCTTCGATCTTACTAGCTATTTTACAAGTAACTAGCAACTTGAAACAGTAAACGAAAATAAAACTTCTCTTCGTTCAGTAGTAGCCTTCTTCGATCTTCACTTGTCTTGCGTAGCTTCTTTCTGAACTTCAATCTCTGAGAGTATTTCTTCAATAAGCTTTTGTCAGTAGTTGTTATCAATATTTTAGTAGTCTTTAACCAATGAATACCTTGGGGTATTTATAGACTTCTAATTCCAAGAACTTTCAGTTGTATAACAACCTTTCTTGAAAACTAACTTGTAACTGTTCTCCATATCCTTTAACGCGTTTCTTCAGTTAATTAGTTATTCTTTAACTAACTCTTCAATCTTTATCTTCAACACGCTTTTGTAACTAACTTTAAGTTGACCTGTCTTGTTTAAGTCGCGCACCTGTCTTTTCCTTCAGTAGTAGACTGCGTCTTCTACTTGTCTTGTGCAGTAGACTTCTTCAGATTACAACATAGAACTAATCTAGTCCTATCATCTAATCCTAACAAAACTATTACATTACATTAAGCTCTTGTTACAAGCTTAGTCAACTTAGAAAACTATACAATGAATATGAACTAATATAAACGAAACATGAGCTTCTATACATCTTGAATAGCTCAATATAAAACCTATCAAGTATACAAAGTACTTATAAGCTGTACTTGTCTTTTTTTCATACTTATCTTTTGAAACTATTACTTGTCTTTTGAACTCTACTGGTCTTGTACAAGATGACTTCTCTTAACTAGACTAGATCAGTCAATACTTAGAAAATATTCAAATCTTCTTTTGGCTTATCAAAACTTTATCTTTTATCTTTTATCATCATCTAGGACTTGTTCTAGGATTCATATCCCAACAAACATAAATGATTACTCCGGCCACAAAGTTCGACTGGCAACGGATATTGTTTAAAGAGTATATGACAACACATATTATCTAAGAACATTAAGAACACGATATAAAAATAATTCAAAGTAAATAAGATCTGCAATATTTTTTTAGATTTTTTTTTTATAACCAACTCTTCTATTAATTGCAAGAACATGTACTTGGGGAAGTCCGGCCACAAAGTTCGGCGGATCATCCCAACAGTGAGGGCTCCTAAATATTCAAGAAGCCCTTATGATAGAATTTGACATCCGATCAGAATGATCGGATAAGCATTAATAATGTAATATGATCAGAATCGAAAAAGCATAAGAAGAAACAAAAGCATATAAAAAAGAGAGTACGAAATAACAAAAAAGTGTAAAATTCTTTGTTTGAAACTGTGCACGTTTCTAAATTTTCTGAAAACGAATATTGACATTGAAAGTAAGAGGGTTATTATATAGGAGATTATATAAAGATCTAACGGTTAAGATTAATTTGTATATATGGATGGATTAGATTAAATTGAAAAGGAGGAAACTGAGGCGAGGAGATTTTTTTTGAAATGAAGACCATTGAGATGAGAGAGATTGTGTCAGACGAATCAGACTGCGACACGTGGCACTTGAAAAAAAGTGTAAAATTCTTTGTTTGAAACTGTGCACGTTTCTAAATTTTCTGAAAACGAATATTGACTAAGAGGGTTATTATATAGGAGATTATATAAAGATCTAACGGTTAAAATTAATTTGTTTATATGGATGGATTAGATTAAATTGAAAAGGAGGAAAATGAGGCGAGGAGAGAATTTTTGAAATGAAGACCATTGAGATGAGAGAGATTGTGTCAGACGAATCAGACTGCGACACGTGGCACTTGAAAAGTTTGCAAATATATATAATAAAAATTACAAAAACTTTATACAATATTGACCAATTAAGCCAATTAGATTGAAAATGTTATTGGGCCACCATTAATTCATTTGACCAATTCTTAATCTATTTATCAATTGACCTGCTTATGTTTTTAATTTTGACTGAAATAACTTGATTCGATTTTGTGATTTTTTTTTACTTTATTGCCGAACGCGGATTTTATTTTTGTCTTTTCAAATTCTTTTCTTTTTGTTCGTCTTCTCTTTCCAATCTCTCGAGCAATTGACAATTTCTACTTCCGACGATTTTCTCTAGCGGTTGTGACGGTTTTTTTAATGTAGTAACAAAATACTATTAAATGTAGTAATTCAAATTGTAATATGTTGTGGAGTAACATACATTATTTTATGTGTAATAACCCAAATTATTTTATATAGTAATACAAATTCTTTTATGTGGTAAGTTGGTAACATATTTTTTTCTAGTTCTTTTTGTTGATGTAGTAACCCACATTATATAGTAATATGTAGTAACATATATTATTGCATATAGTAATACACAAATACACAATAATCATGTTGTAATACCAATTATTTTATTGCATGCAAATATATTAGATCATTTGATAAATTTACATATAGCAACTAACAATGTTCAATGTAGTAATTCGAACTGTAGTAACATATCGTTTTTTGTGTAGTTAAACACATTATTACATGTAGTAATAACACAAACTATTTTATTTTATATAGTAATACATATTATTTTATGTAGTACAATATTTTTTTTGTAGTGTTTTTGTATAATATGGAGTATTAAATATGCATGTAGTAATTCAAGTCATATTAAATGTTTTGATTATTTAATTTATTTTTCAAAGAAATAAAAATGACTGATTTTTTTAAAATTATTCTGTTAAAAAAAAAACTAAAGTATATAGTATCGAAAATGATATAGAACCCAACATTATTTACGTGCCCACAACACATCAATAAAATTTCACAAAAACTTATATGCAATATTGTATACATGCAATATTGACTAATTAAGTCAATTGGGCTGAAAATATTGACTTATTAAGTTAATGGACTAAAAATATATATTATTGGGCCACCATTAATTCATTTGGATTAATTCTTAATTTATTTGTCAACTGGTCCGCTTGTGTTCCAATTTTGACAAAAAAAATTTAATCCATTTATTTTGTCAATTTCTGTGATTTTTTTATCTTTTATTTTATTGCCGAACGCGGGATATTAAATGTAGTAATTCAAATCTTACTATGTAGTAACACACACTATTTTATGTAGTAATAACACAAACTATTTTATATAATAATACAATTTCTTTTATTTAGTAACCCGTTTTTTTCTAGTGTTTTTGTTAATATAGTAACTCATATTATAATACGTAGTCACATATATGTAGTAAACACAATAACCATGTAGTAACAAACGCATATTCAATGTAGTAATTTAAACTGAAGTATGTAGTAGCATATAATTTTTTATATAGTAATATCGATTCTTTTATGTAGTATTTTTTTCTAGAATTTTTATTGATTAAGTAACTCACTTATAACATATAGTAACATATATTATTGCATGTAGTAATATAAAATAACCTCGATCCATAATAATATATTATTGCATGTAGTAATATGGCCGTCGTAAATTGCAGCGTTCGGCCGCGGTCTCGGGTGGTCGAAAACTGCTCGGAGAAGACGACTAAGTACAATTTCTACTAGTGGGTGTATTTATAAAAAATATTTATGCTAGTGGGTGTATTTATAAAAAACATGAGTGTGAATTGAACTGTCAGTGAGTGTATTTATAAAAAATGTGGATTGAACTGTGGGTGTATTTATAAAGAATGTGAGTGTGAATGACTAAAATGCATATGCCAATATTTCACAAAAGACTAGCCCACAACATTTTTCTTATTTATATTTATTTTGAATTTAATTATTTTATACCTATCAAACTTATAAAATCTTTTTTTAATGCCATTAATTTTTTTCAAATTTTTCCATGGTCCTTAATCTTTTCTAATCTCTTTCTCCGCAAAATAAAAATTAATTTCATGTCAGGGCTAAAACAACTTTTTAGAATATTTTAGAAAAATTTAATGTATCATAAATTAATAGATTCACTTGTATATAGCACAAAATAATAGAGAAATAAATATCACATTGGTTCGTGCTAAAGGATACGAAATACTAAAATCAACTTAAATAATTAAAGAGATAAGGGAAATATTTAATGATAAAAAGTTATTACGGCAATGAGATTAATTTTTATAAATATTTAATGATAAAAAGTTATTATGGCAATGGGATTAATTTTTATTTCGTCATTTCCGAGTATGTATAAAGATTAAATTAAAGTGATGACGTAGTATTTATAAAATAATAGAGAAATAAATATCACATTGGCTCTCCTGCTTGTGCCATGTGTCATTTATATTCTTACCACATGGCTTTTTTTTTTTTTTTTTTTTATGTGGCAACTACGTGGATAATTTAAGTAGAATTTCAAAAGATTTCATTTGCTGCTCCAAATTCTACTACATCTCTTAACCTTCAAACTCCGACAATTGCCCTTTTCTTAGACTTTTGGAATTGCAGCTACTTTTGTTTGTTTTAATCTATACATACGCATATGGTTGAGGCCAGTGGTAGGCGCATGCATTCTTGATTTATAATCTTATGTGGAAATCTGAAGTGGTTGGAAAGTCTGGCTTCTTTTTTAAGATATGCTTTCTTACCTACCAATTTCAATTTCTTGATGTTGTAGCACATTGACGCCAAATTCGTCGGAGAACTCCAGCGACAAGAGTTGGGAATCTGGGTTTGTTGTAGGAAAGGTAAGAGTCCATTCAACAATCACTTTCTGCGATTGATCCTATGAATAATGAGAAAGGTTTATGGGTTTTAAACGATTTTTTTTTGTTTTTGATTGTGCTGATAAAGATTGGGAATCGAGGGCCACTATGAGTATGAGTAGAGTAATCATTTTAATTTCTTGATGTTGTTTTACTGACCAATTTTAATTTCTTGATGTTGTAGCACATTGACGCAAAATTCATCGCAGAACTCCAGCGATATGAATAATCAGAAAGGTTTATGGGTTTTAAATGATTTTTTTTTTTTTTTTATTGTGCTGATAAAGATTGGGAATCGAGGACCACTATGAGTATGAGTAAAGTAATTATGGTGCTCTCTTCATATTAGGGAAGACCATCCTTGGAAGAGATATAAATAAAAGAATATGATGTTTGTAGATCAAATTATCTATCAATTGATTTATTTAGTTTTGCATAGATGTTTCGTGAGTAGGACAGCCAAGGGAAAATCCAAGATAAAAGTTGGGCAGCCATTGAAGCGATCGAAGGTACAAGCTAATTTCCTATTCAATTTGATCTTGGGTAGGATCTTCTCTATTTCAGGGATTCGATTTCTTACTTGAGTTAAAAGTTAATTCATATTCATTTTGATTTGAAATAATTTTAGGGTATTATATTTGCTAGCGTAATAAAGCTTAAGATTTCAGCTTCTCCTCTGCTTCATGTATTCAATTTCTTTTATTTCAGGTATTTGATTTCTTGAGTAAGAAAATATTATACTACATATTGGATATTTTATTTCAGGTATTTGATTTCTTGAGTAAGAAAATATTATACTACATATTGGATATAAAGTAATTCATATTCTCCCTGCCTTTCTCTATTTTTATTTTTCTGCTCTTGATAATTACATGAAGTTGAATGATCTAGAAAATCCTCTAAACATGCGAGATGATTGATACTTCATATTTTCAGTGTAAGCTTGAAATGTACAAGCATTAAATTATTATTTAGATTTTTTATTTGGTAACCTCAACTACTTATGAAGACTTTTTATTATTCAGTGGTTTCAGGTGATCATTTGCAATTTGGGTTGTGGCAAAATAATCTGACTGAGCTGTAGTATGGGTTTTCCTTAAGTTTCCAGAACTGATTGTTATTCAGATTTTAGAAAAGAAAAATGTTAGTATATATTTATATAAATCTATAAGTTATTAACATAAGGTGCCTTGATTCTCTTTCTCTGGGGGTTAATATAGATATTGATCTTCTTTTACCTATGTTTCGCAGTTTATGAAAGTTGATAATCACGAGCTCATATTTTCTTCACGTTAACTGATCCTAGATTCTTGATGTCTTCATCTTTAGCCCTATATACCTTCAATTTCAAGATATCTACATGTTTTAGAGGTTTGTAGTTCTTGAATAGTTTGTTGATCTTCTAACTTTTGTTATTTGATTTAATCACTTTTCATCTATCAATAATTTGATTTAATCACTTTTTATTTAATTAAGGTAGACTGATGATTAATAATTTGATGGTTACATTGAAAACAGTGGATATTCTGGGTGGGAGCAGCAATTGCAGCAATCTATCATCAATACATCCTAAGGGCAGGAGCTGTTAAAGCTTTGGGATCATTCAAAAGCAGTCCTACTAATTACTAAGTGGAGTGGAGTGGAGTATATACAAATTCAGTCTCTCTCAATTGTGCTTCTCAATTGTTGAGCATGAGTCGCATGACACATGGTATATAATATTTTTTACAACAATTATCTTAGCACAACTTTTAAGTTTGAAGTACACAGACTCTCTGATAATGAGTTCTCTTCCATTGTTTTATTTTTAATCTATAGGGTAAGTTGATTCCAGGTAATCTAATGTAACATTATATTATATTGTTTGGTATAATTCTGCTTAAGGCGAGACTTCCTTATATGTTGCTGCAGACAGTGGGCATATCTTGGTTGTAGGGGAGTTTTTGAAGCCTTCAGATGTTGAGACTTGCTCGATTCTTGCAAATAATGGCTTCGATCCATTCCATAATGCTGCTAAGCAGGGTCATCTTGGTCAGTCATTCATCTTATGCTTCCTTTCAAAATCTTGAAAATTATCTTTGCATAGACGTTTTGCATAAATTGTTTATCCTTATTTTCTGTTTTTGATCGACAATTTGTGAAAATGTCTTGAACTTGAGTATATCCATTAGTCATTGAAGCAATTTTATGTTTTTTATCATTTGATGATTAGTGTGAAAATGCCTTATGGTGTACCAGAACTTCATCTGAGTATGTTTATTTTATGAAATGATAGCTTAAACTTCGAAGGAAAAATCATTTGGAAACCTAATAAGCTGGAGTGTTTTGAAAATCAACTATATATTTGTGGTCAAAACTGTATGGCAAAATACTAAAATAAGAACAATTAATTTTTTTTTGTCTGCAATAGAAAATGCTTTATTTATGAAAGTGTTGAATATTTTTACCCTTTTGGGACTTTACTATAAATATTTTTCTACTTTCTTGCAGGACTTACTTTTGGGATTTTCTTGCAGGACATTGAAGCAATTATAAGTTACAATGTTCTGATAGGAACTTACATTTTGAACTGAATTCGGTTTTGCTTTCGAAAGATTCACATATATATAGAAACAACACAACACATATAAATCACTATCCTTTCGAGCAATTCTCACTTCCCTCTTTTAAATCTCAGAAGGTCATGACTTTACATGGATTTGCTTGACATTGTGTACATTTTTAATTAAATATTTTTATGTATTTGGTTGGTATGTGTAGTGTGTGTCCTGTTATTTGGGACTTGCTTGTCTTCATGTTTTCAGTTAGAATCTTACTCCAAATATTGGTAAGTTTCTCTTTATTGCCCAAACCCTGAGTTCTTAGTCTGCCCCTTTTTAAAGCCTTTGCCTCTTTCTTGACATTTGTTGTTTTTGATTGTTTAGTGACCTGACAAATTGATAATGAAACACTTGGGATGTTCAATTTTTATTCAATTAGAAGGTAAATCTCATTTCTTGAATTCGCTTGTGCTTGGGTTGGTTGTTGATGGCTGATATAGTCATTTGAATAAAAAACTTGAAATTTCTAACGAGATTCTTTAATTAGGGATTTTTGTTTTGACATTTTGTGCAATTTGTAGTGCTTTTGACAAATTTTACAAAGCAATTTGCATATCCCGATGACTCAAACGCAGCTTTTGGCATATTCTCCTACATTTTGACATAGTATCAGCACTCAGCCACTGAGGATTTGGTTGGAACTCGTAGTGTGTATTATATATATTGTTTGAGATTGACATGTTTTATCTCCTTTGTTATGAGTTTGATATCTTCATATATCATTGATGCAGAGTCTAAATTGAGTGAAAGAAAATATGTAGGCCTCATTTGAGTTTCTGATGTTATTTCTGTTCAATGACATATGTTATTGATGATTGCGTTGAAGGAAATCATTTGATTTTCTGATGTTATTTCTGTTCAATGACATATGTTATTGATGATTGCGTTGAAGGAAATCATTTGAGTTTCTGATGTTATTTCTGTTCAATAACATATGTTATTGATGATTGCGTTGAAGGAAATTATTGTCTTCAGAAGATTGAATAACCTCTACATGTCATTTTGCTCCTTAAATAGCAATTTTCAAAGGTTGATTTAACGATTTTGTGAAAATCATATTAAGTGGACCCACTAATAAAATGACTCGCCACAATTACCCTCATTTAAGCTCTTTTTTGTTATGTTATATGTTTGCTCATCAATGTTCTTATATTTAGTTATAAGTAGAATTTGTTGACAGTAATTTTCAGGAAAGTCTTTGAACCATTGAATGTAAAACTTTGATAAGGTAAGAAGAAATCTATAGGTTGCACTGTTGAGAGAGCATTGTCAAACTTTTTTTGGGTTTTTTTTATTATTAGTTTTTAACAATCATGAATTCACTTTTATTATAACTGAATCTTATATTCTATGTTGTATTGTTGTTGTTTGGTCCTTAATGTAACCATTTGGTCATGTCATCACCTCCCAATTCACTTGTGGCATAATTGCCTAAATTATAGAATTACTTTTTTATCACAAAAATAAAATAAAAAATTAATAATATTTTAATACATTACAACAATATAACATTAATAGGTCCGTGCATTGCACGGACAAAAAACTAGTTAATATAAATACGAGGAGAATTTATTAAAAATTTAAAGTAAAATTAAAAAAGTTTAAAAGGAGTATATATATATTATAAATATAGTAGAATTTAAAAAAAAAAGTTTAATGAACTATAAGTTTAAAAATTAATTTAATATTTAAAGTTATTATTTCTGAGAGTATTTGATTTTGAATAGATTGCCAAGAATATCCTATTTATTTTAAGTATTAAGTTCCATAAGAAAAAAAAGAGACTTGTGACCAACAATGACCATGAAGACTTATGATCAACCGGACTAGTCAAATTATATACTTCTAATAAGAAGGGAATAAGTATCATCTATAAAATTCTATCTTCTCTATTTCATTTTTGCTTTAAAATAATTTTTTCTTTTAAATAATTTTTTCTTTAAAATAAAATGGCTATGTATAGATAAGAAAGAATCACTGAGACCTTACTGTGTGATCAGAAGATCGACTATGTGATTTGTGTAAGTAGAGGACCGACCCTTATAATAATGTAAAAAGAGGACCGACCAACAAGACCGACCTATAGATAATAATAATGTAAAAAGAGGACCGACCAGACCGACCTAATAGATAAGAAGATAAAACCGTTCGTCTATAAAATTATCTTCCATCTACTTCAGTTTACTTTTCTCTGCTTCAGTTTACTCAAACGTTCAGTTTACTTTTCTCTGCTTCAGTTTACTCAAACGTATTCCTTTTTCTTTAAAATAACAATCATCATGTCTGTAATTGTAGATGGGTTTGAACTGAGTTGTTCAATCTCACCGTCACGTCTGTTCAAGGGATACATCGTTGACGCCGACAACCTCGTACCAAGAGTGGTGCCCATTTTCAGGAGCATTGAGAATGAAGGAGGTCAGGGAGTTGGATCTGTCAAGAAGCTCACTTTTGCTATTGGTAATTTGATTCTTTTAATTCTTTTTTTAAGTGATTACTATCCATTGGATCGGAGTATTAAATATAAAATCATACTATATGTTAAACAGGGGACTATGAGCACTATGAGCACTATGTGAAGCATAGGATCGATGTGATGGACGAGAAAAATCGTGTATTCAAATACACGGTGGTGGAAGGAGGCGATTTGGGTGATGAATTTGAATTCATCACTAACTCTATTAAGGTCGAATACGGTCCAGACTTAGGATCTGTTTACATAAACAGCACCGCGTACTACCTTAAAAGTCACAAAAGTGAAGACGACCCCAAGATACAGGAGACCATCAAGCGGGCCACTGAGGGCTCTAAGGCTTTCTTCCGTATGGTTGTCGCTCACCTGGAGGAAAACCCTCATGAGTACAAATAAAATAATAGGTCCTTTTGTTTTGTTTTAAAGAATTTCGAATAAATAAGTGAGATCACATGTTTGTTTTTAATGATAGTATGTGTATCAATGTATGTTTTTTATAAATGTGTTGGGCTTCAATAATAATAATAATAATATATGATGATATGTTTTTATAACCTTAATTTTTTAAAATTACATTATCATATATGTACTAAATTTTTTAAAATTAATCTTCTTGGGTTTTTTAATTTTTAATTAATCTATTAGGGCACATTCTAAAACGCAGCACCACTCTCATGAAACATAACATTTATATGTGCAGATGAGATTTTGATTTAATTTTTTTAGTTGCATAAAATAAACGAGAAATGGGCATATATATGTAAAACAAATGAGAAATTTAGATATACTCTGCAGCTTTCCAAGAAAAAATGGTGTATATATCTATACTCAGCATCTTAATGTGGCTGTGGCCTAAAAGATAGATATATACGGGCCATTATTAAAATGGGATAATGTACGGACATTTTATTTGAAGTCCATAGTTAATTCTGAACCTAAATGTCCACCGATAAATTTCCCCTCTTTATGAGTTCACCCCAGATTGTAAAGAGACTATAATACCCTTTAATTAATTAAATTAAAACATGCTCCCATCATTTTAAATAAAGTGTTACATTTTCTTTTTAATTTTAACAATTTTACTCTTATGAATATAAAATAGCATAAATCATGTGAAAATCATATTTATTGTATATATGAATACTACCTACATTATTGGCTACATTCATTACTAAAAAAAATTTAATATTAAAATTATTTATCATTAATGAAGAGTAAAATGGTCCATAATTTAATATCTTAATTTCTTGAAAAATGTTACTAAAATGACATTTAATTAAAAATGGAGGGAGTAATTCATTGAAATCTTATTTGTACACCCACCAAATTCTAGTTGAGTCACCATTGAGCGCCGAATCACCTATATTTTTTCAGAAAATATAATTTTTAAAAAGATTAATTCTAAATAAATACACCACATTCAATTTTAATATCAATTTAATCACAATATTTACTATTATTGTAAAAAACTCTAATCTTTCATCGTGCTGTAATTAGATACACATTGATTGTGATAATTTAAAAAAAAAAAAATTAATTATGAACAAGTTTATCAATACATACACTTCTTAATTTTACAAAATTACCAACGGAGGGAGTAACATTGAACACCACAAAAATCCGAATATAACCCATTTAAAATACAATATCAATCAAATGGATTATTACAACGGTCGGTAGCAAACTGATGACAATGACAAGTTCGGTGGTCAAAATCCAGGGCAGGATAATGGTTTAGGATAAACTAGGTCTAGGAAATGAAATTTCCACCAAGTTACAAGTAAAATTATGGAGTTTGTTTAATCAACTTTTAAAATTCCGTATTTTCTTAATTTGATCAAATTAGACAGAAAGCCAACTTTCGAAACCAATTGAACTGACAATTAAAAACAATACACAGTTTACTTTATTTTATAGACAACGGTCTTCTCTTCTTATCTACACATAGGTGGTACTCTTCTCTTCTTATCATTAATAATCAAAATAAATATTTTTTTTTCTCTTCTTATCTATACATGTCCTCTTCTCTTCTTATCATTAATAATCAAAATAAATATTTTTTTTAATTTTATTTTGAATAACAAATCCACCGTCTCAAAATCCATCTTTTCGCATGTGGTTCTCTTCTTGTTTCCTTCTTTTTTTAAAAAAAAAAAAAATAATTCATTGATTATATTTTCTATTCAAATTCGTTTTGATAAATTTAGAGTTTAAGATAGACATTTGAATGAACTGAATTTTAGGTTAAATTATCAATAAATTAGGTTGAATTTTTTACACAAGTTTCTGTTTCAAAATTTTGTGAGGAAACAAAATCGTTTGGGGGGTTTAGTCGGGTTACAGAGTGCACGAGCCTTTGGCCGTGCACTTGCTATTATTCATTTTTTTTATATTATATAAAAAATATATATATATATATATATTTATAAATTAAAAAAAAAAAAACTTGAGTGGGCTGTGCCAAGCTTAAGGTCCGCCCTTGACTATAATAGGTTGTGATTGGGCTCCGGGAGGAAACAAAATTGTTACTGTATTTATTTATTTATTTTGCTAATTTTCTAGCTGGAACCATGGACAAACATATACTAATATTTAAGCATTTAAGATGTTCATATATATAATTCATATTTTGTTTATGAACCGAATAATCATAAAACCACCTACATACTATCTATATGGCCGAAAACATCGAGTACAAGTTCCTTCCTCCATTCTTGCATGTAACTAGAACAAATAGTACACAATCATATCTCTGCATGAGAAAGAGTTTTAGTATAACAAATATATAAAAAAAACAAAATACATAAAATTCTACCATACTTACCCGTTAACGTGTCGAGGACATGATATATTCTTTAATTCAAAAATCTTGATGTTGTATTTTTCATCCATTGTCGACAGTACCAAAATAGAGAGCATCTTTGCCAAGTTAATGAGCTTGACATGTCTACAACAACTATTCATACTATCATAAATTTCATTCACTCTGGTCTTCATATCAACTTTCAGTGCAAACCAATTGTCGAAACAATAATAAGGAATATACAAGAATCTACAACCTTTCTAAGACTTTCCTAACACTGGTGATTCCCCCTCGACATATAGAACTAAATATTTTACATTCTTGTCTTCAAATAAATCAATTTATCCATTTCTTCTAAAATGGGTATTTCATCCATAAATGTATGAACTGTTTCAGCAAGTCGAACAAAATACGTATCCAGATACATGAATCTTGAACAAGGTATTTGCCCAAGAGGCTTGAGAGAAGATGGTCCCAGAATTAAAATCACGAACATGGAGCTAGACGGGAATAAAAGGCTTGATCGAGAGACCTAAGAGGCAAATACTCATATTGGATTAACCAACATACTGTGCTACTGTAATGAGCTGACTAACAGCAAACAAATTACTTTCGTTAATGCTGGGCAATTTAATTCTTATTTTGCTTTGCTTAACAATCATGTAATCATTTTGGGGTATAATTCTCATGCCTCAACTTTGAATGAAATTTTTACTCACCAAAATAAAATAAAAAAGCATCAGATCAAACTCTACATGCACCAACAACAACAGAGCCAATGAAAAATAAATTTAACAAGAAAACAATATTTCTAAAAGTGAAAGCAAATACCAACCATAATTTCTTTACATCCATAGTCTACTCACAAATTAAGGAGGGTGTATTCAATTGAGATTTTGTTTGATTTTTTTTTACTTTAAAAAGTCAGTGGATTTAGAAAATCCATAGACTCTATACAGAGTTTAACTGACTTTTTTATTGATTTATATGGATTTTCATAGATTTGACATGATTCTGAAATACACATTTTTTTATTTATTTAAATGGATTTCCATAAACTACGCCCCTAAAACTCCTAAAACTATTGATGCAAACGTATATCGAACACACTTGTATATAAAAAAAATTATCTAAATTATTTAGAAAAAATATCTTCATTATTATTAGCAATACTGGTTCTCAATGCATTACAGCTTTGAGAAAGCAATTCCAAATTTTCCTCTTCCACAATCAGTCCAAGCTAGTACTAACTTGTTTGAAGAAGAAGAAAGATTGAATAATTGCATTTATGGAGTGACGAACATAACGATATACTATAATTTTTAAAGAAAAAATATAATTTTAAAATACAGTTTTCACGATAATAATAATGATGGTGAAGAATATGTGATGCTTATCGAAAAACATAGATTTTATTTCGTTTGAAGAAGAGCAGGAAGATTCAGCTTTTCGATTTTATAAACTATGTGACTGTGTAGGATTTTGTGGTTCTAAATACACTACTTTCTTCTCTTTTAGAGTTTTTGAGAGAATCCATTGAAATCTCTACTTTTTAGAAGAGATTTTGAATAGTGAAATTTATTTATATTTTTTAAGGAGAATCCAACGAAATCCATAGAGTATTAAAATCCATAAATTGTTGAATACCTAAAAATTTCTAAAGACTTTTTAAAATCCGTATTGAATACCTCAAAATTTTGAAAGACTTTTAAAAATTTGAATATGGAATACCCCAAATTTTAAAAATCCAAAAAAATTCAAAGAATCTCAATTGAATATACCCCTAACAAAACTCAAAGTTTTCAGAATAAAATACAAATAGAGCTCACAATATTTTAATGGAAATAATTTTTTGAGAGTTGTAGAGCTATACAAAGCCTGCTCGCTCACAAATTAAGAACATTCAAAGTTTTCAGAAAAACCCAATAAACAGATCACTTCCTAACATTCAAAAGCATAAACAAAACATAAAAAATCCAAAACAGAAAATGCATTGCAAACATCTAATTGAAGAACAACAAACAGACAGACACGAAAATATATTTTTTGATACAGCAAGTTAATGAAGAACAATGGGAAAATTTCTAATTGAAGATAAATAAAAGTTTGAACATAAATTAAACCTGATATTCTCGATCAAAGCGGAGAGAAGAAAGATCGACAAATATTGATGAAGAGAAAACAAAGATTTCTCACACTAATTTCTGGACGACGGAGACAGCCGCTGGCAACTCCTTCTTCGAGCGCGACCACGGCGGCAGCGGCGGAAACCTTCCTTCTTCAAGCGCAACGGCGGCGGAAACGTTCCTTCTTCGAGCGGCGGCTTGGTCCAAGTGTGTTTTTCAGATTGGGATTTTTTCCAGATTCAATTAAGAAATAATAATTTAATTTTAAATTCTGTATTTAATTTAAATAATTAGTATTATTTTTAATTTTAATGAAGTATAAAAGAGTAAATAACAAAATAAAATTTAAAAATTATTTTAAAATATTAAAAGTAGATAACAGGTATCAAGCTAAGGCGACACGGGTGCCACACAATTTGACATTTGTATTGTTGATATATTTTATAATGCACTTATTTATTAAATACAAATGTTATTCATATATTAAAGATAATATATAAATACAATAATATATATTAAAATTTATAGAAATGTCTATATTATAAATATATTAGAATTAAAAAAAAAGGTTTAATCTACTATTAGTTTAAAACTTAATTAAATATTTAAAGTTATTATTTAGGAGAGTATTTGATTTTGAATAGATATTAAATTACATAAGAAAAAAGAGACTTGTGATCACAGTAAATTCTAGAAGGCTAGATAAAAAGAGAGTAGTATCATCTATAAAATAAAATTCTATCTTTTCTCTAGTTCATTTTTTTTTTAAATAATTTTTTATTCATTTTTTTAAAATAATTTTTTCTTTAAAATAAAATGGCTATGTAGATAAGAAAGAATCACCGAGACTAATGATGTAATCAAATTATATTTTTCAAATTATAGTTTTTTTGGAAATTTTCATACTTCTAGACTTTACTGTAATCAGCTGTAAGAAGAGGACCGATCTATGTGTGCCTGTTCAAGGGATACATCGTTGACGTACGTCTGTTCAAGGAATACATGGTTGACGCCGACAACCTAGGTACAGGGATACATCGTTGACGTACGTCTGTTCAAGGAATACATGGTTGACGCCGACAACCTCGTACCTAGGGTGGTGCCTATTTTCAAGAGAATGAAGGAGGCCAAGGAGTTGGATCTAGGGTTGTAAACAAATCGAATAATTTTAGTCGATTCGGTATTCGTATTCGAATTTTGATATTCGTATTCGAAATTTTATGATTCGAATTCGAATACAAATTTTTTTTTTTTGATTCGATTAATAAACGAATACAAATACAAAATCATGATATTCGATTTGATATTCGTAAGTATTCGATTAAATAAATAAATATATATATACATAAATATACATTCTTAAATTATATATTAAATTAAAAATATATTGTATTTATTAATTTAACTAATATTATATACAAAACAGGCCCAACAAGTACAGGCCCACAAAAAGTAAAAAACCTAATTCTTAGTTCAATTCAACATTTCCCCCCATTTTCACATCTCCCTCTACGCCCTTTCACACAGCCGCCCCATCCATTTCTCTGTTTTTTCGCCGCCTGCCCGCTGCTAGTCTTCCACGGCCAGTCGGCCACCAACTGCACGCACAGGCAGCGCGCATAGGCGGCAGTCGGGTGGACCGTCCACGCATCGGCAGCGCACTCGGCACAAGCAGCGCACATGTGCTGTTTTTTCTTTGTAGATTAGTTGTAGGTGTTGTTTTGTTTTTTTTTTCAGATCGGTTCTTGTTTTCATGTAATATGTTAATTATTATGATAAAAATTGTAGTAAATTTTACAGATTAGTTGCATCTTCTTTGTATTGTATTGATTGTGATTTAGTGTTTATGCTGTTAATGTAAATTTTTTAATTTAATTTGTGATTTTGTAATGCGAATTGGAACAACACAATAGTCAATTTAGTATTTATTACTCCCTCCATTTTTGAATAAGTGTCACTTTAACATTTTTCAACAAATTAAGATATTAAATTGTGGTCAATATTACCCTTCATTAATGATAAATAATTTTAATATTACATTTTTGTTTAATAAAGAATGTGGTCAAGAATGTATGTTGTATTCATATGTACAATATTTATGATTTTTCCATGATTTATGCTACTATATATATTAATTGAAATTGAAGGCAAATTATTTTATAAGGGTAAAATTGTCAAAATTAAAGAAAAAAACATAGAATGACACTTATTATAAAAATAATTAAAATGACAAAGTGACACTTATTTAAAAGTGGAGGGAGTAGTTAAATATATTGGTTATTTTATAGTTTTTCTCTACAAAATTTCAAATCGAATCGAATATTGCGAATCGAATCAAATTGTATCGAATACGAATAAATTTCGAATCGAATACTCGAAAAATATTTTTTAGAATATGCTTTTAAAAAATCGAATCGAATAGTATCGAATATCCATTCGAATCGAATACCGAATCAAATTTATTATTCGAAAAATAAACAAATACGAATACGAATCGAATACAGTGGTATTCGCTTCGATTCGATTCGTTTGCACCCCTAGTTGGATCTGTCGAGCGGCGGCTTGGTCCAAGTGTTTTTCAGATTGGGATTTTTTCCAGATTCAATTAAGAAATAATAATTTAATTTTAAATTCTGTATTTAATTTGAATAATTAGTATTATTTTTAATTTTAATGAAGGACAAAAGAGTAAATAACAAAATAAAATTTAAAAATTATTTTAAAATATTAAAAGTAGGTAACAGATATCAAGTTATCTAAGAAAACACAATTTGACATTTGTACGATTGATAGTTTAGGCGACATTAGAACTATCTAAGAAAACCCCTATATTGTACTCCCCCGTCTAATTTTATTATGTTCATTCCTTTTTTTGGAAACAATATTATTCATACTACTTTATCTTTACCCTTTTATCATCACTTATTACCCACTTTGTTATTCACTTTATTCATAAACAATCATTTTATTTATAAATGGACCTCACACTCCACTATATCCTCAACTTATATTAAAAGTCGAAGAAGTAAACATAATAAAATTGAATAGAGGGAGTACAAGATTTTAGAGAAGATTTAGTAATTGTCAATAAAAAAATCTAAAATTTTCAAACTAATTAATATAAATATGAAGAGTATTTATTAAAAATTTAAAGTAACATAAGTATAATGATTTATAGATATATTATGCACTTACATATATAAATACAATAATATATATTAAAATTTATAATATATATTATAAATATATTAGAATTAAAAAAAAGTTTAATCTACTATAAATTTAAAACTTAATTTAATATTTAAAGTTATTATTTTTTAGAGTATTTGATTTTGAATAGATAGTCAAAATATCCTATATTTTAAGTATTTAAGTATTAAATTCCATAAGAAATATTTTAAGTATTTAAGTATTAAGTTCCATAAACTTCCTTTAAGTTTTGATACTAAATGGGCTGTAGATTATTGGAATGACTTTGTGAACATAGAATCAATATCACAAAGTAATAGTTTTAAAACAGCCAAATTCAATGGTGTTCATGGAAATGTTGATAAGGGTCTTAGACTATGCACTGATGCGGCTTTTAAAGTGGTTGATGACTTCTTTGCTGTGGGCTATGTTGTTTTTAACTCTGAAGGAGATTTAATTCTTGCGGGAGGTAAGCGTATTAAGAATCCAGGGTCGATTGTAGCCGCTAAGCTTTTGGCTGCTGATGTTGGACTGACAATGTGTGCTAAACACAGAATTAAGATTACTAGTCTACATATGGATTCACTAACGTCGGTGAATGCTGTTTGTACAAACTTTGAAGTGGAAGGTATGGAAAAGTTTCTGGTGCAAAGAATAAGAAATCATATGCAGAAACAAATTTTCTGGGATTGTGCTTATATTCATAGAGAAGAGAATCAGACAGCACATGTTTTGGCACAAATGGCTAGGAATATTTCAACACCTTACGATTGGGTTGGAAAAAACATTCCGGATTATATTAGGAGTTGTAATTAATTTACAATCTTTGTTTCTCCTGATGTAAATTTAAAAAAAAAAAAAAAGTATTAAGTTCCATAAGAAAAAAAGAGACTTGTGACCGAGATGACCGACCGAAGACTTGTGACCTAGATGACCGATCGAAAACTTGTGACCGACGGACTAGTCAAATTATATACTTCTAATTATATACTTCTACAAGACTAGATAAGAAGAGAATCATGGCTATGTAGATAAGAATCACTGAGACTAATGAAATAAAAATTATAGTTTCCAAATTATAGTTTTTTGGAAATGTCCATACTTCTAGAATTTATCGTGATTAGAAGACCGACTATGTGATCGACTAGATGTGTGTAGATAAGAAGAGAGGACACTATGTGATCTGTAAGAAGAGGACCGACCTATGTGTGTAGATAAGAAGAGAAGAGTGATGCCTATTTTCAAGAGCATCGAGAATCAAGGGCGGATTTTAATTAGGGCTAAGGTGGTCACCCCATTTTTTATTATTTTATTATAGGGTAACACTTGCGTACACTCGTATGCACCGTACCCCCTAATTTAAATTTTATCTGCACCTGCTAATTTAATGAGTTCACCCCAAATTATATTTTTACTACAGTTATTCGCACTCGCTCATTTTATAAGTTCACCCCAAATCATTTTTTACTACAGTTATCTGCACCCGCTCACTTTATGAGTTCACCCCAAATCATTTTTTACTACACGTATCTGCACCCCCTCATTTTATGAGTTCACCCCTAAATCATTTTATTACAACGGTTATCTACAACCGCTCATTTTATGAGTTCACCCCCAAATTATTTTTTTACTATAGTTATTTTCACCTACTCATTATATGAGTTCACCCCAAATCATATTTATACTACAGTTATTTACATCTGCTCATTTTATGAGTTCACCTCCAAATCATTTCTTGTTTACAACGGTTATCTACACCCGCTCATTTTATGAGTTCACCCCCAAATTATTTTTTTACCACAATTATCTGCCGCTCATTTTATGAGTTCACCCCCAAATATTTTTTTAAAAATAATTACATTTAAAATATTATATTATCTTTTTATTAATTTACACAAAATATAATAATAAAATCAACTCCAATTTATACATTTACAATCTTGTAGTCGAGTCATTGCCGAGTTACCGTAGATTCACCACTAAATCACCCATATTTTTAGAAAAAAAATCGTAAAAACATAATTAAAAAAAAAACTATCGAAATTAGGCACAGATCTCTATTTTTTTTTCTTCTCATTTTTTAGTTTTTATTCCATACTTTTTATTTCTTCATTTTTTTCCTGTTTTTTTTTTCATTAGTTTTTTTTTTTTAATTTTAATACAAAATAATATTATATGTATTATTTTATTATAGTCAGTAATACAATAAGTAATAACCAGTAATACCATAAACAGTAATCACTAATATCATTAACAATAATTAATAATATATTTACAATAACAAATAATTACACGCATCTAATTACAGTAAAATTTTATACAATAACAAATAATTCCACACATCTAATTATATTCAAAAATACAAAAACAATTATCAGTAATACCATGAACATTGATCAGTAATATCTTACACAATAACAAATAATTCCACAAATCTAATTATATTCAGTAATACAAAACATAATTATCAGTAATAACATAAACAATAATATGTAATATCATAAACAATAATAATAATCAGTAATGCCTTAAGCAATAATAAATAATTCCACATAATCAGTAATACCACAAACAATAATCAATAATACCACAATTAATAATCAATAATACCGTAATCAATAATCATTAATATTAATTAAATAGTGTATTAATAGTAATACCACAATCAATAACTAGTAATACTAGTACCACTAACAATAATACCATAAAAAAGTGGAGGGAGTACAGATCGAGGTGTACTGAAGAAAATAGGGGGTGCACATTACCAATCTCAATCGAACGGAACCTTAGCCCAATGGGAAGGCACCCTAGGTCAGCACTCGCCGCCTGAGATTTCATCGACAAGGTCACCGGCTCCGAGTGTCGGCCGATCACAGATCCATCAGCAACATACTCACAGTCCTTCACCGGGCCAGCGTCAGCCGGAGGAAGAGGATGTGCAGGAGCAGAGTGAAGAAGACGAAGCAATGTAGCTTCAATTTGGACAGAGATGAACGACGAGAGCGAGGCGACGTCAATCCGAGTGTTGTAGGCGAGCGCCATTGATGCCAGAGAAGATCCTGGATCGCGAACACAAGGGAGATTGATGGAAGTAGTCGCGTCGGTGGTCGAAATGAGTAGAGGTTTTCTGCCGAGAAGGAAGATGATGTCAATTGTCATGGAAGTGAAGAATCGCCATTGCGATTTGTGGCTAATTTCGATAGTTTTTTATTAATTATATTTTTACGATTTTTTTTTTAAATATGGGTGAGTTGGTGGTGAATCGACGGTAACTCAGCTGCATATTGTAAATATATAAATTAGAGTTTATTTAATTATATTTTGTGTAAATTAATAAAATGATAATATAGTTTTTTAAATGTGATTATTTTTTTAAAAATATTTTGGAGTGAACTCATAAAATGAGCGAGTGCAGATAACCGTAATAAAAAATGACTTGGGGGTGAACTCATTAAATGAGCGAGTGCAAATAATAATAGTAAAAAATAATTTGGAGAGTGAATTCATTAAATGAATGGGTGCAGATAAAATTAAAATTAATTGATGAATTAAAATTTAAAATTAAAATTGAAGAATGCACCGTACATGCGAGTGCATACAAGTATTTGGCTTTATTATATATATATAAATTAATTTAAAATATTTTAAGAAAAAAATTCAAATTAGTTTGATTATAATTGATTCCCTCAGGTTTATAATTACTGTGCATGGGCCGAATCAAAATCCTGAGTATAATTGGGCCTGAGTCCACTGTATCATCCCAATTATATTTTATTTAATGTCGAGTATAAATTTGTAATAAAAACAAACTCTTTAATTAATGTTAAGTTTGGATGATTTTCATATTATTTTGCATTTATTAATAATTTTTTTTTGTTTCTTGAACAATTAATAGAAAATGTTATATTTTTATCCCGTCATTTTACTAATCGAGAAATGATTCGTTTAAATTGAACTGCAATATTAAAATTTTGATACGTATTCTTAAGAGAGTTTACAAAACTTGACAATTATTTCTTAATTATTTCAAAAGGTAGTCGAGTTAAACAAGGCGCAAACGTATACTTTAATTACAAAATTGATTCACTTATTTTGACACTTAATGTTACCACATTAAAAGAGCATTTTTAACTATGAACCACGCCAATAGTGTTAAAATACAATTGTCTATATTAAATTTTATGATTGTCTATATTAAAATATAATTACTTGAAAACATTGATCCTGATTCTATTATAAATGAATTCTACTGGATAAAGAATTGGATGACGCAACTTATGTAAACAATTGGTTTACTTTAATTTTTTGTACTGAAATAATCTAGTCCACCCTAAATTTTAATCCTGGCTCCGCTCTTGTAAGGAGGACAGGGAGTTGGAAGTGTTAAGAAGCTCACTTTTGCTATTGGTAATTTTCTATCTACTAATTTGATTCTTTTGATTCTTTCTTTTAAGTGATTACTATCCATTGGAGTATTAAATATAAAATCATACTATATGTTAAACAGGGGACAATGAGCACTGAAAAAGTGGGATAGTTCAAGTGGTTAGAGCACCACTATCTAGGCCTTAGCAAAAAAAAAATGATGGACATTTAATTAAAAATGGAGGGAGTAATTCATTGAAATCTTATTTTTACACCCACCAAATTCTAGTTAAGTCACCATCGAGTCACCGTGTCGTCGTCGAATCACCTATATTTTTTAGAAAATATAATTTTTAAAAGGGTTAATTCTAAATAAATACATCACATTTAGTTTTAATATCAATTTAATCACAATTTTTATGATTATTGTAAAAAAAATCTAATTTTTATCTTATTGTAATTAAATACCCATTGAGTGTGCTAATTTTAAAAAACTATTCTTTAATTAAGAACAAGTTTATCGATACATACCACAAAAATCCGAATATAACCATGGACAAAAATATCCGGAAATTTCTCCGATATATCCTCCATATATCCATTTTTCGCAGTCATCGATATCGATATTGAGAAAAAACAATATTTCCACGATATTTGTAAAAAAAATAAAAAATATCGATATACAATAACAATATCGAAACTAATATCGGTAAAATATCGGAAAATATCGAAAAATGTCGATAAATTTCAAAAAATATCATATGAAATAACATTGTATGCTATTTTATATAAATTTATCATAGATGTAAATGAATTTAAATTGTTTTTTTGAATTTATGTATTAAAAGTTAGTTATTAAAAATTTCCACAATTTTTAAAATTTACCGATATCAATATTCGATATCGATATATCCATCGATATTTCCACAAATTTAAGGTCTCGATATTTCCAGTAACACCCATATTTTTTATCTTGAATATAACACATTTAAAATACAACATCAATGGATACTAATGAATATACTATATTTTTATTTTTAGAATAAACATAAGAATATCAAAGACTATAAAAAAAAATAAAGATATTATAATATACCCATATATTTGAGCGCACCAAATGGATTATTTGGTAGCTAACCGATGACGATGACGATGACAAGGTCGGTGGTCAAGGGCAGGAATGCAGGATAATGGTTTAGGATAAACTAGGTAATGAAATTTCCGCCAAGTTGCAAAGTAAAATTGTGGGTTAATTATAAATAAATACACCACATTTAATCTCAATATCAATTTAATCACCGCCTTTATGATTATTATAAAAAATCTCAATATTTCATTGTGTTGTAATTCGATACACATTTTTGTTTCCGATCAACAATCAATGATGTAGTTTGTCAGAGCTCGCCACATCATATTTTTTATATTTTCCACATCAGATTCCACATCAGATAACACCTAGGGACTGACTTTTTTATTGATTTATATAGATTTTCATAAATTTGACAGGATTCTTAAATACACATTTTTTTATTGATTTATATGGATTTCCATAAACTACGCCATTAAAACTATTGATGCAAGCGTATATTGAACACACTTGTATATAAAAAAAATTATCTAAATTATTTAGAAAAAATACCAAAAATATATTAATTAAAAAAAAGGGGGTTAATTCTAAATAAATACACCACCTTTAGACTTTAGTGCCAGTATCAATTTAATTACGACCTTTACCATTATTGTAAAAAACCCTAACCTTTCATCGTGTTGCAATTAGATACTCCAGCCAACAATTGATAAGGTGGATTACACATATTCTTTTTTATTTTTTTTTATTTTCCACATTAGCGTCTTCCTCAAACTCAATCAAATTCTTCTTCTCCCCTTCTCAAAATCAATAGAGTTCTTTTGGCGTCTTTCTCATTTCTCAAACTCAATTAAATTCTTCTATTCTAACCCTAAAAATCAAAATCCCCTAGGTGTACATTTCTTGAATTTTAAACATAGAAATATATATGATCTCAAAAAAAAAAACATATATATATATATATAGAGAGAGAAACAATGAATAGGAAATTATAATTTCATTGAGTGATTTTAAAATGTTTACAAGAGATGTATTTATAGATACAAAGTGTATCTACATTTACAAGATATGGATAAATATTTACATTAAATATTATAAGAGATAAGAATGAATCATAATATTAAAAGATACAAATCTTTATAATATTATATTCCTAATACGCCCCCTCAAGATGGAGCACCGTAACAGAGTCCAATCTTGATCATAAGTGGTTGTATGCGAGAACGAGAAAATGATTTGGTAATAGCATCAACAAGTTGATCCACAGACGAAACATGTGAAACTCGAAGTTGAGGGTCGGGTACAAAAAATGGGGTAGTAGGGGGTGTATTTAGTAAGTTGGGAGTGGGTTGATCGTGTATTTACCAGAGTTGGGGGTGTATGCAGCCGTGGAGTAGGGGATCTATCCCATCTGGGCAGCAAGCGAGTATGTAGTTGTGGAGGGAGTATGTAGATTCGAGGGGGTGTATTTACGAGAGTGTGTAGAAGAGTGTGCATGGATTCTGGGAAGGGGGTGTTTTTACTAGAACTGCGGGTGTGGTTACTTGGGGAGTTTGCATGGGCTTCCATGGATGGAGATTTTGGAGAGAAAGCTTCTCGTGAGTGCACGGTTGTTTTAACCAAAATTAGTTACCGTGAGAGAGTTGCAACCGTGAGTTTTGATCGGTGTTGAGTGCCGAGCAACGGTTAAGGGTGGTAGTCGGGAGTTTGGACGGCGCTGGACGTCGAGCAACGACTACAAGGGAGGGTTTCGGATCGAGGTGTTAGCCGTACGACTCGTTGATGTTGGGGTAATTGTGGGTTTTGTACGACAAGAACATCGAACAACAATTACGGGGAAGAAGAAACATGTCTTCTTGAGGTTGGGGTAATCGTGAGTTTTGTACGACAAGAACATCGAACAACGATTATGGGGAGAAAGAAACTTGTCTCCTTGAGGTTGGGGTAATCGTGAGGTTTGTACGACAAGAACGTCGAACAACGATTACGGGGAGAAAGAAACTTGTCTTCTTGAGGTTGGGGTAATCGTGAGTTTTGTACGACAAGAACGTCGAACAACGATTATGGGGAAGAAGAAACTTGTCTTCTTGAGGTTGGGGTAATCGTGAGTTTTGTACGACAAGAACGTCGAACAACGATTACGGGGAAGAAGAAACTTGTCTTCATGAGATTGGGGTAATCGTGGGTTTTGTACGACGAAGAATATCGAACAACGATTACGAGGGTTTGGGTGGGATCGAGGCGTGAGCTCATTAATACCATATAGAGAAACAATGAATAGGAAATTATAATTTCATTGAGTGATTGTAAAATGTTTACAAGAGATAGATGTATTTATAAATACAAAGTGTATCTATATTTACAAGATATGGATAAATATTTACATTAAATATTCTAAGAGATAATAATGAATCATAATATTAAAAGATACAAATCTTTATAATATTATATTCCTAATAATATATATATATATACACTAGTGTAATTGGTGGAATGAATTTGTTTCAATCAAATATATTTAGAGCTGGTGACGTCTATTCAGTATCGTCGATGATTTGGGATAGGGTTTCATCTGTAATTGATTTGGGATTTTTAGTTTTTAAGTCGATGATCAGATGTGTGAATGAGAAATTTGAGAAGACTAAAAACTTGATTGAGTTTGAGAAACGGAGAAGACGAAGAAGATGTCGGAGTTTTAATTTTAATTTTATAAATTTTTATTTTTATTAAGTTTTATTTGATGTGGAAAATATAAAAAATATGACGTGACAGTAAGCACGTCATCGATTGCCTACCAGAAGAAAAAAAAATGTGTATGCAATTGCAACAAGGTTAAGATTTTTTATAATAATCTTAAAGTTATGTGATTAAATTAATATTGAGACTAAAAGTGATCTAAAATTATGACTTTTGTTTAATCAAATTTTAAATTTCGTATTTTCTTAATTTGATCAAATTAGATAGAACGCCGATTTTCAAAACCAATTGAACTGACAATTAAAAACAATACGAGTCCTAAACAAAACAAAAAGGCTTAGTCTCAAATAGACTCTAGTTAACTACTCAACTTATTTTTACACATTTTTTTTAACCGTGTACGTTGAAAAATGTAAGATATTATAATTGAAAAGTGTAACACAGTTTATAATGAAAAGTGTAAATAATTATAATTGAAAAATGTAACACAGTTTATAATGAAAATTAAAGTGCAAGTCATTATAACTAAAAAGTGCAACACGTACAATATTTAATGAAAAATGTAAGTTATTATAACCGATGAAAAATGTAAATTATTAATAACTACTGCAACACAATATTCATAAAAACTGTAAGTAACTATAAATAAATATATTGTAAAGTGTAAGATACTACAATTTAAAAGTGAAACACCATATAATTAAAGAGTGCAATATAACATTACTAAAAAAATGTTCGTCAATATAACTGAAAATATCATTGAAAAGTACAACATCTAAAAAATATTAATTAAAAAAAAAGTTGATTAGTCAACTTAAATTCTTATATGAACTCGAGTGTATAGAAAACCAACTTAGAAGAATCAAAATAACTCAAGTGAAAGTATTAAACTATAATCTATATGCTCCATAATCCATAACGAAGACTCATATTAGAATTTTATATTCTAAGATTTAAATTATAAGTAGTCAAGTGTTCAAATATATAAATATTTAAGAATTTAGTTTAAATTAAAATAACTAAAATAAAAATAAAACTAGTTCTATTCGTTTCAGATTTTTCAATTATTACAATTTTTTTTAGTTCTAACTAGTTTTTATCTGTTTAACTTTAAAAATAGTTCGTAATTTAACCGATCTAATAGATTTTACCATTAATACCTAATAATAAAATAATTTATATTTTTAAATGAAATAATTAATATTAATATATTAATAACTAGTTTTTTTAAAAAATAAATAAACAAAGAATACCATTAAAAAAATACACATACAATACAAATCATGTGATAAAACTAGTTCACACGATTCTTTGGTTACAAAAAAAAATTGCTAATAGAATCATTAATTTAATTAAGACTAATCAATGAGAAGTTCAATTGTTCAAATAAGTGACTCAACTTTCCCACACCTACCTGTTACTAACAATATATAATTGAGGCGGCTCTGGTTTAAATTAAAAATAATGTATATATGCTTTTATTTACCTAATCCATTCCCTTTTTTATCCGAATCATGTCACTTTATTGTTTAAATTTCATATTTCTAGTTGTACTACTATTTTGCCTCCGTATGTCCCATCCATTAGATCATTCCATCTATATTTTTAGATGTGAAAAAATCAATATCATGTTTAATTAATCAAAAATTTCAATTTTATGTGAATGTATGTCCAATTTGCGTATATTGTTTGGTATATATATTTTTAATTTATTGTTGTTTTGAAATCTTATATCCAAATTATTGTATGTGAAAATGAAAGAGTTACATTCCACTTCTAGCATTTATTATAAATACTAGAATTAAAACTTTTTAGAAAATCATGAAATTTTAATAGTAGGAGTTTTGAAGTGAAGAACACATAAAAAATTTGTTCGAAGAGTTTTGACACTCAAAAATGGAGGTTTTTTGTTTGTTTTCAAAACTAGTGCACGAATTTCAAAAAATTCTAGCTGATTTTCACCATATATATTTTTATTCGTTAAAAAATACCATATATATTGTGAAGGTTCCTAACTTGATCACATATCGATTGGATAAAATAGATCCAAAAGTTGTGCATGTACCCAATCTTCCAAGTAAATTCACAAACTCTAATATGTCACAAATCTTCACATAAAACCTCAAAAATAGTTAACTTGACATCAGGTTTATGAAGCTTTTACCTACAATATTAATACATTCTAAATATATATGCATATTGAAAAATTTAATATATATATGCATCTTAAATTTGCTTTCAAAATATATATATATATGCATATCGAAAAATTTAATATCGTTGAATGAATTAAAATACAATTTTCAAGGAAATAAACTCTCAAGTTTGGTGAATGGGAAATTAATCAACAATGATGTGCGCCAAGTTTATATTCCAACTAGACATATTAAAATGTCAAAGTTTGTAGGAAAAATATTAATAAATTAATCAGGTTTCCCACTGACAAATTGGAAATAAATAATGATAATTAGATTAGGTTCCCATGCACAACAAGACACAGCCTGAATTAACGACTAGCTACTAATCAATATTAATTCTTCATTCATTATAAATATCCCCTTTGTATCAAACATAAATCACAACTCGATCAATCAACTTTCTTAGCTATCTTTGCTTTCTTTCTATATTTGATCCAATTATCCAAGAAATTAATTAGTCGATCGTTATATATCATGGGTGTCATCACATACGAGCAAGAAGTGATCTCCTCAATCCCTCCGTCCCGATTGTTCAAAGCATTCATCCTCGACAGAGACAACCTCGTCCCCAAGGTCGTGCCCGGAGCATTTAAGAGCTTCGAGATCCTCGAGGGCAACGGCGGAGCTGGAACAATCAAGTTGATCACTTTTGGCGATGGTAAAATTAATTTTATTTTGATATATATATTAACTTTTTATGTTCTAATTCATAAAATTAAAATCCATGTTGCGGAGCAAATTTTTAATATATTATTGAATTATATATATTGGTGCAGCTAGCCCATTCAAGAGTGCAAAGCACCAGATCGAGGAAATCGACGAGGTACATCATGTATTCAAGTACAAAGTGATCGAAGGCGATGCTCTTGGTGACATTCTTGATTCAATCTCGTATGTTGTCAAGTTCGAAGAAGGTCCCGACGGAGGGTGCATCGTGAAGACCACGAGCACGTACCACACTAAGAAAGATGATCACCACATCACAGAGGATTTGATTAAGGAAGGCAAAGAGAAGGCTAAGGGACTCTTCCATGCTGTTGAGGCTCATCTCCATGCAAATCCACATGAGTACAACTAAATTAAATTAGTTTGGAGTTTGTTTTCTTAAATGAAATGAAGAATAAATTGATGGTGTGTACGTTTGAATATGATGTAAGGTGTGTAATTTTAATTATTTTACTTTGATTGTTTATTGTTGGAGAGGGTTGTTGCACTTCGTTTGAATTGTAATTGGTTTGTTCTTAAATAATAATAATAATAATAATAATAATAATAATAATAATAATAATGATGCACTATATATGATTGAATTGCAATGGTATATTATGTTTTATCAAACTTATGGAGTGGTTTGTGTAACTTGTTGTGGGATGACTCGCTAACATTTGCGATGTAATTAAAATATTTGTCGCTCATATATTAGTGTGGAGTGAATAGTTACAAATTCTGCGATATAATTATTTCATCACTAATTCATGTTAACAATAAATCACTAGTTCACGCGTTAATAATAAAAATATTAGAATCAGTGCTAAAAAAAATTCCCAGCTAAATAATAATTTTCTTTGTAGACTTGTAGTGTATATATATGGTAATGCCAAGTAGGACAAAAAATATTTTGTGTATCTAGATTTCTGTGGGATTATCGCAATATTATATCTCGTGTATTAGACTTGTAGATTTTCTTAATTAGGTTTGAATTAGATTGGTTGATTTCCGTAGTTGTTGAATAATAAGTGAATTTTTAATTATTATTTTTAGGTAAAGTCTAGTATGCACTTGAGTGCTGTGCACCCTAGTCCATGTGTATTTTTCAGTTTACTGACTTACATTTTTTGGTAAATGGTGTTGCACTTTTCAATTATTAAATTGTATAAGTAATAATTGAAAAGTGCAACACCATTTACCAAAAAGTGTAAGTTAGTAAACTGAAAAGTGCAACATGAACTAGGGTGCACAACATGCACTCGAGTCCATAGCAGACCAACCCTTATTTTTAAAAATTAAGGAGGGGTATGTATTGACAAGTTTGTCCTTAATTAATAAATGAGATATAATCACATTCTCTAATTTTAGTTTACTATGGAAGAAAGGTTTACCATGTGAATAGATTAGTTAATAAAAGTAAATTAGAAATTAAAAGATTTTCAATAGTTAAAAGGAGGGTGTAATTGGAAGAAGTAGTTGCAAAAAGGCTAAAACGTCATTTCATTGTGTATAAGAAAAAAAACGAAAGCTAAAACATTATTTATTGTAAAACGAAGGGAGTATTAGACATGATTATATCAAATACATAAAATTAATTATTTAAAATATAGATGAATAACTAGCTCTCAACAAGATATTTTTTAAAGTGAGCAACACTTTGATGTACCGATTGGGCCGTTTAACTATTAATTTTTTTTTTTTTTACTTTTTCTTTTTGGTTTATTGGTAAAAGCAATTTATAAACTAAAAACAAGTACAAAAACTTATACTCCCTCTATCCCATACTTGAAAACTCAAATCAATTGGACACAAATTTTAATGAATGAATTATTTATTAATATTGTATAAGATAAAGTGGGGTAGTAAAGACTTTTCAACTTTATAAATAGTAATAAAGTTACTTTTTAGTGTAATAAAGTAGTGGCATTTGTTGTAACATTGTGATGTTTTAAAGGGAGTGTTTAAAAGTGTTTTTACTAAAAAGGTAATGTGCCTTCAAATATGGGACGCTCAAAATGGTAAAATGTGCCTTCAAGTATGGGACGGAGGGAGTATGCAATATTGACCAATTAAGTCAGTTGAGCTGAAAATATTGACTTATTAAGTTAATGGCTGAAAATATATATTATTGGGCCACCATTAATTCATTTGGGTTAATTCTTAATTTATTTGTCAACTGACCCGCTTGTGTTATAATTTTGACAAAAAAATTTAACCCATTTTTTTTACCAGTTTCTGTGATTTTTTTATCTTTTATTTTATTGGCGAACGCGGGATATTAAATGTAGTAATTCAAATTGTAATATATAGTAACACACATTATTTTATGTAGTAATAACACAAACTATTTTATATAATAATACACATTCTTTTATTTAGTAACACGTTTTTTTCTAGTGTTTTTGTTAATGTAGTAACTCACATTATAATACCTAGTAACATATATTATTGCATGTAGTAAACACAATAACCATGTTGTAATGCAAATCATTTGATAAAGTTACATATAGTAACAAACGCATATTCAATTTTAGTAATTCAAACTGTAGTATGTAGTAACATATAATTTTTTATATAGTAATACCGATTCTTTTATTTTGTATTTTTTTTCTACAATTTTTATTGGTTAAGTAACTCACATTATAACATATAGTAATATATATTATTGCATGTAGTAATATAAAATAATATTGATCCATAATAATTATTAAAGAATATTTAAATAAATAGAAAATATTTAAAATTAAGGTCGTCGTAAATTGCAGCGTTCGGCTACAGCCTGGGGTGACCGAAAATTGCTCGAAGAAAACGACTAAGTACAATTTCTGCTAGTGGGTGCATTTATAAAAAATATGGGTGTGAATTGATAATTTCTGCTAGTGGGTGCATTTATAAAAAATATGGATGTGAATTGAACTGTCAATGAGTGTATTTATAAAAAATGTGGGTTGAGCTGTGATTCGGGTGGAATTTGCATGATTTTAGTGCACAATTTGAGCTTAATTTTCTCATAATTTCACGATTTTATTGCTCAATTTGAATAAATTCACTTGATTTGGAGAAATGTGGTGTTTTATGCATTTTGTAGAAAAAATGGGTATTTTGAAGGCAAAAGCACCGACCTAATATTTGGTGGAGCAACGAAAAGAAGAAATTGAGATCGAGAGCAAAACGAGTAGGGAAAAAATTATTTGGGCCAACAATTAAATCTGTTGCCCCATTTAATTAAAAGTGAAGGAGCCCATTTAGGGTCTGACTATATGCACCTCCATTTCGGTTTGATGCACTCCCCCTTTCAGTTTTATTAATAAAATAATAGGTAAAAAACCTAAAATACCCTTCATTAAATATACACCATACTAGATGCACCCCACCTCATTTCTTTCACCTTTCCCTAACACACAACTTCCGGTCGCCGGCGACACCATTTCCGGCGAACATCAACTCAAAAAAAAAAAAAAAAGGTCGACCATATACTCCAAAAAATCACAATTTTTTTTCAACTTTCGACCAACCAGTGTCGACCATATACACTCTCGTCGACAAATCGTTGTCGACGGGAATGTATATGGTCGAAACGGTTGGTCGAAAATTAAAAAAAAAACAATTTTTTTTTAATTCGATTATGTAAGGTCGATCAAATACACTCTTGTCGACAACAATTTGTCGACGAAGGAGTATGTAATCGACCTTATACGGTTGAAAATTGAAAAAAAAAAAAAGAAAAAAACTAGGTTTTCTGCATTTTTGCAGAAAACCCTAACATTGAGAAAGGGGGAAAACCTGGTGGGGGTGGGGTGTGGCGGCGTCGGAGGGAGGAGGGGGCGGCCGCGACGGGCTCGACGAGGGAGAGAGGAGGAGGGGACGGCCGCGCGCGGCCAAGATCTGTTTTTTTTTTTTTTTTTTACAGGCGGTGGGGGTTGGGGGGGGGGGAGGCGACGGGCTTGGCGAGCGAGGGAGGGAGGGGGGGGGGGCGACGGGCTCGGCGAGGGAGGGGACGGCCGCGCGCGGCCAAGATCTCTTCTTTTTTTTTTTTTTTTTTTTTTTACAGGCGGCGGGGGTTGGGGGGGGGGGGGCGACGGGCTTGGCGAGGGAGGGAGGGGGGGCGACGGGTTCGGCGAGGGAGGGAGGGGCTGGCGTCGCCGGCGACGGGTGGTGGAGGGGCAGGTCGCCGGCGGTGGTGGTGAGGGGTGGGGGAGAAGATGAAAGAAGAAATGGAGGAGGAAGAAAGTTGGAGGATTTAGGGGGTGTGGGTAGTAAAAGGATTTTAATGAAGGAGGGGTATTTATGACATTTGAGGGGAGGTGTGACCTAAAATTCGGGGAGTGTATAAATCGGGGGATTGATGGGGGAGTGCATCAAACTGAAATGGAGGTGCATATAGTCAGACCCGCCCATTTATTAAATTGAGGGTTGTGGCGTTGTGCAAAGAAGCTGTACACGTACGCATGCATGAGGAAAGAAGAGGAGAGAGAGAAGCAAGCTGGGCAAAGTGTGAAGAGAGGGGATACAAATTAATTGTGCGCCCATTTCTTTAGGACATGTTTGTTTTGGGATTTGGAGGATTTTGGATTTCAAAATCTAGTGGATTTTAAAATCCTAATACTTTTTATGTTTTATGTTTATTTTGAGATTTATGTAGGGTATGATTTAACTTTATAGAATAGGATTATAGGTTTTATAGGTATTTATATAGGATTTGTAGGTATTTATAGGGTTGACTTTTATAAAGTTTATAGGTATTTATAGGATGGAATTTTGAAATCCTGAATCAAAATCTCAAAGTGTAACGGGGGTGGAGTTTCGAAATCTCAAATTCGGATTTCCCATCCCAAAACAAACATGCTCTTATTGTGTGCAGCACAAATTAATTGAAGACAAAAGGCTTAGCAATTCGTGCTCTTTAGGAAGAGAGAGAGAGAGAGGAGTTGACCATTAATGCAAGAAAGGAGAAAAAAGGCTGCTGCCCTGCACCTCGAGCTCCGTGCGCGTCAGTCAAGCTTTCCTTTTAATTTTCAATTGGAATTCAAAATTAACATACTCAATCGGACAGTCGATTGACCTCAATCGGCTGACATCCTACTCGGTTGACCGATTGAAATATCGAATCAACACCTTCATTTGTGCGGAAAAATTCAGAAATCTCTTATTTTCGAGGGACTAATTTGCAAATTCGAATCAAGCTTTCTCCCTACACTTTAAGTAGCATTCTTATCATATTTTAGAAGGATTCCACACCAAGCTACCAAGAACCCTCACACACAAACACACTCTTGAAGGTGTTCTTCCTCAATCTTCTTCATTTTTTTTACACTTTGGAGCAAGAGTTGGAGCATTAACTTTGGAGTTTCATTCTCCACCATCCACTTAGACTAAGCTTTTCTTTCCCTTTTATTTATTTAGCTTTTGATATTTATTTTGTAATAGTTTAGACAATGTTGTTATTTGGTTAAACCATTTTGGTTCTAGGGCTATGTTTACACTTTGGGTGATATTTATGAACTAATTTCTTGTTTATTTGGTGTTTGTGTTAATACTCCTATTTGAATGTTTGGTTTTTATTGCAAGTATGTCATTAGTGTACATGATGATTTGCTTATCTTTTGTTAATTGAAATTGGATTGAAAAATCTTTTTCATTAATCGAACTCAAACATTTCACCTAATTTATTGTGAGCTCGCACTACAGGAAATTACACTTTCCATGACGAATTTTTTCGTGACGACACAAAATTCGTCACAATATGCTACGTAAAGGTGACGAGTTTAAATTTTGTTACTTAATAATGAGAATTCGTAACAAAATTTTATTTTGTCACCAATAGTAGTTTTATTCATGACGAAATTTTATTTTGTCGACAATAATATTTGTTTTCGTCACTACTGTGAAAAAAATCATGACAACAATAAGATATTCGTCACTAAAAACTTTGGGGACGAAATTTATAATAATTGGTGACGATATTCTGTGTCATGAAAATTAATATTTTTATGACAATGCTATTATTTGTCATTAATTATTCAAAATAAATAGTGACAAAATTATTTCGTTATAATATTATTTGGCAACGATACCCATTGTAATTAGTAACGATCACATTTGTCATATAATATAATATATTCATGACGAGATTATGTTTCGTCATTAATTGTTCAGAATAATTAGTGACATATTTTTTTGTCACCAATGTATACATATAGTGACGATTAATAACAATTTGTCACTTTTCACAGGACACAGTCGTAAATTTTATAACCATTTTTTGTGACGCATGAATTTTCGTCATCATATGTTACAAAAAAAATGACAAATTTGTATTTAGTCATTAAATTTTTTATTTATGACATGTTGTCGTTTTCATTATTAATAATTTTATTTGTCAATAATTAGTATACTTCATAACGAATTTAATAAATGCATCTTACAATTGAATATTCGTCAATATATGCACCACAATTGAATATTCGTCAGTATATGCATCATAAAATTGAATAATATATTCAATCTAAGTAAAAGGTGAATTTTAGACATTTAAATAATGTATTCAATCTAAGTAAAAGGACATGAAGTATATGAGAGACTCCTACTTACAATAAATATTTGAAACTTTGTATTTATTTACATAAAACATCTTAAAATTAAATTAAAATAGCATTATATTAAAATAATACACTCATAAGATTTGAACACTAATTGGGACGCTAAAACACTCCCACACACATCTCTTCTTCCTCGAGAAAGAGTTCTCTTACAACATCATACATTATATAAAAGATACTATTTGCTTGGTTATGAAATTTCGGGACATAGAAAAGTGTTCTGAACAAATAACAATAAAAAATAGATATATAATAACATTATACACAGATTGTATAAATTATTTTGCTTATGATGTACTTATTTAATAAATAATCTAATTTCTTTCTTCTCTCTTTCTCGATTATCCTTATTTTGGTGAAGTCTAAATTACTTTTTTAACTAATTTCTAATTGTTGGTAGTTGGTATTTTCTTTTAGACATTATTATTGGTGAGTTAATAACATTCATAACCTGGAAACTCAACCCCTCTATCTTTGCTCAAGATTCAAATATTGTAGTTGAATAGAATATAACATAATTAGTTCCAGTTGTTGTTGGAGAACAAGTAACCCACTTCTTGTTTGACAGAGAAACAAACTATGAGAAAAGCATAGCTCGGACTTGACCATATGCTTTAATAGAGAATGAAGGGTCAGGATTCCTCGGTTACTCTTACACCATTACATTGGAATGTTCTAAAAGGTGCACAATCAAGCAAGATGGAAAATCTCAAATAAGAGCATATAAAAAATAAAAATAATATGTCAATGGAAATCATTTATAAGGACTTTTTGAAAGATAAAACAAAATTGATCAATATGCATGTCATTTTTGTTCTTTTCTTATTTATCATTGTTCATTTTTGTTTACCTTCCAGATCCTTGTAGTTACAACGGCCTGGAACTGACAGTCCAGCGATCGCCGACAACCATGGCATGAGAACCTTGCAAACCATCAATACTCAAATCCAGTTCTAGGTCGTCCGCGACTGAACTGATGGATCTGGGAACATATGAAAAAAAGAAATAAAAAGCATGAAAATAGAGTGAAATAAAAGCCGACAACAGCCACCATCTAATTCTAAAACCCTGACCAAGAACAAAGGCAGAATAATCATCATGGCACCAAGTGGACACCCAGTAATTAAATAAAAAGATTTCAGTTACCTGAATTTTAACCATATATAGTTTTACTGATCAAACTAATTTTAAAAGTCATGTTTTCAGTAAGCTGGACCGTTTCTTATTACAGGAAAATTATGACGTACCAAGCAAAATCGTCAAGATACATGAACCCAGTTTAGTTGGGGCAAGGATATTGATCAAACAACAAAATATTAATCTGTGACTTGATTTTCCAAATCTAATTACCGATACATTTATCACACTGCAGTAAGACTAACTGATTCTGGGTGAGTAACATGACTAGCCACCCATAAATCCAAAGCAGGAACACTATATATGTGTTGGAAGGGTGTAACATTGTTGTCTCCATGATTTTCCGGCAAAACAGAGACAGTAATATGGTATAATTAGACATAGTGGATGGATGGAGGAAGACAATGGGTGGGGTGGGTTATGAATGGTCTCATCTCTCTCAAAAATCATGAGTGGGCTGCTTTCCATTTTATTAAATCATTTGAACTATAGAACATCCTATATTCCTATTATAATTTAAGGCCACGATCTCTCTTCTTAAATTATTATATAAAGTTCATTAATTAGTTTATTATCTCTATACAATAGAACCAGAATATTGCAAATTTCAATTGTGGTGCAACCTGGAATGAGTATTAATTATCAGAGCTTTTGTGGTGTAATCTGACTCATGCCACAAAATTCAATTATTTGATTACCCAAAATCCTACCATCAAACTGAAACAAAAGTAAGTGTACCTTAAACAGTTTTCCCAAAAGTAATAAAGCATTTCCCATCTCGATAGCACGGGTAGCTTTGAAATCTACAACCTGACATTGATGTACCTGGTGTTAACACGAATCAGTAATCTTGAGTGGATTTCTCAGAGCTGTAAAGAATGCTGACCTTGCTAACTCAGCATATAAGGGTAAAGTTAAATCGATAAAGGATATCTACATCAAAGTCACTTCCAACATTTTGATATTTAACCAACGTAACCCAGAGAAAACTTGGAACTAGTTAATAAGCTCTTCATGGAAATTAGCAGATGTGCCATTCAATTTGACTGAAAAAGTTCTTTATACTTAGAGCTAAAATAGCACATGTTCAGGACTGTGCTGAGTTCATTCTTATCTAGCCAAACTGCTAATTGGTGAAGGCACGCATTATATTTTTTCTTTCTTATTTCTCTTATTTCTTGTAAGCATATAGCAAATTAGCAATATTTAAATGTGATGTGGAAAAAGGCAAAAACAACACATAACAAAGTCTAGATATTGAGGGATAAGATGTTCATACAGTAGTTGTTTCTCTCGGGGGAATTATTCATCAATGCGGTATAAATTCCTGTTGCTTATGCAAAGACATAGCTTGAATTTGATTAACAGAAGAATTACGATTCTCAAAATCTCCAATCCAAGAAATATGATTTACAAACCAATTCTGCAAATCTGATGCAAAACACGAGCAGATAAATCATTAAAGTGTACCTTTCTTTAAACTTGAGTGGCCGGATAATGCATTTTATCCATGGTTATCGATTGGAAAGTGGAGCGATTACGGTGATTGGAGACAAAACCACATGGCATCCAATAAATTAGTATACTGTAAAGAACAATAATGAAGGGGTTAGGGGAGGTGATAAGATTCTATACTAGACACTATAAAGAGTTTGCCTTGAAGAAATAACAAAAAATCAGCTTCCTGGTCATAATAATAATAATGCAGTGGTCTTAGATGCATACCTAATCCTCAATCACATATGGTTTTCAATAAGAAAAACAACACACATGTCAAATGCTTTCATTAGTGTCTAAACCAAAATCACCCAAATGACAATTTTACTTAATAGCCCATATTTAACGTCTAAACCAAAATCACCCAAATGACAATTTGAATATCGAAGGCCCGAAGCAATATCAAATAAATGAAATTGAATCTAAAACTCTGACTTTGAAAAGATTAACCTAAATCAGCGCAAGTCAGATAGTGGAATAAAAAATATCTCGTAAACTAGAGATGATAAATAACCATCTGCCATCTGAATGGAGAACTTGTTTCTCGGTGTATACATCTGAATTGAGATTCGACGGTAAGCGATTAAAAAAGTACCCACCGGTATTCAAGCTAGCAAGAGATAGATTAAAAAGAAAAAGAAAGGGTGAAAGAGCAGAGAGAGGAGGATGAGAAAAGGGAAGAAGATAGGAGAAAAATTGGCACAATTTCATCCGAATCTTGTTAGGTTTCGAATTAAATTAGGGATGCATAAAAATTTAGGCCTTACGTGCTTGAACGATAGGATGCCACGAAAGACGTCGAACGATGCTTCAACGGAGTTCAGCGGTGAACAGGGAGAAAAGAACCGGTACTGGTGGGAATTGTGAACAGAGGGGACGCTGAGAACAGAAACAGGCGAGCGACGATCGACAATCCTACATTTTTCTGAGTATCGTATGTTTGCAGAGGAGGCTGCATAATTGCGAATGTTAGTTTGTAGAGAAAATCTCAAAATTCTATACGAGTATATCTAACCTTGGCGGCAAATTGCACTCGAAAATCATCATATTGCCACCAAAATCACCATTTACCGCCAAAATTTTGATTAAACCGGAAAAATCTTCAATCATTAAATTTTAATTATATTCTCTTAATTTTTTTTATCAAATATATGTTTATAATTAGATATGTAATTTCATATTTATATTTAAAAATTAAATAAATTAGGCAAAATTAAAAGTGAGATGTTTAAAATAAAATTAAACAAATCAATTTCATAAAACTTCACAAATAATATTAAATTTAGCATTTTTTGTTGGGTATGAACCTCAAATTTCGGTGTCATTCAAGCCTCATCGATTCTTCGCCGATGTTAGGCTAAGTACGTTTCGTCTCTATTTCGATGTTCTTATAACAAATCATTCTCTATTCATATATTCAAATTTATCTACTCAAATGTGCTTTTGATTAATTATGAATTCATTGTATTTGTGTAGTTTGTTAATTGATCGTCGTATGAACTAGGTCTCCTGTGGAGATGAGCAGCATCAACATAGTGTGGATGTGCGGCACCACACTGAAATGATCTTATGTTGCTCACATTCATGCTCTATGAGTATTGAAGGTAATCTAATTTAATATTTCAATTCAAGGGCCTTTCACGACGCTAGATGCTTGGAATTTTGGCAAATAGTTCTTGAATTAGAAATATAAATACCTTTATTAGTCTCGTATCATACATTAACCTAGATCAACGGAAACCATGTGATGAAAATCGATCATTGAACCTACACTCAAAGGGTGAATCGAAACTAACGTAAATAATTTGTTTCGTTGGTCTCGTATCACTGCACAATAACCTAGATTGCTGGAAATCATATTATCTTGAAACTGATCAGTGAACCAACACTAACGTAATTCATTTAGTTGGTTTCATATATATCACCGTAGAGTAATGTAGATCACTGAAAATCATATTATAGGAAAATCGATTAGTGAGTCAACACTGGATTGGTGAACCGACACTAATGTACTTTACTTCGTTGTTCTCGTATCATTGAAAAGTGATACTTGTAGGCATAATAGTTATAATTCGTATTTGTAATTTTTTATAGTTATCGATGACAATTATACTTCGTATCTACAATTTTTTACAAATTTTATTAATTTTCATTTTGTTTTACAATATTCACCATATCTTTAAAATGATTATGTATTTTTTAAAATCTTTTTTTTCTTTACCAGAAGAATATTATTTTTAAATTTATCATACAATATTCACAATTTCTTTATCTTCTAAATTTTACAAGTAAAATAATGGCTCAATTCTTTCCATCTCTATCAAATCAAATTAATTAAAATAATATAAAAATTAAAAAGTATTCTAAAAAAATCTAAATCACCAACGTGTATTTTCAAATTTCAAGCGTGAGAATCTTTATCAACAAAGTCGATTCTCCCCCTTAAAATGAAAATGAAATGAAAATTTGCCTCCACCTTTCCCCCCAATATTGAGAGTGAAAACCCTAACTTATTTCAATTTTACCTAATTTTCTTTTACCAAATGAAGTAGAGACACCTTTCAATCGCTTTCGATGGTGCTTGGTCGGTCATGAGCTGTGTTCCACCGTCGCCTGCCTCCCACCACCATAGTCGCGCTCCGCCTAAACTTGCAGCCCTCCCCCTAGTCATACGAAATAGATCGCAACCTGCAGTATGTGTGGGCGCTAGTACAGAGAGCGCGACGCCGTCTTCGTGCACGGCCAGATCTCGCCGCCGCCACGCAATCCACCGCGTTTGGGACTGATCTGCGCCACCACCTTCTATCGTCGCTGTCTCTGTGATCGAAGCACCACTGCCTCTCTTGTGTAGCGTCGCTGCCGTACTGTTGTCGTAGCTGTGACTTCGTAATTACCGCCCTTTCATTGCAGATCCAAAGGCAGCCTCTGCGCAGGTAAATTTTCTCAATTCCTTTTTTCAACATTGTTTGAAATTGGATAGATTTGTCCGCTTGTGTATTATGTTTTTGGTCGCTTAGCGCTGCTGACTTCTTTGAATGGTAAAGTAAGTAGTGGGTTAAAAGATTATCAATTTACTATTACTATTATTATAATTATAATTTCTTATGCTATTTCCATTTTGTTTGAGGTAATTTGAGTGCAATATTAACGGTTATTGATTACCTGAATAAATTTCTATTTGTGTGTGTTTCTGAAAAATTAGATTATATATGATGGATGGTAGGTGAAAGTCTCTGCTTAACTCAATGTGGCCTTGTGAACATGGAAACTCAGTACATATGGATCAATTATTTTAACTGTCATTTGAACTTTGCTTCTTTGTGATTTACTTATTTTCCTTTTCTCCAATACTATATATATGTGTATATGTGTGTTTGGTTTGGTTTATTAATAATGAAACCAACTAGCTCAATTTCTGCAAGTTGTTGAAATAAGCCAGGGTGGTAATTAAGGTGAAATACTTATTAAATTTTTAGGTTAGCTTTATTAAATTTTTATAGGAATTAATGATTAATCATTTGTAAGCTAGTATTCTTTAAAGACATTTTAAATGGATACTCTTCAATCAGATAAGAAGAAGGGTTTGGAAGTTGGAACTTAACCAACTGACTAATTTCACCCTATTTTTCTTTTCCTTTTTAAGGAATATTAGTTAATTCAGTGGGTCAAGGCGAGTCCTTGTTTTGAATTAAGACATCACATATATAGTCCACATACACACACATATATCTTATATTACATATTTAAGAACTTTAACAACATTAGGGAACTCATTTAGAAGGATTTTCTTAATTTTCTCCAATAAGAACACCAACCCCTCCCCCCCCCCCCCCCCACACACACACATATATATATGTAACAACTTTAATAATATTTGGGAACTCGATTATAGGAAATTTCTTAATTTTCCCGCAATATGAACACATTGTTAAGTTATTTCAATGTTGATCTGTGACTCTTATCAGCGTCTTTATAGGGAAATGCATTTTGAATTATCAGATTACTATCTAGTTTAATTATTATTTGTTGTTGTTTCCAAGAAACATACCTTAATTTGATTTATAGTACATTTAAATTTTATCTCAGAAGTTGAAGGAGAATATAGCTTTACTTGTAGGTTTACTTAAGCTTTCACCTTATAAGTTGTAGGAGAATATAGCTTTGGCTTGTAGGTTATACATCTGCAAGTCTTCAATCTCCAAACCTGTCTTCTATATACCTAATATCTTTTTTATTTTGTGACATTGTTGTTTGTTTTTTTTTTCTCTTTGAAGCATTGCAACTAGTAAAGCTCATTCACAATTGTACAATTTGGAGCTTCCTTCAATCCAAACATCATTGTGAGTTATCTATCTTCTGTTTACCGAGTCTAATATTTCATTTTGTGCTTCTTGATAAATCTTTTTAGTTCATACATCAAATCTGCATTCATGAGATTCTAGTTTGTAATTATATTAGTGAATTGATCACCATGTTTGGAAGACATCTATTTTCTGGTTCATTTAATCTCATGTCATTTTAGTTTTATTGAAAAATGTTCTTTTACATGAAGTTTGATTCTTTGTGTCTACCAATTGAATACATCTTCTTGGTTAAAAGATTTCTTTTAGTTGGTTTTGTACTCGAGAAAAATAATTTACACACTAGGGGGAAGTTACCTTACATGATAGAAGAACAAATATTTTAGTACTAGATGATGTTAGCACAATTTTGTGATTATGATTCAACAAGCATTTAAATTTAGTAACGAGTATTGTCCATTGTAGTAGTAACTAATTTTAATCTTACTCGGTTATCATCTGGATCTTAGAACTGGACCAAAGTTTATACTTCCAATAATCTAATGTTGATGGCAGTTAGAAGAATCTGTTAAGTTTTACATATACAAAAGAGAAGTAATCTATATAACATTATTGGCCTTCTACGAAGTTTGCAATTAGGAAGGTTTGCTTATAAATATCAAAACCTGTTAGCATTTTTTACTTGGAAAAACATTTTTTAATGGATTTTGCAATATTTAATCATGTTTTTCTTGTGATGATTTGAGACCTCCTAGGAGATATTTTAGTCTCGGTGTATTAAAGCTGACCAGAAATTTTAGCCACTATGTTTTCCAACATGAGCTTCTTTTGGTATACTAAGTGTTAACTAAGTATGAGCAGATTTGAAGTTGATCATTCATATTCTTGTCTAGCCATTTTCCATGGCAGATTTGATTTAAGGAAGCACAATTGAGTTTTTCAGTGATCGTCTTGTATTTATGGCAGCACAATTAGTGTTCAATTCTTCTTTGCTCTACTACAGATTTTCCTTGATAAAAATGTAGTATCACTGAAATTATTTAAAGGTATTAGTTGTAATATTGATCAAATACTTAGGTTTAGTACATTAAATTTTATGTTTACTTAGAAGCTCTACCACTGAAGAAGTAAAGATGATGCATGGTCATCTTTATAGTCTGCTTTAAAAAAAAATTTGGGTAAATATTTATGAGATTTTGTTTTATTACTAAAATTGATGGTAATTTTCTTCTTTTTATGTTTAATTATCAGGAGATGATGAAAAAAAAAACAAAAACGAGACGAATATATTGATCTTAGAATTGAAAAGAGTGCAAATGAGATAGTGTTTGAGGTGTTGGACCATGAAACAAGATATGTAAAAGGTCCTGGTTATGGCCCAAAGCTTCCAAGCAGACGTAAAACATTGTACGATCCTTCTAATCAACTACGTGTGTTACCATCAATTTGCAAGAATCCGAAGTTCGAGTGCAAGAACTTAGAACATAAGTGTATGTTTTGAATGCAAACATAATTGCGCAAGATGCAAAGATGGCTGTCGAAGGTGCAAATATTGAGAATTTAGTGACTTTTTTTTACTGATAAAGTGATGGTTATAAATTTTATATTTTTTTAGTTTCATGAAGTGATAGAAAAATATTTCTTGTTAGTTAATTTCTAAATGCTTGAATTCTGTTTATTAATGCAAATTCATTTTATCTTTTAAGATAGTTATTGTTGTAAACATTTGTTCTTTTCTTAATTTATGATGAAAATTTGTTCTTTTTATAATAATATTTTATCGTTGCATGTTAATTAATAATGATGATATATGTTGTTACCATGTTTTTGTGACCATTATCATTTTTGTCATTGATTTTTTTTTTATTATGACAAAAATATTTTGTCACCATTTTCACATCCTTTAATGACATTGAACAATTTGTCACTAAAGTCTTGTTTGGGTGACAAAATGTGTCGTCGTTGTATCTATATTTATAATGACGATCAAATTTTTAGTTACTATAATGTAAATTTTTTACGACGAAAGATTTGAATTATTACGAAAAATATGTTGTCACTATTACTAAACTTTTAGTGATGATCACAATTTTCGTCACTAAACAGTATATTATAATGACAAAAATAATTTGTCACAATTTCCACATTATTTAGTGACGGTAAAAAAATTGTCACTAAATCATTACTTTTTAGTGACAAATTTTGTCGTCATTATATATACATATGTATAACAACGAACAATATTTTGTCAGGGAAGAACAATTTTTTCGTGACGAAATATACAAATTATGACGATAGTTAATCTAACGGTGACAAAAAAGACGTCACTAAAATTTGATAAAGTTGGTAATATATAGAAAATCGTCACAAAAAAATATTTTTTAGTGACAATAAATTAAATTGTCGTGTAAAATTTCACCTTTAGTGACGAAACATCATATTAAGTGACGAAATTTTGATGGCAAATGTGACAATTTATATGTCACTATAGATGAAATGATATAGTGACAGTGATCTTTATCGTCATTAAATGATGACTTTTGGTGACGAATCCAAATATCGTCGCCTTGATCTATCGTGACGCACATATGGTGACATTCTTTGTGACAATTTTTTTTGTCACCAAACATCTTTCGTGACGAAAAATGATGTTTTTATGACGATTGTTGTCGTCGCGATTTCTCAAATTTCTTGTAGTGTCGAGAGAGGATCAACTATTAGGAGGGTGTGTGATGATCTTAGGAGCCTTTTTGAGTTTTATTGTGCATTTTAGGTAGAAATACTAGTTTGTATAATATTTCTCTTGGATTAATTGGATCGAAAGAACTTTTAATTCATTATTTAGTGTTCAACCCTATAGAAACAAACACAACACCATTTGAATAGGATTTATCATAAATTGACCCCTTAGTGTGACATATGCCTTGGAACCTACCTTCTCTTAATTGAGTTTAATCCATATTTTTCCTATTTTTGTGATTTGCATGAGTTGTTTGATCGAATTTACTTATTGCTTTTAATTGTTTACTTGTGACAAATTTGGTAGGCAATTTAGGGTAATTCAACATTCAAAATTTCGATCATTGTTTATTTAGAACTCGATCAACAAACGCCATTTTTACACTCCCCCTCCCTGTGGGATCGACTCGTACTTACCTCACTACGATTTACACCGTATACTTGCGATCGTTTATTTTAGTGTTGTAAAATACGCGAACAAGCTGTCAATGGGTGTATTTATAAAGAATGTGAGTGTGAATAGCTGAAATGCATGTATGCAATATTTCATATAAGACTAGCCCAAAAACAAGTTTTTATCTTTCACATTTTATTTCAGTGAAAGAAATAATGATTAATGTCACGTGTAGTATTAAAAAATAATCAACTTCGGGACAATTTTGTGTTGGAGATTTAAAAATAGATTTATGATCCTGAAATCTACTATATCTTGTGATTTTAGAATTTAAATTTTAAAATTTTATCAATAAATACCTATAAATTTAATAAAAGAATAAATTTTAAAATCTCAAAACAAAACATACCCTAATTGAATATGGAGTATAATTTAAGGGATTATTCTGGTATAAACTCGATTCCTTATAAAAGGAATCGAGTTGACCAAGTCCACATTTTCCTTTTTTTTTTTATGTAATATTTGTTTCGAAAAAGTGTAAGTTATTATAACTAAAAAGTGCAACACATTTTTTATTAAAAAGTGTAAGTCAATATAATTGAAAAGTGCAACACAGTTTTTTAATAAAAGGTGTAACTCATTATAACTAAAAAGTGTAACACAATATTATTAAAAATTGCATGTCGGTATAACTAAAAAGTGCAACACAATATTTTAATGAAAAGTGTAAGTTATTATAACTAAAAAGTGTACGTCTATATAACTAAAATGTGCAATATAACATCACCAAAAAGTCTACGTCAATATAACTGAAAATATTATTTTTAAAAGTGTAGATTACGACAATTGAAAAGTGTAACACTAAAAAAAAAAATTATGAAAAAAAAAATTCGAAAAAAAAAAGAATTTCAAAAAAAAAAAATTACCGAAAAAAATGTTGACCAAGTCAACAGTTAATAGTTGACCATTGACTTGGTCAACTCAATTTCATATATAGACTCAATTACATAGGAGACTTACTCTAAATTCTAAATCAAGAGGTGTTATGACTTATGTTGACCCATGCATAGACCTGTCAAAACGGGTCGGTGGGGCGGGGCGGGCCAAAACCGCAAAAGCCCGCCATTTGACGGGGCGGGCCAACCCGTTTTCAAAGCGGGCTACCAAAACACCACAAAAAAATGCCAAAGGGAAAGGCAACGAATTCCCCCTCACTAATCAAGAAGGCAACGACACTCCGCCGTTGCCAATATGGGCGTTGCTATTTTATAGGCAACGGACTTTGAGAAAACCGTTGCCTTTTGGCAACGGTATATGGCTGTCGCCTTTTGGCAAGGGCGTGGAGGCCATCGCCTTTTCGCAACGGGGCCCAGCCGTCGCCTTTTCGCAACGGGCCCACTGCCGTTGCCAAGGCCGTCGCCTTTTTGTTAACTTTTAAAAAATGAGAACCTGGGTTTCGAACCCAGGTCTCTAAGGCAACCAACACACCCCCCACCACTAGGCCACCAATATTCGCGATTTTTCGCTCCAGCTGGGTTTCGAGCACGGAACCTCTCGGTCCTGTAGAGCTTTGGGCGCCCCCTGTGTGCCGTTTAGGCTAGGAGCTTTAGTCGTCATGTTGTGAACACAATTAATATATATTCAATTTAATTTTAGTTTCAATTCTTTATTTCAATCCATTTTAAGTTTAATTGTTGTTTATTAAATTGTCAAAGCATATCATATTTATTTCTAAACGAGAATTAACTAAATTATAATGTGTTTCAAATTAAATAATTTAATTACGGTATCATTAATTAATTTACACTATTTAAATTTATTCTAATCTTCAATATACAACATTTAAATTCATTCTAATTTTCAATTCACAACATTATAATTACATACAACACTGTAAATTTATTCTAATCACATCATTTAAATTCATTCTAATTTTCAATTCACAACATTATAATTACATACAACATTGAGTATAATTATTTTCGATTATACATGTAAATTTATTCTAATCACATCATTTAAATTCATTCTAATTTTCAATTCACAACATTATAATTACATACAACATTGAGTATAATTATTTTCGATTATACATGTAAATTTATTCTAATCACATCATTTAAATTCATTCTAATTTTCAATTCACAACATTATAATTACATACAACATTGAGTATAATTATTTTCGATTATACATGTAAATTTATTCTAATCACATCATTTAAATTCATTCTAATTTTCAATTCACAACATTATAATTACATACAACATTGAGTATAATTATTTTCGATTATACAAGTAAATTTATTCTAATCACATCATTTAAATTCATTCTAATTTTCAATTCCCTTATCCATTAAAAAATATCAATTCACTTATCCATTTAATTAAAATAACATCACACACAACATTAAAATAAAAATTAATCCTCAACGTCAACGTCAATGTAATAAAGTAATATAAAAATGTATCACTCCTCATCACCACCATCATCCTCAGTATCATCCTGATCCCGATCAACCTGGCTACGATCATGAACGTTGTGCGACGCCCTCGACGGCCTCGGCGCCCCACCCATCCCACCCATCTGCTGACCCATCCCACCCATCTGACCCATCACACCCATCCCACCCATCGTCTGACCTGTCATCTGACCCATCATCGCTGCCAACTGATCCTGAAATTTCTTGACTATGCGCTCCTCCGTCTTCTGCATTTGTAGGAGTAAGCGCTGCTCTCTCTCCTCATTGATTCTCCGTTCTTCGGCAAGAGCATTGTCCATGTCTTCCTTGGAGAATCGTCCATAAGCCGTACCACGTGATGTCTCGCCAGGACCGGAGGAGACCCGTCTGTTCTTGCCTACTTGTCAAAGGCCCCTAACACGTCCATGAGACCTACCGACCTTCTTCACGAACAAATCAGACATGTCGGGTATAGTTGGGCCCTGGGAACCATCCTCTGAAGTAGGTTCATCTGACGGATCTCCTGATTGATTGGTCAACTCCTCCTGTACCTGGTCCTATACGTGCACATTTAAAAGTGGGTTAATACATTTTCAAGTAAAATTAAATATATATTTGTTATATAATGTAATGTATATATATATGTACACACTTACAAGTATATCACCCATATAACCATAGCTGTATGTTGACTTGAACGAATTTTTAGTCATTATATGTTGACTAACTACTTCCCCTCAAGCATAAGGGATCGTAGTAGTATACACCTAAGTATTTCGACCAAGTAGTATCGAACCACGGGAGGTGGGCTAGTGCAATGGATCCCTAGAGTTTTGTGTCGGCATAACTAATGTAACTACGGGTTCGGTTTTTGATTTCTAAGATCAAGCTAAGTTACTACTAAACTTCAAGAAATAATTTAAACTACTAAAAGTAAGCAAATGACTAATAAAAGAAATTAACACAACTTGAGGAGGAAAATTACTATCAAAGCAAGAAATTGACAATTAAAATAAAGAACAACTACGAATATAATTCGAAGAAGTGCAAAAGTTGGGAACGCTTCGGGTGTTCTCTACCTAGTGAAATCGAGTGGGATTGCTTATACCGTTTTTATACTTCAATTTGGATTTGCTAAGAGCATCAAGATGCTAGGATGAAAATCGTTTCCCTTCGGGTACTATAGCCTTACGTCTAAGGTGTTCCCAAACCCGGTAATAAGACATCTTCGTAATCCTCATCAACTACCCAAATAACCATTCAAGTAACTAATGTCTCCTAATGGAGTTCTAATACGATTAACTCTCTCTCGACGAATTAAAAGTATAATAAACGCATTTGTATACCAACAACTCACACCATAAATTTAAACAAGTTCATGTAACTCTCGTCTACGCTAAACATGCCTCAAAATACGGATTAATAGAAGCTAATACACAAAGCACTAATAAAACCCAATAAGAGAAGCAACAATCCAAATATCAACAATAATCAAAGCACAAACAATTCCAATACTCAACATTCACATGGTTTCAAACACCCAAAGCATAAAAAGCTTAGCCCATGGTGTTTGAGGAAACACCCATGGCTAAAACAACAAAATAAATAGAAATAAACAAGAAATTTACCAAACAAAGCTCAAATAAAAGAAAAATATCACCTTGAGAGTCTTGTAATTCCTCCATTCTTACATGAAAATAAAATACCCAAATGATTCTAAACTAAGAAAGCATAAAAATGAAGAGTGTGTTTGAGGAGATGAGCTCCTCAAACCTAAGTTAATTGTTCCTCTATGTATCACATGTTGTAGCAAAATGAGCTAGGGTTTTAGTGTGTATAAATGAGGCAAAACTTTTTAATAATCTGATTTGGGGAGCTATTTATAGCTTGGAAGAATGGTTGAGACGAAATTTGCACTTAAGCCCTTGAAATCCTTTAAAATTTTCGAATTTTCGCGCATCAGCAAGGTGACTCGGTCAACCGAGTGGTTTGACTCGGCCAACCGAGTGAGTTGGAAGTCCAGAAACTGATCTGGAAGCAGATTTGACTCGGCCACCCGAGTGGGTGGACTCGGCTGCCCGAGTGGAATCTGTTACAGTTTCACACTTTCTTGTTTCGATCATATCTTGAGCTCCCGACCTCCGATTGACTTGATTCTTTTTTTCATTCCACTCATTTTTTCGAGACGCATCCAATGGTAAAATTACCACTCATTTTTTCGAGACGCATCCAATGGTAAAATTATCTTCTTGGTTCCATAAATTCTCAGATACGTATTTTGCTTCCAAATATGTTCAATTTACCTAAAAAATAGCAAAACACATACCTTTCTCATTTCAAGTGCAATTAGTCAATTTAGTGTGAATAATGAAACAAAATCCTCAAAATTATGCAAAATAAACACATGAATTTCAAGCAATTTTCACACTAATCAACCCCCCCAAACTTAAAGTGTTGCTCGTCCCCGAGCAACAAAAGAAATATAGAACAAGTGGGAGGATTGCGAAGAAATTCAATCAAGATTGAATGAGTGATTGTCAACTTTTCTCAATATAGTCAAGCCAAGAGGTAAAAATATCAACAAACAAATTCACAAGTTATGCTCAAATTCATGCCAGATTAAGTGCTCAATTCACAATTTCCTCACAAGTAAGTGTATCTCTCATAACTCAAAGTGTATATCAAGGAAATGTATGCTCTCAAAATCAAATCACACAAGTGCACCACCATATGCTTGCCAAATGTCTAAGTTCTCCACCACATGAAAGTGTTCAATCAATGAATCAATAAGGACTTCACATTTGGTTGTAATGTAGGCTCTTTGGTTAAGGTAGGGAAGATTTGGATAAAGTGACTCATAAACTAATGAAGCAAGAAGGAAAGTTGCAATTGATCAAGTTGCAACTCAAAGTTCTCTATCTCACATAATTTACTTCTTTTCTTTTTAAGCACATTCTTCACCACCAACCAACCAACACTTTTGAATTGAAGCTCTACCAAATTTTTTTTTGTGCACAAGAGAGTTTTCTTTTTCGATTTTTCTTTTCTCATCAACTCAATCTTTTTTTTTTTTGCACAACTCACGATTCATCTTTTGTCTCTCTTTTTTTTTCAATCTTTTCACTTTTCAACCAAACAAATCCACCAAATTCACATTTCACCTCAATTCAACCACATTTGTCAACATTCAAGCTCCACTAGTTCATAGAAAAATTAGGCTCATAAAAGATAGACAAGGGGCTAAATATGTAGATTGCCAAAGAATATAAGTCAATAGGCTCAAAGTGGCTAACTACGGAAAAATTGCATTTGGTATGGAAAATTTGGCCAAGTGACTATTCAAAACAAAGATGGCCTTATATCACTTTCAAAAATCTCTCACAAAAAGTAGCCCCAAACAAGACAATTGGCAAGTTCTAGAGTACACAAGCATGAATGATACTCACATGAAGGAAAATAGACCATAAGATATGAAAGTCTAAAGGCTCTAAAGCTCACAAGCTTGTCTAATCATGAATTAAGAGCACCAACTCAAGCACAAATCTTCACATAATCAAGGGAACAAGCAAGCATCAATCAATACCAACTAGCTCAACCAAACTAAAAAAAAATCAATAATCACCACCAATTAAGCATCAAACACCAACAATCCACAAGATATTTCATCCTCCAAAGCTCAAAACATTATGACAAACGGTGCAAAAAAAATGAAAGTAAACACACGAAATCCCCCCAAACTTAAATGAAACTATCTAGTTGAATGCAAAGTTTGGGAATGAGTGTGTTACCTTAGAATTTTGCCACCAACTATGCTCACTAAAGAAGCAAGCTATCGTCACCAATTGTCCCTTCGACCTTTAGCACCAAAACACCACTACCCTTGAGCTCCACCATGCGTATCTCTCATCCTTGACCACCAACACCACACTCAACCTACAAAACAATAACTAAACAAAAGATCACACAAGATACAAATCTAAAAATAAAAGAAAGCAATAAAGAATGGGTTGCCTCCCATTTAGCGCTAAGTTTAACGTCTTCAAGCCGGACGGAAATAAAAGAACTCATCGGAAAGGCCATGGATATCGGTCCTCCTTCCCATTGTATTTCAACTTTTGAGCTTCAAAATCATGGAGGCTCTCATGAATGGAAGACCAATCCCTTGCATCTTTCTTGCATATTTCTCTCAATGACCGTTCTTCTTGCTCTTCCTCCATCCTCTTTTTCCATTGCTCTCCATTTTTCTCAAGAATGCCCAAGCACTTCTCAATTTCTTTCTTTGGATCAAAGTGATCAAGAGGTAAAATGAAATCAATAGAAGCATCAATATCAAGTAAAGTGTAAATTGAAGAGTTTAAAGGTTTAGAAATGCTCATTTCGCTCTCCAACTCATCTTGGGATGCTTTTTGATCTTCTTGTTCTTTGTTGCTCGTGTCCATCAAATGACATTCCTCTTTATCATCTTCAATCACCATTAAGCTCATTCCCATGCTCATGTCTTCAAGTGGATATCTTTTTGCATCCATTCTCTCCTTCATGTGTGCAATGAAGAGCTTTTCGATAGTAGTCCTACCCTGTGGCCAAAACTCATTGATTTCCCACTCTTGATAATGTACTTGATGAAGCTCTTCCATAAGTGGAGGAGGAGGTGGACGATACACCTCTTGAGGTGGTGGGAGAGGATATGGATATGGGTGATATGGGTGTTGTGGAGGATAAATCATACCATGTTGATCATAGCAATGATTCAATGGGTATTGATTATATCCATCCATCTCAATGAAGTGCACACCTACAAAGAACTGAAGTATCAAATTTCTCAAAATAAAAAGAAAATAAAATAAAGCAAGTAATGTAGCTAACACTAGTACTCAACTAACTTTAAGTCCCACTAATAGCACTATGTCACCTCCCCGGCAGCGACGCCATTGACTTGAACGAAATTTTTGGTCACTATAGGTTGACTAACTACTTCCCCTCAAGCATAAGGGTTCGTAGTAGTAATGGAAGTATTCGACCAAGTAGTATCGACCTAGGAGGTGGGTTTGTGCAATGAATCCCTAGAGTTTTATGTTGTGATAGCTAATGTAACTACGGTTTCGGGTTTTATGGATTTCTAAAATTAAAGCTAAATTACTACCAAGATGCGAGAAATTAAATCAACTACCAACCTAAAAACTAACAAGTGATTTATACTACTAAAAGTGAGAAAAGCACCAATAGGAGAAATTACCACAACTTAACAAAGAAAATTACTACTAAGCAAGAATTTAACAATTAAACAAAGAACAACTACGAATATAATTCGAAGAAGTGCAAAAGTTGGGAATGCTTCGGGTGTTCTCTACCTAGTGAAATCGAGTGGGATTGCTTATACCGTTTTTATACTTCAATTTGGATTTGCTAAGAGCATCAAGATGCTAGGATGAAAATCGTTTCACTTCGGGTACTATAGCCTTACGTCTAAGGTGTTCCCAAACCCGGTAATAAGACATCTTCCTAATCCTCATCAACTACCCAAATAACCATTCAAGTAACTAATGTCTCCTAATGGAGTTCTAATACGATTAACTCTCTCTCGACGAATTAAAAGTATAATAAACGCATTTGTATACCAACAACTCACACCATAAATTTAAACATGTTCATGTAACTCTCGTCTACGCTAAACATGCCTCAAAATACGGATTAATAGAAGCTAATACACAAAGCACCAATAAAACCCAATAAGAGAAGCAACAATCCAAATATCAACAATAATCAAAGCACAAACAATTCCAATACTCAACATTCACATGGTTTCAAACACCCAAAGCATAAAAAGCTTAGCCCATGGTGTTTGAGGAAACACCCATGGCTAAAACAACAAAATAAATAGAAATAAACAAGAAATTTACCAAACAAAGCTCAAATAAAAGAAAAATATCACCTTGAGAGTCTTGTAATTCCTCCATTCTTACATGAAAATAAAATACCCAAATGATTCTAAACTAAGAAAGCATAAAAATGAAGAGTGTGTTTGAGGAGATGAGCTCCTCAAACCTAAGTTAATTGTTCCTCTATGTATCACATGTTGTAGCAAAATGAGCTAGGGTTTTAGTGTGTATAAATGAGGCAAAACTTTTTAATAATCTGATTTGGGGAGCTATTTATAGCTTGGAAGAATGGTTGAGACGAAATTTGCACTTAAGCCCTTGAAATCCTTTAAAATTTTCGAATTTTCGCGCATCAGCAAGGTGACTCGGTTAACCGAGTGGTTTGACTCGGCCAACCGAGTGAGTTGGAAGTCCAGAAACTGATCTGGAAGCAGATTTGACTCGGCCACCCGAGTGGGTGGACTCGGCTGCCCGAGTGGAATCTGTTACAGTTTCACACTTTCTTGTTTCGATCATATCTTGAGCTCCCGACCTCCGATTGACTTGATTCTTTTTTTCATTCCACTCATTTTTTCGAGACGCATCCAATGGTAAAATTATCTTCTTGGTTCCATAAATTCTCAGATACGTAGTTTGCTTCCAAATATGTTCAATTTACCTAAAAAATAGCAAAACACATACCTTTCTCATTTCAAGTGCAATTAGTCAATTTAGTGTGAATAATGCAACAAAATCTTCAAAATTATGCAAAATAAACACATGAATTTCAAGCAATTTTCACACTAATCATATGTGCCGTTTTCGTAACGGTGGTAATATGCAGCTATCTCCCAGTCGTGGGCAGGGCGTCTCATCTTCTCCTCCTCTATTTTGAATTGAAGACATATACGTATAATTAACTAATTAAAATGAATTATAATTGACCACAAATACTTACAATGCGCCGTGCGACCTCTGCTGCTCCACGAGCTCCGCCTTTATGAGTACCACAGCCAGTACCCGAACCTCCAGGCTCAGATAAGCGGTTCTTACGAGCATGCTCGCTCTTCTTAATTGTTTCAGGATCGCTCCAGTGACGAAGTAAGTCGTTCCAAACATTGACATCCCACCTCGGCCTCTTCTTTTCCCTCACCCACGCTTTCTTGACGTTTGATAACATGCCAGTGTACCGACCTGCTGCTCTTTGAAGAAAGAGCCTGTACACCTCTTCAGTAGATATGATTCGAGGGTCCCACCTGACCTCGGTCTGCAAAAAAAAAAAAGAATTAATATAAAAAAAATAACAAAATGTTAATGTAAAGTGATTTTATACCTGGAATGTCTCCCACCACCGCTGTATCGTGCCGGGTGATACCTTGGCAAAGGAGTGTGCACCAAGCTCCATATTCCTATACATAATCGACCTGATCGTCCTCGAAATCAAATTTGAAGGCGTCAACCTGTTACACGTATTTTATAATAATAAAAAAAATACACGTTATACATACGTCTAATGAAAATTAAATAAGGAATATACTTACGTATCAAGGTAGATCCACAGTAAAATGCGACTCTCGGGTGCATCATAAGACATGCTGGCCTGTGTCCCGACAGATGGAGGTCTAACTGGCGAATGTATCGGTGGAGGGGATGGTTGCTGTGGAGGGGATGGTTGCTGTGCAGGTGGAACCATATGAGGCACCTGAGTGTAATAGGAATCTAGGTTCATTCCGGGCAACTGTAGCTGGGTCATATCGGGCATATATAAACCCTGTGGTGTCTCATCCACCGACTCTCCTCTACCTCTAGTACTTCTACCTCTACCTCGCCCATGTCCAGTAGAACCCTGACCAGAGCCCTGTCCAGAACCATGTCTACGACCACTCATCTGTCAAAATGAACGTAAATTAAAACATTATTAACGTTTAACATTGTAACAATTAAAAAACATTATATATGAACATCACTGTAAGGATTAACACTAGAATATAAATAAGGAATATAATTAAGGAATTAATATTTAGATAACATTGTTTAGCAATTAATTAACAACATCATTCATCATTCATCTTCATCTTCAGCTTCATCTTCGTCGTCTTCTCTGTCTTCTTCTCCATCTTCTTCTCCGTCTTCTTCTCCATCTTCTTCTTCATCTTCTTCTTCATATTCTGCCACCTCCATCATTGTACCGGTGTCATCAGTTAACATGACAGGATCATCATCTACTTGCACAATCATTTGAGTCTCTAAGTTATCCTCTTGCCACGCGGGAACTTCATCTTCAGTAGTATCTTTTGCATCCACCAAGTATCTCGGTTTGACTTTGCAGACAAATATCCAATCAGTACGGGGTCCAGGGTTTGGACAATAATAGACTTGTGTGGCTTGACTTGCTAGTACGAATGGATCGTACCGGCCGTAAGATCGCCTCTGATTAAGCACCACGAGTTTGTAGTTAGGATGAACTTTTGTCCCATTGTTTGAGGGATCAAACCACTGACACTTGAACAAAACCACTTTTTTCTCGTGGTACCCCTGATAGTCCAATTCGACTACTTCCTCGAGTTTCCCATAGAAATCTTCCTCATTCGCATCGTAGTTTTTTCCCTTGATACAAACCCCACTGTTTGATGTTGCTCTAGATGCACCATAAGTCATAGTGTGGAATTTGTACCCGTTCACGTAATACCCTGCGTACGTAAGAACTTGACCAGACGGACCGGTCGAGAGATCGTATAAAAACCTGTTCTCGATGCGATTTATCTTCACCTATATATTTATAAGCCACGACGATGTGAGAATTTCTATAACTTAACACTTTACACAGATCGTTATTTTAAGATAACTTACAATTTCTTCAAACCACGACGCAAATCCATCTTGTAGCCTTAAATCTGATTCAGCGGCCGAGAGATTTGGTTGACGAACATGAAGTTGTTGCATGAATAACCTACGTACGATCGATATAAGATTAATAAGACATGTCAACACTAAGTATTTGATTGACAAACATTTTGGTCAGATAGACTTACTGAACATATGACTGCACCTCATCACAATTCAACAACACGTACGTATGAGCAACTTTTTTCTCCTCGTCTGTTGGTCCTGAAAGGAGTATATAACAAGTGTATGGGGGGGGGGGGAATACACTTGTATGCAATTCTTTTCAACTTTTGATCAAACCAGAGCTCAACAAGGTTGTCTTGGACAACTCTGCTGAAGATGATTAACTCTTCTAAGATAATCAAACTACTAAGTACTATTGAGTACTTAGTTGAATCACTATCTAGGGGAGTTATATGTGCGGAATAGTGGTTGGCCCTTTAAGTTTAGACTCCTTTAATTTCTGAAATCACTTGACAGTTCAATACAATTCAGTTTAGTTTCAGGGACTTTGTCCAAATATGTTTTGCACAGTCTTTGAGTATGTATCCTTTGAAAGATCAGTTTGTGTGCAGTGTTGAATGTATGAAAGTACTTGTAAAGTAAATCAACACAAGAGTTTATAGTGGTTCAGAGACTCAAGCTCCTACATCCACTTTCCCTGATTGAACAGGATAATTCCTTCACTCTTTGAATTAACTTGTTTTATAGTGCCAAGGTGCACTTGATCAATAACACCTCTCCTTGGTGAATTGATCCCTAGGATGTCTAGAGTCCTAGTACCCTCTTCTCAACTCAGAACTGAACTGTTCTTCTCTCAACAGTCAGCTCCTACCACTTCTACTACTACAACCTTCTCACTTTCTCACTTGAAAGAGGTAAGGGTTGAAGTAAGGTTCCAACTAATGAGATATCCTTTACAATGAAGATCACTGTATAAGGATAGGATATCTCTCTAAGCTTTGTATGGATATACAATGATGTACAACTTAGAAGAAGTGTATGAAGACTAAGATAGTCTTTGAAAGCTTTGAAAGCACTTAGACTTGTAGGATAGTTGGATATTCTTGTCAAAGTTGAGGTGCTTCAAATGGTCTTCACACTTCTGTATTTATAGACAAATTTGAGGATTTGTCCGTTGGAGAGGCAGCCCAAAATTGCTATAAATGTCTTCCTTGAGTTCTTCAAACTGGAAGACAGATTCTTGATAGTGACATGTCCTCATTTGGGTAATAAACGGCTGTTAAGACTTTGCCTTCATTCTGCAACACTTTTCCCAATGTTTGACTTCTTGTTAAGACTTGGACATGGCTTCTGAAGATTGATCCAATGATAGGACAACATCCCTTATCAAATGGACAACTCTCCTTATCACTATCAGCAGTCTTGCTTATCAGCAAGGTTGTCTTGCTCTTCTTCAGATGACTTGGCTCTCATCCTTTGCTTCATTTGAAAGTGATCTTAGCATGATTCAATGTAGTTCTTTAAGGATGTAGTTGTCTTCATTTCTTCAGTATAGTTGACCTCAAGCCTTTCAGAGTACTTGGGCTTGATTGCTAAGACAACTCCCCTGGACAACTCTTCTGGACAACTCTCCTGATCAGTATATTTGGCCTTTGTGCTTCAGAGCCTTTGTTCTTGCACAGAGACAATCTCTATGAACATTTCTTCTTATCAGAGCATTTGGATACACTTGGCCTTCTGAGCTTCAGAACCTTTCTTCTTGCTTTAATTGTGCAAAGACAACTTCTCTGGACAACTCTCCTGATCAGAACATTTGGTTTTCTATAGAGTATGCTTGGCTTTAGTGATTGTTCCAGAATTTGAGCCTTGAGGGGACTTGATCTTGATAATCTTCAAAGCATAGGTTCCCCCTCACATTGTGCATCTAATCATCTAAGAGCTGCCTAACATATCAGCTTCTCATCTAGCCTTATGCTATGTATTCTAACAATTTTAGAACACAATCAATTGTGATTTAGGCATGTCTCAGGGGGTTTTGGTATTCAATCAAAACATATCTCATTTTATTCCCAACATCGTCTAAAATCCATCTTTTCTTAGGCTTTCCTAATCGTTTGTCAGGCGCCTTAAATATTGAAAAGGTGCCATCGACATACTCGTGTACTTCGTCCCGACCATCGTAATTACGAGGTACATTGTGTATCCTTGTCGTAACATGGTCCTCGAAATAGTGAGAACAAAACATTGACGCCTCTTTAGTTAAATATGCATTGGCAATCGAAGCTTCAACACATGCTTTGTTACCCACGCTTAATTTCAAGGTGCGAAGATACCTGATTAAATTATAAGAATCGTAAGTTCATATAATTTGAAGAATCGTATGAGAAATTGAATGACAATTACCTCTCGTATGGATACATCCATCTGTATTGAACTGGACCACACACTTTTGCTTCATATGCAAGGTGCACAGGTAGATGTTCCATAGAGTTGAAGAAGCTGGGTGGAAAGATACGTTCCAACTTGCACAAGATCACTGGGATATCTGTTTCCAGTCGAGCCATGTTGTCAACTGTGATGGTTGTAGAAGTCAACTCCTTAAAAAATAGACTAAGCTCAGTGATTGTTTTCCACACATTGAGCGGCAGAATTTTGTAAAAAGCAATTGGTAGTAGTCTCTACATAAACACGTGACAATCATGACTCTTCATCCCATACAATTTCAATTTCGACTAGTCAATGCAACGGAACATGTTAGACACATATCCATCTGGAAATTTCAACTCACTTATCCACTTACAAATAACATCCTTTTGCTTATTATCAAGCGAAAAAGAAGCCTTAGGATACTTTGATGTACGTGGACATTTCTTGAGAGAGGGACGACGACAATAATCATTCAGCTCATCTCTTGATTTAGACGTGTCCTTTGTTTTCCCCTCCACATTCATCACCGTGTTGAATACGTTATCAAACACATTTTTCTCAATATGCATCACGTCTAAATTGTGTCGTATCAACAAGGTACTCCAATAGGGCAACTCCCAGAAAATCCTTTTCCACTTCCAGCCTCCAGAAAGTTTTTTGTTGTGGGCCTCAGCACCCTCCTCTGTAACCTTTCTATATCCCAAATGATCAATTTCGTATAGGAGACTTGCACCCGTTCGAATATGCGGTGGATCATCTGTGACTACTACTCCGGCCATGAATGCAGTTTTATTCGTTCGCCACGTGTGATTCAGTGGTAAAAACTTTCGGTGGTTGTCGAACCACGACTGCTTTCTACTTTTATTCAAATAGAATGCATCGGTGTACTCTCCACAATATGGACAAGCAAGCCTTCCGGCTGTACTCCAACCAGACAACATCGAGTATGCTGGGAAGTCAGTAATGGTCCAGATAAGTGCAGCTCGCATCAAAAAGTTTTGCTTTCTAGCAACATCGTAAGTTTGCACACCATTTTCCCATAAAAATCTCAAATCTGCTATCAGTGGTTGCAAAAACACATCAAGTTTGTCCTTCGGACTTTTAGGCCCGGGCACGAGAATCGAAAGAAACATGAATTGATCCTTCATGCATAACCACGGGGGTAGATTGTACGGAGTAAGTATAACTGGCCATGACGAATATTGTTTTCCCATCATTCCAAACGGTGCAAAACCGTTTGTGCTCAAGCCCAACCTAACATTCCTAATTTCAGATGCAAAATCAGGATACGAACGGTCCAAATGCTTCCAAGCCAACGAGTCTGCCGGGTGACGCATAACACCAGAGTCATCAGAAGCGCACGAGGCATGCCATGTCATATCCTTCGCAGTGGCCTTGGACATGTACAATCTTTGCGAACGAGGAATTATCGAAAAGTAGAACATCTCCTTAACCGGGCGTTTCTTTTTCAACCGACCATCTGCATCAACCCTACTCGCTTATACCGTGATCGACCACAAATCTTACAAAAATCTAGTTCGTTGTCTACACCCTAGAATAACATGCAATTCTGTGCACAACAATCAATCCTTTCTACCGGAAGACCCATCCCACTCATCAAATGTTTGGTGTCGTTAAATTTCTTGGGAACCTTATTTTAGGGAGGACAAATCTCACGAATCAACTCAACGACCTGATTGTATCCCCTTTCAGACAATCTGTTTTCCGTTTTAATGTTCAACAATCTGGAATTGAATGCGAATGAGATTCACAACCAGGATACAAGTCTTGGTCCGCTGCAAGAAGCATGCCGTAAAACTGTGCCGCATTCTCGTTAGGGGGTTCTTCATTAAGTGACTCATCTTCCACGTTTATTCCAAAATCAATGTTTGGACCACCCATTAACTCTTCTACCATAGTGTGGTACGAACTAGGTCCCGCTGGGTCAACGTCGTTTGAAGTTGACGCAAATTCTTTAGTGTTTTGAAATGGACGTGGACCCCAACTCTCTTCCCCGTGATAAATCCAATTATAATAATTCAGTGTAAAACCATTTCGATATAAATGAGATTTTACTTCATTAGGATCTCTATAAGTTTGATTTCGACATCTAGCTTTCGAACAACGACACCTAATTTTTCCTTCCCAAATCGAATTCGGATTACTAGTGGCAGCTTCAATAAATCCATTTACTCCACTAATAAATTCGGGGTTCATAATCCCATTAACTAATCTTGGACTATACATCCAACTACGACTTGAATAATTCATCATGTCAATCGACGTACGTCTACAACACACAAATTAACAACCAACGTCTCATTCCTCCAACTCTATTAAAATTAATTAATATAATTCCAAATATATTCTAATTATAATTATTCTAACACCCTAATTAACAAATAAATTCATATATAGACATAACACAATTATATATATAATTCTAACACCCTAATTAACAAATAAATTCATATAACTTAATTAATTAATTAAAACATACATACATATAAAATACATGCCTAACACAATATATATAATTCTAACAATTAAATTATAACAATTACCACATGCATGCATAAAAATTAACAATTCTAACAATTTTATATATACATACAACATATATGCATATATATACATATATATACTAAACTATATATATACATAACTTCAAATTTAATCGATTAAAACGAAAAAAATTACCGTAGAAATGCTACCGTCGAAGTGTAGAACACAAATGGCCAAGAACCGAGTCCGATCTGCAAACGAACGTGGATGTTGAGTTTGGAGGTTTGTGTAATGGAGGAGAGGTGTGTGTGCGCCGCTTCTGTACTGCTGGGGAGGAAGGGATTTTAATTGAAGTAGGGCGACGGCAAAAGCAACGGGCCCACTGTCGTTGCCTTTTAGCGAGTGGGGGCCCGTTACCAAATGGCAATGGGGCCCACTGCCGTCGCCTTTTGGCAACGGGCCTTATATGCCGTCGCCTTTTTGCAACGGGGCCCACTCCCGTTGCCTTAAGGCAACGGCACCCGCCCCCGTCGCCTTTTTTCTTCCCGTTATCAATGCCGTTGCCAATTGGCAACGGTAGCCTGCCGTTGCCTTCTGGCCATTATTTTGTAGTGAAACCCCAACCAAAAAATGAACGGCGGTTTAGGCGGGCCAACTTTTTTTTTTACAAAATATTTATTAAATTCATCAAAAAACATAAAAAATTACAATATATATATTTATAGTACATAATAGAAATAAACATCAAAGAATTACATTAATTATTAATTAAGAACAAAAAAATTAAATAGAAATATTGTCATTAATAGTTGCATAATATATTATAAATACAGTAATAATATACATATATATTAAAATAATACGACAATGATATAGAGTCCACCAATAGTGCCCATTGCTAGGTGGCATACATACGTCATTAAATTTTTTTTATTTATATTTAATTTGAATTTAATGTAATATTAATATTTTATTTTATCAAAATTATAAAATCCTTTTTTTACCTTTAATTTAATTTAATTATAAAAAGACAATATTAAATTAAAGGTAAAAAAATGATTTTATAATTTTGATAAAATAAAATATTAATATGACATTAAATTCAAATTAAATATAAATAAAAAAGAATTTAATGACGTGTGTATGCCACCTAGGCAGCCTAGTGGACACTATTAGTGGGCTCTATATATTTCCGTAAAATAATATACTTATATTATATATGATAAAAAAAAAAAAAAAGTATTATGAGTACAGAAAATGAAAAAAGAAGGAAAAAATATGATCGCTTATATAATTTGTTATGCGCTAGAATTTTTAATATTAGTTAGGTTTATTATATATTGTTATTATTATTCAGCCCTAAGGTCAATAAATGATATAAAACCAACGTCAATAAATTTTTATTTATATTTATATTTAATTTAATCTAATATCAATATTTTATTTTATTTTATTCATATTCATATTAAAATTATAATTTTTTTTTATATTTAATTTAATATTATCTCTATCAAAATTATGCTAAACTAACATCATCATTTTGTGATATGCGTTGTTTTGTATGATGTTGACGAAACATGGGTAGTATCATTCCCAACCTAATATATTATATTATTTTTGTAGTTATCATTTAGAATATTTTAGAAAAATTTGATGTATATATATAGAATAATTTAGAAAAATTTGACGTATCATAGATTAAAAATTTCACTTTTATATATATATATATATATATATATATATATAGACATGTTGGTAGAATTTGATAAATTAACTAAATGTCAACAAAGATTAATACTCCCTCCGTCCCACTATAAGTTTTCCACTTTCCTTTTTTGGACGTTCCACTATAAGTTTCTCATTCCATTTTTGGCAAATTATTTTCTCTCTCCCAATCACATCACTTATACTTTATCTATTATTTTATCATATTTCATCTCATACAAATCTATTATTTTCTCTCTCACCTTCACATCACTTGTACTACATCTATTATTTTATCATATTCCTTAATCAAAACACCCAAAAGAAAAGGGAAACTTACCGGGACGGAAGAGTACAACATTTAAATTGCTTCTTCTACCCTTCTTAAGGGCGTTCGTTTATCATGGAATATAGAAGTTTTCTTTTTAATTAACTACCCATACCCATAGTAACCGTCCAGTCCATATCATAACACTCAGTCCAAATTTATAAATCTGTCATAGAGTGAAGAACATTAATGAAACCCATGAGACAATATTACAGAGGCTCAGATCATAGAAAAAAAGTTCAAACAATACAAACAGGCTCCAGATCATAGAAAAAAGTCCAAACAATACAAAGAGCTCCATATAATAGAAAAACAAACAATACAAGGCTCCATATCATAGAAAAAAAAGTCCAAACAATACAATAACTTGCGTTCTTTGGATACAATTTATCTATAATACCCTTTACTCACTAAAATGTTAGGAGTATTACCCCCACTAAAATTCTAATACATCCCATTATTCTTTCCAAACAACCGTCTCCAACTTCCCCATTCTTTCCTTTTTATGGTGCGTTGATTATTAATAAATGGTAAAGTCTAGTATGCACTTGAGTGCATGTTGTGCACCCTAGTCTATGTTGCACTTTTCAGTTTACTGACTTACACTTTTTTTGGTAGATGGTGTTGCACTTTTCAATTATTACTAAAAATATTATTATACAGTTTAATAATTGAAAAATTCAACACCATTTACCAAAAAGTGTAAGTCAGTAAACTGAAACAACATGCACTCGAGTTCATAGCAGACCAACCCTTAATAAATTTTAATTAATCATTTATAGAATATTATTTCACTCGTGTGATTTAAAACTTTCCATAGTTGAATTTCATAAAATATAAAGAAAAATAATATTATGTAAAATCATATAATTGATTTCATGTGAATGAAGTTTCACTTAAATATATCACAGAATTTGAAGAACATAAGTGTAATTAAATTAAGATGAAATTTTTTTTGTGAGACATCTAAATGAGAAAAATTTTCTTCTAACCAAACAAAGTAATTAATTAAAATTCAAATTTACTAAATAATATTCATGAAACTATCTCATACAAATTTTAACTTATAATTAAAATCTATATATAATCTTGAGAAATAAAAGTATACGTACAAATAGTCAAATATACGTAAAGTAATTATAAATATTTTTTTAATAATTAAAATTTATAGGAGTATGCTTAATTACAAAAAAAATTTTAATAATTAAAATTCTGACACTTATAATCATATGTGTTTGCTTTAAAATTTAAGTAGATTATAACTTAACTTTATGTCATAGAATTTATACGTGGGTATATTATAAAATTTATACGTATTTATAGTAGATTAAAATTTTAAGAAATGTAATTAAATAAATTAAAATTTAAAAAATGTAATTAAATCAAATATTCTTAAATAAAACAGATTTAAGTCACATAATTAATTAAGCAATGTTAAACAATATATTGTTCAAACAATAGTACTCATAATAGAATGTCGCTAAAATATTTATTTATTTTAAGTTATAAAATACCCATAAAAATAAATTGTGTATTTTGAATATCTTAATGACTGCTATTAAAAAAAGACTTTATGAATGATGTAACCTAAAATTTATATAAATCTATACAAACCTAGAATTAGAATAGCTGGGTCATTTGCTTTAAAAAAAAAAAATTGGCCCATTCACAATAATTAGAACAGTTAGGCCCTTTGCTTCAAAAAAAAAAAAGCTGGATCCACAAATAATTTGAGCGAGAATTGACTTGGTCACACTATTGTGTTATTATATATATATATATATATATATATATATATATATTACATTACTAATACCCCTCTTTTTTTTCATCCTCTTCTTTTCCTTTTCTTTTGTTTTGTAATCTGTGAACCAAAATGAGTTAAAATTGGATTATAATTGCACAATTTGTATGATGCAATAGCGTGCAAATTTTTATTTTTCTTTTTTTCTTATGAGTGTTCTCTCACAATTTCATATTAGTTGTGTTAGTTAGCTGATAGTAGAGGTGGAAGTAGGCCGGGCTACCCGATAAGGGTCTACGGCCTAGCCTATTTATAATATGAGTCGGGCTAAGATTTTTTTAAAAATCTATTTAGTTAAGTAGACTAGGCTTAGACTTTATATAAAGTCTTATAGGCCGTCCTATTGAGGATTATATATTATATTTATATATTTTTTATAATAAGCAATTTTTAAAATTTAGTACTAACATTTATATTAAATTAAATTAAATTAAAGTAAGTTAAATTTATTTTAGTACTTGAGAAATCGTTATAATGTTTGTATTTAAACTCATTGTTGTAATACATTTGTTTTGGTAGTGGATTTTATTTGCAACATTGAATATTGCACTACGATTCATATTTCACATATTTAATAGGCTTCTAAAAGGCTCGTAGGCCTGACCTATTTACTTAAAAGGTCAGGCTAAGGCTATAAAAAAATCTATCATAGATAACAGGCCAGACTCAATATTTATAAACCAGACCCAGACATTTTCATGTAAAGTCTAGCCTAGCCCAACCTATTTTCACCCCTAGCTAGCTGGTAGTGGCAACTGATGTAGTCAGCTGGCTTGGAGTCAGGCAAGCTAATTTAGACTCGATCAGACGAGTTGAAAGTTTTCAGTCAACTGAGAAAGTGATGCTTAAAATCGACTGAGTTGGTCAGATCAGAAGGGTTGGATTAGCTGAGTAGATGTTTTTGGGATATGAATCCTAGAACAAGTCCTAAATGATGAAAGATAAAAGATGAAGTTTTGATAAGCCAAAAGTAGACTTGAATATTTTCTAAGTGTTGACTGATCTAGTCTAGTTAAGAGAAGTCATCTTGTACAAGACCAGTAGAGTTCACAAGACAAGTACTAGTTCATGAAACAAATGAAGTTAACATGATAAGTATAAAAGAGAAAGACAAGTACTTATAAATTGTTGATACTATGTATATTTGTTAGGTTTTATATTGAGCTATTTGAGATGTATAGAAGCTCATATTTCGATTATATTGATTGTATATTGATGTATATTTTTATAAGTTGACTAAGCTTTATAACAAGAGCTTAATGTAATGTAATAGTCTTGTTAGGATTAGATGATAGGACTAGATTAGTTCTATGTTGTAATCTGAAGTGTAGGTCCCTAAGTTGAGGTAATATCGAGGTAAGCTAAAGAAAATGTCTAGAGGGGGGTGAATAGACTTTTCTAAAATCTTTCGATATATCAGAATTACAATATGCGGAATACGAAATTAACAATGAGCCCAATTAAAGTTTATACTCAACTTAATTCGAGAACTCTGTTTTATATATACTCAGCTAGTCTAGTTCAGTTATGTAATTCAATTAACTAAACAATTAATCAATTAAACAACAAACAAAACAGTAAAGTAAATCAAACACAATATTTATAGTGGTTCGACAACTTGTCTACATCCACTCTCACAAACCCAGTTGTGATGTTTCCACTAAACTCTTCCGATCGAGTACAAGTGTATGTTCCTGTCTTTAAAGTCTCAAGAAGAAGACTTAGATCTTCAACAGACTATACCTCCAGATATGTCTACGATCTAACTAGAAATTTTACAAGTATCTAGCACCTTGAAAAGTAACAAAACAAAAACTAAAAACTTCTCTGATCTTCAGTAGTAGCCTTCTTGATTCTTCACTTGTCTTCTGGCTTCTATCTGAACTTCAATCAACTCTGAGAGTAAACTTCGAATATATCTTTACTTTGAGTATGTAGATTTTCAGTGTATCTGTTATCTTCAAATGATTACCACCATGAAGTACTTATAAACTTCTGAAATCAAGAACTAATAAGTTGTAACCAACTTTTCTTGATAACTACCTTCAACTGAATCTTCTTATATCCATATACGCGTTTCTTGTTGTGAACTAGTTATTCCATAACTAACTTCTATATCTTCTTCTTTTCACGCGTTTCTAACTGACTAACTTCATTTTGACTTGTCTTGAGTAGACTTGTATGTACTTGACTTGTCTTGTAGTCCTTCTGTCTTGAGTAGTAGACTTCAACTCTTCTTGTCTGGTCTTCCTCGTTCAAAACAGTAGACTATACTAAACCTATCAAGACTATTACATTACTTTAAGCTTTTATAATACAAGCTTAGTCAACTTATACACTATACAATAAACCTAATCTATTACATATAAAATATCATGAGCTCTATACAACATTTAAATAGCTCAATAACAAACTTAAACAAATACTGTAAACACATATGAAGTACTTATAAATCGTACTTATCTTTCAATAATACTTGTCTTTTTAAAACTATTACTTGTCTTTTGAATTCTACTGATCTGCTCAAGATGACTTCAACTTAACTAGACTAGATCAGTCAATACTTAGAAAATATTCAAGTCTTCTTTTGGCTTATCAAAACTTTATCTTTTATCTTATATTCATCATTTAGGACTTGTTCTAGGATTCATATCCCAACAATTTCCCCCTTTTTGATGAAGCCAAAACTACTTGAATCTTTTCTCATAAGTAGACTAGTTAAGTAGTTACCTTGTCTTTTAACATCAAATAGTACTTTATCTTTTCATTCATTCAGAAATATGATCAGTAGAGATTACACATACTTTGAAAAAAAACTAAGTATCAGAGCAACAAAAAACTAATCTGAAAGAGTACCTCCTTCTGGATTTGGAACGCAGAATGCATCAAGGAGTCTCTTGTGAATTAAACAGATATGATCTTCATCTTCAATCTTCTCTTTATCTAGCAGCTCCTCTTCGAATTTCTTGATCTGGTTAAGATCAACTCTTTTACCTGAGCTGGTCATGGGACATTTCCATTCAGGAAATTCAGGAACAAGAATGTTGAAGTTAGCACCAGCAGAAATCCTCAAGATTAGATGCCATAACTTCCTGTGTTGTCCTTCCATGAACCTGTCAAATAACGAATATAGTTCATCTTGACTTTCAGCATCACCATACTTCCTTATTATCCAATGATCAAGTTCCCATTAACTTTTCACTTCAATCCATTCAGCTCTATGCTCATTATCTATGAAGTGATCAATGAACTTGTCTTCCATTTTGTCTTCATCAGCTTTCAACTTCTGCAGCCTTTCAATATGCTTAGTAATCTTCTTTTTGCTTGCATAATGAATCTCATCATCAGCAATTCTTTGTTTCTTCTCAACTGATTCAATAGCGGTAGGCTCTTCAATATCCAGCTTTCTCTTAACTCGTCTGGTCTGAATCTCTGCTTCAGGAGACGCAACAGCTTTGCCTTTCACTAATCTCTTTTGCTTTTCTGTCTCAGCATGCTCTAGATCTGCCTTTTTCACTAATCTGCCTCTTTTAGGCCTTCTTAGTTCTTCAATCGCAGTAGCAGCAGCTTTCATCTCAGGTTCAGCACTAGCAGATTTTACAACTTCATCTTCTGCTCTTCTTGTCTCTTCCCCCTTTTTGGCTTCATCACTTGCCTTAAGAGTGAAAAGAGAAGTAAAGCGAGTCATCTCTTCTTTCAAAGCTTCCTTCATGGCTTCAGCAGCTGACTCAATGTGTTTCTGATGCGATTTCTCATGGCTCATCTTGTCCAATCTATCAGTAACCAGTTCCAACTTCCTTGAACATGAAACCAGTTCATCTTTTAAATGAGTAGTTGTCTGACGAAGAAGAGTATTCTGTGTAGTTAACTCATTTAGAACAGTCTGAGAACGCACCAATTGATCTTGTGCTTCCCGTCTCTGTTCATCAGCAATAGCAACTTTGACTCTGTAAAGTCTCTCCATTTTGCTTGACTCTTCAGCTAGTGATCGAGCAAACGAGATTGACCTCTTTTCTGAAAAATCAACTTGTTTCTTCAGAAAGTCTTCAAATTGAGCAAACATCTCTTCTCGGAAAGTGGAGTCCATCTTGTTGACTTCACCAACAAATAAGTCTCTGGATTTGTCAACAAGTGACTGATTTTGTTCAACTAGCACATCCTTCATCTGCAAGTGTAAGAACTTGTCTATGGCAGTATGAACAACATTTCCTAGATCCGTCTTTAATTCATCCAGAAACCTTTCTGGAACAACTTGAGTAGAACTGGGAGTTCCAACAACTTCATCATCACAGGCTTTGATCTCATCCTCATCAAACATCTCAGCATCCAAGAACTCATCATCTTCTTTACCAAGCATGAGTGAGTCGACTTCATCTTCATCACTGTCAACAATTTCTTCCAATTGTTCTGAAGTCTGTACTGCCATCTCAGCTACTTCCGGCTTAATCTCGTCTTCCACCAGATCAGTCTGGGTTCCGACATCAAATGCGAACTCATCCTCAATGACACCATCCGGAATATTCAGCAACTTTTTGACTAAATCAACCAAGGCTTTGCGAGGGAATAGCTCGGAGTGATCCTTAACTCCACTATTTTCTTTCTGTTCCATCTCCCAATCCATAAAGTTGGAGATTCCGCCCTTGCCTTGAATGACTTCAAAAAGATCATCCGTAGAAGACTTCTTCAACGCGAACCATGTGCAAATCCTGACTAGCTTCTCAAACTGTTCAGAAGCTGTGTCGATGTCAAGAGTCGAGAGCTTCTTCTTCAGATTTCTTGAAACTCGAGCACGAATCCTCTTCTCTCGCAGACACATAGGATAATATACCAGGGATTCAAATCTAACAACAGACGGGTCCTGAGTAGATGGGGTCTCTAACTCAGCTGTTGCAGTGGCAACTGGCGTCTTGTCTGAAGTAGATGAGTTGGAGGGTTCACCATATTCTGGTGAGGGAGAGGGAGTAAAGGCAGTGGTTTCTGTGGGCTTAGATGTGGCTAGGTCAGGTATGACAACTGTTGGAGTATCAGTTGTATCTTGTCTGGGAGTGATTTGGGGATGACTGGCTCTAAGCGGTAATGCCGCCAGTACATGTGAAGTTGAGGATAAAGGACGAGGCCTAGATCGATGTGATCTAGCCTTGGTTCTAACAGTAGAGAGAGAGAGAAGGAATTGACAAGGTTTGTGAAGAGGTACCAACCTGGTGACTCGTCTCTTCTAGTGGAGGTGGAGTTCCAACTCTTACAAGAGTATACCTCTCAGGAACTTGGTCACTCGACTCCTTCTCGTGTAGTGACTCTTCATCTGATTGAGTCTTCTCCGAGTCGTCTGCACTGGACTCTGCTTCCTCAGACTTAGCTTGTGAAGAACTCTCTGAATCCGCGTACGGCAACACTTCTGAATCATCAAATTGAACGTGCCTAGGAGCAGCTGGCCTTACAGCAGCTTGTTTCTTCAGTGCCTCTTTCTTTAAATAGAACTTAAGAGGATGAAATGGCTTTCCCTTGCTCCAAGTAGTCTTGTTGGGCATCAAAAGTGGGAGTAAGATGCTCAGCTTGTTACCATATCCAACTGCTTGAGATACTACCCAATTTCGAGTATCCACATCCACCCTAACATTTTTTTCGAAGTGCATCATCCTGTCAGCTATCAACTTAAACCAATTACCCTCAGTGATTCCATCATATATAGCTGCCATAATCCTTGTTTTGACTTGGGTAACTGAGTCATGAGACCCAGTGGCACATAGAAGCATCTTGCTTGCTATGTCCAGTAGAGTGCGATATTTGTCCAATAGTTCACCCTTCTTGGCTGTAATAGCTTTACCATCCGGTTTCAACTTCATTTTCTTTCCACAGAAGATGCTCAAATACCTCATCTCCTGTCCTTCAGCGTACTTCTCCACATCAATTGTTCCGATGGGCAACTTCAATCTTTCAAATAGAGCTTCACGAGTGATTTCCACTCGATTTGAACCGATAAATGATTCGATAACATCTCCCCTTCTGCTGGCGTTAGCATAGAATTCCAAAACTTCTTCCTCCAGAACGACTTGAGGAAACGCCTCCAAGTAGGGTCTTAGACCGCATCTGGTACACTTGGTCAATATTTCTGCATTTCTGACCGTATGATTTCCTTCGAAAAACAGAGATGGTTCAACATGCACCTTGTTGTCATTTATATATCTGCCTAGATCAAATGGTGCTTGAATGTTGGTACTGACATCGAAGATAGATCGAATCGACATGTTAAATGATTTGTAATGAACACGAAAGTAGATTATGCAGGAAATTACTGTTAGCAAGTAGTAGAGGAGTTATGAAACGTGAGGCAAGATGTGTACAAGTATTGGGTTTTGTTTAAAACTGAATTTTTTGATCCAACGGTCAAGATCGAGGGATTAGATCCAACGGTTAAGACATTTGGCATTCGGTTATGGAACCGAGACGAAAGTGTGTTTTGATTTTGTAAAAATTGAGATCCACCTCTCCTATTGGTAGAAAGAGGAGTGTACTCATCTGACCTAACATATTCATAAATTGCCGCGAACTGAATGTGTACACCTCATTAACTGGGGGGTGTATAAATCCAATTCTAGGATATTCAAATTTTAACACTATCAAATTACTTTAATACCCTTAATTTGTTTCGAGTAAACACTTAACACATAACCCATTTAAATCAAAGAAAACTTAGCTTGTCTGTTCGAGTCCATCCAGAACAGATGAGTAGGCCTAATCTACATAAGGCGAGTAGACTTAATTTCACAAGACGAGTAGTCTTATGAGTACTAGTCGAGTTCCCCCTTCGACTGTGCGTGTCTATTCTGAACGTCGAACAACTTTATGTACCTGTCTTATTTTGTACGACAGATAGTCGAGTAGAATAATTCGAATGAATATTAATTTAAGTCAATGATCAAGGTGCAAACAAGATGACTGTTACAAAACTAAAGAGTCAACATAAGGATCTTTAAGAAATCAAGGATTCCCCCTTAAATGTTTATTCCCTTAGTATTACCCTCAGCTTTACCAGCTTCCTCATCGGGTTGTTTGGTCAACTTATCTGACCTTGTATACCTGTCTGTTGAGTGAGTAGATGAGTGCTCTGTGCCTTTTGTGGTAACTTGTCTATTTCTCCTTTCTTCTTAGGACTGTACCTGTCTGGTTAGTACATTGCTATATACTAGTAGGATCAAGATCAATCAGTCCTAGACTAATGCATAATTCACGAAATCGGGCCTCAGCTAATGGTTTTGTGAAAATATCAGCTCTTTGAAAATCAGTATGAATCTTTTCCATGCGAATATCCTTCTTTTCTACATGATCACGTATGAAATGGTGTTTCACATCAACATGCTTACAACGTGTGTGCAGAACAGGATTTTGTGTAATGGCAATAACACTATTACTATCACAGAATATAGGAACATTTGATTCACAAATATTATAATCTCTAAGCTGTTGAATAAGCCATAATAATTGACTACAACAACTACCAGCAGCCATGTACTCGGCTTCAGTAGTAGAGGTGGCAACACTTGTCTGCTTTTTCGAAAACCATGAAATGAGTTTTGTGCCTAAGAATTGACAAGAACCAGATGTAGACTTCCTATCTATTCTACAACCACCAAAATCAGAATCAGAGTAGCCACTTAGAGATAAATCATCATTTGAGGGATACCATATACCACGATTGATGGTTCCTTTCAAATATTTCAATATCCTTTTAGTGGTTTCCATATGACTCTCTTTTGGATTAGCTTGAAAACGAGCACATACACCAACAGAAAATGCAATATCAGGTCTACTAACATTCAAGTAGAGTAATGAACCAATAAGACCACGGTAATGAGTTTGATCAGTACATTTACCATTCTCGTCTGGATCCATCCTGTAAGTAGGTTGCATAGGTACTCCAGAAGATTTACATGTCTTAATACCATACTTGTCTAGTAGATTACGAGTATATTTTGCTTGATTTATGAAAATCCCTTCTGGGGTCTGTTTTACTTGAAGTCCAAGAAAGTAATTCATTTCACCCATCATAGACATCTCAAATTTACTTTGCATGAGTGTTGAGAAACTTTCACTCAGCTTTTTGTTAGGTGACCCAAAAATTATGTCATCTACGTAAATTTGGATGAGTAAAATGTCTTTCCCTTCTTGTCTTCTGAACAAGGTTCTATCTACCTTGCCCTTAGTAAAACCATTTTCTAACAAAAATTGAGAAAGAGTGTCGTACCAGGCTCTTGGAGCTTGCTTTAGTCCATATAAGGCCTTCTTTAATCTGTATACCTGATTACCTTTGACTTCGAAACCTGGGGGTTGTTCAACATACACTTCTTCCGCAAGAATACCGTTAAGAAATGCACTTTTAACATCCATTTGATATACAGTAAATTTCATGTAAGCAGCATATGCAAGGAACAATCGAATGGCTTCTAGTCTAGCAACAGGAACATATGTTTCATCATAATCTATGCCTTTAGCTTGTGAATAGCCTTGGGCGACTAGTCTAGCCTTGTTACGAACAACTACATCATTCTCATCTTTCTTATTCTTGAAAATCCATCGAGTGCCAACTACATTATGATGTTTCGGTCTATCGACAAGTTCCCAGACGTCGTTTCGAACAAACTGATTCAACTCGTCTTGCATAGCAATGATCCAATTACTATCAGCCAATGCCTCATTAATGGTTTTAGGCTCGATAGATGAGAGGAAACAACACCAGCAAAACAAAGATGGACTATATTGTTCTTGCGACTCAAAGAGTTGTCGTCTAGTCTTCACACCAACAGTAGAGTCACCAATAATATTTTCAGTATTATGCGCTGATTTCCATGTATTTCTATTCTTAGCAATAGTAGTATCATCTATATCAAGTACAGCATCATGCATGTCAACATCATTATCATCAGAAGATTTGATAGGAGTAGACGAGTCGACTAGTTTAGGCATGTCAACTGGTCTAGTAGAGTTACCTTGAGCACTTACCTTCTTCTGGTTATCTGACTCGAGAGCTTTCATAAATGGATTGTATGCTTGAACGGATTCATATACCTCTGAATCTTTGTCAGATTCGATAGTTAGCTCAGTAACTTTCTCACTGATCTTGTTGGCAGACGTGTCCTGTTGAGATTCTTCGAAAACCACATGTGGTGTTTCTTCCACACAAAGGGTTGAGTAGTTGAATACTCTAAATGTTTTGCTAGTCGAGGAGTATCCTAAGAATATCCCCTCGTCTGCTTTAGCATCAAATGTATTCAACTTGCTTTTCCCATTGTTATGGATGAAACACTTACATCCAAATATATGAAAATATGAAACTCTGGGTTTTCTACCTTTCCATACCTCATAGGGTGTCTTACCTAGTGCTTTATTGATAGAACTTCTGTTTTGTGAGTGGCATGCAGTATTGATAGCTTCTACCCAAAACTTCTGAGGCGTATTATACTCTGTCAGCATGGTCCTGCAGGCCTCCTTAAGAGTTCTGTTCCTTCGCTCTGCTACTCCATTTTGTTGTGGTGTCCTTGCTGCACTAGTAAGGTGTTGGATGCCACGCTTAGAACAAAAATCTTTAATATAGCAGTTAATGAATTCAATCCCCTTGTCACTACGGATCTTGACAATTGACTGATTCTTCTCAACCTGTAACTTCTTCAACAGATCAGGCAAAAATGTTTGTGTATCACTCTTCTTGTGTAAGAAGACTACCCAAGTGAACTTAGAATAGTCGTCTACCACAACAAGTGTGTACCTTCTACCGTTCAAAGTTGGAGGAGTTATTGAGCCATGTAAGTCCATATGTAGAAGTTCAAGAACTCTACTTGTTGCGAGAGTTGGAATAGATTTGAAAGAACCCTTTACCTGTTTACCTTTTTGACAGGACGTGCATACATGTGACTTGTAGTAGACTTCATTGGGAATACCTTCCACAAGGTAGTCTCTGGCTATCTTATTAAGAACCTTAAAGTTTAGATGACAGAGGCGTCTATGCCAGAGCCAGCCAAGTTCTTTAGGATTCTTAGTAAGTAGACAGGTGTCCCTCGGACAACTGTTCCAGTTCACTATGTACACACTTCCTTGTCTTATGCCGACCAGTAGGACTGTGTGTGTCCTTTTGTCAATGATTTCACATTTGCGACTCTTGAACTGCACCTTGTATCCACGATCACAAAATTGTGAAACATAGAGTAAATTGTATTTCAAGCCTTCAACATAGGAAACATCTTGAATCTCTATGTCTCCATTCCGAATGTAACCAAATCCTTTAGTAACAGCAGTGGAGCTATCACCAAATATCACTTTTGGTCCTTCTTGCTCATGGTAGCTTGATAAGAGAGTCTTGGTACCAGTCATGTGGTGCGAACAGCCACTGTCTATGTACCAAGTTTCTCCTGTTGAGCCACCCTTCTTGTATAGATCGAGTCGACCCTGCAATAGATGATATTTTATAATTTAGGTACCCTCCTTGTTTATTGGGGTCCTTGGGGGTTAGTCGAGTTCAATGGAATCCAAATGTACATTGGAGTCCTGAACAAGTTTGATCTTCTAAGCTTTCGACCATATTTGTTGCAAAATAAGACCTTGTTGTCCTTATCTGGCCTATCAGTCGAGTTCGGGTCTACTCTTTGGAGATAGCCTTTTGACTTAATCTCTACTTGAGCAGGCACTTGTCTATGATAGTCAGAGTAAGGTTTGTATGCATTAGGTCCATACGGTTTATAGACATGTTTAGGTCTTTCTTCTCCTTCGATATCATATGACAAAGGTGGAGGATATAGAACAACTTGTGTACGATATTTTGGACCTTCCTGTCTGGGTCTAGACGAGTAGAGTTGAGACTGCCTTATGAAAGGAGGTCTAGGCTCTTGTCGTCTAGTCTGTACTTGTCTAGTACTAGTCTCCTCAGGATACCAATCCTCGTATCTGACCTGATTTGGTCGTCCACGATTCCTAGTCCTTTGTTGACTTGTCTTAAACGGAACAGGCTTGTTATTAACTTTCTTTTTACCTCCTTTGGTAATTGGAATGTTAACTCGAGCTTGTTTTGGTACAGTACCTTTAGTTGGAGTGTCAATATCGTATATCATTGGTTCTTTTCCTTTATCATTAGTCAAAGAGCTTGAGATGAAAATAGTAGGGTTCTTAGGAACTAGAGTAGACGAGCTTGATATCACAGCACCTATGCCTGTCTTGTCAGCAGGAGCCCTATACCTATCTGACAATTCAAGATTAACCTTAGATGAGTTAACCAGGTCAGTAAGTTTAAGGTCTAGAGTGACAACCTCGGTTTCTAAGAACTTATTACATTCTTCAAGCTTTTTGAACTTGCTTTGTAAAACATTGAATTCATGTTTCTCAGTAGCATGTGTCTTAAGTAGGTCTTGATACAACTTGTCTGTCAATGCACACTTGTCTTTGAGTTGACTCAACTCTTCTTGCAAGCGTTCATTTAGGACTGTTATATTAGGATCTACTTTAGACTGAGCTTCCTTAAGATCAATGATTTCTTGTCTTAAGATGATGTTTTCGTCACTGACTTCAATGAATGCCTTGTTGGCAAGTAGGAGGTCGTCTTCAACTGCACTAGTAGAGTGCTGAAGACTACTCCCTACTTTGCTACTGGCAGTGTCACTTTCATCAGATTCTGATTCATCACAAGATTGAAAAGAAGTAGCAGATGATACCTCTTGGTCGATTTTAGCCATGCATCATAGACCATCATCTACTATGAAAGCTTCATCGTGATCTGGTTTAGACGGGTAGCTAGATGAGGATGATGGCAACTCGTCTGAGTCAGAGTCAGAGTCATTATTAGCCATCATTGCCTTCTTACCACGGTTGTATCTTCTTTCCCTTCGTGCTTTGCGTTCTTCTCGATCATCAGTACTCAAGTCTGGACATTCGTATATGTAGTGACCTGGCTTTTCACAGTTATAGCACAAGAGATCATTAGTAGCCTTTTTAATAGGAGAGTTGTTCCTTCGTTTATCGCGTCTATCAGAACGAGTAATCTTCCTACCATCAGACTCTTTATCTTGTCTGTTACCTTTCGAGACTTCGTCTCTCCTTTCGGTCTCGTCTGGTCTCAGACGAGTTCTTAGAAGCAGACCCTTTATGCTCTCTATAGAACTTCTTATATCTTCCGAAACGTTTATTCAGCCTATCAAACTTTCTAACCATGAGGCTTACCTGATCCTTCAGACTAAGATCAGTATCTAACTCGTCTTTCACAGAAGCAGACCCAGTCTTAGTCTTAGACCTGTCTACCTTAGACGAACTAGCCTTAAAAGCAACGTTCTTAGACACAGCATGTTCTCTGTCACTACTTACTATAGGTTCATCTTCGTCTAAATCAAACTCATGAGCCTTTAGAGTTTGAAACATAGTCTCTGCTGTCCATACGTCTATATCTTGGGTATTCTTAACAAGCATTTTTACCATTTTCCATCGACTATCAAGACTTTTGAGAATCCTAAGATTGATTTCATGTGGAGTATAAGATTTACCAAGGACTTCCAAGTCATTCATGATTTTGGTAAAACGAGTATCTAGCTGGTCTATTGTTTCACCAGCTTTCATATGAAATGATTCGAATCTTTGGACTGCAGTGGAAAGCTTGCTTTCTTTGATTAGGGATATCCCTTCACAAATGATAGCTAAGCGATCCCACATTTCTTTGGCAGTTTTACATTTTAACACTTTTCCCAGATACTCGTTAGGAAGAGTGTGTAAGATGTAATTCTTGGCCAAGCTATCCAAATTATTCTGTCTCATTTCTTCTGAGGTTAGTTCTGACCTTGGTTTCTTGACGAGTGTACCCACGGGTTGATTTGCGTCGAGGGCAACAGTGTTTGGGATCATGGTCACTATTGGACCTTCAGTGATGACGGAGATCATTAAGTCGTGAGTGGAACTGAAGATGGCTTCCATCCTCAGTTTCCAATAGTCATAGTCTTGTACCTGGAACTTAGGTAACTTGTTAGCGCTGATCTCAAGAGACATGATTTCAAGAAATAAGTCCTAAGTCGAGTTATGATCAAGAATAACAGATAAGTCTAGAACAGGGAGCACGAAACAGATATAACAAGAATATTTGATCAAGAACACGTATACAAGAATAATCAAAGAACAAGACTTCACCCTAAGTCTTAAGTCGGTTATCAAGAAACAGCAGTTCGAAAACTACTGCTCTGATACCACTTGTAGGTCCCTAAGTTGAGGTAATATCGAGGTAAGCTAAAGAAAATGTCTAGAGGGGGGTGAATAGACTTTTCTAAAATCTTTCGATATATCAGAATTACAATATGCGGAATACGAAATTAACAATGAGCCCAATTAAAGTTTATACTCAACTTAATTCGAGAACTCTGTTTTATATATACTCAGCTAGTCTAGTTCAGTTATGTAATTCAATTAACTAAACAATTAATCAATTAAACAACAAACAAAACAGTAAAGTAAATCAAACACAAGATTTATAGTGGTTCGACAACTTGTCTACATCCACTCTCACAAACCCAGTTGTGATGTTTCCACTAAACTCTTCCGATCGAGTACAAGTGTATGTTCCTGTCTTTAAAGTCTCAAGAAGAAGACTTAGATCTTCAACAGACTATACCTCCAGATATGTCTACGATCTAACTAGAAATTTTACAAGTATCTAGCACCTTGAAAAGTAACAAAACAAAAACTAAAAACTTCTCTGATCTTCAGTAGTAGCCTTCTTGATTCTTCACTTGTCTTCTGGCTTCTATCTGAACTTCAATCAACTCTGAGAGTAAACTTCGAATATATCTTTACTTTGAGTATGTAGATTTTCAGTGTATCCGTTATCTTCAAATGATTACCACCATGAAGTACTTATAAACTTCTGAAATCAAGAACTAATAAGTTGTAACCAACTTTTCTTGATAACTACCTTCAACTGAATCTTCTTATATCCATATACGCGTTTCTTGTTGTGAACTAGTTATTCCATAACTAACTTCTATATCTTCTTCTTTTCACGCGTTTCTAACTGACTAACTTCATTTTGACTTGTCTTGAGTAGACTTGTATGTACTTGACTTGTCTTGTAGTCCTTCTGTCTTGAGTAGTAGACTTCAATTCTTCTTGTCTGGTCTTCCTCGTTCAAAACAGTAGACTATACTAAACCTATCAAGACTATTACATTACTTTAAGCTTTTATAATACAAGCTTAGTCAACTTATACACTATACAATAAACCTAATCTATTACATATAAAATATCATGAGCTCTATACAACATTTAAATAGCTCAATAACAAACTTAAACAAATACTGTAAACACATATGAAGTACTTATAAATCGTACTTATCTTTCAATAATACTTGTCTTTTTAAAACTATTACTTGTCTTTTGAATTCTACTGATCTGCTCAAGATGACTTCAACTTAACTAGACTAGATCAGTCAATACTTAGAAAATATTCAAGTCTTCTTTTGGCTTATCAAAACTTTATCTTTTATCTTATATTCATCATTTAGGACTTGTTCTAGGATTCATATCCCAACATGAAGAAGTCTACTGCACAAGACAAGTAGAAGACGCAGTCTACTACTGAAGGACAAGACAGGTGCGCGACTTAAACAAGACAGGTCAACTTGAAGTTAGTTACAGAAGCGTGTTAAAGATAAAATTGAAGGAGTTAATTAAGGAATAACTAATTAACTGAAGAAACGCGTGAAAGGATAAAGTGAATCAGTTACAAGTTAGTTTTCAAGAAAAGGTTGTTACACAACTGAAAGTTCTTGGAATTGGAAGTCTATAAATACCGCAAGGTATTGATCGATTAAAGACTACTGAAAAACTACAAAAGCATTAATATTCTACATTCAAGTGAAGAAATTACTCTCAGAGATTGAAGTTCAGAAAGTGAAGCTACACAAGACAAGTGAAGATCAAAGAAGGCTACTACTGAACGAAGAGAAGTTTTATTTTTGTTTTACTGTTTCAAGTTGCTAGATACTTGTAAATCGCTAGTAAGATCGAAGAGGCACTTGGAAGTGTTGTCGAGAAGATCTAAGTCTTATTTCTTGGGACTTAAAGCTACAAGAACATATTACTCCATTGGACGAGTTAATAAGAATTTCACAACTGGGTTTGTGAGAGTGGATGTAGACAAGTTGTCGAACCACTATAAATCTCGTGTTTGATTTACTTTACTGTTTTGTTTGTTGTTTAATTGATTAATCGTTTACTTGTTAAACATACATAACTGAACAAGACAAGTTGAGTAAACACTGAAACAGAGTTCTCGAAATAAGTTGAGTATAAACTTTAATTGGCTCATTGTTTATTTCGTATTCCGCACATTGTAATTCTGATATATCGAAAGATTTTAGAAAAGTCTATTCACCCCCCTCTAGACATTTTCTTTAGCTTCCCTCGATATTAACTCAACTTAGGGACCTACAAGTGGTATCAAAGCAGGGGTTTACGAACTGCTGTTTCTTGATAACCAACTTAAGACTTAGGGTGAAGTTGTGGTTCTTAATCATACTTGCTTACGTGTTCTTAACTAATAATTCTTGATAAATCTGTTTCTTGTTCCCTGTTCTTGAACTGACTGCTTCTTGATCATAAACCTGCTTAATACATATCTTCTTGAATCATGTCACTTGAAATCAGCGCTAACAAGTTACCTAAGTTCCAGGTTCAAGATTATGACTATTGGAAGCTAAGGATGGAAGCCATCTTCAGTTCCACTCACGACTTAATGATCTTCGTCATCACTGAAGGTCCAATAGTGACCATGATCCCCAATACTGCTGCCCTCGACAAAGACCAACCCGTGGGTACTCTCGTCAAGAAACCAAGGTCAGAACTAACCTCAGAAGAAATGAGACAGAATAATTTGGATAGCTTGGCCAAGAATTACATCTTACACACTCTTCCCAACGAGTATCTGGGAAAAGTGTTAAAATGTAAAACTGCCAAAGAAATGTGGGATCGCTTAGCTATCATTTGTGAAGGGACATCCCTAATCAAAGAAAGCAAGCTTTCTACAGCAGTCCAAAGATTTGAATCATTTCATATGAAAGCTGGTGAAACAATAGACCAGTTGGATACTCGTTTTACCAAAATCATGAATGACTTGGAAGTCCTTGGTAAATCCTATACTCCACGTGAAATCAACCTTAGGATTCTCAAAAGCCTTGATAGCAGATGGAAATTGGTAAAAATGCTTGTTAAGAATACCCAAGATATAGACGTATGGACAGCAGAGACCATGTTTCAAACTCTAAAGGCCCATGAGTTTGATTTAGACGAAGATGAACCTATAGTAAGTAGTGACAGAGAACATGTTGTATCTAAGAACGTTGCTTTTAAGGCTAGTTCGTCTAAGGTAGACAGGTAGAAGTCTAAGACTAGGACTACTTCTGTGAAAGACGAGTTAGATACTAATCTTAGTCTGAAGGATCAGGTAAGCCTCATGGTTAGAAAGTTTGATAGGCTGAATAAACGTTTCGGAAGATATAAGAAGTTCTATAGAGAGCATAGAGGGTCTACTTCTAAGAACTCGTCTGAGACCAGACGAGACCGAAACTCGTCCGAAAGGAGAGACGAAGTCTCGAAAGGTAACAGACAAGATAGAGAGTCTGATGGTAGGAAGATTACTCGACATGATAAACGAAGGAATAACTCTCCTATTAAAAAGGCTACTAATGATCTCTTGTGCTATAATTGTGAAAAGCCAGGTCATTACATATATGAATGTCCAGACCTGAGCACTGATGATCGAGAAGAACGCAAAGCACGAAGGGAAAGAAGATACAATCATGGCAAGAAGGCAATGATGGCCAATGATGACTCTGAGTCTGACTCAGACGAGTTACCATCATCTTCATCTAGCTACCCGTCTGATCCAGATCACGATGAAGCCTTCATAGTAGATGATGGTCTATGCTGCATGGCTAAAATCGACCAAGAGGTATCATCTGCCACTTCTTTTCAATCCTGTGATGAATCAGATTCTGATGAAAGTGATACTGCCAGTAGCAAAGTAGGGAGTAGCCTTCAGCACTCTACTAGTGCAGTTGAAGACGACCTCCTACTTGCCAACAAGGCATTCATTAAAGTCAGTGACGAAAACATCATCTTAAGACAAGAAATCATTGATCTTAAGGAAGCCCAGTCTAAAGTAGATCCTAATATAACAGTCCTAAATGAACGCTTGCAAGAAGAGTTGAGTCAACTCAAAGACAAGTGTGCATTAACAGACAAGTTGTATCAAGACCTACTTAAGACACATGCTACTGAGAAAAATGAATTCAATGTTTTAAAAAGTAAGTGCAAAAAGCTTGAAGAACGTAATAAGTTCTTAGAAACTGAGGTTGTCACTCTAGACCTTAAACTTACTGACCTGGTTAACTCTTCTAAGGTTAACCTTGAACTGTCAGATAGGTATAGGGCTCCTGCTGACAAGACAGGCATAGGTGCTGAGACATCAAGCTCATCTACTCAAGATCCTAAGAACCCTACTATTTTCATCTCAAGCTCTTTGACTAATGATAAAGGAAAAGGAACAATGATATACGATATTGGAACTCCATCCGAAGGCACTGTACCCAAACAGACTCAAGTTAACATTCCAATTACCAAGGAAGGTAAAAAGAATGTTAACAACAAGCCTGTTCAACCTAGAACTAATCTTCTAAGGACCACTAATCGTAGACGATCCAATCAGGTCAGATACGAGGATTGGTATCCCGAGGAGACGAGTACTAGACAAGTACAGACTAGACGACAAGAGTCTAGACCTCCTTTCATAAGGCAGTCTCAACTCTACTCGTCTAGACCTAGACAGGAAGGCTCAAAATATCGTACACAGGCAGTCCTATATCCTCCACCTTTGTCATATGATATCGAAGGAGAAGAAAGACCTAAACATGTCTATAAACCGTATGGACCTAATGCATATAAACCTTACTCTAACTATCATAGACAAGTGCCTGCTCAAGTAGAGATCAAGTCGAAAGGCTATCTTCAAAGAGTAGACCCGAACTCGACTGATAGGCCAGATAAGGACAACAAGGTCTTATTTTGTAACAAATATGGTCGAAAGCTCAGAAGATCAAACTTGTTCAGGACTCCAATGTACATTTGGATTCCATTGAACTCGACTAACCCCCAGAACCCCAATAAACAAGGAGGGTACCTAAATTATGAAATATCATCTAATGCAGGGTCGACTCGATCTATACAAGAAGGGTGGCTCAATAAGAGAAACTTGGTACATAGACAGTGGCTGTTCGCACCACATGACTGGTACCAAGGCACTTCTCTCAAGCTACCATGAGCAAGAAGGACCAAAAGTTATATTCGGTGATAGCTCTACAGCCATCACAAAAGGCTTTGGCTATATCCGAAATGGCGACGTAGAGATACAAGATGTATCATACGTAGAAGGTTTGAAATATAATCTATTATCTGTTTCACAGTTTTGTGATCGAGGTTACAAAGTGCAGTTCAAAAGCCAAAAGTGCGAAATCATAGACAAGAGGACTCACACCATACTACTCGTCGGCATAAGACAAGGTAGTGTGTACATTGTGAATTGGAATAGTTGCCCACGGGACACTTGTCTTCTTACTAAGACACCCAAAGAGGTCAGTTGGCTTTGGCATAGACGCCTTTGCCACATGAACTTTAAGGTGATTAATAAGATCGCAAGAGATTACCTTGTTGAAGGTATACCCAACAAAATCTATTTCAAATCACATGTATGCGATGCTTGTAAAAAAGGTAAACAAGTAAAAGGTTCCTTTAAATCTATTCCAACCCTCTCAACAAGTAGAGTTCTTGAACTTCTACATATGGACTTACATGGCCCAATAACTCCTCCAACTTTGAACGGTAGAAGGTACACACTTGTTGTGGTAGACGACTATTCTAAGTTCACTTGGGTAGTCTTCTTACACAAGAAGAGTGATACACAAACACTCCTACCTGATCTGTTGAAGAAGATACAAGTTGAGAAGAATCAGTCCATTGTCAAGATCCGTAGTGACAAGGGTACTGAATTCATTAACTGCTATATTAAAGAATTTTGTTCTAAGCGTGGCATCCAGCACCTTACTAGTGCAGCAAGGACACCACAACAAAATGGAGTAGCAGAGCGAAGGAACAGAACTCTTAAGGAGGCCTGCAGGACCATGCTGACAGAGTATAATACGCCTCAGAAGTTTTGGGCAGAAGCTATCAATACTGCATGCCATTCCCAAAACAGAAGTGCTATCAATAAAGCACTAGGTAAGACGCCCTATGAGGACTCGTCTGCCGACCAGATCAGTAAGAAGGTAACTGATCTATCGATCCAAACTGACCAAGAATCAGAAGTTTATGAATCCGTTCAAGCCTATAACCCGTTCATGAAAGCTCTCGAGTCAGAAGACCAGGAGAAGGTAAGTGCTCAAGGTAAATCTGCTAGACTAGTTGACATGCCTGAACTAGTTGACTCGTCTACTCCTATTAAATCTTCTGATGTAAATGATATTGAAATGCATGATGCTATAACTGATCTAGATGATGATAATATGCTTACTAAGACTAGAAAAACATGGAAATCTGCTCATGATACTGAAAACATCATTGGAGACTCTACTGTTGGTGTAAAGACTAGACGACAACTCTTTGAGTCACAAGAACAACCTAGTCCATCTTTGTTTTGCTGGTGTTGTTTCCTCTCATCTATCGAGCCTAAAACCATTAAAGAGGCTTTGGCTGATAGTAATTGGATCATCGCTATGCAAGACGAGTTGAATCAATTTGTTCGAAATGACGTCTGGGAACTTGTCGATAGGCCTAAACATCATAATGTAGTTGGCACTCGATGGATTTTCAAAAACAAGAAAGATGAGAATGATGTAGTTGTTCGAAATAAGGCTAGACTAGTAGCCCAAGGCTATTCACAAGCTGAAGGCATAGACTATGATGAAACCTATGCTCCTGTTGCTAGACTAGAAGCCATTCGATTGTTCCTTGCATATGCTGCTCACATGAAATTTACCGTATATCAAATGGATGTTAAAAGTGCATTTCTTAACGGTATTCTTGCGGAAGAAGTGTATGTTCAACAACCTCCAGGTTTCGAAGTCAAAGGTGACCAAGTTTACAGATTAAAGAAGGCCTTATATGGACTAAAGCAAGCTCCAAGAGCCTGGTATGATACACTCTCTCTCTTTCTATTACAAAATGGTTTTACTAAGGGCAAGGTCGATAGAACCCTGTTCAGAAGACAAGAAGGGAAGGACATTTTACTCGTCCAAATTTACGTAGATGACATAATTTTTGGGTCACCTAACAAAAAGCTGAGTGAAAGTTTTTCAACACTCATGCAAAGTAAATTTGAGATGTCTATGATGGGTGAAATGAATTACTTTCTTGGACTTCAAGTAAAACAGACCCCAGAAGGGATTTTCATAAATCAAGCAAAGTATACTCGTAATCTACTAGACAAGTATGATATTAAGACATGTAAATCTTCTGGAGTACCTATGCAACCTACCTACAGGATGGATCCAGACGAGAATGGTAAGTGTGCTGATCAAACTCATTACCGTGGTCTTATTGGTTCATTACTCTACTTGACTGCTAGTAGACCTGATATTGCATTTTCTGTTGGTGTATGTGCTCGTTTTCAAGCCAATCCAAAAGAGAGTCATATGGAAACCACTAAAAGGATTCTGAAATATTTGAAAGGAACCATCAATCGTGGTATATGGTATCCTTCAAATGATGATTTATCTCTAAGTGGCTACTCTGATTCTGATTTTGGTGGTTGTAGAATAGATATAAAATCTACATCTGGCTCTTGTCAATTCTTAGGCTCAAAACTCATTTCATGGTTTTCGAAAAAGCAGACAAGTGTTGCTACCTCTACTACTGAAGCCGAGTACATGGCTGCTGGTAGTTGTTGTAGTCAACTATTGTGGCTTATTCAACAGCTTAGAGATTATACTATCTGTGAATCAAATGTTCCCATATTCTGTGATAGTAACAGTGCTATTGCCATTACACAAAATCATGTTCTGCACACACGTTGTAAGCATGTTGATGTGAAACACCATTTCATACGTGATCATGTAGAAAAGAAGGATATTCGCATGGAAAAGATTCACACTAATTTTCAAAGAGCTGATATTTTCACAAAACCATTAGCTGAGGCCCGATTTCGTGAATTATGCATTAGTCTAGGACTAATTGATCTTGATCCTACTAGTATGTAGCAATGTACTAACTAGACAGGTACATTCCTAAGAAGAAAGGAGAAACAGACAAGTTACCACAAAAGCGCAGAGCACTCGTCTACTCACCCAACAGACAGGTATACAAGGTCAGACAAGTTGACCAAACAACCCGATGAGGAAGCTGGTAAAGCTGAGGGTAATACTAAGGGAATAAACATTTAAGGGGGAATCTTTGATTTCTTAAAGAGCCTTATGTTGACTCTTAAGTTTGTTAACAGTCATCTTGTTTGAACCTTGAACATTGAGCTAGATTGATATTTACCTTACTTATTTTACTTGACTACATGTATTACGTCTAATCTGTAGTGCAAGAAAAGACAGGTTAAAATAGTCGTTTGATGTTCAAAGTAGACAAGCACAGTCGAAGGGGGAACTCGTCTGGTGCACGTCAGTCTACTCGTCTGTTCTGGATAGACTCAAACAGACAAGATAAGTGTTCTTATGATTTAAATACTCTAAGTGTTTAAACAATACGAATTAAGGATATATATGTAATTTGAGTAATGAAATTTTGAAAACCCGAAGAATTGGATTTATACACTTCGTTTAATGAGGTGTATATACCCAGTTCGCGCCAAAACTCTACTATGCTAGGTCAGATAAGTACACCCCATTTATCTACCAATAGAAGAGGCGGATTTCAAATTTTACAATACTAAATCACGTAATATTCTCGATTCCGTAAAACTGAATTTCAAAGGACTTTCATATCTGTCCATTGGATTAAATCTTTCAATCTCAACCATTGATTTCAACACTTAAGTCTTAAACAAAACCCATACTACTCGTTCATAACTGCTCACAAGTTCAGAATTTCTTGATTTTCATAACATCTCAAGCATTCAAACTCTTTCGAAATCTCTTGAGTTTGATAATCATTCTACTATGTCGATTGTTTCGATATTTGATGCGCGTACTAACATGCAAGCAAGGTTTGATCTCGGTAAGTACATCACCGAAGGAAGAGTGCATGTGGAGGGATCAGTGTTTTTCAAAGGAAATCACACTGATGACAACAAAGAAATTCTTATAAAATGCTTCAGATGCGGTTTGAGACCATATTTGGAGGCATTTCCTGAAGTTGTGCTGGAAGAGGAAGTGTTAGAGTTTTATGCTACTGCCACTCGACAAGGCGACTCGATTGAAGCCTTTGTCGGAAGAAGGAGAGTGGAGATCACTCGTGAATTTTTTACAGAATCGTTGAAATTGCCATCTGGTTCGATAGATATCGAGAGATATGCTGAAGGCAGAGAATTGAGGTATCTGAGTATCTTTTGTGGAAAACAGCCGAGGTTGAATCGCGATGGAAAAATTCCTGCTGTCAAGAAGAAGGAGCTACTTGATAAATTCAAGACTCTTCTTGATATCACATCAAAAATGTTGCTAGGAGTCACCGGGAGTTTTGACTCTGTGACGCTTCAGAAAGCAAGAATCATGGTCATAATTCATGATGGAATCACTGAAGGGAATTGGTCGAAATTCTTCTTGGATAGGTTGATGTATTACAAGAAGTATGTGCAAGTCGACACCAGTTCAGTTAACTGGGTTGTGTCTGCGAATGTCAGCTTTGGAAACAAGCTAAGTGTGATTCTACCCATATTATTGCCCAACAAGACTAGTTGGAGTAAGGGCAAACCATTTCATCCTCTCAAGCATTATTTGAAGAAGGAGGCTCTGGCGAAGCAAGCTGCTGCTAGATCTGCTGCTCCCAGACAAGTCCAGATCAATCCTGATGACACCATGATTGAAGCTGCCTCGTCTAGTTCTGAAGAAGACGAGTCGGGCAGTGAAGGTTCTGATGAAGCTAAGGCTGGAACTAGTGGTACACTAGTTCAGTATGTGCAAGAGGAAGCCATGTTTGAGGCTGCCGAAGATTCTGAGGAGACTCACTCAGACAAGGAGCCTGAGAAGAAAGAAGAAGAGTTGTATGAATATCGACTGGTGAGAGTCGAGTCGAGTCCTTCACCAGACAAGTCGACTGAAGAAAAGGTTGGTACTTCTTCTCGAAATTTGTCAATTCCTCTCTCTCTCTCCCCGTCAAAACCAAGGCCAGATCACTTCGATCTCGTGCCAAACCTATTCCCAAATCCTCGTCAGTGTTGGCAGTGCAACCACTAAGAGCCAACATAACCCCACACACTACTATATTTGATACAGTTGATACTTCTACAACTGTCGAACCAAACCAAGCTACATTAAAACCCCAAGAAACCACCATCCAAATCCCTCTTACCTCAACAGAAAATGTTGAACCCCCCAACCCATCTATTTCAGACAAGATACCAGTTGCCACTGCGACAACTGAGACAGGGACCCCACCTGCTCAGACCCCGTCTAATGTTAGATTTGATTCCCTGGTTTATTATCCGATGTGCTTAAGGGAGAAGAGATTGCGTTTGAAGATGTCACACAATCTAAGGAAGATGCTACCATCGGTAGAGATCGACACATCTTCAGAAGATTATGAGAAACTTCTAAGGATATGCACGTGGTATGCACTGAAGACATCCCCGACAGATGATCTTTTTGAAGTCATACAAGGCATGGGTGGTATCTCCAATTTCATGGATTGGGAGATGGAGCAGAAGGAGAATAGTGGAGTTCAAGACCACTCAGAATTATTTCCAGACCATGCTCTCACGGCTCTTGTGAAGAAGATGCTGAATATTTCAGATGACATACTATCTTCTCAACATATGTTTGATATTGGTATTCAAACTGATCTACCGGAAGAAGAGTTGAGAGTTGGAACTGTTGAAGCTGGTATTCAAACTTCAGATCAGTCAGAAGATGAGTTTGAAAAGTCTACTGATGCTGATTCTTTCGACTTTGGAGTAGAAGACGATGAGTTTATGGATGTTGTGATGTTTACAGAAGATGAACTTGTTGAGAAAGTTCAAGAAGGAGTTGTCACTGGAGCTCAGTCGTCAACTCAAGGTTTTCCTGAAGGATATCTTACAGAGTTAAAGTCGGACTTGAAAGATGTTGTTCATTCTGCTATTGAAGAGTTCTTGAATTCTAAAGTCAAGGACGTGCTAGTTGAGCAGAACCAATCACTTGTTGACTCCTCAAGAGAACTGATTGTAGGTGAGGTCAACAAAATGGACTCAACTTTCCGAGCAGAGTTGTATGCAGAAGTTGAAAGATTCTTTCAGAAGCAAGTTGACTTTTCTGAGAAAAGATCTATCTCATTTGCTAGATCGTTGGCTGAAGAATCTGGCAAGATGGAACGTCTTTACCGTGTTAAGATTGAAATAGCTGATGAGCAAAGGCGAGAAGCACAAGATCAGTTGGTGTGTTCTCAAGCTATTCTTGCTGAGCTAACCAAGCAGAACACTCTACTGCGACAGACAGCTGTTCATTTCAAAGACGAGTTGGCCATTAACTCAAAGAAATTGGAGTTCACTGTTGATCGTCTAGACAAGATTAGTCAAGACAAGACGCATCAAAGACTGATAGAGCTAGCTTCAGAGGCTATGAAGGAAGCTATAAAAGAAGAAATGACTCGTTTTACTAGTCTATTCACTCTTAAGGCAAGTGATGAAGCCAAAAAGGGGGAAGAGACAAGTAGAGTTGAAGAGAAGTCAAGTGCTGAACCGGAAATGAAGGAAGCTGCAACTGCTATACAAGATCTCAAAATTCCCAAGAGAGGAAGGCTAGTCAAGAAGGCAGATCTTGAACAAGCTAAGGATGAAGAGCAGAAAAGACTGCTGAAAGGCAAAAGTATTGCGTCTCCTGAAGTTGAAGTTCAGACTAGACAAGTCAAGAGAAAACTTGTTCTAGAGAAAAAGAAAGAAGAATTAGGAGATATTCTAGCTGATATTGGTGATGAAGAGGTTGAAGCTCTTCATAAGAAGCAAAAGCTGGAAGAAGATCGTTATGCTAACAAGAAATTGTTAGGAAAGCATATCAAGATGTTGCTGAAGTTGAAAGTTGATCCAGATCAAGTAGAAGATGCCTACATTGATAATTTCATTGACAACGAACATAAAGATGCATGGTTCAAAGTCAAGATGAAGTGGGAGTTGGATCATTGGATTATTCGCAAATTTGGAGATCCAGATAGCAAAGAAGAGTTATATGCAATTTTTGATAAGTTCATGGAAACTCAAGATCGGGATTTATGGAACTTAATCATGAGGATTGCAACTGCTGTAAGTTTTAATATTCTTGTTCCTATCTTTCCTAAATGGATTACTCCAATGTTAGGTTCTGGAAAGAGGATCAATTTCAATCATATCAAGAAGTTTGAAGAAGACCTACTGGATAAAGAGAAGATCGAAACTGAAGAACATATGACAGTCATACACAAAAGGCTACTAGATGCTTTTGGTGTTCCAAGTTCTTAAGAAGGTACGTTATCAGATTAGTTTTTGTTTGCTCTGGTACTTAGTTTTATTTTGATTTAGTATGTGTAATATCTACTGATCATATTTTGAATGAATGAAAAGATAAGTACTATTTTGATGTTTAAGACAAGATAACTACTTAACTAGTCGACTATTGTGAAAAGATTCAAGTAGTTTTGGCTTCATCAAAAAGGGGGAAATTGTTGGGATATGAATCCTAGAACAAGTCCTAAATGATGAAAGATAAAAGATGAAGTTTTGATAAGCCAAAAGTAGACTTGAATATTTTCTAAGTGTTGACTGATCTAGTCTAGTTAAGAGAAGTCATCTTGTACAAGACCAGTAGAGTTCACAAGACAAGTACTAGTTCATGAAACAAATGAAGTTAACATGATAAGTATAAAAGAGAAAGACAAGTACTTATAAATTGTTGATACTATGTATATTTGTTAGGTTTTATATTGAGCTATTTGAGATGTATAGAAGCTCATATTTCGATTATATTGATTGTATATTGATGTATAGTTTTATAAGTTGACTAAGCTTTATAACAAGAGCTTAATGTAATGTAATAGTCTTGTTAGGATTAGATGATAGGACTAGATTAGTTCTATGTTGTAATCTGAAGAAGTCTACTGCACAAGACAAGTAGAAAACGCAGTCTACTACTGAAGGACAAGACAGGTGCGCGACTTAAACAAGACAGGTCAACTTGAAGTTAGTTACAGAAGCGTGTTAAAGATAAAATTGAAGGAGTTAGTTAAGGAATAACTAATTAACTGAAGAAACGCGTGAAAGGATAAAGAGAATCAGTTACAAGTTAGTTTTCAAGAAAAGGTTGTTACACAACTGAAAGTTCTTGGAATTGGAAGTCTATAAATACCGCAAGGTATTGATCGATTAAAGACTACTGAAAAACTACAAAAGCATTAATATTCTACATTCAAGTGAAGAAATTACTCTCAGAGATTGAAGTTCAGAAAGTGAAGCTACACAAGACAAGTGAAGATCAAAGAAGGCTACTACTGAACGAAGAGAAGTTTTATTTTTGTTTTACTGTTTCAAGTTGCTAGATACTTGTAAATCGCTAGTAAGATCGAAGAGGCACTTGGAAGTGTTGTCGAGAAGATCTAAGTCTTATTTCTTGGGACTTAAAGCTACAAGAACATATTACTCCATTGGACGAGTTAATAAGAATTTCACAACTGGGTTTGTGAGAGTGGATGTAGACAAGTTGTCGAACCACTATAAATCTCGTGTTTGATTTACTTTACTGTTTTGTTTGTTGTTTAATTGATTAATCGTTTACTTGTTAAACATACATAACTGAACAAGACAAGTTGAGTAAACACTGAAACAGAGTTCTCGAAATAAGTTGAGTATAAACTTTAATTGGGCTCATTGTTTATTTCGTATTCCGCACATTGTAATTCTGATATATCGAAAGATTTTAGAAAAGTCTATTCACCCCCCTCTAGACATTTTCTTTAGCTTCCCTCGATATTAACTCAACTTAGGGACCTACAGATGTTTATCAGTAGAGTTAGTCTTTTGACTAGGAGATCAGAAGAGGAGATCAGCTGGTGTGTCTTCTAAAAAATCAGAAGAGTTAGTTACAAGTAAAAGGAGCAAAACTGTCATTTCGATTGGGCATTGCAGAACATGTGAGTTTGTTACAACAAACTAACGACTTCACGTTTTCAACACTCTGCAGCAATCACCATTGATTAGTATAAATACTCTGGCACTTGTATTTTGTAAAGATTGATGCGAAACGAGCATTCGTCTTTGAGTTGTGAGTTCACGAGTGAAGTGAGGATAAATCCATTTTCGAGTAAATGAGTGTGTAAACATTCTTGATCAATCAAAGTTGAAGTCGTCTATCCAGTGGATGTAGATCACATTGATCGAACCACTTAAATACTTGTGTGTTGTTTTTATCTCGTTTGTTTGCTTTTGTGAATTGCTATTTTAGTTAAATTATTTCGTATTCAAGATTGCTACGTGAGATGTCTAATCTTGTGGATTTCTTGACACCCTTTAAAATTGCATATATTTTGTGATTTAGCTCCTCTACAAGAGGCACGAAGTTGAGCCACCTTTTTTACATACGTTTATTTTGGAATTTAAATTTTTTAAATCTAACACTTATTCTATTTTGATTTTTATTTGACAAGTATTTTGAATTTTTTTAATTCAACTTTAAAATCTATATATAACCTAGATATCTACCGACCTTTATAAACTCTATAAAAACACCTACGGAGTATAAATTATATGATATAAAATTAAATTATAATCAGTCAAACTCTAAAACAAATGTATATCATTATAAGCTATTAGTAAAATTTAAAATTTAAACAGAGTAATATTTACATAGAATACAAGTGTAAACACGGAAATTGTTTAACAAGACATTACAAAAATGAGCGAGTGTAGTACCATTTGTTTGAACGTCCCCATGAAATGAGTTATATTATATATTAACTTCATGTTGCTTAATGTAGACAACATTTACTCATTAGCAGCCAAACATGTCTTTTTTTTTTTTTTCTGCAATGCCTAACAGCCAAATATGAAAATTGTGAGTATAATATAAAGCAATACAATATAAACCATTATTGTTATACATATAAAGCGTGACAATATTTTTCAATGCATAATTTTTAAAAATTGATACTTCATATACATAATATTGATACTTTGAAGTAAGTATACACAACAATGATATTTAAAATTAAAACACATATATATGTGCATATTGACAAATTTAATATCGATGCATTAATGAGAAAAAAAAAATACAATTTTTCAAAGAAATTGACTCTGAAGTTGGTGAATGAGAAATTAATCTACAATGATGTGCGCCAAGTTTATTATATTCTTAATTTCTAGAATAATGTCAAAGTTAGTAGGAAAAATATTGACAAAATTAATCAGGAATTCCCACTGACAAATAGGAAATAAATAATGATATATAATTGGATTAGGTTCCCACAGGCCACAAGACACCCTTAATTAACTAATTAATCAATTCTTCATTCATTATAAATATCCCCTTTGTATCAAACATAAATCACAACACAACTCGATCAATCAACTTTCTTAGCCATCTTTGCTTTCTTCTACGTATTTGATCCAATCAATATTTAATTTTCTTTCCAAGAAATTAATTAGTCGTTATATATCATGGGCGCCATCACATACGAGCAAGAAGTGATCTCCTCAATCCCTCCGTCCCGATTGTTCAAAGCATTCATCCTCGACGGAGATAACCTCGTCCCCAAGGTCGTGCCCGGAGCATTTAAGAGCTTCGAAATCCTCGAGGGCAATGGCGGAGCTGGAACCATCAAGTTGATCACTTTTAGCGATGGTACGTAAAATTAATTATAATGCTCATGTTAATTTTGAAATATTAATTTTTTACCTTCTAATTTATAAAATTAATTAAAATTAAAATCCATGTTGATTGACTAGTCAACGTACGAAGCAAACTTATTCTTTTAAATATGTCGAATATAAATATGCTAGGTTTTTATAATATGCTAGGTTTTCAAAGAAAAGTGATTATGTACGTACGTGTTCTTTTTATTACATAAAAAGGTAGTAATATATTAAAAATTCTTTTAAAGGGGTACATCGGATAAAATTAAACTCGATTATAAATGATACCCAATTAATACTTTTGAGTAACAAAATTTTGTTTAAAAAGAAAAAAAAATGGAATTAAGGTATTACTTATGTGAACCTTGTTTGCACTACACCACAAATTAATCCTTAATTAAATTATATAAATGTCTGTGCAGCTAGCCCATTCAGGAGTGCAAAGCACCAGATCGAGGAAATCGACGAGGTAAATCATGTATACAAGTACAAAGTGATCGAAGGCGATGCTCTTGGTGACGTTCTTGATTCAATCTCTTACGTTGTCAAGTTTGAAGAAGGTCCCGACGGAGGGTGCGTCGTGAAGACCACGAGCACGTACCACACTAAGAAAGATGATCACCACATCACAGAGGATTTGATTAAGGAAGGCAAAGAGAAGGCTAAGGGACTCTTCCATGCTGTTGAGGCTCATCTCCATGCAAATCCACATGAGTACAACTAAATTAAATTAATTTGTTTTCTTAAATGAAAAGAAGAATAAATTGATGGTGTGCATGTTTGAAGTTTTATTTTTTGAATATGATGTAAGGTGTGTTTTATTACTTTGATTGTTTATTGTTAGGGGCATTGTTGTCCTTTTGTTTGAATTTTAATTGGTTTGCTATTAAATAATAAATAATAATGTATGTACAATTGAATAGTAATGGTATATGTTTTATCCAAATTGTAGGGTGTTTATATTTTATTATTTTATTCATATATATAACCTACAAAAACACGGAAATTTGTGAGAATTGACAAATATGTCAAAGTTAACAAAATTTGCGATATAAATAAAGGTCGTTGCGAGGATTTTTCAAGTACGTCGTCTTAAATTTGTAATGGAATTTGCAAGAACTTTAATTAAATAAAAATTGCGATGAATTTTGTAACTGTATATATATATATATATACTCCGTATATAATATATTTATATCAACAAATAGACGAAAAGTCTTCCCAATGGGTTAAAGGCCACAATAAACTCCTCAAGGTTGTGGGTTCTCAATATCCCATTATTGGCTGCGAATTTTTCTCGATTATCAATCGTGCATCACAATTTTAATCTTTTTTTTCTACATCAATTTAGGTGTTTTTTTTTTTTTTTTTCATTTTGACCATTTTTTTTCATTTTTAATTTCAAAATGATTGAAATTTGTAAAAATAATGAATTAAAAGCGGGCAATGACTGAAAGCCTGAAATTGGTAAAAATAATGGATTAAAAGGGGACAAATGTGAACTAAAATTGATAAAGTTTTTTTAAAAAAGACTAAAAGTGGTAAACAAATTAAAATTGGATATATATAGACTATTGATGAAGTAAAAGTGGTAAAAAATTTGACAAATGGGCCGCACTTCGGTGATTAATGGGTGTATGGATGTGGATATAGGTGAAGCCATTGGGTTTTATGAAGCTCTTTTTAGGATGGAGAATCAGAATTTGAATCAAGTGGTAGTGGATGGAGATACAAAAATGGTGATGAATGTCATAAACTCATCAGATCCGTATGATTTAATCTTTGGAGATTATATCATGTCAGCTAGAACGCTGCTTACCTAATTAAATAATGTTTCAGTTTGTTTTATTCGTCGAGAAGTCAATGTTGTTGCACACACTATACTTTAGCTAGGCACTCTTGTTTATTTAATGGCCCATCAAACTTGTGGCTGGGCTCAGTTCACTACTCCCTCCGTCCGCCTATAAGTTTCCCGTTACTTTTTGACACAAAGATTAAGAAAAGTGATAAAATAATAGATATAGTACAAGTGATGTGATTGGAAGAGGGAGAGAGATAGAGAGAAAAATTTAATATAAAGTGAAATGTAAGAAAAAGTACTTACCAAAAAGGGTATGGAAAGCTTATAGACGAACGACTAAAATGGTAAAATGAGAAACTTATAGACGGACGGAGTATTATTTTTATAGTAATGAAAGTTAAATATTTATTGGTTCAAAAATAAATAAATAACACAAAGTAACGGGACAAAAATGACATTGACTCCTCACATATTTCAACTAATTGAACTCTTTGTTACTCAAATTCCACTCTAATAAAAAAGGAATAAATTTTGAAATATAAGATCCACTATATATGTGTGTGAGCATATATATTAATTTGATCAATATAAATACATGCATGTATATTAAATAAGTATAAGTATATGTAACGTTATACAATCAATTAAACATTGAATTGGAATATAAAGTTGCTTTTGTCTAGGGTGGAAATGAGTCAGATTATCTATTAAAACTCGTCTTGATTCATTTAATAAACAAGTCGGACTCAAGCTTTTTAAAAGTCTATTTAATTAAATAGATTGAGCATGAACTTTTTCGTAGGCCTTTCAAATCCAACAAGAGCCTATTTATTTAATTTAATATATATATAATATAAAAATATAAATAAATAGAGTATCTAATATATATGGTATTATATTTAAATATAGAAAAAATCTAAATACGAGTATTTAATACATATAATTTCTAATATAGAAAAAATCTAAATACGAGTATTTAATACATATAATTTCTAACTAGTAACTAGTCTGTATTAAGCACTATAATTTGTAGATTTTTTATGATTTGATAAAATACATGTGTTAGTAAGATTTTTTTTAAATGCACTAATAAGACTAAAAATATCTTTAAATTTTTTTTGGGTCAGATCTATTTATTAAAAAGATCAGAAGGCTAAGCTTTAAAAAAAAAAAAAGAAGTTTATAACAGTTCAACGGACCTAAAAGATATTTAACAGATCAATTTTTTTTTTTTTTTTTTGTAAAACCAACCTAGTCAACTCATTCCCACTTTTACTTTTGTCCACGTATAATGCGCTGGTTAGTAAAGAGAAGATAAAATAAGTATAATGAAGTTTATTTTATTTAAAAAGAAATAAACATAATATGTAAACCATCAAAAAGAAAAAGAAAAAAAAGCACATGGAAACTCCATGTAGACGGGAAAGTATGAATTAGTGAGTTCCGAACTCCCGATTGAAATTCTATGTAAAAATATTTTTGGAATACTTTAGATTTGACTAATTTTGAATTTGAATTTGATAAAATACACATTTTGATCTCATAAATTGATCCAAATTTTAAATTCAATCAAATTATCTATTATTGCAAGTAAACGAATCTATCAAATCTATTTTTTTTCTGCATTTTTATGCACGTGAGCAAATTCATACTTCATTTAAATTGCACACGAGCTAAAAATTTGACCAGTTCATTTACATGTAATTGTAGCAGTGACGGACCCAAAAATTACAAATTGGGGGGCCCAATTTACATTAATATACAAAGACAAAATACTGGAGTATTATGTATAAAAAAAAATTATAAAATTTTCGATACATCTCATTTCAATAATTTAAATTTAACGACTTTTGTTATGTTTTGAAAGAAAGTAATTTTGATTGTTCTAGGCTTCTAGCCTATAGTAGGTGAAACAGTGTTAAAATTTAAGATACAACTCCGATCTGTTGAGACATTAGCCACTATTAGTCAAATATAGAACTTAAAATATACTCCACCGTCCCGTAATGATTTGTATATCTTAATTGACTCACTTTCTAAGAAATGTGAATTTAGTGGAGTATGAGATTAAATAAGTGAGAATCATTTTTTGGTGATTTAATAAATTATACTCCGATTTTGTGAGGTGTAAAAATAATTTAGTGAGGTGTATTATAATAAGAGAAAATGTGGATCTAAAATAAATGACAATTTTAAAAATAAAATGATATAGAAATGTAGTATCTATTTTGTGAATTATTTTTGTATTTAAGGTGTGCAAGTAATTTTAAAATATAAGAAAATAATATAAATAATTACATAATGAAAATATATACTCCGTATAAATTGGTGGGAGGCCCATTGGCCCCCGGACCCTTACTACGTCCGTTAATGAATGATACTGTAATTAGACTGAATTTAAAATTTGAATCAACTTATATTATGAGACAAAAATTAAAATATGTATTTTGTTAGGACCAAATTCAAAATTAGCCAAATTTAAAGGAATTGAAAATTTTTAAAACACCTCAAACCAAGAAATAAAGAATCAATTCCCTACCCACTATTTATTTTAGCCAAGGTCTAGTATACACTTGAGTGTATGTTATACACTCCAGTCCAGTCCGACCCGCCCGACCGACCCGCCCCACTTGCCTACTGCTTATTTAAGTTTTTTTTTTTTTTTTTCATTCATTCGCGCTCTTTCATCTTCTCTCTCACTCATCTCTTTCATTTCTTCTCTTGCAAGATTAGCTGGACCATGGCTACGTCGGCGGGGTTGCCGCAGGCGGCGCCGATTCCGCCGGCGATTAGGCCAGCGACGATTTTCTTTGTAATAGGAATTTTGTTGGTGTTTGGATCTGTCCATTTGGTTTTGAGGATGTCGTAGATGCCCATTCTGGTGGTGGAATAGAGAGCGTCTGACGGAGGACGGTGGCGGAGACGCCGGAGAAGAGGGCTGCGGGGCCGTCTTGCTGGACGATCCGGAGGCCGACGGAGAGGAGGCCCACTCGTGGAGGAGTGACGTGGATGTTCGCGGTTGCCGGAAATTCTGTTTCAAGAATTCTTATTAATTCTGTTTCAAGAATTTCAGAAATTTACGTTAGATAGGTGGAACAAATTAGCTAAATCGAAAGTGTTGCTCATATATTTTTTTTAGTTATTAATGTTACACATTTTATATTAGTTACTACTTGCACTTTTATTATTTACAACGTACACCTTTGTCAATTAGTACTTGCACTTTTATAATCTATTTACAACGTACACCTTTGTCAATTAGTACTTGCACTTTTATAATCTTGAAAAATATGTATTTAAAAAAAATATTGTAGCAAATTGGAATCGAACCACTTGCACTTTTATTATTTACAACGTACACCTTTGTCAATTAGTACTTGCACTTTTATAATCTTGAAAAATATGTATTTAAAAAAAATATTGTAGCAAATTGGAATCGAACCACTTGCACTTTTATTATTTACAACGTACACCTTTGTCAATTAGTACTTGCACTTTTATAATCTTGGAAAATATGTATTTAAAAAAAATATTGTAGCAAATTGGAATCGAACCACTTGCACTTTTATTATTTACAACGTACACCTTTGTCAATTAGTACTTGCACTTTTATAATCTTGGAAAATATGTATTTAAAAAAATATTGTAGCAAATTGGAATCGAACCACTTGCACTTTTATTATTTACAACGTACACCTTTGTCAATTAGTACTTGCACTTTTAAAATCTTGGAAAATATGTATTAAAAAAAAATTGTAGCCAATTGGAATCGTCAATTAATACTTGCACTTTTATAATCTTGGAAAATATGTATTAAAAAAAAAAATTGTAGCCAATTGGAATCGAACCAATGACATTATGTAAAATTAAGGGAAGAGGTGCCATTGGGCCACAAGCTATTCTATGTACTACTTTTGCTGTGACTAATATATAACCACGTATTGGACTCGAGTGCACAACATGCACTCGAGTCCACACTAGACTCACCCTTTATTTTATGTAGAAAAGAAAAGGCTAAAAGTCATTAGTTCACAAAAGAAGCTTCCTTTTACGCGTTGAATTGGCCCAATTAAAAACTTAAATAAAAGACCACTAAATTCATGCACTAATTAAGCATCTTGTCAATATACAAGAAAAACAAAATCGTGTTAGAAAAAAAGAGAAAATGGGTGTTATCAAGATTTCTCAATCTTTCCGAACAAAAGTGAGACCAAGTAGGATGTTCAAGGCCTTGATGTTAGATTCTCACAACCTTATTCCTCAGCTCATGTTCTCATCAATCAAAAGCATTGAATTTCTCCACGGAAACGGGCAGCCGGGCACCATCAAGCAAATGAACTTCACCGATGGTACGTATTTATTGATGATGTCATTACTTTACTATTATTATTTACATAAGTATCACTACAAAAAAGAGGTGTTTTACCGACGGTTATACCGACGGATATTCAGTCGGTATTGGCTCTTACCGACGGATATACCGACGGATTTTATCCGTCGTCGATGAATTGGTCGGTAGTGGTTACCGACGGAAAATATGCGTCCGTCGGTATATACCGACGGATTCCCGACGGATTCAAACCAACCCGTTTTCAAACCGGGTCGCCTGTACCGACGGAATCAATTCCGTCGGCATTCAAGCCAACCCGTTTTCAAACCAAGTTTTCAAACCGGGTCGCCTTTACCGACGGATCCCAAATCAATATTCCGTCGGTAGATCCGTCGGTATATGTTGGACTTAAATTTTATTATTTTAATTTACCGACGGAATTTTCCGTCGGTACGTATTAAATGTTTTTAAAAAAAACGGAATTCCGTCGGCTCGCCCGTCGGTATTACCGACGCTACACCGACGGAATAGTCCGTCGGTAAGTACCAACAATTTTTAAAAAAAAATTTATTTGCGATCGGGATCCGACCCGATCCCGATTGCTTACATAATTGATTAAAATTCAATACATGATCAACATTCAATACACGATCAAAATTGCTTAAATAGTTCAATACACAAATCTACATTACATCTACATTACATTCAATAGAATAAACAAAATCGTGCTAAGGCATCGAATGGTGTTCCGGAATTGGCAGCGGATCGATCAAGTAAGAAGCAAATAGAATTTTGCTACTTATTATGACAACTATACCCCTCACTAGAATGCTTGAAAAAGCTCTGTGAAATATTAAAACAATATATTAAAAATTAACAAAAACTTATATGAGAAATAATTTAACAAGAATGTGAGTATATTAATACGTACCGTGGAGTATATTAAATTGTCCTTCGCTGACTCGACTCCATCCCTGCCATTTCAAAATCAATTCCAAAGAATCAAGATTCAATTGTCATTTTATAGATTTAAACATAAATTAAATTATCATAAAAATTGAACATACCTCAACAGAAATCAAGTAACTTCATTAGGCTCGCATAGTTTCGGTCATGCTGGTAGTTCAAAGATAAGAGATTTAGAGTACAATAAATAAATCAATAATTCAAGGAATAATTATTAATAAAATCTGATAAACTGATTTTTTTATCAAGTGATTAGGCCTTCAACAATGCATCATCGATCCAAATCGAAAGGAAAACATAATCATAAGAAAATCAAATTCGGTGAAATGATTTTTAAGATACAAAGCACAAAGCATATATAGATACAAAGCACAAAGCACATGTCATAATCTTAATTTACATGAAAAGAGAAAATATTAAAATCAAACAAAAAATAACAAGTACCGTTCGTCCAGTAGAAGACGTTGACGTCGGTGGGCAAAAAAAACGTACCTTTTATATGAAGACGGCGACGGCAGAGGAGGCGGTGGGCGACGACAGAGGAGGCGGTGGGCGACGGCATTCTTGGAGACGACTGCAGGTAGGGAGGATGGGCGGCGGCCGCGACCACGGCAAGGAGGCTTTACATTCGGAAAGGAGGTGGAGGTGGAGTGGGGGAGGGGAAGAGGGAGAGGGAGAGACATAGAGAGTTTGAGGGAAAATACGCGTGAAATGAGAGAAAGTTGCATTTATATTCGGAAATGCCGACGGAAATGGCGACGGATATTTCGATCGGCTTTGGCTCGTTGCCGTTAGCGACGGAAATGGCGACGGATTTTTCGGTCGGTTTTGACTCGTTGCCGTTAGCGACGGAAATGGCGACGGATATATCGGTCGGCTTTGGCTCGTTGTCGTTAGCGACGGAAATGGCGACGGATATTTCTGTCGGCTTTGGCTCGTTGCCGTTAGCGACGGAAATGGCGACGGATATTTCGGTCGGCTTTGGCTCGTTGCCGTTAGCGACGGAAATGGCGACGGATATGTTCCGTCGCCATTGGATTTTTATAACCAAATGATAAATAATTAAATTAAATTATAAGTTAATTAATAAAATAACCAAATGATAAATAATTAAATTATAAGTTATAACCAAATGATAAATAATGAAATCTTATAAATTGTACAAAATAAAATAGCTAGGTTACATTAATTTAATATTCATCTTCGTCTTCATTTTCATTATTTGACACATCTTCCTCTTCCTCCTCATCTTCTTCATCCTCATCTTCTTCATCCTCCCCCTCGTCATGTTCATCCTCCTCCTCATGTCCACTATCGTTTTCAATAACAATCAATTGTGGATTTGCAGCCGTCAAGTCTACCGAAAGATTAAAATCTCCCGCAAACACTTCAGTTTGATTCTCTATTTGTTCCATTTGAAACGGAGGTTCATCTTCATCGTTGTTTTCCTTTTGGGGGACCTCCACCATTGACCTTGCCTTCACTTTGCAAACAGCGTGCCATTCTGATCTATTACGTTTTCCAGCTCCTGGATACGTGCAGTAGTAGACTTGAGATACCTGAGAGGCAAATACAAACGGATCATCCCCGCTATACTTCCTTTTCGAATTAACATCCACAAGCTTGTACTCCGGATGAATTTTGGTTCCTAAAGGGGATGTGTCAAACCAATGGCACTTGAACAACATTACGGTTTTCACTGGATATCCCGGATATTCAATTTCAACGACTTCGTGCAACACCCCAAAGTAATCACTTGCATCTGCATTATAATTCGCACCCCTAAGACAAACACCACTGTTGTTAGTCGTTCTTGTTGATGCATACTCTGATGTATGAAACCTGTAGCCTTTCACAATATAGCCGTTGTAAGTCCTCACACGCCGTAGTGGTCCTTTGCTGAGATCCTGTAAGAACCGGCTCTGAAAATCGTGCGATTGTCCCTATACGTACAGTTAAAATTAACATTAATCAAAACAATTATTTGTTCACGTAAAATTCAATTAATGATACTCACATAACGTTGGAACCATCGGGCAAATTGACGTTGAAGACTAGTATCTATGTCTCTATCTGAGATGTTTTGATCTGCATGTCGTAGTTCTTGTGTATACATCCTAATAATTCACAACACAATTAGATGATAAATGACGCACGTTTAGTGCTATTTAATTAGATGATAAATATATGAAATACTTACTCAATGTAAGGCTGAACTTCATCACAATTCAATAACACGTACGTTTGTGCTATTTCAGCCTCTGTGTGTGTTGACCAATATCGTTCAGTGGCTTTTCCTATAGGTCGCCCCTTAGACTTGAATACAGAGAGCATGCCATCGACTTCTTGTTGCATACCTCTACCATCGAAGTTACGTGGTTCATTCCTGATCCTCGTGTTGACATGGTCTTCAAAATAATATGAACAAAACATGTCAACCTCTTCATTCAAATACGCATTAAAAATCGATGCTTCGACGTTTGCCTTCTGTTTAGCATTGCGCTTCAAGTTGTGGAGATACCTAAAATTATAATAGTTAACAAATTAAAATAAGTCTCCATATACTAAAAACTAATTAAATGAGAGAAATAGAATTGTTCACCTCTCAAATGGGTACATCCACCTGTACTGCACTGGACCACAAATCCTAGCTTCATACGCTAAGTGAACAGGTAAGTGTTCCATCGAGTCAAAGAAGCTAGGTGGGAAAAAACGTTCCAACTTACACAAAATAACTGGAATGTCTCGTTCCAAACGATTCATATCATCAACCTTGATTGTTGTAGACGTTAAATCTCTAAAAAAAAGACTTAATTCAGTGACAGCCCTCCACACATTCAGAGGAAGAAATTCTCGAAACGCAATAGGTATCAAGCGCTGCATAAAAACATGACAATCATGACTCTTCATCCCTGCAACTTTACCTTTTGTTGTGTCTACGCATCGACTCATGTTTGACACGTAGCCGTCTGGAAATCTTAACTCTTTAATCCACCTACACAATTCCTGTTTTTGTGCCTTATCTAGTGTGTAGCAAGCCTTTGGATATTTACCTGTACGGGTATCCTGTTCTAACTCATCACGGCGACAGATAGTGTTCAACTCTTCCCTGGACTTTGGAGTATCTTTCGTCTTGCCTTCTGTGTTCATGATTGTGTGAAACACGTTGTCAAACACATTCTTCTCAATGTGCATGACATCCAAATTGTGTCGGAGCAATAGTGAACTCCAATATGGCAAGTCCCAAAAAATACTCTTTTTCTTCCAGTTACCTGGGATTCCTTTGTTGTGTTCTTCTGCATTTTCCTCCGTAGTTTTTTTCAAACCCGTCCACTCAATCTCATGTAACAGACTTTGTCCTGTACGATTAATAAATGTTAGAATAAATGTAACCCAAAAAAACATGTTAAAATAAATGTATAAAATACCATTTCGAAGGGGCGGTCGATTGTTTGTGACTGTTCTATTCTTCGTGAAGTCCACCTTATTCCTTCGAAATGGATGATCTCGAGGTAAAAACCTTCGGTGATTATCGAACCATGAAACTTTTCTACTCTTCAGGAGACTGAAAGCTTCAGAATATTCCATACAATACGGACAAGCTTGCTTTCCGGCTGTACTCCACCCGGACAACATAGCATATGCAGGAAAGTCGCTAATGGTCCACAATAAAGCAGCACGCATCGTGAAGTTCTGTTTCCTAGAAACATCATACGTTTGGACTCCGTTATCCCATAGGAAGATCAAGTCTTTAATAAGAGGCTGGAGATAAACATCAAGTTTATGCTTTGGATTCGACGGACCAGGCACCAATACAGTCAGAAACATTGTTTGAGGTTTCATGCACATCCATGGAGGTAGATTATACGGAGTCAGTATCACCGGCCACAAAGAATACTTCTTTCCATAACTCCCAAACGGTGCAAAACCATCAGTACTCAAGCCTAATCTCACATTCCTCGGTTCACAAGCAAATCCTGGAAACACATTATTAAGGTGTTTCCAGGCTTCAGAGTCGGACGGATGTCTCATATCCCCAGCCTCAGTATCTTCAGAATTTCTTGCATGCCACGTCATGTGTTGAGCTGTAGCACTAGATTGAAACAATCTCATTAAACGAGGAATGATAGGAAGATAATACATCCTCTTGTGTGGCACTTTCTTTTTTGTCTTGCTCGATTGACCACCTGGTCCCTTCCGTCGTGGCTCTTTGTACCGGGGATGGCCACACATTCTACACATAAGAAGATCGCTATCATCATCACCCCAGTATAACATGCAACCATTCACACAACAATCAATTTTCTCAACCGGCAAACCCATATTCTTCATCAGTTGTTTGCTCTGATGAAACGTCGTAGGTACTTTATTATCGACAGGACAAATCTCACTGCATAATTGTGTCATTTGCTCATATGCTCTGTTAGATAGCTTGTTCTCCGTCTTGATAGCCATAAGTCGAGCATTAAATGACAACTGAGAATGAGAATCACACCCTGGGTACAAATCTTGATCGACTAATTTGAGCATCTCATAAAACTGAAATGCTTCATCCGTTGGTTCCTCCTCTATATTTGACATACCGGCTTCCATCACCATTGTTTGATACATATCGGGTTCTTCCACCCCAAACTCTTGATCGTTACTGGTGCCGACATGCTCAACGTGTACGGGTTGTTCATAAATTGCAGTAGTGTAATAGTACAAGACTTGATCAAAATTATAAGGCCACCGTTGTTCGCCATGACTTGTCCAATTATAGTAATTATCAACGAACCCATTCATAATAACGTGGCATAAGACTTCATCAATGCTTTTAAATGATCTATTCCTACATTTCTTAGCATTACACGGACACCTAATACAATCCTCAGACATGTAATGTGGGTGTAGCTTTGCAAATTCAACAAATGACACGAGTTTATCATAAAATTCAACATTCACATTTCCTAAAACGAGCCTAGGAGTACAATACATCCACCGACGATCCGGCAATTCCATCTGTTAAACAATTTGACCAAAATAAAATTACACACTAAAAATTAAACACTAAAAGTAAAAATTATGTAGTAAAATTACACACTAAAAAACTAAACACCAAATTAAAATTACACACTAAAAAACATACCTTAAATTTTCGCTCCAATCCAAATTTTTTGCTCCACACTAAAAATTTTCGCGTGTTGTGAGGTTCTGGAATGTTTTTCAATACTACATGCCGACGGAAATGTCATTCCGTCGGTATATCACGCGCCGAAATTCCGTCGGTATTGCCAATACCGACGGATAATTTCAGTCGGTAACACATATTTGAAATGTATGTCAAATCAGTCAGATTTCGTTGACCAATTTTCAGTCGGTATTTACATTACCGACGGGAATTCCGTCGGTATTGACACATGTTCAATACCGACGAAATCACTTTCCGTCGGTAAAAACGCGTATAAAAAAAAATTTAACTACATATTCTTAACACTCCAACCACACTCAAAACAACCTACTTCTTCACAAACATCAAAATTTAAAAAAATACAGAAACTCATGTCTTCATCTTCGACATCCATGAAAATTGTGGTATGCCATTGTGGAAAAGAAGCTCGTGTGTGCATGTCGAAGCAAGAAAGAAGCAGAGGTAGACTATTTTATACTTGCCCAGATTCACTAAATGGTAATGGATGCTCCTTTTTTGTTTGGGCCGATGAACACGAAATTCACGGACAAGGAACGAGTTCACACGGAATGTTTCCGGGCATGGTGAGGAGAATTGACTCACTTTTGCTTGAAAATCAAGAGCTCAACAACAAGTTGAATCATGCGCAACTAGTTGGGGATATGTATAAGGATACATCTGACCAACTAACCTCAGAATTAGGATTTGAAGCTGGAAAAGTTGAAGAGCTAAAGAAGCAGAGGAACTTTCTTGTTGTGGCCATAATATTCTGTGTTCTACCCTATGTGTTCAAGTTTATAGGTTGGATGTAATCCTAAGTTTATGTCTCTAATATGTATTGCTAAGTTTATGTAATGTTAAGTGTATGCATGTAATGTAACCACAACAACAGCCTTTCTTCAAGGCAATTTTCAATGAAAATGTTGTTTATCTATCACATAAAACATCCAAATTTAAATATACACATTCTTAACACATAAAACACACATAACTAAAATTAAACAACTGATACTTAAACATAAAAGTAAATAGTTCAACAAAAATGCAGATAAAAAATAAATAGTTCTACGAGACATAAAAGTAAATAGTTCTACGAGACATAAAAATAAAATTGTTAAACACATAAAAAAAAAAAATTATTCAAAGTCACTCATGGACCAAAGTCCCACAAATCAACATCAACGTCGGCGCCAACACCGAACTGTTGACCCATGATCTCATCATCCTGCTGCATGGTCGGGACATAGGCTGATTGGGCTGGGGGGGCTGAGGGGCCTGGGGGAACAGACACGTTCACGTTGGCCGTCGGTGGAGGAGCTTGCATGGTTCTCCGATAAACCTCCTCGATCCTCTCGTCCGACCACCCCATCTCTCGACCCATATTCACATGCATCACATGCATGTAATGGTTGAATTGTGCTATCGTCACATCAGGAGTTGGGGTGGAAGATACGGAACCCTGCGATGCCGTCTGGGACGGACCAGCGCCGGAAATGACATCAGCGCTCATACGACCAAGGCCCAGAACTCGTCCGCGGGTGGTGGGGGCAACTTCCAAATAAGCCCGGTCCACCTCCTCGACTGTAGGGGCACTGCTGGTTCCGGGTTGAGTAGGGTCGACTTGAGTTCCGATCTCGGCAATCCTCCGGTTCATCTCCAACTACATAATTAATAATTTTAAATTAATAGAATAAATTATAAAAAATGTATTTAATTAAAAAAATTTATTACTTACGTGGAGGTTAGTTGTGCGCCCGTATGTGGATTGATGTGTATCAGCATTAAACGGATGAGCAATGCTCATCCGGTCCAAGTGAGTGGGTACACGCCCCGTATCCCGTTCCTAATAATTTAATTTATGTATTATATATATTAAATATATAATTAAATTTATTGAAATTAATTAAAAAATTAATAAACACTTACAATGACCATCGACTGCTCAAGGATGGACCGGGCTCCAGTCCGATGCCTGGACATCCCACCCCCATCGTCGGATCTCCGGTTGGCCTTAGCAATCTCACACTTCCTGATGTAGTCCGGATCCAGCCACTCCCTCGTCAATGAATCCCACAACACAACATCATTATCATCCTTACCCAAGCTCTGCGTCGTCCCATCGCGCCGCCATGCCATTCTCCATTCGTACATTAAATCCTTATACCGCTGTTGCGCCGATTTACAGAAATACCTGAACATAGCCTGGTCTGAGTACATATTCCGATCCCAAGTGGTTTGTTTCTGCACATATAATAAATTGTTTATTATTGAACAAATTAACAAACATTAATTAAATAATTAAGTAATTAATTACTACCTGAAATTCCTCGAAGTACGCCAACTTTTTTGGTTTTGGGACCTTCGACCAGGTATATGCACCCGCAGAGATCGGTAAAGAGCCAAAAGCAATCGTGCATGCCCTGGAGACCTCGTTACCAGGTAACAATCTGTGACATTAATTAACAAACAAAACACATTATAAATTAAAACGAATGTGAAATTAATTAATTGTTAATTATTAAACAATAAAAGTATTTAATTACTTACACTCCTCCACTTGTAGCCCAAACGCGCTCCCGACCATCCTGAGCAGGAACAGCAGGATGGTCCCGGACAGACGAATGAGACGACGACTGATCAGGCGACGGGTGTGGAATGGGTGGCGGAGGCGACGATAATGGTGTTCGTGACAGTGTAGGCGCCGGCGCCTCGGGTCTAAGTTTGGATCGACTCTTCCTCGATCGGCTACGTGACCCGGAGGCCCCGTGAGATCCCGAGCCACCAGAGGCACCAGCACCATTTCCAGTCATCTATTTAATTTAAACATTTAAATTAATAAATTATATATATAATACTAATTAATTAATAATAAATTTCTTAATTTAATAAAAAACAATAATCTAATAAATTAAAATTTAATAAAAACCTAATTTAATCAATAATAACCTATTTTAATAAATAATTTCCTATTTTATTCAACAATAACTAATTTCCTATTTTATTCAACAATAACTAATTTATTCAATAATTTTCAACTTTAATTAACAATTTTCTATTTTAATTAACAATCTATAACCTAATAAATTTAGTAACAATTTTTTCTAACTTTAAAATAACAATTTCCTAATATAATTAACAAAGCCCCTAATTTAATCAATAATTTCATAATTAGTAAATCAACAATATTAATCTAGCTAATTATAACGTACAATATCATAATTTAATTATGTAATTAACTCCACTCCAACGTATATACAAATTCAACAATAATATCAATTATATATATAACATCAATTATGCAAAACATGCAATATCGATCTTAACAAATCACATCAATTTATTATAAATAACTATATACATCAACTAGCTAGCTATACATATAGGCAATTATCCACTTACACTATCAACTAATTAATTAGATATATCAACTACATACATTCAAAATAATTAACTATATACATCAACTACAAACAATTAATTTCATATTAATCTATATAACAATTTAAATTAACACATGCAATTTAATTCATAATTATAGGCAATACATATATAACTTAAAAATTAATTACTAACAAATTAAGAAAGCGTACCGTATAGATTTTCTAATCGAGTCGAGAGATCACCTCGGCCGAGCCTCTTCTTCGCGCGATGAAGATGAAGAAGGAAAGAGTGGGGAGGGAGGAGGGAGGAGGGAGGGTTTCTGTAATCTGTTCTTCAGTTTATATACAAAAAAAAAAAATTGCCTTTACCGACGGATATTTCCGTCGGTAATGACCAGATTAATTATGGTAGTTATTGCGGGTCGGTTACCGACGGAAATATCCGTCGGTAATGACCACATTTAATTTTGGGAGTCGATCAAGAAGGCGGTTAGTTAATGCGGGTCGGTTACCGACGGAATATTTACAATACCGACGGAACGATCCGTCGGCCGGTGACCCAAAAACGACACCGTGTAGAGAGTTCTGAGTGTCCGTCGGCATATCCGTCGGTATCCCGTCGGGAAAGCCGACGGAAATTGAATTCCGTCGGCAGAGTCTTCTGACTTTGAATTCCGTCGGTAATCCGTCGGTACAGCCGTCGGAAAGGAAATCCGTCGGTATACATCCGTCGGCAAAAACAAGCGTTTTTGTAGTGTATATTGACTTTTTTAAAACAATGGGTACTCAACCCTTACAAGTATTGACTAGTCGTACTGCTTCTCTCTCGCAGCTAGCCCGTACAACTATGTGAAGCATCGAATAGATGCGATCGATGAAGAGAAGTACACGTGCAAGTATAGCCTGATCGAAGGTGATGCCTTGGCGGGGAAGCTAGAAAAAATAACGTATGATGTTAAATTTGAGGCGTATGGATACGAAGGATGTGTTTTTAAGGTAACGAGTGAATATTATACAAAAGAAGAGGTGGAGATCAAAGAGGAAGACATTGAACATGGGAAAGATCGAGCTATTGGGATGTATGAAGTTGTCGAAGCCTATCTTATGGCAAACCCTCGTGCCTATATATAATATCCAATTATGTTTTTTAATTATTTGTGAAAATGTGTATTTGTTCTTGGTAAAATTACTACTTCATGATTAATTAAATTTGTAAATTACAATTCTGCCTCCTTTAACTTCTAATGTGAAATTGTATTTGGTACAAATATATACAATAATCAAGGGATATATCGATCTATTATTCCAAAACATAATACTAGTATACGACTTTTTTCATGGATGTGGCAATTAATCATGCACAAAACAATATTTAATTTGTAAAATTAATTTAGACTTAAAAGGTTTTTTTTTTTTTTCAACCCGGAGAGGCTTATTCATCATTATTGCAAGAACCGAGGACAAGGGGCATCCCAAACACACAATTTATGGGTCTACCCGAACACTAGAACTTACAAAATTTCGAGCAATATCGATCGTTTGTCATGCTATTGATAATTTTTTAAACGAAGTTAGTAACCACATTTGACAAATTGGTTTTGAGAGACTTGCAACTACAAACCCGGATATTGTCTCCAAACAGAGGGAGATAGACAAAAGAATAAAGGGTTGGTCTGCTATGGACTCGAGTGCATGTTGTACACCCTAGTCCATGTTGCACTTTTCAAGTTTACTGACTTACACTTTTTGGTAAATGGTGTTGCACTTTTCAATTATTAAACTGTATAATAATATTTTTAGTAATAATTGAAAAGTGTAACACCATTTACCAAAAGTGTAAGTCAGTAAAACTGAAAAGTGCAGCATGGACTAGGGTGCACAGCATGCACTCGAGTGCATACTAGACTTTATCAAGAATAAAAAGTAAAAAATAAAAATATATACTTATATTTAATTATAGTAACCACATAAAAATATATATTATATTTAACTAGATACAAGGGTCAAGTGTTAAAATTTCAGGCTTATATGAAATTAATAATTATAATTTCTGTAACTTGAAAGAAGAAATTCCAATTAGACGTGCCAGATTATTTATTAGACATTAGTCAAGAAAAAAAAATTAGCCATTTCAAGTCCACATCCGACGTGGAAATTATAAGCTGCCCACTTGGAAAGATGTAACCTTATAACAATCTAAAATTTCTAAATTATACAATAAATTAAGATTAATGTAATAATATTCCCTTGACTAGTTGAAACATTTGAACACAAGTCTTCGTTTATACTATGTTCAAGTCTGAGGTGCTTATTAGTTAGGTACAAATCCATTTTTTCTCAATTAACAACCTTAGCTTTAAAAAAATCTCATATATCTTAATTCATTCACATATTTATTTTCAACCCAATAGTTTTTTTTCCCTGGTAGCTAAGTTTGTTCATTTTTACTTTCCCCAATCAAATTTCATTCTGTTAATTTTAAAATTTTAACTTTCTAGTCATTTGTCCTGAAAATTCTAAATTATAAAATAAGGTAGTAACTTTTTAACTATTCCCTTGACTAGTTGAAATATTTTGAACATTATATAGTCTTCCTTCATACTATGTTCAAGTCCGATGTGCTTATAAGTTAGGCACAATCCCATTTTTTCTCAATTAACAACCTTAATTAGCTATAAATAAACATTATTTTTGCATCTTAAATTCATATTCATTCACATATTTTTTTTAATCTTTTTTAAGTTCAAAGTAGATCCAAGATTCTTTGTAACATGGGATCCATTAAAATAACTCAAGAATTCACATCTCCAATTGCTCGAGAACGTCTCTTTAAAGCTTTGGTCATAGAATCCAACATCGTACTACCCAAACTTTTACCTCAATCCTTCAAAAGTATTGAAATATTGAAAGGAGATGGAGGGGTTGGAAGCATTGAGCAAGTGAATTTCACCGAGTGTAAGCAATCTTTAAAACATTAATTAAATCTTGATCACTATATATATCCAATTTAATTTCTTTTAAATTTTCTAATTTTGGTGTGTTTTGGTCTTATAGCTAGCCATTTTAAGTACATGAAGCATCGTATAGACGAGTTGGACAAAGAAAACTTTGTGTGCAAGTACACGATGATCGAGAGCGATGCCCTGGGCGACAAGCTCGATTCAATCGTGTATGAGATTATATTTGAGTCGTCTGACGACGGTGGGAGTGTTTGCAAGATGACGAGTGAATATCGCACTCTAGGTGGGTATGAGGTGAAGGAAGAAGAGATCAAAGCTGGTAAAGTGAGTGCTATGGGGATATACAAAGTTGTGGAAGCCTATCTCTTGGAAAACCCTAGTGTTTATACCTAGTTTCAATTCTTAAATGTTTAATTGTGTGTTTCTACCCTTTTAAGATTGCTATCTTGATTTGCATACTATAGTATAGTAGAGTTGGGAGATTTGTGCAAAATAAACCACGACAAGATTATGTATTCTTTGAGCATTTTAATCTTGTATTTTTTTTTTGTTTATTTAATCAGTGTGATTATCGCATAATTATACAATAATGATCATGTTATTTTTTGTTTCTAGCTAAGATGTATTATATAGTACTATTGGATTAAAGAATCAAAACATCTCTTTGAATTGAAAGATTAAAGATGCAGACTAGGAAGGTTTTTACAGATGATGAATCAATTGAATGAATGAAGAAGGCTAATTCCCTTCTTATATACAACAAATTAATAACTGCTAATCCTAATCTAACCAAACAGATTAACTACCTAACCAACTGTTTTAGCTAAGTAGTAAATAAAGAGTGTACACATCTATAAAGGGGTGCAAACAAAGGGTGTATTTAACAACTCTTATACCCCCCTCAAAATGGGAATGGATGTCCAACAAGCCCATTTTGAACTTATGGCTGGAGAAATCTGCAGGAGGAAGTGGCTTAGTGAAAATGTCAGCCAAATTTTCTGAAGTAGGGATGTGAACAAGTTTGAAGAGGCCAGCTTGAATCTTCTCCCTTGTGAAGTGATAATCCAAGGAAATATGCTTTGTCCTTTGATGAAGGCATGAATTATGAGCTATAGAAAAAGCACTTTGACTGTCAGTGTACATTGTTGAAGACTGTGAATGAAGGACTCCCAAATCATCTAGGATATAATGAATCCATTGTAGCTCACAAGTGGTGGAGGCCAAAGCTCTATACTCAGCTTCTGCAGAAGACCTGCTCACAGTAGATTGTTTCTTGGATTTCCAAGATATTAGAGATGAGCCAAGAAAGACACTGAAACCAGTAATACTTCTTCTAGTCTCAATGCATCTTGCCCAATCAGAGTCAAAAAAAGCATGCAATTTGAAAGTGATATCTTTAGGATAGAAAACACCATTACCAGGATTGCTTTTAATATACCTCAAAACCCTATGAACAGCACTTAAATGAGACATATTGGGAGGTTGCATATATTGGCTAAGTGTTTGAACAGCATATGAAATATCAGGTCTTGTGACAGTCAAGTAAAGTAATTTTCCCACAAGTTTTCTGTAATGGCCAGGATTAGTAAGAAAATGAGAATTAACATCAAAACTTACCTTAGAATCCATAGGTGTGGAACAAGGCTTGCTGCCCAAATAACCTGATTCATGTAACAAATCCAAGGCATACTTTCTTTGGCAAAGGGTAAGACCTGTACCATTTCTAGCAACCTCTATTCCTAAAATATACTTAAGAACACCAAGATCTTTGATAGTGAATTTATCATTCAAAAAATGCTTAACACTATTAATGATTTTAATGTTAGAACCAGAAACTATCAAATCATCACCATCATGCCTTGTAAACAAAGAAGTATCAGCTTTAGATTGAGTAAATCCCAAGCAAGTCAAAGATGTACTCAATTTAGTAAACCATTGTTTTGAAGCTTGTTTTAAACCATACAAGCTCTTATTTAATTTACATACCCTTGTATCACTGTTAGAACAATATCCAGGAGGGGGAAACATGTAAATTTCTTGGTCCAAATCACCATGTAAAAAGGCATTATTCACATCTAATTGGTGTATACGCCAATTCTTAGCAGCAGCAATAGCCAATAGTATTCTAACAGTGGTAATTTTAGCAACAGGGGAAAAAGTGTCAAAGTAATCTATTCCTTCTTGTTGAGTGTAACCCTTAGCAACAAGTCTAGCTTTATATCTTTCTATAGAACCATCAGAATTATATTTGACTTTATAAACCCATCTGCATCCTATACAATTTTTGCCCATAGGTAGATCTACAAGAGTCCAAGTATTGGTCTTTTCTAAAGCCTCAATTTCCTTTTTCATAGCAAGAATCCAATTTTCATTTAGGACAGCCTGTTTATAAGACTTAGGCTCCTGGATTTGGGAAATAGAGGCAGTAAATTGCTTGTGGAGTGTAGATAACCTATTAGCAGATAGATAATCTTGTATAGGATATTGCTTTCCAGAAGAAAAATTCAATTTGGCATGATCAATAGAGGCAGGCAAGTCAGTTTCATAGACTTGTAAGTATGCAGGTTGGGATTTAGCCCTAGAAGGTCTAGTGTAAGCCTCAATTTGCAAGTTATTAGTAGTATCAGGATCAGAGTGAAGAGCATTGGGATGGTCAGATGGAACATCAAAAACCTCTGGATCAATAAGGGTGTCAACAATAGGAAAAGCATCATAATGAGTAACAGAAGAGTCATCAACAAAATCATCATCAATACAGACAGGAACAGGAAATGTATGTGTAGGAGATTCAGTCATGTGTTTAAAGGGAAACACATTTTCAAAAAATTGCACATTTCTAGAGATAATAATTTTGCCAGAAGAAAGATCAAAAAGCTTGTACCCCTTTGTACCAAAAGGGTATCCAATGAAAACACATTTTGTTGCCCTGGGATCAAACTTATGTCTATGGGACATGAGTGTATTAGCAAAGCATAAACAACCAAATGTTTTAAAAAAGGAATAGTTAGGAGGCTTGCCATATAGTTTTTCAAAGGGAGTTTTCTGTTTAAGAACAGATGAAGGAGTTCTATTTATGATGAAAGCAGCAGTCTTAGTGGTATTCACGTTGAGACTTCTTTTGATGGCGTGACTCCAAGAAACATAATTGGTGCCGTTGAGAGGCTCAAGGACGATGGCCACCGCCGGATTGTCATTCTAGTGAAGAGCTAAAACGGAGAAGGGGTTTTTGGCTGGGTCGAGAGAATTAGGATCGGTGACAGTAGGCGCCATAGATGTGGAATAGATTGCCGGTCAGAGCAATTACAGAATCAAACGAAGACGGGAGAAACACGATCGGAATTGATCGGCAGAAGAAAAAGAAAAGCCCCCAAGAAACGGAACTCGATATGAGAATCGAAAGGCTTAAAGCGAAAGCGAAAGGATCGAATTGGTCGTCAATTTCATCAAGAAACTGATACCATATTGGATTAAAGAATCAAAACATCTCTTTGAATTGAAAGATTAAAGATGCAGAGTAGGAAGGTTTTTACAGATGATGAATCAATTGAATGAATGAAGAAGAAGGCTAATTCCCTTCTTATATACAACAAATTAATAACTGCTAATCCTAATCTAACCAAACAGATTAACTACCTAACCAACTGTTTTAGCTAAGTAGTAAATAAAGAGTGTACACATCTATAAAGGGGTGCAAACAAAGGGTGTTGCAAACAAAGGGTGTATTTAACAACTCTTATAAGTACACTATTTGAAATTAATTGTTTGGCAATCTTCTGTAAAAGAGGAGCTTATAAACCGTTGTGGACAACTTAATATATACACAGATATATTTTTTTATAAAACAGAAAAATATAGCATTCATTCCCTCTTCACCATTATATACTCAAAAACATTTAAGTACTACTCATTAAACAACATCCTTGTCCAAATATATAATAACTGAAAAAATATTCAACTATGCAAAAAATAAAATCTAAAATTAGCTAAACTAAAGCAATTACTCCATAAATTATTAATGTCTACTTATTACTTAAAAAAATATAATAAATTAATATTATGGTTTTAGAATTTTATTGGGCTTTAAAATTTTATTTTGCTAAAATTAATAAATTATTAATGTACTACTTAATGTACATAAAAAATATAATTAATTAATATTATTTTTTAAAAATTTTATTAGGCAAAGAAAAAACAATTCATGAAAAAAGAGGATAATGAAAAGGAAGAAAATATAAGGCCCATCAAAAAAAAAAGAAAAATATTTGGACCATAGGGAGGAAAATGTAAGGCCCATGCAAAAGAAGAAAATATTCGGCCCAGGCTATATACCCTCCAGCTTTGTTAAGTATACTCCAATTTATGTAACCCTTCAATCTTCATTGCCTTCAATATAATACATGTTAAAGTGTACTCCTCTCAAATTACTCAAAATATCTTTATGCTTTTTTTTTTTTTTTCTTCTTCCACAATTTTCAAAAAAATCTAAAGACTAACTCTTCCTCTCTTCCAAAACTAAATCGTCGCCCTCTCTGCCCAGTGCAGGCACCTGCCGCCGCACCCCCCTCTCTTTTCTGTCTTCCCTCCCCCTTCTGCATTTTTTTATTACTGTTTTTTTCCTCCCTCCATTCCTTCTCCACCCACCGCCCCATCCACAGCCCGCCCACCCCTGCCCTTCCACCACCCAAGCCCCCCAAACCTTATACTTGCACACTGCCAACAGGTCTCTCTCTCTTTTTAAATTTTCGATACATCAGGTTCGACCATATACACTTCTGTCGATAAATTGTTGTTGATGGTAATGTATATGGTTGACACTAGATTGTTGAAATTTAAAAAAAAAAAAATTTGCAATTTTAGGTTGACCATATACACTCTCGTCGACAATAATTTATCGACGAAAATGTATGGTGTGTCGAAATTTATATATAAAAAAAATTACTCTCTCCATCCACCAAATGTAGTCCATGGGGTAGGGCACAAGTTTTAAGAAAAATGTAGATAAAGTAGATAAAGTAAAGGTATTACAGGGTATTGTGAGGTTCATTGTGAATAAAGTAATAATGAGAATTTTTATAAAAAAGGTCATTCATAGTCTTACCTTCTCAATAAAAGACCAAGAATAAATTCTTTAAAAAAAAGAACAAAAACACATGTTAATAACGCATTATGCCCTTATCTTTTTAATATAATTATTTAATTAATTTAAAATATAATACATTCCTTAACACACGCTTATTTAATATATAGCCAGTTTTCAATTTATGCAAAGATCGTGGGAATTGATTTAATTCGCTTGACTTTCCCTTTTCAATTCCCAATTCGAATAATACAGAATCAATGTTAAGTTTGATCAATTTGAGAAGACTAATGTTAATGGTGAATAGGATAATTCAATGGAATAGAAGGAACAATGTGATTTTTAAGGGTGAAGAGTTTGCTGCGGAGAAGTGGTTGATAGTATTAAGGTGTCATCGTACAAATGGCTCAAAGGACTGCAACTGATTTCTAAAGGAAACACTTTTGACGATCGGCTTAGGAAACCATTGTTGTGCATTTAGAAGTGGAGGACGATTATTTCTGTCTTTCATATAATGTTTTTTTTTCTTGCTTTGATGCTGTGATTCTGTAACTCATGTTGGAGGGTATTCCTGATGCTCTTTGCAATAAAATCTTTGGCTATTTCCAAAAAAATAGGTGGATTTAAAGGTGGATTTGAAGAAATCAGGATCAGCTATAGTGCCTCAAGATCAATCTCACCGATCCCCTTCTCCTTCGCAGCCCTTCGATTAATTCCTTAATTTGAAGTATATGCAATTACTCGTGCTTTTTCTCTTCTTTACTTGTGCTTTTTCTATTCTTTACTCGAGAAGACTGGTGTTAATGGCTGGTGTTAATGGTGAAGCGGATGATTCAAGATAAGATCTAATTTGCATTAAATTCATTTTTCTGCATAATGATATTTGTATATGCACATAATTTACCGCACACTTCTGCATTATTTATTTTTTGATGCAACTTTAATTCTGCATTATTTATATGCTCATGCAACTTTAGTATTTTTTTTTCTGCATTACAGTCACCGATTTTTCTGCAGATCTTTCTGCATAATCAAGTCAGAGATTTTTTTGAAAAACATATCTAATTTGATTTGACGATTTTTCTGCAGATCTTCAAGTCTGAAAATTAAATTGAATATCAGAGCTTTGGGGAAAATGCAATTGAATATTAGAAATTTGGGGAAGACTTGAATATCAAATATTTGAGGAAGATTTGAATATCAAATATTTGGGAAAGGCTTATTAGAGCTTTGGGAAAATTCCTAAAATTGAGGCGGTGATTTAGGGAAAATTTGAATATCAGATTTGGAAAAGTCCTAAAATTGGGGAAGACTTAGTAATTAATGACAATTTGCATTCACAATTTAAAATTAGT